>OX595855.1:7500-1453357 GCA_951392215.1 Epirrita christyi | reverse complement strand
TATTCTTAGACAGATAGTTTTTTTTATTTATAATAATCATATCATTCTTTCCAGAAAGAATAATGCAACTAATACCTACTAGTACTAGAGCTCCTTGTGAAAGAGTTCGTCCAGGGAAGTACTACCATCATACTTATTTCTGCCACTATGCACTGGTGCAGTGGTTGCCATAATCACCTTCCTTTAGCAACAAATTGGTGATCACATGGTGTTCACGACATCCATGGCAGGAGAGGGAAGGGGTATAATAATTTAATAATGAAAAATAAATTAAATGAATAACGTTTATTTGATACGAAAAACAAACAGAACAAAAGTAGAACAGGTTGGGCACAGGAAACAAATAGAGCAAAATAAATCATATGCCTACCAAGGTGGTATTACAAATAGGAACAATTAACATAGTTACGATACCTTCTAAAGATATTTCACAATAATTATAAAATTATTTTAATTCAATTATTATTTTAATTTAATTTAATTTTTATCGTTAAGTCAAGAAAAGTGAAATGTCCCACGCACCCATTCTATCCGACTCAAACCGTCATCATTTCATTCATCTCAGCATAATGCTGAGTAGGTAAGTTATTCTACCTACTCAGCACTGATTTTCAGCAATAAATGTCCAATACACAATATAACAATATACCTATCTTAAAAGACTACTGTGAATATAGAAAATGTCTCCTCCTTATACACTGCTGTATAGGTATACTAGTTAAAATGTTTGAAACAAATATTCAATGCTATTCAAGCCTCGATAGTTACCGCTTTCCGCTTTATCTATGACCAAAACCGAAAACCACTATTAATAAAATGCCAGAGGAAAATATGAAAAAATCTGCTTAATTTTGAATACGAGAATATTATGATATGTCTTGAAATATGAGTTTTGTCGTATTCTTAATATAAAAGATAGGAGTTTTTATAGTTTTCCGTTTGTTTATCTGTCAATTTTTTTTAGACACCTAAAGGTATTATTTTTGAAATTGGTATAAATACCTATAAAAGTCTACTAAATAAAAAATAACAAGCTCAATTTGTTTAAAAGATATGGCAATAGAATGTCTTATGAATGCGAAATCGTGTGGAAATCGCGTGACTGAAAAACCTATAGATACCTACTTCCAGTTACCTCACAATTTTGCAATTTGGAATGCTAGGAGGCTTTATAACACAAATTAAGGAAAAAATCTACAATTGAGGAATTTCGACTTTTTTAACCCATAATATAGGATAGTGATAACTTTAATTAAAAAAAATTACTTTTAAATTGACATAATTTCGCGTAGAAACTGTGTAACTCTTAAAATAATGACTAAAGCACGTGTAACTATAATTAATGACAGTGGGCGTACTTTTCACTATTAAAATGTACAAACCCAACTTGAATTCAAGTCACGCATAATAACGTCATGTCTGTATCATTATTAAAATTATTCCATATCATGTCTATATAGAGACTTAAAGTAGCCATTAGCCTAAAATAATGGCGTGATACACGAACAGAAAAGTAAGCGAGCTTCACGACAAAACAATAAAACAACAATAAAATCAGATAATTGTGACCTTTATTTACCAAAATTGCTCAGTAAGTATTTTAATCAAAATCTCTAATGTAGAATCTCTGTGTGTAGTAAAAATATATGTACCAGTAGTTGATGATTTTGTTAAGCTTTTTTTAGACGATTTCAACTTCGAATACAAATAAATAATGTTTCCATACCAGTTTAATATCAAAATGTTTTAAGACAAAGTAAGCTGACACACGGTCACCGTGGCAAATGAGCTTTATATCGAGCCAAAAACAATAAACACAATAATTGATTGTCCCCAGTTAATAGTTTGTGTTTACGATATCATTAAACTAGGTAGAGACCGCATTCAATGTAGGATTGAGTTAAATGTATTGTTTTGAGTCAAAATATACATAATTAGGTATTACAGCAAAAAAAAACTGTAAAAACTGCTTCTTTTGTATGTCATAAAAGCGTGTCAGTTTGTGTGTGCAAACGAAATATAAGGAAGGTGCTTTAATGTTTGATCGAATTATATTAAACCAATAACCATTTCACCGAAAATCATTTTCCGCTTTTAATTTATGACCAAGTGCTCAAAATAGGTAGGAGTTATGAAAAATTAGTGAAATTTTTGACACACTGTCAAAATATGTGATACCCAAATTACATTTATTAGTTACACATGAATATGCCAGAGTTGAAACATACTACCCATATTCCTAATAACATCAACCTTGTCATTTATTCCATATTATTATTAACACTCATATTTTGACGACCACCGTGGCGCGGCGGGCGAGTAACCTGCTGAGACACAAGAAGTGTGGTTATGAATCCCGCTGCAGGACAAATGTTTACATGATCTGCAAATATTTGTTTGTCTGGGTGTTGTGGTACTATGGCATTCGTAATTCCTTGATAACCACAACACAGAGAATCCTAGTTAGGGATCAGGACTATGTATGTGACTGTTGGGGTGATAGGTTAAATTATGTGTAATACTGTAATTAATCAGGTTAAAAATATCCAGTGATCTAAAGACGACCGATCAACATAAACAAAAAATAATTAAATGCAATTATAGGATATTCGTTCATGAGTTTTTGGCCTAATGATGCTAAATAAAATATTCGACTAAACAAAGAATGTGATAAGATTATCGGCCAACCAGCCATTCGGCTAAGTCAACAATCAGCGAAATTGAATTACGCCCATCATTATTCGTGCAAACAATATTTTGGCAAATGCTATTCCGCGAAACAAAAGTAGGTCAAAGAAACGGCAGTAGGCACACATTAGTTTCGAAGACGTGTGGTTGTAAGGCACGCGTCCTTTTTATTGCGTGACAATTCATTCATACAAATGAACAGCATGAATAAGCAACCAAATTGTTATTGTGTTTACATTTGGAATCAAAATTAGAATTTATAAATACGTTAACTGGTTGACTCATTTTCTTGTAAAGTATTAAAATTATGTTTATTGCTTGCGGAGTCACATTGTTGATTATATTTTGAGGACACGCTAATTAGTTATTATGAAAAATTAGGCTATATTCATATATTTAGTCCCAATTTTTTTTTTTTTTTTTTAATCTATGTTTTGTTGTTGCAAAAAAACTTTTTCTATTTAATTATGCTATTAAAATATCAAACCATTAAGATGAAAAAGACCAAGGTTGCATACGATTTCTGACCCGAACAAGTTTTTAGTCAACAAAGCTATCCGAATTTAAGTGGCAATGGGCAGGCCATAAAGCTCTCAGAACCACTGGAGAATAAGGGGGTTCTCGAGTGGCGTTCACTAACCAGATGACGCCGACGCTGTGTAGGTCGCCCCTACCCAATAGACCGACAAGAGAAGTCTGTAGATGAAGGCAGCTTAAGAACGTTCGCCATGGTATTCTAGGAAGCCTATGATCAGCTGTGAATGTCTACCATCTGATGATAATGACGATGATTAATTCACATTAACTGCAGTAATTAAAATAAATTATTCATACTTCACACGTCCGCTTAGAACAACGAGTGGGTACAATTGAGTAGGTAATTATGTACGCAGATACGCACTACTATATGACCGCAAAATGCCTGATGAGTAGAATTATAGCAATCGGGCGTGTGGTGTACAGTGTACACCATACAAAAAACCGTTATTGTGTACAAAAATCACAATAATGAATAATGAATAATGATTTTTGGATACAAACACCACACAAACACCGAAAGGCGCCCCTAAAGGAAACTTTGAAAAACTCAATTTCCATACAAAAATCCATGTAGTGTACACCGTTATGCCCGTCTATACCCTGATTTTTAATTTCAGACAATTATTGTAAACAGACAAATGTCAAGATAATGCCACTGTGAGTATAAGTGTCACGATTGTGTAGCATACGTGTAAATTCTCATATGACACACATACATGACACTTTTATTATCTTGACATATTTTGTTTGTTTATAAAAATTGTCTGAAATTAAAAATCAGGGTATAGTTGCTTGTTACAACTACCCATACATGGAATCCCGAACGAGATGGGCAGCAGCATCCACCTCTGTGCAATACTGTGATCACTAATCCACTTACCCGTTTTATCTGGTAAATTATTGCAAATCTCCGCCTTGCGTATGGAGAAGGCTTCGCCCACCATTGGACATCTAGTAGGTGCTGATGAAGATGGTTGTTGTTCAGGATCAAGTCAATGATTAATGTAAGGCTGCGTTTCCACCAAAGATGTAAGAGGTAGATGAGCGGTGCGAGGATGCGTAGCGAGGCTGTGGAACAATGTGAGTGTTTCTCTTTGGCTCTTTTCAGACTGACTGCTAGTAGTTTCTTGCTCTCGTCCATCCTTTGCACACATCGCTCGCAACATATCCCTCGCAACATATTCCTCGCAACACAGTTCTCGCAACACATTCCTCGCAATACATCCCTCGCACGCACCTCGCTGTTTTGTACGTATAAAAATCTCGCTCGCTAAGCCGTTTCCACCAGAGATGCGCTGAGCGAAGCTAAGTAAATGAAGTGATTCTATTGGTTCTTAACAAACACATCCCTCGCTAGCTACGCATCCTCGCTCCTCTCTTGTGGGTAGGCTACCTAAAAGTAGATATAACTCTGTGTACCTAATGTTTGCGATGGCAAACATACTTTGAGTTGAGTTATAATTAAAATCCCAGAAAATTATTCGAGTATTTATTTTTGTCAATATTTAAATAAACTCAACATAAACAAGATGAAAAATTTAAATTAGTATTACATGTGAGATATTACATTATTTATAGTAGGTAGGTGTTTTGTTGGCGCCGACTTTTTTCTTCTTTGAAGTATTTTAAGTGTGGAAGTACTACTTATTCCTATTTCCTACGAATTTATTTTCTGCTCTACAGTTTATCACGATTTAAATCTCAAACAGAGTTTTTTTTCAATATGTTGTTACTACTCAAATCAAATAAAATCAAAAGAATTTTATTCATTAAAATCACAAGGATCATTTTTAATCTACTTATAAACTGAAATTACTCGTGGGCCCCAATTCTACTAAACAAATTGTGTTTGAATTATCTCAAAATTTACACTATACTTATACCAAAAGTATCAAAAGTATCAATTTTGACATATTTAATTAACAATTCAAACACAATTTGTTTAGTACAATTGGGGCCCTGTTCCAACACGACCAAGCTTAGAAGAAACTACTGTTGTGCACACGATTGATTTCTAAGAATGAACTATGGCAAAATTAGGCTATTTGCCATTCCTGGCCACTCTAATGCAGACGCAAACCAAGACACAGCAAGTTAGAAGATGAACGAACAAACCATGAAGTTAAGAACAGTGAAGTTTTAGGTATGGTCGCTTTCATAAAACAATACTCAAAGTACTTGTCAACTCTAATGCGAATTCCATACTTTTCTGCTTTAAAGTTGAAGTTGGATAACTTTCTATAACTTGTAAGACTTTAATTAGGTCTGCACAAAGAAAAGAGAAAAAGGTCTGCATGTCATCTTGAATAACAAAGAAAACTTTTAATATAAAGGATTGTTCAAACTGTACAAACCTACATGCATTATGATAAGTCGCGTCATACATCTTTTAAAATAATATAAAAATAAATGCTGGAAATTTCACACAACATTATCTAGCCCCAACCTAAGCAGAGCTTGTGTTATAGATACTAGATATCTGATATACTTAATACAATACATTACATAGATAGATATTTTTTATTATACATAGAAAAATACCCAGAACACCCTGAACAAATATGATCCTCCGATCGGAACTCCGATTGGTAGGAGGAGCGGGATTATTTTTCCCATTCCTCTGATTGAGCATCTAATAATCATTGTACAGTCTAGTGCAAAAAAAAAACAGGCGAGATTTAATTCGAGATTTTTCATTCCGTGATTTTATCTGCAGATCATACAAATATTTGTTCCGAGGTGGGAATCGAACCCGCAACCTCCTGCGTCGCAGGCGAACCTTCGCCCACCGCACTACAGAGGTCGTCAAATCTATTAATCAACAAAAAAAGCCGCAAAATCACTGTTTTTTAGGAGATGTATGTTTTTTAGGGAGGCACTTGTATTGATATCATAAGCTTAAGAGTTTTAGTCATCAATGAGTTTCAATATACAGAAATTTTGAAATCGGGGATTTCCAAATTTCAATTTTGACTAATTTTGATAATTTTTGGGTTGGGGTTGCAATTTTACTGACGTTTAGTCATTGGATGACATTAAAAAATCGCACCCTAGTGCGACGTGACGAGATTAAATAATGAAATACAAAAAATAGTGTAGTAGAACAATATAGTAATAATAGTTGTAACCGGACAGATTGAAAAAAAGTCTGGGTTTGCAATAAAAAATCGCACAAATTACCACCCCAAAAAAGCTTTGGTATTCATATGTTTATATTCTTAATTTTGAACGGCAACAACACAATTTTTTTTGCGAATTAAAATAAATAGACTAGTATTTTAAAGTTCTAGTCGTATATTTTTTACAATGAAAAACGTTAACAACTGCAAAATTTATAAAACGGAATAGCAGCGCCAGGACGCAGTAATAATAACCAAACCTTTCATTTGAATACCCTGCAATAACAATTTGGATTTCTACCTTATGAAGCATCATCATCATCATCATCATCAGCAGCAGTTAGGGTCGGGTTCCACCGGGCGGAGAGGAGAGGAGACGAGAACAAAGCTGGCAAGTTATTGGCAGGCAGGTTTGTCAGGTAAAAACGAAAAGGAAATAACGAAATTGGATTAGTTTATTCAAACACATCTCCTCTCGTCTCCTCTCCTCTCCGCCTCAGTGGAAACCAGCTGTTAGACGTCCACCGCGGGGATGCCTTATAAATACAAAATTTTGATTGAAGATAGAAAGAGCCTCTTTGAGGCCTGACTGGAAATTTTATATTTATTGTTATATTTGTTTATTGTTTAATCGATTTTATTTAATATTATATATTATTTAATTTAATAACCAATACTTTCATTAATTTTAATTTTATTCTTTATTGTCTATCTATACTGTAGTACAGTAAATATACCTAGGCGTGTACTTAGGTGACGTGTAATACTCTTAACAAATAATATACGCCCATATATATATATATATATATATATATATATATATATATATATATATACATATATTATGTACTGCCCAGTACCAATACATTATTTTTTAAATTATTATTATAAATATAAAAATGTTACTCTGAAAACTTTAATTTAACTATGTGTTAAATCCTTATATAATAAATAACTTTCTATGACAGTTGACACTGATTTCGTCGAAACATACAAAAAATTGTCACCTGTCATGTTACTCGCCCAAATCCCATCCTTAAATCAATTACCTAGAGTTTATTTTCACGTGTTATATGTATATATTATATGTTTATAAAATAGTGTATTGGCATTGTATTTTTGGAACATCTCCAATAAAATAGATTTGAAATAGATTTTGTTCAGGAATATAATATTTTGAAAAGAAGGATTATTATAAGACGTCATGTTTTTTATTAAATATTGGTTTAATAAATTTGAAGTAGTTTGGGAAACTAGTTTGGAGAATTACATTTCGGTAAAACTGTAAACATAAAAGAAATTCTATTTTTCTATCGTAATAAAATGTTTTGATTAGTTGAAAAACTCATAATTCAATCCTTTTTTAACGTTCCGTACCTAAAAAAATTGGCCTTTCCCTTAGAATAATGAATAGAGCACGGCCTTTCTCTACAACATTTTGATATTTGTCTTTTTCATAGAAAGTTGTGTTTTTTTAAATGTTTTATTTATTTAACATCTCTGTTTGGTCAAGTATTATCATAGGATGATACATATTTGGGATTTACCCATCAAACACTTTAATTGATACAGACTCATTACAACAATAAACTTAATTAATTAATAATTTATATTTATTTATTTTATTAGTTATTTAGAACTTTTCATTAATTTTATTTATTTGAAGTTGGAAAATAGCGTTTTATTTCTGCCATTGTTAATTTAGTGTGACGTCATTATATAGCCCAATGACATAAAACGTCAAGACACTGCATATGATACCTCATTTTCATCAAGTTGTTTCGGAGCTAGATGGGAACAGATAAACAAAGTTACGTACATTGACTGCTAAAATTATAACCCTCCTTATGATTTACCGCAGTCGGGTAAAAAGGGAAACGGAAATTAAATAGAGAACTAATAAATTGTCAACGATTTTAACCTATTTTATTTATTCTCTCATTATACCTATTGCACACAATTCATGTTTTTAACAATTATATGGATAATTGTATTTATTTGTGGTAAGAACAAATGCATTAAAAACTTTTATCTACTCTCATACTGAAATATAAAAATTAAAAAACTAAAAACAAAACTAAAATGACAGTCTTTATGCACATGCCATCGAAATAAAATTAAATAATTACATTACGATACAGCTCTTCTATGGACAACTGTTTAATAATATAACTATTTTTCTATTACGATACGACTTCACTTGGACCAAGGAGGTTGCAATGCAGTTTTTCTATGCATAATCTGTGGACGCGGCGCGACTCGCTCGCGCGTATGATTTTGGCGCTAAACGTTTACAAATAAATGCAAATATAAGCTGTAATTTTACGCAAATTTCATTGTCAAATTAGTTTTTGTTTTAAAAAATGTCTGAAAACGACAGTAGCGATACTGAAGAAAATTTTACACCCATATTCTCAAAGATGCAACGAACAAATGAACCTCTTATAACGGCGAAATCTAGAAGGTATTACAATAAATGTTACCAAGACTTTAAAATATAATATTACCTATTTCATGAGATTAGATAAAGTAGTGTATGAAACTGCACATAATTTGGTCTTAAAACACTCGTTGTGATGCTATAAAAAAACTTGCCTTCGGCTCGTTTTTTTAACTCACACTCGTGTTTTAAGAACCCTTATTATGCAACAGTTTCATAAACTACTATTAATTTCAAACTTGTTTCTTGTTGTTTGTTTGTGTTTAATATTATTTTCTTTGATATATTCGTTTGTGAAAAACATTGAGATTCTATGTCTACTTCAATAAAGCTTGGAGGTTAATAATATTACATTCGTTTAACAAATAAAAAATAGTAAAGTAGCAGGCAATTGGTAGTTTCAAGATAGGTATAAAACTTTTTGACAAGCGTTTACAGCGTTTCACATTATCAAAGATTCACAGGCGGTGACGTAAGCAGTTAACACTTCACAATTTTGCTTTCTGCCCATTAATTATCTAAAATACAGATTCGTATTTCAAGGCCTATAAGGCTGAAATTTACATAGCTCTTGAAATCATAACGAGAATTTCCAAAGGTTTAAATGTTCTCACATTGAATTTACTATAGAAACAATACATTGAAATATTTTAGAAAACTTTAAGTACCTACCATTGTGTACAAAACAAAATAATATATTTTTAGAGCCTTACCTTTGACCACATGAGACAGAAGAATGCAAAAAGCACAAAGCCAAGACATTATTTCATAATCCTTAGGATTAGGTTTGATTTCACCAACAAATAACAGGCGATTAAACAACTGTTAAGTCTAACCAATGCTTTTTGACAGTTGTTTTCAAAGATTATCTGTCACCTTGACCAATGGTTAAATGTAATAAGACTTTTACTTACTAACAGAGTATGGTGAAATTGGCTCTTTGTCAACAGAATAGATTAATTTGACCCAACAAAAACCTACCATATGGCTTCGAAAATAGGGTGCTATCTACTGTAATGCACCTGGGTAACTTCGCGGGACACTCCCGAGTCCCCATTTTTGACCAATTTGTAGTACCTGGGTGGATGTTATTTTATGGGAGTTTGTTCGACAATAACTTTCAAACCGTTGGTTCAATCGCCATGACGTTTAGTAGGTAGGCAAGATGAGTTTAATTGGTAAAGGAGAGATAGGGGAAAATATTGAAAACACATTGACAATATCTATTTAATCTATCTAATACTATTAAACGAGCAATATTTGTATAAAAGTAAAATATATATTATGTATTTTGAGATCTCGTAAACGGCTCTAATGAATTCGATGAAATTTTCTATATTTTTAACGTGTTTTTTTCGAATTTTCGGTAAAAAAGTACAAAGAAAATGTATACAATTGAAAAATTTTTTTTATCCCTGTAATGGGATTGTGAAGCTTGTAGGAAAAAGTTGCTAAAACTTGAAGGGGTTTAACGATTTCAAAATAATTAACGGAACGGAACCCTCAAGGTGCGAGTCTTTTTCGCACTTGTCCTTTTTATTTTAAAAGGTCACTGTCATGAGCTTACACATTCACAAGCAGCGGGACCATAAAGCACATTAACTTTGCCGAAGCACCGTAAAACCTTTTCACTTAAGGTTTTTATGACTGGCGCAGGATGGAAAACAGCTGATGCCTTTTATTGGTGCTTCTTGTCCAGCATTAAACTTTATAAAATAACAGAACAAATCACCGCTTTGGTGCATTGAATATCGATAGGAAAAGTTTTGGGGATTGTTGAATTTAACCCAAATTCAACAATAACTAAAACTTTTATATTTGAATTTGGCATAAAATTACTTTTCATTTAATAAAAAACCGACTTCCTCCATTGCATTCGAATAAATATTTGGATAAAAAAATTATTAAAGAACCATAATGGTGAAAGGATTATGATACTTTCTGAATGCAAATGCTTGGTTTCTTGCTGAAAATATCAACATCGCCATAATATATAGTATGCCTACAATATTTGAGGAGTTCCCTCAATTCCTCATAGATTCCATCATCAGAATTGCATTCTAAAAAAAATGGGACCAATCTGGAAGTATATCTATTCAAATAAAAAAATAATTTTCCAAATCGGTTCATAAATGCCGGGGATATGAGATAACAAAAAAAAAAAAAAAAAAAAAACAACCGAATTGATAACCTCCTCCTTTTTGTGAACTCGGTTAAAAATAGTGCATAACAGTAGAAAACATAATTTTTTTGTCATTTATTCATCACAACACCACGTTTGTATGCGAAGATTAAGTAATAGTTTCTACGTCTACGCATACAGTGACATACTTGATAGTTGACCGAGATGAGATTAGATTGTAAGTTGAATGTTCAATCATCATCATCATCACCAGCCGTTAGCTCCACTGTTGTACGAGGCCTCCCCCATAGAATACAATGGGGGAATTATATGGAGAGATTTGCCACATAATCACCACGCTTGGCAGGTTGATCGCAATATCGTTGTTGAGTACTAAGGTGGATACAGCTGTCCATCCCCTGGTCTAACCACTTAGTAGACTTTTATGAAATCCATGGGAGGAGACAGAAGAGTCTATTTTAAGGCCAGACACACCATGACATTACTCTACGCACACAGTGACAGACGTGATAGTTGACTGAGATGAGATTAGATTAGATTAGATTTTGTTACTAGTAGAACTTCTTGTGAAAGAGTGTTCGCATTGCTGTGTTTCGGTTTGAAGGGTACGGGTGCCGGTGAAATTACAGGCACATGAGACTTTTCATCTTTATGTCTCAGGGTCGGCAGCGCGTGCGTGATGCCTCTGGTGTTACAGGCGTTCATAGGCTATGGTAACTGCTTTCCATCTGGTCCGTAAGCTTGTCTGCTTGCCAAGTAGAATAAAAAAAAATTGTGAATTGAATGTTCAATAATTACGACAAATAATTTTTCAATTTTATAGTTTCTTTACTACGTAATGTAGGTTTCATAGTACAAATTCCAATGTAGGTATCCAAGAACGTAACAAGAATATTTTGTTGAAGCTACGTTTCTCAAGTAAGACTTATTAAAACTTATAAAAATAAAATGAATAGCAATTTCATGGTGGTACTTAAGTATGTAGGTACCTAATATTAGATTTATAATAAAGTATAAGAGCATGTAAGCTTTGCAAAGCGTTACATTTGAGACAAGATTTAAATTATAGATAACACAGTAGCAGGAGTAATTTTAGTTTATAAGACGATTTAAAATGATCCTTGTGATTTCAATGAATAAAAATATTTTTCATCCCACCATCTTGGAAAGAGTATTTTTGCTATTCGATATCTGAGTGCAAAAGCCGTTTTTATCCGCTAGAGGATAAAGTAAAATTTAATTTAGAACATCGTGTGCACTAAGTTTGTGAATTTAAAACATCATTAAACCTATTAACTTCTACCTCCATGGTGCCTAATTTATCATACAACCTTTTTTAATTTGTTAAAAACTCAGACTCGGAACCGTCTTGGTGTATTACTTTTTTTTATTTGCTTTACGCGCGCCATTTTATTTTCACGTCATATTGTTAAAACCTTAGGTTAAAAACAAGAACAAAACAAGTAAAAAACCTAAAATGAATGATTCTAGCGACGAGGAAGTATATTTGACGCCAACAGAATTGACTGAAACTGTTAAAAATGCGCAAAAGTATTTTGATGTTTTTTTTTGCATTTACTCATTTCCTCGCTGAGGTGGGATGAAAAGTTACGTGTTGCAATCGAGTGCAAAGATTTTTCACCTCGTGCTCTTTTGATTCCCTCGCTAACGCTCAGGATTCTAATTTTTTAATCACGAGCAAGCGAAGGATTCAATTTTAGAATCCTTCGCTTGCTCGGTCATCAAAATTGAGCACGCGGTTAAAAAGCAACTTTGCACTCTAGTATAACAAATAACTATTGACTTGACTTGAATACAAAATTAAAGAAGGTATTTATAAAATACGAGAAATAGGGGTCTGGAATAATGATCCAGTTCGATAATATTGACCATAAGAGTGAAACTCTCCACGACCTTGTACCCCAACGTCCATAACCTTGATGTGGTGAACTCATCCGAAAATAGTTTTGTCCCCACATATAATGAGACATGGCCCAGTGCCAGTTTATAGAATTATCAAAGTAAACCTAAAACGCGGGCAGATACGTTTTTATAAAGTTGATAAACGAAAATTACGGTAAGGATCTTATCACGTGGGTTGGGTAGGAAAATACGTATTTTCTTAGTATAAACCGGCGAGCAATGAATATGGGGTCACTTAGAAAAACCACAATACCTCCCAAAATCATTTTTAAGATAAGAAATGTTTAGTTATTTTCTACAAATGTTATTCTATTTAATGCCTGATTAAATGTATTTTAGTATATATTTTATTTCAATTCGATATCTTGCATAGTTTTGAAGGTATTGCGGTTTTTTTAAGTGGTCCCATGTCATTGCATATATTTATGATAAAACCATTCGTGTGGCATTCTAGGGAGGAGGCCTATGTACAGAAGTGGACTTCTACAGGCTAATAATGATGATGATGATTATTATAAGGGTAAACATATGAAATAAACGGTTATCCTACTAAAATTATAAACGCGAAAGTTTGTGAGTATGGATGGATGTTTGTTACTCTTTCACGTAAAAACTACTGAATGGATTTGAGTGAAATTTGGAATGGAGATACTTTACGCCCTGGATTAACACATAGGCTACTTTTCATCATCATCAGCATCATCAATTTTCATCATTTTTCACGCGGGTGAAACTGCGGGGCGCAACTAGTTCTAAAATACATCAATCAATTGGTATGTATGTAACTAGTTAATAACTTTGTATTTTAGTTTCAATGTAAGTATATTTTAAATTTGTTTATAATAAAATCATCATTGTATAAGAAGGATCATTAATAATAGCCACAGTAGGCATACTCACAAGGAATTTTTAAAAAAAGGGGGGGGGGGGGGGGGGAAGGGTATTTTTTTTTGAAGAAAATCCAATGTTTAATTGAAAATGTTTGACATCAAAATAATCATTAACTCAATACCACTGCTATATTATTACCATTGCTTATTGACAATTAATGTCAACGAATTAATTATTTTTTAATAATCATAAATACCTGGTACTGAAATCATTAAAAGATTTAAAATAATATAAATATAATAATAATTAATATTAATAATCTGTGAGATTTCATTTCAGATTAATGATTTTGTACGGATATTATTTATACAAATAAAATATCTTTTACCCAAATAATTACATCATTAGCTCCTGATCAAATGACGTTCAAAACAAACAATAATATCAGTGTGAAAATCGTTTAACATAATAATAACGTGACAGACATACACATCGAATTTAAAAACCATTATCTAAAATAGACTATTAGATAATAGACGCGCTGTGAATCATTCTAGAAAACGTCTAAGTAATGTGTTTTTTCATTGAAGACGAAGGACATTTCGTGGTGTATGTTTAAATAGTTCGGTAGTTTTGAAACGAAATCTGATTTTGTATGTTATTTTGATTTTGATGGGGGGTATTAATAGATTTGTGTGACCAATGAAAGACAATATTTAACGATTTATGTAATTTATTTATTTATCGTTATTTATCAGGAGAGGTGTGTGCCTTCCTCTACCTAGCTCTATCCAGGCGGAACTACAGCTAGCAAAGCTTTCCAGTTTACACTAATCCTTCAGAGAACAATAAGTACTGTTTTAGTGTTATTACATATGAAAGAGATAGACTCTTAATAAGAGTGGGACAGATTTATATTTGTCGTATTCCAACAGGTTTTAGATACTTTATCTACAAGAAATAACTAATGTGTTTTGCGATTATTTTGCAAGGTTTCTTTTTTATATTAACGGACAAAAAAATCATATCAGAAAAATAATTAACTAACTGTTATTTCATTTATATACTACTAGTTGCGCCCCGCGGTTTCACCCGCCTGAATAATGATGAAAATTGATGATGATGATGATGAAAAGTACCCTATGTGTTATTCTGATGTATAAGCTATATTATTGTAAAGTTTCATTAAAATCCATTCAGTAGTTTTTAGGTGAAAGAGTAACAAACATCCATACTCGCAAACTTTCGCGTTTATAATATTAGTAGGATAGGATTTCTATTTGGAAATAGTGTCGTGTTGTGTCCGGCCTAAAAATGTACCCCTCCGTCTCCTCCCGTGAATGTTGTAAAAGCCAACTATTTGATTATACCAGGGTATTGGGCAACAGTAATCTACCTTACTTAGTACAGAACACTAATAATGCGATCACTAAAAAAATATTTATTTCTTTCTTTTCTGATGACGCAAAGTCAAAAAGAATTTTATTCATTGAAATCACAATGATCATTTTGAATCGTCTTCTAAACTAAAATTACTCCTGTTCCAACGCGACCAAGCCTAGAAGAATCAGGCTACAAACACGGCTTAGCTTACAAAATTGGTCCGTCTTACCACTACTTAGGCCTTACGACTACTTTTAGTAGTCGTTCACGTTCAGCAATCATTAATGAAAAGTAACCTACCTCAAAGTCAGTAGTAGACTAAATAGGAACTGTTAATAATGTTGAAGAAGAATTCTTAAATATAATTAATTCTTAAAACAAACATAAAGGACGCGATACAAATTCTGTCTATGCCTAAAAAGCGATGACGCATATCAGATTCAAAAATAAACACACAAACTTTATTGATTTTTAATTGAAGTTTTATGTTTAAATTCAAGGCATACTAACTACTAACTATACTAACCAGACAGTCACTCATACTGTTACTCAAAGAGGTCATATATAATAACATAACATAACACCCAACAGTCACACATTGCGTAGTCATGTTACGAAGTCCCACACTAGGATTCCCTGTGTCGTGGGTATCAGGAATTACGAGTACCATGGTACCATAACACCCACACCCAAAATAAACATTTTCAGATCATACAAACATTTGTCCTGCAGAGGAAATCAAACCCGCAACCTCTCGCATCTCAGCCGGCTACTCTGTGATTTGTGGTGAATACCCATAATCATGATATATCCAGAATGCACCTTTTCTTTCCGGTAATAAATACTAAATTCAAATGAATCAGTTTCATGTTAATTCACTGTCATACGGAACACTTGGTTCTTGTAGGAATCCTGCCAAAAATATGCCAAAAACTCACAAAAACCTGCCAAATACATAAAGTCTTGCCAAAAGCGAGGTTGATAGACCTATATTATTTATACATTCCTTGATAATGAACTGAAAAAGTCTTATAGATAAGTAGGTTTAGGTATATGTTGCATATAATATCCAGCATTTTAGGATTTTTATCATTATTTTAATCAACTAGAGCGACTTCGCATGTATTTCATTTTATAATTAATTGCTAGGACGTGCTAAGCCAACTGTTCGATACATAATCAGCTTATTTAAGACTATGTTATTACTGGAACTGGAAAAAAGCTTTAGCCGAGTTAGCAAGCAGTGGCGGCGATGAGCTCACCACTTGTCACGTTTTTATTCCTGCGACTGTGCAACCCACGGTGAAAAGAGGTTTTTCCCTGGCAGCCTTTTTTCTCTGAATACATAATACTGGGCGGAAATAGTTGAAATTAGGTAATTGTATTTAATATATTATAAATAAATAAATAAATAAATGCTGGACATTTCACACAACACCATCTAGCCCCAAGCTAAGCAGAGCTTGTGTTATGAGTACCTACTAGATAACTGATATACTTAATACAATACATTACATGGATAGATATTTTTTATTATACATAAATATCTGCAGATCGTACAAATATTTGTTCCGAGGCGGGAATCGAACCCGCAACCTCCTGCGTCGCAGGCGCACACCGCAGGCGCAAAAAAACACCACGGTATTTTCGGTTCGTGGTATTTACCACGAACCGAAAATACCGTGGTGTTTTTTTAGGTAAGCAAACATAAATATGTTTGCTTACCTAAAAAAACACCACGAAATCACTAGCGCACTCTCAAGAAGCAGACACAAACAGAATATCATGACTAATAACCACAGATTAGTTAGATAATAGCTTAGTACGCGTACACCAAAGATAATACATTTGACAATCTTCTCAGCTACAGGTGAGTCAGCGCCATCTATCGAACCTATTTGAACTACTATTTTTTTATCGAAGTTGAAAAGCCTTCATTCAAAATATACGAAAATCGCAACCCTCCGTATCTCCGAAACTAATCTAAGAATAACAATTTTATCTGTGACCGTGTAAAGCTAGAGGCAAGTGCTAGTATGAAACTAATTACTATAGACCATTAGTCGGCTATTAAGAGCAACCGAACTATTGACCCGAATTTAAGTATCTTTTGAGAAGCGATAGCCTGAGAGCTTGAGCCAATCTCTCGTACATTATAATGCCGACTAACTTTTACGATCAACGACACGTCAGCAGTAGAGTAATAAAGTACGTGTATAAATCATCCATAAGCGACTCCCGTAACGCGATGGTCGAGTAGCTGGCTTAGACGCAAGAGGTGCGGGTTTGATTTTTGGTGTGGGAAAAATGTTTGCATGATCTGCAAATATTTGTTCCGGGTCTGAGCGTTGTATTTATAGATTTTAATACCCGTCATAAGTATCAGAAATATGTAAAAAATAAATCACAGGGAATCTTAGTGTGGGATCAGGACCAATGTGGCGCGGCGGACGAAGGTTCGCCTGCGACGCAGGAGGTTGCGGGTTCGATTCCCGCCTCGGAACAAATATTTGTACGATCTGCAGATAATTTTTCAGGGTGTTCTGGGTATTTTCCATGTATAATAAAAAATATCAATCTATGTAATGTATTGTATTAAGTATATCAGTAATCTAATACCCATAACACAAGCTCTGCTTAGCTTGAGGCTAGGTAATGTTGTGTGAAATGTCCAGCATTTATTTATTTTATATGATACCGTATCAACTTGTATTTAATCTGTGATCGTGTGAAGCTAGAGGCGAGTGCTAGTATAAAATTAATTACCAAAGACCATTAGTGGGCTATTTAGAGCAACCGAACTATTGACCCGAATTTAAGTATCTTTGGGAGGCGATAGTCTGAGAGCTTGCAACAGGTTTACTAAATTATATTGCCTACAATTTTTTTCGGTTTGATGAAACTTCAGCAGTATAATAATAAAGAAATCTATGTAATATAAGTCATGCAATAGACGACCTTCGTAGCGTGGTGGGCGAGGGGCAAGAGGTGCGGGTTCGGTTACGGGGCCCTGATTCTCTTCTACTTCTTCTATTACCTCTCTCCTCTGTTTTCCCAGTGTCAAGTGTGTATAATATTATTTTGATTAAATTAGGTCACGTCGTTAAAGTCATGCTCTAGTAAAGCGGTGTTTGTTTTACTAAAATGTTGTTGAACGATCTATAAGTTTTACCGGTTAAAATGACACCAAAAATGAATGATATTAAAACACTAAAAACTAATATAAAATAAAAAATAAGTGACGTCTCTTTACAAAACAGCGGAAAAAGTCTTTTGCCCTGATTCTCGTAAATATTAACCATTCAATTCGCAATCTTATCTAATCTCAGTCAACTGTCACGTCTGTCACTGTAGCATGTACTGTAAAAAGTCAGCACAACCGTAAAAAGTCAGCACGTACCATAAAAAGTCAGCACATACCGTACAAAAAACATATCTAGTTTTCGGTTTACAAGATAGGTAAGCGTATAATTTATGGAACGCAAGTGGCTGCAAACGTGTAAAATAAAATATCATTTTTATTAATAGAGACGAACTTTTGAAGGAACATTCTATTTGTTGGGTTTTGTGAGAATTAATGCGTGCAATGATAAATGCGTTGAAAATAATTCAATTAATTTTGTTTGCGTATTCTTGGTTGCTCATAGCACTTTTAGCGCTTTCGAATCTATCACAAAATGTCAAACAGCCAATTATTTCAGGCTCAAAATTAAAATCTATGATTGGTGATTTGCTTTATACCACCTTTCAAACATTGGGTTTTGATAGCCAGAAACGTGGAGTCCTTTGATAAAAGTTTTCACATCAAAACCTTTACAAACAAACTCGCTTTTGTGACATTAACGAGTCAGACTCAAACGACACAAAAACATTGTATTCTTTTGGCTTGACTACAGTATTGTCAAAGTTCTCAGTCGTTTCACTATTTATTGTAACAAAGACCTTGATTTTCCATTAAAAGGAGACTTCCGAGCGAAGCAATAGTGGGCGTCATTGACGCGCGATAGTAATATCCGCGATAAAAACTAAAACTAACAATGTAATTAGTAAAACTTCATGTGAAAGAATTGTACCACCGTACTTATTTATGCCGCCAAGCATTAGTTCTCGCATTGTTGTGTTTCGATTTGAAGGGTACGGGTGCGGTAAAAATACAGGCACATGAGACTTTTCACCTTTATGTCTCACGGTCGGCAGCACGCGTGTGATGCCTCTGGTGTTTCAGGCATCCATAGGCTACGGTAGGTAACTAATTTCCATCATGTGGACCATAAGCTTTTCTGCTTGCCAAGTAGTGTAAAAAAATGATGAATGGTCTTTTCGCTTTATAACGAGTAGACTGGATTCTATTCAATTTATACCAGATAATCTTTTGCACCAACCAAAGTTACAATATTGAATTAAGCAAAAAGAACTTGCACATGAGTTGGCTGTTTTAGGGATGATGATTATCAAAAACACGTCAACGCGTGGCACTATCGCGCGATTAAGACGTTTACTATTGCATTGCTCGGAAGTCAGCATTTACAGGACACATAAACTATTATTTCTGTCAGATACGTAGACGTACAAAGTTTTACTCAATTACAGTAATGCTATTTGCTACTTACGTTGTTTGAGCTTTTGTTTGTCCAGTTTAGATGGATAGTGTGGGTTGGTGCGGGATCACATAAACCTTTATGAAATACTAAGGTTCAGATAAATAGAACGTACTTACACGTTAGTCAAAGTACGACTTATGAAAGACCTGTCCCTGTCACTGTCACACAAATGTTAAAACACGCGTATTAGAGAGAGACAATTTCAAAGTAAGGCTTAGACTTAGTAACCGTGATGTACATTCTATTTATCTAGACCTAAATGTCCGCTCGTGGCTTCGCTAACATTCATCATCATCATTCGCCTGTAGAAGTCCACTGCTGGGCATAGCCTCCTTCCTAGAATGCCACGACGAATGGTTTTGATCCACTTCCATCCACCGACTTCCTGAGACGTATATAATGTCTTTAGACGCAAACTGGACGACGTGGTAGTGCAAAGCCCTCTCCTGTACCGCATCGTCTGGTTTGTGGTTGCCACTCGAGAACCTTTTTCCCCGTCGGTTGTTAGTTCTGCGAGCTATATGACATGTAAGGTTTTATTATTATGTGTTATTAAAATGTTTAAATCATCTTTTCACATATTTGAAATTCATCAAAGTTGGAGTGCACACGCCACCGCAGCGTTCCCCGTTTATTAAATAGGAGCGCGTATCCGAATGCACCAAGGTTCCAACCAAATTGTAGTTTTTTTATTGATTTGTTAAATTAAAAGTGTCGTAGAAATCGTTGTCCAGTTTCTGAAAATGAAAATTGAGTAGGCATATTCGTTGATCCATGGTCTAGAACCTGCCCATCACTATGTTAGAAGCTTTTTATTTTTTCGGGTCATTAGTAGTACTTTCTCCTTACGCCGCACCGTACTGTGAGAAATTGTACTAAAAGCAACTTTTTTTTATTACCTAGTAGTTTCGCCTCACGTTCTTGGTTGTGTTTTGTTATCGTTTTTATTTAGAGTGAGAAGAAAAGTCTGCAAAATATAAGAAAAAGAACGTAAGGTGAGTGTCTTTTGCACGGTCAGACATACTGGAATTCTGACACAATCTCTCTAGCAAGAGTGAAATGGCTGTCCGTCAACAATTCTGTAGTATCGTTACTTTTATTCCAAAAGCCTCATTTCAAAAGTGAAATATTAAGACCTCATTATTTTCACGCATATTAAACTCGAAAATCATTCTCTGAATTACAAAGATAGAACCCACAGAGTATAATATTTCCAAGACGATCAACATTTCTTCAACAACCAAAGCGTAAGAAATGTAGGTTATGATGAGCGCCCGGGTTAGGTCCCGATCCCGCCAAGAAAATGTTATCTTAATCGGATAAGCACTTTTTTCATAAAATATCTTTAAAAAAACATATCACTTGTGAGTACCTATGTTGGTAGGTACAAACATCATCATAGAATCTACAGTTTTTTTGTAACACGTATTTTGTTTATAGACACATCATAATGAGTGTCCCCAGCGCCCCCTTCCTCCAAAGTTTACCCCTAGCGTAAACTTTATGAACCTCATTTTCTATTTAAAATCCATGGTACGCCACACCATTATTATGTAGTGTGATACCTCTGGTGTCAAAGTCAAAGTCAAAAGAACTTCATTCATTGAAATCACAGGGATCATTTTGAATCGTCTTATAAACTAAATTTACGTCTGTTCCAACGCGACCAAGCCTAGAAGAATCAGGCAACAAACACGGCTTGGCTTACATTAATGGTTCGTCTTACCACCTAGGTGAGAAGCGCCTGTGTGGTGCCTCGGAGCAAGGAGTTGCTGATACATAGTAAATGAGAACTTAAAAACCTTAGGAAGGTAGTCAAAAGTAAATAAACATCAGCAAAAATATGCAAGATAGCACGCGCTATGCTTGTTATAGGTGTTGCAGGCATTCATAGGCTACGGTAACTACTTTCCATCAGGTGGACCATATTATGCTTGTTTGATAGCCTAGAAAAAAAAAAAGTATAGTATCTAACAGGCGTAAATTGTGCAAAATCATTGCTGTCTAACGGTAACTTTTGTATGAGAAGCGCAACGTTTTACTGCCATGATCGCACAATTTACGCCTGTTGCTAACCAATCGCGAGGTAGAGAATACGGGAGCCGTTATTGTATCGTTCTTCTTTACAAGCACGTTTCAACATTAAGAGTGCGCTCCGAAAATATAATAATGTATTATATGCGTTTTTAGACGCAAATATGTACTAACGGAATAAGATTTAATATCGCACGACCGTATCTTGAACAGAAGTAAAGTCTCAAATCTTATTTAATTTATTATGAGAATACTAATTAGTCTAGGTAAATTTTGGTTTGGTCACGAATAATAAACTATATTTTCCTTTGGTGAGTATTTATTTTGGATATGCGACTGAAGTTGTTTCCTAGAAATTTCAAAAAATCGAGTTTAAAGGCATAACTTTCAAAAAAATAAAGTATCGAGTAAATGTCTGCCAATTGTGTTTCTGGCTTGGATTTCACAGATAGAAAAAAGTTTGAAAAATCACGTGTTTTAGTTATTATATTGATGTGATATCTGGTTTACTCCCAATAACTAGGCTAATTAATCAGCATTATATTTTCAGAACGCACCCTTAAGATAAAATCTCTGTCAGCATTTTTATTACTTTGTGCATGATTGTAAGTTGACACTGAAAACGATTAAGAATATGGAACACACCATCACAACATAAGTTCTGTTTTTGCCTGCGCGCATAGACTTATCTGGCCCGCACTTATAGCCTGAGGGTGAAGTCTGAGTTTTAACAAGCAAATGAGGTTCACAAAGTGTACGCTAGGAGCGCTCATTGGTACTTACAAAACCCTGTTTTTTTATACTACTATGCAAGCAAACAAGCATACGGCCTACCTGATGAAAAGTCGTTACCGTTGCCTATGGACGCCTGCAATGTTCTTAATGGCCAATAGCTGAATTATTTGAATAGATATTAGATTTTAAGTACTGTTTGTTTTGTTAAGAAAATTAAATAAATAAATAAATTTCACCAGCACCAGAGGCCGTAGACAAAGTAACATTCTAATAGCGATGACGCTAGTAGAAAAGTCCAAAAGGTATGAGATTGACGTACGCTATCGATATGTCACGTGGTCTTTTGTACTGTAGAAATAGAATAAATAAATAAATAAATGCTGGACATTTCACACAACATTATCTAGCCCCAAGCTAAGCGGAGCTTGTGTTATGGGTACTAGATAACTGATATACTTACTTAATACAATACATTACATAGATAGATATTATTTTTTATTATACATAGAAAAATACCCAGAACACCCTGAACAAATATCTGCAGAACGTACAAATATTTGTTCCGAGGCGGGAATCGAACCCGCAACCTCCTGCGTCGCAGGCGATCCTTCGCCCGCCGCGCCACTGAGGTCGTCAATGTGTGTGTGGTGAGGTGAATCGCTTCGAAGCGAATATATATGCTATAGTACTACTCGTTGGCGGAAATAGGTACGGTGGTAGCTGGTACTTCCCCGGACGAACTCTATCACAAGAAGTTCTGCCACAACCACATGTTAACTACACATACGTCCGCGTCAATTGCTTGCTAAAAACTTTGGCCTCTAGGTTGTCAGCTTTCACACGCTATCCGCTCCGCCCATGCAAATCCCACCCTTAGCATTCCCCAGCCTGACGTTGGAACTAGGTCAAGCACCATGGGCCTTTCATGCTAAAATACTATACTTGCAAAGCCCAGCTTGTGTATCTACAAATCGGCTTGCAATGTAAACAGAGCTTTATCACGTTGGTTTAAGATTTTTTATGGGTTGGATACGAGTTATCTTATTGGCCTAGAAAACATTTTTTTCTCATTTCTACACCCTAGAAAATTGTAGCGAGTTTTGTCAAATGTTATATAGACTGTCAAGCGCTGACTTGAGATTTTCACATTTAATTCATTAAATTATTCTTCTATACAGTATACACTCTAACTTTTAATAAGAATAATTAAATTGACAGGTCAAATTCATCTACGTTTTTTTACTATGGAAAACGTATGTGTCAAAGAGAGGCAATGCTTTTAGTAATGCACTAAAGGAATGGCTTGCTGTAAATTGTTTCTTTTCAATTGAAGAATATCTTGACATGTAAAATTATATTGTTCTGTGTGTTGTAAATTGTAATTGTAAAATTGTATTGTTTTTATTTTTATCTCTTTGACATATATTTCTTAGTTTTGATTTCAATGCGCATCCCAAAAATTCTTAAAATTGTTAATTATTAGGTACTATTATAATGACATGGTAATGGATGTATCAACCAAGTACCTATTTATGGGAACTAAATTATTTGTATGTCATAATGTATGACTGAGTATGTTGGACGTGTGAATTATGACCATCTATGTAAAATTACCATATTCATAACAAATAAATTAGTTTTTATCTTTATCTTTATCTTTGTCAATGTAATTTATGAATCTAATTAAAAGTCGGTTTAAGTACTACACTATGGCACAGTATGGCACTGAAACTGTTGAGCAGCTTGTAGAAATCCACTGCTGGACATAGGCCTCCCCCTTAGTATGCCACGACAAACGGTCTTGATCCATTTCCATCCACCAACTTCCTGTGACATAGTGTCTTTAGTCAATCGAGTGGAGGACATATAACTTTTCATTTAAAAAACCGACTTCCGCCATAGTATTCGACTAAAATTTGGATGACAAAAAAATGATGAAAAACCATAGTGGTGAAAGGATTATGATACTTTTTGAATGCAAATGCTTGGTTTGTTGCTGAAAATATCAAAATCGCTATATGTATGCCTACAATATTTGAGGAGTTCCCTCAATTCCTCATGGATTCCATCATCAGAACTGGATTCTGATGATGGAATCCATTAGACCAATCTGAAAGTATATCTATTCAAATAAAAAAAGAATTTTCCAAATCGGTTCATAAAAGCAGGAGATATAAGGAAACAAACATTAAAAAAAAAACTACCGAATTGAGAACCTCCTCCTTTTTGTGAAGTCGGTTAAAAATGGACATAAAAACATTCGAATCGGACCAACAATCACAAATAAATCATTGACATACCCGACAATTGTTATAAAAATTAGATAATCACAAGAAATGTATTGCTCTGTTCCTGGACATGGCAAAAGCCTTTGACACTGTATCTATACCCATCCTCTTGAATAAATTGGAGAACATTGGAATAAGAGGAACCCCTTTAGAGCTATTCCGAAGCTATCTGTCTGGCAGAACTCAACGTGTTTCGATTGACAAATGGGTTAGTGATGACGAAATGGTCTCCTACGGCGTTCCACAAGGCAGCATCTTGGGTCCAAGTCTTTTCCTAATATTCATCAACGAACTGTGTCTGTACATTCCCCCTAACGGCCAAATCTTCACCTTCGCTGATGACACAGCCCTTGTTTTTGAGGGAGATACTTGGGAGGAAGCACGCTGCTATGCTGAACAGGGCCTTTACAATGTGATCTCCTGGCTGGGTAAAAACCTCCTAACCCTTAACTTTGGGAAAACTAAATTTATCACTTTTTCCATCCTTAAACATAACTCACCCACACTTAAGATACAGGCCCACACTTGCGATTGCTCCACTAACACCACTATATGCGATTGCCTGCATTTGGAACAAGTGTCTGTTATTAAATATCTTGGAGTCCATCTTGACAGTCAATTAAATTAGGCACCCCAAATAGAGTCCGTTACGTCACGTACCCGGAAACTTATATGGATTTTTAAAAACCTAAGACACGTCGCTGACTTTCGCTTATTAAAAACAGTGTATTATGCCCTCGGGCAATCAGTTATAAGCTACTGTGTCTCGGTGTGGGGCGGAGCGTGTAAGACACATCTAATAAAAGCTGAAAGAGCGCAACGGTCAGTGTTAAAAGTCATGAAATTCAAGCCTTTTCGCTACTGCACCACCACCCTTTACGGGGAATGCAAACTTTTATCGGTCCGTAAACTTTTCATTCTCCAGTCCATCGTTCTTTACCAAAAAACACTTAATTTCGAACGTGCTCTTGGCACTTCAGCACGATCTTTCAAAGGCAGTATCACAAAATGTAACACAACTTTTGCACGTCGACAAGGCTATTATATGAAACCTTATATATATAAAAAAATAAATAAAACTTTGAATTTCTATCCATTATCACTCTATAGATGTAAACGAACTGTAATGGATTGGCTTTTGGAACAGGACTATAGCTCTACTGAAAGTATATTGATTGCTTTGGTCTAGTAGAATATATATTACAATTTAATTTGATTTAATTTTAATTTTATTTTAATTTTAATTTTAATTTTATTTTATGTCTCTTAATTTAATTTATGTTATAATTCATTCCATTCTCATTTGTTTATTAAGATTGTGAATATTGTATATTCATATATTCCTTCACATTTTATGTTTAAGCTTTTATTATGGATGATTTTAATGTATAACTTTTTAATTTAAGTTATTCTATTTTTATTCAGGATTAATCTCAATATATATATATATATAATATATATTTTATTAACATTGTATGTACACATTTTCTAATGCGGCGGAGAGCATTGGTATGCCATAACACAGGTAATCCTAGTTTGGGTACCTATGCTGTCAAACTATGAAAATCTTTCAATGTAATATTTTTAATGTAATTTCATGTTTGTACTGTAATTTGTAATGTTTGTTGTTCTCAATAAATTTTCATTTCATTTCATTTCATTTCAAAAATACTGCGTGAGCCAGTTAAAAATGAGCAAAAATAACAACAATGATAAACAATACCCCTTCCAAGAAACAATGACGTCACAACAATAATGTTCGTTAACGAATGTTTTGATTGTCGGCGTAATTGAACGAGTTAAGAGCTTAGGGGGAAGTTGGTTCACTCCATACTACTATATATGCCACTGTGAGTATAAGTGTCATGATTGTGTAGCATACGTGTAAATTCACATATGACAGACATACATGACACTTATACACACAGTGGCATATCTTGACATTTGTTTGTTTACAAAAATTGTCAGAAATTAAAAATCAGAGTATAGGTATCTGTTTAGGATAGGATACTAGACAAATTATATAGACAGACATTTCAGAAGGTACTGACTGTCTTTTTTACAAGATATTCACGAATTATGATCATGACGATCTCTGTGGTGCGGTGCGGTGGGCAAGTAGCCGGCTGAGATGCAATAGGTTGCGGGTTCGATTCCTGCTGCGGGCCAAATGTTTGTATGATCTGTAAATATTTGTTCCGGATCTGAGTGTTATGGTACCATGGTACTCGTAGTTCCTGATACCCACGACAAGGGGAATCCTATGTGGGATCAATACTACGTATGTGACTGGATGTTATGTGTTATGTTATGAAGATGACAAAAACAGCTGTTGCAATAAGTTAGGTGAACCGAAAGTGTTTTGGTTTTTAATCAGTCGGTGGATAGAAGTGACTTAAGACCGTTTGTCGTGCCCTTCGAGCAATACGGAAGGGAGTAGCCATTCACAGCGTTCCCCTCTGTCTAACTACAAGCCAAAGTAGGCATATGAGTTTAATAAAACTAGTTGAGGTTTGTTCTTATTCTGAGGAGGTGTGCAAGGTTTGTTATTGTGAGTGTCGTCATTACAGTGTTGTATTTGGATGTGTATATGCGGGATTGCGCTTGTTTGCACATTTCCCCCGCAAAAAAAGACAGAACCGTGTTGCTCGAAGGTCGTGCCATTCTTAAGTCTATGTCTTGTCTATGGCTTCTACAGGCTGACGATGATGATGTTAGCAAGAAATTATTATGTATTAAAGGGGCATTTTACTTAAATACTTATTTAAGTAAAATGCCCCGTTCTCAGCATTATGCTGTAGTAAATTGCAGCGCTGATTGATGCTAAACTGTGGGCATTAGACATTGTTTTTGTGTTAACACATTATCTATCTTGTATTGTATTGTGTAGCTGTTTAGCAGGTACGTTTTATTTATTTGTTTCGAGAGTTATTATATTATAGGTATAGGTTATAGTTTTTACTACTTTCGATTTTACTACGTTGTCGTTTTTACTAAATTTTAAAATATTATAAATAATCTTTGGATAAGATGAATGTTATCCAAATCGTCATCATCTTATCCAAACATTTTCTGGAAGAAGATGTGCCTAAGCGATAAGACCGCCCATTATACTTTGAATTACCGTGTTAAGTTTTGTTTATCTTAAGGTGTACAATAAAGTACTTTATATTCTATTATATTATGTCTTAGTACCTAATCTAAAGTAGGTCTTAGTTTCACTTTTTTGTCCTGGGTACTTGGTAAAGCAACCCCTGCTATTTGAGTATCTACATTAAGAAGAAAAAAGCTAATAATAGTTTTAAAAAAATGTGATCCACATTCCCTTTGATACAGCATCACAAAAAATAACCTGAGTGAGCTAGCTCTATAATTCCAAAGCTGTGTAATACAATTCAAAGCACAATTCAAAGTGTGTTATTGAATTAATTCAAATTCGCGGATCATGATCACGCTTTTAGAAGTGATTATGCAGAAGTTTGTTTTGTGTCGGAGTTCAAAGTAAGGCTAGGGATTAGGATTAATATGTGACTTTTAAGTTTATTATTTTGGTTAACAAAAGTTTTCCAAGTGTTTTAAATAAGTAAATTAAATTAAAGAAAATTCAAGGGTTCGAAAGCCTTGGTTTTTCATGGCCTGTACCTATTTTGAATGATGAACAACAGTCAATTTTATGGGAAGTTTTCAGGGAGGCAAATAAAAAGAAAAAATAGTTCTTAAAATTCCGGTAGATGGCGGTGACTCGACATGGTTGTGTCTACTATAGACCAGTCTACTTGGTCCGGCTTCAACACAACACAAATTATAATTAACGTAACACTAGCAAAATTACAAGAAAAACATTACGTAGATACTTTACTTCACCAACGAACAGCGTGAGTGAAGCCAGTGACACTGACAGTTGGTGGCTGACCGACAAAATTTAGACAACCAAATCTGGACTGCGCCATCTATGAATGGATTTAGAACTATTTTCTTTCAGCTGTCAGAAAACTCCCCATTGAACGACATTAATAAAAATAATATACTTAGAACATTCTCAAAAAATAGTCTCATTTATAAGGTCATTAGTTTTGTTTTGCTATCTGATATTTTGGAACCCAGTAATCCACAATATGGAGGAGGGCATTGATACTTGCAACACAGTTCGTTTTACTTCTCATTATGGTGTTTAATTGTTATTGTACTATGTCAATTGGGTAAATTAAAGATTATTATAATTATAATTATAAGTTAGGCACCTACATATTTGTACTTTTGGTCATACAAGTTGTATATCTACATACTATTTGACACATAACATGACACCCAAGAGTCCTGGGCTCAATCGTGGTGTTTTAAACGGTTTTACCGTTCGAACGGAACGTTTTTGGTTACAGTTTGGAAATTGTTAAAGTTCATGTAAAAAATGGTAACGCGCTATTATTCTGAATTATTTAATCGTAAAGGTTACTTATTGTTCGGTTTCTGCTGTTGAATTGAGGGTACTTTGGTAAATCACCACCGATCCAATCGCCGGCAACCGCGGCTCTGAGATCCGCACGGACAGGAAGCCTTTGCGCGTTGAGCTGGCTGGACGTTCCAGACTCTTCTCAATTTTGACCGTGTCATATCCTCGAATTAGAACTTCATGGTGTTTGTGGATGCACTGCAGTGTAGTGTGCGACTTGCAAGACCTTTTGAACCTAGGTCAGCCGTGCTGACCCCTGAAAAACCACCTGGAATCTCTGTGGCGTGCCGTGCATGCCTGGAGCTCATCTGCTGCCCCCTGGAGTCGATAGAGGTAGGTGGTGTTCAATTGCCTTCTTGGAAACTGCAGAAACCAACTGTTTTCACCCACAAAGGTGTTGTTCCAAGATGTATGGGGCCTAGCCCTTGTCGGTGTACACTTGTGTAAACGTGGCTTAATATATGTAAAACCTTTTCCCATTGTATTTTTTTATTATTTCGCTTAATTTAATGCAGGTTCCTAAAATATCTTTCTCATGGAGAGCAACACAAGACAAAACAATATGGCGGGGCGGATACAATTTACTCTGTGGTAAAGTGTTTCGACAGCTGTTTGACCAAGAAATGCAGTTCATTTCGTTCGTGTCTTGCCTCCAAGGTCGCGTAGAATCGAAATGTTGAATTGAAGAACTTGTACTGATGTGATGATCGTAATAAAGCTAGCGTAGTTAGGTAACGCATTCTATGTAGTCACACTACTCCCAACGAACGAATAAAGCAAGCAACCACAGAGCAATAAACGTGACATTCCCTGTCATGGCTGCTCAAGAAAATATGTTACCATTGTAAAAAAAAACTAATTTTAAACATTTCTGTGCAGTAAATTATGCTTTAAATTAGAGTAAGAGTATTTTTACGATAATCACTGATTTTTTGGCCATTCTCTGTCTGGTGTACATCGATATAGGCCATTTTGGACATGTCCTTTATTTCTGAATAACTTCTTTAACATTTTCTAAAATCACAAAAACCTGCCAGCATAATTTATAAAAGAGTTGTTAAAACTGAACACTTATACTCTAAGCACTGCGAAAGTTGATCTAACGTTGGTTTGACAGCGAATTAATAGATGATAAAAAAAAAACTTTTTTTAAACGCTGACAAACTAATGAAAGCTCGATCAGAATCAGAATCAGAATCAGAATCAGAATCAGAATCAGAAAAGATTTATTGTCAACTGTTGTACAAAAGATGTTATACAGATAGGTACAAGTTTAAACAGTTTGTCCATCTAGGACGTACAATATACTTAATACACTTGGTTAAAACATCGATCGCTACACCAATGTATCTTCCAGAAACAAGCTATTTTGTTTTCGTTGAAATGATTAGAGCAATACCCAATGTGCATAACGTAACGGTTTTGGTTGTGTTTTCGTTTAGGTATTATCGTTCAAAACTAGCGTGATTGGCCCCATGTCAGTGATAGCTTATTGTTTTTTGTTTATTGTTTATTAATTGTCAACATATACATAATTTGTAGCTTAGATCTAAGAGTAGTTTATGAAAGTGCATGTACCCTGTAGGGCGCTGCATTTTTAATATTGTAATAGAGTCAAATTATTAAAAAAATCGTGCCTACCTAAAAAGTTAAACAAACAAGTCAATCAATTATAAAAATTAATGTCAAACTAGCTCAATCAGTGACAAATATAAATTTCCTTATCGTAGTCTAGTATTGCCACCAAATCAGACAGATTGGACTGCGTGTGTGGGGTAGCTGCGTTACGCTAAACGCCTGGTTATAGGAAGGGCATTCTCTTGGGACCACTTAAATGAATTAAAGTTGCGTATAAAGCAAAATTCTTATAATTTGCCTGATGATATCAAGAAAAATAAATAATTAAAATATGCACCAACGAAATTCTGAGGGTTGACTTTTTCCAAATCAGATATAAAGTTATGACATTTATGTTTTTCCCAATAGAAAAAACTCAAAGTTACATAATATATAATTTTCTACTATTTTCATTTTACACTTTTTAAATACAATTGCTTACAATTCGTTGGGACTCTAGCTTTCTTATCCAATTTGCGATTACACTAAGAGATGTGACATAAAATTTTCTTGTTTGCTTTAAACGCTTACTCTAACCCTTATTAAATATCAATTTAGTTACAGGTAACTAAATGGCACATGGGAGCTTCCACACTAACTGACACAATTAGCAACAAATGGCAGACGAACTTCTTACCGCCACCAGCTATGCCGCCAGCAGGTGTGTAGTACGTACTTTTGTAACTTACACAGCAATATATTTATTAAATATTGTCACTGGTATTTATCGCGTGTTACCTTAATATTTATTATTCCCGACGTTTCGAATGCGTTACAGCAATCGTGGTCGCTGGCTGACTGGAGTACATGGCTACCGTCACACATCGTAGATAACACGCTATAAATACCCGTGACAATATTAATAATTACGTGTTCAGATCGCGAAATTTGTAAAATTATCTTTTACAGCAACGTAAATAAAGAATTTTTCGTTGTTTTAAAACTTAAAATTCTTTATACACTTCGCTCGAAAGACCACTATCAGTGGTTTATTTTGATCACAAATTGTACATTGGCAATATGCGTCCCTGAAAGTCCAGCCAATCCATTAGTAACAGATTGTAACAGTGATTGACAGTACGTAACATCACGCATCCGGAATAAATGTCTGATTCCAGGGCTTCGTTATAAAATGCCTACAGTGGAACAGTTGATTTGAGAGTGTATATTTATATGATATCTCGGTACTCAGTACATATGGGTGCAGTTTGATTTGGTATAACGTTGTTGCTACGGTAACTTTAATTTATGTTTTTCAATATAGGATTAGTAATGAAGTGGCAGCCCTAACTAAACAATAATTAATAATAAGTTAATATTAATTTAAACGTAATTTTACGTCTATCATACTTGTGACAAGTGTGACGAGTGGCAGATCTTTTCAAGGTTAGCTCCAAACCGCCTTCTTTTAGTGTATTAGGCTATATTTCTTTGAGATCTGAGTCATTTTTCACAAGCCATGTGGTAGCAAAATGGTTTAGATTTCAAAGTATTATCTTGATAGTCTGATACAGGGTGGAAGTCGATTTATTACCCTTTTCTTTTTTTATACTACTTGGCATTTGAACAAACTTACGCCCACCTGATGGAAAGTAGTTACTGTTAGTTAAGTTACTTAGCTTATGGACGCCTGCAACACCAGAGGCATCACACGCGCGCTGCCAACCCTGAGACATATAGATGAAAGGTCTCATGTGCCTGTAAATTCACCGGCAATGCAAGCACTACTGCTTGGCGGTATAGAAATAGGTACGGTAGTATTACTTCCCCGGACGAACTCCTTCACAAAAATTTCTATTACAAACAAAACCTTACTCATAGAATCCCACTAATATCCTCAATTTGAAAGTATAGATGTTTGAATGTTTATTAAAAACCCCTGATAGCTGAACCGATCTAAAATAAAATAAGGCACATACATAGACCTATTTTAAAGGATACTTTGTATGCAGGAAAAACCCTTCAAGAGCTGTAATGGGGTTTGAAAGTTAATTATTGGAAGTACAAAAACAAAATAGCATCGGGGAGATTAGTTGATAGTTATTACGGCGCATCATAGATATATATGAGGCAAAATTCTCTAATTTAAAAAAAAAACCAGTCACAATATTATAATTTCGTGTCAGTCGCACTGTTTCGTACTTTAAATGCAAAGATTATGTAAAAGTTACTACGTGGTAGTGCGACTGACACGATATTATTATTGTGACTGGAATGTTTTAAAAATTAGAGAATTGGGCCTCTGGTGGCTGGCAAGATAATTCAGCATGATTTAATTATAATTCTTTTTTGCTTATCCCTATACAACGTTAAAATTTCCTGGTCTGGGATGAAGTCAGATCTCGTTTAACGACTATGCGAAATCATGGTTTTAATTCAAGATTTAACGTCATCTCGTGACTGGGACGCCGCATCTCCTTTACTTAAGATGCTTAGGTAAATAGATTAAAATGTATTAATTTGTACACATTTGCAAATAAAAATAAGATATATGTGTAGATACAAATTTCAATTCAGAGGTGCAATCGGCAGCCATATCGCTTTAGAGAAAACCTTTGGATATGCTGGATATATGTATTTAACAAAATACTAAGGAAGGCGACGTACATTTTCTTTATAATAATATAACATACATAACATAACATAACACAACATAATAATTACAAGTAATGAAGAACAAACTTACACATTATTGCTAAGTATATATTTCGTAAACTCGTATTAACGGATAACGGATAACGGCCGTTATCAAAAGTCACTTAATTATTTGACGTTAGGGAAAAATCGCGATGGCCAGTTTTATTACGCGGTGCTTAGGACACCCTGGCCGCCCAAGGGCTCAATATAAATTACGTCGTCATTTGTCGGGCGGAAAATAAGGCAAAGATTTAATTTAGCCTTATTTTTAACCGACTGCTGAATGAGCATTTTGTTTTTATTAAATCAGCGTTTCTCTTTAAAATGTGGTAACATTTATTTTAGGTGAAAATGTAACACTCATAATAATTATGCTTGGAAAATGTATTTAATAATAGCTATTAATATAACAGGAAAATTCATTTTGTAAATCGAGAAATTTTCACTTACCGATAATGTTGGTGGAAGCACCAACAGGTTTAAACAGGAAAATGGAAGACGGTGAATTTTGTTCACTTAAAAAGAGAAAAATACTTTTAGTTGGGCAATTTGTGTGGGGCAAATAAACGCCTGAGTACTTCTAAGCAACCTCATCTCACTAATATTATATATGCAAAAGTTTGTGAGTCCTTCACGCTGAAACGGCTGGAACGATTTGATTGAAATTTGGAATGGAAATAGCTTATTCCCTGAATTAATATATACCTATATTGTTGTTATATTAATAACAAGTAATTGGCACGGACGTCTGGTGTAGTGTAACACGGATTTTTGTATGGAAAATGAGGTTCACAGAGTGTACGCTAGGGGCGCTCATCGGTGTCTCCATACAAAAATCCACACTACACTACACGAGACGTCCGTGTCAATTGTGTGCAAAATAGTTAGAATCAGCTCTCGGGTCGCGCACTCAGCGATGAGTGACTTCTTCCCCCACCTCACCCGCCATGCGTCGGACCGTCCGGATTTTTTCCAACTTACTTGACACTTATCGTCATATTATAGACAATTCACACAATATTTTTATAAATTGTAGCCTATGTGTTATTCTGATGTATAAGCTATATTACTGTAAAGTTTAATTACAATCCATTCAGTAGTTTTTACGTGAAAGAGTAACAAACATCCATCCGTACTCACAAACTTTCGCGTTTATGATATTAGTAGGATTTGTTCAATTGATTTACTTTATTTTGTTGGATTATACATTGTATTTTATTTTATATATTTTAACTGTTGCTGCTGCTTTACCCTTTCCATTTTTTTTGGTTTCAGGTGTAAATCAGCGTGGAGTGTCACATCCAACATTTATGCTTAGATTAATGCCATTTTGGCACACAGACATGAGCCGATTTAATTAAACTTCTAGTTTTTAGTTTCTAGTTTATTTTAATTTTATGTAACTTACGTTTATTTGTTGTCTGGTATCGGCATTGTATGTGGGTTTTGTGCCAAATAAACGTCTTTTTCATTCTTTCTTCTTTTTTTCTTCCCGATATTCCTACTGGGTTGAAGCTTATGTGGGTAAAACCGCGGGGCGTAGCTAGCTTAGCTGCTTTAAAACTACCTCTCATACCCGCATCATGGTTCTACCATCACACACCATCGACACGTGGGAATTTCATACAACTTACATACGAGATCCTTTCTCCCCATACTTGCAAGACGTAGATTGAGTCCGAGGTTTTAAGTTAAACTAAAATTCGGACTAAATATACAAAAAAACTATAAATTTTTAATATTTCTGTACAAAATTGGGGTGTAATGGATTTAATAATTTTAGTAATTTTTAATATTTTTGTACAAAATTGGGGTGTAATGGATTTCCATACAATATTAATGTATGTACTGTACTGCACTGTTTTTGTAAGGAAACCGGGAAGTAGTAGATTTTCATAGAATATAACTGGCACGTCTATACTGACAAGACAAGACTCCTTCTCCTCCCGTGGATGTAGTAAAAACCTTACTACTCCAGGGGATGGACAGTAGTATCCGCCTGAGTACCAACAAAACACCAAACTACGATCACCAATCCGCCTGCCAAGCGTGGTGATTATGGAAAATCCCCCCCAATTACTCAATGGGAGAGGCCTCTTCCAGCAGTGGACGTAAACAGGTTGGTGATGATAATGATGGCTACTGGCACTGCTTTTCCAAAAGCATAAAAAATCCTCTAATTGGCCTCTAAAACTTAATTCTTAATTGCACGGAACGGCTCTTAAGAGTTCTCAAAGTTACAGCTAAGTTCCACTTGAAAAAGACTTGGGGCCACATACAGTCAGCAAAGAAATACACTCATTTAATAATAACTGAAAACCAACAAAACTTGTACAAAACTTTGGGCCGCTTTTAAAGTCCTGGCTGAGGTTTTGACTAAGTACTAAACTAAATATTTTTTTATGTGAGTTCTGGTTAGGCGTTGAGCTCGCTCTTAGGAAGGAAATTTGCTAAAAAAATTAAACTGTTATACACAGTTATACAGGGTGTAAAAGGCCCCAGCTCCCGAATACTAAAGGTACCGGTAAAGCTACCTATATCTTAGCTAAAATAACGCGAGTTCACAGAGCGCACCGGCTACGCGAGTTCAACGCTCCCAGTCAGCTGATCGACGCGCTGCGCTAATATTTCTTAGGTGGTTTTCATTGCCTTTTTTGACGTTTTCATTTATAAAAGTGTTTTTACTGATGGTTATTAGGTTTTTGTGATCCTTTTATGATGTTTTATTGATATTTAAAATAAACACGAAAAAAGCGGCCCAAAAGTGAGCATTATTTTTTCGCTTTTTTCAGCTTAAATATTTTCAGAATCATGGTCTGTCTGAGTGCACTATTTCAGTTTTCGGGAGTAGTCTTTTTACACCCGTTATATTATGTTTATCTCATTCAAAGAAAATCAATGGATAACAGACACATTTTCACAAATAGCGCACGCAGGTAAAACACTTTCAATATTTTAATTTAATTTACTTTTGTCGTTGACAGTACTTCATTAAATAACAGGACCATTGAGCCCAGATGTCTATTCCCTTACGGCCATTTAGAGAAATAAAGCTGAAAGATTGTTTATTATTTCACTTGCAAAAGCCCGCGACTCCACTTGTTTATCTCGGCGTTCTTTAGTGTACCTACTTACATGCTTACAAACATTTTGGTATGACATTTGTCACTTCACCATCTGTCTCCATCATAATTAATTAACTCTAGGGTCTGTGGATCCCGTCAATTACCCCTTGGGGGGATCCATGGGCACTCACTATTCGCTTTGTACCCCCCTGGTGGATCCACGGACCCTTACTATTCCCCAGTAGGTTGTTACGTTTTCTTTCACATATATTTACCCAATCTTAAAGTATACCCCCAACATCAATTCTACTTAGACCCCCTGAGCAGAGGTTCCAAGGGAATGCTCGATAGGTCCTAGCTGTGAAGCTAGCCTCAATCACACGTTTGTCATGATCGTGTATCAACGATCATCATTTTGTACCATGTCGGCGTATCCTTGAAGTTGTAGGTACAACCACGTCCACCCTTGTATCTGTAAGCGATGTTACACAGCAAGCAATTTGTAAAATTACTGAATTTACAACATGACCGTGACACACTTCAATGACACAATTGGTTCATTGAACTGAATACCCTATGCCACGATAAATCTATTAACAGTGAGTCATCTTGATACAAATGCATTCTGCTCGATCGGGCACACAGGCACAAGCGTTGACACTATAGTTTGCATATGAGATTCAAACCAGTATCGTATATATAGCCATAAAAAGGGACATGCGGATATGAATAAAAATATTTATCAGCTATAATCGTAATATTTGTGTCTCAGACGTGGAAAATGTGAGCTACCTAAATAAACTAAACATAAAGAACCTTGTACGTGCTAATATGCAATTTATGCAAATGAAGAATTATTATTATTAATACTATTAGTCTAGAAAAAAATCGAGAAAGCCGCCAGAATAACATGGATCAGAGAAAATGCATTAAAGCAGTTCGTTTGCGAAAGAAGACTTCTTACCAATATTTTTGTTATAGTCTCATGACGATGTATTTCACATCGACAATATAATTAATGGAATAGTGCAGAGATAAATCCAAATATGGTTTACCTTTGCTAAGTAGTCCTAACACTACGATGACGAAACATGAGACATGTAAACAGGTAGCCTCTGCACGAGATACACTGGGCCTTTTTACAGGGCCACCGTACCCCAGAGAGGTACACCAAGACAGAACTAGAGTCACAAAGAAAAATAATATTAATACCTAAGTCCATAAAAGAAGATAGAAGCGATACGCCCCATATTGGAATACGAACCGTAAGCCCATCTAGCCAAATACATTTTAAACTAAACTAACAGCTAGATTATTAGCTATATTCACCTGGCATGTTTCTACCAAGCTTAAATGCTTGCTTAATTACAACATATATATAATATTACTACCTACACTTTTTGTGTACCTACTCGTACATCTCACACTACACTCACATCTCACACTCCACAAATACACACACACACACACACACACACTTTTATGCGATTATGAATAATGTTAAAACAGGTACAAACGTAGCTACGTTTGTACCTTGTTTTTAATTTTTAATTTTAGTTTATTTCTATTCTTTCAGTTTTATTTTGTCAATGCATGCGTACCTGCCACAGACTACCACTGTATAAAATATCTGCTTATAAAATGTGGATGATTAATAAAATAAATAAATAAACAACTTTTTCAAGGATAATTATTCTGTTAACTATTTTATTGTTTAATAATTACTTTATTATGGCGTGTACTGTTACTATTTTTATTCCTACTCACTCTTGCATATCTGCGGAAACTTTTAACTGGGCATCAGCGTACATGTTGCAACTTAGGTATAGCTGCATGTATTTATAAATCATCCTACTATATTGTACTTACCTAGCTGTAAGTTTTCCAAAAACTTTAAAAATAAAATAAATAAAAAGACAAAATTTAAAATTAGTGGCAGAGTAGTTTTACTGTATGGTTATATATTGTGCCTGTACTGAGCAGACGCAAATGGGTGAATGGAATATAAACGGCTATGAATTATCCTGCTTGCTCGTCCTTTATAAGGAGACAATAATGTGGGCACGAATCCTTAAGTACTGATTACGTACTATTTTGGTAAAAGTCACATACATTATCACTACAAATTATTCATATATTTATTACAACCTTTGTGGCGTGGTGGGCAAGTAACCGGCTGAGATGCAAGAAATGCGGGTTCAATTCCGGGGCAAATGTGTCCATGATCTGTAAATATTTTTTCCCGGTTTGGATGTTGTGGTACCATGGTACTCGTAGTTCCTGATACCCACTATACAAGGACCTTAGGACTATTGAGTATGTGACTGTTGGGTGTTATGTTTTATAATAAAACATCTTAATACCATGTATAAAACTTTGCTTTTAAAAGAATGTAGCCATTTATGATATTTAAAAAAAAAACTGAAAACACGAAACACCTTTTTTAATTTATCATATTCTTTCACTCTACGGTTGGCCGTAGTATGAAAGGAAATGGCTTTCTATTGATTTAATTATTGGCTTTGGAAAACACAACTTTTGAAGCGTTTTTGCAGACTAGACTCTTTTATGAATGAATTAAAGGCCACAGCACACCGGCTGCGTAACGTGTAGACGTAAACATGCACGTCAACGTACTATAACGTTGTAATGTATGGAACTGTATGAGACATGGCACACCACTTATGCGTGACGTACACGCACGCGTGTACGTAGAGACGCGCGTATCTACGTTATACGTGCTGTCACTGTCAGAACCTCGTTCATTGAGAAATTAACTTTATTTTCGTTCAAATGGAACAAGACAAAAACGTCCTCTACATAAATGGAACTGGATGAATATGTCTTCCGCAAACGCTCCATTTCCTAAGGTCAAAAGTACTGAATCATTAATTAATTCTGATGCCTATCACTTCTAAGAGCAGTAATACTAACCAAGCTATAGTTACATAGCTAACTTTGTTACGATTTTATTTAAGCCATTAAATTTTAGGCATAGACAGACTTACCTTGCTGATTGGATTGTACTTGCAAGTAGCGATTAGTACAAGGGAGCTAAACTACAGGATCTATCAGTAACTACTCACAAAATGATTTTACCATCATAAGCCTACAAATACCCATTTAAAAAAAAATTACTGTGCTAATTGTGCATATTCTTTTTTTTTATAATTTATCTTAGTATACAATAAACTATACATCTATCTATCTATAAAATCAATTATCAACATCATCATCAACCGTTAGTAATAAGTTCACTGTTGGACGAGGCCTTCCTCTTAGAATGCATAGGAAGGATTTGCCAGAATAACCATGCTTGGTAGATGGTTTGGCGATCGCAGTATTGGTATTACTCAGATTCATGAGAAATTTTTAAACCTTTCATAGCTAAAACAGCTTTTGTCTTGTTTTGGAGTATGTCATTTTACATCAAAGAGAACAAAACAAAAGCTATTTTAATTAAAATTGATTATGAATTAGAGGGTAAGTATTATAATTTTTTTGAAGAATATCAGAAATTAAGACTTCAGATTTGCACCGTACATACCGTGGCATTCCCATCTCCTCTAGAGTATGGCTCTATAGTCTGCTCTATTACTCTTGTAACCTCTCTATTTATCCTTTGCGATACTCATCGGGCAGCTTAATACTGATTACAGGAGATTACTTTAAGGATTCTCTTTTAACGAAGATAGATACGCTGGATAACGTGATTGAGTGTTGAGATAAGTTTCATTTATTTAGATAACATTTATATTTAAACGATGTTCTTATAGCTATTCGAGGTGCCATGGTTAAAACGTTCCTTGTAGAAAATAAATGGTGAATTTAAGTCTATTCGACCTCGATTCAATTCGAGGACAACCCCTGTGGCGCGGTGGTCGAAGGTTCGCCTGCAACGCAGGAGGTTACGGGTTCGATTCCCGCCTCGAAACCAATATTTGTACGATCTGCAGATATTTGTTCAGGGTGTTCTGGGTATTTTCTATATTTTAATAAAAAATATCGATCTGTTTAATGTATCGTATTAAGTTTGTAATTTATCTAGTATCCATAACACAAGCTCGGCTTAGCTTGGGGCTAGATAAAATTGTGTGAAATGTCCAGCATTATTTATTTATTTTATTTATTTAGATAAAGTCGGTTAGCCATGGTGTGTACGGTCTAAGCCCAAGCGCGCACTGGCGGCCAGGCCGCAGCGGCCAGGCTGCGGCGGCCACCGAAATGTATGCATTGTATCATCAGTGCGCGCACTTGGTCGAAAGCGGCTGATGATACAATGCATACATGTCGGTTGCCGCTGCGGCCTGGCCGCCAGTGCGCGCTTGGGCTAAGAATAGGCACTTCCATCTTCCGTTGATGACGTAAAAGCCGACATAGATATAACACCAGTGGATGGGCAGCAGCACGCAGCAAATCATCTCATTGCATACGTGGATGGAGGCCTCGTCCAGCAGTTGTTAGATGATGATTTAATTTTACATAAAGAATAATTCAAGTATGTAATACAAAGAGAACGTAAGAGAATGATCACTCACACTAATATTATAAATTCAAAATTTTGTGAGTATGTTTGTTACTTCTGTACGCTCAAACGGCTGAACGGATTTGAGTGAAATTTGTAATGAAAATACTTTATACCCTAGATTAAGTAACGTAGTAACTTGTAGTAAGTTAACTTAAGCGTACAGTCCACCTATTGAAAAGTAGCTACTATAGCCTGTGGACGCCTGCAACACGAAAGGCAACACACGCGCGTTGCCGACCCTGAGACATGAAGATGAAAAGCCTCATGTGCCTGTTATTTCACTGAAACCTTTTAAACCAAAACACAGCAATGCGAGCACTACTGCTTAGCTGCAGATATAGGTACGGTGATAGTACTTCCCCGGACGAACTCTTTTACAAGATAGATATCTTTGTTTTCGTTCTCACAGTTTATTTCAATCTAAACTATACTCTATCCATACCTCTCTAAAGTAATATTTCTCTCTGTTCATATATCACTACCTATGCTGGCCCTAGATGTGATTGTTAGGTATTATCCTACGTGTAATAAAATCTAATCTGATAATGTTACGCAATAGTATTTTAAGACCGTTGCAAACGATCTATAAATATATCAACAGATCTAAATCCATATGTTTTGACCAAACAGATTCGTCCCTAAGACACTGGCTAACTAATGCTGGAATATTCATTGGTTCTAACTGTCACATAAACAATAGGAGCACTAACCGACCAAACAGGAAGCTTCATCATTATCTCATCAAATCACTTCACCCGCACGTCATTATCGAAATCCCCGCGATCCATTGAACGCTATCCGAAGTTCGGAGCTATTATTAATGCTATTAGGCGTGCAGTGCGCGACAAAGCGATTGGAGCGTCAATGCAATGTAGGTCGCAGTCACAATGCGTGGTGAGCAGCGAATGTATGGATGTGGTATGTCATTGATTTCTAAAAGATTTAACTATAAAGGTTATTCAGACAAGTAATTTAGGATATAAGCAAGACATTTTCAAAAAAATATAATAATCTGGTCTGAATAAAACTCACATGTGATTAAATAAAAATAATGTTCTTTTGTAAATCTATTATCACAATAGATATACAATTAAAATGTAATTTCTTAACATTCTATATGTTTTTATTTTTGATGTCCTTATTGCGTTTTTTGTCGGCTGAGACGCAAAAGTTGTTTGTTCGATTCCCGCTGATCAGAAAATATTTGTTCCGGATCAGGGTGCCAAGGTACTTGACTCTGATACCCACGATACAAGGAATCCTAGTGTGACTGTTGGATGTTATTATTTATTTTCTTGTGCCTTCATCAGGTAATTTTCTATTTCTTTGTTTGTGCCATTTTCGATGTCCTTCGTTAGGCTCTGTTAGATTCTCGATTACAATAACCGGTACCGTATTACGGAGTCCAACGCCATTTTTTTGCCGATGACCCGATTGGACCCTTATCACATACGCGCCAGGAAAGGAAAAATCTTATCGCCTTTCTCAAGAAAGTGAGCCTCTACGAAGATCTACGAGGCTCTACGAACCTCTACGAGATAGTCAAGGGAATAATTAGCTAATCTGTATGAAACTTGGGAGTTTTGAGAATCACATCATTGTTTTCATTATATGCCTGCAGAAGTCCACTGCTGGATATAAACCTCCCCCGTAAAATGCCACGACGAAAGGTCTTGAGCCGCCTCCGTCCACCGACTTCCTGCGACGTTTCTAATGTCTTTAGTTCATCGAGTGGAGGGCCTTCCTCTACCGCATCGTCTGGTTCGAGGTTGCCACTCGAGAACCTTTAACCACTAACGTTTGTCGGTTCTGCGAGCTAATTACTTGCTAATTAATCTGCTTATTTCGTTAGTTATGTCGGTGATCTTGATTCTTCTTCGGATCGTTTCGTCGTATTAAATATTATTACGATGGTCTTATAAAGATCAGAATTCAATATCTTTATGGCAAGCATATTGACATTTAAATCATATAATAATGTCTTTGAAGTGGAAGCCCTCATCTCCGAGTCACTTTATGATTTTTAATTCAAAGGTGTTTTTATACAAAAATAGACTCAATGATTTACCAATAGGTATGATAAGACCACACCCATGATGTACCTGTAATTTGAAACTTTGTATGTTTTTTTATTATTTTGGTGTACCAAAAGTTATAACCTATTTATCAATGTTTTTCAAAAATCTTTATTTATTAACTGTGTGTCCAGACCAAATAAATAAATAAAAATAAATAAATGATGCTGGACATTTCACACAGCATTATCTAGCCCCAAGCTAAGCAGGAGCTTGTGTTATGGGTACTAGATAACTGATATACTTAATACAATACGAGTACATTACATAGATAGATATTTTTTATTATACATAGAAAAATACCCAGAACACCCCGAACAAATATCTGCAGATCTTATAAATATTTCTTCCGAGGCGGGAATCGAACCCACAACCTCCTGCGTCACATGGAAACCTTCACCCGCCGCGCCACAGAGGTCGACAAATAACCGTAACATACCTGTATAAGTCGTAATATACCTGTTCTAGCTACCCTATCATCGATTACTATCGAGAGATGAACGAGAAATAAATATCAAATGGAAATCCTCTTACTTACCCTACAAGGGAATCAGCTCAGTGATACAACATTTATGTTTGAATTCTTCTAGTTGCTTTCGATTTTCCAAGAAAAATGTGTGACAGTGATAGGGACAGTTCTAAGCATTAGCACGTGCTCTAAGTAGCGTCTATTTATTTCAGAAAATCTATGTCTATGTATATATTTCGGGAAACTACGCCATAATATCTTCTCTTCACAGATACCGCAGAGCCTAAAGACGAAAGTCTATAATCAGTACGTGTTGCCACTGATGACACTGAGACGTGGTCGCTAACTATTTACCGTAAAGACAAACTCAAAGTCGCGCAGCGGGCTATGCTAGGAGTTTCACTACGAGATCTAATCCGAAATGAGGAAATCCGTAGAAGAACCAAGGTCACCGATATAGCTCTCAGAGTTAGCAAGTTGTACTGGCAATGGGCAGGATAATAGCTCGAAGAACTGATAACCGTTGTGGGATAAATGTTCTCGAGTAGCGACCACTACCGGACGTCGCGGTAGAGGAAGGCCCTCCACTGGATGGACTAAAGACATTATAAACGTCACAGGAATTCGGTTGATGGAGGTGGCTCAAGACCGTTCGTCGTGGCATTCTAATTGTGCAATAAAGAATTAAACAAACAAACCTTAAGCTTATGTTATCTTAAATTCATTTAAAGTACTATTTTTTTTTTCATTATTTCATGTCTTGTGAATGTTAGCTGTCACGTACCTAATTAGTTGGCGAAAACTTTAATTTGTAGTAAAAGCTGTAGTTTAATTGAAAAGAATGTTAAAAACTTTTAAATGTCTTTTACCCTCTCCAAAAAGTTTTCTCACTCCTGTCCACACCACGCAGATTGGCAATTACGATTCTCCCGCTGAACATCCAATCTTTTCATTGCACTCGCCCACCGTTCAATCAATTGTAATCATTCATTCATTAACAATAATGATTGTTTCAATAATTACGGAACTCTGCGTATCGTAGGACGTAAAGACTCCATGCCATGGATGGTTTAATCATTTTGATGAGAGTAAATTGGGAGGCGTTTTCCGTAAATCCAAGGTCTTTTTAGCAAGACTGTTCAGTGCAGTGAGTTCTTTCACCGCACTCTAGTTCTTACCACATCAGTCACAGGGTCTTAAAAGTCATTAATTTTTCAATCAATCAAGAAAAATCAGTCTCACAACCAATTAATGAAATCTTAAGGTGGTAATTTCTCATCTTTATCATCATCATAATCATCAGCCTGTAAAAGTACACTGACATACACACACATAACATAACAATACAATATTATAGCTGATCTGATAATGAAGACGAAAAGTGGACAAAGGAACTTCTCGATGATTAATACACACACACACACACACACACACACACACACACACACACACATACACACACACACACACAATTTATTAATGTAATACTTGTCTTCTGTGTATTTTTAATAATCTTTGTTAATCTCTGTTTGCATGTGTCTTTTTCCCGTGTCATTCTTGTATTTTTGGCACAAATAAATGCTTTTTCTTTCTTTCTTTTCTAATTAAATAGTAGTCTATTGTTTGGACTCATTTTGATCAACTCTCGGTTTAAATCACTAATTTAATAAAAGCTTGTTTGAAAAAGACATTTTTCATACATTACCTTTTCATTTAACTAGGAAATGTTACATTAAACTAAAGAGGATCTTCATCCACGTAAATGTGTAAAATACCTTACTTAGCCCTTATCTCAAATAATTTTATAAAATACGTTCCTACACTTTCTGTGTTCTTCTCGAAACATTTCAACAACATAATTCCAAACCGAAAGTACTTATCACTTTATCAGCAAAATCTCATTATAACTTGAACGACTTAATTCAGTTCGTTATAACTTAATTAACGCTCTTAATTAGCTGCTTAACTGACATTACACCAACGAGGAAATAAAGCAGAGAGAAAGCTTCTTACAGTTTGTTCAAAGGGTTGTCAGCTGTGAGGCCAAAATAAACGACTGCTTGGACATAAATATTCCAAATTGTTAGAATGACTAGTCGGGCATTTTGGGCACGCCAGTTCTGTTCCAGATATTAAAAAGGATATTCTTTAGTGAAGTACAGTGAAATCAAAAATAAAAAAGTAAAGAAAAATATTATCAATTTTGATTAGGTTCTTGCTAACTGATACCTACTTACATGATGTATTAAATAAACAGCAAAATGTATACAACTATGTGCACATTTTTTAACACTTTTACAACAGTAAAAAACAGGGACAGTGAGAACAATCAATTATGCTATTGGAAAATGCACTAATGAACACAAAGCTCGGTTTTTGAATAATAAAAATACTGCATTATAGAATAACTGAAAACATTTAAAAAACATGGAATACTGCCACATTTATATCTATTTACAGGTACGTGAAGTATATACATTTTTTTCAATGAGTTTACGTAATATTCTTTGGTATTTCTATCTGGAACAAAACTGGCGTGTCCAAACTGTCCGACTAATCAGTCTAACAATTTGGAATATTTATGGCCAAACAGTTCGATCATCGAACTTCTAGTAGGACTGGATAGAATAAATGCAAAATACCCAATTCATATTTTGTTTATTACTAGACTCCAGGGTGAAATGATATTGGGCGGGCCACGACATCCGTACTAAGCACGCGTGCAAGTCGGGACTAGTCGTCACGCAAGCGATGAAGCAGGAAACATTGGCGTAACGATCTGGATCAAAACCGTGAGTAGCGTTTCGGGAGCTGGCAGTACACGTGTCACAATGTCCAATAGGTGTAATGGTTTGATAGTCAAAATACACAATCGTTAAAATTAGTAGACATCCATACGCGAGCCGGTGAATCAACGGACTATGCCGTTGGCTCCTAGACTGGCCAGTTCTCTTTGCTGATCCATTTAGGCATAAGAGCATCAGTTGACTCAAATTAGTTGGCTGATTCTTAAAATAGGTACTTACACTTGTTTCTTGTCCTTGATACCACCAGCGTGTGAGTATTTAGTACCTGAAAAAGATCAATCATATTAAGATGTTTTGAAAATATCAAATACCAGTGATAAAAACTTTCTCATACATAGTCCTTATCCCACTAGGATTCTCTGTATCGTGGTTATCAAAGAACTACAAGTACTATGGTACCATAACTCGCAGATCTACAACAAATGTTTTCAGATCATGACAGAGTGCGTTCAGATTCTGACACAGTACTAGAGTTTATACGAAATACTTTGCACGTGGGTGTCTAAATCTTCTAGAACTTTTACTATTCTCTTCGAGAGACTACTACCGAAGCTATTATCAAAAATTATACAATTAAAACTCAGGGTCTTAATACACTGAGCACAGATTAAGAATAACCGCATCATAATCTTTCATCTTTTAAAGTATCCCAGAGTAATTCTAAAGTAAACTCGGAAAACAACTCAACTTCAGAACTAATAAGGAACAGCTGGTGCTCAACTAATGTACATAAATCTTACATTAATTCAGAGATAAACTTGCATTCCAGTTTGCAAAAGTTGAGTTTGGTTTAATATCTTTGTAAATTTTGTGAATAAAGTAGAGCAGCTAATGAACGTGTTTGAATCTCTTCCATCTTGAATCAGTACAAAGGACTAAGGCCCGCAGGGCTATTCTCTATCTCGCGACAGGTTTGTAACAGGAGTAAATTGTGCAATGATCGCACAATTTACGCCTATTGCAAACCTGTCGCGTGATAGAGAATACGGGGGCGGGTCTTTACCAAACCGGAATGAAAAAGAGAACAGTTCAATACTGGTTCTATTATTATGCCTCATGTTTTGAGCCTTGCTTATTCAGACGAAACATTTTTATACAAAAATAATCCTTCCTGGTCCAATAAAATATTGCAAGTCCGCATAATCCCCTCTCTATCTTCAAATTCTTTATTGTACCAACATAAAAAACTAACATAAAGGACATTTACAAAGGCAAGCTTAACCCTAAAAATAGTGTTCTTCCAGTAAATCTTAGAGGATTATATATTGTATTATAGTAGTGGGTATTTGTACAAGGGTATGTGAAAGCAAAATAGATCATAATAAAAAACATAATAATATACTTGCCACGGTTTGTCCAGAATACTAATATTATAAGACGATTCAAAATGATCCTTGTGATTTCAATGAATAAAACAATTTTAACTTTGACTTTGAATTAACGGGAATAGAGAATATAATCCACTCAACCACTGAACCCACTACTATGCTAAGTGATAGAAAAACGCGGATAGATTGATGCACAAAAATTATCAGTGTCCCTTTTATTTCAGTCTTAAAAAAGACCTCGCTTTAATTTAAGCGCAGTTTCTGTTTAGAGAACCGCGATGCACAGAACACACAGCACTGACTAAAAATTAATCTAAAAAAGCCCGATCAAGTGCCGTAGTATGTCTGATCAACGAATAGATCCTTCCGTCTCATCCTGTTGATGGAGTAAAAACTGACTAAAGAATTACACCAGGGGCTGTGCAGCATCCACTTCAGTACTCAACACCAACATCAATGGCTAATCCCCCATTGAATTCTATGGGGAAGCCTACAGCAGTGGACATCTACGGCTGATGACAATTAGTCCAATTCAAAAAGGTCACTCATTTTACTATGTTGATGATGTGTTTTTATTATCTTAGTATGCAATAATACTCTATTCTTTATTCTTTATTGTACACATATAATACATAATAAGAACACAAGACAGAATTAAAGAACATGTACAAAGGCGAGCTTAACCCTAAAAAGAGTTTTCTTCCAGCAAACCTCTGAGGCTACAGTATAATGAGTGCTATCTAATCTATGCTTTTGAGGCAGTATCTAATATTAAGCATGTCCTAGGTGGACGTGACCTAAAAAGTAATGCATTTTTAATGTGCTAGGTGTACCGTTTAGCTTTATAGCTATGCACCGATGACGATATGTTGGTAGCAGAAATTCTGTGAATGAAGGCATCTCAAGTCTGTTTGATACCATTATATGGAAGCCAAATGTCTATAGTCGAATGATGATGATATTTAATTCATTATCATCTCCCTGCCCGTATCCCACTTAGGTGGGGTCAGTCACAACATGTTCTTTTCTTCCATTCTTCCCTATCTTCCGTCATATCAGTACTCACACCATTCCTACACATGTCGTGTCGTCTTTTACACAGTCCATCCATCTCTTTTTAGGCCTTTCTCTTGTATCCATCCACATTCATATTCATCACTTTTCTTGTAACATGGCTTTCATCTCTCCACATAACATACCCATACCACGCTAACCTATTACTCCTCATCTTTTCTGTTACGCTACTTTCGAACTTCCTCTGATATTATACTTATTTCTTATCTTATCCATTCTTGTCACTCCACACATCCATCTCAAGTCTCAAAATTTGGATCTCCGTGGCATGCACTCTTCTTTCATCCTTCGCCTTGATAGCCCAACACTCATAGATGATAATATTTAATTGAGTTAGCATTATATGGAAGCCAAATGTCTATCGGCGAATGATGATGATATTTAATTGATAAAGTTGGCTACCAGGTAACAAAGAGCCTCGTTAAGTATTCCAAACTCTCATTCAGTATTGATTGATTGTTACTTAAACAATGGTTCGGAAATCTGCGACAAGTTTTAATACATTTTGAATAATTATACTCTTGAGGACTGGTGAGAATACCTATCAAACTAATCAGCATGTTGAGTTAAGGATTTCTTACCTATCACATTCTTGCATGCTCCACTATGCCTCGCTAGTTACTGATTATAAACTTGATTGCACTTCACAAAACCCAACTGGCCACAACTTTCAAAAAAACAGGATATTCTTAAAAAAAACGTATTTATTTTTTGGGTTATCACCACGTGCATTCCTAATTTAATTATGACTAGCATTTGCTCATGGTTCCGCCCGCGTGGAACCTCTATTATAACTTATTATAAATGATAACCTGTATTATTTTATTCTGATCTATATGGTTATAATATATGGAGGCATAGATTATCATCGACTGTTCAACTACGAATTTTGAAGTTCTTTGGTTACGTAACGTAATGAAGACTGAATGGAGCGTCTTGTTGTGCAAGGCAGGATGGAGGGTAAGAGACCACAGGGTCGCTCTCCCCCACGATGGTCAGACCTTATAAAGCCCATCACACAAACTTCCATGACTGAATATTCTCGCAATGCTGCTAAAAGAGCCGAGTGGAGACGCATCGCATGAGCCGCAACTCAAACAAGACCTACATAACCACGACCACTCTGTCAAGAGTGTACGACTAAGAAGAGAGATATGGAGACATAGAACAGATAAAGTCTTAGCTATTCATAATATGGTTGAGGCGAATCCAAAGACACCAAAATCAAAATCTATCAAGCCGTTTTTGTTACAGGATGCGCTAAAGGAACAGACGTTATACATACATAGGTACGAAAAACCTTTTAAGCGGTCTGGTAATAAGGAGCCTCACTCAATTTCTTAATTTAATTACAGTCTCTGAATAGAAAGAAAGAAGAAAGAAAGAAAATACATTTATTTGTCCCCACTTAAAAAGAAACAAAACAAAAACAACATTACCTACCTAAGTATTATAGTTAGTTTACACAAAACTAAAAAATACCAAATACCCATGTTGAGTGGGGGGTCAAATAGGTCCCTGTCTCAGCATATAGCTACACCGGACCTACAAGTAGATACGGCACGGCGCTGATTTTCAGACAGGGCATGCCCGAGTGACATCACGAACGTTGAAGTCGAATATACTACATATATTATGTAAATAAATATATAATTAATTCATTAGCAAACTGAAATATAAAGAAATAGTCATACTACACACTTATCAACAAAATATAATATAAAAGTCCTCTGTGGTCTGTGGTAATATTAGCAGTACTCTCCTTGGTAGTAAAGGCGATTTGTATAGTCTATGGCACAGAGCACTTTTAGTCTATGGTCAGTCAGTAAGTCAGTGTCAATTTATTTTAAAGAAATGAAGGTATACCTTACGTATTTTTACGAACAAGTTCTATCGCAAAATGTAGTGTGAAAACTGAAGTGAAGTAAAAGTTACTAAAAAGAAGTGCCTAACGTAATTGGATGTTCATTCAAGTGCAAGATGCAAGTACCCAATTGAATGTTTGAAGAAGTTTAAGGAAGGGGTTAGCCAGCTATACAATAATATATATAATAGCTATACAATACAACACAGTTAACTAAGTCCTGCCCTCTTCTAGCCAAACAAATTGATAATCACTTTCGGTAATGAACTCGCAGTACTCTGTGCCGTATGCTTTGGCTTCTTATCGAAAGCAAAAATACTCAAAGTATAACGCGCAATGTACATTAAAATCATATTCAAAAGCGTTTATCGGTTCGTTAGGCAAAGAGCATAAGGGATTATTTGTGCCACAGAAATAATCAAGCTATGTAACCATTTTGTCGAAACTATCGATACCCGTTATATCAGAAAGGTTCAGCAAATTATCCTGAAAATATTCCAGCAATTTGGATAAATTCCGGAACGGAATGATGGTCGTATTAAATATTTGGGATTGATATTTGAGTTTCGTAAAGGTCAAAACAGAATTTATTTATTGAACAAAATCTACAGCCCTTATCATAAAGAAGCAAATTATAGCCAATAAAGTATTAACATTGAATTTTTAAGGATTTCGAAGCCAAATGGCGAAATCGGATACATTACATCCATTTTCATGTCCGTACGTTTGTACGCGTATATCACGATTGCTCCCTCTTTCATTTTCGCAGCTATCCTACTAATATAATATATTATTTAAAAATTTGTGAGGATGGATGTCTAGATGGATTTTTGTTACCCTCGCAAAAACTACTGAACAGATTTTGATGAATCTGTACAGTTATAAAATAATAACAAGTGGTTCGCCCCGAACTGAGACCTCGCGATGACACCTTTATTAGCCCGACTACTTAGTGGGGAAGAAAGAGTTTTGTATTTAACGGCTATGTAAGCCGTAATGTTTGGATGATCCATCAGAAATCTAAAACTACCGAGTCAATTTCTATAAAACGAGAAAGATTCTGTAAAGCAAAAAATAATATTTTTGAAGTGCCATTTAGTTGTGGTTTTGCTACCTAATTTTTAAAGATTTACGTTTTTTACGCTACAAATGGATATTACAAAAAAAAATCCTCAATGTTCGACCTATAGAACAAAATATACTAAAATAAGAAATTTCAGCATTGTCAGAGAACTTGAAGTATCTTCGAGATATTTTTTGCATATTTTACTTTTTTTAACCTTCTAACCGATTTCTAAAAACTTACTGAGATAAAATTTTAACCTCGAGGTAATTTCCTACACATCATCGAAATAACCTTTGAATAGGATTAAGCAACGGGGCGTACACCGTACATACTACATACCTGTTAGTATATAGAGTACTTGACGAATTAATTGATAACGTCCTTTTGACGAAATCATAGAACTCCAATGTCATTCAAATTCCTAGGAATGGGGGTCAACAATAGATTTTATATTGGATTTGATTTTATAGGGTACAAGTTTCTAATTTCTTCAATTTCAGACTTTTCCCTGTAGTTGTGACACAAAAGCTACTAGCATACCAAATTTCAGCTTTGTGGGATTGCTGGAAGTACCCTAGAATTTTTGATTTTTACCTTTTTGATTTTCCCTAATAACTCAGAAGCTACTTAGTATAAATACTTATTAAAAACAGTTTTGAAATGTCCAACCAAATCGCTTTCATTAGACACCCCATTTGATCGGATTATCTCACTTTTATTTTTTTTACCCCTTCTTGGACCCCAATATCTCATCAACCCCCCGACCGATATAGCTCATAACCTTACCTACAATTTATACCAATACTATCTACCCCCATACTGAATTTTATGAAGATCTGATTAACGGTTAGGAAGTTTTCATCGGACAAACATACATACATACATACACATACATACAAATGCCGATTCTTCCAAGTTGACTCAGAGAACTCGCTTCGCTCGTTCAACTATACAGGGCGTAAAAAGACTACTCCCGAAAACTTAAACAGTGCATTCAGACCATGATTCTGAAAATATTTAAGTTAAAAAAACACGAAAAAAATTGTCACTTTTTTCGTGTTTTCTTTATAAATATCCATAAAATATCATTGAAGGAACACAAAAACCTAATTTCCATCAATAAAAACACGTTAAAAAAATAAAAACGTCAAAAAAAGCAATGAAAACCACATAAGAAATTATTGGCGCTACGGGTCGATCTACTGACCGGGGCGCGTTGAACTCGCACGGCCAGAATAAATGCGTACATTGCTGGCTGACAAATACGATACGAAACGAAAAAAAAAATTTCTCCGGTATGAATCACCTCTCAGGATAACGCTATTTTATATAGCTATGATATAGGTAGCTTTACCGGTACCTTCAGTATTCGGGAGCCGTCCTTTTACACGCTGTATAGGCTATAATTTATAATAGAAGTTCCACGCGGGCAGAGTCAGTAGGAGTTTCACGTGGGTGGGACCACGAGCAAATGCTAGTACATACTAACCCAGGAACAGTAAGGGTATCTTTGCTTTCGGTTAATTATTTGCGAGACCGTTGTTTGAGAAACGGTTATTAATTTTAGTGGTTGGTCAAATTGCTCATAAGTCATAAACTCACTAGATTGTATTTAATATTTATTACCTATCTATACCTACCTACTAACAAACTTAATTTCCTGAGTACATATTTATATTAGGTAAGTATTGTATTACTCAGATGTTTAAACAATCAGCAAACATTTAAAACGTATTATATTTTCTATGCAAAATTATATACTTAGTACTTATTATTGCTTTTTTTCATCATTCTAAAACTCTGTAAAATATAAAGTATGAGAGTGATAAACGCTATAAAAAATATGCAGATATATGTTAACATTATGCAGGTATTATCATCTTCAAATAAAACAGAAAAACATATTTTTTGACGTGAACACGTTATTATGTTTGTTTCCTTAGTGAGAGGCAATCAAGAAAACTAATGATTACAAAATCAAAAGATACAGTTGGTGTTGCAATTACATATCTATCAACTACTTCAATATTTAATTACACTACGTTTCTTTTCTAAGAATTCGTTACGTTTGAGTAAGAATTGTGACGCATCGCGCGTGGCAGAGGGGGAAGCACTGCTATTTTGAGGTCGTTCCGTTGCGTCACATAATATCGTGTTCACGTAAAAAACACGGCCGTTTCCACGACACAGCTACACATCAATTTATTTATCAATATATTAGTTTTAAGTACTTTTAAAGGTTTTCAAAATAACCGGTATTTTCCGAAAATTATGTATTGGCCACACTCGGTTTGTACACAGCATTGTCTGCCAAGAACCTTGGATCACTACGTTGTATATGGTTTATTAAACTAATAGCCTTGCTATTTACCGCTGTTTATTATAGAATGGAGTAAAAACTCAAATGCATAATTTCCAAACCCTGGTTAAAATAGAGTCCACGAGAGACGAAACCCATCCATACGATATTTTTTCAATACATTTGTGAGAAAACAGGAAACTCCTCTGGATGAGTCAACTCCCATGAATTTGCCTCCTCCTATGGATAGATATCCTCCCGAGGAAAGATATCCTTCTTTGGATGGTACTTAATCCCGTGGATGGGTATCCTCACGTGGATTGGTCACCTTTTTATTAATTATACTATTAATTTTATACATTTATACAACAGAAAAAAGATCAAATTTCTGCGCGTTGTCACGAATGGGGGACGATGGCACTTTTTCTCCCAAGTGGGGCCAGATAGATGGGGGACGCTGGGAATATACCATTACTCCTGTAACAGTGTTACTCGTTTGGGTGTTACTCGTTTGGAACCCTCCATTAAAACTAACTTAGCTATAGAGCATGTTAATATCAAATCAATAACATTTTCCTAAAAGGTCTACCGCAATGCAGATTGCATTTCATACCAACATAATGTTGTACTCTTTGTGGATCATCTGAGCTTAAAATGAGAAACTGGGTGTCAACCCCGTAGCTATGATCGGTACAATGAATACAATGAAAAGGCTTACTTCAACTGGGTTTACGTTCATTTTGTGTTGTTGAATGTACTGTACATTGCAGTGATATTGACCTTTTTTTATCCGAATGCTGAAAGGAAGGTTATTGTGTACAAATTTTACTGTACCAGCTGGTCTGTGATGAGTATTTCCTGCGATTACAATAAGTATATACAGCTCGAATATTTTTTGGAACGATGTCATTGACCGTTAATCGTCTTTGCAGAGAACTTATGGTCATTTTGAAAAAACTACATTTTTAGGGTTCCGTACGCATAGGGTAAAACGGACCCTATTACTAAGGCTCGGCTGTCCACCGTCCGTCTGTCACCAGGCTGTATCTCATGAACCGTGATAGTTAGACAGTTGAAATTTTCACAGATAATGTATTTCTGTTGCCGCTATAACAACAAATAATAAAAAAAGAATAAAATAAATATTTAAGAGGGCTCCCATACAACAAACGTGATTTTTTTGCCGTTTTTATAGATAATGGTACGGAACCCTTCGTGCGCGAGTCCGACTCGCACTTGGCCGGTTTTTTGTTGTTCTCAAGATCGTTCTCAGATTAAATACAAAAGACACACACACAAACAACAAAGATTAACAAAGAAAATTAAAACTAAACAGAACACTAAATGCTTAATGTTTAATACTTGTCAAAATAGGGTTATTACTGAAATCCCCTTTAGGAATTAAAGGATAGTATTATGTATAAAATACCCCATCACTAGCAGCTACTCTACCGTTTAGTGGAATGATTTTAAATTATGTTCTACTATTCCACTAAGACCACCGATCGAAAATATGAATCGGTGCTCAAAGTGGAATAGGATCGGTGCTCTTAAAATCGGTGCTCTTCAAATCGGTGCTCTTAATTTCGGTGCTCTTCAAATCGGTGCTGTTAGTGGAACGGCATCTATACTCTGATTTTGAATCTTACACAATTTTTGTATAACACAGAAAAGCTATCACTTGATAAAATAAAAACGGGAAAAGATACAACCTTCTTAAATCGGACATGTTTTCACGGTATCTAAATAAGAGAACAAATATCTTAGAAAATATCTGTATACTTGAAAAGGGTCCTAAAAGGAACTGGGACGATATTATCGGGAAATTGACACTTACGTAGGAAGCCGAAACTGTACAAACACGGGTGTGTTGGCACACGAATAAACATGAGATCAAATTGTCTATTATTTATAGTAAACATAATGTAGTAACTTTATAAGCTTGGTACTTTTTTGCGCCTCTTTTAAATGTGCCTTTTTTAATCGGCTGTTAGTGGTAAGCGCTATTTTCAAGCTAAAAATAAATCATTGACACGTGCTCATAACGTGTTCTATAAAATATTACGGTTGTTATAAATTTTTTTTTATACTTAGCAAGCAAACAAACATACGGCCCACCTGATGGAAAGTAGTTAGCGTAGCCTATGGACGCCTGCAACACCAGAGGCATCAAACTCGCGCTGCCAACCCTGAGACATATAAGATGAAAAATCTCATGTGCCTGTTATTTCGCACCAGCACCCGTACCCATAAAACTGAAATACAGCAATTCGAGCACTACTGCTTGGTGGCAGAAATGGGTACGGTGGTAGTACTTCCCAGACAAACTTCTTCACAAGAAGTTCTGCTACTAACAAAGCTCATTATACGGCTAATGAGATATACGTACTAGAATTCAGACGAACGGACTGCAGAGGCTTATTATTAGGGTCCTAGTTGGCACCCTTTGAACATGGTACCCTAAAAATAAAGAAATAAGTATACCAAGGAGTACTGTGATTCAGTAAAATAGGTACCTTAGTTGGGCAACTGTTAATGATACAGTTAAAACATTTAAAAAAATGTTCTAAAAACAATTTTGAACAACACATCCACAAAAACAACAGTTAAATATCATGTTACAATCGGTCAGTCCATGGGTCTGGCATTCACAGAACAGATTATTCAATAGTTAATTCAGGGTCATAGCTGTTGGTAGTTGTTACCAGTGTAATCATCTCCAATTGTGATACAACATGGTCAAGATTGATCTTAAACATTTTAGAAACCATTTATTATTCATTCTCATTTATTCTTCAAAACATGGTTTTGAAAGATGATATAAAATAAATAATAAGTACATCCATGTTTAGCTTTACATCATGCAAAAAATAGATCTCAGTATAATATTATCAAATAAGTAATTAAACCTTTATATAAGAAGAGTATTACAACAAATACAATAAATTAAAAAATAATAATTAGAAATAACAGTTGAACTATCTAAATACCGTTTCAAACGATCTACAGATAGCTCAACTGATCCAAAAAACTACTAGACGGAAGCGTCTTCAAGACGCTGCATTGCCATGCTGAATGGCAATAATTATTAATAATTACTATTAATCAATTAAACTATTCATAATTACGTCTACAAAATTTTGCAAAATCAATATACAAGTCAAAAAACTAAAAATAGTTAAGAATAAACACAACGTCAAATTAAATAATTTTGTAAATGTCACAGAGTCAAATAAGTGAACAGTATCAAAAATTCTCAGACAAATATTCATCTATGCTTTTGTAAAAATGTATGTATAATATAATAATATAAAATAGAAATAATAATATAAATAAATAATATAAGACAGTTTTTGTAAACAAATAAATGTCAAGATAGGCCACTGTGTGTATAATATATATAAGTGTCATGTATGTGTGTCATTTGTGAATTTACACGTATGCTACACAATCATGACACTTATACTCACAGTGGCATATCTTGACATTTTGTTTGTTTACAAAAATTGTCTAAAATAAAAAACAGAGTATAGATACTCTAAAGAATAAATAACTTTTCATTTAAAAAACCGACTTCCGCCATAGTATTCGACTAAATAATATTGGATGAAAAAAAAATTATGAAAGAACCATAGTGGTGAAAGGATTATGATACTTTCTGAATGCAAATGCTTGGTGTCTTGCTGAAAATATCAAAATCGCCATATGTATGCCTACAATATTTGAGGAGTTCCCTCAATTCCTCATGGATCCCATCATCAGAACTGGATTCTGAAAAAAATGGGACCAATCTGGAAGTATATCTATTCAAATAAAAAAAGAATTTTCCAAATCGGTTCATAAATGCCGGAGATATGCGGTAACAAACATTAAAAAAAAAAAAAAAAAAATACAACCGAATTGAGAACCTCCTCCTTTTTGGGAAGTCGGTTAATTAGTCCTTGAATTTTGGCCAACTGTATTACTTCACTCACAAGATCGTCACCGGACGACAGGGGGTTTAGTACGGGTTTTGAGTTTTCGAAACTATATGAAGTTTCGTTTTCTTCCATACATTTAGTTGCAGCGCCCCTAGCGAAAACGAGAAGAAAACTAAGGACGCTGTCAGTATGTGGAAAGAAACGAAACTTCATATGCTTTTCGAAAACTATCAAAACCCGTACTAGACGTGCAGATAGAAATTTGATAGCTGCCTAAAACTTCATGCATAGCATTTTCTTCCAGTTAACCTTTGTGCAATGTAGTATGTGATGGTCATTACCATCACATACTACATTACATACTAAAAGAAGATGTCATCATTATGACATCTTCTTTTAGTATGCTGTCAATCAAAACTTCATCAGTATAAGTCGAATACAAATAAGTGAAAGTCGATTTTGGAATTTACCAAATGTAAAAAACTAGACCAATCGTTTTGTGGCTTTACGAAAACTGAAGATAAGCGGAAATCTACATAATGTGTACACACATAACAAAAACGGCAATTATAATCAATTACATGCCTTAACACCATAAACAACCACTTAATGATTTAATAACAGATCTGAGCAAAGATTCCTAAGTCATCATGATTATGAAATTTTTATTCATAATGCACATTAGACTCTTGCATTATTGGTAGAATTAATGTTAACATTTTGTTTATAAGGTAAGCTGTGGTGATCCACATTACCTACTTAAAATAACTAGTGGTTCACCTCGAACTGAGACCTCGCGATGACACCTTTATCAGCCCGACTACTTTCCATATTTACCATTATTATTTTCACCTCGCGTTTAATTTCCTACACATCATCGAAATAACCTTTGAATAGGACTAAGCAACGGGCATACAAACTACATACCTGTTTATATATAAAGTACCTGACGAATTAATTAATAACGTCCTTTTGACGAAAACCATAGAACTCCAACATCATTCAAATTCCTAGAAATGGGAGGTCAACAATGGATGTTATATTGGAAAATGTTTTAAAGAGTACAAGTTTCTAAATTCTTCAGTTTCAGACTTTTCCCTGTATATTTATGTGTCACAAAAGCTACAAGTATACTAAATTTCAGCATTATGGGATTGCTGGAAGAACCCTAGAATTTTTGATTTTTCATTTTTTGTTTTTCCCTAATATCTCAAAAACTACGCTGTCTAAATACTAATTAAAAACAGTTTTACAATGACCAACTAAAGCGCTTTCATTAGACACCCCACTTGGTCTGTCTCACTTTTTTTTTACCCCCTCTTGGACCCCAATATCTCATCACCCCCCCCCCCCCCCCCCGATATAGCTCATAACCTTACCTACAAATTGTACCAATACTATCTACTCCCATACTAAATTTCATGAAGATCGGATTAACGGTTAGGAAGTTTTCATCGGACAAACATACATACATACATACACACATACATACATACAAACGCCGATTCTTCCAAATTGACTCAGAGAACTCGCTTCGCTCGTTCAATTACAAAAGTTTTAAGTAGGTAGGTACTTGTTTACCATATTTAAGTACCTAACTACTGAATAATAAAATGGTTCCGTTGGTACATTTTAGTTACCGAACCCTAAAAAATATATTTCATAATTATCTAAATGGCAGTTTCATGGCAAAGTTTAATATAATTTCGAAACTTAATTTAGCAAGGTAATCAGTATCACATAATTATCCTCTGAACCCTTTGATATAACATTTGCAGTAGTAAGAAGGTATGTACTGCCTTCCAGTACAGCTGGTTTGTTTGTCATTAAACTGTGCTGAGAATCCTGTGTTTGTGTTGTTCATACTATGTTTGTTGGCATACCCTCATAGTGGTTCGCCCCGAACTCCGAATCCATAAACTCTTACTTCTCAGCTGGCTATTAAAATCCTTTTTTATGATGGAATCCATGAGGAATTGAGGGAACTCCTCAAATATTGTAGGCATACATACAGCGTGTAAAAAGACAGCTCCCGAATACTGAAGGTACCAGTAAAGCTACCTATATCATAGCTATTTGACGACCTCTGTGGCGCGGCGGGCGAAGGTTTGCCTGCGACGCAGGAGGTTGCGGGTTCGATTCCCGCCTCGGAACAAATATTTGCACGATCTGCAGATATTTGTTCAGGGTGTTCTGGGTATTTTCTATGTATAAAAATATCTATCTATCTAATGTATTTGTATTAAGTATATCAGTTATCTAGTACCCATAACACAAGCTCTGCTTAGCTTGGGGCTAGATAATGTTGTGTGAAATGTCCAGCATTTATTTTTATTTATTTATTTATATAAAATAGCTTTCGCCTGAGAAGTGATTCATACCGGAGAAAAACTTTTTTTTCGTTTCGTATCGTGTTTGTCAGCAAGCAATGAACACATTTATTCCGGCCGCACAAGTTCAACGCTCCCGGTCAGCTGAACGACGCATAGCACGAGTATTGCTTATGTGGTTTTCATTGCCAGGTTTTTGTGTTCCTGTAACGATATTTTATGGATATTTATAAATAAAACACGAAAAAAGCGGCCCAAAAGTGAGCACTTTTTTTTTCGTGTTTTTAGCTTAAATATTTTTAGGATCACTGAATGCACTGTTTCATTTTTAGGGAGTAGTCTTTACACTCTCTGTCTAGCGATTTTGTTATTTTCAGCAACACACAAAAAAACAGTAACTTGTTTGTATACAAACCAAACAAAAACATGCAGATAGCCAAATTCAATTCGGTTTTTTAATGAAAAGTTATGGTAAGTCTTTTTATTAGTATCACCAAGGAACAACAATACAAATCCATTGCGCTTTCAATAACAGCTTTGCTAATACTTCTTAATATGAGCGTATCTATAGAAACTATCTAGATAATTAAACTGACTAAGTTATATAAAATAACTAGGGCATACATTGACACGCTAGCCGCATCATGGAAGCGTTCCACGTCGTGGGTAACTCATAACGCTTTATTGAGCTGTGTTTTATCTATATTCGCACAGCACGTTTTTGTTTTACGACCGTATTATTCAAGAGTTGATTGGAATTGAAAGTGAATTTGCGGTCGTGTTGTGGTTTGTATATAAACATAAAACCTTTACGTTGTATCCGTGCGTACATAATATCCAGTTAAAAACTATGTCATATTGATAACAATGTCCACAACTCGGCTACTTGACATAACATAACTAACACCCAACAGTCGCATACATAGTTATGATCCCACAGATGATTCCCTGTGTTGTCGGTATCAGGAACTACAAGAACCATAGAACTATAACACCCAAACTCCTAATTTTGCCTCTTTGTATATTGTACACTTGAACTCTTAATTCAAACTATTGGATGATGATTTGACATATGTATCGCCAAGTCCCGAAACGCTCTGCCTTCCCCTTCGGGGAAAAAGGCGTGAGTGGGTGAGTGTGATGTCTAGGGTTTGTATGAGTGCATTAACATTGTAATAATATAATATTAAAATAATTGATTGTCAATGTCATCATCATCTGCCAAAGTCCACTGATGGACAGAGGCTTCTCCCAAATAACAAACGATCTTGAGTTGCCTCAATCCACCAACTTCCTGCATTGTTTAAAATATAATCAATCCAACGAGTGCAGACTGTCCAAAACTGCGTCGCGTCGTGCGGTTCGTGGTTGCCACATGAGAACCTATATGCTCAAGCAGTTGCCTGTAAGTTAAAAGGTCCGCTGGTTGCCACTTGCTAATTCAGACATTATTAAACCGTTTATTAGCTACTATTTCTATCATTCTTCTAATATAAAAATACTCTATGGAGCCAACACTTGGCTGAATTAACGTGTTATTTATTCAAGGAAACTCGTAAAGCATCACGAAATTATGACATAAAAACGTGATGGCTGCAAGAAAGCCACAAACAAAAACATCTCTGAAATATTTCGGATAAATAATGAAGGAGTAATAAACTACAGTGCTCGTGAAAGCTATCTTCATCAAGTTTGAATTGGGTGCCGGTGAAATTACAGGCACATGTGACTTTTCATCTTGATGTATAACTTAACAATTATACTGCATACAAATATATTAGAGAGGTTTTAATAGGATCATTTTTGAATGATACATTTATTTATTTACACGAACAAAACACATTACAATCACAAATAAAAAAGAGATATAAAAACCATTGTTTTGAACTTGGTAGGAACATAAACATATATGCGCACATCTAAATTAAATAACCATACCAAGCAAAGCAAGTGATTATTGGGAAGGTTCGAGATAAAAATAACAAGATTTTATACATGCCGGCATACACAGTCACAGATCACAATGAAATAAGTAATAGTTGGAGAGGTATGCAGGTATATAATATGTATGTATTTACCTACACATATGCATTTAAATTTTTTAGTTACATTTCAATAGAATCAAGGTCACTGACATAGCTATCAGGATTTGTAAGTTAAAGTGGTCATGGACCATACAGTTCGCAAAACCAACAACCACTAGACAATAAAAGTTCTCGTATGGCGACAATGACCACGTATGCAGCGTAGGACGGCTTCCCACTCAATGTCCCGAAGAAAAGTTGTAAGAAATAAAACAAATAACTAGCTGAGCACTGATTGACATTGTCATCTGTAATAAACAACAGAAGTGCAGCGTATCGGTATATTTGGCACGAGCAGTGTTGGATACGCTCCAACGCCTTATCACTGCACCCGGTTGGTTAGAGATTTCATATTTACAAATTGCCGATTGATATGACTCACGAACAAGCCATGATGGACTAGTGGAAACGTTTACTGCCTTCTTAGCCAAAGGTTCTGGGTACGAATCTCTGTGTATGTGTGTCTGTGTGCGGCACTGCCACCGATGAGAAAATGAGTAGGTAGTTCTAATGAACACAAATTTTGTTTCTTTTGTAACTTATTTCAGAAAGGTATGCGTCATCAAAAATCTGTAATTTATAAAGTGGTTGAACAAAAAAAAGATGGCCTCATTGAATATTTCTCTAGGCTTGGTAATGGGAAGTTTTCTGACAGCTGAAAGAACCAAGTCCATGCATAGATGGCGCAGTCCAGATATGGTTGTCTAAATTTTGTCGGTCAGCCACCAACTGTCAGTGTCACTGACTCGCTCATGCTGTTCGTTGGTGAAGTAAAGTAAGTAGCTAGGTACGTAAAATTTTTGTTCAAATTCTGATATATTTGTTAGTGTTACGTTATTGTTATAATTTTTGTTGTTATTGTTGAAGTCAGATAGTAGATCGGTCTTTAATAGACTCGAAAGACGAGCTTCGGAATCGCAACGCGAAACTTGGAGGAAAATAAGAGAAAACAAAGAGAATTTGTTCTCTGTGGTGCATTTGCAAAATCTTCAGAAGACACAACCATGTCGAGTCACCGCCATCTACTGGAATTATAAGAACAATTTTTTCTTTTTAATTTCCTCCCTGAAAACTTCCAATTACAAGAAATGGGTTCCTGATCTTCCGACGAAGAACAAGGAAATATAAACTGTAGTAAGTACTAACAAGTAAGCAGTTCACGCTGAGGATGCGTCTATGTAGTTGGTGTCTGCAGAGGCAGCCTTTAATAACTCAGCAGTTAGCTTCCCCAGCTAAAGGGTAGGCAGAAGAGTCCACGTGAGTTTGAGGAGATCATTATAGCCTGATTATGATGCAATTATTTATGACATTAAAATTGTCGCTCGTTTCTAGATGACTTTGCAAGCCGGAAACATTGTCACTTGGCCAACGACGAAGCCTTGAAATTATAATGGAAACTCTGGTTTGCCGCTTTTATTAATTATGGCAGTTTTTTTAATAAAAGCCGTAAAAATGCGTGTTGGGCCTTGTACATTGAAGGATTCCATAGTCAGAATGAAACTTAACGCTTAAAATTCAAAGTTTCATAGCGTATTACTAAAAATATCCCATATCGCAAAAGCTACACAAAAATTCATGGTTTGGTGCTCTTCAAATCGGTGCTCTTAAAGTATTGCCTACACTATATTATTATTATAATGGGTATTCGTTGGCTGAATACTAAGAATGATTAGTTATCTTTTTAATTTGAGATTGTGGCGAGTCGGGATTACGTACTCGTCACAATCTCGATTCGCTACAAAACAGATATTTTCATTAAAAAGAAATGCTGATTCACCACAGTTTTATGAGCTTTTATTGAAGAAGAAATTATGTTGTTTGCAGATTCACCACAATTATTATAGCGTTCGTTGAAGCGTGACTAGTAGTTTATCTGAACTATCATGTAGTCGGGTTGTGATATTTAGATTCATAAAACAGGCATTTTTTGTAAGCCTTCAAGTAAGATTCTGAGGGTTTCACATAAAGTTTGAATCATGAGTAGTGAGCGCTGCGATAGCAGATATAATGTAACAAATGTTAGCAGAAAAATATAATAAAGAATTTAAAAATAATAATAAAGTATTTGATGTCTTGTGATAATCTTATTAGATCAAGTAATCTTTGCGCCTGAAATGAAGACGTCCAACCAAATTGTTTGTAAATACCAACCATACAAACATAAACCCCAATCTTATACACATTCACATGTAAATCGCGTTAACCGTCAAGCCTGCGTGACGAAAACGCGAGCAGATGATTTCGACCTTCGGCTCACAATGGCAGACCTGTATCAATACAGTCAGCTAACAATTTAAAATGAACTTTATCACACTGGATTACCATATAATATGGCTTGAATGAGAGCCACAAGCTGAAAAAAAATGCGATATAATGCTGAAAATTAGTTTTGTCTAATATAATATGAGCCAGCTTACTTTTCAAGATTCATTATCAGTAGCGTACTTCTCACCTGTTTTTATTGGCCCGGTTACTCGGTGGAAGCTACTGACCTAACCAGATACTGCCAACTGTAACTTGCATGTTAGCTTGACTCGCCACGGCCTGTCACACAATGAGAGTAGCTGATAATTGAAAATTAACCACAGCTACTATCCTAGACAGGTGGTCAAGAGTGAATTGTGCCGTGTGACGTGGGAAAAGGCGAGTAAAAACAAATAACTTTGTAGTAACTCGAATGCCAGCTACTGACTGACTTGCATTGGATAATAACTCGTGTAATGCGGCTACAGCACAGTAGAATATAATAGAATAACATTACATTATTTTTTTGAAATAAGTACACACATGTGAAATTCCAAATATAAGACCCATATTCCACTATCACCAAACTGCGATCACCAATCCGCCTGCCGAGCGTGGTGAATAAGGTAAATCCCCCATTGTATTAAATTGGGGGAGGCCTTGTCCAGCAGTGAACGTAAATAGGCTGGTGATGATGATGATGATTCCGCTATAACATTAAAAAGTTTAAATTAAAACTAATGTTGCTCCTTGATATTTTTATTATAATTTTTGTTTACAAGAATCCAAGCGTCCCATGCCCGATGGTCTTACACTTTGTTTGCACAATGAAGGCTTTTATAAATTTCGTGTACTGTATACCCAAATTGTCAGGCCGTATCTAAGAACGGAGTCAACATAACCGTTCTATGCGATCAGCGCCGTTTCTTAACCGTTCTCCTGAGCCGACCTATAACGTACACAAGCGGTTACAGTAGCTCGCATGCTAACTCGCGCTGTGTAATCTAGGCATCTAACAGAATCTGTTGTAGAGTGGGGATGGGATTTTAGGTACGTAAGTACTGTTATTTGTTCTGTGACATTTGAACAGACGCTTGGCATGTATGGCGAATCCATTTGTGCCGTGTAGTTTCAGATTTTCGGACGACTGTTTTGTTGTATGAAATGAGTTTCAGATAACTTAATATAACGTAACATAACACCCAACAGTCACATAAGTAGTTCTGAACTCACACTAGGATTCCCTGAGTCGTGGGTACCAGGAACTACGAGTACCATGGTACTATAAGTCAGACAGAAATATTTGCAGATCATGCAAACATTTGTCCCATAGCGGGAATCGAACCTGCAACCTCTTGCATCTCAGCCGGCTATTCGCCCGCCGCGCCAGAGGTCAAAAAACTTGTTTTGTTTGATCTTGGGAAAAATGACAAATATTTATTATTATTATTATATTCTGTTATTTTTTATTTTGCAGAAACCTTCGTGTAGTTTTATTTTACTAATCACGTTAATTATATGAAACAATGAAATCTTTGTTTTTTCTACATTGAAAACATGTTCTATTGTTTGTTTTGTTTATTTGGAAAGAGTCAGCCCTAAGATTTTAATTTAAGTGCACATATTTTTTCATTTTCAGTTTTGAATTTGATATATTCAAGTAAAATTCAAATCTACGATTGGCAATTTTACTATATACCTTCTCTTAACTGAAAACTCCAGAACATATTGGAATAAGTACCCGAACCGTAGATAACTATAAAATATCACGATATTTTTTTCGTAAACAATTCAAGTTTTATTTTTAGGGTTCCGTAACTCAGAAAAAAACGGGACCTACAGGATCACTTCATTGTCCATCTATTTGTCTGTCTGTCTATCAAACCCCCCTTTCTCAGGAAGGGACCTCAACGGATTCAACTTGAATTTAAACCAAATATAAAAGTTTGTGAGTTTATGCTGTAAAACAAATCACACGTCAACTTAATGCATTAATATTTTATTTTTGTATAGCAATTCAGGTGACCTCACAATTTTATCATTTTAAACGCTGAGAGTCTTTGTTAACATATGAAAGAAACCTATAATATTTAGGAATTTCGACCTTTTTGCCCCTAAAATGGAGTGCTGAATTTTTGTAGGGAAAATTAGTTGAAATCGGAAACGATTTGATTCTGACGATTTCGAAATTATTTGCAGATATTCAGATATTCATTTATTTCACCATTTCGTTACATTGGCATGTCAAATAAGTACATGATAATTAATCAGAATCCTAACAATATCCTAATACATAACAATACAAAACATAATCCACACTATAACTCTAGTGAAATTATGGGATCGCATTACTACAAAAATTATTTTTTTAATTTTAAATAGGTTGGGTTCTTTAGCTGGCAAATACATTTACACGTCATGCGATTCAGAAAATAAACAACTCATGTAGGTAATCATCAAAATGGTAAAATGGATTACATAAAAAAATATATTATGTTTAAATTGGTTTATAGGCCGTGTTATTTCTAAGGGTAGTTTATTAACCACGGTTTGGAACCCTCAGAGTGCCAGTCTCGCTTGCACATATCAGTTTCATTTCACATTGTCTGGCAAGTATAAAACAAATACTAAACATTTCAAAGATTGCTCTAAAGGTGATCCCAGTAACCTATGTGGTGCAGGTCATTAGCCGGTTAGTTATTTTCGTCACTGGGTGTCACGGTTGACTGATTTTTCGTGTGGTTGGAGATTATAGGTGTGAAGATACCCAGGTATAGGATAGATAGTTTGGATTTAAAAGAATATGGAATATTCTATAAAGCACAAAAACCAAATCATGTACATAGGCGATTTTAATGCTAGGAAGCATTCTCTACCAGAGGGCCTAGCCAAACGGCATTCGCTTCGAAGCGATTCCATTTCTACAGTCGTAATACAATACAAAACACCACGTGACATATCGATAGCTTATGTCAATCTCATACATTTTGGACTTTTCTACTAGCGTCATCGCTATTAGAATGTTACTTTGTCTATGGCCTCTGGTGTGCAATTTTTAAATGTCATCGCACTCGATGACATTAAAAAAAAATACACTAATCACTACCGTCTGTTCAATCACTATTAAACGTCAGAAAAATTGCCGTTAATCCCCTATTTCCAAATTTCTACATATTGAAACTCATTGATAAAAAATCTCATACCTATGATATCAATACAAGTGTCTCCTCCAGTACATTTCTTGATTTCTTGATTTCTTGACCTCTGTGGCGCGGCGGGCGAAGATTCGCCTGCGACGCAGGAGGTTGCGCGTTCGATTCCCGCCTCGGAACAAATATTTGTACGATCTGCAGATATTTGTTCAGGGTGTTCTGGGTATTTTTCTATGTATAATAAAAAATGTCTATCTATGTAATGTATTGTATTAAGTATATATCAGTTATATAGTACCCATAACACAAGCTCTGCTTAGCTTGGGGCTAGATAATGTTGTGTGAAATGTCCAGCATTTATTTATTTTATTTCTTGATTAGCTGGCTTTATGATGATGTTTAGTGACATTTTAAAATCGCACCCCTTCTATCCTTTGTGTCACATCACACACACATCAGCAGCCTTTTACACGTCCACTGTTGGATGAGGCTTCTCCCAATAGAGTGCAATGATTTGGGGATTTGTAGACAACACGCTTAGCAGGCAAGAAAGAAAGAAAGAAAACACGTTTATTTGTCCCCACTTAAAAGAAACAAAATAAAAACAACAATAGGTACCTACCTACCTAAGTAGTAGGTAACTTTACAAAAACTAAAAAATATATAAACACCAAATGGCGTAATGCATGTTGTGTGGGGGTCAAATAGGTCCCTGTCTCAGCATACAGCTACACCGGACCTACAAGTAGATACGGCGCGGCGCTGATTTTCAGACAGGGCCTGCCCGAGTGACATCACGAACGTTGAAGACGAATATACTAAATATATTATGTAAATAAATAATTAATTCATCAGCAAACTAAAATATAAAGAAGTAGTTATACTACACAGTTATCAACAAAATATAATATAAAAGTACTCAGATTTGCAGAAGTGGCAGATTGGTGATCGCAGATAGGTTTTGAGTACCTACACAGGTGGATGCTGTTGCCCATCCCCGGACACACCACAGCATAGTGTAGTGCCTTTGTACACCTTTGTGTAGTGCGGATTTTATGTAGGTGGTGCGTAATACGTGGAGAATAATAAGGTAGTATTTTATGTATTTAGGTTTAGTTAAACATACATAATATAGGTATACATTTTTTAACAATATCTGGTACATTATAACAATATAAATACATAGGTACTTACAATACATATAATACTATAATATGCATAAACAAACATAACCTTAACTTACGTAGATATTATAATATATACATACCTACCGATCAATATATATTGTTTACAAATTAGCGTTTAATGATACCGCTCACTTTATGTGAAATTTTGAGTCAATAAGTGATTATACAACCCATTTCTGAAGACCCAAAAGAGGATACATAATATAGGAGAATATTATTTTATGGTGTGGGATACTATTTCATAGCCGAATCGCAATAATGTTGAAAACGTCAAATTGTGGATTGGGGTTTTCAATTTAAATTGATGTTAGTGGTACTTATAGTGATTTTATTAACCATTATGTATGGTTATAATATATTATTCATATTCATTTATTCATTGCTTTTATGTAGTAAGTAATTTATATTAGTAAGTATTGGTCTTATATACTAGGTAGTTAGTACTTACACATAAACCCCAAAAAAAACAACATAAAAAAACAACGTATAAAGACAACATTAAATAATACTGTTCTGATTTCAGCTTAAAAGCGAAATAACGACAAAATTGCAACTACTTGGTATCCTGTTTACATAATATTAATGCAATTTCCACGAAGCACCCATACGGAAAACTAATAACCTTGTAGTTTCGAAGAAACATGTAATGGCTATCTATTTCGTTGGATGTTTTGTTAGGGTATGTAGTTAGTCGGTTAGTCTGTTGAGTTGACTCAAAAGTTTCAACGAATTAAGGTGAATGCTCTCGTTGCCTTGCCCATACAAAATAATTTAAGTATTTTTTCAATCCACAGATTGTCGTTCTTTATATCGTATTTTTTTTTCGATTTTCTAATGATTATCGTACTCGCAAATGGTTGTTTCAAATAAAAATTTACTAAGGGTAATTTTTAAAATTAGTTTGAAATACGACCAATTTTACGTATGTGTGAGTGTTTTTAATGTCCATTTTGAGTCGCCACCTACCATCGAAGCGTGATATTTTTACGCAGAGCACCCTGTTTTGTTTAATTTGACAGAGATGGCGGTTAAATGGACCTCGAGCACCGAGTTTTGAGAAAGATAGTGAAAGATGGCGCTAAATAAATAAAAGTATGCCTCGCGTTATTTTCGGGTCTGTCACCAAAATTGCGAAACGCGACGTTGCCAGGCAACGCTACGTCACAAGTTTAGTGCTTGCTAGTCACCCGTAATTATTAGGCTTTATGAGCTGGCTCTGATAGGGTTGCCAACCGTTCGTTATAATCATAGTTTACAAAGTTATTTGCGGCTATGTTCTTTATACTTTGCAATATCAACAAAGTAGGTACCTTCGAGAAAATACTTTATTGTAACGTACTTTATTGAAACTCAAGTTTCAGTTTTATAAAATAAAAATAAAACAACGAAAGAATATGTAAAAACTATACTTTCGTAACTTCATTCGCAGCAATAAAAAAAAATATTACTAGTCATTGACCGAGCGAGCAAAGCAAGGTAAGTCCTTGCAATATAATATGGCAAAATTTGCTATCGTCTGTTCGGATGTATGTACCTATGTACGTAAGTACTCGCGTACGTCGCATTTTTCAATTAATCTTGATGAAACTTGATATATGTACTTACTTATATATTTATTTTACAATATAGTTTTTGAGAAAAAATAAAAATGAAAACCAATATTACGTGAGCTCTCATTTGTTAGAGTTTCAACGACTTGTGGTTCAAGTAAGATTGGGTATATGCTAGATCGGACTATGGATGCGATTTTTAAACTTTATCGAAAAACAAGATAGTTTGTGCTCTTGAGGTATTCTGTTCGCAAAACTACTAGTTTTTATAATCCGACCGTGTACCGTGCTGTGATTCAGAAACTCGGTGTAGCAACCCTGATAATATATCAATATCAAAGTGTAGTATGAAGTTGTCATCTCGCTCCTTAAATGCAAAAGAGCCACAAGTCGAAAATTCATTTTTTTACTGGAAAGCCTATCAAAGTTTTGATAGTAGTTTTTTTTGTATTACTTTATAAATCTTTTTTTTCTACATATATGTATGGTATATTATAAGATGCGTATTTTGAACCTTACACTACCTTGAAATTTACATTGAGATCAATGTAATTAAATGCGGAAGAAACTTATCCATAACTATCACCTCTTCATCTAGCAATATTACAAAATAAAATACTCCATAAATCTTTGACTTACTAGTAGTAACGATGAGATCTACGATCAATAATATCTAAGTCATCGCAGTAATCTCATTAAGTGTTTCATTATTATACATAAAAATCCTTTAGCTTAAATAATCAATTTTAAAATAAGTAAGTATAAAAAGTTTAACATTACTTTGGGATTACATCCTTTTCAATCAGTTTTAGGATGCTTTGTTTTTTGTCTTAGCAACTTGTAGCTTTTTGATATTATTTTATATTATTTACTTGGGAAAAATCTGTATCCTGAGAAGTTTTGTATAAAAATATATTTTAATGTTGTTGATCAGTTTTAATAACTTTGAGGTCTGCTCTTTACGACTCTTCCTTTGGAAATCTATGTCAAGAGGCTGAACACTAGGAAGTACTGAATCAACTGATTGGTAATCAATCATCTGTACTGCTGTCTGAGCTTGAAGATGAGGATTCACTTGAGTATATCTGAATCGCTGTCTGTACTTTCCTCAATGACTAAATTTATTCATTGCTCTGGACTTCCAAAATCAGATAATGTTTTCATCAAGTAACGATAGGCTAGGATTGTGTTGGCTGTCTGTCTGGTATGGAATTTGTACCGTTTTTGATGAAGCGATTAAGATAGAGACTCCAGTGAATCCTCATCTATAAGCTCAGACAGCAGTACAGACGATTGATTACCAATCAGTTATGATTCAGAACCTCTTAGTGTTCAGCCTCTTGGCATAGATTTTCAAAGGAAGAGTTGTAAAGGCATAATATATTTTTATACAAAACTTCTCAGGATACAGATTTTTCCCAAGTAAATAAAATAAAATAATATCAAAAATCTACAAGTTGCTGAGACAAAAAACAGGGCATCCTAAAACTGATTGAAAAGGATGTGATCCCAAAGTAATTTTAATAATCTTAAAAGTGATTATTTAATTCAAAGGATACTTATGTATAATAATGAAACACTGTATTTTAAGACTGATTGTACAGACTGATTGTAATAACAGTCATTTAACAAATATTGCATGTTTGTTTATAAACAATTACAACCATAATCACGGTAATCTTATATGCAAAACAGACACATTTCCAAGTACTGCGGTTTCGTTTTAATAAAATAGTAATCAAACTTATTGAACTTTCATTCAAAAGAAACGCATTCCAAAACCTGACACTTTTATGTTTCGTAATAAAGTTATTATTATTATTATTATGAACTGGAAAGATGGCTGCTTTGCTGTGAAGTTAGTCATCAAAGTCTCAAAATGCTAAATGGGTAGTTGTGTGATTGAACTATTTTAAACGCTAAAACCATGGGTGTCTTTTTCGAATATAAAAATTGGAATCATCTAAATGCCATTTTTGCATTAAAAACGATATTGAAATTTTTTGATTTGTGGCCCTGTTGAATTTAAGGTGTTCTGTTTGTCTGTGGTTACCTAGCCCAGTGCACTTATTTCTCCCTATATGTTCCTTGACTTTTTTCTCTATGGTCCTTGTCTATGGTGCACTGTGGGTGTCATGCGATTAATTTTCTTTGGGGCGGTGTCTTTGAAACGAGTGCAAGCCAGGTTATAACGGTTTCACGGTGAAATTTCGTAAGTAAACAGATATTTACATAATTTTAATGTGTTACCTACTAGTAGAGTAGTACTATTATAGAAGATGCCTGCCCTTTGTTTGAAGCCTTCGTTGTTGTTGTTGTTGGACATAGGCCTTCCCCTTAGAATGCCACGACGAACGGTATTGAGCCGCCTCCATCCACCGACTCCCCACGACGTTTATAATGTCTTTATTCCATCGAGTGGAGAGCTTTCCTCTAACGCGTCGTCCGGTTTGTGGTCGCCACTCGAGAACCTTTATTCTCCAACGGTTATCACTTCTTCGAGCTATATGACCTGCCCACTGCCACTAATTCTGAGAGCTATGTCGGTGACCTTGGTTCTTCTACGGATTTCCTCATTTCGGATTCTATCACGTGGTGAAACTCCTAGCATAGCTCTCTCCATAGCCCGTTGCGCAACTTTGAGCTTGTCTATACGGCCAATAGTTAGCGACCACGTCTCAGTGCCGTAAGTCAACACTGGCGTGTAGACTTTCGTCTTGAGGCTCTGCGGTATCGGCGACGAGAAGATATTTTTTTATACTACTTGGCAAGCAGACAAGCATACGGCCCACCTGATGGAAAGCAGTTACCGTAGCCTATGGACGCCTGCAACACCAAAGGCATCACAAGCGCGCTGCCGACCCTGAGACATAATGTGAAAAGTCTCATGTGCCTGTAATTTCACTGGCACCCGTACCCTTCAAACCGAAACAGAGCAATGCGAACACTACTGCTTGGTGGCAGAAATAGGTACGGTGGTAGTACTTCCCCGGACGAACTCTTTCACAAGAAGTTTTCACAAAACCAACAAACTAGATATGGCGTAGTTTCCCGAACGCTGCCCATCCGAGTTGGATTCGTCGGTTGACCTCTTCATCTCATCACATCACACTAATATTATAAATGCGAAAGTTTATATGTATGTTTGTTACTTCTTCACGCCCAAACGGCTGAACAGATTTGAGTGAAATTTGGAATGAAGATACCTAATAATAATAATAATAATAATAAGCAAGCAAGTACCTTGACTTGGCCCACGAGATTACCGCCATGTGGGATGTGGATTCGACGATTATCGTCCCGATAGTTGTTTCTGTGAATGGCTTTATAGCAAAGAGCCTCGACCAATACCTTGAGAGGCTCTCACTAAATGGTTGGATCAACGGTCAGATTCAGAAGGCAGTACTCCTGGACTCGGCACGCATAGTCAGGAGGTTCCTCTCTCTGCAGCCCTAGCCTCCGACCGCTTGGGCCTTTGCTCCGCGGTCGGTGGTTTACCGTTTTGTAATATATTTTTTACTATACTGTTTTTATATACTATTTGTTTTTATAGATAAGTAGTATTTCTTTATAGTGAAAAATGTATTTTATAACGAGTTTTAAAATAAACCAACGTCATAATAATAATATCATGGTTCACGCAGGTGAAACCGCGAGGCGCAGCTCGATATTTATATTACTTGAAATATCTTTAAAAATTTAATGAATGAAAATGTAATAAGTAAATATGTTATGTTTTCAGATCTTATCTAACACCAAGCTCCCAATTTATGGACGAAATATTTTGAAGCCGAAATTGACGAAGCTGACTCTGGTTGCACGAAAAATAATAATGCACAACAGCAGTCAGCCAGATTTGATGGCAGAAGATTTGAGAAATGGTCCACAACATGAACAGCATGGAAATGATTTATACGTTACTCACAGATCGGAACGTTTTTTTTTTATGCTACTTGGCAAGCAGACAAGCTTACGGCCCACCAGATGGAAAGCAGTTGCCGCAGCCTATGAACGCTTGTAACACCAGAGGCATTACACGCGCGCTACCGACCCTGAGACATAAAGATGAAAAGTCTCATGTGCCTGTAATTTCACCGGCACCCGTACCCTTCAAACCGAAACACAGCAATGCGAACACTACTGCTTGGCGGCAGAAATAGGTACAGTGGTAGTACTTCCCCGGACGAACTCTTTCACAAGAAGTTCTACTACTAACAAAACTACTAACTAGTCGTCTGACTGCGAGTCAATTTGGAATAGTGAGAGAGGCAGATTGTTGATTGTTTATCCAATATCATATATTTCCAACACAGTAATATTTGTACACTGTTATGTTTGCAAACGCCGTATCACCACACCCTATAAATGAGTTTATCAGCAGCATGATGCTAAAGCTGGTAGCATTTTTCAAAAATGCGATTTTATCTGAAATATATATTGAGACGTGTTCGGAAAAATGCAAAGTGCATAGATCTCAATGAAATGACATCATGTACGTTATTTTTTCTCATACAAAAAACCCTTACAACATTGTCTAAAACAAAACTATATCAAGAAATGTATTTTTTTCTAGCCACTGATGATCAACCAGAATTAGCAAGTTGAAGTGGCAATGGGAAGGTCATATAGCTCGCAGAACTGATAACCGTTTGAGAATAAAGGTTCTCGAGTGGCGACCGAAAAACGGACGAGGCTGTAGAGGAAGGCCCTCCACTCGATGGACTAAAGGCATTATGAACGTCACAGGAAATCTGTGGATGGAGGCGGCTCAAGACCGTTCGTCGTGGCACTCTAGGGGACACCTAAGTGGACTTCTACAGGCTGATGATGATGTAGTTGATCATCAGATCAACTACATCTAATGATGATGAAGATGATACCTCATATCTCCGGCGTTTATGAACCGATTTAGAAAATTCTTTTTTTATTTGAATAGATATATGTACTTCCAGATTGGTCCCATTTTTTTCAAAATCCAGTTCTGATGATGGAATCCATGAGGAATTGAGGGAACTCCTCAAATATTTTAGGCATACATATGGCGATTTTGATATTTTCAGCAACAAACCAAGCATTTGCATTCAGAAAGTATCATAATCCTTTCACCACTATGGTTCTTTCATCATTTTTTTTTCATCCTAATATTTAGTCGAATACAATGGCGGAAGTCGGTTTTTTAAATGAAAAGTTATATTTAGAAGAGATGCAATGGGCACTAATGGTAACAATGAATACAATATACGAAGACAAAATGTGCAGTTGCACTGATCGCTTACCTATTGATGAATATTTGTTGTCAGTGTATGATATTTCTAGTGGAAAATACTTGTAATTATAAACCAATAAAAATACCTAATCTGTTTGTTTTTTCTTTTTATTAATTTCTGTAAAAAGACATTCATTTTTGTGGGGGTGTTTGCCATAATTACCACCCTTGGCAGGTTGATTGGTGATTGCAGTATCGGTTACTCAGATGGATGCTGCTGCCCATGCCCTGGTGTAAACCCTTAGTCGGCTTTTCCGACATCCACGGGAGGAGGATTATAGATTCTACGCTGCACACCACGGCACTTTTTATAGGGTGGCAGGAAGTCGGTGGATGGTGGCGGCTCATCCCTTCTAACAATTTTCTTTAACGCCATCATTATCGAGATACCTTATAAACATTTTTTTAACGCCATCTATATAACATCTGGGGATAATGACAACGCCATCTAGTGAAAAACAAAACAGTGAATGTAGAAGTGTGCGTGCGTGTAATTACATGAGGCAAATTGTCAGATCTTATTTATAGTGAATTTGAAATTTCTAACGACTCTTTAACGAAAATTCATGCTGCATCAAATTCTATGACCTACACCGTGCTCGCAAACGGTAAAATTACTCACTAAAGACGCTCGAGTTTTGAACAAAAAATAAAAAAGTCAATATCTGTTTTTCCACGCCATCTAGCGTGAAACGAGCTTTAAGTAATCGAAAGCATCCCCCTTAAGGTGAAATGTTGAAAAAGTGAGGCGAAATTTAAAGGAGGGCTTTTCATCTTCGATTAAATAAAAAAAGTAGTTCAAATTGTTTCGATAGATGGCGCTGACTCAACTCTAGCTGTCAAGATTGTCAAATGTATTATAAATGTAATGTAAGCGTACCTAAGCTATTATTTAACTAGTCTTTGGCTATCAGTCATGATTTCTGTTTGTGTTTGCTTCTTGAGTGCGCTAGTGATTTCGTGGTGTTTTTAGAAGTAGGCAAAACTAAATACCACGGAACGAAAATAATAGCTAGGTTGTTGATGTTGACTTTTCACTTTATTTGACACTTGACAGCTGACACAGAACTTGAAATACAGAGCAGCGCCATCTATTTTCAAAGCTTAAAGCATGATTTGAAACGGCCGTAAAAACCCTTCATTGTATTGTGTTTTCACACTTCTTGAGATAGCGAACTCTGATTTTGCGGAAATCAGGAGACTGGCACATATGTTTAAATTTGATTGATTATCTCATACAAATCATTAGTAAGCTATGAATGTAAATATAATAGAATAAAATAGAAAATACTTTATTGTACATCATAAGATAATAAAAAATAAATAAAACTTTACATGATAATTAAAAGTACAATGGACTGTGTTATCGCTTAGAAGCGATTTCTTCCAGTCAAATGAGCCCGAACAACACTATATAATGAGATAGGTACTATCAATTAAAATATTATGTGTGTTAGGTTAGGTAAGGTTGTCTCCGATTAAAGTGTTTGCTATCTCAAAAAGTGTTTATTGCGTAATGCGTTAAAAACACAAAAAATAGTAATTTCGCGCCACTTTCCTAATGTTCCCCATAAACAACTTGCATCAATGGTTCAAAATATACGATATATGATAATAGGCGATTGACCTCGGAGAACTGACAACCAACGATTTGATTACAGGCTCATGAGCCTTTTTATCTATTATGGGGTTATTCCCGATGTATCAGGATGACGGGCGTAGTTTAATGCCACAAACGGTACGTCCTATAGGTGTACGTGACGTAAGAGGTATTGTATTTGCAATAGACTAGGGTTACCAGTTACCACTTAAGCTGATTACTATTGTCAACAACCAGGCCAGCGCCAGCCAATGCAACGTGCGACTGAGTTTGACAGACGCGCAAACCGCAAATCCCGTAGCGTAATTTATATTTTTTTCCTAGAAATGTTTTATTATAATTAAAATTTAAATTATAGTCTAACAATTTTAGATCTAAAAATAAGTTATTTGTTGAAAAATGTATTTTACAAAGCAAGCTTTTGATAAATTCGTTATCGGAAACTGATCAAAATGAGCCCAAACACTGCCAGGTTACTATACTAAACATTGAGGAGTTCCGTTGTCCACCATCAGATCAGCTCGCCGTCACCATAATATAGTATTGTCATCTGAACTTGACAGGTATGATAAATTTCAGCTCAATCGGTTATAAATGACAGATTTAAAATTCATTTGCAAGATTTCACCCGGACAAACATACATACATTGCAAGTTAAATAAAATCTTGTAATAATAATTATATAAAAAAAAACTATTGGCCGTATAGACAAGCTCAAAGTCGCGCAGCGGGCAATGGAGAGAGCTATGCTAGGAGTTTCACTACGTGATACAATTTGAAATAAGGAAATCCGTAGAAGAACCAAGGTCTCAGAATTAGCAAGTTGAAGTGGCAATGGGCAGGTCATATAGCTCGAGGAACTGATAACCGTTGGGGAATAAAGGTTCTCGAGTGGCGACCACAAACCGGACGACGCGGTAGAGGAAGGCCCTCCATTCGATGGACTAAATACATTATAAACGTCGCGGGGAGTCAGTGGATGGAGGCTGCTCAAGACCGTTCGTCGTGGCATTCTAAGGGGGAGGCCTATGTCCAGCAGTGGACTTCTACAGGCTGAAGATGAATAACTAGTGGTTCGCCCCGAACTGAGACCTCGCGATAACACCTTTATCAGCCCGACTACTTAACTAAGTAATTTCCATATTTTCTATGTATATATTATTTTTGAAAATTTTCCCCTCGAGGTCTACCAGTACAGTACAGGATCTACCAGTAACTACTCTAATTTCCTACACATCATCGAAATAATCTTTGAATAGGGCTAAGCAACGGGGCGTAATACTACATACATGTTAGTACCTATATCAAGTACCTGACGAATTAATTGATAACGTCCTTTTGACAAAAACCATAGAACTCCAGCGTCATTCAAATTCCTAGAAATGGGAGGTCAACAATGGATGTTATATTGGTATCTGTTTTATGGAGTACAAGTTTCTAAATTCTTCAGTTTCAGACTTGTACTGACTGTACTTGTGTGTACACAAGGACAGTAGTTGTACACATAAGCCACAAGCATACCAAATTTCAGCAATGTGGGATTGCTGGAAGTACCCTAGAATTTTTGATTTTTACGTTTTTTATTTTCACTAATATCTCAAAAACTACTAAGGCTAAATACTTATTAAAAACAGTTATGAAATGTCTACCCAAAGCGTTTTTATTAGACACCCCACTTGATCTGACTCTTTTTATTTTTTTTACCCCCTCTTGGATCCCAATATCTCATCAACCCCCTGAACGATATAGCTCATAACCTTATTTACAAATTGTACCAATACTATCTACCCCTATACTAAATTTCATGAAGATCGGATTAACGGTTAGGAAGTTTTCATCGGACAAACATACATACATACATACAAACGCCGATTCTTCCAACTAGACTCAGAGAACTCGCTTCGCTCGTTCAACTAACTATTAGTGACTTAAGTACTAACTAGTGGTTCGCTCCGAACTGAGACCTCACAATGACACCTTTATCAGCCTGACTCCTTAAGTGAGGAAGAAAGGGTTATTATGTATTCAACGGCTATGTAAGCATGTTTCTATGGATGATCCATCAGAAATCTAGAACTACCGAGTCAATTTCGCTACCGTGAGAGAGATTTTGTATACACCCGATTTCTAAAAAAATTTACTGAGATATAAAATTTTCACCTCGGAGTAACTTCCTACACATCATCGAAATAAACTTTGAATCGGACTAAGCAATGGGGCTTTTATACTACATACCTGTTAGTATATCAAGTACCTGACGAATTAATTGGTAACAGCCTTTTGACGAAATCATAGAACTCCAAAGTCATTCAAATTCCTAGAAATGGGAGGTCAACAACTTATGTTATAATGGTTAATGTTATATAGGGTACATGTCTCGAAATTCTTCAATTTCAGACTTTTCCCTGTAGTTTTGACACAAAAGCCACAAGCATACCAAATTTCAGCATTGTGGCATTGCTAGATACTTCTAGCAATCCCACAATGCTGAAATTTGGTAATAAAAAACGTAAAAATCAAAAATTCTAGGGTACTCCCTAGAATTTTTGATTTTTACGTTTTTTATTTTCCCTAATATCTCAGAAACTACTTAGTCTAAATACTTATTAAAAACAGTTATGAAATGTCCACCCAAAGCGTTTTTATTAGACACCCCACTTGATCTGACTCTTTTTATTTTTTTTACCCCCTCTTGGACCCCAATATCTCATCAACCCCCTGAACGATATAACCTTACCTACAAATTGTACCAATATTATCTACCCCTATACAAAATTTCATGAAGATCGGATTAACGGTTAGGAAGTTTTCATCGGACAAACATACATACATACATACAAACGCCGATTCTTCCAACTTGACTCAGAGAACTCGCTTCGCTCGTTCAATAATAAAATTGGTGCAGGCATGTAGGAGACGTCAAAACGGCTAGGTCAATTTGAATTCAATTTAGAATGGATTAAAACTAAGATTTTTTCATCCTGAAATTCAGTTCTCTCTGGAGCATAACGCAGGTAAAACCGTTGTCGACCGATAGTTCGTCATATATTCCATGGAATTACAAAGGCTAGCGAGTACTACAGTAATTAATAATAGGCTCATAGACTAACAGCTGATATTAATTACTCTCCGCGGCGAGGTTGAGGTTTTGACCATTTCGACAATTCCACTGTTGAAATTAACTAGTAAAAGCCTTGTGTATGTGCACTTCGATATCGTTTATTTAATTTTATAATCACTGTTGTTAAGTTTAAAATATAAAGCAGTGTCTTACGTCACGGGCGGGATATTGATGCCTGAGCGTAACGAGACTCTAGAGTTAACTCCCTGAGTGAAGCGAGTGGTTCCAGCTGCCCAAGACGAAGGCAGGCTTTATTCCAGAGGAGCATACTCTTCTTTTCACACCTTCTGCAAGACAATAAAAAGCCTGGGCTTGTTTTGATTTTTGCGGTAGTAGATTATTAATATTTGATAAACTCTGGAGTAGAATCTCTATCGCTCGACATTTTTTATTAACATGAATATTGCAATAAAATTCACTGAAAATCACAACACCAGAGACGGTCTTTTGTTTCACATTCTTTGTAAATGCACCTTTTTCTTTTATTTTTTTGTTGAGTTCTGCTTATGGTGGCCAGTTCGGTGCTCGAACAAATCTCTTTACAATGCCATAATAATATCGGCATTTTTCTTTTAGAGTTTTCCACGAGTTTCCACACAAATTTGACGTTCCAAATTCAAATCACTTTATTCCCTAAGGGAGTTTCGTACAACTTTATATCCCTAAAGAGACAATGCTTTACTTTAAGTTGAGGTTGCATGACATGTAATTAGACATTGTCGGGCAGGTGGTGTGAAAAAGCTATTTTTCATCCCACCATCTCGGAAAGAGTATTTTTGCTATTCAATATCTGAGTGCAAAAGCCATTTTTATCCGCTAGAAGATAAAGTAAAATTGAATTTAGAACATCGTGTGCACTAAGTTTGTGAATTCAAAACATCATTAAACCTATTTACTTTTACCTCCATGGTGCCGAATTTATCATACAACCTTTTTTAATTTGTTAAAAACTCAGACTCGGAACCTTCTTGGTGAATTACAATTTTTTTTATTTGCTTTACGCGTGCCATTTTTCTTTTCACGTCATATTGTTAAAACCTTAGGTTAAAAACTTGGAACTTGAAAATAAGTGAAAAACCTAAAATGAGTGATTGTGCGACGAGGAAGTTTATTTGACGCCAACAGAATTGACTGAAACTGTTAAAAATGCGCAAAAGTATCTTGTGATTGTTAATGTTTTTTTTCTCGCTTCGCTAAGATTTTTCTCCTCGTGCTCTTTTGATCTTTTTTTTGTTTTTCGCTAACGCTCAGGATTCTAATTGTTGAATCCTTCGCTTACTCGGTCATCAAAATTGAGCACGCGGTTAAAAAGCAACTTTGCACTCTTGTATAACAAATAACTATTAACTAAAATAGGGTTAAAAAATAATTATGAATAAGGGGTTTTGCCGAACCGATTGCTTTCAAAATCGATATCTGAGGAATTGTTTAGGTATAATTTATTGTACATTTCCCATCTAGCCCGAAATAAATGTCATCATCATTATCATCATAAGCCAGTAGAATTCCACTGCTGGACAAAGGCGTCCACCCTAGAATGCCACGACCAACGGTCTTGAAACGCCTCTATCCACCTACTTCCTGCGACGTTTTATTACGTTTTTAAGGATGCTAAATAATTCAACAATTGTTTGTCTCTAGAAATGCCAACCACGCATGTTTAAACATTTTAATCTTACAATATAGTAAGAAAACCACAACCCAAATTCAATCGAAATGTAATATCATTAATATTCTATTTATTATACCCATCTTACCTGCTTCCTCTTGATCACAAAGCTCACACAACACCCATCCCATTCCCACCAATCATTGATCATAACGAAGTGACATGTGTCAAAATCTGACACTTGTAATGGATAGGCGACAGACTTCGGATATTACGACAATAATGGGATGATAATGTATGAGAACAGTGTACAGATCCGTTCATAAAACAACGAGACAGGACCGAGTCAGCCTAATAACATAACAATAACATAACATCCAACATTCATATACATAGTCCTAATACCACACTAGGATTCCCTGATTCCCTGTGTCGTGGGTATCAGGAACTAAGGGTACCATGGTACCACAACACCCAGTCCCGGAACCATCCCGGTACAAATATTTGCAGATTATGCAAACATTTATCTCTCAGTGGGAATCAAACCCGCACCTATTGCGTCTCAGCTGGCTACTCACCCACAGCACCACAGAGGTCGTCGAAGATAACAAGCTCGTAGTTATAGTGGGCTACGGAAAGAGGTATGCTCGGAGTTTCACTATGAAGTTCAATTCAAAACGAAGGGATCCGCTGAAGAAGCAAGATCACCGACATAGCTCTCAGAATTAGCAAGTTCAAGTGTAGTACAGTCAAATTAGGTGTTTTTTTGGAAAAGTGTGGAACTAATTAGATGTAGTCATGAAAACTTTTCTAATTGTTTTGTATGGCTTGAAAATCACCTCTAATAATAAGCATCAGTAATTTCACCCTCCGGAACAGGGTGAAATAGGGTGAAAACCTTATAATATCCGTAACTTTATAGGGGAAATAGAAGTAGTCGGTGCAATTTGGCATAGACTTTGAACCGTTATGATCTACATTTGCACCAAGTATTTTTTAAATCCGACATACGGAATATACAAAAAAAAAACATTTACAAAAAGAATCCACGACTACACGACTTAGGTCCACACTTTTTGCTAATTTGCCTGTACTAGTGACAATGTGCAGGCCATATAGGTAGCTCGGAGAGCAACAGCTGGGGAACAAAGGTTTTCGGGTGGACACCACGAACCGGATGACGCTGTCCGCTGCTAGGCGAGCTACTAGGAAGCAAACGGCAAGTAAATCATCGTCATCAACATCATCAGCCTGTAGAAGTCCACTGCTAAACATAGGCCTCCCCTCTAGAATGCCATGACAAACTGTCTTGAGCCGTCTCCATCCACTGACTTCCTGCGACCTTCAAAATGTCGTTTGTCCATCAGTGGGGGCTACACTGCACCCCCTAAAGTAGGATTTATTTAACAACTAGCTGGTGGCCGTGACTTTGCGCAGGATTAGTATTTCGAGTAGCTTATATTAGCGTGGCGTAGAACAGAATATAACCTATATATATACTGTGGCGCGCTTTTTTGTAGGACTATTTAAAATAAACATATCCATCATACATTACATATGTGTAACTCTAGCTGTTTTGGCAGCGCACGCCAGAATAGCTCGCAGATGGTAGATTTTTTCCTACTTACTTGACACTTATCGTCATATTATGGACAATTCACACAATATCTTTATAAATTGTAGCCTATGCATTATTGTGATGTTTAAGCTATATTATTGTAAAGTTTAATTAAAATCCATTCAGTAGTTTTTACGTGAAAGGGTAACAAACATCCATCCATCCATCCATACTTACAAACTGTCGCGTTTATTATATTAGTAGGATAATCTCGCGCTGACGGTACAAAACCTAATCATATGTTGTTTATGATGAGTTAACCCTTGAACTCAAAAACAGCACAAAAATAACTTTTCATTTAAAAAACCGACTTCCGCCATTGAATTCCACTAAATATCTGCATGAAAAAAATTATGCAAAAACTATAGTGGTGAAAGGGTTATGATACTCTCTGAATGCAAATGCTTGATTTGTTGCTGAAAATTTCAAAATCGCTATATTTGTGCCTACAATATTTGAGGAGTTCCCTCAATTCCTCATGGATTCCATCATCAAAACTGCATTCTGAAAATGGGACCAATCTGGAAGTATATCTATTCAAATAAAAAAAGAATTACAAACATAAAAAAAATACAACCAAGTTGAGAACCTCCTCCTTTTTGTGAAGTCGGTTAATAATTTTGTACCATTTTGCTGTCAGTGACGGTAATAGAGGTTTGTTCATTTTGACCTCTCCATGTCAGGCACGATTACCTCTGTATCAATTAAATCATAATAAATACGCGACTATATTTGTATATTCTTATTCTTTATATTATATTAAAACTAACTCTCATGTTTTTAATAGTTTGTTTTTATGGCTTCATTGTTTTTTCTTGTAAAATAAAGATTATAAATATCGCAAAGGAAATTTACTGGATTCATCATCGCCTATTCTAAGTTAAAGTCATAATTATCATCATCAACATCAAAATAAAAAGATGTACTTTTCATTCATGGGTTGACAATCTGAGAGCTAGATATCGCATAATCTAAGCATAATCATAATCATTCATTCATTCATTCATTTACATAAATTTCTTATCTGGCTTATAACTTGTAGTTTATTTATAGCTACCAGATTTTTCATAAGTCGTACACTTCGTATTAAAACGTTTGACATTTTCCTAAAATACATTATTCTACCTACCCAGCATCTTCAGGCAAAGATTTTGTTGTGGGTAAATAATTTACCCTGTAATCCCATTTTACGGGTCATTAATTTTCAATATTACATTAACTTGCGAAGGTAACAGCGCTGAAAATCCACCTTACCGCGCTATAATTGGTTTGGCAAAGTGATTTTTCTTTTGTCGTGTGGATATTGATCAAAAGTGAATTTTAGGACCCTAAAAACATTGAGTAATAGGTTTTATAGGTTTATGATACGGAAACTTAATAAGATGGTTCAGGGCGTCCATCTAGTCAAAACTTACAATTATTATGCAACAAAATTGATAAAACTGGGTGTAGGGATATATTCAATTTATCGTCCTTTAAGTGCTTTAAGATGAAACGTTTCACAAGTGGCGCGAAATTTATATTTTATTATGTTTTTGCTGATTACTGCTCATCAACACGTCTTCAGATAGCAAACACTGATTTTGCGGAAATTGGAAGACCTAACACACATATTTTGATTGAATGTATCTCATAAATAGATATCATTAGTTTAGCTACGAATGTCAATGAACCAAAATAACACTACACATATCATTCATTGACATTCGTAGCTAAACTAATTATATTTATGAGGTATTTTCAATCAAAACATGTGTGTTAGGTCTTCCAATTTCCGCAAAATCAGTGTTTGCTATCTGAAGAAGTGTTGATGAGCAGTAATCAGCAAAAACACAATAAAATATTAATTTCGCGCCACTTGTCTCCTTGTCTCCTGATTCATGCAAAACCAGTGTTCACTATCTCAAGAAGTGTTGGTAAGCTATAATGTGCAAAAAACACAATGAAAAAATTTCGCGCCACTTGTGAAATATTCAACCTTAAATAGAACTCCCCGAATAAATAACCGACATATTTGTCAGAATTAGCAAGTTGAAGTGGCAATGGGCAGGTCATATATAGCTCGAAGAACTGATAACCGTTGGGGAATAAAGGTTCTTGAGTGGCGACCACAAACCGGACGACGCGGTAGTTCCATGTTTGTTGAAGCCTTCCACTAAGAGCAACGATTTGAAGAGCATTGCCCTGATTCTTCAAGGTTTGGTTGCTTTTGGAACATCACCAAGTTCATGATGGTTAAAAATTATCCATGTTATAAATATTAATTAATACTAGTACATTATTGCAAAGGCCGGGAAATAGGCAATTGCAGGTCGAATATGAGTTTGTCACTCACTATTCACTATCTATAGACGAGACAGGCAGTTGCTATTTCCGCCGAAGCTATATAGTGGATATAGTGCTTTTCTCAAAAGAATGCAGGGAAATAAAACAAACTTTTTTCTCGTTTTCCCAACTGATCAAATTTTCATATACTTTCACGTATTTTTCTTTTAACTTCGCTGGAAGCAGGTTTTCTATTGCCAATTTGGCTTTTGATCTTAAATCTCGTGGAGTACAATCAATCTCCATTTCAGTCTCTGCACCGTTGGAAATCATTTTAATTATTAAATTTATATTTACTAAGTATGTAAATAACAAATCAAGATGAATTTTCAGGTTTGCCGCCAATTTTTTATTCATCACCTGTGTCGAAATGCAAACGCATTCATCTAGGTGTACAGCCATTTTGTACTTTGGTATGCCAAGAAAGACAAAATCCAATCAAAGAGTATTTAGTAACCCCAGCACGCCGTTTCATAAAACATTGCTGGAGCGTTGTAATGTTCCAAATTCAAAAAACGCTCCAGCTATGGATTTGTTTTTCTTTGTCCGTAAATTCGATACATCACGTGTTCTTTTTACAAAAATAATGACATTTCCATGCATGTTTGAGAAAAATACTTTCGACTTTGACACGTAGTAATCCTCTGTAAGTTAATACAGAGCAAAACTCCGACAGATAAATCTTTTCCTGCAAAAATCACAATTGCAAAACAAGCCAAGAACTCCAAGTCCCTAAGTAAACAAAGACGTGTCATAGCGCATACAAAGTCGCGGACGGCAGCTAGCGCCACAGATTAAATAACACAACTATCCTATAGAAGTTTCACTTTTAGGCTGCGTTTCCATCAGAGATGAGCGAGGATGTGTAGCGAGGAATGTGTTTCGAGCGAGAAACTACTAGCAGTCAGTCTGATAACTTTTCATTTAAAAAACCGACTTCCGCCATTGTATTCGACTAAATATTTGGATGAAAAAAAATGATGAAAGAACCATAGTGGTGAAAGGATTATGATACTTTTTGAATGCAAATGCTTGGTTGGTTGCTGAAAATATCAAAATCGCCATATGTATACCTACAATATTTGAGGAGTTCCCTCAATTCCTCATGGATCCCATCATCAAAACTGGATTTTGAAAAATGTGACCAATCTGGAAGTATATCTATTCAAATAAAAAAAGAATTTTGCAAATCGGTTCATAAACGCCGGAGAAATGCGGTAACAAACATTACAAAAAAAAAAAAAAAAATGTCGGTAGTCGGTTAAAAAGAGCTCGCTACACATCCTCGCACCGCTCGTCTACCTCGCACATCTCTGGTGGTCGCACTTACACCGTTGCACAGCCTCGCTATACATCCTCGCTACACATCCTCGCTACACGTTCTCGCACCGCTCATTTTTGGTGGACACGCCGCCTAACACTAGACTTATTCTAGAATATTACTAGACATACATAACATGACTTAACATATCACCCAACAGTCACATACGTAGTCTTGATCCCACACTAGGCTTCCCTGTATCGTGGGTATCAGGAACTAAGAGTACCATGGTATCATAACACCCAGACCCGGAACATTGCATCTACAAGATCATGCAAACATTTGTCCTACAGCGGGAATCGAACCCGCACCTCTTACGTCTCAGCCGGCTACTCGCCCACCGCGCCATGGAGGTCACTAACCTCACAATTTTGCGAAACTATTGTTTGCAAATTAATTCGCAATCATATTGAAATAGTTATAAAATTGTTCTTCTAATAAGAGACCAAGGACCGTTTGCTAATTTTTGAATAACCATTTCATCGTCACCAAATGCTCAAGCTGGTCTTACAGGGTCCCAAACAGACCAACGAGCAGGGTGGCAGGGTGACCAAGACACAACCAGCCACTCGCAGCAGTAGTACCTCAATTGCGTATACTAAGATTTGCAGGACTATTCTAAAACGTCGGAAACGTTTCCTATCGGATTCGTTAGTTTTTCATTTCAATGTGGTAAGTAACTAAAACAATTTTCTAACAATTTTCTCTAGTAAAACACAGTAATATACACTATTTATTGTTTTTTACTGTTGTTTACTATTAGAGAAAATTGTTTTAGTTACTTACCACATTGAAATGAAAAACTAACGAATCCGATCGGAAACGTTTCCGACGTTTTAGAATAAATAAATAAATCTCTATCTAATCTAGCCCCAAGCTAAGCAGAGCTTGTGTTATGGGTATTAGATAACTGATATACTTAATACAAATACATTACATAGATATTTTTTTATTATGCATAGAAAAATACCCAGAATACCCAGATATGATCTGCAGATAATACAAATATTTGTTCAGAGGCGGGAATCGAACCCGCAACCTCCTGCATCACAGGTGAACCTTCGCCCTCCGCGCCACAGAGGTCGTCAAATAGCCCTGCTGTTCAGAATTTAAACTACACGCATTGAGCCATCTTAAATCTTAATCCAGCACGATAAAACTCATTTTACATTGAGACCTGATTTGAAGTGCCATAGTTGTGATCGTATACAATGGTTAGTGTTTAAACAGTTGCATCTCACAATGGGCCCACTGGGAACTCATAGACTGTTTCTACCGCGGAATACAATATTGGAGCAGGAGCTGATGTTGAGAAACTTACCATGACTTCTATCATCAATTTGCGTTAAGCATACAGAAGCAAATACAGTCTATTAAATGTAGCTTGATTAGAATGACGATATTTCACGCCATGTCTTTGTAATAGCGTGAATTATCACAAAACAATACACATATTTTTCCATTCTATCTTATCAAGCTAACGTCAACCTGCATAAAATTATAGGGATGTGGTAAGTCGATAAACGTAAATCGATAGTTTTTTTTGTTTGTCGAGTTTTTGTTAATTTGTCGTTAGTGTTATTCTGTATCGTTATTGAACATATCGTTTTGTTGACACAATGCCAAAATGAACAAAAAAAAAATGTTTTTAACAGTGGATCTCGTGAATTTGTGGTTTGCTCAGATATTTTTGCTTTTAATCTATAAAAACTCGGATTCAATAAAAGGATGTAGTTAACTACACGATTTTTAAAAATATTATACGTGCAAAACACTTCCAGTCAATAAAATAGGTACACACATAAATCTCGATTTGATCCAAATTGTCCCAGCACTATTCAAGGCTTTTGGCATATGTCATTCTAATCAAACTACATATTTTAATAGACTATAAGTATAGCAAGTTAGGGATCATAGCTGGAGAATTCACCATTGAAAAAGTATATTGTCATAATTTGTCGTTCTTGAAGTAAATCTCAGAATTGATGTACTGCCGGGAGTTGAAAGCACGACTTAAGTCAAGGTTCCTCCAACTAGAGTAAGACTGTCTGAGGCATGAGCTCTTATAGCGATTCAGTTCAAAAACTATTCAGTACAAAATATCGATTCCGTGATGTCCGCAGCTATATTTAAAGGCTTTGTAGTAATAGGTCTATAGACTTCTGCAATTAAAGTTGTTCAATGATGACGGATGTCAACGACGAACCGATATTTTGTACTGAATAGTATTTGAACTGAATAGTTTATAGTTTATAGTTTATAGTTTATTTATTAATAACAGATTATTGTTACATGTCATATTGAAAAGTACATTATAAAGTATTTTGGTAACAGGTCCTAGGTAGGTACACAATGATAAATTAATACATATAAAAATAAAAATTAAGAATCGATAAGAGCTCATGGTAAGGCCTCAGTGCTCACTTTCTAAATAGTGTATACGTCTATACGTATATACACGGTATAGTATACGTGGTATACGTTCCCAGTTTGCTATTTTAGCACTCCATACATGACATAGTGCAATCATATTGCCACTTATTGCAATACTAACCGTAAACTCATCTATTTTATGTAACAAAACAATAAATACCTATAACTGATATTTTATGAATAATAAAAAAAACGAGAAAAATACCGTAAGTTTTGCGTCGCTAACTCCTATACTAGAATTTATACACTTATTTACGACCGCGTTTTATTTGTGAAGTACACCACACCTACTTTATATATCGTTTGAGGTAAGCACAACTGACTTTTTATACTGATTCACAAACATGATTTTTATATTCTACGGAAATAAAAACTAATGTGTTTAGTAAGACATGTACCTAGGTAAGATTTTAAGCCAAAATTTGTAAGATTACAATACAAAACTGGAGTAAAAACCTGATTCTAAAAAGCTAAGTCCATTAAAACTAACGTAATTTAGGTAGAACAGATTATTTTGAAATGATACCAAGTCACGATGATTTAAATTCTAAGATCAGATTATCATTATTAACCAGCCCTCTTATTCGCTATGACCAAACGTAACATAAAGCGGGCTCGTTACGATATCTGTGTGGAATCATCGCTGAATCTTATAGGTGACGTCACACGTTATTGACAAGGAATCTCTCAGGTCATAGCGAATAACCACCGGCAAGTTGTCTAGATGAAATCACTATGAGCGATCAGACCGCCCATAGTTTTTTATTAAAATATATTTTGATTACTAAAAAGATAAGAGAAAGAATACAACTAATACAAGAACATACATAATCAAAAATATACAAATTAAACAGTTAAGTAAAGACCGTTGCAAAGTTTTTGTTAGTAGTGTGTTATAAACAACTGCTGTTGTTATGATCAATAACATGTTTTCTTTCTACGTATCTAACAAATATATGTACCAAAAAAGAGGGGATGTGGGTACCATTTGTTCCTAACAAACGTATTCTTCTAGTTTGTTCCCTGGATTTTGGCAGTAGGAAAATAGATTTTTTACAGTGTTGGTACATTATTAATGACATATTTATAGTGATGGACTAAAGACAATATAAATGTCGCAGGAAGTCGGTGGACGGAGGCGGCTCTGGACCATTCGTCGTGGCATTCTAAGGAGGAGGCCTATGTCCAGCAGTGGACTTCTATACGCTGATGATGATGATGATTAATTACATAAATATGTGAAAAAACAATTAATGTATTTAATTTATGAAAGGTTACAAATCTGTAGAAGAACCAAGATCACCGACATAGCTCTCAGACATAGCAAGTTAGAGTGGCAATGGGCAGGTCGTATAGCTCGCAGAACTGACAACCGTTGCGGGATAAAGGTTTTCGAGTGGCGACCACAAACCGGACAACGCAGTAAAAGATGATGAGAAGATGATGGACAAAAGAAAAAAATAAGGGAAAAAAAAGGAAGTAAAGGAAGGTCTCGATGGACCAAGGACATTATAAAAATCGCAGTAAGTTAGTGGATGGAGAAGGCTCAAGACAGTTCATCATGGCATTCTAGGGGACAGGCCTATGTCTTGTAACGGACTTCTACATGCCGAAGATGACGCGAACATATTTATCTAAAGGTACGACCATGCGTACAATAATACTAAAAAGAAGAACAAAAGAATAGATTAGATTAGAAGCTACCTTTTGTAATCTATTCTTCTGTTCTTATTTTAAAATGAATACGATCATGAAAAATGTAGGTATAGAGAATAAATACTTACCTATATATGTAACAAACTACGTTCCATCTTAAACAAACATACTAAAACTCGTCATTACTTTATCAAGGTAACAAAATTTCAGCTACCGCAGCTAATAGCTACTCGACATCTTTAAAACAATTTTAAAATAAACATCTCATGAATAATTCGCCGACATTGTCTAATAGATGGACACTTCTGACATTTCTTTCAAAGAAATAACTGAGACAAGGTTTGGAATGAAGACTTAATAAATGATTCTTTGCTAGACACTTAAAGCTTTACTTACGCTAAACGTTGAATTTCGAATCAGTCAAGTTCTACCTTGATTTTCTATACAATTTGTAGATACTTTTGAGATTTAAAATCACTGGTGGGCTTTGTTAGGATCTTGTGGCGTTATAGGGACTCCTAGTAGAATAAATTTATTACTTTACATAATTTTAGTTCATTCATTATTAACAGCATTATAAGATAGACATCCACTGATAGATGAGGCCTTGTCTACGAATGCAATGGAGGATTTTCTATAATCACTACGCTTGGCAGGCGGATTGGCCGTAGTATTGCTGTTAAGTACTCATGTGGTCGCTGCTACCCACTCACATTTTTAATTCCTTAGAAATCCACGGAAGAGACGGAGAGATATATTCTTAGACCGGACTCACCAAGGCAATAATGCTAGTGACAACATTCTTTAAATTTAAAATAATTATTTAATATAAGTTTCGTTTGTTTATGTAAAATTTTGTTTATACTTTTATTATTATTTCTGTAAATAAAAAAAACTTCGGTGATATAATATTAAGTAACTGGGTGATCGAGGTTTGCTTGGATAACTTAGAAAAATGCGTTCTCCCAAAGATAAAACCAATTGATTTTGCTCCCCAAAAAACCCCGTATTAACTTCATTGCAATAGTTAGAACCGTTTTCAAGATCTCAAAATTTTTGTATATTATATACTATATACAAATATTGCTTGTGTAATAGTTAAATAGATAGATAGATTAGAATGATTAGTAAGTATTTTATTTTGGTATACCTAAATCTATTTTCGTACATATTAATTGTTGAAGAAATAAAAACTTGAGACCGAAGCCAACTCTATCATCGCAATTTTAACGCGAAAGAAAATTCAATAGGGTCTTATCTAAAATTGCAAGATTTCGACGAAGACGCCGATTCAGCGTATTATGTCTTTAGAGGAAACAGGGACACGGTTGACGACAGGGCATGATGTACGCACTACAGATGTTATAAGCCTCATTCAAAAGGTCTTTTAAAGCCCATACTTTTGGTTTGGGTGTAAAAATTATTTCTACGAGAAAATAGTTATTACGTAGTTATTATTAAGGTGGAAAACGGAACTCTTCGAAGATAAATAGTAATCTGGCAGTATCTGGGCTCATTTTGATCAACTCACGGTTCCGATCACTAATTTAATAAAAGGTTGTTTTGAAAAATAAAACAAACCTATAAGAGCTTTGAGCCAATGGCCTTATACAACTTGCCCCAGCTTCCTAACTCCTAAGCCCCTAACAAAGTATCTAACTAAATCACAGCATAGTACATAATCTACGGAAATCCTCGAAACGCGATTTTATTCATGATTTAGCAGAATCTGTGACATAAGGAATAGAATATCTTTTTTCATATTTCCCTCGCTGGAGCGGGCTTGTGTCACTCCAAATGGGATCTCAATATAAAATGAGTTTCACTGCGCCTGTTTCGGATAAAAACGTTTTGAATTTCGAATCGGAGTAGTAAGAATTAAATTCAAAATCAAATTCATAATTTTACAAAACGACTATACACCACTTACTTTACTATTTCTCCTGCTAACGTTTCGTTGACCATTTTGAGGTCCTTCATGAGGAACTTGTCGTGTTGTTGGCAAGTTTTATATAAAACCACGCTGACAACTGTCTCCACGTCCACCTCCATGGCATGGCTCCAGCACGCTTATTATGACGTTCAAAGACTTTACCCGAGTTTCTGGGCGCACCTGCCTACATTGAAGTTAGAGTAACGAGTGTTTCCAATGCAAAAGCCATTGATGGTACACCTTCCTGAAGCCAGGAAGGCATCCTGGAAATCATAGAGTCCAGAGCAAAAGCACCGGCTAGAAATCCTTTACCCGCATTTCTAAGGATAGAGAGTTGCTTATGAGTACATAAATGTAAAAATTCTGCGTGTTTGATTATAAGTAAGTGCAACTTTGAGCGTATTATGATGACTTAAAACTGTTATGTTCTAGACTTATTATTTACCTATTAAATATATATAAATATATTTAATATATTATTACCTTTCCTTCCTACCATAATATTCTTGTATGCGTTTTAGTTTTTGTTAGGTAACTCTGTATTTATCCGTGAGGACTGGTAATTGGCTTCTCTGTTTCTTACTTTAGTTTACCTTATTCTCTTTCTAATTTAAGCTTTTGGTCCTTCTAATAAATAACTTTTCATTTAAAAAACCGACTTCCGCCATAGTATTCGACTAAATATTTAGATGAAAAAAAAAATGATGAAAGAACCATAGTGGTGAAAGGATTATGATACTTTTTGAATGCAAATGCTTGGTTTGTTGCTGAAAATATCAAAATCGCCATATGTATGCCTACAATATTTGAGGAGTACCCTCAATTCCTCATGGATTCCATCATCAGAACTGGATTCTGAAAAAAATGGGACCAATCTGGAAGTATATCTATTCAAATAAAAAAAGAATTTTCCAAATCGGTTCATAAACGCCGGAGATAGGCGGTAACAAACAATAAAAAAAAAAAATACAACCGAATTGAGAACCTCCTCCTTTTTTTGGGAAGTCGGTTAATAAATGACCCAATCTACAGTCTTCTCTATTGTCAAAGAAGGCTGTGTTTGACCCAATTGATTGATCGATCACAGGGCGTGTTACAGATTTCGTCACGACTACCAAGTGAGACCACTTGGTATGTTACTCCTTTTATTTATTCTGTGACAGTATTCCCAGTTACATTTGGATTATCAATATTGTGATGTTAGATACTTCTTTTGATAAATATACTCTTTTTGGTATATGGAATTCGTAGGCTTCTTGAAAAAGCTGAATAACATATTCTTTGTGATAGGTATTTTGTACATAATAGGAAATATATTTGTATTGGTTCACGACATGGATATATTATAGTACCTATCAAAATTCCTTAGTTCACGGTTAGTGGAATACTAACTAAGTAATATCTAATCTATTATATTATAAAAGACAAAGTCCTGACTGACTGAGGCAATTTTATACAAAACATATTTTTTTCACAGTAAAAACCTGTTTCACATGCCATTATGATATAATTTTGATAGTTTTTTAAGTTCTAAAACTTTGGTCGTGGGAATTGTGAAAATAATGACTCGATAACTCAAATTGGTGGTCAATGGTAAATTGTTTTCGTGTTCAGATTATTTTTAAACATATATGTAACTTGTAGTCCCTCAGAAAACATTGTATTATTTTGTAAGTTTCTCATAAAATGCAGTTATATTTTCTAAATTATTCTTTGAGTTAACATTATTTTGACTTAAATTCATGGCTGATAATACTATTTACCTACAAATATATTAGAAAAACGTATCTATTTATGTTTTTGTAAAAGGTAATAAATTGTTTAATTTGGGAGTTTATGACAGATAGTGTGAACTCAAATTTATTATTATAGTTATGTAAGAAGGTACTTTATTATTAATTTTACATCACATCGTTTTAGAATCATCTGTTTTAATTTGAATATTTTCAATTAGAAGACAAAGCTACTCAAAAATGTATAATCTGATTAAATTTTGTAATTCTCATTAATTTCTCGTTCAAGCAAATATTTAATATACTTGGTAAGGACCGTCTTCTTCCACAAATACACTTTAAGAATCTCTTTATTCCTTTATGATAAAATATCTGGTAAGTATTTTATTGTTGGGACACGTTTTCCTCCCCAAGTACTTACGCAAGTAACTGAGGACTTTTTTAAATCTTACTTGCTTATTATATTTACTTATATCACAGCTTAATATAAGTTAACACACAGGCGCTTCTCACCTGGTGGTAAGACAGACCATTTATGTAAGCCAAGCCGTGTTTGTTGCCTGATTCTTCTAGGCTTGGTCGCGTTGGAACAAGCGTAATTTAAGTTTATATAAGATGATCAAAAATGATCCTTGTGATTTCAATGAATAAAAATTATTTTGATTTGATTGATTTGATTTGATTTAATAATACTCTTGATTTGATCTAATAATGTCCAGCAGTAGAATTCTACAGGATTAGATGATGATGATGATGATGATGATGATTATGATGATGATGTTTATGATGATGATGATGAAATAGGTAGGTAATAGAATTTTAACATTTATAAATAACATCCCGTCAATTTTTAACAAAACAAATTTAAGAGAGAGCGGAATCAATAAAGTAATTAATGGCGACTCTTCAACAGCCTTTAGACGTCCACTGCTCGATGAAGCCTCCTCCACATAAAGCAATGGGGGGATTTGCCATAATCACCATATGCTTGGCAAGCGCAGTGGTGATCGCAGTACGCCCTCTTAAGCCAAAAAGCGGTAAGTCGATCAAAGTGAGTGTAGAGAAAAGACGATTATGTGAAAACTGTTGTCTCGTTGATTTATTGATAAATATTTTTTTTATGTTGTATATAAATGTTTGTTTGTATATACTTTATTGCACACAAAACTAAAAGTAAATGTACAAATAGAGGGCATAATGCCAAAGTCATTTTCTACCTGCCAACCAAGAAGGTGGTAACAAATTAAGGCGTGCTAACACAATGAAAACTAAAAAAAAAGCACAAAAATAAAAAAAATAAAATACATAGACTAAAACGATATAACTTAAATAATAAAATAATAAAAATAAAAATAAAATCTGGAAGAACGAAAAAGAAAAAAAAAAGAAAAAAAGAAAATTACGTATACAGTTTTTTAAGGTAATGCTCACGAGTCAGCCTTTTAAAACACACTTTAGAGTCAACGTTCTTAATATCAAACGGAAGCATATTCCATAACTTCACAGTCTCGACCGAAAAAGAGCTATCACAAAAAGATGTGCTATGAGCAGGTGTGCTAGAAGGAGATTATGTGATGATCTTAGATGCCACTCATGAGTTTCTGACCGAAAATCAAAACGATTAGATAAATATTCAGGAGCACAAGGATCTTTCAGAACAGTAAAAAGGAGACAAAGAATTCTAAGGTTTCTGCGTTCACGAATCACCACTTACAATGTTAATATCTATATTTATTATTTGCATGTTTAGAATGCTTAATTTCGTGTTATTTCAATAGTTTTCATGAGATACCGCCATTAGGTTTCTGATTCTATTGGTCATATGACTATTAGGCGTTAGTTAATTATTTATTTGAGCTCTGTTTTTATCATTTTTTTAATGGCATCTGAGGATTTTCTCTATTTTGCCAATGTCAAGTAGCATAGCAAACAATGTCCAGTCGTCAGTCCTCTGTCAAGTCATGTTCTAGTAAATCGATGGCAGTTTACTAGAATGTTCCTGGACAATTTCCACCCCTTGGAAAAGACATGCAATACATTTTATTTAAATTCACTAACATGTGCTCTTTATAAGCTTCACCGGTTAAAATGCCACCAAAATTACACGATATAAATAAAAAAAACACTAGAAATTGAAATAAAATAAAAAAGGACGACGTCTCCCTTCGAAAGAGCAGAAAGTCCGTTTTTATCATTGTAATGTGAAACTGTCAATCGCAACATTGTCACTAACACCTACTTTTTGTGACATCATTTCATGTCTCACTGATTTGATTTACTCCATTCTTTTGTGCCTTTACAAAGTCTTTGATTACGTTACTTCAGTCTTTTATATCCCTTTGTTTATGTTTGTCTGTCGTTGTTGGGAAGGAAAATGGTAGGTACATACTGATTTATTTTTCTTTTATAAGATCCTCTCCAACCATAGACAGATAAAGTGGCTGGTAGTCTATGGAAAGCTTTTTGCCACGTCATGTTTTCATACAATAACTTAACTCTCTAGGCTTTGTAGAGGTAGAATACATTGTAGGATTATTCATAACATAAATTGAAATAAAATTTGGTTAGTTTTTTGTTCAAATGTTCCAATATACGACGACCTCTGTGGTGCGGCGAGCGAAGGTTCACCTGCGGCGCAGTAGGTTGCGGGTTCGATTCCCGCCTCGGAACAAATATTTGTATAATCTGCAGTTATTTGTTCATAGTGTTCTGGATATTTTCTACGCAAAATAAACATATCTATCTATGTAATGTATTTGTATTAAGTATATCAGTTATCTAGTACCCATAACGCAAGCTCTGCTTAGCTTGGGGCTAGATAATGTTGTGTGAAATGTCCAGCATTTATTATTATTATTATATCATTTTTAAAAGTTTTTATTTAACTTGCAATGTATGTATGTTTTTCCGGGTGGAATTTTGCAAATGAATTTTAAATCAGTTATCTTTAACCGATTGAGCTGAAATTGTATCATACCTGTCAAGTTCTGATGACAATACAATAATGTGATGATAGAGACGGAAGGTGGACAACGGAACTCTTCGATGATGTCGAACCGTTGTCGTGATGTTGTTCGTACCCTGGCAGTATTTGGGTTCATGTTGATCAGCTCACGGTTCCGGTTACTAATTTTACATTTAAGTACCTACCTAATTGGGGTTTTTCAATCTCTCAGAACAATGAATTGGTTTTTATTGACATTGTGTTTATTTTGTGTGTGCCTTGTGACCTGCATATTAGCTATACCTAGTTTGTAAGGACATTTTAAATTTTGCACGCTTGACGGCAGAATGTATTGGAGACTTTAATTTATATTTATCATCTGTTGTGTACTGTACCTACATTCTAAGCAAATAAATAAATCATTCATTCATTCATTAATTCATTCATAATTTAATAAAAGCTTGTTATAAAAATACATTTTCCAAAAAACATATTTTGTTTTAGAAAACATCCTTGATACGAAACAGGCTATTAATTAGTAGATTGTATCATAAGGGAGCAAAATAATATTTTTACGGCGAGGGCGCTTTTTTGAATACAGAGCGAAGTGAGTATTCTTTAGTAGAATCCCGAACGTAGCGAGGGATTCAAAGTAAGTCGCCCGAATAAAATATATTTTGCGCCCGAGTATTACACTATACTTTTCATCACCCTCTATGAGAAAATAAAAGGCGCCTCATATTTTATTTCAAAACAAAACCATGAATTTCTAACAATCCGTGAATAACTTTTCATTTAAAAAACAGACTTCCGCCATTGTATTCGACTAAATAATTGGATAAAAAAATATATGAAAGAACCGTAGTGGTGAAAGGATTATGATACTTTCTGAATGCTAATGCATTGGTTTGTTGCTGAAAATACCAAAATCGCCATATGTATGCCTACAATATTTGAGGAGTTCCCTCAATTCCTCATGGATTCCATCATCAGAACTGGCTTCTGAAAACAATGGGACCAATCTAGAAGTATATCTATATTATCTATTCAAATAAAAAAAGATTTTTCCAAATCGGTTCACAAACGCCGGAGATATGAGGTAACAAATATAAAAAAAAAATACAACCGAATTGCGAACCTCCTCTTTTTTGTAAAGTCGGTTAAAAATGACGAAATCGCGGGCTGTAGTTCGCGCGTTTTTAATTTGTTTTTTTTATTGAGCTGGTGGCACGACTATGGGCCGTCGTACCAGTCAGTATTTATTCAAACAATATTTGCGTTCGACTTCTTTGGCGCTGAACACTAAGATAACCAAATTTAAAAAGGGCGCGGCTAAGATAATTGCGGCGCACTTATTTGTGTTTGATTCTTTTCAAGATGTTCCAAATTCAAAAAGTGCACGGAAAAGATAATTGCGGCGCACTTATTTGAGTTCGATATGTTCCAAATTTAAAAAGTGCGCGGCAAAGATCGTTGCGGCGCACTTATAGAAGTTTCATACAGAAAACACCACCTTTGGGTGCACTTAAAGGCGAACCAAGTCGTCCTTTTCGAATAGATGGGATGAAAAACACATTTATTGTTCTACCTAATAAAATTTAAAAGAGTTCTTTATCTCTTTATCAGCCAGCACACGTTTACAGCTGGACAAGGCCTCCCCCATATAATATAGGGGGCTTTGCCATAATTACCATCTTAGCAGGTGGGTTGGTGATCGCAGTACGCAGTTAAGCATTCAGATGGATGCTGCTGGCTATCCTCTGGCATAATCCTTTAGTCACCTTTTACGACAACCACTATAGGTGTTGGAGGAGCCCTATTTTTACACCAAGACCACCACGGCAAAAAAAAAGACTTAATGGAAAAAAAAATATTTTCTTATAAGTAAATAGACAATGATGATTATAGAATCTTAGATCAGTTTAATCCAGTTGGCCAGCAACCGGCTGATATGCGAGAGGTTGCGGGTTCGATTCCCCCTGCGGGACAAATGTTTGTATGCAAATATTTGTTCCGGGTCTGGGTGTGTACCATGGTACTCGTAGTTTCTGATACCCACGACACAGGGAATCCTAGTGTGGGATCAAGACTACGTATGTAACTGTTGGGTGTTATTTTATGTATGTTAATCATTTTAATTAATTGTTTTTCAGACTTTTCCTAGTTAATATAATATTAGTTTAGGATATTTAATTACAAAAGACTTCTGACCCTCCGTCAAAGAATGGTTGAGTTGGGCTATAAATGTTTAATCTGGACTAATTAAGGCCAATTTAGTTTTTTACGGAACCATAAACCTCAAATAATAGCAAAAAAAATATCAAGGGTTCTGACGCATGTTGACTAATACGCAAAGTGACCAATCAACAGTATGCATAATTCAGTATGGACGAATTCTTTCACAAGAAGCTCTACTACTTACAAAACAGCAGTGGACGTCAGTGCTGTTGATGATGATGGTGAATATGATGATGATGATGATGATGATGATGATGATAATGATGATGATGATGATGATGGTGATGATGATGATGATGATGTAGTATCGTATCTAATTAGGTCATTATCATCACCAGCCAGTTTACGTCCACTGCTGGACGAGGCTTCCCCCCATTGTATTCAATCGGGGGATTTGCCTTAACCAGCTTGGCAGGTGGATTGGTGATCGCCGTTTGATGTTGAGTACTCAGACGGATGCTGCTGCCCATCACCTGATGTAATCCCTTAGTAAGGCTTTCACTGCATCCATGGGAGGAGAAAGAGGGGGTCTATTCTTAGGCCGGAAACACCATGATACCCGGACACACAACGGCACTCATTCTATAAATCTAATTAGGTAGTGATATCTAATATTTATCTAACTAGATAGTAAGATCACAAATACAGTATCAAAGAAAGAAGGAAATAAAGAAGACATTTATATTTGCAAACATACACAATAATATAATTACATAATAACACATACACTACATGCATATAAAAAAAAACATAAGTAAAACAAATGTATAAGAGAAGGAACGCTGCCATCAGTACAGTCAAATTAGGTGATTTTTTGCAAAAGTGTGGAACTAATTAGATGTAGTCATGAAAACTTTTCTAATTGTTTTGTATGGCTTAAAAATCACCTCTAATAATAAGCATCAGTAATTTCACCCTCCGGAACAGGGTGAAATAGGGTGAAAAACCGTATTATATCTGTAACTTAATGGGGGAAATAGAAGTAGTCGGTGCAATTTGGCATAGACTTTGAACCGTTATGATCTACATTTGCACCAAGTATTTTTTAAATCCGACATACGGAACATACAAAAAAAATCATTTACAAAAAAAACTATTTGTGGTTATTACGGCTCCGGGAAAATTAAGGTAGTCGATGCAAATTGATAGACTTATCAGAAAAATGTTCGAAATACATTACCAGGTTTGCACCTTGGTGCGTCTCACGGAAGGCATATTTCCATATTTTATTGTCGCTCTACTTCGGGGAAAATTAATGTAGTTCTGGAAATTGACTTAACCTTATTCATTTAATTAGTACTACATCCGCCGGAAGTTTTATACTGGTTTTTTTTTACGGAACATGCATTTGTTTAACACTGGGAACACAGTTACATGCACGTGGTTTTTATTAAAATCATAATGCACTAAGACAGTCTCTCTATACGTAATTTAACTTGCATCAAGTAATTTCTTTCTATTTTAAAATTTACGGCCTTTTTAAGTTTGTACCTAATATTTAAAAGGGTTCCGTAAGCGCAACGGTGCAAACCTAGGATAAGCTTCTTTTCGTGTCATCTAACGTTTCCATAAGAATCCACGACTACACGACTTAGGTCCACACTTTTTGCTAATTTGCCTGTACTACGTGTACAGGGAGCCAATTCTCGAATTATAGACTTAATGTCGAATTTGACATTTTCAAACAAATAGCTGTCAGTTTTGATAGATCTTGTATGAAAATGTAGTGGGACTTTTTCTGCTCTTTCGAAAGGAGACGTAGTCCGTTTTTATTTTATTCAAATTTCTTGTGTTTTTTTGAGTTATATCGTAAAATTTTAACCGGTGTAGCTTATAAAGAGCACATGGTAGTGAGTTTAAATAAAATAAGTATTTTGGTGTCTTTTCGAAGGGGTGTAAATTGTCCAGGAACATTCTAGTAAACTGCCATCGATTTACTAAAACATGACTTGATAGAGGACTTGAAGACTTGACATTATTTGATAAATCTATGCTACTTTACATTGGCAAAATTGAGTAAATTCTCAGATGCCATTAATAAAAAGAAAAAATAGAAGAAAATGTAGAGTTTGACATTATGTCTATTAGCGTGAGAGTTGGCCTCCAGGTTGCCATGTCAGGGTATCTATGGTAGCTACAAAATGTATTTCAAGTTAACTCAATAGTTTACAAAACATTGTACGTACAGGCAATTACTTCTAATCTTGCGACGCTGTGACACATGGATTCGATGCAGCCATGAAATATTTATGACCTAGTTACAATGGTTTAGTTATTTATAAATACCTACATTCTTAATTTTTGACCACATACCAGACGGGTAGGGGAAGCCCCGCCTATCAATGGACTTAAGACATTATAAAAGTCGGAAGTCTGTGAGTGGAGGCGGCTCAAGAACGTATGTATTATATTATATATCTAATTATATTATAAAGTACTGAAGCTGTAATGAAGTCATTATTGTGTCAAGGGGGTCTTCTATAACTATTATTGCTGTAAATAAATGTGTTTTATCATCATCATCAGCCTTTAGAAGCCCACTGCTGGACATAGGCCTCCCCCCTAGAATGCCACGAACAGTCTCGAGCTACCTCCATTCACCGACTTCCTGTGACGTTCATAATGTCTTTAGTCCATCAAGAGGAAGGCCTTCCGCTACTGCGTCATCAAATTTTTTTCTTAACGACTGCTCTGGCGCCGTAGATTAGTAGCCGGCTGAGATGCAAGAAGTTGCGGGTTCGATTCCCATTGCGGGACAAATGTTTGTATGATCTGCAAATATTTGTTCCGGGTCTGGGTGTTATATGGTACCATGGTACTCGTAGTTCCTGATACCCACGACAAAGAGAATCCTAGTGTGAGGACTACGTATGTGACTGTTGGGTGTTATGTTAATTTTGTGGTCACTTTTCGAGACCTTCAGCAGCATTTAATTAAGAAAATATCGGAAAAACTATATCCAAAGAGAAATCTAAAACTATCTTGAACGGGTACTCTCTGGTAGTTACTTTCAAAAGGGCAAGCATTGTTTAGAGTTTGTAAAGGTTGTAAATACTTTTGCAAACAAAGCCTTTGATGTTTCAGAGAATCGACGCGTTGAAAGTTTCGAAAACATTTTGACTGATGTGTTTTCGAAACTTGCTCTTCCTGATAATAAAACAACCTCAAGGCATACATTAATGAGGGGTTTTCACGGGGGTTTCCATAATGTTTTGAGCGTTGAAAATAGATGGCGCTGCTCTATTACGTAGCTGTCAAGTGTCAAAATAAAGTAAAATGTCAACATCAACAACGTGGATATATTTTCGTTTCGAGGTAAGTATTTATTTATGCTTACTTATAAAAACACCACGAAATCACTTGCGCACTCTCAAAAAGCAGACACACACAGAATATCATGATATGATGTTAAAAGTAACACACTCTCCAAATTTCAAGTCTCTACGACCAGCGGTTTAGGCTGTCCGTTGTCACTCGGTCAGTCAGTCAGTCAGGACTTTGTTTAAAGATGTGCGTCGTTTTAGGGTACTTTTGACGTGGCCTTTCTCCAAAATGTCTCTGACTTGGTCAGAATGAGTACACCGAGGTCGTTAACTCTTCTCTCTTTTCTTTTTTTCTTTTTTTTCCAACTGGCCCATTTACACTCGCCTTATGCACCTGTTTCATCAATCTTCTTTCATCCATTCTCTATATGCCCAAACCATCCTAGCATAATATCTCAATTCTCATCACTATGTCTTCTTACATAACAATATATAAATATGTACCTGTAAAAATATGTATATCTGTTGCATATTATTGGAGCTAGGTCAACAGCTTTGCGTCACAGACAAAAAGTGATTGAGCAATAGTTTTTTGAGGATAGGAAGAGATTTACCGGTACCGTTCGTCGTGGCTTTTAATAGGGGACACCTATTACCAGTAGTGGACTTTTATAGACTGGTGATGTAAATCTATGCATGTATGTATGTATGTATGTAGCATTATTATTAGGTACTGAATAGATATAATTAGAGCAAGCTTGATCCAAGCGTATTTTCAAAGTCAGTGACAAAGAAATATATTTTTAGGTTTGGAATTAAAGAATTGGCAACACTACAGCTGATCTCATTTAGTAATTTATTGTTATTTATCTGAATATAGCAATTGGATAAAATTATATGTGGCTGTAAATATTTTCTGGCAAATTATTATTCAAAATCTTTAGCCAATTTGAGGGTTATAATTTTTGCAGTGGTATGTCTAGCCTAAGAATAAGTCAACGAACTGTGTTAAAGTAAAACATTTAAAATGATTGACAAATACTTTCGTGTCTGATGTTTTGGCTTATAATGATCATAAAAAGAGTAATTTTCAACTTCTATTTACATAAGCTTATTCAATTGAGATAAATAAATTCCAGATAAATAGAACGAAATTAAGCAAAGTCGGATTCAAAATGGCGTCCACTTCATCCGTGCCTATTTTAACGAATTCAGAAGAAAATGAAGAAAGGTTTTAGAATGACAATTGCCACAAAACGCTTTGTAATTTGGAATTCCTTTTCTAGAATTTAGACGGCGAAATTTAATTATTTGCGAATAATGACTTAGAATTTACAATGAAGGAAAATAACATCTTGAAGAAGCATAAACTTGATTAGCAGGCAAACAAAATTTGAAAGGAATGCTTTGATCGACGCTTGCTCAAGCCAGGGTTTCAGGAGCATAGATGTTTTTTTTTATGCTACTTGGCAAGCAAACAAGCTTACGGCCCACCTGGTGGAAAGCAGTTACCGTAGCATATGGACGCCTGTAACACCAGAGGCATCACACGCGCGCTGCCGACCCTGAGACATAAAGACGAAAAGTCTCATGTGCCTGTAATTTCACCGGCACCCGTACTCTTCAAACCGAAACACAGCAATGCGAGCACTACTGCTTGGCGGCAGAAATAGGTACGGTGGTAGTACTTCCCCGGACGAACTCTTTCACAAGAAGTTCTACTACTAACATTAACTAGTGGCGTCCATCATATCAATCTACTGTGTCATCTGCAAACTCCTCAGAGCTGCAGGTAGTGGCCTCTAGCTTACACTACTCCCCCTAGTTTTAAACCTAGAAGCAACTTCTTTAAGTAGCATTAACTTTATTAGCAGGCAAACAAAATTTGAAAGAAATGCTTTGATCGACGCTTGCTCAAGCCAGAGTTTCAGGAGCATATATAGTGGCGTCTATCATATCAATCTACTGAGTCATCGGCAAGCTCTTTAGAACTGCAGGTGACTGACTGCCTCTGGCCTGCACTTTTCCTTTTAGATCTTGTGGTTTTGTTGAGATTCATAACTTCTTTGGCTTATCCATCTCTAGGGTTTTGTTGAACTAACTTGGCGTCTCTCTAATTTTTCCCAACAGGGAATGGATATTGTCCAGGATTTGTCAATTTTTGGTAACCTCCGTGGCACGGTGGGTTTGTAGCCAGCTGAGAAGCAAGGGGTTGCGGGTTTGAATCCCGCTGTGGAACAAAATGTTTGCATGATTTTTAAATATTTGTTCCGGGTCTGGGTGTTGTGGTACCGTGGTACTCGTAGTTCCTGATGCTCACGATACAGGGAATCCTATTGTGGGATCAATGACAATTGGGTGTTATGTTATGTATTCTATGTTTTATTTATCAAGAAGGAATCTATTTTACGTATATTTAAATTTATTGGATATTAACCTCATGCATAAGCATTTAGTCACGCATTACGCTACAGAGAGAGCTCTGCTTGGAATTTCACAACGTTAAAGGATCTGAAAAAAAGAGACCCGTAGATTATCAAGATCATCGACAAGCTCTCGGATGTAAGTTGAAGTGGCAATGGGTAGGCCATATAATTATCTCGCAGAACTAGCAAACGATGAGGAATAAGTTGCGACCAAGAACTGGACGATAACGTGACGTAGTGAATCCTGACTGTACTTACAAGGTCGCAGAAAGTAGATGGATGGAGGCGGCTCAAGGCCATTCAACGTAGCATTCTAGGTGAAGGGTGCTCGGCTGAAATGATGATGGTGATGAAAATTGGATATCGATAACACAACATAACATAACACCCAACAGTCACATATATAGGTACCTACATAGGCCTGATCCTACTAGAATTTCCTGTGTCGTGGGTATCAGGAACTACGAGTACAATGGTACCACAACACCAAGACCCGGAACAAATATTTGGAGATCATGCAAAAATTTGCCCCGCAGCAGGAATAAAACCCGCACCTCTAGCATCTCAGCCAGCTACTCGCCCGCCGCGCAACAGAGGTCGTCAACATGGTTTCATGATAGAAAAAAACATGTGTTATAAAACAAAAGGTACATATACTATTTATTTGAGCAATTTATTCAATTCATTATCTGTCACTAAACAATTGTCTATTAGTACGTAGTAGGGCGAGCAATAAACATTATCTTATTGAGCTGTGCACTTGTAACACTTTATACAATGGTTGGATTCTGTGTTGCAGATTAAAGCAGTAAATCATCTGAATTTCAGCCTAAGATTCCGTTGTAGCCTAACATAATTTAATTTGATTATCGTACTGCGACATTTACACTGCATGAAAGATAAGATTGGTTATTGCTCGTTAAATAATACCATAGTTTGACATAAGAACAATAAACAGGTACTTAATTATGATGTTTGATCTTTAAAAGAATGATTCCAAAAACCGATTTAAAATAAATATTTTTGTTATGGTCAAAGAATTTATTCTATTAGGTAGAATTGAAACTTTTGTGGGTGGAAAGTAAATTGAAAAAAAACTCATTCTTCTGAACTCTGTCTCAAACTCTACTTTTTGTAAAACATATTATTCTACTTTTTGACAAAATATAAATATGTTTTAAATTGATAAAACGGCTAATTACCACTGTTTTTCGTCACTTTTGCTGACGTTTCGAGACAGAAGAGTGCAGAAGAATAATTCTTTTTTAATATTTTTTTTTCAATTTAAAATGATTCCTAACCACGAAAGTTTCAATTATATAGAAATATGTCCCATACATTAACCTGGTCAGTGACCTAACCCAAGGTAACCAAGAAAAAACCAGTGCCTAGACGAACGAATAACAAGAAAAAAAAGCAATTGGTATACCTACTCATTGTTATGGCTATAGTTAAATAGTACCATAGAAATAAAAAATATTTTAACAATGCCTCAAACTTACTTATTCATTGTGATAATTTATTAATATGACCTACTTAAAATTAAAAACATGCAAATATATTAGCAGGTGTTCAAATAGAACAAAAAGCCGTCAAGTGCGCATCTAACCCACGTCGAGAGGGTTCACGTAGACACCTGATTTATCCTATAATGGTTCCATTGGGACCTTTTGAGGAACGGAACCCTTAAAACAACTAAAGTTTTCTTCAAAGATTACAGATTCATTATTTATCTAATTAGCTGACAAAAAATAGCATCGCCATGACCTTTCAGATTTTATCAATCAATATCCATACTTCAATTGACCAATCAATGGTACGACGAAACGTTTTATTAAATGCATTACTACACTTAAAAAACTAGGTATAGAAAAAATCCAATAAAAAACTCTAAATTTTAATAAAATTCAAAATTGAAACTTACCCCTAGTCACCGACAAGGTCCAAACAAAAAAAAATCCCACAGTCACATCACTACACAAGCACCGACACCATATTAATTTTATTCTTCACAATATTGTTTTTATAATTTTTATATTTAGTCACTGAGTCGAAAATAGCGATTGAGAAAATCACAACGAAATTCGAACGAAACACGAGCGATCCGTACGATGATCGCGAGCGACTGAATACCTCTCGCCTGGGGCGCGGAAAAGCGCGGGAAAACGCGCCGAAAAACGCGCGAAATTGTTACGGGCTGCGTTACCGGGAAACAATGGAAGTGAGGGGTAAGTATTTTTTTTAACCTTTTTTTAGTAACCTTTTTTATTATACCTATATTGAATGAGTATATTGTAATCAAATTTAAGTTGACTGTAGCTTCAATAACTTTTCATTTAAAAAACCGACTTCCGCCATTGTATTCGACAAAATATCTGGATGAAAAAAAAATGATGAAAAAACCATAGTGGTGAAAGGGTCATGATACTTTCTGAATGCAAATGCTTGGTTTGTTGCTGAAAATATCAAAATCGCTATAATGTATGCCTACAATATTTTAAGAGTTCCCTCAATTTCTCATGGATTCCATCATCAGAACTGGATTCTGAAAAAAATGGGACCAATCTAGAAGTTTATACTTCTAGATTGGTAAAAAAACGAATTTTCCAAATCGGCTTATAAACGACGGAGATATGGGGTAACAAACGTTAAAAAAAATACAACCGAATTGAGAACCTCCTCCTATTTGTGAAGTCGGTTAAAAACGATTAATGTTGATTTTGTGAGTAGGTACTTACTTTACAACCGAGCTAATCTTGTCATCAACGATATTACTATGCAAATGTTGAGAACATCAAACGAGACTTAAAAGACCTCGTCAATTCATTATTCTAATTTGTAGTATTACAATTAAAAGATACACAATACTATAAAAATACTCCAAAGAGCATAATATTTGTTTTAAAAATATTCTGTAAATGCAATGCAACTTAATAAATTCATAAAGTTTTTGTAAACAAATCACTGGTATTAATTTTTACTAATGGCTGGACAAGGACGCTACTAGACGGGCGTTGCGGCTGAGCTGCGCAGTCGGAACGGCAGCGACGCCCGTGTGGCAGCGCTCGTAATAAAAAATAATAATAATACTAAATAATAAACTTCAATGGTACTCCCAATAAATATTTCACGACCCCAATCACTAAGTCACAATCCTGAGGCACTGGTTCCACCGCCCGCCAAGTAAGCGATGAGCTATCGGCTCGCCAAAGAAACGAACAAAAGATAATCGCTCCCGTGTGAATAAAAGAGAGAGATTATATTTATAGTTCATCGCTGACTCGTACTACGTACTACGTACTACTCTTTTTAGAAAAATTACGACTATACACCACGTTCTTTACTATTCTCCTGCTGTCGTTTCGTTGACCATTTTGAGGTCCTTCCTCATGAGCACCAAACAACAAAAAATGGTCAACGAAACGTCAGCAGGAGAATAGTAAAGTACGTGGTGTATAATCGTAATTTTTCTAAACTGATACCAAGCCACGATAACTTCAATTCTACGTTCTACTCGTTTATCGCTCGTTGCCGGCGGTGCTACCAGTGCCTGATGCCCTCCTATCTATTCTTTCAAGCTAATCCCAGTGATTTCAACCATTGGAAATTAGCACGCCATTTTCTTTTATTTTGGTTATTTCACCAACATTTACGACTTACCCCGTTTCTTTTTTTGAGCCACTGATGGCCCTCGCATCGTAATTGCCTATTTACTTGTTAGTGTTGGGGAGATTATGCTAATGTTATGTGAAATATCGGTCGACCCCGAATTAAAGTTAAGGTTAGGACACGACCTCTGAATAAGAAGAGCTAATATCGGTTTTTTCTTCGCAATTTTACTATTGGAAACATATTTATGATTAAGTATAAAATTCTGCTTTATCTGGTTTTACTGGTTAAGATAAGATAAGATAAATTTATTTTTAGCAAACACAATTACAAAACACATCAGTAAACACAGTTATAAAATATGACATTCAATGAAAAGGAACTAAAGCTACACTTTATAAATAACTAATGTTTATTAATGCTACTGAGATTCCATCGGGTCCCAAACTAGGCGAAGCCTGTATCTTGGTGACCCAGGGGTTTATTATCCTAGTTCTGAGTTGGTAAAGTTACCCAAAAAAAACAGTATCAAACAGATTAAAAAATAACGAACAATTACAAAAATAAAAGTGACTCAAAGTAAGTTATAACTTTTGTACCTACGTATAATTATGAGCGAGGGCAAAGGTAAGTATGTGTGTGTATATTGTGTGTGTGTGTGTGTGTGTGTGTGTGTGTGAGTTTGTGAGTGTGTTCATTCATGAGAACAGTCATCATCATCATCATCATCATCAGCCTGTTCACGTCTACTGCTGGACGAGGTTTCGTGATCGTTATGGCAAAACCCTAAACTATTGGTATTATTATTATTTCAGTCATTTATTTTCAAACACAGGCCTAACCTGGACATTTATGAGGCATTACTGGGGCCGTATTAGCCAACAGTAATAGGTCCTTTTACAATTAGGATAAAAAAACATTATTGTTATGATGGATGGAAGACAGATGATTAAACTATTGTGGAAATGGATGAAAGTTGGTGCTATTGTAAGGAGAACATGCTAATTGAATGTTTATTGTGCTATTATATAAGAAACGTCACTTGCCAATTCAAAATTATTGAAAACGATTTATGCAGGTGGTGACTTGCCGTTCACTAAACTGGCCCCTTAAAGGTGCTGCCAAAGAAGGCAGCGTAAGGGGCAACGTTGGCGTGGACGGCTTAAGGGTGTTGAGAGGTGTACTGCAGTTTCACTAAGCGCTACTCCCAGCTCTTCTACCTCCACTCTCGGCCAGCCAGCTAAGGCAAGCCGAGAGTCAGGGGTCTCTGTTGACCCTAGGGAGTAATGGGGCTCCGCGGTGTCGCCACTCACCGAACGCTCGCCACAAGCGTGCCCTGCGGCTACTATTATTATTATTATTATTGGCAGTATTAGTGTTGTGTACACAACTTGCCTCCCATTTAAATCCGTGCACAGATAGACATTCAGACAATGTCTTTTATCAATATAGAGAAGAAAATATTGTTGCGAATATTTATTCTATATTTTGACTCGACTAAGTGCTCTTCTGAGTATGACAAAAGAATTTGTTCTTTTCTGCCGCGTACATAAAATATTGACTTCTAATTCAGCGGATGTTAAGAAGCAATAAGAGATGTTGTGACACACGTACTTATTCCAGTTTCCTTCGTTTGTAAAGTTGTTATTTTACTTGTTGTAACATCGTGGAACGTGACGTTTTGTTGAGTTTTGACATCGTTTTAAAGTACGGAGAAGTATCAGATGAATTTTTAGTATGTTTGTATTAGTCTGCGTTTCAACCAAAGATGTGCGAGGTAGATGAGCGGTGCGAGGATGCGTAGCGAGGCTGTGGAACGGTGCTATTTTTTATTCTACTACGTAAGCAAACAAGTATACGGCGCACCTGATGGAAAGCAGTTACCGTAGCCTATGGACGCCTGCAACACCAGAGGCATCACACGCGCGTTGCCGACTCTTTAAGAACTTTAAAACGCCCTTTTTGCAAACATCCCTCGCGCACATCGTAGCCATTCGCAGCGTTCCCCTCTGTCAAACTACAAGCGAAAGTAGGCATATGCGTTAACACTAGTTGTTATTCTGTGCAAGGTTTGTAAGTGTGAGTGTCATCATTACAGTGTTGTATTTGGATGTGTATATGCAGAATTGCGCTTGTGTGCACATTTCCCCCCGCAAAAAATTACAGAACTATTTGAATGGTAATATATCGCTAAGGCTACTCCCTTCCGGCCCGCACGGAAGTCCATGTTGCTCGAAGCTTGCAACATATGCCTCACAACCCATCCCTCGCAACACATCCCTCGCAACACATTCCTCGCAGCACATACCTCGCAACACATTCCCCGCACGCACCTCACTTGTTTTGTACGTATAAAAACCTCGCTCGCTAAGCCGTTACCACCAGAGATGCGCTAAGCGAGGCTAGGTAAATGAAGTGATTCTATTGGTTCTTAACAAACATATCCCTCGCTATGCATCCTCGCTCATCTCTGGTGGAAACGCAGCCTTAGGGTGTGATTTTTTAATGTAATTTGGACAGAGTTATGCAGAAGGCAGCCAAATGGGGCTAACTACAAACCGAAATATGAGCGTTTCTCTATCGAAGGTTGCTTCAGCTATTTATTAATTAATATTATTTTTTGTAATTTAATTACAAAAACTAAAAAAAGTTAATAAATAGCTGAAGTGCATCCTTCTATAGAAAAACGCTCATATTTCGGTTTGTAGTTATCCCCATTTGGCTGCCTTCTGCATAACTCGGTTCATTTTTTATGTGTATTTCTGCCGATATGCAGTAATGCTTGCATTGCTGTGTTCCGCATGACTATTCTCTTTCTCGCGGCAGCTTTGCAACAGGCGTAAATTGTGTGATCATGGCTGTCAATCGTCGCTTTTCTACGCCGGACAACCAGCAAAGAACCGGTGACCCGAAGTTGTTATATTTGTTATCGCGATTTCTCCTCAGTAAGTATAGTTTTTTTTGATAAAACTGTCTCCCTAACTGTTATTTTGGAGAAATAGAAAGTAAGACTGTAAATATATACCAAGTGTAAGCCACGTTTATACATAAGACATTAGATGTAAGTATACTTCCAAAAGGAAAAAAATCATCACCTTAGATAAATTCAATTCCCCCGTTTCGTCTTTCGACATTTTCGTAATTTGCTCGAAATGTACGATTACCGTAAATAAAATAAATTGTTTACCAATCTAGTTAACCAATATTGATTTGACTTGTAATTTTTCATTTCACATTTTAACCATCAATTGTAGTTGAACGAGCGAAGCGAATTCTCTAAGGCATTAGAGGAATCTGCATTTGTATGAATGTAATTATGGTTTTTTATTGTTATCTTACATATCAGATCAGTTAGATATATCTCTTAAAATACCTGAACTAGGCTAAACCTATGCTAAATGTACTAGTTCCTTTCATTTAAACACTTAAGTGTTAAGTGCATTAGTTAAACAAAACACACAACCGACATTTTAATTCTTAACCAATCGTTTTAGCCAAACATGTTTTTGAAACTACCCACATATTCATTAAGTAGCTCAACTATCGAAGATAAAATGATTTTATTAACAAACATAAATCAAACATTCAAAAAATCTATCGAATTGAGAACCTACTCCTTTTTTTGAAGTCGGTTTAAAAAAAAGTTTGAGGTGTTATATTACGACCGTCTCCATAACTTGATGAAACAATCTTACATGAAACTGACTCGATACGCATGAAAAATAGTTTTGATCAAAACAACTAATTTTTATGGAGAACTCACGCTTGACCAAAAAAATAACTATGCCAAAATCGTTTTCATACAAAATGAGCACATGGTTCCAAAGACAGTTTTCCCGCATCTCTTATGGATTCGGATATCCCCATACTGTACCATTTCAAAAAAACACCCTGTATATAGAGAACAGATTACGGTTGAAAAATTACTCCAATAGCTTTTATTTATTGAATTTATTTCTAAGAACAATAAAAGATAATATGGAGTAATAATAAATCCATAGCTTCCAATAATTAAAAGCTAATGGAGCATTTGTTAACTGGAATCCGTAACCCGAAGGAATTTTGGGCAAAGGAGTTATTCCTGTGCCCAAAATTCTATTTATGTCAGTAAATATAGTTACGTAAGCAAATCCAAACTATTCCAATTTGAGAGAAGACTTTTAAAATACTTAATTAGCTTTAAAACCCATCATCAAACTTTTGAACCCACCTCCAAATTGTAGAATAATTTAACCCTAATAATTAGCAATAATTAATTAATTCAATAATGTCATAACCTACTAACAGTGTCCTTAAAATTATTACTTTCAGAGTTTTAATCATCATCATCATCAGTCTTTAGACGTCCGAGGCCTCTCCCACAAAATACAATGATAAAGGCAATTCTGGGTTTTTTTTCCTGTATTTTTTTAGGCGCATTATTGGCTGCAGTTTTCGTGTTTTGCAGTCAGATGGATACTGCTGCGCACTCCCTGGTGTAATCCCTGAGTTGGCTTTTACGACATCCACGGGAGGAAATGGAGGGGTATATTCTTTGGCCGGACACACCACGCCAGAATTCTAATATCCTTATATTATTATTCAGCAATTTAAAAAGGAATTTTCAATTCCAAAGTTTATTTATAAACTCAAAAAGCTTCAAACACCATAAAATTACCCAAAATGAACCCATCGTGGCGGGATAGATCGAATACAAACACGACTCTCTCGTATTTGAACAACATATTGATTTCCGCAAATGTGAACTTGTATCGTCATGTTTTAGGGTTTCGTATGAAAGCCTAAAAACACTCCAACAGGATAGCGTATTCTTATTATCTAGACGTGCGTCTGTCACTAATTTGTATGTGAAATAAGGCTGCGTACATTATCCAGGTACGGGCACGTTTCAGAACACCTCTAGTGGCCTTAGACAAAGATGTTCTTATTAAAATTTGACTAACTTCTACAGATTTTTCTCATTTCACGAGACCATCGGAGCAGTAGAACAACATTCATCACACATCTTTGTCTTAGGCCACTAAAGGTGTTCTGAAACGTGGCCGTACCTGGAAACAGCAAGAGGGAGGCCATTTTGAAAATTTATTGCGATAGTTTTATTAACGTAGGTACCAGATTGCATACAAATTGTATGAGAAAACATTTTAATAAATTTGACTAACTTCTACTGCTCAGATTTTTTTCTTCCCACACAATGACACAATCTTTACATAAAACTGAGATGATACGCGTTCAAAAAAATTTTGATCAAAGCAACAACATTTTTATGGAGAACTCACGATTGACCAAAAAAATAACTATGTCAAAATCGTTTTCATACAAAATGAGTAATTAGTTCCAAAGACAGTTTTCCCGTATCTCTTATGGATTCGGATATCCCCATACGGTCCCATTTAAAAAAAAACATCCTGTATTATGTACGCTGCGCTGAACCCTTGCGGCTATATAGCACAAACTCGCACTTCACCCTCCTTGTTTATATTTTTATTCCATCGCTGTAAGACCCGGGGAAATAAAATATTTATTTACATGTTACCGAACATCTTTGGATTTTTGATGGAGAGCTTTCTGTCCCCACCATTTGTAATACTTATGTCGGCAACTGTGGATGTAAATTGTTTTTGATAACGTGGGAGGAGTTGACGATGTATCTCTTTCTCTATGTAATAAAAAGAAACGCCTGGGGTGCAATTTTTGAATGTCATCGAGACAGAAAAGAGAGAGAGAGAGAGAAAATTGATTCACGATACTATACGATGCTTGGCCTAGTGTGGAGACCGCCGAATAAACATTTTAGTACAAGCTTTTTCAACACTTAAATGTTATGATTTACTTTGTTGTTAACAATTAGTTTTAAGTCTATTTGGCAATTGAAAATAAACACTTTTTTCATTTTCTTTCAATTTTTTTGCCGTAAATCTCCAATTTCCAAATTTCTCTGTATTCTATATTATATTTGATGACTAAAATTCTTATATCAATGATATCAATACAAGTGCCTACTGAAACATATACCTCCTGAAAAATGGTGATTTGCGACATATTTTTAATGATATTTCGTCACTGACTGACATAAAAAAATCGCACCCCTGACTGTCTGTCTGTATTCTCTTCGACGAATTAAAATCTGGTTTTTATTGCCATTTAGGTTACTTAATTGTTAAGACAAGTTTAAGTATATAAACCATCCAAATTTGTTAGGGAGCTAGCTTGAGGGATAATATCAAGCTCTGTGACGCGTCGAGCGATTAGCCGGCTGACACGCAAGAGGTGCAGGTTCGATTCCCGCTACTGTATCTGGGTGGTGTGGTACCATAAATAAATAATTAAATAAATGCTGGAAATTTCACACAACATTATCTGGTACTAGATAACTGATATAGTTAATACAATACATTACATAGATAGATGTTTTTTTATTATACATAGAAAAATACCCAGAACATCCTGAACAATTATCTGCAGATCGTACAAATATTTGTTCAGAGGCGGGAATAGAACCCGCAATCTCCTGCATCGCAAGCGAACCTTCGCCCGCCGCGGTACTGAGGTCGTCATATGGGTCTATCCATTGCCACTTCAACTTGCTAATTCTAAAAGCAATATTAAAAACTTATTTTCCTAAAAATGTACGCTATCGCCATTAAACTGTCTACTGAATCTCCAACAGCTTTACATGCAAAGCATACCACAGTACAGGTACACACAGTAAGATAACTACTAACACCCGGTACATAATAAATAATAGAGGGTAAATAATGTTTCACTCCGACTACACTGAAATAGACGCACTGATAGTTTCTTCTACTGAGTTACGCACCTCATCACGATAAAGTCGCAAGTATGGCTCAAAGTCAAAGTCAAAAGTCAAAGTCAAAAAGAACTTTATTCATTGAAATCACAAGGATCATTTTGAATCGTCTTATAAACTAAAATTACTCCTGTTCTGAAAAGGTATGAAAGAACCAGTGTGGTGAACGATCTCTTTGCATCTCCTAGGGAGGCTTCTATGCATGTACAATGCGCCGGCATGCATTGTAAAATGAGAGTTATTATGCTGGTTTAAGATTTGGCTGACTTGTGAAATCCTATATACCCACGAAAATAATAGTTAATTATGTTTTCGTGGGTAAGATTACACAAGTCAGACATATAATAATAATAATAATAAGTTATTTATTCCCAGATTTATAAATTAAGTAATTATAACGCTCTAATTTTAAGTTCTTTATCATTAATAAAAATTCTTAATTACATTACATGTATTGCAATTACATTTTAAATTATTCAATTAAATTCTAGATTACTAATTTTAGTAAATTTTTAATTGTTATATATTCCAAATAAAAAAAATATAAAATAAAATAAATGCTGGACACATTTCACACAACATTATCTAGCCCCAAGCAAAGCAGAGCTTGTGTTATGGGTACTAGATAACTGATATACTTAATACAATACATTATATAGATAGATATTTTTTATTATACATAGAAAAATACCCAGAACACAGAAATATAATTAAAAATACACATGATTTTTAGATAAATTACATAATGGTAAATATTTAAATTTAGTTTTTGGGTTTTTTTTTCATATACATTGGGGAACAATTTATTGGTGTAGTTTGGGTACCATCTTCGGATAAAAGCCTCTCCGTGCATCGCCACAGACCTTTGTTTGTGGCTTGTCTTGATGACAAGATCAGCCATATTGAATCTTAAACCAGCATTATAAAGCTCATTTCAGATTAAAGGCAAATTGAAAGTGATATAGTCATGCAGTAGGCTAACTACATCCGTCCGGTCATAAATTCTGGTTATTGTCAACCCTTCTTGTACAATCCGCTCGCTCCAATATATAGCCGGTTTCCACCAGTAGTTGGTATTCAATTTGGTTCTTATTGCGAGGGGACAAGGATGGGTTTTCAGGGGACTGAACTGATCGATAGCCGTTCGAGCATCAATTATTGTCAAGCCTGTTCAAGCAAAGTGGGTGGGCTGCAGTATGAAACTATATGCAGTAAGGAAAGTTTGATATTTATTCATAGTCATATTCATAGTAGTTTATTGGTAACGAAAACGGTTACAGGTCATTAAACATATTCATAAGTAGGTAGGTAATAAATAATAATCAGTTTTAAACTAATAATAATGTTGAATTCATATTAATTTTAAATAAATTCTGAAATTGATAAATTGTCTGATCCACAAGCCATGTTTTTAAATTATATTTGTAAGATAGCGAAATCTAGATATCGATTTTTGATATATATTCGTGAATTAAAATATAAACGAACTAGTGCCCACCCGCGGCTACGCTTGCTTTATAATAAAGAAGTCTATAACTTAATCGCTTCAATCGTTACAGCGTGTTTCGAGTTAATAATCATCCAAACATTCGCAATTATAACATTAACTTCTAGAGAATTGTGGATGACTCATACAAAAATTAAAAACAAGCTACGTACATTTTTCAAGACAAGCAAATTTCAATTTTAATTTATTAATTAATGTGGTTTTGATAGGTTGTTTTCAATCGGATGACTCCAAAATTATATGGAACTTTAATACAGGGTAGCGCAAAGGTTAGTTCGTTAGTTTATTCATACATTTTTATTATCAGTCCTGGCTATTATTAATTATTTACACAGTCCCTTAATGTACAATTCTTAGTAAACGATTGTGTATTTTGACTACTTATTGGACATTTTGACACGTGTCCTGAAACGATTTCTGATACTGGCATTTTTATTCTGTGACGTCATCAAAAGCTTTCGCTCTCCATAAGGAGAGCATGGAAAGGAGGGAGCCTGGCATGGAGAAGGAAATACCAAGATCTACCTCGTTCTGAAAAAATAACCAACAGGAGTACAATATTATTATATTTAATTTCCTCTGCATCTGAAAACAGGCCAGAGGTGGTGTGTCCAACCTAAGAATAAAGCTCTTCTATCAGAGACACCTACACCTTCAGTGGATATTGAAAAGCATACCAAGGGACTATGCCAGGGTATGCCAGGGGACAGGAGAATTCACCTAAAGTAACAACAATACTGTGATAATCATTCCACCTGTCAAGCGTGTTCATTTTGCAAATCCCCCATTGCATTCTATGAGGGAGACCTCATCCAGAGTTGGACGTCGAGGAGCGGGTGGCAATGATGATGATGGTTTATTTCATTCAATTCATTGGTTTCTCTTTTAGAACTGTAATTATGCACTTTGACAAGCCAAGAAATACGTAGTTTTATCTAGGAAATAGAACGTACAGATTTAGTCATGGTGCCGAAGCCACTATATACCTGGGTTGTAAATTTACTTAGATAAACATTACACTTACGCATTTTTAACCGGCTTCCCAAAAAAGGAGGAGGTTCTCAATTCGGTTGTATTTTTTTTTTTATATAATCATGTCAATTTCATCATCATGATCTATCATTTACAAGACTTGAACAGTTTTAATGTTTCTTTGTTATTATTTGTATGATGTCGTTATGTTATTTATATTATATTCTATGCCTACATAATAATATATTGTATTGGCAATGTTGGCTATGCAAGTTCACTATCATGTTGTCCTCGATTTGACAGATTAATACCTACACAATCCGATTGCGCTGCAATTTTGCAGCTGCGTCTTAATTGTTTTGCATAACAAACATACAAGGAAACTTAAATAAAAGCTTTAAAAAAACAAACAGACAAGGCTATAAGTTAATGAAAACAAGCAACAAGTTTAGTTACTCAAAAGATTGTAAAAGCAATCAAACAGACAAGTCTAGTCAAATAAATGAATGTCAAAACAAACAAACATACAAATCAAATCAAAAGAATTATATTCATTAAAATCACAAGGATCATTTTGAATCGTCTTTTAAACTAAAATTACTTCTGGGGGCTTAGTACTGGTTTTAATAGTTTTCGAAACTATATGAAGTTTCGTTTCCATCCAATATACATTTACTGACAGCCTCCTTAGTTTTCTTCTCGTTTTCGCTAGGGGCGCTGCAAGTAAATGTATGGAAGGAAACGAAACTTCATATAGTTTCGAAAACTATCAAAGCCCGTACTTAGCCCCCTGTTATCAAGTCTAGAAGACTCAGTCAAGTTGTACACGTCAAGTTAAACGAAGAAACAGGCTAAACTTTTGAAATAAAAGACTGTTAAAAAAAGAAACAGACAAGGTCTAGTTAAACAAAAGCTTGTTAAAACAAACGCATAAACAAGGTTTGTTAAATAAAAGCATTGTTAAAACAACCAAGCATACAAACAAGAGAAGTTTACTAAAAGCTTGTAATGAAGAAGGCACGTGTACTTAAAACTTGCCTCCAAACGTACACCTTACCTACTCGTATAGATACCTTCTACGGCAGAACTTCACTAAGTATTCAGCAAAACACTATCTGACGCATCACGTGGTCACGTACAGTTTATAAACAACTTCAGATGGCGTGTGGTCTAAACTTTAACAGAATAATAGAGTGATCAGCCGAACTCCAACTTCTGGACCCAAAAGTCGTAAGTTCAAATCCATTAGGTAAGATTGGGATGACACCTATTGTTAGTCGAACTTCTTGTGAAAGAGTTTGTCCGGGGAAGTACTACGACCGTACCTATTTCTGCCGCCAAGCAGTAGTCCTCGCATTGCTGTGTTTCGGTTTGAAGGGTACGGGTGCCGATTAAATTACAGGCACATGAGACTTTACATCTATGTCTTAGGGTCGGCAGCACGCGTGTAATACCTCTGGTGTTGCAGGCGACCATAGGCTACGGTAACAACTTTATATCAGGAGTGCCGTACGCTTGCCAAGAAATTCAAAAAAATGGTCCAGATATAATGGAACTGACTTCCAGAGTCAGTGATAAGTGCTCTATCAGTGAACTCTATTAAAAATAGTCTGGACAAACATTGAATGTGCACTGACAATTAATAAGATATACATGCATCAGCATTAAGCTTCTGTGTATTACTTTATAATAATAATAACATTTAAAATCTAATATGCGACATCTGATATTTTAGCTCCTTATGAAAGAATTCGTCTTTAGAATAACCGCCATTACTAAATAAATAAATAAATAATGCTAGACATTTCACACAACATTATCAAGCCCCAAGCTAAGCAGAGCTTGTGTTATGAGTACTAGATAAATGATATACTTAATACATTACATTACATAGATAGATGTTTTTTTTATTATACAGAAAATACCCAGAACACCTGAAAAAATTATCTGCAGATCGTACAAATATTTGAACCTCCTGCGTTGCAGGCGAACCATCGCCGAGGTCGTCAAATCTGCTGTCAAGTAATGCTCGCATTTCTGTGTTCAGATTTGAGGTTTATGGGTAACGGTGAAATAACAGGAATACGAGACTTTCAACTTTATGTCGCAGGATGGCGAACACAGTGAAATGGCACGTAGGGGACGTCATAGGTGGACAGACGTGACTTGAAAGTGATTGCAGTAATGGGAAGGACTTATCAGTTATATCAGGTTGGGATATGTCAGCTGATATATTACATCCCCGAATATCTCTTTATCTCTCTATGAATACCTATCTATATTATTGGTCCCCGAACACGACCAATAATATAGATATAGCCTAAGTGTAAAAAACACGCAGCTATTGTGCGAGCAATAAGTATCTACGAATTTGCCCAAAGTTCCAATCAAGGCCCAAGTATAACTAGCTCATCATCATAAAGGCTGCCAAGATACTCCCAATGCTGGACATATGTTGATATGGCACTCGTAGTTCCTGATACATACGACACAGTGAATCCTAGTGTGGTATCAAAACTACGTATGTGACTGTTGGATGTTATTATGTATGTTATGTTATTTTTATGCCATCCCCATATTTTTGAGGACCTCTGTGGCGCAGCGGGTGACTAGCCGGCTGAGATGATCTGCAAATATTTTTTACGGTTTCGGTATGGTACCACAGTACTCGTAGTTGCTGATAACCACGACACAGGGAATCCTATTGTGGGATCATGACTACGTATGTAGTTGTTGTTGTTGTTGTTGTATACGTATGTTATAAAATCGCGTGTGTTATAATACAATAAATGCCACAACGAACGGTCTTGTCTTGGTTGTTGTTTTTTTGTGGTTTTTATACAAATAACTAAAGACCGTTCGTCGTGGTATTCTAAGGCCTATGTGTAGTGGACGTCTACTGGCTGTGATGATGATAATGAATTACAATTATTTAGGTTACATAGTTTCTATGCTCAAATTGTGTTGTACACGAATCCTAGTCAACACCAAAGTTCAGGATCATAACCACAACATCTATCAGTAACTCTCGTATTTTCTTTACAACAACAACACAAGGCCCGTTTTTATTAACCGACTTCACAAAAAGGAGGAGGTCCTCAATTCGGTTTTTTTTTTTTTTTTTTTATCTTTGTTACCTCATATCTCCGGCGTTTATGAACCGATTTGGAAAATTCTTTTTTTATTTGAATAGATATACTTCCAGATTGGTCCCATTTTTTTCAGAATCCTGTTCGAATGATGGAATCCATGAGGAATTGAGGGAACTTCTTAAATATTGTATATTTTCAGCAATAAACCAAGCATTTGCATTCAGAAACTATCATAATCCTTTCACCACTATGGTTGAATACAATGGCGGAAGTCGATTTTTTAAATGAAAAGTTATCTCGAATAAATCTCGTCCACTTGATGACGTCACACCCCCCTGGTCTTGAGCATCCCCAAACCATTTCCATTTCCTGCAAAAGTACCAATGCCATCGATTCAATTCGGCTCCGAGTGAGAAACTTATCAGCAGTGAGAAAGTACCTACACTTCATACGTGGTGTGCTGAATCCTATCACCACACTAGTTAACACCACACTGCCGAAGATATGTCATAGGACATTGGCTAAATATCCGCTTTCCTATAACTTGCACCGGTCAATTATTATTGACGTTAGAAACACAATACGCAAAGTTGTGGGTAAAGTAGTGTCATAGTTTTAGTTCGTGTTCACATCAAACCCTGTGTTCAGTTTCATCGATAGAGCTTTTGTAAGACTTTGAAGTCATAATCATCATCATTATCAGACAGTAGAAGTCTTTTGCTGAACATATGCCTCATGCACCATCTTTTTGCACGCCCAGAATGACTGGAAGATAATGCTATTAGTATTAAGTCCTCCCAGCACTATTGATTTGTGTGAAGGTTTAAATAATAATAGGCCATAGAATACCTCAAAGAACAGTCCTGAGCCGCCTATATCCACTGACTTCCAGCTACCTTTATAATATCCTTGGTCCATCGTGTTTGTAGTCACCACTCGAGAACCTTAATTCCCCAACGGTTATCAAATCTGCGAGCTATATGACCTGTCCATTGCCACTTCAACTTGCTAATTTTGAGGGCTATGTCTTCCTCCTACATTCCTATCTTGGTTCCTCATTCCAGATTTTATCACGTTGTGATACTCCTAGCATAGCTCTCTCCATAGCCCACTGCCCGAGTTTGAGCTTGTCTATACGGCCAATAGTTATTATTATCATATTGCCGTAAGTCATCACTGGCAAGTTGCCAGTGATGACTTATCAGTTACATAGACTTTTGTCTTGAGGCTATTTTTGTCTTGCGTGGATGTAAGTACCACTTGTAACATAAACATACGTAGTCCTGATCCCACATTAGGATTCCCTGTGTCGTGGGTATAAGAACCTACGAGTACTTACCATGGTACCAAAAAACCCAGACACGGAACAAATAATTACAGTTCATGCAAACATTTATCACGCAGCGGGGAATCGAAGCCGCACCTCTTGCATCTCAGCCAGCTATTCGCCCGCTGCACCACGAAGGTCGTCACGGAGGTTTTGAGCCCCATGAACACACTTCATGCTTTGCGAACTCGGCCTTAGCCTGGACTTATGCAATTTTTTTAATACTTATTTTTTATAAGCAAATAATCATACGGCCCACCTGATGGAAAGTAGTTACCGTAGCCTATGGACGCCTGCAACACCAGAGGCATCACCAGAGTCATATACTGCATACATCGTCTTCGCGTCTCTAATTTATTAGTACAGTCAAATTAGGTGATTTTTTTGCAACCAAATTTTTTTTTTTTTTTTTTTGATTGTGGAACTAATTAGATGTAGTCATAAAAACTTTTCTAATTGTTTTGTATGGCTTAAAAATCACCTCTAATAATAAGCATCAGTAATTTCACCCTCCGGAACAGGGTGAAATAGGGTGAAAACCTTATAATATCCGTAACTTAATGGGGGAAATAGAAGTAGTCGGTGCAATTTGGCATAGACTTTGAACCGTTATGATCTACATTTGCACCAAGTATTTTTTAAATCCGACATACGGAACATACAAAAAAAAACATTTACAAAAAAAACTTTTTGTGGGTATTGCGGCTCCGGGAAAATTAATTTAGTCTGTGCAAATTGATAGACTTATCAGAAAATTTTTCGAAATACATTACCAAGTTTGCACCTTGAACCGTCTCACGGAAGGCACTTTTCCATATTTTATGGTCGCTCTACTTCGGGGAAAATTAATGTAGTTCTGGAAATTGACTTAAACTTATTCATTTAATTAGTACTACATCCGCCGGAAGTTTTATATTGGTATTTATTTACGGTACATGCATTTGTTCAACACTGTGTTCCCTACATGCACGTGGGTTTTATTAAAATCATAATGCACTAAGACAGTCTCTCTATACGTAATTTAACTTGCATCAAGTAATTTCTTTCTATTTTAAAATTTACGGCCTTTTTAAGTTTGTACCTAATATTTAAAAGGGTTCCGTAAGCGCCAGAAACGGTGCAAACCTAAGATAAGCTTCTTTTCATGTCATCTAACGTTTCCATAAGAATCCACGACTACACGACTTAGGTCCACACTTTTTCCTAATTTGCCTGTACTATTATGTCATCAAATCTTTGTTGAAGCCATTATTTACTTTTCCACTCTATACTGTTCCTAATTGTGATAAAACACAAAATACATTGTACGCTCTCGCAAAGTGCTTTGCCAAGTTTTAGCCAAACAAAACCGCAGTGTTCCCGCCATCAATGCAGGCAAACACGGCAGAATGACATGCCTGTACGTACAGAGTACAAACAATACCTGCATACATACACACAGCTATAGGTATGTCTAGTTTACCTGCTCTATACATTCAGTTGTGGTCTCATTGTGTACTGGCATAGAAAAACTGTTTTATTTTATCAATTGTGTGTGAGATAGGTTTATCTGTAGAAAGCTTTTATACTGGTCCATTCTATTTCAAAAGCATGGTCACTCAACATTGCTGTCATCACTCTGTATGCCATCTTGATATTCTTCTATTATCACCAACGATATTATTGTACCGTTGTATGTTTTTATAAATATTTATCAATCAATATATTTCGTCTGCGACGCAGGAGGTTGCGGGTTCGATTTCCGCCTCGGAACAAATATTTGTACGATCTGCAGATATTTTTTCAGGGTGTGTTTTGGGTATTTTTTCTATCTATAATAAAAAAATATCTATCTATGTAATGTAATTGTATTATGTATATCATAGTACCCCTAACACAAGCACTGCTTAGCTTGGGGCTAGATAATGTTGTGTGAAAATGGCCAGCATTTATTATTATTATTATTTGAAATATATATAGCGGGCTATGGAGTGATATGTGATATGTGATATGCTAAGAGTTTAACTACGTGATATAATCTGAAATGAGGGAATCCGTAGAAGAACCAAGGTCACCGAAATTCACAGAATTAGAAAGTTGAAGTGGCAATGGGCAGGTCATATAGCTCGAAGAACTGATAACCGTTGGGGGATAAAGCTTCTCGAGTGGCGACCACAAACCAGACGACGCGGTAGAGGAAGGCCTTCCACTCGATGGTCTAAAGTCGGTGGAAGGCAGCGGCTCAAGACTGTTCGGCGTGGCATTCTAAGGGCGAGGCCTATGTCCAGCAGTGGACTTCTACAGGCTGATGATGATGATATACCTATAAAATCGTTATGTGATTGACTGATTGATTCACTTACTGACTGACAATCAACACACATCATAAACGGTCACGTGGCGGTAAGTACTGGCCAAGTCCACCAGTGGCCTTTTACCTGCTGATAATGATTGTTACATTGTTACCTACTGTTTTGAAGTTTTGTATGAAGATATTCTCAAAACTAGCTGATCAAAAGTCGCAATTCAAAAAAGTGCCTGGTGGTCATACACCAAATAGATGTTTCTACTCGAACAAACGGTTGAAACGGTTGAAAGAAACCGGCTTAACCCTAAGCCGGTTTCTTTCAACCGTTTGTTCACCCTGGGTACCCACCCTGGGCGCCCCCGTGATGACCTCCGTGGCGTGGTGAATAAGTAGTCAGCTGAGACGCAAGAAGTGCGGGTTCGTTTCCCGCTGCGGGACAAATGTTTGCATGTAAATATTTGTTCTGGATATGGATGTTCTGGTACTATTATGGTACTTGTTGTTCCTGGTACCCATGACACAGGGAATCTTAAATGGGATGAGGGCTATATATGTGACCGTTGGGTGTTATGTATGTGTGTTATGTTAGGGCCGAAAACTCAAAACCAAGTGTAATTTGCTTACAAGTATAGTATCTGCAAAAAGCGAGCTTCTCAACTTAAACCAATGAAGGTCAACCTATTTAGGTATTTATATCGACTCAACCCATTTCTATTAAATTTCTATTCTTAACTCAACCCAATGAAGGTCAACCCATTTAGGTATTTATATTGACTCAACCCATTTCTATTAAACTATTCTTAACTCAACCCAATCCTAAAACAAAAGAAAGCGCACTGCATTATTTCACCACTGTGGTTCTTTAACCAGTGACACCAATAAGTACACTGCAGCAACAAAATAGCCAAAACAAATACTTGAACCCCTAAAAGCTCATCCAAGTCTATTTTGTCCCCAAACATGAAAAAAAGTAGTTTCAATTCAGTCGCAACATGAAACAAATCGACACAGCTTCGAATGAGATCTGGGACACGCAAGGTACAGTCAGCAACGAAAATACATAGATAAAAAACACTTTATTACAAATTGTCATAAATTATTAACCTATCTCAACTATGTTATTTATAAAAATTAGTCGGTGTTGTCCTTAACAAACCAAAAATAATCGGTTTTTTGTAATTAAATCGTTTAGCGCTCCTATTCATTAACTGAAAGTCACTCGGTTACTAACTTTTGACAAGTAAAACACAAAATTATCACTAAGAATTGCCAATTGATGATCATTTTACTGTCAAACGTTAGTCACAGAGTCATGGGCGTAGCCAGGGGGGGGGGGTTTGGAGGTTCAACCCCCCCCTGAAATATTTAAAATGTTCATTTTGTAATAACGGGAAATTTTCACGTACCTACACGATAATATGTTGGTGGTAGCACCAACAGGTTTCGACCCTAATCGAGGGTCTTCATCAGGGTGGGTATAGGATCCGCGCTACACTCCCTCCGCGTCTTTCCTCGCACTGCGTCTCTGAGCTCGCTCCTCTTGGCTCGTCCGGCGCGGGGGTGGGGGGAGTGGTTGTGTCGCGTCATCACGTGTTCTCGCTCTGATCTGGTGTTGGTGCTACCACCAACATATCGGTACGTGAAAATATCCAGTTTTTACAAAATGAATGATATAATTCACGAAAGTTACTTTAGTAAAATTCAATATGTTGACAACATATGATACTTTTTGAAGAAACACCAGTGAGTTCGAGTACATTTTTGTTGTTTTATTTTCTTGAACCCCCCTGAAATTAAAACCTGGCTACGTCTGGGCACCGAGTGACTTTCAGCTAGGGAATAAGGGGGCTGGAAAATTAAAATTGTTTACATAAGTATCTAAATGATTAGGGAGAAGTATATAATATGATGTAAAACACTCTTTCATCATAAGTAAGAGACATGAGGTCTGTAAGTTTCGACCACGTCAGACAGATTCCACGTCAAAAATCTGTAAATAATAACATGACATGTAAATAGATGTTACATTAACAAATCTAACTTGCTTGCTGACTGTACTGACATAACGACTAACTGTGACTGTACTGCTAGTTCCATTTCAATAAATACTTTCGTCCGAAGCGTACTGATTATGGTCGCACTGGTTTAGAGTATTACAAATTTACATATGTCTAGAGTCCAGTAATGTCCAACGTTTGGGTATAATGTTTGTTGCCCCCAACACCCCTGTTTGAAGAGATGTCAAAACAATGTTTTCAAAAATGAATAAATGTTCTCATACAACTTCTATGTTTTATACGATTTTTTTTTAATAATTTATCTCGTTTTTACGCCTCTTTCATTAATTTTTCGTTGCCTGATTCCGACCAAGACTTAAAAATTAAAAAAAAAATATATATATTGATTTGCTGTACAAACACACTAGAATTAGGTAACTAAATAAAACTATTACAAAAATTGTGTGTGAATATAGAGGTTTTAGTAGACCAATTAATTTAATTTCTTGTCCACATGAGGCAAGCCTGTGTCGTGGAGATCTGATATCCTGTTTATATGAAATAAATTTGGTAGAACTTTTAACTGTTTTATAAGCTGACACAAATGAAGAATCACAAAAGGTTACTTCTTAAATTAAGTAATTTATTTAGCAAACTTGACCAAACGTATTAATATACGACTGCAATCGTAAGCCTTTTGAATATCTGATGCGTTTTTCATGTTTTCGATAAGTATGTTGTTCCAGCGAGATTGTTTGTTTGATAGAGAGTGGGAAAAGGAAAGTGTTAGTGATTCACCAACTGTGTATCTATTGAAATGATTTTCTTTTAGTGACAATTGCTCTTGAGTTAAGTGATTTATAGATATAAAGTGATTCACGACCTAGTTCTATTGATATTATAAATAAGAAAAGATACATATAAAAGATAGAATTGAAACTTTCGTAGTTAGGAATCAATTTAAATTGAAAAAAAAACGGCTAATTACCACTGTTTTTCGTCACTGTTAAAGCTTCAAGCTGTTAAGTGTTAATTAAACTGTTGTTCGTCAAGTGTTAGTGATAAATAGCTATTTTTTTGTTTTTTGTTTTTTAATTTAAAATAATATATAAAAGATGTTATTATACGTCGTAATGGCAGAACATAAAGTTACAGGATTTCATCAACACTTAGGACAAGAACAAATAAATAAAATAAATAATAAATAAATGCTGGACATACAACATTATACTTAATACAATATATTACATAAATAGCTATTTTTTATTATGCATAGAAAATACCCAGAACACCCTGAACAAATATCTGAAGATTGTACAAATATTTGTTCCGAGGCGAGAATCGAACCCGCAACCTCCTAAGACGCAGGCAAACCTTCGCCCGCCGCGCCACAGAGGTGGTCAAACAAATACTTGCAGATCATGCAATTAGTACAGGCAAATTAGCAAAAAGTGTGGAGCTAAGTCGTGTAGTCGTGGATTCTTATGGAAACGTTAGATGACACGAAAAGAAGCTTATCCTAGGTTTGCACCGCTTCTGGCGCTTACGGAAGGCTTTTAAATATTAGGTACAAACTTAAAAAGGCCGTAAATTTTAAAATAGAATGAAATAACTTGATGCAAGTTAAATTACGTATAGAGAGACTGTCTTAGTACATTATGATTTTAATAAAAACCACGTGCATGTAGGGAACACAGTGTTGAACAAATGCATATTCCGTAAAAAAAAAACCAGTATAAAACTTCCGGCGGATGTAGTACTAATTAAATAAATAAGTTTAAGTCGATTTCTAGAACTACATTAATTTTCCCCGAAGTAGAGCGACAATAAAATATGGAAAAGTGCCTTCCGTGAGACGCACCAAGGTGCAAACCTGGTAATGTATTTCGAAAAATTTTCTGATAAGTCTATCAATTTGCACCTTACTTTTCACGGAGCCGTAATAACCACAAAAAGTTTTTTTTGTAAATGATTTTTTTTGTATGTTCCGTATGTCGGATTTGAAAAATACTTGGTGCAAATGTAGATCATAACGGTTCAAAGTCTATGCCAAATTGCAAAGACTACTTCTATTTCCCCCATTAAGTTACGGATATTTTTATGGTTTTCACCCTATTTCACCCTGTTCCCGAGGGTAAAATTACTGATGCTTATTATTAGAGGTGATTTTTAAGCCATACAAAACAATTAGAAAAGTTTTCATGACTACATCTAATTAGTTCCACACTTGTGCAAAAAATCACCTAATTTGACTGTACTAAATGTCCTGTGGCGGAAATCAATCCCGCACCCCGGGTATCTGATAGCAACATGGCCCGCCACGCCACAAAAGTAATTCTAAAAATATGGAAAATGAATGGAGATTATCATGTCGTTTTCAGTACTGCCCAACTCATTTAAAACATTTAAATGAAGTATGGAAAGTTGGAAGCAGGAAGTTTACCCTTTTCAAATTTCAAAAGATTTGGACTGATAAATTAATCCGCATGGTGGCGGCTCAATACCATGCGTCGTGGCATTCTACGGTAAAGGCCATTGTCCAGCAGTTGACTTTTGATGATGATTATGATGATACATTTAAAATTAAGCTATAATATATAAAATACAGAATTCCGGTCAACAAAAAAAATACAAACAAACATTGGTAAACCTTTAACAATTTGTTCCAGTTCCTACAGACACTCAAAACTGTTACACAGTAAGTTTTTTAAATAAACTTAAAAATAAAAAAGCTAAATACGTAGATAATCTTTTATAATCTTATTTATATTATTATGTATATGAAACAAACGATGGGGAGTAAAGTTTCTCGATTGGCGACCACAAACCGGACGACGCGGTAGAGGAAGGCCCTCCACTCGATGGACAAAAGACATAAGATATTATAAGTCAGTGGATGGAGGTGGCTCAAGACCGTGCATCGTGGCATTCTAAGGGGTAGGTCTACGTCCAGCAGTTGACTTCTACAGACTGATAATGATGATGGTATATGAAACAATCCTTCTTGAGAAGATCACAAAATCCTTTCATGGCAATCGTTCATGATAAACTACAATAAGATAAATGTTTATAGGTACCTATAGTTTAGTTACTCAGTTGGCTACTTCTGCTTCGATACAAATTCGTTTTGTCTTAGTGCCCTTAATAAAAACAAAGACCACTATAGTCTAGAGCTTTAACTGAGTACTACTCGTCTTCTGAAGTTAGATTGTAGCACACAGTGCGTTGCGGTAACGTGTTCACTTGATAATGTTACTTTAGATTTCTTGGTACACAGCTTGTTAATATAACTAGCTTAAACTCGCAACTTCGACGCGTTAAAAACCCCCTATTATCGCTAGAAACCCTTCTACTGCCTATCGAAGAGATTCTTTTAAGTTATAAAAAAAAACATGCATCTGAATTGACAACCTTCTCCTTTTTGACGTTTAATAAGTGAACTTCTCAATTCCTATCTTATAGATCAGTGCCTGGCAGGCGACAAAATAGAATTGACAAGGGTCAGAGAGTTTTTATTTCATATCTTGTGTAGTAATCTGCTTAGTAGTGGACTTTTGTGGTGCCTTTTGAAAATGTTTTTTTTAAGGTGAAACGTTTCGCAAGTGGCGCGAAATTCAAATTTTATTACGTTTTTTGCACATTACAGCTTATCAACACTTCTTGAGATAACAAAATTTGAATTTCGCGCCACTTGCGAAACGTTCCACTTTAAGCAGAGTTTATGGTCTAGAAACTTATTATGTTGTATGTTTTTTGATGTTCCGTGTCGCACCGCACGTTTTATTCATGCCCTTACCTTACAAAGCTTTTTCTTCATTTCATTTAATCTGAGATAAACTTTAATTAACTTAGTCACTGGAGATTCTGTTTGTATTTATAGCTCTGTTATTATAGAATGATAAACAAGAAGAGGATTCATTTATTTCAAAGACTAAAACTGTGATATTTTCATCAGTAAACTGTATTCCTTTTATTAGAATATATTTACAGAATAACAACAAAACATTTTATAAATAAAAAAAAATAATGCTGGACATTTCACACAACATTATCTAGCCCCAAGCTAAGCAGAGCTTGTGTTATGGGTACTAGATAATTGATATACTTAAGGACAATACATTACATAGATAGATATTTTTTATTATACATAGAAAATACCCAGAACACCCTGAACAAATATCTGCAGATTGTACAAATATTTTTCCGAGGCGGGAATCGAACCCGCAACCTCCTGCGTCGCAAACGAACCTTCGCCCGCCGCGCCACAGAGGTCGTTTTGTATCTTATCTTATCTCATCTTAACTAAAACACCTAGTTCATCATCATTAACAGTAGCTCTTAGGCGACCACTACTCGACGAGGCCTCCCATAAAATACAATTGCCATAATGACCACGCTTGGCCGGTGGATTAGTGATCGCAGTATTCGTTTTGAGTACAAAGGTGGATGCTACTGCCCAAACCCCCCCCACCCCTGGTGTAATCTTTTAGTCTGCTTATATAAAATCCACGGGAAGAGACGGGATGCCTATTCATATCCTGGAATTAGACCCCTACCAGGCCTACAAACCTAACCTAAGCACCTGGAACTACTGGAATAAAATATGACATGTAAAGTATAAGTTCCATAAAACAATGCCCAATGCCAATTTAAGGTCCACACTAGGTTTTCGGTAAAATTTTAAATATAAAAATAAAATTCGATAAAGTGAGTTCGATGCTACCGATCTCGACATAGACCCGTTTTGTCGATTAATGTAAAATTTTATCGAATCAGAGATCCATTATTTTGCAGCCCTGCTTAGGTGTGTTTTGTTAAGACCGTGTGACTGCAGCCGGACTACCCTAGACACCGTTCAATGTGGCGATGCCTTTAGCTTTCAAACGCACGCTCTAGCTAACTAAAGCACTCTGGTTTCAACTAAATTCAATTATCAAAGTCGACGAGCTTTTGATAATTTAGTTGCTTGAAGTTACTGATCCCTTGCTTGTTTTACAGTAATTGAAGTGTACTTGAAGATTATAGTAATCAATTTCAAAACTCTTTATTTAATTAATTTGAGATAGGTCAAGTGACGAAGCATTGAATGAAGGCGCCTCCTCTTAAAGGATCGACGATATTTTAAAAGTCATAGAAAGTCATATATTGACTTTCTGTTAAGGCGGCTCAAGACCGTTCTTCGTGGCATTTTATTGGAGAGACCAATTGCACAGCAGGGGACTTGTATGTTACATACTGATGATGATAAGTTGAAGTTTTGTTAGTAGTAGAACTTCTTGCGAAAGAGTTCGTCCGGGGAAGTACCTACTGCCACCGTACCTATTTTTTATCTTTATCCTTGTACTTCAACTGAACTTGGAGAGCATAGGACTTAAAGTAAGTGGTCCAATTGGTCTCGAGCCTCTGGAGAGATAGTCGAATCGTCCCATCAATCTGACCCTAACACCTCTCCGTCACGAATCGTAGAAATCATCTCCTGAGGTAATCTGACCTATTTTTTCTTTATGTTAAATTAATATAACAGAAGTTGTTTATCTCATCACAGCAAAAATAATCCTGGGCACGTTTTTGGTTGATCAAACATTACTTGTAATCCACCCAAAATACAACACTAAAAAAAACCTTTCTTCTATTTTATTTTTGCCATAACTCAACACAATCCGAGGTTCTATAATTTCTTTTGAAATAAAATATTTATAGAAAATCCCTTGCCTTCCACAAAACAGTTCGAGCCCGAACATTGGTCGGTCAATCCTTTTGTATGCTCAGAATAATAAACCTATCTTACTTCATAGGCAGAGCGTTGAGCTGTATTGAAATGACTGGCTGTTATAGGGGCTTGTACGTTTCAGTGTTTATTTATACTTGTTTTTTATTTCAGTAAATGATGAAGTAGCATGTGGCCCACCTGATTTCAAGTGGTAATTAGGTCACATATATCTCATAGGTGACGTTCATCAAGGAAGAAAACATTGAACTGTGTCAACATTATTGTTATAATTATTTTTAGCCTGCGTCAATCGACCTCTGTGGCACGGCGGACAATTATGCGGGATGAGAGAGATAGCGGGTTCAATTTCCGCTGCGGGACAAATGTTTGTATGATCTACAAATATTTGTTCCAGGTCAGGATGTTATGGTGCCATGGTACTCGTATTTCCTGATACCAATGACACAGGGAACCCTAGTACGGAATCAGGACTACGTATGTGACTATTGGGTGATATGTTATGTAATCACGGTAGGGCAAAGGCGCTTACCTTCTCAGTCCTATGCATGTATATGAATCCTTCATAAAGGAGTGAGGATTATCCCGGCATCTCAATCTAGAGACGAAACCATCTACCACTGTTGAGGGCCCATTCGGTTGTTGTTACCCCAACATAACTCTCTATACGGTATCCACGATCGTTATATGACTCTACCCGCTCTGCTTAGCGCCTAATCCATGTTTCGTAGAGACCTTATATACAGCATAGATTTTTGTCTACCGCACTGATTGGATTAATCCTAATTTACACGGTATCTGAGAGAGCTTTATAATTAAAGTAAAAAGTATTTTATTCATTGAAATCACAAGGATCATTTTGAATTATCTTAACCCCTGGACTAGCTCATTGAGGTTTGTACAGCCTGGTAGGGCCTTGTAGAGGCTGTTTTTCTTAAGGTAGGGGGTAGGGATATATGGGTGAAGATGGAAAAAAGAGTCGGATATCTTTCCTGGTGCATATGCGATTTTACCTCGACAAAAATGCCGTGCCAATGTTCTGTAGACTCGAAATGAGTCTGATTGGACTCGGTAATGTTGTTAACCGGGTAATTCTTTGTTGCTCAATCCGCTCTGCAAAACCGGTACTACTGCTGGTATTAACCCTTTTCTACACGGCATCCAAGAGAGCTTTATAATTGGCTTTATACGGTCTGCTTAATCGCTCAGTCTATGCGTTGTAGATTCCTAAAACATGTTAGAAACTATCGTCTACTGCTGATTGGATTAACCCCTCTTCTATACGGTACCCGAGAGAGCTGTTTGGCTCAACCGAATAGTCGATGAATAAGGTTTGTGATTCGTTGACCGTTTATTGATTTGGGGAAGAAGTATGTAAAAGGAATTTTGAGCGGTTTTGGTCGGTACTTACTGGACATGGCATACTCCAACACAATTTTTTTTTATTGGTTGCTCATGGGTTTTTATCGCGTTTAGATACACGTTTTATTGTTTTTTAGATGTAGCTCCAAGTAGTCCATTATGCAACAGCCGAAACAAAACAAACCAATATGCAATACTAACCAAAGAAGAAACCAATAAGAAATGGAATAGATGAGGCATGTAGCGCAACTGACTTAGACGTTTTTTGGGAGAACTGACATAATACCTACTCTGTGCTAACAACACTGCTTTTATTTTGAATATTTAAATACTTTATAGTATTTATTTATATCTGAAACCTCTACCTACTAACTAAATACTTCAAAAAATAAGCTGACCATTCTGAACGATCATCATCAATATCACCAGCCTTTTAATAATAATTATTTATTTGCTAAAATGTGGCACATACAAAGTTCTTATGTTTAGATTATTTAGGTGGCTCACATTTCCCATGTCTGGGATACAAATATTATAAAAATAGGCAGATCATCAGGTCAAAATCACCATTAAATTACATCAAATGTTACATAACATACTAAAATAAGTCACAAAATATGTCAACACTTTTTATATTAAATAAAAAAACATAATTCACAATATCAAAAAAATTATTAACTCAAAAGATAATAAATACTCTAGCCTAGGAAGTCCTTCAAATGGTAAAACCTGACCTAGAAGCCAGAGTTTTAATTCTTTCTTAAATTTATTCAGTGGAAGGCTTACTGTCAGAGGGTAAGGTTTTTCAGACGTCCTCTGTTGAACGAAGCTTCCCCCATTGTCATAATTACCACGCTTGGCAAGCTGATTGGTGATCGCATTATTTGTGTTGAGTACTCAGGTAGGCCAATCCCCTGGTCCCTTTGTCGGCTTTTACAACATCCACGGGAGGAGATTGAGGGGTGTATTATCAGGCTGGACACACCACTGCACGATAAATTTCCTTAATTCTGATCCTTTAACAAATAGCAGCAAAAAGCTTTTGTTTTCATACACAACAAAAAGCACAAACTCCATTCTTCCTAGTCTCAAAAAATAGAGGCGTGTTGACCAAGATAACAGGCCGTCACAGAAGATATAATACTACTTACTAACATTTAAATTTCACTCTGATGATACTTATATATCTGTGGAGTATTAATATTTATATAAAACTAGTTGTACGCCTGAGAGAGTCTTTGGAAATTCCTCTTTTTCATACATCTTGGCAAGCAACCAAGCATACGGTCCACTTGAAGGAAAATAGTTACCGTAGCCTATGGACATCTGCAACACTAAAGTTATCACACGCGCGCTGCCGACCCTGAGACAATAAGTCCAATGAGAGAGATGATAAGTCAAATTTGCCTGTAATTTCACTGGCACCCGTATACCCTTTAAATTGAAACAGCAATGCGAGCACTACTGCTTGGCGGCAGAAATAGTTATTAGTGGTACGTAAATACTTCCCCGGAACTCTTTCACAAGAAGTTCTACTACTTATAACCTTACCTTTCTATTATCTTGGTGTACAATAAAGTATTTTCTATTATAAGAAAGTAATTTCTCAAATTCACCTTAATTCAAATTAAGGGGATCCAGCGGGGAGTTGACGTTTGTATGGAAAAATCTCCAAGCAAAGTCGGGGTGTTCCACTTGTTTGAATAAAAGCTAAATCTTTCTTTTTGTTTGGTCTTTGACCAAACTATATAGATCAGACGCAGTCAGTTACACAATTTTTTCACCAGTAGTATTGCTAGCATCTAATCCATATTGAATCAAAAGTCAACGCGTTATTGCTTATTTTACATTCAAAGCCAATTTGGAGTGACACACTGAGGCCCTTGTCCCACACACAAACATAGAGACACACACATAAACGATGATCATTGGTTAGGATTAGGTGTGGGTGACCATAGCCACGGTAAAATATCAAGCAGTTACTAAGCTTTATATTATGGGTTTGGTCAGAAAAAAAATTATGCAAGGATTTTTCCCCTTATGATCGAATTACCTTAAACGCGAGATGCCAATGAAGGCATTACACCTAAACATGAAATTTGCCAAAAAAGCTGTTTACCCTAAACGTAAGATGCCTAATGAAGCAGTATGCCTAAAATGTGAAATTGTCAAAGAAGCAGTTTGTCTAAACTGGATGCCTACAAAACAAAATGCCTAAGTGGTTAAATGCCTACAAAGGTGAATGTCTAGGTGGTTAATAGCCTATACAGGTAAATGTCTATTTACATAGTGGTGAGTTTTTTATGGTTTTTATTTTACCTATCAGCCTTTAAGTAATAATTATGCAGGCTACCTTCTATTCTGACTCATTTAACTGATGACTGTCTCAATCCAGTATAATTCGTAAAATATCCTTCAGAGACTACTTCATAAAAAAAACCACAATAACAGTAATTTTCAATAGAGATTAGCAAATATTACGAGACAATATTTTACTATGAAATCGACTTTATGGCTGCCAATTCTCTTGATATTTAAGGCTTTGCTAAACAGTCAACTGACTTATTTGACTTACCGCTTCTAGGTCATCTTGTATTTAAGGCAAACTGCTTTACAGGCAATTTAAATTTAGACTAACTGCTTCTCTGTCAATTTCACATTTTAGGCAAACTGCTTCATTTGGCATCTTACGTTTAGGGTAAACAGCTTTTTTGGCAAATCTCATGTTTAGGTGTAATGCCTTCATTGGCATCTCGCGTTTAAGGTAATTCGATCATAAGGGGATTTTTCATGAGCCCATAAGTTTATTGTTGAAAATGTATTTTAAAAACAACGTTTTTTAAATTCGTTATAGGAACCTGATCAAAATGAGCCCAAACACTGCCAGGCTACTACTAATCATCGAGGAGTTTCGTTGTCCACTTTCCGTTTCCATCATCAGATCACATCAGCTCGCCGTCACCATAATATTGCACTGTCATCTGAACCATTATTCGACGTCTCCGCCGAATAAACGTGTAAAGTCAAAACTGCAACTTTACAGGAGCAATTAAAAACGTAAAAAAAATATTACTCGCTAGTTATTAGATATACGTGAATACAATGTATAACCAAATTAAAGATAAAAAAATAATCTATCTCTAATCAAAATAAATAATACGAAAATATTGATAGTTTATATGTTTTTAATAAAAAACCATTTTATATTTTTATTCTAGTCAAAAAAATGTTGGCGGCTGTTCGTATTCGACGTTTACACTATTATTCGTCGGAAAAGTTATAGTTACCTAAATGTGTAACATAATATTGCCCTGGTTTACTGTGGAAATTTAAGTTTGTGCAATGCAAATATTAGGTGGTTACATGGTTATTCTAGTAATTTGTTATACATTTGGAAAGTGCAAAAATGTATTATAATTTTATTCAGTTACCTTTTTATTTTTATATGTTTCGTAATAAGTGTTTTCTTACCTAAAGCCTACTGGATATTTAATTCAATAGGGGATTATCACCTTTTTTTGAAAACCCACGCTTCTATTCCTCGCCTCCGGCATTATACCCTCTACTCTAGGATAACAGAATTAAATTGCTTCTGAAAAACGGTTGTCTGTAAAGTCGGTTTACTGACGATAGTTCAACGTGTCAACGTCGTTATTGTGCTTCTTTGACGCTCGTTCCGCGCTCGCGCGCATGCGGCGTTAGCGCATGCGCATATATATATATATATAGCATATATAGCGCATGCGCATAGCGCATGCAGCGTCACCGCATGCGTTTTGCGAGGTGACGCATGACGAGGTAACGACGTATGACGAGGTAACGACGCATTAGTCATGTTTTTTCGAGCGTGCAGCCGGCTCCATCGATTTATAAGACGTTAACACGTCAAAAACTTTCAAGCCGCACCGTTTCACTCGCTTTCAGAAGATCTATCGTTATTCCGTCCTACCCCGCTGCCTTGTTGTTCCTAAACTCGTTGAGAGCCATTCAGATCTCGTCTAGGCTGACGTCCGGGACATCATCGGTGTATTGGTGGGTCAAACGGGCTCTTGCATCGCTATTCGAGATAGGAGCTGGAATTTTCAATGAGTTGTCCGTAGAACTCTTCAAGCTCTCGTAAAATTTCCGGCTTTGACGAATAATCTGCCATTGTCGGTCTTCAGTTTCGTCAACTGACTTTGCCCAATTGACAGATCCCTTGTGAACACTTTATTGCACTCTATGGTGCTTTTATTAAAACAAGTATCAAAAAGACGAAAATCGTGCCGCATGGACTTCGAGATCTATTTATTAAGTAGGTCGTATTTCGACATATCGACTGAAGATAGCAGTCTCATTTCGCTTCGCTCTGCCATGAGTTTTAGAGTGCACTCAGAGAGTTTTTTGGTTCTATTTTATATCACCCCTATCATTTGGATAATTTCCACCAGCCCGTTGTGTGGTATTCAGCCAGGCATTGATAGTGGTTCTGGAGTTCAGAGTTTTGAAATTTAAAAGGACAGGAGTTCATCGCAAGGAGTCCCTTATATTCTCCATGAAGTCAAGCAATCACTGACTCCTTTGGTTCCGCTGTACAAACCCAAATTGTAAGTAAGTACTCTAAGTTTATTGCCATTCCTCATTCGCGATTAAGTCCTCCATCACAACTTAACTGTAAAGTATTTTTTTGAAGCATGCATAGCATTTGATGGGTCGTCATACCTATACATAGCCTCCACTTCATCGTCTAGGTGTTTCGAGTGCGGGGCATATACCCTGCATGATCTTCTGCGAATACCGTGTGGTGATTCAGGGTACACCACTCTACTTGAAACGCTTTTGATCTTCACAATGTTGTTGACACACAAGTCCCTCACTTGTGGACGAGAAACCCAATACCGTGCTGGGAAAGCTGATCGCAGTCCCGGAAGTAGAATAAGTTGAGAATTATCATATCCTTCCCCTCTCTTCGGACTTCTGATAATCTTATCACATCCTAGCACAACTTACTGAGTACCTCTTTCAGCTCAATTAACTTCTTGTCAGTCCTCAGGGTGCAGGCATTATACGTTGCCTGGTCCAAAGATCGTGGGGATTGGTAGCAGGATCTCTGCTCGATATTCCTAGTACCCGTGGCTGCTACCACCTACCACTGCTAGGAATAGCGGAGCTGGGACTATGGCCGTTTCTTTTTTGTATTTACCATATTGGGAGATGGGGGGGGGGGGGGGTCGCCATAATTACCACGCTTAGTGTGCAGATTGGTGATCGTAGTATTGATGTTGAGTACTCAGGTAGATGCTGCTGCCCATCCCCTAGTGTATTCCCTTAGTTGGATTTTACATCATCCACAGAAAGAGAAGGAGGGGTATATTCTAGGCCACTACAGCACTCGTTAGTCGTAAGTGTAATTAAAAAAACAACTTATATTATTAATTGGCATCAAAATAAATCGATATGTTAAAGAAACTACGAGAAAATGGGTCTTATATAAATACTAACACATTTTTATTATCCACCTCAAAACGGTAAACTGTCGGGAATTCATTATATTTGGTTAAGTTATTTACGAAAACTAGAATTAAAAAGTATCAAAGAATAATCATGCAAAAAGTTATCTAACACAGGGCAACCTCCAAATAATTTCGGTAAACACTTTTACGATTATTATCTTTTTTTTAATTCCCACGAATAATATTACAAAGTTACATTGCAATAAACGTGTAAGAGTAGAAAGTGAGCAATAAACATACTTGAAATATTCGTGCGAGATTAGTGTTTATAATTTCCGTAGAACAAACATTCGAAGTATCAATTTATGCAAAAAAAAACGGAAAATAGTGCTGAAAAAAATTTAGGAGGTGTATTTTGGGAGGGGGAAAACAAAAATGCAAAAAAAAAAATTACGGTAATGACCTTTACACGTTTATTCGGTGGGGCCGTCGATATAACTATATGAAAAATTACAGCTCAATAAGTTAAAGATATCTCATTTTTTTTCATTTGCTAGGTTCCACTCGGACAAACAAACATACATTGTAAGTTAAATAAAAGCTTGTATAAAAAAAGTCATCCCTAGTAATCTATGTTATCCTGAAAATAAATAATGGCGTGTGATTTTCATAGTTTACGTTATCATGAACAATTAAATTGTAAGGACATTGCTGCTTGAACAGCAATAAATTAGTCAACGACGAATCGTCAAGAAATTAAGAATAAATTAGTTATATCCTAAATACTTAACCCAAATATAATGATATGCACTTGACTATGCGTTACTTTTGCGAAACGAGAGTGTTTTGTTTGTGTAGTTGAAACCAAACGTAAAATTTTCTTCCCGGCTTTTTATTTGGTTTAATGATGGAACTGACCACTTTACAATAAGCGTTAGTATTATAGCTTAGCGAAAAAAATAGGTATTGCGGCGGTAGTACATGCTTGAACGTACTCTTTCAACTACTACTGTTTGCTTGCTTACTCATTGTGTGGAGCTATACTGTGCTACATGTGACCCTAGTAATCCTATGGGATTGATAGCATTCGGACGCGGGTATTTGTCTCGCTTTCTTTAAGACGTAGGCTGAGTATTTTTTATTTACATATAAGCTTTGACTGCGGTCTCACTTGCTTGAATAAAATAACTAAGTTCATGATTAAGATGTCATTTAAAGCAAACTTCTTTGTTATTTTTAGAAAAATCTGAATGCACAGACTGAATTTCTATGCCGCACGTTTGTTAGGGCTCCATACACTAACAGGCAGAATCGGGTCATCTGTCAGTCTGTGAAGATACTTTTTTCTCAGAAACACCTACTGGTATCAACTGGAAATTAATAATAGATATTAAAATCAATGATTTAATTAGTGGTGTACAAAAATCAACATTCTACAATAATGCACTAATAACATATATGGCAAAACTTTAATTTTGTTGATTGCTTTGATTATATACACACTAGATAGAGTTTCGTCCTGCAAACACTACAAAAGAAACAGGCCAGCCTTTGCTAGCGCGTGTGCGTGTCTACACACACAAACATGCGCGCAGCTTTGTCTTACACTCGCGTCACGTCATTGCTTTTGTGTCTGTTTGCGTGCGTAAAGATAACAGCTACTGACATATTTCCCAATTTATTGGGAAAAACTGACTATGTTCAGGTCAGTAAGTTTTGCCAGTTACTAGAAAACAAACAGTGGAATCTGTTGATTTTTTACAGAATGGAGATAGATAGACTAGCGATATTGTGATTATGTCGAGCGTGTGGGAAAAAAGTCAATAAAAAACAAACTTTGTTTTTTTTTATAATATTCACCCAGTGACTGTGAACTATAGGATCATTAGGTATTCTAAAAAAACTGAAAAAAACAAACGTTTCAGAACACCTCTAGTGGCATTAGACAAAGATGTGTGGTGAATGTTGTTCTACTACTCTGATGGTCTCGTGAAATGAGAAAAATCAGAGCTGTAGGAGTTAGTCAAACTTTAATAAGAACATCTTTGTCTAAGGCCACTAGAGGTATTCTGAAACGTACCCGTACCTGGAAAAAGAAAGAGGGAGGCCATTTTTTTTGCGATAGTTTTATCAACGTAGGTATGTATCAGATTATACTTATAAATTGTATAAGAAAACATTTTATTAAATTTGACTAACTTCTACTGCTCAGATTTTTTTCTTCCAATACAATGAAACAATCCTTACATAAAACTGATAAAAAAAAATTTTTTTTAAACATTTTTTGATCAAAACTACTAATTTTTATGCAGAACTCACGCTTGACCAAAAAAAATAACTGTGCCAAAATCGTTTTTGAAAATGAGCAAATGGTTCCAAAGTCAGTTTTCCCGTATCTCTTATGGATATCCCCATACTGTCCCATTTAAAAAAAACACCCTGTATATTTTAAATCTTCAACTCACAATATAATCTCATCTCAGTCATCTTTTGATTAATCATCGCTATAGGCATTCGTTAGAGTGGATAAGATAACGTATGTATGCCTTCGCCCGCCGCGCCACAGAGGCCGATATATTGTACATACTACTATACTTTTCATGGGTAAAAGTGAAGGAAAGTAAAAGCAGGTGAACCCAATTGACGTTCTCACTTTATAAGGAATCATTTATTCAGTCACCATAAGGAATTTAGCATTCAAAAACTGGCAACACAGACAAAAGTGCCAAGCTTGAGTTGAATAATCGGGGCTAATAAGTTGATTATTTTTATTGAATACTTTTGAAAATACTATGAATTCTGGATACTTATCGATGGTAGGTGACTTTACTAGTTGTTTTTAAACGTCCTTTGTAATTTCTGCACGCTTTTATGGCGCAAATCGTCATTGCTAGCTCAAATTTCAATTCACTTTGCGACCGTTCGCCTTGACAACACAATTGACAATGAGGGGCGGGAAGCGACTTATCAGCTAACAGTTAGCTGATATTTTTTTCGACGCTTTTGTGTCATGAAGCTCTATCTAGTGTGTATATAATCAAAGGTTGATTGCTTAGTTTTTGTAAAAATCATGTACTTATAAATTTAACTAACTTAATAAACTAATTATTAATAACTAATTTAATTTATTATAATGTATCGATTTTACAAGAACTTAAGATTAAAAAAAGATTATCGTCGACTGTTCAAATACGAATTTTAAAGTTCTTTGGTCATGTAACACGCAATGAAGGCTCAATGGAGCGTCTTGTAGTGCAAGGCAGGATGGAGGGTAAGAGACCACGGGGTCGCTCTCCCACACGATAGTCAGACCTTATAAAGTCCATCACACAAACTTCCATGACCGAATGTTCTCGCAATGCTGCTAATAGAGCCGGGTGGAGACGCATCGCAAGAGCCGCCACTCAAGCAAGACCTACTTAACCACGACCACTCTGTCAAGAGTGTACGACTAAGAAGAAGAGAATTTTTTTTTTCTCTCTCAGAGTATTATTTTAACTCTGTTTTGGTTTTAATTTTCATTTGTTTTTTTTTTGTTTTATGTTGTGGTAAGTCTAATCTGACATTGGCAATATTGTCTCGCGACAAAGGGTCAGGAAAAAAAACATAAATGGCAATGAATTTCTCAGTTTTGTATGGAAATCGCGAAAAGCCAAATCTCTAGGCCACTTGAAATTCTAAGAGGCTTTGTGACTCAAATAAAATAAAATATCTAAAACTGAGAAATTTCGACTATTTTAAAACGCTCCAAAAATATAATCTGTCCAGAATCAACCCTATTTATATCCCATAGGGTTTTCCCGAGATATTCCAAGAAATCCCAGCACCGGAAGTGGATCGGGTTTCCGTATCCGGCGGAAATGAGCGACCGGGAGCCGCGGCCAACAGTTACCAAGACACAAACTCGGAGAGAATAATTAAACAATCATGCTTTATAAATACAGAATTGTTGATGTTTATAGATGTTAGGATGTTTGCTTGCTAGGTACTCAAACACGCCGTTTCTGGGGCTGTACAAAATTTAAAAAAAACTGAAATTTACATAAGACGACTTCACTGAAAAGTAAATAAGTAGGAGATTTTTCTTCATTGTCGATAGGCCTTCAACGTTTTATACCAAATTTAAAACACAATCTGTAAGAGTTACAAAAGCAGTAGTGCTCGGATTGCTGTGTTTCGCTTTGAAGGGTACGGGTGCCGTTGAAATTACAGGCATATCAGAGTTTTCATCTTTGTCTCAGGGTCAGCAGCGTGTCTGTGATGCCTCTGGTGCTAAAGGCGTCTATAGGCTACGGTAACTACTTTCCTTCAAGTGGACCGTATGTTTGTTTGGTTTGATTGCCTAGTAGCAAAAAAAATAAGTTAAATATAGTTTTTTTGTTAATTGAATACGGCAAATCAAAATGAGGATTACGATTTTAACAGTCTATGTATAGGCTTTTTTAATAAAACTCGTGTGGCTTCCGACTTCGCCCACTAATTAATTTGAAGGCCTCAGTATACAATCGTTCATTTGACCTTCCTGTACAACATTTTGATACATACAACCTAACATACATAACATAACTTGTTGTTAGCTTTTGCGTAGTCGATTTTTTGTATAACCAGCAAAGAAAATAGATTTTATCATGAAGCAGGTTATGGTAAGTTTTCTCTTTTTTAAATAAATATCGTGAACCTAATAATTAAGTTGCAGGCCATTGCTATAAAACAGTGGATTTGGCCTTTCTCCGTATCACTTGTTTCCAGTTTTTGCATAGTCAGGCTTTTGAATGCAATTACGAATGTCCTCTCTTCCAGAGGACTAAATCTGTATTATTTATTTGGTACTAACTATAAGTCATAAACTTACAATCACTGTGAACTTATGTGTTGTCTGAAAAAAATTTGATACTGATCTTGTACTCAGGAAACAGCTTTTAATTTGTTATATTTTCAGTAAGCCCAGTGGTTTTCAACATTCTTACTGTAGGTACAACTATGGAGCTACTTTGGTAGAAGAACAGGTCCACTCAGACCCTGGAAAGAGACACCGTTTCTAGCTTGATCCATACCTGAGAAATTTCACAGTGTGTTGCTAAAAATAAGGGTGCTTACACAATTATACACTTGAGAGGACCTTTGGAGATTTGTAAAAATATGGCAGTCCGAGTCTGTAGGAGTCCATTGCTGGACAAAGACCTCCTACAGAATTTTATGAGTCTTGAGCCGCTTCCATTCACCGACAACCTGCGACCATTAAAATGTTGCAGGTTCCATTGAAATGCGGGCCTTCCCCCCCGCAGCCGCTTCTGCGTCGGCTGGTTCGTGGTTGACAGTCGAAAACCTTTATCCCCAACGGTTTTCGGATTTGCAAGCTATGTTACTATTGCAGGTTCAACTTGGTAATTCTGAGCTGTATTGTGATCTTGATTCATTCACGGATGTCGTCGTTTCCGACTTTAACTTGAAATCCCAAACAATAGCTCTTTATATCACGTGGGAATCCTATTTGGGATTAGGGCTACGTATATGTCTGTTTGGTAATATGTTATGTTATGTATGATATTATGTATGTTATGTTAAATTATATGTCATCCCATCACTGCCAATGCGCAATGATTTGTGTAAGTTACAATTCATTCGATACCTTCACTTCTACCTACCATTTATTGAATAATAACAATGGCAAAACATTCAAACCACCCCATTAAAATACCTCGAAGTAATTATATTCAAACTAAACTAATAAACTAACCACAAATACTGGTGTGAATCACTAACAGGCAGATTATGCAAATCGAACCCTTCGAGCCCCATATATTGTTTAAGTTTTAATCACGTGACCCGCATTTCATTATAAATGATGAGAGCCTCTCAGATGGCTATAGACTATCTTAGAAATTCAGGCACATCGTGCTCTTTAATCTAAAATAACTTTTCATTTAAAAAACCGACTTCCGCCATTGTATTCGTCTAAATATTTGGATGAAAAAAAAATGATGAAAAAACCATAGTGGTGAAAGGATTATGATACCATTTGAATGCAAATGCTTGGTTTGTTAAAATCCTTATGAATGAATTAAAATCGCCATATGTATGCCAACAATATTGAAATGAAATGAAATGAAAAAAACTTTATTGAGGACACAATGTAAGATATACACTTAATATAAACCTACAGTTTAAGTCCTACAATCGGCGGTCTTATCGCAGACAGCGATTTCTTCCAGACAACCGCTTATTTTTTTATGAATTTACTAAACATAATGAAGTTACAAGCAAAAACAATGCTACTGACAACGGAGTTGCATGGTTTGGATGCGCACCATCCCCCGAACTAGTGTAAAACTGTATCTCAGGGGTCAGATTCCATCCTCAACACACATTCTCCGCCATCAAACGACAGAGCTCTTGCATACACAGATTCGGCAACATTACGGAATTTATAGTTTGTACGTGTTATTAACTATTTTTTAAGTTATACTTTGTTAGTTATATTTGAGGAGTTCCCTCAATTCCTCATGGATTCCATCATCAGAACTGGTTTCTGAAAAATGGGACCAATCTGGAAGTATATCTATTCAAATAAAAAAAGAATTTTCCAAATCGGTTCATAAACGCCGGAGATATGAGGTAACAAACATAAAAAAAATAAAAAAAATACAACCGAATTGAGAACCTCCTCCTTTTTTGGGAAGTCGGTTAATAAAAATACTTAATGTTTTATTCATCATCATCATCACAGTGTGTAGAAGTCTACTGCTGGGCATCTCCCGTAGAATTCCACGAAGAAAAACCTTGAGTCGTTTCCATTCACCGTGTTCCTGCAACGTGAATAATGTCTTTAGTCCATCGAGAGGGAATTTCCCTTCAACTGCGTCGTCCGGTTTGTGGTCATCACTCGAGAAGTGTTATGCCCCGTTGTCAATTCTGCTTATATTGGCCCATTGCCAGTTCGACTTGCTAATTCTAAGAGCTATGTCGGTGATCTTGGTTCTTCTACGGATTTTTAATTTCAGTTTCTATCATGTATTTTCCTGCCCTCTACTCAAGCCAAGTAGTATAAAAAAAATAGTGTCCATGAATGCACATTTACCAAGTTCATGTAGCAACTGTAAATGTAAAATCACGTCATAGCGTAGCCAGGTGAATTCAGAGCACTTAGCAAAATATCTTCTTAAAAGCCTGTGAAGCTTTGCATAGAGAGCAAGACTTTTGTAGTAAAAGGTTTTATAGAAAAGGTTGAAGGTTGAATTGAATATTCTTTCTGGGTCTAACCTAGGAGATGGGCGTTAAAAGGGTCACCCACGCCACGACCATAAACCCTTAACCCCCTTATTCATAATCATTTTTAAACCTATTTTAGTTAAAATAGATTTTGTCTTCTTTTGACGTATGGTATTTTAAATCGGAGAGAACAAAACAAAAGCTATTTTAACTCAAATGGGTTTACAAAATAATCATAAATAAAGCCCTAAATTTTTATTAATGAAACGGTCATAACTTACATACTTAATACTATAATAAACTCTTAAAACAAAATCGAAGGTCTCCAGTTCCTAAGAAATCTAGGTGTTAACGGTGAACTGTGTCTGCGTCTTAAAAACTGGTTGTGTACGAATTGGAATCGCGTGAACGGGGGTTCCGTATAATTTTGTTAGTAGTAGAACTTCTTGTGAAAAAGTTCGTCCGGGGAAGTACTACCACCGTACCTATTTCTGCCGCCAAGCAGTAGTGTTCGCATTGCTGTGTTTCGGTTTGAAGGGTACGGGTGCCGGTGAAATTACAGGCACATGAGACTTTTCATCTTTATGTCTCAGGGTCGGCAGCGCGCGTGTGATGCCTCTGGTGTTACAGGCTTTCATAGGCTACGGTAACCGCTTTCCATCTGGTGGGCCGTATGCTTGTCTGCTTGCCTAGTAGCATAAAAAAAAAATTAGGCTACCATAGCAACCACTTAACTAAAGAAACTTATTAGCCCTCGGTAAAATAAAGCAAAAAAATTTATACGATTTATTTTGTCGTACTGCATTCAACATGTCAAGAGAAGATTATTGCTCAAACTAACATTTGTTTTTTATTCTTATTTAATATAAAAGATCGCACTGTTAACCTCTGACTTTACTCATTTTATTTCTCTTGATGTATGAGAAATTAACTCACTAAAAGCGTATCTTAGTAATGTTTATTTTTCCAAAGGCTTTTCGTGAGTAAAATTTAGTTAAATATTCGTAAATGGCTTTAAATATTTATAAGTCTCTCAGTTTATTTAAAGCTGTTTTATTCTGTTGCGGCTGAAATTAAACAGTAAATAAATGATAGGCTATTATCATTATAGCTCTTAAAAAGGTCTTATGAACCAAAAAGGTGAAAGAACTAGTGTTGTGAAAGGATGTAATGATACCTATTTCTGCCGCCAAGCAGTAGTGCTCGCATTGCTATATATATGTATAACTACTTCTTTATATTTTAGTTTGCTGATGAATTAATTATTTATTTACATAATATATTTAGTATATTCGTCTTCAACGTTCGTGATGTCACTCGGGCAGGCCCTGTCTGAAAATCAGCGCCGCGCCGTATCTACTTGTAGGTCCGGTGTAGCTGTATGCTGAGACAGGGACCTATTTGACCCCCACACAACATGCATTACCTACGCCATTTGGTGTTTATTTTTTATTTTTTTAGTTTTTGTAAAGTTACCTACCTACTACTCAGGTAGGTAGGTACCTATTGTTGTTTTTATTTTGTTTCTTATATTCTCTTCTTATCTTGTGAGGACAAATAAACGTGTTTTCTTTCTTCTTTCTTTCTTTCTTTCATTGCTGTGTTTTGGTTTGACGGGTACGGTACCGGTGAAATTACAGGCATATGAGTGATCACCTAGTACTCAAACTCTTAAGAGTTAGGTGAAATCAAATATCAAAATCAAAGGATCTTGCCGTTTCGGCAAGGCAGCTCGTACCACACAAAAAATAATTGCGTCAAAACAATACCTAGTGTATTATGAGGATAATAAACCGTTTTTGCTTTACCAACAAGTCTTTTTAAGATTCACAAGCGCAATTCATAGTTTTTGGGACATAAAGTTTTGAGGTTACTTTTAAAATAAATACATTCTTTAGTATCTTTTGGGCCTTGGCATGATAAAAAGGATGTTCTGATAAAAAAAACTTACTTCATAAATAGTTTGCATAATCTTAGCACTTAGGTAGTAACAATAACCAACATTTTGGTAACATGGTAGGTAGGTACCTACTCGTGATACCCACGACACAGGAGATCCTAGTGTGGGATCAGTAACTGTTTAGTATAAGGCAATGACGTTCTTATAACTCGGTGAGGTATATATTTAAATATTATAAATAACCAGCTATTAGTGAAGTCAGTATAGTATAGGTATAGGTACAATAAAACACTAGATAGGTACGTAGCATCATTTTCATCATCATTATAATTTCATCCATATGACGTACCCTGCTGGATATAGGCCTTTCCCATAGAATTTCACAATGAACGGGGTTGTGCCGCCCCTATCCACTGACTTCACGCAAACGTTAACAGTGTCGTTGATTCGTCGAGTGGGGTATATATAGGAAAAGAAACGATATTATAAAAAATGGGCATGATGTTCAAAAGCCAATATATAATAATAAAAGGAAAAAAAGGTGATTCCAAATATTTATGCATGCAAAACCCACACTATGGTGACCAAAATACTAGGTTCAGATACAGTTTCAGAATTCAAGGGCGTTGTTTCTTAAATTAATATGAAACATTCATGGCTCAGTATTTTATCAGGGGTTATCTGTAGTAACAAATTAATGTTTATACAATCAATATCTAACAATAAACTAAAGTCCTTATTTTATTTGAATGCAGATAGTACAAACAATACTTACGGGGGGGGAGGGGGATGTGGGCACAATCCATGATCAGATAATCCACATTCATCATAGCTGTGTGTGTCATGCCTCAAGGGCATGACATGTATTCGTAAGTTTCGCGGCACTAATGCCAAGTATGATGACCTGGGTTCATCAAAGCAATCATCCATTGCAAGTTGAGATGCGTTATTTCTAGTTTCTAGCTAGTTTGTGTAAATCGAGTATACGTATTTTAAAAAAGTCGCTGTCTTTCACAGAGCTGTCCTGTCAAGAATGATAATGCCATTTGTGAGTCTTACGTAGTCATTATTCTGAGGTCTTACGTATAGTTATTGCATCCTCTTTGTTTGTTAGCATAGACTATACCTATCTGCAATATTTTCTCTTTGTGAGGTTCATTGCCAAGCAATGGCGCCGTCACCGCACGGAAGTAAACAATACAAAATCCTATTAAACTTCATTTCAAGATCACGGGTTCATGTAAATCAATCGAAAATGTTTACGTAATTTAAAAAATATGGGTAATTTTATGAAATACATTTGGTTTTGACGCAATTGGTACGAGCTCTCGGCAACATCCTTTAACTTTATTCTTTACAATGTGTAGATCAGTAGAAACAGCACTTTTAACTGAAGAAAGGTGTGTGAGCTTTCTAAAATTTATATTAAGTTAATAGTGTATTTGTGTGTCTCGTGTTCGTACATGTTTCAGTCAATTTAACAACAGGAGTCATGAATTTCTTCTTCGAATGGGCCCCATGTTTGCTTATAGCATATCGTTGTTTCATAAAACAAGCTTTCATTAGAGAGTCTCTAATTTATTACTTATCAAAGCTTTCTCAAATATTTCGTTACTCAAATGAAGATAAAAGCCCTGATTTGAGGATCAAGGAATCCTCGAAGCGTTTCCCGATAAACCTACTTTCTTTAAGTATTCATTAGACCCGTCCTATCGCACCCATGCCATAGCATATTTAATTACATGTAGAACTGAAACTGCCGAGAGTAAAAATAATGACGTGACATTTGGTGCCTGACTCGTATTGCAAGCAGCTTGTAGGCATAAAGGTGCTTTTCGAGATGTATTTAAGAGAAGGTCACCGGTAGCAAGTAATAGCGCGCTTACGCCCTATTGCATGCGAACGAAGTTTGCATCTAATTTGGCTATTATTTCTTTAAAATCCATAAAACTTTGTACATTATGATCATTACAATAAAACATATTTAATATTTTTTTTTTATATTTTTGACATTTGCTTTGTATTTTTATTATGACATTGTAGTGTATTATTATTATTGTTTAGTATCGAATTAGAATGTATTTTAAAATTATGGGCTTATAAGGCTTGAAATAAACGTTTTTTTTTATTACATTTATATCTAGAACTATGGTGCGTTATAAATTTTGAAATTATCATGGTTATTAACATAATTATCACAGAAACGGGATATTTACCATGATTTTTGAGTTTTGTTGATTCCCGATATTTCGGCACAGTTTCATGCGCCATGATCACGGGTAAACTGAAGTCTTTGCGAGTAGATTTTTATTGTTATAGGTAGCCGTAACGATCTACCCTCTTTCTCACTCTTTTTTTTTGGCGCATGAAACTGTGCCGAAATATCGGGAATCAACAAAACTCAAAAATCATGGTAAATATCCCGTTTCTAGTGATAATTATGGTGCGTTAGTTTCTTATAAAGTTCAACAAAATCATAAAAAAAAACTCGCGCACCACGGTTCTAGATATTAGTCTCCTAATCATGTGTACAAAATTTCATATATAGTTTGGTGAATTAATAGCCAAATTAGAAGTAAACTTCGTTCCCGTACAAAAGGGCGTAATTGTCCTACCGGTGACCTCCTCTTAATAAGAATGGCTCCGGTTTTGTAGACCGTTTGCCCTCTTACAGTCATTTATTGTGTCACAAGACACAACGATGAGATACCATGACACAAAAAAAAATAACATTCCGTCTTTTTAGTGATGTTCCACAGCAAAAGGCGAGATCTGAACTTAAATAAACTCATTTACTATGTATCAGCAACTCCTTGCTCCGAGGCACCACACAGGCGCTTCTCACCTAGTGGTAAGACGGACCATTTATGTAAGCCAAGCCGAGTTTGTTGCCTGATTCTTCTAGGCTTGGTCGCGTTGGAACACGAGTAATGTTAGTTTATAAGACGATTCAAAATGGTCCTAGTGATTTCAATGAATAAAATTCTATTGATTTGATTATGACGCTTTGAAAAATCAAAAAGAACTTTCGGTTCTATTACGTAAGTAATTTTTGTATACTATGCCCGTGCCTTAATTGCGCTCTCCGAACGATTTGCATTAAATCGAATGTTTAACTACCCTCCTTATCTTTCTTGTTTATATTATACCTTTTGAATTGAGAGGGAAGTTTCGTGATTTTGATGCTATTATTGTATTTTTGGTTTCATAAATGTAAATAACATGTTGTGTGTGTGCGAAAACACTCAACAAAATCATCTTAAACATACCCAGATTAAAGTTGTGTCTATGTATAGTTTTTATATATGTTATGATATACATTAATCTATCAAATATGTTAAATTTATTTATCGTAGAATAATGTATTTACCTATTACTGTGATAAAATAACTATATACTATCTACTTTTGAATTTTAATTTGTGCATTACCTTGAAATTGTTTTTCACATACACAAAGGTTATAAAAAATAAATAAAAATAAATAAAGCTTGTGTTATGGCAACTAGATAATTGGTATACTTAATACAGTACATTACATAGATAGATATTTTTATTATACATAGAAAATAAATATATAATATGAGGTCGTCAAAAAAAATAAAAAAGGTTATCTAGAAGAGAATAGCTATGACACAGTAGTTGTGCAATAAAGATTTTTCTATCTATCTATATATATATCAGACTCAAAACTGCTTTATTGAGTTCTGGTAAGCTTATCATAAGAAGGTATCTAAATGAGTTTGTACGCTAAGGCACCTACCGTCATTATGCTACGGCGTAGCATGTCGTAGCAAGATTGGTGCTACGTGCCTCATTATGTAATGTTTAGATCTAGCAGTGTAACTATAAAACAACACAATACCATAAAAACCGGCCAAATGCGAGTCGGACTCGTGCACGAAGGGTTCCGTACCATTATCTATAAAAACGGCAAAAAAATCACGTTTGTTCTATGAGAGCCACCTTAATTATTTATTTTTTTGTTTTTTAGTAAGTATTTGTTATTATAGCAACAACAAAAATACATCATCTGTGGAAATTTCTACTATCTAACTATCACAGTTCATGAGATACAGCCTAGTGACAGACGGACGGACGGACGGACGAACGCATGGACGTCCGTTTTACCTTTTTGATACGGAACCCTAAACACCATCTAAAATCTAACACATGCGATTTAAATAATACATAAAGCTCTGAGATATTATTACGACCAACAAAAATAAATAGTCATAGCAGAAATCGTAGACATGCTACGAGACACGGGTAAAACCTAGTTTGTGATACAAAACCAACTAATATATCACAGGATACCTAGATCTATTCAAACTTATCACCGCAATCCTCGTTGGCCGTTTCCTATACTGCTACCCGTAAATCGTTGCTGGTGACAACCGTAACTATAAACCACTAATCAGAGACATATACACCCTATTCCGTTGATTGTATGGTTCTGATTGCATTGTGTAAATGGAAACTGCGAGTGATCTACCATGAAGTCACTAGCAGGTTGATTTTGAACTGTATTCCAAGCACATTTAGACTCAGACTACATTGTGTTTTAACTATATTGAGGACCCAGCTAGCCTACTACGTAGTGATTACTTTATCGCGTTTAATACCTTATTTGGAAGGCTGTAAGGGGTTTATTTAGTTGTGTGTAAAGGTTAAGTGGATAAGAATAAACGTCTTTTATGCTATATAAATAAATCAACTGCATTCTTCATAAGGAAACTACTAAAAGCTGTATCATGACATTATATAACTTTTGAAACTATCATGGTTATTAACATAGACTGGTGCAAGAGGCAATTGAGATTACTAAACACAGGAATTTCAATAGAGAAGATGATTTTCAATTGTCTGGAGTCTGGAATCCTGTGGTGAGAATGTGTAGGAATCGGTCAAATTGTGTGGTACCAGTTGCTCGTCCGGATACCGTTAGTGTGGTGTGTCGAGATGGAGTTAAGTGTGACAATGAAACTGATGGTAGGGGTGTTCGTAATAAAAGAGTGAGAAAGATGGTAGATCGTTACGGCTACCTATAACAATAAAAATCTACTCGCAAAGACTTCAGTTTACCCGTGATCATGGAGCATGAAACTGTGCCGAAATATCTGGAATCAATAATGCTCAAAAATCATGGTAAATATCCCGTTTCTACTGATAATTATCATGATATTAGTTTTAAATTTTTTATTTTATTTCAGTAGGTACATTGTTTTAATTATGTTTTCAGTCAAATGTTATGTTTTTATCAATTGTTTTTGAATTTCATCATCATAAACAGCATGGTATGGAACTAACTAACTATCTAGCTTTAAGGCATACATACATACAATAAGTCAAATACTTTAATCATCATGGAGTTTATCCTCAGATCTCTAGATCAATGAGGAAATCCTACAAATCTCTAGGGGCTACCCGACGACTTCTATGGCGCGGCGGGCGAGTAACTGGCTGAGATGCGAGAAGTTGCAGGTTCAAATCCCGCTGCGGTACAAATGTTTGTATAATCTGCAAGTATTTGTTCCCGGCCCGGTTGTTATAGTATACTACCATGCTACTCGTAGTACCTGAAACCCACGACACAGAGAATCCTAGTGTGGTATCAGGACTGTGTATGTGACTGTTAGGAGTTATGTTATGTAAGTATGAGTAGTATGATTTACCTTTTGTTTTCTCTTGTCCGCAGCGTCTTGGAGTATAACTCAATCATTTGGTCTCCATGCTATCATATTCATACTGACCGTATTGAAATAATCCAAAGGAAAATGTTAACCATCTTGTGTTATCGGCATGGGTGCAATAGGGAACTGCCTTCTTACTCGAAAAGGCTCGCTAAATTCCAAATTCAATCCCTTGAGTCTCAACGTAAATTCCACTTACTAGTGTACCTCTTTAAAATCATACATTCTCACATCGACTCACCTACTTTACTCTCTCTTATAAATTTTAATATTAAAATTAGACCTCGTAAACCATTCTCAAATACCTTCGCCCTCAATGTCTGTACAAACAATACATCTTTCTTTAATCCGCTAGTTAGAATGTGTTGTGAATACAACGATTTGTTAATTGATAGTATTATAGTAGCTCTGTTGATATTTTAAATAACAATTTATACAAATTTAAAAGGACTACTTTAGCCGCACTTGCAAAAGCGTTCTCTTCTCTTTTAATTTTTTTTCTTTGTATTTTGTTAAATATTAACTGCTTATAAATAATCATGATGTGTACGCATGTTTTCGAATACCACTTAGTTCATAAAATTTATTAAGTACTTAAAAAAAAATTGTTTTTCGGTTGTGTTCTGTTTTGTGTACCATAGGTTATAAATAAATAAATAAGTCGGAGTTAAGTTCAATTTATTTATTATTATCATTGCTTAGTAGTTAACATTTCATAAGTAACGGGTTGAGTCACTCATTGTCACCATAGTAATACCGATAAAAAACCCATCTGTCTTTAAAAAAAAAAAAAAAAAATAACCAGGATCACACAAACTTACAATCATTGAGAGTAAACCAAATTTTAGAGTTTGATCAAAACCTACCAAGAGGGCAAGCGCAAAATCTTTTACTATTTACCCACAACTTAAAGCTTTGAAAATGGAGTCATTTTATCTTTTAAAACTGGCAAAACAGTTCAAAAATAAGAATATCCACATTTTATTTTCCCTTCAATAATGTTGACAAATTCTATGTATACTTTTGTAGGTACTTTTAAGCAATCTGCCAAACGGATTCAAATGCAAAGCCAAATACAAAACGAATCCTTTGAGTACAAAATAGAGCCTTTTCAGAAAATCGAACCTTTTAACAAAATAGAACCTCTCCACAAACTTTACATTTATTTCGTTTTGAATTTCTACGTATCTCTTGACTGCATTTCCACAACAGTATTTTACGAATACCTTCCGAACAAAAACGGAAGCCGATTGCACCAAAGTTAACGAATGCTTATTCTACAATTTGTTATTCTTCAGTTTCGTTGACATGTCAAAAACAATTGAATCTATTGTGTGTGTGGAAATCGTACGTGTGTCCAAACTCGTTGATAATAACTGGCTATGCAAGTTATATGAAGCCATTTTATACAAAAAACACTCAAAACTGCTTGTAACTGCTGTTTATGATGTGGAGAATTAATAAGTTTAATTTTGTTTGTCTCTTCTATCCAATCTCTTATCCATTTACTTACATGACCCTTAGTTACTCCGTGCTAAGTATTTTTTTTTAAACAATGCATGTTTTTAGTGTTAATTGCCATTTAATGGCTCGTTACAGCCAGCCCGACATAGCTAACGTACACAGCGGAAAAGATAAAGTTTGAGCATAAATCCAGCCTTGTCAGACGTTCGCGATAAGCCAGTTTGCTTAGCCCGCCCCTTTACCTGAAAACCGATTGTCACACTGTAGTGTAACAAATTGTAACAAACGAATGAACATGAACTATGTTTTGAAACAAAACTTTAACATTACTAAATTAAAACAAATGTGTTGCTGTTTCGACTCCTGGAATTTGTGATTTTTTTCTCGTATAAGTATTCAAAATATTTTTCGAGTGTAATTACAGTAACTTGAGGTAAATTATTGGCATGAGAACAATTTTTAGTTTAGCCATAAGATTAAAAAGTATGACATACGACGACATATATGACGTATGGACGTACGACAGTGAAGTGTTTGAGCCTGATAGAGACACTGTTAGTGTAGCCTGTCTGGCCGCTCCTGGCGCGCCCGATGGTTGCGACGGGAGTGGCAGCGACGATGATGGAGCACCGCAACCCGACCGGAAGGACGTTACCGAAGAACGTGTAATGAGGCGGACACAAGCACTCCCCCCACCCCCGCGCCGGACGAGCCGAGAGGAGCGAGCTCAGAGACGCAGTGCGAGGAAGGACGCGGAGGGAGTGTAGTGCGGATCCTATACCCACCCTGATGAAGACCCTCGATTAGGGTCGAAACCTGTTGGTGCTTCCACCAACATATCGGTACGTGAAAATTTCCCGTTTTTACAAAATGAATGATATAATTCACGAAAGTTACTTTAGTAAAAAAGTATGACATAGATGTGACACTGACCGAATAGCTTATTGACTGTCCATGGATGGATCGACGCAAGTGACGAGGTGAAGTTTTCAAAGATCTCAAGGCACTAGTGTGTGTACTCACTACTCCCTGCCGCCGGCGCGCACTAGCTTCTCGACATAAAAGCAAGTCAGAAGCAGTTCATTGAACGCAGCCTTGAGTGAGTAGGGCCAGACTAACTTTTACTCAGTACAATCATCATAGTCTTTTTCTGAATTTGACCGCTACGATCATTACAAAATTGAATTATTTTATACCCAACAGTCACATAAATAATCCTGATCTTATTCTAGAATTATCTGTGTCGTTAGTATTCGGAACTACGAGTAACATAACATCCAGACCCAAAACAAAATATTTGCATACATTTGTACCATGGCGGGCACTGAACACACGCCTCTCGTGTCTCAGCCAGATACAACACACGCCTCTCGTGTCTCATCAGATACGGTTAGTATGCACTGCACCACGTAGGTTATTTTATTTTATTTATTGAACAAAATTCACAGATATAAAACAGAACATTCAAGTTAAAATGTAAGAGCCCTTTACGGTGCTGTAATACACAAGAATGTTTTTTTTTGTACCTAGTTCAATTCGGTGTGACAGATGCCCGTAACTAACGGCCTTCTCCGCACCGCAACGCTAGTCCGTAATGAATTTAATGGTTATGATATTAAACTGTGTTACCGTCTTGAGACACATGTCTATTTACCGTTAATTTAATATGTCAAGTTTGTTGGATTTAATTATGTTGTAAATCCTGGATCTAACATAATTTAATTGAAGCTATATATAGAACTAACTTCGCCCCGTGGTTTCACCCGGGTAAGCAATGATAAAAATTGATAATGATGATGGTAAAAAGTAGCCTTTGTGTTAATCTATAGTATAAGGTATCCCTATTCCAAATTTAACACAAATCCGTTTAGCGGTTTGAGCGTGAAAAAGTTACAAACATACAAACTTTCAAATCTATAATATTAAGTGTGACACTGGCCTTATACTGCGGGTTCGCATCCATAATTTTTTTTTAATTAGTTACGGATTTATCTGATATCCCTTTTGGTAACCCCTGCCAATAAAAATATATTATCTCTCAGGTCACCGTGCCCTACGTACTACACTGCGTCCACCACCCTGCGGGCCTATTACGAGTTTTGCATTGCAACGATCACTTTGCAAGTCGTGAGTATTCATTGTGACTTACGTAGTAACTATTTATGAATCTGTGCTGTTTCTATCGACTGCGTGGCACATAATGATAAATAGTTACTATGTAAGTCACGTTGAATACTCACGAGTCGCAAAGTGATTGTTGCAATGCAAAACTCGTAATAAGGCGAAAAGATTAAAAGTCTCATATATGCATGTAATTTCACCAACCCGGTAGTGGTACTTCCCGGGATGAAGTCTTTTTCAAAACAGCTCTATTACTACTAAACTAACTAAGACGTTTAATACACTCTACCTACATAGTCTACATCAATGGAGCTTCCTTGTGAGGCATAATGAATCCTTTCATTGCAATTGGGTCTATAGACCCAGTTCAGGGACCTAACTCAAGCTAGTCACTAACCTATAAACAGGATGTCCAACAAAGAACCAGTGATACGAAAATATCAATGGATTGTTACCTGTGACAATCGTATAATAAACTCTCATGTATATATCATTATGTCATGAAACCAAGGCATAATCACCTTAAATTACTTAAACCTCGTTATTATTATCGATATTGTTATAAATTTTATCGATAAATCGATTAATTTTCGCATCGGAGAGCATTAACGTGCGTTAAAGCTTTTTATGTCATGATATATTACAATTTTCACAACAAAAATCGCAGTTTTTGCTGTTTTTTGTGTTACTTAATGATTAACTCAAGTTGAGTATTAAAGTAGTAGGTTGTAATAGCTAACTGCTTTCCATCAAGTGGGCCGCACGCTTGTTTGCTTGCCAAGTAGTATAAAAAAAACCCTTACTTCCGACTCTAAAGCTGTAGGTTCAAATCGCATTCGTACACCAATGAAGTTTTCCATTTGGCATGCCCTAGAACTAAAAACTCGAAGACATGTGATGTGTGTATGAAAGTAGCCTCTATAAAGCGTACTCAACCTTTCACAACACTGGTTCTTTTACCCGGTAACTTAGTCTTTTTCAGCGGATCTGATCAAAATGCAAGATGACCATGAAATAACCAATGACATGAAGCTGTAGAAAACAAAGAATTTGTATTCATTCATTCATTCATTCAACTACAAATTCATATAGCTCCCGAATCTCAGCAACAGACCTACGAAAATCAGCAGAAAAAACACATTTTGCAAACCATACATTATGCATCACTCAATCCGCTTACGCAACACAAACATTGTAACTAAAATGGGTGTTTCTTTCGTACTTTGTCTTTTTGCCGTCATTTCTATTATTGGTGCTCTTAGTTTCGGTCATGTGTGGTTAGATACACAGCGACTAGCGATTCTCAGTTGTTTCATTGCCAAGCTGTTGATGCATGATAAATAAAATAAAATAAAAAAGCCATTTATTCTACTACAATTTCCTTATTGTCATTAGATGCTATTGTTATTAATCATTATTACTATTATTTATGTATTTTCCATGTCATTTTATCTTAATCTTAATTCGCAGTCAGGTAGTAGTCGCCCGTTTGGCGTAGGCCTCCCCCATTTCTTTCCATGTTTTCCTTTCTCTGGCCTGTCTCATCCAGTCTAGTCCGCTTTCATTCCTAAATACATCTTCCCAACGTTTCCGTGGTCGTCCTCTACTCTTTTTATTTTCTCTCGGTATCCACTCTATCACCTTTTTCGTCCACCTTGTGTTTTCCATCCTGCTAACATGTCCTGTCCAGTTCCACTTTAGTGTCGCTTATTCTACAAATGATGTCGTGTAGTTTAGTTTCCTCCCTTATAGAAGCGTTTGTTACTCTGTCAGATTGCCTAATACCTAACATGCTTCTTTCCATCTTCCTCTGACATATTGCTAGTTTGTTTCCTTCGTCGTTGGTGATGGTCCAAGTTTGGCAACCATATGTCAAGCTTGGAAAGATGGTCCTGGTACTGTTGATGCATGATAAGAAAGCATTAAATAAGCGTGGATTTTATCAGCCCAAGCGAAAGTGGTCACAAAGTTAGCTTAGTTTGATTTAAACTTATTAATTTTCATTATCTCATCTCATCTTAGAAATGCGAAAGTGTGTGCGTATGCTTGTTACTACTTCACGGCTAACCGGATTTGAGTGAAATTTGGAATGGAGATACCTTATACCCTGGATTAACCTATAGGTTACTTATCATTATCATTAATTTTTATAATTGTTCACGAGGGTGAAACCGCGGGGGGTCTGGGTGTTGTGGTACCATGTTACTCGTAGTTCCTAATACTCACGACACAGGGAATTCTTGTGTTGGATTTATGTATGTGGCTGTTAGGTGTTTTGTTATGTTTGCTATGGACCTCTTAAAATCCTACACAAAATGCAAATGTTTTGATGTTTGCTTGATGAATAACGCCGTAACGGATGAACCGATTTTGATGAATTTTTTGACCTGGATAATATAATATCCGCTGACTTTTAAACCCGGAACCACGCAACAATTTAATAATAATAATAGCCATTTATTTCAAGTTACAAGGGAAATGTACAATAAAATTTACCTTACTATATTCTGTTTCTAATTTAAGCTGTTGGTCCTCCAAATAAATAAATACCTAAACAATAAGCCCATAGAAATACTTTAAAATAATAATAGGTAATAATAATATTTAATAAAAAAAATATGTACACAAAAGGATAATTTAGATCTATAAGTATATAAAAGTAAATAAATAAAATACCTAGGTAATTTAGTTGCGGTTCGATGCTTTATTCAAATAAGTAATCCTCGTTCTATTCGCAACGCACCCCAAATGCAAAAAGCTGAATATATTTTGTCACTGCTGTACTGATCCTAGTTACTATTCGTTCTGACCTTTTGGAAAGCTTTTAGAGTTCTTGGCAGTTTGAGTTTTTAGTTTCCTTTCTCATTTAAATACGCGTTAAAGATATAGTTATAATCATTTCATTATCTTCTACCTGTGAAGTGTAGAAGTAATAATACAGGTAATGATGGTCAGGGGTGCGATATTTAAGTCACTGAGTGACTAAATATCATCAAAAAGGTCGCAAATCACCGTTTTTTAGGTGATTTTTGAGTTTCAGGTGTATAGAAATTTGGAAATCATCGAATAAACGGCAATTTTACTGACGTTTGGTCACTCGATGAATTTCAAAAATAAATGAATAATATATAAATAAATGCTGGACAATTCACACAACATTATCTAGCCTCAAGCTAAGCAAAGCTTGTGTTATGGGTACTAGATAACCGATATACTTAATACAATAACATTACATAGATTGATATTTTTTTATTATACATAGAAAAATACCCAGAACACCCTGAACAAATATCTGCAAACGTACAAATATTTGTTCCGAGGCGGGAATCGAACCCGCATCCTCCTGCGTCACAGGCAAACCTTCGCCCGCCACGCCACAGAGGTCGTCAAAAATCTTACTCCTGACTAATTAGGTATTCAGAACGGTATTTCAATGACTGACCTATTGATATTATGGTTTTACTCTCGGAACGAGTAATGGGACATTATTTTAGGGTTGTGCTCGGATTAGGCGATGACATTTTGATAAATCAAAGATGGCGGCCATGTCCATAAATTGATCTTCGAAAATATGATCGATCAAGATCCGGTCAAACGGCGTATCTGGATAAGAATTGGGAAAAAGGAAAAAACAATGTTGGTTGCTCCGAAATCACGTCTTGAACTTTTGCGTTTTCAACTTTGACATGCGAGATGATTTGGTATAGCAATGTAAAATTCTGTTTGCATGGAAATGTCTCCAGGATCCTGTACATTACAGGAACGTGATTTTTGTAAAATAGGATGGAATGGTAGCCATTTTGCAAAATGATGAAAAAAGACAAATTTTCATTTAAAAAATAGAATGTGGGCAACAACTGAGCCGGATGACTTCTTGTATGTAGCAGGCGTGTGCTAAATTGAGTGGTGCCTGATGATATTATTTTCCTCGTTTTTTCGGTAATTTCCGATTTTTTTCCGAACTATTTCTTTACAAGCCGTGGATTAAAATGTAATGGTAGTCATTTATTCAGTCCAAGCGTTATCTGGGAGAAATTGTCATTACTGATAAGTCTATTACTATACCACAATTATTATGTCACAATGTAGGTCATAATCTATCTGTGCACTAAATTTCATCAAACTTGGTTTAAATTACGGCATGGTTTTGTTATAAACAAACTTCTAAGCTGTCGCATTCATTTATTAATGTTAGCAAGATAGATACAGACAGATAAATCTTCTATCTGTACAAAGTCAAATCCTGAGAATAAAAAAAAAAATACTCATAAAAGTGGTCCTTCTGTACAAAGAACTTACTTCCACCAGTTTCAGTTTACAAGTACCTAACTAATAGTAGGTAGCGCTGACAGTGAGAATCGAATACAGAAGTACAAGTTTAGTCCCGTGACGTAGTGTCATCGTGATTTAAAAGTAGAGCATGGGTTGGGGCTCAATTTGATGAGGCTAGCGCTTTCATGGTTTAATGGCAGCCTCATACAGTACTGGACGGGGATGCACTCAGCGGTAGCCACCCGAGTGTATCTTGGCTCAGTGCTTTATGTATAAAATATTCCATGTATAAAATGAAGATTTTCCAAGCTCAAATAGTTTATAACTTAAAAATAGATCTTGATCTAAAATGACGTCTTTCATTTTATTTATTTAAACACTAGCCAAAAAATAGTAGTGTTATAGTAAGCTGTTTCAGAAGACGTATTTGCCACATTGAAAAAAGGAATATTAACTAAATGTGAAATACGTTTGCTTTAAAAACTGCTGAACGCGTACAGTGACAATCGAAAACACAAATCCCATAGAACGTTATTGTAAGCTTCCACTGAAAAGTGGAGCACTGTGTGTCGCTCAATTTATAAGGGATAGTGTTTTTTAAATACTTCAATAAAATTTGATAAGGTGTGCTACATACCGTGGTGTATCTGACCCAAGAATATAAGAATATATCTTCTCCCGTGGATGTCGTAAAAGCTGATTAAGAGATTACATCAGGGCATCCAGCATCCACCTGAGTTCTGAACATGAATACTGCGATCATCAATCTACCAGCTAATCGTGATTATGGCAATTAATGTAATAATAATGTATTTATTTATTCGAACAACTAAGATTCATAAATGTCAAAATAAAATAAAATTAAATGTCAAAAATTACAATACTTAAAATTACATTTCTTAAAATTATGTATCAACTGAAAGCAGATACACTACACTAGCCAGTTATAACTAATTAATGCAGTATATCTGCTTAGAGTTGGGGTTGATAAGGGCCGATACCCAGTGCCTTTGCAGACGACTGTCGTACCTGCCAGCCAGCGCCCCAAGTACACTATTGGAACTGCCCAGCATTCTGCATTTGACTGATGCTATTTTCTTGCGCATCATGGCGTAAAAGTCATTGACATGCGCATCAGCAAACATGCCTGACGCACTGCAGAATCTGGGCAGTGCCAACAACACTCTAAACATATCATTGTAGAGGACTCGTAGGGCGCTGTAGGCCGCTTTGGTATAGCTAACCCACAGACCGCTAGTGTAAAATGATTGACAGAATGATTTAAACAAGGTAACTTTAACTTCACCTGTGCAATGCGCAAATCTGCGAGCCAGCATATTCCCACGGACCGCCAGCGCCCTACGCTCCCTCTCAATATCGTCATTATCATTTAGACCAGCAGTGACCACATGACCCAAGTATTTAAATTTCGATACTATAGCCAGCACATTATTATTCAGATACACGGGGGGTAAGTAACTGAGGGAGCTGCCGCGAAATGTAAAAACCATCATTTTGCTCTTCTTGCTGTTGTATTTGAGCCCATGAGATGTGGCGTAATTTTCACATACAAGCAGCAGCTTCCTCAACGCGCAGACTGACGGGCTCAGCAGCACCATGTCATCCGCGTAACTGATATTATTAATCCTTTGTCCATCAACGGAACAATTCCCCCATTGTATATTTTATGGGGGAGGCCTCGTTTAGCAGTGGACGTCCAAAGACTCCTGACTGACTTTAGTAATTATTAACAATAAATAAGGATTTTAGTTATTTAATTATTTAGATTTAAGAAAGCGTTAGCAGAGTTGATCGTGGAAGACCAATGGTGGCAATAAACTCAGTGGTGAGCGAGTGGTGAGTGGTGGTGGTTCTGTATTTCTGCGATTGTGTGACCTATGGTGAAACCAGGCCCTTTGAGGGCCTACCCCTTCGAAAACGAAACGTTTAAAGTGACTCATATTGATTCAACGTAGTTTATACTTTTATGAATTGCAAGAGCCTTCATCGACGTCCACCTACTTTAACTTGGACCACAACCTCATGGCACGGTGGCAAGCGAATTTCCAACTTGGTACATGGCAAGTTTCCGTCCAGTTTTATTTCCAACTAGTTTCACAGAACTCTGTCGAGTTTTAGGACGTTTCTATCCAACTTTTGCGAGAAATCTTTAAGGTAAGTATTACTTTTTTAAAGCATCGTTATTAGTATTTAACTGTGTAGAATGTAAAACTATGATTTTCAGCATGAATACATATACAACCACAAGGTCCTGCAGTATCTCAAAAAAGTATGTTTGCATGATCCCCAGTCTGTAGGGGTTTTAATTCGTCAAAATTCAATTAGTAATGGGCAGACGTATTAGCTCGAACCAACACCGACTGTAAAAGGTACTAGAGTGGCCACCACGAACTGGAAAAGGCAGTTCTCTTTCTTCATCAGCCGGTAGACTTCCACTGCTGGGATGAGGTCTCCCTCATAGCACGCATAGCTTACAACCTATAGTGTACAATGGGGGTTTTTGCCATAATTACCACGCTTGGCAGTTGGTGATCACAGTTTAGTGTTTGTACTCAGGTGGATGCTGCTGCTTATCTCTTGGCGTAACGGCCCTTAGTCACCTTTTAAGACATCGACAGGAGGTTTTGGAGGAGTCCTACTAGGTTAAGACTACCACGGCTACGCTGTTAATGTCCTCCCAATCGATGGACTGATGATATTGTAAGAACGGTTTCGCACTACGTCCGATCCGAATCCTATCCAAACTCGTGAAAATACGATCCGGATGTAGTCGTTGAACTATTTCTATGGTAGTTTACGCACTAGATTCGGCTTCCGTCATTCGATTTCTCTATAGATCCGAATTTTCACGGATACGGATCGGAAGTAGTGCAAAACCGCTCTTATGTTTACAATACGAGAGGCAGTTGGATGAAGGCGGTTGAATACCGTTCGTCGTGGCATTTTTTTATTTATTAACACAATCCGAATCTAACAGCATAGGCCAAACTGTTTTTGAGGCAGCACATTCTGTGGGGGAAGGCTTTATATCCAGTTGATGAGCTGTGCACATGATATCAAACTAAACAGCAGCCGGACCTCGTTTGCGCGACCAACACAGCGTTTATTATGCAATCTTTGTCATAATTGTTTACTCTAAAATGGTTAAGACATTTGCAATTTAACTACAGACACAAATCAAGAAATTCAATGTAAATTCAGGAGTCGTGGTATTCAATTAAGCTAAATACATATTCATCGTCCGTAAGTCGGTTAAACTGGGTCTGACATCGTTTTTGCTGGTGCGGAATATTCATAGTGTTTACCACAGGAGGTATTTTGATAGGGTTTAAAGAGTCTTAAACGTACTTTTGACTAGAAAGTATAGACAGGCCGTATTTCAGCAACCTAGCTCAGTGCAGATTATGTGTAATTCCGATTTCTTCTATTCCGATTCAATTAGATTTTTTTCTCATACTTTATTGAGTACAAAGTAGAAAGCGTATTCACATTATTATATTTTTTTAATCAAACTAGAAGAGATAATTTGAGCTATGTATAAAGAAACGTAGGCGTTATTAGGCTACGGTAACTACTTTTCATCAGGTGTGCCGTATGCTTGTTTGCATGCCAAAAAGTATTAAAAAAAAACTGGTCTTAATACAGAATAATGACAAAACAAAACTAAAGATTTAAGGGCAGTAAGTCAGTGGATAGAGGCGGCTAAAGACCGTTCGTCATGGCATTCCATGGTCCCCCAGGTAAATAACATAGCACCCAACAGTCACACACGGAGTCTTGATCCCACTCTAGGATTCCCTGTGTCGTCGGAGTCAGGAACTACGAGTACCATGGTACCATAACACCCAGACCCGGAACAAATATATGCAGATCATACAAACATTGGTCCCGCAGCGGGAATCGAACCCCCAACCTCTTGAATCTCACCTGGCTACTCGCCCGCCGCGCCACTGAGGTCGTCAACAGTTCGCCATATTATATCCAGCAGTGGACTTCTTCAGGCTGATAATGCTGATGAATAACTAATTGGCTGATGTTGATGGTGAAGCGAGAAAGTCCTTATATTCTGATGATTCTGATGCCTTCATCAGAATAATTCATCAGAATCAATTAGTTCTTGCTCCCTTGAGCAAGAACTAATTGGTCCTTCCTCGTTGTCAAACTTAATGGTCAAACTGATATGACGAACTAATTGGCTGATGATGATGATGATGAAGCGAGAAAGACCTTGTAGGCTGATAATGATGATGTAGCAAGCAAAACTGCGGGCAGACGCTAGTATTATAATATTTTGATAAATATTGAGTTAATAAACGAGTAAAAGCTACCAAACGATTGGTCTAGAAATAAACTCCACGTGGCAAGGAACCACCTGTCACCATAATTTACTAAAACGGGAAGAAGTGCCAAGAATTTACAACTGTTTAAACTAAAGCGAACTCAACCCTGTTCGATGATAGTTAAAGTCGAAAACAAAAAGCATCTAAACGTTGACAATTTATAATGCAAATAGATGATGTAATTCTACTGAAATAAATCTAAGTCAATAGTGCTATATTCGTTGAAATGACAAGGATGTTTTGCGTACCTAAAGGCTACTAGGACCCTATTTCTTCACCGTCCATCTGGTCGGATCCCTAGGAGTATATCTTGGCAGCCATAATAGAAGCCAGTTGAAATTTGCACATATTATTTGTTATGTGTCATGAATCCAGCATTGTAATTTCCTCATCATCATCATTATTATCATCATCATTATCATCATCATCACCAGCCTATTTAGGTCCAATGCTGAACGAAGCCTCCCCTTAGACCTAAATGGGGGAATTGCTATAATCAACACGATTGGCAGGCGGATTGATGATAGTAGTATTTATGATGAGTACTCAGGTGGATGCTGCTGCCCATCCCTGGTGTCATCTCTTAGTCGACTTTTACGACATCCAGGGTAGGATATGGAGAGGTACATTCTTAGGCCGGACACACCACGGCGTATTGCGTAATTAATAAAAAAAAATAGTGTACTTTCTGTACCTATAAAGGCTACCAACACGGGACCCTATATCTTATGGGTAAAATAATGGCCAGCCAATTATTTGGCTATTTTTTTACCATCTCAAGTTCACGAATAAATAAACGGGCGATTACCATAGCCATCGGTCAAGGTGACAGATTATCTTTGAAAACATCTGTCAAAACGCATTGGTTAGGCTAAACAGTTGTTTACCAGCCTGTTTATTTGTTGGTGAAATCACCCCTAATGCGTATTATAAAGTATTTTCTATTTTATTCTATTCTACTCAATTGATAGACGGTTGCTGCTTTCAATGCCTAATTAGGTGGTCAAAGAGCATTAATCCATGTTGTCGTGTTCTTTGAAAAATAAGATGACTGAATAGGCTTTCAATACTTTTCCATTAACATTACTTAATCAATCCCATCCAACTCCATCAAAAGGTACATTAATTTCATTGAGAACTCGGAGAAATCCCTCGGAAAAATATATGAAATAGTCCGCCCTAATCTCACGCTTGTGTTAGGCAGATAATGATGTCGCGCGACTTATTTCGAGTGGTACAAGTTACTAGGTTTTTTCCCTAAAAATAACGACAAAAATACCGATTATACCGAACATGAACCCGCTTACAAAAATGATATGCTAGTTATAAAGAAAATAAAAGAATTTATAAATAAATGTAAATAGAGAATACCTACAATTTTCACTTGCGTGTTAGTGTGGGTGTGTACGTGTTTGTGAGTAAGTTTGTGAATGTATTTATGTTATTATTTTAAAAATTGTTAATTATACATTTATGTATAAGATCTAAATTAACTAAATTATCCTTTTGTATACATGTAATTTATGCCTGCAATAAATTGTTATTTTACCCGGACTTGTTGGACAATTTTCATGGAAAGCAATGGCGGCGATGAGCTTACCACTTGTCACGTTTATATTCCTGCGACTGTGCAACCCATGGTGAAAAGAGGCACTTTAAGGCTCTGCCTTTCCCTTCGGGGAAAAAGGCGTGTATTTATGTATTATGTAAGTTATTAAATTTCATTGTTGATTCTCTCTGTAAGCTTACAACTTGTTCCACCCGGATGGTTTTGCGCAAGTCGTTTTCAGAGAATCCTTGGAGGTAATATCATTTACTTGATTATGACCTTTTCAGGATTTGGTGGCGTACAAAGGACTCTTGCCGTCGGTACATTTTTCTTGTTTAGAAAAGTTTGATTAGGGAAAATGATGAGCCTATTTATAGGAGCTTAGAGTAAGGACTTGGTAAGGACAGATAAGGGACAGATACTTGTAGCCTTCGAGCAACACGGAAGGGAGAAGCCATTCGCAGCGTTGCCCTCTGTCAAACTACAAGCCAAAGTAGGCATATGCGTTCAATAAAACTAGTTGTTATTCTGTGCAAGTTTTGTTAGTGTGAGTGTCGTCATTACAGTGTTGTATTTGGATGTGTATGCGGAATTGCGCTTGTGTGCACATTTCCTTCGTTATTCTGAGTTCCCCCCGCAAAAAATTACAGAACTATTTGAATGGTAATATATCGCTAAGGCTACTCCCTTCCGGCCCGCGGCAGGAAGTCCGTGTTGCTCGAAGCTTGTAGCCATCAACTTGACAGGTAAGTGCTTCATTTGATTTAGTCAGAGCCATCTATCGAGCCAGTCGGAACTACTTATTTTGTTTTGAAATCGAAATTAAAAGGCTCTCATTGAAAATGCAGTTATATTGACAATAGCCGTTATTTACAACAGGTATTTCTATTTAATTTTTTGTATTCATATTTTTTTTTATTTATAGGTTTGCTGTATTTCTTATATGAAAAATATTATGACGTATTTCCCGACATGTCGTAAGGCTGGTTTACACATTGATTAGTGGGAGTGCAGGTGTTTAGCGCATGTGCTTAGTGCTTAGTAAAATACACGTGTTAGCAACTGATTATTGCGAGTGATTAGTAATCAGCGTAGTAAAGTGAATAGAAGCGAGTTCTATTTTTTTTCGAGTAGCCCCATCCCCCTTCGCGCGCCCTTCCTTCCCCCTGACTCGCAGCTTGCCTGGTACTAAACACGTTTGGACATGCTTGTTTAGTGATTAGTGCTTAGCATTTTTGCGCGGACGATATTTGCACTACAGTTTTACTCTAAAAACTGGCGGAATGAGCATGAACGACCGCTGCCACTGAACCAAAAATCGAGAGTAGCCTGCCTTAATTTTTGGTTCAGTGGCAGCGGTTAAAATAAACAGTAAATATTTTTTTTCTGTAGTGATTAATATTCTGCGGTTAAAGTGTCGGTTAGTGTGTCGGTTAAAAAACAATTGTTTTTTTTTAAACAAACACGTTTTTTTTTGTTTTTTTATGTGATAACTGCTAACCACGAATAATCGATATTACTTACATTTAGTAAGTAATAGATAATTATCGATTATTTTTCGATGCCGTTTACATAAATAACAGAAGTTTGATGAATTTTGAGCAAAAAATTTTTTATTCGAAGATTTTGCATAAAATGTTAATTAATTGCAAAAAATATTATTTATATTTATTTTCTTATTTTGATGACTACATGTGAATACAAGAAGAAACAATAGGCAAAAATATTTCACTGAGTATTTCTTGCAATTGCAAGCGCGCTTGTTGTCCGTTCATATTTTACTGTTCGCCGCCTCAACTGAATTTACTAATCGCAGCAGTTAAACAAAATTCGACACAACTAAGCACTGAACACTCGCACTCGCAATGAAGCCTACTCGCACTCGCACTAATCAATGTGTAAACCAGCCTTTAGTGCCTATCCACCAAAAAAATTAGTGCAGGTTTTGTGATCTTGACAGTGACATTTCTTGGTGCGCTGAGAAGCACACTATGAAATGTCACTGTCATCTTAAATTAAATGTCATTTACATACTTTAATCAATGCACCTTACCTAAACAAAAACCTCTTTTCATCTTATCAGCCTTGCTAATAGCAAGTAAATTAGACGACCTCTGTGGCGCGGCGGGTGAGTAGCTGGCTGAGAAACAAGAGGTTGCGCGTTCGATTTCCGCTGCGGGACAAATTTTTGTATGATCTGCAAACATTTGTTCCGGGTCTGGGTGTTATGGTACTATGGTACTCGTAGTTCCTGAAATCCGTGTATGGGATCAAGACTACGTATGTGACTGTTGGGTGTTATATTATGTATGTCATGTTAATGTCATTCGCTTACTTCACAAGTAAATGAATTATTATAAAATAATGTTGGTGATATAATCCCTTGTTAATTAATCGAAATATCGTCACAAAACAAGTGTTTAAATACAACCACCAACACCTAGAATTGTGCCAAAAGATTAAATGAATTGAATCGAATTGAATTTGAACTAAATAGTGAAAACAAAGAGCTCGTAATCCCAGTAGCACACACGACGATAGATAGATCTACGAAAGCGATATGTTATACTAATTCACTAAACTCGCAACTTCGGCTTTGATCGGATGCTGTTTGTACCGAGCAAATGTTGGGGTAGTTCAGAGAAGCAACGATGCGAAAACTTAGCCTGTTAGCCACACGACAGATCACAGTCAACACCACTGACAGCATGCTTGAAAAAAAAACATAAAATAATATATTTAATCAAAAATAACAAGATAAAATTATTATGTAATTAAAAGTTAGTAACTGAGCAGACAATTTCAACTCTTTCCTGTTTGAAACTCTTATTTTTCGAGTGATTGATTATACTTATTATTATACTTTTGACCAGAGGGTGCACAATTATTCAACAACTTACCTAATGACATACAAAATTGTGAATCTCTATCTTTATCTAAAAAAAGCTAAAAAAAATATGCATTTTATAAGATTTTTTAAGTAATCATCAGATCTCAGGAATATTATTAGTACTTAAGTCACTAATAGTTAGTTATAATCTTAGTTCTTAAACTCATCATAAGTGAACCATGTTTTTTATGAGTAATCAAATATTTTAACCTAAAACTTGGTGCGACGCAGCGTCAAAGTCAAAGTCGAAGTTAAAAGAATTTTATTCAATGAAATCAGAAAGATCATTTAAAATAATCTTATAAACTAAAATAAGGAAAGACATATTTATACCTTTTTATTCATAATTTCTTCCCTTTTTTATTTAAACAGTGTAGACAGCCGTTTAAACTCTTCCTGACAGTGAGAAGATGGCAGCAATCGATGTAGCTATTTGCTTGTTGGTATAACTACGGGGAACTGTAATCAATTTGAAATAAGATAAACACGGAGGAGTTTCTAAATATATTTTGGTGATCTTTAGTCTTATCTCTGGTAGCGCTTTGAGCCAATACAAACCCAAAGTCAATAGTGTTTAACTAATTTAAATTCAAAGGATATTTATGAACCACCGTTTAGACGAGGTGAATTTAGACTTGTTGCTTACAACCAAGTTGACCTCTGTGGCGCGGCGGGCGAAGGTTCGCCTGCGACGCAGGAGGTTGCGGGTTCAATTCCCGCCTCGGAACAAATATTTGTACGATCTGCATAATTGTTCAGGCTATCGTGGGTATTTTTCTATGCATAATAAAAAATATCTATCTATGTAATGTATTTTATTAAGTATATCAGTTATAGAACCCATAACACAAGCTCTGCTCAGCTTGGGGCTAGATAATGTTGTGTGAAATGTCCAGCATTTATTTATTATTTATTTATTTAAGTCATACGTATATACGTAGGTACAACACACGTTTTTTTCAAGAAGGGTTAGGCATAAACTCTATGGGTCTTTTTTAACTAATAGGTCGCATAATCTTTGAAATAAAGACATGTCTAAATAGTGAGGTATTGCTTTCACTCAACTAACTTGGTAACTTTATCTAATCCAGTAAATACTCCTAAATAAGCAAGCAGCCAGGATAAATCTTATACAAACGAAAATTGCCATTTTCGGCTTAACATTCCAACATTTACGGGCTTAGCCTGGCCAGAGATGTGATCCAAAAGACCTTTCTAAGTAAACAGCAATTAAAACGGCATTGATAATAAATAATTCAGTCAAATAAATATCTCTGGCAGCACTTAATTTCTTAATAGCCTTGTTTGCAAAGAAAATACAATTTGCATAAAAAATAAACCAGATTAGTACCTATTAATAAATTCTACCCTCAAATACATTCATGGATACTTGGTAAACAATAAAAATAAGGGTTCAGTGACATAAATAAAGAAACCCTTTCTTTGAAAATAATACCCCACTCTCGAAACCTATGAGTCTTTATCTGACCGAGATAAATCTCGAATAGCATTCTATTGAATGATGTATAATCTTTAGATGTTACCTTTCAAAGAATCAAAATACCTATATCCATTTACTGACTACTGATTTGGCGAATATCAAACAAAAAGGTAACTCTGATCAAGATTGTGATTTGCTGTTGTGTGCCCGGCCTATTAATATGCCCCTCCTTCTCCTCCCGTGAATATCACAGAATTACATCAGAGGCCCAATTCTCTAACTAAAAAATAGTTAAAAAAGTTAATATTTAATAATAGTTAGTTATATTCTCTAACTAAAAAAATAACATGTTTCGATCTTGTGTCGATTTCTTAAATGTCAGAAATGGTATTCTTCTATCATAAAAAAACACAAGAATATCAAATTTCTGTCAACATTTGCAATTCAGTCTCGATTCGGTTAACTTTCAGTGTAGTTATAAAATAATTTAGAGGATTGGGCCTCAGGGGATGGATAAAAGCATTGACTTGTGTACTCAACACGAATACTGCAATCAACAATCCACCTGCCAAGCGTGGTGATTATGGCAATACAATGCTTTTTGAGAGACCTCGTTCAACAGTGGACGTCTAAAGACTGATGATGATGATGACTTAAATTTTGTTTTCTCTGTCACGCTTTATACGTTTACTTAATTCCACTGAGGCATTCGTGGTAGTAAAAACGCAATTAAATAGCATAGCCCAATCAATTTTCTACTGCTGTGAGTAGTCTCTGGGACTCTAGGACTCTGGGAGTAGTCTTGACGTGAGTATGAGTTATAATCCACAGTTAAAATTAGGTTTATGACGGTTTTTTTGTTCAAAAAGAATCAATAATCAATGGTTCAAAGGCATTCCAGTTTACTTGATATGATTTTCCTTAACGTCCCACGTGATAACGATAATACGTTTTCGATTGAAAAAAAGCATCGGTTAACGTCCGTGGTCTGTAACCTAGATCCAAAGTCAGGGTGTCTCAGACACAATGTTACACGTAACACATCTAGACATTAATATCATTGATCTTGCCGATAAAAATCTCGAATAACGCTCTGTGATATTGAACCTGTCTGGTGTATGGATGGCTTCCTACGTGTGGTATTGTATTTCATTGTTCAATAAATACGTGGGTTAAGTTTCCGAGAACATTATAAGTCCTTAATAAATACTAGGAACTGGATTAAAAACTCCTTGTATTTAATGTGGGTACGAAGTATTGACTTATCTAGTTATTTAAATAAAAAAAAAAATTATATAAAAAATAATTTATTTTATATTTAAATAATTTTATGAAAAATTTACGAGTATTTTCCGCTAGCGGTTTTGTTTTCGCGTCATTAGTTTTTTCTTGGTCACTTTTTTTACGTGTAATTTTAACTAGATTTTAAGGTTTACCAATAAAAAAATTAAGGTAATGACTCAACATGTACTCATATCATGTATTGTATGTGTGTATGTATTCATACATGACTTTTCTGAAAATTCTAAGGGAAACTCTACGCCGTAGAGGTAGGCAGATGAGCTTTTACGAGCCCTCTACGCCGTAGAAGTAAAACGTAGAGCTGCTTGTTGCTCTGTGTGTAGACAATACGTCACTTTTGGTATGACTTTTATGTGACCTAATAACTCTTTTACTACTTAAGAGCAGACTTTTAGACTAATTCATGCTTTCAGGATTACGCTAGAGAAGTCTGCTGAACATAGGCCTAAAGACATAGAGTGCCTCGAAGTACCTCCTTCTACTGATTTCCTGTGACAACTATGCCAACGGTACATTGTGTAGAGGGCCATATTACACTGTGTCTTCCTATTCATGGTTACCACCTAGATCACCTTTTCCCCCCAAAACAAATCGATGTTGAAAGCCATATGGACTGTCCGTTGCCACTTCAATAAGAAATGGGGAATTTCTTATTGAATGCTTTAGCATAACTTTATTCATAGCTCTCTCTTTAGCCAGTGCAAGACATTCGGTGTAAAAGTTAGAATGATGATAAAAAATATCAAAGAAGGTTTTTCAAAAATTCCATAGACCACACCCTTATTGAACTAGGTCATATTCCAACCAGCTCAGCATACAAAAGAAGCGATGAGCAACGCAGTTTCCATGATACTGAAATTGGCTTAATATTGAGTATATCACGCGCTGCTGAAAAGCAGTTTTCTGTATCACATCTGGGTTTTGGCATGAGACAATTGTCACAAATTTTCGTCTTGTTTAAATATTAATATAATGTTTAATGCTAATAATATTAAATTTAAAAATATATATATTTTATCCTGCTCAAAATAAGCACCTGCAAAAATGGTTTTCATTCGTATTTTTAAGTTCGGGAACTGTTGAGCTAATTATTTATTTTTGACTACTGACTACTAAAAGGAGTTCGGGGAAGGTTTGGGGCCTAGTGGTTTTGTCTAGTGGGTCAAATGATGAATTGGATGCACAGGATGAATTGAAACTAAGGTGCAACGGGTAATCCAATTTAAATATGGCTTTGTAAGGCACATTTGTAAGGCGTTTAAGTACTCCAGATTTGTGGATTTAAGTCCATTAATTTTCAAGTTATTTAATTATGGACAAAAAAAACTTTGTCCAAACCGACCAAAAACAGATATATCCGTTAGTATTCCGGTTTTTACAATATTAATGGAACACTGAAAAAACTTATGGGTGATATAAAAATAATCTTATTTAAGTAACAAAAATTCAGAAATCAGGTTTTTGTTTATTTCATTTTATTGTCTTCCCAAACCTTCTCACGTCTTCCAAACCAAAGTGAAAAACGTTTATTTGTCAAGGCGCCTCTTCAATTCTGCATAACAGCCTGCGAAATTCGCAGCCACGAAGAAGTCTGCTATATTTGCAAATACATAACAGAAATACGTTTCTTGTATCTTTTATTCAAATGTGTATTTAAATGGAGAAGTTTTCCTTTGTTTCGCGTTTTCTTTGTCCCAGTAAGTAGGACATAATAAGTATTCAGTGTACTCTAACTTTTCTTTTTGCAGTAAGCATTATTTTTGTGTTGCATAATGTTGCTTCTCCTAGGCAAAACTCAAACTGTGGACGTAAAAATACCTACTCATTTGTTTTCCATCTTTCATGTCGGAAAAAAATTATTAAAATAAAGAAACAAAATTTCTGTATTTTTTTAAAGTGACATATTTAAAATGTATTATATTCGATGATTATTGATAACTATACCCTGATTTTTAATTTCAGACAATTTTTGTAAACAAACAAATGTCAAGATATATGCCACTGTGTGTATAAGTGTCATATGTGAATTTACACGTATGCTACACAATCATGACACTTATAGTCACATTGGCATATCTTGACACTTGTTTGTTTACAAAAATTGTCTGAAATTAAAAATCAGAGTATAGTAACATTTGTGTGTTATAGAAAAAATTGCTAGATTAAAGATTCAAGTTCATGAATTTGTAATTATTTAATTTATTTTGAATTGTACTTGGCCGTTAAGCTAAGGTGTCATTTTGATATTAGTCCTATTTGCTTCTAGGTCATGTTGCTAATAAGACGTTATGCTAATATGCCGTTTTGCTTTTAAGACGTTCTGCTAATATGCCGTTTTGCTTTTAAGACGTTCTGCTAATATTGCGTTCTGATGAAATGTCCCTTCGATACGAAAGCTAAAAAATATACATCTATCAAAATAACTTACTTATAATACAGATTTTTAGACAAAAATCACAATAAAATATATACTTAAAATCTCTCGAATCTCTCCTGTTTTCTGTTACCGCTATGATTTTGTACCTACTTGTGCCGAGTATTCAAATATTCAGAACACAATTACATACTAACCAAAGAAAGGATTTTATTGTATTCCATTGTAAGCTAAAATCATGAACATTTTCTATTGCTTTACAGTATTGTATCATTTATTCTGAAATAACTACCTACAGTATAAGCTTTCAAGGAATTTAGCATAGACATACGGTATTATTAAGCTTCTGTGTGGTAAGAACGAATACGTAACGTTATCGAGACGCTAGCGAGACGATCACCAATTTCAAATATTGGCCAATGACATTAGGGCGCTTTGAAATCTTTGTAAGAGTTTGTCCAGATGAGGCGTTTTAAGTGCGATTCGACTCGCGCGATTGTGAAATACTAGAGCATCATACATTCAGTCCACTTGCAGTCGCGCGTTTTGCCGCTAGCGCGAGCTCAAAACGCGCATCAATCGCGTGTTAATCGCCTCAAAGCTCTAAGTTGATTGGTTAATATTTGACGTTCGCAAAACGTCGCTTTGAACATTTTTCTTTTTTGACATTAGTCGTGCAAATCTTTATTTTCATTTTCATCATCATCATCATCATCATCATCATACACAGTCTATTTGGGTCAGAAGATTCAACTAGGAACGTCCAACTTCTAAAAAGAGGTCAACCGATAAATCCAAGTTGGATGGGCAGCGTTCGGGAAACTACGCCATATCTTCTCGTCACAGATACCGCAGAGCCTCAAGACGAAAGTCTATAATGAGTGCGTATTGTCAGTGATGACTAACGCCATTGAAACGTGATCGCTAACTGTTGACCATTTAGACAAGCTCAAAATTGCGCAGCGGGCTATAGAGGGAGCTATGTTAGGAGTTTCACTACGTAATATAAACCCAAATGAGGAAATCCGAATATGAATCAAGATCACCGATATAGCTCTCTGAATTAGCAAGTTGAGGTGAAAATGGGCAGGTCACATAGCTCGCAGAGGATACCATGACGTTGTAATGTATGGAACTATATGAGACATGGCACACAGCTTGCGTGACGTGCACGCAAGAGTGTACATACGATGACGCACGTGTCTACGCAGCCGGTGTGATGTGGCCTTAAAGGTTCTCGAACAGCGACCACAAATCTGACAATACAGTAAAGGAAGGCTCTCACTGGACTAAGTACTTAAAAGGTTGCAGAAAGTCGGTGGATGCAGGTGGCTTGAAACTGTTCGTCAAAGCATTCTATGGGAGATGTTTATGTCCGGCAGTGGTCTTCAACACGCAAAAATGATGTATTTTGCTATAAATAAGAGTTTAAGGGCCTTGTTCACGATCTTCAAGTAAATTGTTGATTAGTTACTTTCTAAGTAGCGTTAACCAGCAAGTAAAAGGGTCTATTAACTTTTATCAGTTTCACAAAAGAAAATTGGGTTCCGATTAGCAACTCGGTGGTTAGCTGAATGATTTAAAAAATAATTCAATCTAACCGTTCAATAGACGCTGTCATCAACGAGAAATGTCAGCAGTCACACGTCACGGTTGTCAGATTTGCGCGGCGTGGGTAATTTCTTGCGAGTTTCGTGATACACAATACAATTCATGTAAAATTGAAAATTATAATGGATAAAGCTAAAAGACTATATTATTATATTAGACTATGCACTTGGTTCACTGCATTTTTAGATAGGCGAAATCTGGAAAAAAAATCATATTCATCAAGTTCGGCAAAATAATTTACACGAACATGAAATACACGAACTCTCGGAATTGTTTGTCTTGATGAATTTTCTAATTCCTCTATTTGATGATCAATTCAATCAAATAAATCTATTTCTAACACTTTCTAAAAGGTTTTTTCGAAACAGTTTGATACTGATAGTGTGATCTACACAAAACCAGACAAAACTTGACTTTACTCGTCAATTAGACCGGCTAATCGGGAGATGAAGCAAGAAGTAAGTAACAGACTACTTTACTTCCTGGTTAATCCTACTCGGCCTTTGTGAAACTCGTATGCACAGTTACATGGGACTTTAACCGACAACTAGCCTACTCGAGACTTTACTTGAAGATTGTGAAAGAAGCCCTAAGAGTTAGATGTATCTATCAACCAAACACTTTATAATTTTCCAATCCAGATAAAAATAATGTCGACATTTGTTTAACCCAACTCATCATACACTTGAGTGCGTATCTATTACTGTTATTTGTCCAACAGTACCGATAGGCAAATATCCCAAGGGTGTTTGAAAGGCTTCTAGTAGACAGATATTGGTGTGTGGGTGTGGTTATTCTTTCTACCTAAAAACTAAATTGTGTGCTGTAATAACAAAAACTATGAAGGTTTTTTCAAGTGTTTTTCTTTATGAGAGCTTGTGTTTGGGTTCTATTATATGTAAAATTATAGTTTTTAGGTATAAAGTATGTATGTTAGTCTATAAGGTATATATTTATATTATGGGCTTATTGTTTAGGTATAATTTATTGTGCATTTCCCATGTAGCCTGAAATAAATAATTGAATTTGAATAATTGAATTTTAAAGAGCTTTTAGAAAGTACTTTAGAATAAAACGCCTTCATAAAATTTCATACAAAATGAATACGATCAATGTGAATAATTTACTTAAAATTAAAAAAATTATTTACAGAATTAATAAAACTAAAAATACAAACGAAAACAGTTGGAAGTCTAAAGTCTATTGCAAAAGATAATATTAACTGAATATAATTATTTTTTGTAACACTATCCATTATTTTTTTATCTGTATGTTGTTAATTTCCGTAACCACTACAATATGACGTACATAATTAAGAATCCCAGGCTTTACAGTAATAACATTTGAAAATTTAGGACGCATTATGGTATACAGTATTTCAAAAATATACTGTTTTATTGCCCTACCCCTGTTAAAGTGACTGCCTCACAGTACCCCGCTTTGCCCCGTAATAACCCGCTTTCCCCGGTAATCGCCCATTAGTTTTATCCCGGATGGGCAGTCTCATTTGCCCGGATTTATTCACCGAAGTGTCACCTAAATTATGTGAAGGCCACTCTGATACTCTGACAACATTTTTGTGATTGTATTTGTATTTGCCAACTTTGTTTATGTATTCCAATTGTATTAAACATCTAAAAATACAACCGAACTGAGAACTTCCTTTTTTATTGAAAGCGGTTGAAAAAAACTATTTTTAAATAGTTATTTGTTATACAAGAGTGCAAAGTTGCTTTTTAACCGCGTGCTCAATTTTGATGACCGAGCTAGCGAAGAATTCTAAATTTTAAAAAAAATTAGAACCCTGAGCGTTAGCGAGGGAATCAAAAGAGCACAAGGTGAAAAATCTTTGCACTCGAGTGCAACACGTAACTTTTCATCTCACCTCAGCGAGGAAATTACTAAATACAAAAAAAACATCTGCGCATTTTTAACAGTTTCAGTCAATTCTGTTGGCGTCAAATAAACTTCCTCGTCGCTAGAATCACTCATTTTAGGTTTTCTCTTGTTTTCAAGTTTCTTGTTTTTAACCTAAGATTTTAACAGGTTTTAATAATATGACGTGAAAAGAAAAAGGCGCGCGTAAAGCATATTAAAAAAAAGTAATACACCAAGAAAGCTTCGTGTCTGAGTTTTTAACAAATTAAAAAAGGATGTATGATAAATTCGGCACCATGGAGGTAGAAGTTAATAGGTTTAATGATGTTTTGAATTCACAACCTTAGTGCACACGATGTTCTAAATTCAATTTTACTTTATCCTCTAGCGGATAAAAACGGCTTTTGCACTCAGATATCGAATAGCAAAAATACTCTTTCCGAGATGGTGGGATGAAAAATGTATTACGCAGATGTCACATGTAGTTTTTGTGTTTGTATCTTCTCATTGTTTCCCCCCTAGAATGCCACGCCGAACGGTCTTGAGCCGCCTCCATCCACCGACTTCCTGCGATCTTTATAATGTATTTAGTCCATCGAGAGGGAAGTCTTCCCCCGTTTAGTTATAACATACAATTATATACAACACAAGCAAGGCAAAAAAAGGAAAAGCAAAGCCTATTTTGCTTTAGTGAAGTCTTTCGAGGCTTCGAAAACGTTCATTCAAAGGTCACGTCTCAATATTATCGTGCTTGTGATTTCAATAAGTTTATTAGAAGAAAGAAAAGAAAAGAAAAAAAGAAATATTATTGTTATCATGACTTCAATAAACCAAAATTTTATCTGACTTAAGTGTATCACACACGTAGCAGATGCGGTAATATATCTGTATCTGAGCGCGTATCTGTCCATATCGCTCTCTATACTAAACTTAAGCCCTTATATTTTACCGTCAAGCATCTGTAGGCACCGACATAATATATCAAAAGATGGACAGATTATATCTGTGTATACAAATTGAAATACAATACAGTTTGAAGGTTTCCGCGTGAATGTATCATTTTCGTATATTATCGTAGCTGCTACGTGTGTGATACCTTCAGATGCGATAAGTTTTTAAACGCACATAAAATATTACCGCGTCTGTAGCTGCGTGTGTGATGCACTTAACTTTTATTACATAATGATTACTACGCTTTGTGTCGTTTTCTCCAACGTATGATTACCGTGACCTTTTAAAATATCTTGTACATTATTTCAATCAGTTATCATTAGCGCACGCCCACACTAAATCAATGAACAAAAGAAATATGATGAATGTACGAATGAACAGAGATTCATGGAAACATTTTGCGGTCCTGGAGTCAACGTGTATTAGTGGGTGACACAGTAAATACAGAACAGTGCGTATATCATAGTTCAATCAATAGTTCAGATCATAATTGATCACAGTACCAAGTCTTTATTGTCAACTTATCTATGGTGTGGCTGGCGAATAGCCGGCTGAGGTGCAAAAGGTTGCGGGTTCGATCCCGCTGCGGAACAAATGTTTGTACATGCAAGCATTTGTCTGCAAATATTTTTTCCAGGTCTGGGTGTTATAGTCCCATGCTACTCGTAGTTCCTGATACCCACGGTACAGGGAATCCTAGTGTGGGATCAGGACTACGTACCAATGTGACTGAAGGATGTTAACAAAAAAAAACCAAGTCAAATTTGCTCTCAAGCTTGGCCATTCGATTTTGACCAAGCATTTAAAATATTAAGTAGGTCATTATAAAGATAGTTACTTTAATAGGCAAGACTTTGCAGAAATTTATTCTTTATTACTAATTCCGCCACGCTCAACCTAAAACCGAATTTTCGGTAGAGAGTAGCAAAACTAATTCCACCAACAAAAACTTAAACGTTTATTTGTCTATTTGATGTATTATAATTGAGTATGATATATTATTTCCCTTCTGCCAGACCTTACTCCACAGATAATAATACTAATAGCTTCATGTGTGAGAAATTAGGCAGAACATGGCTACATGTACTATTTATTATCATGGTGGGCGTACTAATTTGTAATACGTCGTATTGTATTTCTCGAAATTAATAAAATCACTCTTACTCGTTTTCGCCACCCGTGGCCGCTGACGAGACTTGAGTAGGTGTGTTGAAATGTCAGTGTCTATATTAACGTCTTTGATAAAAAGGTATCTCTAGATACTCTAGTCTTGGCTTATAGGATGGGAAGACCACTGCTTGCTTGATCTTGAGTCGTGTCCTTCCGCAACCTTCAAAATGTCGTTGTATTAAGAGAGAGCTTTCTTATACTGCGTCGCCTAGTTTGTGATCGCCACTCGAAAACGTTCAACGTTCGTGATGTCACTCGGGCAGGCATCAGCGCCGCGCCGTATCTACTTGTAGGTCCGGTGTAGCTGTATGCTGAGACAGGGACCTATTTGACCCCTACACAACATGCATTACGCCATTTGGTGTTTTTTTTTTTTTAGTTTTTGTAAAGTTACCTACTACTTAGGTAGGTAGGTACCTACTGTTGTTTTTATTTTGTTTCTTTTAAGTGAGGACATACACATAAACGTGTTTTCTTTCTTGCTTTCTTTTTACATTATCGCTGCAACTTGCTAATTCTGAGAGCTTTATCGGTTATGGCTAGGTTCTTTTACAGATAATTTATATTTATATTACATTACTAGCTGCCCGCACGCGACTTTGTTCGCGTGGTCCCGGTGTTCCCGGTGGTCCCGGTATATTTAAACCTTTCCGTGACAATTATGAACACAACAAAACCAAAATCAAATAAATCCGCCCAGGCGTTCTAGAGTTTTAGCGAGACAAACGAACAGCAATTCATTTATATATATATATATATATATATATATATATATATAGAGAATAGAGGAAGATAGAGGATAGAGGATTGAGGATAGAGGATTTTACATAACACTTATACATTTCGTATCCTATCACTTAAGAAACTCCAACTCTCCGTAGACTTTGAGCTTATGTATGAGACTATTATTACGTCGCAGTAAGTCATCACTTGGAAAACGCATTGATTATACACTTCCGTCCGTCTTCGTCATGCTTGAGGCTCTGCGGTATTGACAACCGACATTAAGGCCACGTAAATTAGTTATTCAGATATCGGGAGAAGCTTATGCTCTCAAAACAAACGTATAATGAAAAACAACATGAAAATGCTTATCAAATTAACAGAAATAGCTAAGCACAGCTGATGCAGCAGAAAGCAAGGCGCTTGTTGCATATTGATACATATCTCTAAGCAATATAGCTCGCATTGCTGTGTTTTGGTTTGAAGGGTGAAATTACATGCACATGAGACTTTTCACCTTTATGTCTCAGGGTTGGCAGCACGCGTGTGGTGCCAGGTGTTGCAGGCGTCCATAGGCTAAGGTAACTACTATCCATCAGTGGGCCGTATGATTGTTTGCTTGCCAAGTAGCATAAAAAAATATAGTTGTCTAGAATAGCTGAGTCCTCGCAGTGAGATATTATAATTAAGATAAACGGAAATCAAAGACCTATATTTTAAAGTGTAGTAGTAATTTCCCTGCATTTCCTAAAAATGATGTGATTTCGTAATTCGTTAAATATTTAATGTCCCACTCTCTCTTAATCATGTCAATAAACTCTCTAAAATCTTCAGGCGTGAAATTCTCTGGTGCGTCACAGCTGAGAAGACTACTAGCTGAGACATACTTTTTGCCTCTATCCCTATAAATATATCATCAGCAGCCTTTAAAAGTCCATTGCTGAATGAACCTTAACTCAGAGGAGGATTTGCCATATTCATCACGATTGGCAGGTGAATCGGTGACCGCAGTATAGTGTTAAGTACTTAGGTGGATGCTGCTGCCCATTCCCTGATGCAATTGCAACGACATCTATGGGAGGCAATGTGGAGGAGTGTATTCTTAGGCCGGATACACCACGGCTAGGATATATAAATACAATCCTTTAGAAAAAATTACTATACAAGACAATTAATTATTAATTGATGTAAAACCGGGTCCGCTGCGCTAATTTTTCTAACAAAACTTGTTAGGAAAACATGTCATTGTTTGTAAGACACCAAAACATGGCGTAGCAGACCCGGAGTTATTGTGTTTTTGCTACTTGTACTTGTAGCGCAGACTCTTTTCCACAAAAAGGCCGCCAATGGGCCCTTTTTGCGTGGCGAATGTGTTTTTGCTAACAAAACATGTTAGCAAAACATGTTACATGTTTTTAATACACCATAACATGGCGCCGCATCTGGGTTAATGCACACTCGGCTCCAGATGAATCTGCGGTTCATCACTGCTCTTTATTTCTGAAATTTCTTTATTATAAAATTAATTATTATTTTAAATAGTTAAAATTTATTATTTCGAGCCAGCTCTCTCGTTATAACCTTTGGTAATGTACACATTCAGCTCATTAGTAAGTAACTTAATATCTACAAGTAGTACAGCGTTCTAATGCTGAGCAATTTAGGAATGGAGAGGGTGGAGCCTTTCTTAGAGGGATGTCAACTCAACCGCAATGCGTGGTTAGCGTTGATAAAAAATGGATGATGATGAAAAGTATCATATGTGTTAAAACAGGATATAAAGTAGATACTTTATATCCTGTTTTAACACATAAGCTACTTTTCATTTGAGTGCAATTTGCACTCAAATCTGTTCAGCCGTTTGACCGTGAAGAAGTTACAAACACTCGCAAACTTTCGCATTTATATTAGTATGATTATGCTCCTACCACTAGGATTCTCTCTAACTAACTTACTTCGTTATGGCTCTTTCTTAGACACCCTGGTTTAGTTCAGAGAATGTTCCCATGTCCTTGAATCTTACATTTGAAGATATTGTACGTGCTTGAAAGAAACTTTTGAGATTCTGTCTACTTTGAACATGGATATAATTAGTATAAAAAATCCTTGAGGTACGTAGTATAAAAATTCATTGACTTTGAACGACCGAAATGCACCACACGAACTCATTAATGACTTTTTGATTCTTAGAACATTGAAAGCGAATTTATATCCTATATTTATTGCATTTGAAGGCATCGAACATTCCCTGTAGTGGAAACAATTATCTTCATTATGGCGACAAATAACGAGATAATTGTTTGACAATTGAGTTAATACACATAAAATAAATGAAAACTGAATCAAATTGGTTCGGAAAAATTACTGGTTCTCAATAAATTTACTGTACGTAAATTTACATCTTTAGTCCATCGAGTGGAGGGCCTTCCTCTACCGCGTCATCCGGTTTGTAGTCGCCACTCGAGAACAGGACGTTGGTGGATGGAGGCGGCTCAAGACCGTTCGTTGTGGCATTCTAAGGGGGAGGCCTATGTCTAGCAGTGGACTTCTTTAGGCTTTTTGATGATGATGATGATGAAGTTTATCTCAGGTCTGTTTAGTTCATACTCATTCTATAGCTTCATTAATATTATTCCAAGAGAAGCTCTCTCTCTTATGTTTCTACGCGGAATAGATTCGTATCAGGGTAATTACAAAGTATATTACCATCATTAGCATTTCTTGTTTGGCACATGTGGTGTAACAAATATTTTTTTGTACACCCCTCCCCCGGATTTATCTGTTTCCACATTTTAGTTTGGATACTCCTCCAAAGATGGCGAACGGGTACGTTGTTGGTTCCGCCGCTTCTCTCCAGAGGGCGTTCAGGAACGCACCTCGCCACAAGAGGGCGCTCTTAACATCTTTGAATTAAAATGGGGATTTCTCCTTTTCTTCCAGGAAATACCTACTTTTATTAGTTTTTCAGGTTGTAGAAAAATCCGGTGTATTTTGTTATGGTAATTCCTGAGGAATCCCTTGTAACCAAATTTTCCATAGACAGCTCTATGAGTAGCTGTCAAAGACAAAACTGCCACGTATCCGGAAAACGTCATCGCCTCGGTGGTCTTGTTATTTTTGGAGAAAGAACATTACCTTATTAGGAGATATTCTAAAAATCGTATCCGGCCAACGCGGCCTATAAATAAGTCGCGTCTGCGCCTCTGAGGTCTTGTTCGGAGCCATCTCGTGCCGCATACAGTGCCGCTTGCAAGATACCGTGAGTGCCATAGACCGCGAGGGGCGGGTCCCCGTCCGCTATTCCAACAGTGGAATCAACTTGTGAAATCTAATTCCAGCCTTTCACTCACAACTACGCAACTGCACCATCGTCCAACAATAACCTAGGACAGCGGCCGAGACGACTTCGGGACACGCCTCGAGCCCACCACCTGGCGACCACAAGATCCCCGGCGACCTTTGCCAGGTCATCTTCCCTTCGAGTTGAGTTGAAGCAAGCACGAGACGCCTCCCCAAATAAGGTACAGTCCCACGGTTCCATTTCTTCGTTGTTCAAGCCGATTGAATTCCCTTCGCATCGAACCAACGAATGGCCTATCGCCAACGTGCGCCCGGCCTGGTTACCTCCGTTTTTCTTTATTTATCCGGTTGAGCTGCAAACAGAGCAAGCCTCATGCTGCCTCTAGCAGCCACCGGCACATTTAATGCTTGCCTGTATTCTTTTCAAGGTGCCTTTTACCACATGTTATTAACCCAAATAACCATTAAGCATTCATTAATCATCCCGCTAGGCAAAGTCATCAAGCTTGCCGTGGTGAATCGACCATCTCTACTCCCTAGGAGATACAGATCGGTCGACCACATGTTCTTTTATCATAGAACCATACTTTGCATCCTAGCTGGCCAAGCCCTCTAGCATACTGCTGCCTGATTATACTACCTACCCAGGGAGCCTATGGGAAGCCTTTTTCTCTGCTTTATTTTATTTTCCTTTCACGGCCTTCGCATAGTGCCCCTCGGTATTGTAACCCTGTTTTTATTTTATCCGCCTGGCTTTGAGCTTTTTCTTACATTTTGTTTTCTCAAATTCCAGGAGGTGTCTAGTTTTAGTCTAGTGGTCGGCTGAGGCTTAAGTGCCTCGCTACACTAGACCGAGACGAAACCCGAAACCCGGAGAACGTGCACAGCCGAGTACAGTACGCGTCGTGGAGTCGACGCACGCGGCGGCCCGTTTCCCTGCCACGCGTTACGTTGGATAGTCGGTACTGTAACTCCATTTTCTACCAGTGCAACCAAACCGAAAGCCACGGGTCTCCCTCGGTCTATCATACACTTTTGAACGGGTTAACGCTCTAAAAGAGCTCCGTTCTGGCGCCCATTGATTTTCAGTAGTTTTCATGTCCTACGTAGTAGGAAGTCCATTTAGAATCAGTAATACAACTAAAATCTTTGTCTCATCTTCGTCTAACCTGTACTTATGAACCCACCTGCTCAGCTAGCCAGGTTTTCTCACGTTTGTCTGGTGGGTCGTAGGAAATTGGTATCCGGATGTGTAAACTTAGCTTATAAAGAAATAAGGGTCCATAATTGTAAGATTCACATTGTATAATTGGTACTCCAATAGTTTTAACCTCACCTGTAACTAGTTTATAAGCTAACCAATAAATAATTCAGGCTACGATTCTCTAAACAACTCTTTCTATTTCCACGCCTGCCACTCCTCGAAGAAATTTTGTAACAGTGGGCGAAACGGTAGTTTCAAGGTGTCTTATAATACGTTTGTATTTTCACAAAGTTGATCGTTGTGTTCCATTTTCAGGGTATTACACTGATGGGCAACATAAAAGAAACAGTTTGCAAAGTGCCTAAATCACCTTTAGTCCACGGTCGTAGCTGATTTTTGATAACCAGCTACGAACATGTAATTTTTTTCTTGTTTGATATCCAGTTACGAGAACGGAATGTACTTGCCGTTTTCGTAGCCATGTTTCTTAGCCAGCTACGAAAGTGGTTTTTTTTATATCTCCTAATTCTTTCCTAAAAATTTTTTTTTGCACTATGATGTAAGGCCTTAGTAAATATTTTACTGTATCGCGCCGTACGCGCTGCTTGTGGGAGGTTACTCATTATTTGTAATTCAAAACTACCCACATGGAGCCAATGATTTTTATCTAAGTTTTCGAGTGAAACTATACCTTATAAAGCTTGTATCGTATAAATTAACAATTAACTTAACTACGCTTAGTAGCACATATCGTAGATTTAAATTGTATATTCTCTATAAGTGAATTTGTATATTTTTTTGAGAAAATAAATGATTAAACCATGAAATCACTCAAATTAGCTCGTCCATGTGCTTTTTTTGTATCTTTAATTATTCTTTTATCAACGGCTTAGAATACCCAAGTTGGGTAAGAGCTTGATTCACAGGTAGGTAGTGAATGGTACAAAGTTATCTATTGCTATAAGAATAAAAGTGTAAAAGTTCAATCAACAACTTCATCAATATTTTGACCGCTAAAGATAGATCCCAGTCAATATTTGATATTCGTTTATTTTCACTTTTTTTTGTAGCAGATTTATATTCTCACAAGAGCGAAAAGTGGTCCACAGAGAATACCTACCCGTAGCAAGTTTGATAGTTATATGGAAATTTTTCAATTAAAAAGCTAAAGATTAGCATCAAGAAATCACCAAACCCAGATTAAAATTCAAAGTTACGTATTCAAACTTTCGACAACTTCAAAACATAAACAATCCCCTGTTGTGTAATGTGTGCCCGTGAATTAAAAATTGTTACAGAAATTTCTCTGTTTATTCGTCTAACTTTTATGCCGCAATTTTGCAAAAAAGTGGCGGTAAAAAATGATAGGAGGCATTCTCATGAAAACGGGATTATGTGTGTGAGTTTCGTCCCTTAACGCTGTAGCTTGGTTCCGTTATATTTCGATGCAAAAGAGAATAGGACCGAGCAAAGTTGCTTGTTTTTTTATAGGGCCAGTTTTATTGATCGACTTGTAGTTAGATAAATATTTTTTAATGAGACTTTAGGCACTCTCTATGCACGTTAAGTGTTAGTTCAAGGATACTAAAAATAAATAAATAAGATAAGATAATATAAGATTAGATAAAATAAATCATTTATAACCAGAAAATACAGTAGGTACAGTACAGAAATATATATGAAATAAATAACGAAAAATTGAGTAACATTATGACATTCTATAAATAACAGAAACTATGGTCCCACACTAGGCTCTAAGCCTCTCTCCCTCTCTAAAACTGGTAGTCTCGGCCTATGAATAGGCCTCCTTTAACTCCTATGGATATCGTAAAAGGCGACTAAGGGATTACGCTCGGGGATGGGCAGCTGCATCCAACTGATTTTTAGCACCAAACTGCGAACACCAATCCACTTGCTAAGCGTGGTGATTATGGCAAATCTCCTCATTGCGTGCTATGCATGCTATGAGGGAGGCCTCACCCAGCAGTGGATGTCTACCGGCTGATGAAGAAGAATGGTATCCCAATGCGGGGCATAGGCCTCCTGTCCCTCCTTCCATTAGTCTCTATTGTTGGCTATTTGGGACTAATCCTTCAAGTAGGAGTCTAACTCATCCCGCCATCTCCAGAGACAAAGATGGTGATATAGAATAACATTATATAGAAAAATATATTAAAGTAATGTTCTTTATATTTTAGAATGGATTTCCGCTTAGTCACACCTGGATTAATTGGGTTAGTATAATTTCGTCTAAAAAAGCAGCTGGTCTAATTAGCAATTGGTCTAAAAAGTAGCTGGTCTAAGTGGAAACTGGTCTAAAACTCAACTGGCAGATGGTCATTACCGATCATAACTATAGGTTCAATAATGTTGCGTTTTTATTTCAAGCATTTTTTCCAATAAAATACCTCCATTTTATACACAACCTAAGAGGGCATTAGCCATCGAAGCCCGCATTAAATAGATTTATAGAGGGTGCTCGTAAAGCGAGCCTGTTAAGGGCAAGAATATCGTTCTTTTGAGATTTGCTATTTTACCTTCCCCGATGAGTTCTAGGAATGAATTGGGATGTTATAAATGGGTCGTAAGAATGTAGGGGTGCTTTAGTATTTTCGTAAGGTCAAACAAGATTTTTACTATTTTTCGTAGCAACGTAGAAGCATCGGTCGCTACGCGCGCCTACGTAAGCTACGGGTTAGTCCAAACGTACCAAAACCACTTACTTCGTTTTATAACTTATTGCATAATATAAATATACTGTATGAGCACAATGTTGGGCCATAAACAGTTATAGGGTTCTGTAGGTGTGCCTTTACTAGTTAGTTACGGTCTCCCAATTTTGTCTGTCACTGAACTATGACAAACAATTAAAGCGTGACAGAAAAGAATAATTGACGGTATTGGATGAAATTTGAAGACTTTTGGGTTTGTCAATGTAGGCAAGTCAATAGCCTTAGTAACCAGATAAAAGAGATGTTACAATATTGATAGAATTAATATAATAGCTTTTTTATTGGGCATTATTGCTTAAGTACTTTTGTCTCCGGGAGATTAGTTTAAGAAGATAGCTATTTGTGATCTAATTGGACTGACATTTCGGAATGAATTGCTATGAAAAGTCAATAAAGTCAATGAACATGGATGATTAAAAGTAGGGCATCTATCTTTGAAGAGCTATAGTGTTAAAATTAACATAACATAACAACCAACAGTCACATACGTAGTCTTGATCCCACACTAGGATTCCCTGTGTCGTGGGTATCAGAAACAATGAGTACTATGGTACCATAACACCCCGACCCGGAAAAAATTGCGTCCTGCCCGTGGTCCACCTACAAAGTTCACCTGGCTGTACCAGGTGCAATTTTTTCTTCCCGTGGTCCACCCCAAGATAACTGGGTGTACCAAGGGTTTTTATTTCTTTCCGTGGTTCACCTTATTTCACCTGGCTGTAAGTGTAATTTTTTTCCCCCGTGGTTCACCTACAAACTTTTTATTTACTTTTTTTATTGCTTTTTTTTGACGCTCCCTGACCACGGGCAGGGAGCAGAAAAAATATTTGCAGATCATACAAACATTTGTCCCGCAGCGGGAATCGAACCCGCATCTCTTGCATCTCAGCCGGCTACACGCCCGCCGCACCACATAGGTCGTCAACCTACATTTTAAAACAATAATTTATGTCCAGTTACATAAATGAGTACCCTAGTAAGGTGCTGCACCAGAGATGTCTCCTCTTCATAATAATATCGATATCTAGAAAACTAGGAACCAACATCGACACGTGTTGCCAAACAATTAAACTTCTAGCCATACGTTTGGGCAGCAACCAATTTATTTATAATACTTAATAACGGTAATGTAATGAAAAAAACTGTATAAGTTAGTACCAACCTTTTAAAACTATGCCCAAGCTTATACTACAAGTAAGATTATCCAATAATCCTCCCCCAGAGATAGGAAATAAAATAAATTGTTTCGATTAAGTGCTCCTCTCTCGGTCTTCAATTTCCAAGATTGTAATAAAAATAGATATTTGGTTCTTTCCTTATTTATTTCAAACTATATAAACACATACTATATTTACACATTACACATTTACACATTTTATATATAGCTTTAAGCATTGCAGGTATAAACTTCTAATCAAAGTACCTAATTAAAATCGAACTCTGATAACATTATCAATATTAAGAATGTCTTTGAACATTTTCAAGGCATAAGTAAACATTTCTCGTTGGAATTCCTTTGAGATACTGACTCGTTACAGGACTTATAAAAACTTTTTCATTTTGTTCAAACACTTTTAAACTTAGTTTAAATTCTGATTTTTCTACGAAGAAATGCCTCTCTAATTTCATTGGTGAATCTTGGTTCGTTCCTTCGTTTGTTGTGTCACTAGTTTTTTCATGGTCTGCTGGCTTAGTATGAGTTTAGATAGTTTTCGAATATATATGAAGTTTCGTTTCCTTCCATACATTTACTTGCAGAACCCCTAGCAAAAACGAGAAGAAAACTAAAAACGCTGTCAGTAAATATATGGAAGGAAACGAAACTACATAATAGTTTCGAAAACTATCAAAACTCGTATTAATCCCACTGGTCTGCTTTTGGTCAGTGACAGCTTGAAGAATGGTGGTGCCCATTAGGTAGGTGTTTAAGCCGGGTAAGTATTCATTACACAACATTTGTTAATAAACTGTTTAGACATGTTTATTAACAAGTTTACCATAAATACTGTTTCTGAAACTAGACAGTCCACACTTGTCAGTTGTTGCTAGGATGTCACCCGAGGAGGTAGTATGTTGGACCACACTACTTTCATGTTTATAAACTCGCGCAACACACGTACACACCTGTTGACTTTTGCTTATAAACTAGATGTTTCATCTTGCTTTCCACTCGAAGTGGGGAACACGGCAACATGTTTAATAAACAATGTTTCATAACATTTGTTTTTAAACTGTTTACAGAGATGATGAAACAGTGTTTATTAACAAATATGTTGCCTAATGAATACCCGGCTTTTACTGCCCGTTAGTTAATTAACAGCCTGATTACCTCTACTGATGAACGAGGCCTCCCCCTAGAATATAATGGGGGGATTTGCCATAATACTGTACAAAGTTCGTCAAATAAGAAAATAAACATTATTTTAATAATAAACCAGGCATTACTTATTTCAGAAACTAGCCTCAGTTAGATTTCGGAATCAGAAAATCTCCTCAAAGCTCCTTATTCGCCTATGCGTCTTATATCTATGAAGGTTTGTATTTTCGTACAGTTTCAGAAAGATGACAAAAAGCTTCCCTTTAGGTTGTATTGCCTCAAAGGCTATACCACTTTGGTCCATCGTCTTAAATTGAATTATATCTCGCAAAGGGCTCCTTTGACTTTTTTATTTCTTTGATTAAATCCGTTCCGGCCAACAGGGGCTTATTAGCTGTTTTATTGAGAGTTGGCAGCTTATATAGAAAATTGAGAATTGCAAGGATAATTTGGTAGAGAATCTTCCCAACAAGTGATTATTTAATCATTTTTAAACTATATCGCTTTCAGCACGGACATGACATTTTGAAAATATATCGTTTATAGTGGTAGAAATAAAAGAGGAGTCATTTTGTATATAGCAGTTTACGCGTTTATGAACTACACTGATAGTATTGAACACCTACCAATATAAATCGCTCTCACAGAAAAATAAATAGCCTTATTTGTACAGATTGTAGAAAGGGGAAAAAATGTATGAAATTAACCTACTCGAGCGTCTTTCCAGTACCTGACAGCAATAAAACTTTTTACTCTATTAGAACAGAAATCTTGGATACAATAACGAATACGAACCAACTAAGCAGAAGCCTATGCTACGGCGTAGCACTTTTGTAGACGCGTAGAACTTATTTTTGTAACTAAAAAAATAGCTAGCTATATAGCCTACACTGCTCTGTGTTATGTTTTGTCTCTATTGTGTAACAGCTTTTCCAGGACATCGTATATCACTAGAGCATCTATTTTTAATTTCCGCCACAAGGACGATACATCATTATGTTTGTATAGTGTGTGGACAGCGGTTCCATTATAGTTTTTTTTTTATATTGAAGCTAGAGTAATATTTTAGAAGTTGTTTGTTTCTTTTATAAAAAAACAAAGTTTGTACACTTTCAAGTAAGTATCAAAATAAATTTTGTTTTTTTCGTTGCTTGTTTTTTATAACTAGATTGTAATCAGTCTTCCGGTTCATAATTAAATGGATATATTGAGCTACCTCAGAATCATCTTCCACGATTTGAATTCAAAAAAACACATAAAACAAGGCAAAAAAATAACACAAAAAAGTTTTTTTTTATGCTTCTTGGCAAGCAGACAAGCTTACGGCCCACCAGATTGAAAGCAGTTACCGTAGCCTATGAACGCCTGTAACACCAGAGGCATCACACGCGCTCTGCCGACCCTGAGACATAAAGATGAAAAGTCTCATGTGCCTGTAATTTCACCGGCACCCGTACCTTTCAAACCGAAACACAGCAATGCAAACACTACTGCTTGGCGGCAGAAATAGGTACGGTGGTAGTACTTCCCCGGACGAACTCTTTCACAAGAAGTTCTACTACAATCAAAAAGGTGATAAATGGTGATAAATTCCCCTTTAACAGCTTTCTATTTGTTTTGATCTCTTCACCCCAACCCCTGCACTGATGTTTTCAATCAACAGATTCCTTTCAACCAACCACTACGTATAGATATGGTAAATACTGCATAATATATTGCATCGGCGCGGATTGGGCGGATATTCCCAAAGTGCTGCTGAAATACGTGAGGTGGGGTATGCCGCATACCAAACGATAGTGCTACCGTGAAGGAGTTTTTGGTTACGTTTTCAAGTAAGAAAAAGTGGCATCTCATATGATGACTGGTACTCATATGTGATGGAAAGATGGCGTTACAGCAATCAAATAACATAACACTCAACAGTAATAATAAGTAGTCTTGATCCCACACTAGGATTCCCTGTGGCATGGATATCAGGAACTATGAGTACCATGTTATCAAAACATCCGTGTTTTTTTTGTTTTAAAAAAAACAAGTTTTAATTATTAAATAGCAGCTGCGTCTCTGCTATTTAACGGCCTCCGTTTGACAAAGAGGACTCTGCTATTTTTGGATTCCCTAGATTTGAATATGTCGTAGTGCGTCCTGCCTAATAATAGACTCCAACGTCTCCTCCTGTTGATGTCGTAAAAGCCGACTAAGGGATCACGCCAGTGGACAGCTGCATCTACCTGAGGACTCAACACTAACAGTAACTGCGACCACCAATCTGCCTGCCAAGCGTGGTGATTATGGCAGATTTTCCCATTGGACCTCATCCTGTAGTGGTCGTCTAAAGGCTGCTGAAGAAGTGATTTTCTGAGTGCCATACAACGCAATCAGAGGGCCTATTACGAGTTTTGCATTGCAAAAACCGGAATGTGGAACGTGAGCATACAACGTGACTTACGTAGAACTATTCATCATTCTGTGCCGCGCAGTCGCGACAAACAGTACAGATTAGTAAATAGTTACTACGTAAGTCACGTTGAATGCTCACGTTTCGCATTCCGGTTTTTGCAATGCAAAACTTGTAATACGCCCTCAGTACAGTCACAAAGTGCGTATAGGCGGCTCACATACAGTGCCGTGTTCTGTAGATAAAGTGTCTGTTATTTCATTTTTATTTACAAAAAAGTAGTTTCAACTGACTAGATAGATGGCGCTGACTCAACATCGACTATCAAAAATTCTAAGTGTTTTTTTTTTGCAGTTTGCCAACTCATTCATCTCAGTTTGGGCTCAACCATTCCAACTCAGGATAGCTCTATCGAGATTCAAAGTAAATTCTGATTCTAACAACGAAGCTTATAATCATAATATCGTACGATGACTTTCCAATTAAATTTCACAGTAGGCCTCCAAGCCGTGGGCCGCCACCTGCGAACAATTTGTATATTGCAATTCCTACGATGACAGACACGCACCATCGATCGATTTGGCCTAGAAGAGTGTTGGTGCAATTTTAGATGGCAAAAAGGCAAAAAGTAGTGGATAATATGCTATAATATAATACTCGGTATACCTCGGTATGACCGTGGAGTGTCCGGCTTAAGAATAGACCCCGTCACCATCACAATTGAGATGTCGAAATTCTTACCTCCAACAAGCAATCCACTGTCAATTTGTAGACCATTGCTAAACTAGGGGGCTGCCTGGTTTTAGAAAAACCAGAGAAAGTCCGAGGTTATGCAATTTTTGGCATAAGCTCGGACTATCTAGCTCGAAAGTTGCTTTTGGAAAACAAACCATCTGCTTTCGTAATACAGTCGTATATACCAAAGGTCGATGTTTAAGCCTAGACTGGTAGTCCTGGTTTAAACTTAAATTTAGGCCATGTTTTGTAAAACGCCAATGGAGTCCAGATCCCACACTAAGATGTCGTGTCTTCTTTATTGTCCACAAAGTTACAGACAAAAAATTCATGTCAAGACAATGTACAAAGGCACACGTCTCGCTTCTCAGCTGGCTTCTCATCCACCGTTCATCATGTCGGATATATGCATAATATTACTATTGCTTTAAGAATAGTCGCCATAGACCCTCGAAGTTAATTAGAAATAGCGTGTGCCTTTCAATCTATGCCACGAGTAATTAACTGGGCATTTCCATCCGCGCGCGTTCATCTATCATTTGTGAATACTCAGGAACACTCCAGATCTACTTACCTAGATTACATCTTTTGAAAAACCTTATAGAACTGATGGTCTAGTGGTTGAAATCTCAACTTCTGAGGGCCTATTACGAGTTTTGCATTGTAACAATCACTTTGCGAGTCTTGAGTATTCAACGTGACTTTCATAGTAACAATTCATCATTCTGTTCCGTACAGTCGATAGAATCAGCACAGATTCATAAACAGTTACTACGTAAGTCAGGTTAAATACTCACGACTCGCAAAGTGATTGTTGCAATGAAAAACTCGCAACAGGCCCTCTGATCAGTTAAAACCTCGGTCGTGCATAAAAAAATTCCAACTAATAACCGTTTTTTCTTGTTGAGGTACGGAACTCCAAAAACGATAAAAATGCGTCACCACATTGCGTCGCGTTGCCGTCTACTGGGCAACTTTATTATTGAATAATTATAATTCTAAAGTTGGTAGAATTTACTCTATTTTTTAAGTAACCCATTGAATAACAAGTAAATAACGTTCATGAGTAACAAAAATGTAAACATTACTTTGAGCGCTATTCGCTGTTTAGTTAAGTAATGCTGAAAGTACTTATTAAACTTTTTTTAAGGTTCCGTACCTCATTAGGTAAAAACGGGACCACGATCACTTTGTTGTCCGTTTGTCTGTCAAGACCCTCTTTTTCTCAGGAACAGCTAAAGGTACTAAATTGAAATTGGACACCAAATATAAGTATGTACTTAAACGTAAAATAATCAAGCTTCTAACTTAATTCACTGCTTAAGTCACTGCTTTCTTCCAGGTCATACTAATGCGACTCATGGTAAAACGTGTTTAGATCACATGATGATCAAATCGAAGCTTGAATCTACCTGTTTTATCTTTGAAACTTCTATCACCGACCATGAGTGTGTCGCGCTTAGTATCAATCTGGTTGAACAGCTTAAATCTCCTCTGAAGGCGAAACCTCAAATCAATTATGAACGACTAGATGTGGCGATTAAAAACATTAACTTTCAACCAGTCATTAACTGTGGTGAAGTCAACGTGGCAACAGAGCTTCTTATTAACTATATCACTACAGCTATCAAAATTAATTCAAATGTTGTAAGCGTCTCTAGGCGTAAGGTGATATTCAAACCTTGGTTGACTAAAGCTATTCTGCGATGCCTGAGAAATAGAGACAATCTTTATAAAAAGTTAAAAAAGGATCCCAATAATTTGATTATCAAAACCACTTATAAGAGGTACAGAAACTTTTACGCATTATGAATAAACGGCTTATCAGCTTTCTAGAGGCTAACAACCTTCTCTCTCCATCGCAATTTGGGTTTCGTGCAGGGAAATCTACTAGTGACGCTGTCCATGACCTCACGAATTCTATAGTAAAGAGTATTGATGCGAAGAGGAAGTGTATAGTTATTTTTTTAGATCTGGCCAAAGCTTTCGATACGGTCTCGACTCCCCATCTTGTGGGTAAGCTTGAAAGACTGGGTGTGAGAGGACTTCCCCTTATGATTTTTGAAGACTATTTAAACAATAGGAAACAAACGGTCAAGATCGATCACTGGGTGAGTGAAGAAAGAAACGTATGCTTCGGAGTCCCCCAGGGGAGCATACTCGGCCCTACGCTTTTTCTCACCTATATTAACGATCTATGTGATATGCAGCTTAAGAATGGTAAAATCATTTCCTTTGCAGATAACAATGCACTATTTTTCAGTGGGAACAGCTGGAATGAAGTTTTCTCTAGTGCTCAAATAGGTTTCACGAGGGTTTGCTCATGGCTAGGTTGTAATTTTTTATCTTTGAATATCTCCAAAACTAAATATATGGCATTTGCGCCCAGATCGAATCTTCTTCCGCCTCCTTCATTCTCCATCACAGCTCACTCATGTGATCTTATGAACTCATACTGTCCTTGCACGCCTCTTCTAAAGACTGACACTATTAAATATCTTGGAGTAACCATTGATCAGACTCTCACCTTTAAACCGCACATTCAAATTCTAGTAACTAGATTGAGGAAATTGATTTACATTTTTTAAATTCTTAGGCATGCAGCAGACAGAAGGACTGTTAAAATGGTATTTTACTCTTTATGCCAGCCAATTGTAGAATATTGTATCACGTCGTGGGGAGGTGCAGCTAAAACACACATTATTGAACTTGAAAGAGCGCAAAGAGCTATTTTGAAAGTTAGTGCAAGTCTTCCTTATCGGTTTCCTACGGCTGATCTTTATGCTCAATGGGATATTCTTACTGTAAGACAGAGCTTTCTTCTTCGTACTGTGCTGAAGCAACACTCCCAGTTGATCTATAATGTGAATAGTGTTAGAGATAAACGTCGTAAGGGGAAAGTCTGTGTTTCCCAGTTGTATCACACTAGCTTTGCGCATAATTTCTTCTGCTTCCTTGGCCCTAACTTATACAACAAGGTCAACAAGCTTCTATCTATCTACCATTTACACGCTGTTAGCTGCAAGAAGACTACTACGCTTTGGCTAAAAACCCTCGACTACGAAGAAACCGAAAATCTTCTTTGTCACTTAACTTGATCTCCAGCTGCTTATACGTTAAACTCACACACAAAGCATAACATAACATACATAACACTTGACAGTCACATGCGTGGCCCTGATCCCACACTGGGATTCCCTGTGTCGTGGGTGCCAGGAACTGTGAGTGCTGCCATGGTGTCGTAATACCTAGATCCTGAATAAGTATTTGCAGTTCATATAAACGTTTGTCTCGCAGCGGGAATCGAACCCGCAGCCTCTTGCATCTCAGCCGGCTACTTGCCCGCCGTGCCACAGAGGTCGTCTACTGCTTTGCTACTAGCGCCAAGTCCTCTATCCTATAAATTACCGCCCTCCTTGAGTTGTTAGTTTGTTATCTGTTGCTTAGTTTAATTAATTTTATTTTAGTTTAATTAATTTTATTTTTGTATTCTTTTGTATCTTTAGATTATTGCCTGGTTCTTCTTTTCTATTATCACTTGTCTTGTTTAAAGGTTCACTTCTCTTACCTAATTTTTACTTATGTATTCAGTGGAGTGGAGTCCTGGTGACCTGTAACACAGGTTTTTTATAAACCTATATCAGGCACCAGTCTCTCACAATACAGGTTCACATGTTTTTTGAAATTAGTAAGGTTTTTCACTAATTGACCTTTGTGATGAGAAAATAAACGAATTTATTATTATTATTATTATTATTAATTCCTTAAAAATACCTATATGACGATGAATGTCTAATTTTTGTATGGAAATCGCAAAAATGAAACACTTTTAGGGTATGTACTTCGAGTGACCTCAGAATTCTGAAATATTTGGAACGTTAAGTTTTGTGATACACAATATATAGAAAAAGTCTGAAATTGAAGTATTTCGACCATTTTACCTTTAAAATAGAATTTTATTTGTAGGAAAAAGTGGCTTAAACTCGAAAAGGGCACTGATTTTATCAAAATATTTTACAAATTGGAACCCTCATGGCGCAGTGAGTCACTCGCACTTGTCTATTTTATTATATGTATGCCTGTATGTTTCACGAGATAATAAGCGATACAATATTCGATAAACCTGTTAGAAACCTCTTTTCTACCAAGTACTTACTATTAAAAATACCATTTACTAGCTAGAATGTACGTAGGTACTGTTTTTCTTAATCCTAGCTTTTTCTGCGCTTGAATTGAAGATCTACCTCATAACATAATTTCAAAGTAGGTTTCTAGATTGCAAAGCCGACCAGCAAAAGCATCGCCCTAGTTTAAACTTTGCCTTAAATAAAATAGGAGTGAATTTTGCTTGTGAGGTTGTTGGCTAGAAGTTATCACATTTTACAGCTATATTACATTTTATACAGCCTCAAGTACAGAAAGGCTGTATCACTCCAAACAGTATTTCAGAGTATTGGGAGCTTTAATAACACTGGAGTTAGACTCAATACAACTCGAATGCAAGTACTATTACAGATCCAGAAAATCGTAGACTTCCAGCGATGTTATTTTTATCAAATAGAATAATATAATCTGTCATTAGCTGACTTTAAGATTCAATATTGATCGCGTGATTTATACCAAATATCTGCTTTAGTTTTATTAGAATCTTCTGTTCTAGCGATCACTGATTCATTCTTGATTTGCATCAAGACAAAACTCTATTAATTCAAATGGTACATTCTTCAAATTGTTGGTTCAAAGTTTTCATTATAGCTCTTTATTTATAGAAAGAATAATACTAATAATATATAATAAATAAAAAAATGACAAATCTAATGACCGTTAATACGATGATTTTATTATTTTTTTATTCATAATTCGATAATTTTTAGGATATTCAGAGATGATTTTTTAAAATGAAAATGAAATAAAATGTTGCAAAGGATCTAAAGATAGCTGAACTGATCCTAGTCACTACCAGATGGAGGCGTCTCTAAGACACTGTAGGCGTTGCCGAGCTGGGTACTGATTCTACGTTTTGACAAGCAATTGGCACGGACTTCAGGTGTAGTGTAACACGGATTTTTGTATGGAAAATGAGGTTCACGGAGTGTACGCTAGGGGCGCTCATCAGTGTCTCCATACAAAAATCCACACTACACTACACGAGACGTCCGTGCCAATTGCTTATCAAAACGTAGAATCAGCTCTCTGAATGTAATAGGTACTAATATGTTGAGCCAGATAAGGTTCACGGGTCACGCGTCCCTTCGACTTGACTCTCTGAAAAATCGTTTCAACATCTTGTTCACTGCTTGTGAACGTGGTAATACTGTTTCGTCTAAGTGAAACTTCTCTACGTTAATAGAATTTATTCTATGCCTCAAGTACAGTGTTAAAACGTAATAGAACATAATTTCTGAGTTTTGTAACATTCTAACCATTTTACGAGTCCCCAGCTAGATGTTTATTTAAAAGATCGTCGTTTATATCAAATAAACATTGTATTTTGTGGTTAGGTACGTAAACTAACCTGCCGTCGGCAGGGGATTACTCCTCATTAGTTATAAGTCTTATATTATAGTTTTCTTTATGTTAGTGTGTTTTTTATATTATGTTTATTGATCGTGAGTGGTTGTTCCGTAGCGTGAACAAGTGGCTCTGACGGAAGACCAGTGTTGGTTGCTAGTTTGCTTGTTAACCAACTCATGCTGAGGCAGAGCTATTTTGTTACTGAAGTTATTACACTTCGTACCTTCGGGTCTGTTTTCTTTTAGTCTAAGTTTTTTTATGTAACTCCAGTATACAAATAAATATATATTCTTTCTTTCTTTTCTTTTCTTTCTCATACTTTGGAGGCTATGTGGTCGCGCACTGCTAGGTTCCAGAGGAATTACCTCCCGCAATCACTTAAGTTTGGAATGATCTCCCTGCCGAGGTTTTCTCTAGTGACTTCAGTATTGGGGTCTTCAAAAAGGGCGTTTTAAAGTTTTTAAAGAGTCTGCAACGCGCGTGTGATGCCTCTGGTGCAGGCGTCCATAGGCTATGGTAACCACTTTCCATCAGGTGGGCCGTATGCATGTTTGCTTATGTAGTAGTATAAAAAAAATCGACGTGCTCAACCTATGTCTAGGTAGATGGGAATCTTCAGCATTTTTCTGAAGGAAGAAAACGTAGCTCACGCCAGGTTTGTGGATAGTTAAGATAGCAAGATACCATAAGATGCTGGTTTTGTTTGAAACAGTTGTAGCTAGACAAGATTTTAAGCGGCTTTGCAAACCCTCCATATTTTTTACATGGTCAAATACCTGATGTGTATCATTATCATCATGATCAGCCTGTAGAAGACCATTGCTGGACATAGGCCTCCCCTTAGAATGCCACGACGAACGGTCTTGAGCCGCCTTCATCCACCGACTTCCTGCGACGTTTATAATGTCTTTAGTCCATAGAGTGGAGGGCCTTCCTCTACCGCGTCGTCCAGTTTGTGGTCGCCACTCGAGAACCTTTATTCCCCAACGGTTATCAGTTCTTCGAGCTATATGACCTGCCCATTGCCACTTCAACTTGCTAATTCTGAGAATCTTCTACGGATCTCCTCATATTGGATTATATCACGTAGTGAAACTCCAAGCATAGCTCTCTCCATAACCCTCTGTGCAACATTGAGCTTGTCTATTCGGCGAAGACTTAGCGACCACGTCTCAGTGCTGTAAGTTTTATTATTATGTCCCGCAGTGGGAATCGAACCCGCACCTCTGGCTACTCACCCGCTGCGCCACAGAGGTCATCATGGTTGAATACATAATTAGCTCTATTTGTAATTCCTATATCTGAAATCAGTAGCATATACATACACACACATACATATATCTATATATGATAAATTCCCATAACTTTATTTATAACGTAGCTATTAATCTAACTTTCTGTTTTCTCATCTATATAAAATTAAAAATAAAATATCTCCATCAAACTTATTAACTGGACTCGTTTTAAACTGTAAGCCTAGTTCATGAAAACTCATCAAAGGAAAACTCAAATTGTAACGAGATTAGTAAACTTTGTTTATTTAAGACTGAAGTTTTATTTATTTCCAACAGTTTCAAACTAGGGTTCTTACTTTAAACTCCAAGTACCGGATAAACTTTAAGCTGTGTAGAAGCCACGAAATATAATGTCGATTGGTAACAGCCAAAAAGGGATAAGCTACATTTTCTAATTTTTCTGGCGAAAATGACTTATAATTACATTTATGAGATATTATTATTCTGTATTCCATAGTCCAAAAACAACGTTTGCTGGAAAGTAGGTAAGCAAAACTACAATCTATTGGACAGTACCTAATGTTTAGACCTATTCCTGAGTTCAATTATTAGTTCAACCAGTTGAACTAATTGGACAAAAATATTCCAATTAGTTCAATTTTCCAACTATTATAAATAACGAATAGCGCTCTCATCAAACAAATAGCTCAACTCCATCAAGAGTTCAACTATGTGGATGTGCTAAATAATAGAGAAGGCGTCGTATTCCTATCTTTGGTTCTAGCTTAGCTATGGTATAATTGCATCGTGGAAAAGAGAGAGATGTTCACGAAGATCGGTTATGTAGCGTATATTCTGTTTTTTTTTCATCACGCGTTCTTTGGATTTGACGCCACTGATAGGTGCAGAGCACGAAACCCACCACGATTTCTACAAGAATATAGTGTGGGAGAATGACGTGATATGCGAACTTTTTAGTCATGTATGTAGTAGCGACCTTCTTGTTGCATCTTTTATGTACTCTATCTTGTCGCATACCTATTATGACGTTCCTAATGTTTCCGTATTTTCACCTAATATTACGTACAATTTTATGTTAGTTAAAACCTATATTCTGTAGGTTTTATCTTTATTTCAATAAATATATATTATGTCCTGACACATCTTCTATAGAGAGTGATACAAGTTCCAATATATCTGAACACTTTTTATCCACAATATTACAAAAAGCCATCGAATCATTGTTTTGTAATAATTGTTACTACCCTAAATTAATTTTAATTCTTTTATTTATATTTTTTACAATGTTTGTTAAATGTTAGGCATGCAATTTTATACTTACTTAAGGTTGATCGTTTCGCATGTGGTGTGATATTCAATCATGTTTTTTGCTCCTCACAGCTTATCAACACTTCTTATGATAACGAAAACCGTTTTTGCGAAAACTAAGAGACCATAGACACCATGTTTTAGTTGTTAGTATCTCATAAAGATAATTAGTTTAGCTACGAATATTTTTAAATGATTTTTATAGTTAAATGTTTTTTTGGTTCAGGGATCCGTAGCTTAACTAATGATATTTATGAGATAACATCAATCAAAATTATGTACTTCTAGTTTTCACAAAATCTGCTTTCGCTATATCAAGAACTGTGTTGATGAGCTGTTAAAAGCAAAAAACACAATAAAAATTTAATTTCGCGCCACATGCGAGATGATCCACCTTTAATTAAAATTAAACCGCTGTAAAAACGATCGTCTCGAGTTCTCATTTATAACACACTTTTTATTCTATTATACTTTATTTATTTGTGAGTCTTGTGGTAGTCTCAGCTTAAGAATAAGACTCCTCCTACACCTATACTTTTGGTACCTTTTGAGATCAGGGCGATTCTAAGACGTCGGAAACGTTTCCGATCGGATTCGTTAGTTTTTCATTGCGATGTGGTACTTAGGTTTAGTTACTTACCACATCGAAATGAAAAACTAACGAGTCCGATCGGAAACGTTTCCGACGTTTTAGAATCGCCCTGCCGGAACCATAAAAACACGAAATAGTTATTCCGTGATTTACCACATCCAACGTATTTATCACATCATCCCAGCCTCCACTGTTAACTTTGATTAAGCTCGTTACTTTACACTCACAAAGAGGAAGCCCTCTATTTTTCTCTTTGATTGCTATTCACTTAGACTTAGTGCTGTATTGCTTTCAGTGCCAATGAATGTTTTCATCAATAAAGTCTACCTTGTGTAAAACCAGTTAAGAGAAGGTTGCCGGTAGGGTGCTTACGCCCTTATGTACGTGAACGGAGTTTGCTGTTATTTTGGCTATTATATCTTCAAATTCCATGAAGTTTCTTAAGTTAACAATGTATATATCAATTTATGATATATTGTTTATGTTATGTTGTTGATATGTCAACATATCGGTACTTAAAAATTTCCCGTTTTACAAAATTAAGGATACAATTCACGAAAGTTACTTTATGTCATGTCATATATTATGTGACATAAATATGTGCGAGTGCCTATTTCAGTTAGATTAATAAATATGTAGGTAACACTAATATACTACTAAGCTGGTTCTAGCTTGAAGGGTACATAAGGCAAATTAAACTTTACAACGAATAATCGGGTTTCTCCCCGAGGTCCAACTGAATTGTCCTACTGGTTGTACCAAAGAGATTATTTCCTCGTGGTCCTGTTACTGTCTAGGGTCTAGCTAGTCAATGGTCAGACTCAAAGCGCTCAAAGCAGTTATTTTCGCGTTAAAAGTCCTGCAGACATCTCTTTATGCTATTTTACTGTTTCAGCCTCTCTTTGTTTTGGATTATAAAGATTTACAATACAGCCTAAAGATATTGTTCAGAGGGGGAGATATTGTTATTACGAGTTTTGCATTGCAACTATCGATTTGCGAGTCGTGAGTGTTTACGGTGACTTACGTAGTAACTATTAATCACTCTGTGCTGCGCGGTCGATTAATAAAACAATAAATAATACGTAGGTCACGGAAAACGCTTACGACTCGCAAATCGACTCAACTCGTAATACGCCCTCTGAGCTGTTCTTTTATTTAATCTTATAGAAAATACAAGCTACAATAATTCCCATCGACACGAACCAGATATAAACCTGCAAAGACACTTCCTAACATAATTCGTAATGCTCTACTCGCTCTCGGAGACTATAAAGATGTCTCTACCCCGAATAGATAGGCCTTGTGAGGATAGCTATAAAATCGGTGAACTCTACGGTGGAGAAGCTGACACACGGGAATAAAATATGTTGAGCAATATTTCAAAGTTGTTTGAGCATAAGCTCGCGAACTATATCAGTTACGTTCACAGTTTGCACCACAGCTTGCAAGCATAGACCTGCAGCTCTACTTACATAATATGTTATATATTTTATTAAGCAGACTCTACTTCACATGACAAACAGGAATAGGTAGATAGATTTGACAGCTATTTTAGGTTATGTACGGGTTCCATTGCTGTTATGAAAATTTAAATTACAGATAAATGCTATTCTATTCAGTTTGTCGCAGGAATTCGGTGGATGGAGGCAGCTCAAGACCGTTCATCGTGGCATTCTTAGGGGACCTATGCCCAGCAGTGGATTTCTACAGTTTAGGTTCAGTAATGATGACCCTTCGGAGTTTCACTCAGTTTCTTATCTAAATTTTTATGTTATTTGTTACCTTGCTGGATACACTTCCTCAGTGTTTCGTGTATCAGCACCACTAAGAAACATTTTTCACTTTAGTAGATAACGCGATCGTGGTATGCACAATATGTTGATAATATTATGTAAGGTATTCCTATGATGATCAAAGCCCCGATTCCCATATGTATATTAAACTATAAAAATATTTCGGACAAATACCACCCACCCCTGGATATCTCGGTCAGTATTGACGCCACGGGTAGGAATGTACCAATGGAGGCTAGCAACATAGACACTAGTACAGATTGGAATTTTGGTAAGGCTGATTTTCCACTGCTCTATAAACTCATTAGTGATACTGCTTGGAATGATGTTTTAAACGATCTTAATGTCAATAGCGCTGTAGATTTATTTTATTCCAAAGTAAATGATTGTTTTAATTAAAGTGTCCCTAAAAAAATTCGCAATACTAAACCTACTCGCAGATATCCTACGTGGTTTACTAAAGAAATTATTGCTGATATTAAAATTAAATGGATTTTACACAAAATCTGGAAAGCTTCTAGGGACCCATATATATATAGCTTCTTTACTGCAGCTAGAGCTTCAATAAAACACAAAGTAGCGGTAGCGCATGTCAATTACACAACGAACATTCAGAATAACATCACCTCAAACCCGCGTGCTTTCTGGAATTACGTTAAAAGTCTGCGAACCAAAAGAAGGTTTGATCCTTGCATTACTCACGAAGGTCATAAATATACAGGCCAGGAAGCAGCTGTAGCTTTTGCGGATTACTTTAGCCGTGTATTTTTACCCCAAATACTCTCTCTTGATATCCAACTAATAACATCAGCCAACGAATACTCTTCTATAAGTATTTTAGATTTCTCAGAAGCCAAAATAGAATCCATCATACAAAAACTCAAACCAAAAAGCTCCATAGGCCCTGACAACATTCCTCCATATATTATAAAGGCTTTCAAAACACAGCTTGCATGTCCCATAGCTCATATTTTCAACATAGCACTGAAAACATGTACCTATCCTGAATCGTGGAAAAAATCGCGAGTAGTTCCTATTTTAAAAACGGGTGATAAATCTTAAGTTAATAATTATAGACCTATTGCTATCCTTTCATCACTTGCCAAACTATTTGAGAGTGGATTACACACTAAACTGTATAGACAAGTAGAACCTTTCTTGAACGACGCCCAACATGCATTCAGAAAGGGCCGCTCTGTCAATACAAATCTACTCACTCTCGTTCATTACATCTACGAATGTCATAAATATACAGGCCAGGAAGCAGCTGTAGCTTTTGCGGATTACTTTAGCAGTGTATTTTTACCCCAAATACTCTCTCTTGATATCCAACTAATAACATCAGCCAACGAATACTCTTCTATAAGTATTTTAGATTTCTCAGAAGCCAAAATAGAATCCATCATACAAAAACTCAAACCAAAAAGCTCCATAGGCCCTGACAACATTCCTCCATATATTATAAAGGCTTTCAAAACACAGCTTGCATGTCCCATAGCTCATATTTTCAACATAGCACTGAAAACATGTACCTATCCTGAATCGTGGAAAAAATCGCGAGTAGTTCCTATTTTAAAAACGGGTGATAAATCTTAAGTTAATAATTATAGACCTATTGCTATCCTTTCATCACTTGCCAAACTATTTGAGAGTGGATTACACACTAAACTGTATAGAAAAGTAGAACCTTTCTTGAACGACGCCCAACATGCATTCAGAAAGGGCCGCTCTGTCAATACAAATCTACTCACTCTCGTTCATTACATCTCAAACGAACTAGATTCTAACACCCAAGTTGATGTTATCTATCTCGATTTTCAGAAAGCGTTCGATCATGTTGATAATGATGTCCTTCTAAGTAAGCTAAGCACCTTCGGATTTACCCCTAATTTACTGAGATTTTTCGCAGACTACCTACGTGATAGAAAACAGTTCGTGCGGCTCGGATGCTTTGATTCGTTACCATATCACACTAGATCAGGCATCAGCCAAGGATCATCTTTAGGCCCCTTGCTATTTACCTTGATGGTTGACGATCTAGCCAAAACTCTCAGTAATGCACAGTGCTTGCTATATGCTGATGACCTTAAACTTTACAGTAAAATAAAATCTCTGGATGACAGCTGTGCTTTACAACGAGACCTTGAAGCAGTACAATCATGGAGTAGGAAAAATCGGTTAAACTTAAATGTTTCAAAATGTCAAGTTATGACTTTCACTAGATCCGCAGGTCCTATTATCATGCTATATAACTTACACGGGGAACTGTTAGTTAGACCACAGACCGTAAAAGATTTAGGTGTCATATTTGACCCAGAACTTACATTCCACAATCATATTAATAAACTTGCTGTTAATAGCTTTAAAAAATTAGGATTCGTAACCCGAAATTGCAGAGACTTCACAAACATAACCGCTATTAAACTACTCTACACTTCTCTTATAAGGTCGAAACTTGAGTCAAGCGCGTGCGTGTGGAATACCCATGAAGTGACGTACACATTAATGGTAGAGAAGGTACAGAAAAGGTTTTTACGATTCCTGTACAAAAGGGTATACGGCTATTACCCCTTTATGTATCCAACCTTCAGGGTACTCTGGGGTTCAACTCATTGGAAACGCGAAGACTCTCCGAGCAAATGGTCATAATCTGTCGCATTATACGGGGGCTTCTCAACTGCCCTGATCTTTTGGCTGAGGTGAGTAGGCTATGTGTGCCGGAGCAGCGCACCAGATTCCGCCCAGGGTGAGTGCCGCTGTTTGCTCCGAGGTCCGCGCGCACAGTAGCACGTCAGCAATCCCCAGTCTGCCGCGCGCAACGTCACCTAAATGCGCTAGTCGTTGCAAATACAGATTTTGATGTATTTGCAGATAGTTGGCCAAAAATCGAGGAGTATTGTATGCGCTATTGTGAGAAACCTAGCTCACTAGTACCGTGGTTGACGGATTCATAATAGGTCTCTGTACTAATTCGTTGATGTAAAAATTAAAATACGGCTCATGTAATTTATGGTTTTATTTGTTATGGTGTAAAAAAAAATGCTTGTATTAGTATTAGAATAGCTTAGTTAGTAGATGTAACGCATTGGATTTTTGTATATCTGTGATGTTACTCTGTTTTTGTGAATAAATAATTTGTAATTTGTAAACATTTAATTAACAATCAAATCTCATCTCAGTCAAGGATCACGTCCGTCACTGCGTGCGTAGTCCTACTAAAATTTCATTTTTTTTTGACTACTGAACTTTTTGTTATGCTGAGCGAACTAAATGTTCGTGTGTATAAGCAACTAAGCAAGGAGGATGTTATATATTCACCGTCCGAAGAGGTTTTATCCTTTCGAGAAATACAAGTACCCGTTCACTTACTAAGGATACTATAGGCTTCTTCAATGTAGTGGGTTTCATACAATGTCGGTTGGATTATCATTAAGGAAATAGGTTATAAGAAAACTTGCACTCCAACTGTAGGTATTACGTAAAGAAAGTATTCAAATGAAGCCAGTTTTACGCACGTGTTGCAAAACGACCGAAAATGACGTCGTTTTTACGTTTCAAAGCAACCGATATGAGATAGAAAATTGAAAGCATCTGACTTTTGTTATGTACTTCGGATATTGAAGTTGAACTGTAACCGTTTATTACAACGGTAACTACAGGATACAATAACATACATAACATAACATAACACCCAAAAGTCACATACATCCCGAACTAGGATTCCCAGTGTCGTGGGTATCAAGGAACTACGAGTGCCATGGTACCACAACACCCAGACCCAGAACAAATATTTGCAGATCATGCAAACATTTGTTCCACAGACAGCGGGAATCTAACCCGCACCTCTTGCGTGAGGAGCCGGCTGAGCGGCTACTCGCTCACTGCACCACGGAAGTCGTCCTCCGTGACAAAGTAGAGGGAAAAAAGCAAGAAAAAAAACAAACAGCATAAAACAGGTTAAAAAACAAACCTGGCAGAAACTCATTGTATATTGCAGTGATAAGGTTAAAAGAATCGAGCAACGATAATGTTGTTTCTAGTTTAAATTGAGATTTTTCCGCCATTTTCATGGAAACACATAGCCTTATGAGACCCCATGATAACTTCATTATAGAAATACTCACAAGCGCTTCGCAAACCTGCTAATGTAATCAAAATCTACCTGTTAACAGCAACCGTCGTCACAAACTCGACCTTATTCCGATAGGTAAGAATTGGATCTTGTATAAATGGAGTTTTGCGTGAGGAAATCCATTTCTGTGTTCGTTCAATTTTGATTTCTACTTATACCTGCTATCTACTGGTGGTCTATTTACTAACAAAATATCTGAGCAATCTATAAATTAAGTAAAGTATTTGCAACTTGAAAAATCTAATTGACTATTTAGTAACCGTATTAAATAAGAACCAAGATCACCGACACAGCTCTCAGAATTTGGAAGTTAAAGTGGCAATGGGCGGGCCATTTAGCATGCAGTACTGACAACCGTTTGGTAATAAAGGTTTTCAAGAGGAAACTACAAAGCGGATGACGTAATGAAGGAAGGTCGTGAACATGTGCCTAAGTCGGATTCATAAAAGTGAAAACACCACGCATAGTGAAGATATATGGGTGTAATCGCTTAAGAACTTTGGCAAACTAAATATACGGGGAGTTAGAATGGACTTTGTATCTCAGTAACTCAGGATACCGGAACCGGGATGTAGGTAGATCATCATCATCACTAGCCTGTTTACGTCCACTGCTTCATAATACCATAAACACCACGCTTGGCAGGCGGATTGGTGATCGCAGTTTGGTATTAGGTACTCAGGTAGATGCCTGCTCATGGAGATGGGCAGTAATGGATGTATTAAAAGCCTTAAGAAACCTTATAAGACGATTCAAAATGATCCTTGTGATTTCAATGAATAAAGTTCTTTTTGACTTTGACTTTTACACCACCCCTGGTGCTACATACACGGGAGGAGAAGGAGTCAATTCTTAAACTGGACACACTACGGAACAGCACGGCACGCACGTAGGTAGGTACCTAAGTAAATAAAGGTATAGCTTGTTCATCGTATCACTAGTTCTTTGTTGGTTACCTTGCAACTGCAGCTTGGCAGGTCAGAAGATAGTTTGAGTTACGTTAACCCTGAAAAAAAACCTGGGACCGATCGCGAGGACCAAGATCAAAGGATAAAGATAAGATAAGATAATTTTGTTCCCTATTTTAAAAAATATGGTACTCGTACAAATTAGACTAATTTCAATGGTACTCAGTTGTAATAACATGATATCATGTACCATAAGGAGCGCTGTCTCCTGCACTAGGTCTCATAGAGCCTGTGTTGCAGGGTCACAGTGGTGGTCAAAGGATTGAGTGTATATTATTATAATATGACATACTAACCGCACCCCGCGGTTTCACCCATGTAAACAATGATGAAAATTCATGATGATGATGATAAAACACCTATGTGTCCATAATCTGTAATCCAGGGTATAAAGTCTCCATTCCAAACACTCAAATCCGTTCCGCCATTTATGAGCATGAAAAAGTAACAAAAATTCTCACAAACTGTCACATATTAGTGTGATGCATAAATGTTTATTCCACCATTGTCTGTTAGCTCTTTTCAGGGCCACCAAACTTCAAGCTCTGACCTAACGTAAAAAACCAAGAAAAACCCAGTTTAGTGTAGTACCTAGTAGTTTGAAGAGAGGGCGAGGTAGGATCTCATTGGGGTAATTAAATCGATTGCATTGGCTGTAAATCGATAACCCTAACGATTTGTTAGTAGAACAGCTTCTTGTGAGTTCGTCCGGGGAAGTACTACCACCGTACCTATTTCTGCTATTAAGCAGTAGTGCTTGCATTGCTGTGATTCAGTTTGAAGGGTACGGGTGCCGGTGAAATTACAGGCACATGAGACTAACTGCTTTCCATCAGGTGGGTCGTATGCTTGTTTGCTTGCTCAGTAGTATAATATAATAATTATAACTTACAGTTTAGTTTACTTACATAATTAAGAGTTTTTGAACAAGTGAAAACATAGTTAAACTACTTATGTATGCGATCAAATAAAATCATCGAATCATCAACTCACATCTTTGGATAGTGTTATACACTATCCAAAGATATCTAAAATGCTAAGCAGTTATGCTTTCCATCAGGTGGGTCATATGATTGTTTGCTTGCCAAGTAGGATAGAAAAAACAACCTTCAGATTTTATTTTTTACTAACACCCATTCGTTTGTAAGTAGTCCCTTTCGTGCCAAAACACGCACAGGACTACGCGAGTTATTTTCGTAAAATGTCCGCCCCCAAATATATCACGTAAAATTACGAGGGAAGTGCCCTTAGGGCGAGCAATTATCGAGTTTTCTATGTATATTGATGTACTAGCTATTACACGCGATTTTGCTTACTTTTACGAGCGTACACTAAATTCATCCCCAAAATGGTTTTCTCCTCACAATAAAAAAATCTCTTAATTAGTTAGTTTTACCAACTCAGGTAGGTCGGTAGTAATCTTTAGTTTTTGTTGGTTCGTTGATTAGTTCTGAGAAATTGGTAGGTACTGTACCTAACTAAAACATTGTGTACTCGTCTATACTTTTATACAAAACTGTTAATCTAGAGTAAGATTACTAACCATATCATTATTATAATTAAATTTAGCCCATTTTAAGTAGACTGTAAAGTTCTTTATGAGTGATAATAAACTTCTATAAACCGACACTTAACAACATACCATACAACATAGGGTTGTGAGCAAAGGGAGTCTCTGACCTCATTAGTGAAACGATGGTTGAGTGAGTGAAGTGCGAAGGGGTGACAAGCAACTCTTCTTCTACTTGCCTACTTGCAATTTCCTTTGCAAAGGTCTTTTAATCACTTTGTCTAAAATTTGTAGTCATTATACATAATAGTTAGAAATTATACATAATCGCTAGACTAATCAGTTTGATTATAAAATAATTAACATTCAACTTCACTTGAAAAATTGTTATTAGACATAGCATAGAGCCGATTATATTAATTATTAAAATTATTTAATATTATGTTAGATGGTGCCGTGGTGTGCCCGGCCTAACTCCTCCCGTAGATGAAGTAATAGCTGGCTAAGAGGTTACAAAAGGGGATGGGCAGCAGTATCCACATGAGGATTTGATGATTTGATTGGGAGAGGCCTTGTCCAGCAGTGGACTTAAATAGGCTGGTGTCGTTGTTATTGTATGTGACTGCTAGGATTTGCATTTTTCTGGTAAAAGTTTTATCAGCCTAACCGTAAAAGGATGAAAAATGTGAAGTACTTAAAAATGTGTATACCCAAAACGTGTTTGTGCTACCCAAGACACAGGGAATCCTAGTGTGGGATCATGACTACGTATGTGACTGTTGGGTATTATGTTATGTAATACAAATGTATAACACCCAACAGTTACATCCATAGTCCTGATCTCACACTAGGGTTCCCTATGTCGTGGGGCTACGAGCATCATGTTACCATGTTAACACCCAGATCCGGAATAAATATTTGCAGACCATGCAAACATTTGTCCCGCTGTGGGAATCGAACCCGCACCTCTTGCGTCTAAGCCGGCTACTCACTCGCCGCGCCACAGAGGTTGTCAAATGCACGTGGTATGGCATGCACTTTTTTTTTCATGTATATTTTTATGAAGGTAGATTTATGTGGAACAGAATAAAAGGACAAAAATTTAACGTAAAAATTCAATGTAATTTCTATGACTGATTAATGTACAAATTGATTTTCTTCTTTGGGTTGAGTGGATTTAGTAAATCCTCGTTTGATTTGTTTGGGTTTTATTGATAAATTCGCTGAAACCATTTGAACCAAAATGGCGGAGATTTTTAGATCCGTAAGTTTATTCTGTGCTGTGGCGTGTCCGGCCTAAAAATAAACCCCTCTTTCTCCCGTGAATATAGTAAAAGCTTTAATAAGGGACTACACTTCAGTTTGCTGATGAATGAATTATTTATTTACATAATATTATATTTAGTATATTCGACTTCAACGTTCGTGATGTCACTCTGGCAGGCCCTGTCTGATAATCAGCGCCGCGCCGTATCTACTTGTAGGTCCGGTGTAGCTGTATGCTGAGACAGGGACCTATTTGACCCCTACACAACATGCATTACGCCATTTGGTGTTTTTTAGTTTTGTGTAAACTTACTACTTAGGTAGGTACTGTTGTTTTTATTTTGTTTCTTTTTAAGTGGGGACAAATAAACGTATTTTCTTTCTTTCTTTCTTTCTTAACACCAAACGGCGATAACCAATCCGCCTGCCAAGCGTATTATTTGTATTTAATGGGGAGGTTTTGTCCAGCAGTGGACATAAACAGGCTAGTGATGATGATGATGAAGTTTATTCTACAGATGAAATTCTAAACATTAGATAGATCGAGCAAAAACACTTTACTGCCCAAGACAAATACCCAGTTTATAAGCGTGTCCATTGCCACTTCTAGTGGCGACCACGGACCTTATGACGCAGTAGAAAGTCCCCATGGGTGGTCTCGATGGACCAAACACATTTTAAAGGTTGTAATTTCGTGAAAGAAACATTTGAAGTGGGGTTTATTTCGTAAGTATAAAGTTCCGGCTTAGATGCAAGTTCTCTTACAAGTCACGTTTTTTTAATAATTTTAATATCAAATCCAACCGTTTTATTATTTGGCGATCTCCGTGGCGCGGTAGTGGAGTAGCCAGCTGAGTAACAAGAGGTTGCGGGTTCGATTCTCGCTGCCTGTGCCACCACTGCAGTACCATAGTACTCGCTGTTCCTGATACCCACAACACAGGAAATGATAGTGTGGGATCAGAGTCCTTACCATCAGGGCGATTCTAAAATGTCGGAAAAGTTTCCGATCGGATTCGTTAGTTTTTCAATTCGATGTGGTAAGTAACTAAAGCAATTTTATCTCTATTTTATTTTTTTATGAATTTTCTCCAGTAAAACACAGTAAAAAACAATAAATATTGTATATTCCTGTGTTTTACTAGAGAAAATTGTTAGAAAATTATTTTAGTTACCACATCGAAATTAAAAACTAACGAATCCGATCGGAAACGTTTCCGACGTTTTAGAATCGCTTGCATGAGCTCTTATAAGTTCAGGTTAAAAACTATTGAGTGCAAAATATTGGTTCCGTATAAATATTTTAAAGACGCAGAAGGTCTATAGACTTCTGCGATTAAAGTTGTTCAATGAAATGAACCAATATTTTGTATTGAATAGTTTTTGAACTGAATCGCTATAAGAGCTCATGGTAAGGCCTCATAACAGTTGAGTGTAATGTTATGATAATGTATTGTATCGTAAATAAAACAAAAAAAAAACGCAAAGTTTGTTTTCATAGACTCAAACAGCCCTTATAGGTTTGTTCCGAGTGTATACAATCCAACGTTTAAGTTTACGAAGTTTACTGGTATGGCGCTTACGCCCTTTTGAATGCGATCTAAGTTTGCTTCTATTCTGGCTATTATTTCTTCAAACTCCATGAAATGTAATACACATAATAGACCCATGGCGCGTCAGTTATTTTATAAAATTCGTTTTTTTTTTAATTTATTATTTGGTAACCATATAACGTTATAAGAAACTAACGCACCACGGGTCTAGATATTAGTGTACTGATCATGTGTACATAGTTTCATGGAGTTTGAAGAAATAATAGCCAAACTAGAAGCAAACTTCACTCGGCTACCGGCAACCTCCTATTAATAAATGTTCCTTAATCCAACAGCCACACAGATTCTAAAATATCTAGATTCTAGACCTATGTACTAACATGATTATCTACTCCATGCAAACTAGTCTCAAAAATCTCTACATTTTCAAGGAAAAGATTTATTTTCGCTAAATCCTTAATAGATTTTTTTTCTCTTTTCCGCTGAGTGAGAACCCTCAGAGGCGGCCACTGAAACGTCATTTCTCGGGTTTTTTCCCGAGTCATTAGGCACACGGCCGGGATAACGAGGGGGGAACATGGAACTACTAAGAGGATATTCGTGGATATGATTCCACTGATTTGCTACGCGCCCGCTGTGTTTGGAGTGTCGTTGTATTTATGGTTCTTTTAGATTGTGACGACCTCTTAGCGTGGCGGGCTTAGATGCAAGAGGTTGCTGGTTCGATTCCCGCTGCGGAACAAATGTTTGTATGGTCTGCAAATATTTGTTCCGGGTTTGGGTGTTGTGGTACCACGGTACTTGTAGTTCCTGATACCCACGACACAGGGAATTTTTGTGTGGGATCAAGACTACGTACGTGACTGTTGGGTGTTATGTTATGTACGTATTTTTTTTGAAAATAATAATTATAGTTATTTATTTCACAATAATTTTATGTCGGTAGTTATTTTTATTATGTTATGTTATCATTTCCAGTCAATTTTTTTCAGCCCATAATTTTTGTCTAGATTGTTAAATTAAAAAGTACCTATATTCTGAGGCCCAATTCTCTAATTTTAAAAACATTCCAATCACAATATAATGTCGTGTTAGTCGCACTGTCTTGTACCTCACATGCGAAGATTAAGTAATAGTTACTATACGTGACAATGCGACTGAGACGAGATTATACTGCGAATTGAATGTTTTTAAATTAGAGAATTGTGCCCCTGATTTTTAATTTCAGTCAATTTTTGTAAACAAACAAATGTCAAGATATGCCACTGTGAGTATAAGTGTCATGTATGTGTGTCATATGTGAATTTACACGTATGCTACACAATCATGACACTTATACTCACAGTGGCATATCTTGACATTTGTTTGTTTACAAAAATTGTCTGAAATTAAAAATCAGGGTATAAGTATATCAAGCGTTGCGTGTGCTGTCTTATAAACTTTTGCTGATGTTTTATAAGGTCTCATTTTCTATGTATCAGCTTCTCCCTGCTCCGAGGCACCACACTGGCGCTTCCCACCTAGTGTTAAGCCAAGCCATGTTTGTTGCCTGATTCTTCTAGGTGTAGTCGCGTTGGAACAGGAGTAATTTTAGTTTATAAGACGATTCAAAATGATCCTTGTGATTTCAATGAATAAAATTCTTTTGAATTGATTTGATTTGATTTATCATATATAGACGATCTGTGTCCCATTGGCAACTTTCTCAGTTTGCTTTCTTTTCGAACAAAATTAAATGGTCACACCGTTCCTACAATCTAGATAAAGTATTCATGTAATTGTCTTTGTACCGCTAGACAAATTGTCCATCAAAAAGTTATCGTAGCGCAAAAGCGCTGATAAAAGTACTGGGTGGTTATTCGCTATGACCTAAGAGATTCCTTGTCTTATTGATTATTGATAGCGAATAAGGGGCCTGATCGACAAACGACGCGTGACGTTTCTCTTAGGTAAAAGCAGTCCTTTTTTCGCTTTAGTTAGAACCTTATAATTGCATTTGGTTGGTGTCTACGCACTGTAGCCTTTCACTCCTCTTCAGTGGTATACGAATATATTTAAAGAAATACATTAGAAATATTCGTAGACTATTAGACATATTAATGTCTAATATTAAAACATGAGACAATTTTTTTTTTCTAAAAACAAGAGTCTCCATTTTACCTTCTTTTTTTGAACATCGATGTAAGCTTAACGTTTGCAACAGGATTTTTTTTATAAATATTATATTTCCTCTATAATTAATATTTTCTGTTTATATTCCAATCGCTATTAAGTTTTACTTTGTAGTCAGAGACACTTTGTTTAGAGTAGGTACTTGTCAATTTGTTTACCCTCTCGATAGACCGAAAATATTTTTAATATCGCAAGAAGTCGGTGGATGGAGGCGGCTCAAGACCATTGGTCGTGATATTCTATGGGGGAGACATATGCCCAGCAGTGGACTTCTAACGGCTAACGATGATTTTGATCAATGACTTTATAGTAGAGGTGGACCTGGGAGATATCCCGACATGATAAAAACGATGTTTTTGTTCAAATACATGTTTACGTAGGCAATTTTAACATTCATAAGCGCAATTATGCTTAATTTGGTTAAGAAATATTGAGAAAGCAGCTGGTTAATAAGGCTTTTGATAATAACGGTTGTGTGCACGAAAGATGCTTCAATACCCGAATCCTTTCCCAAAACTAGTTCCTTCTATAATCCGTTCCTTCAGCCATTGGTCGAACAAAAAGCTCTTTTCAAAGCCATATATTTCGTGCAAAGTAACCAACAAAGAACCAGTGACTCGAGAGCTAAGAAGACATGATTTTAAAATTTGTAAAGTTTAGGAGAAGGCTAAACTTTACAAATTTAAATATCATTAATTTATTCGAATCGTTTCGCTCCTTCCATAAATAGAAATCATTTATTTTTCTTGCCAATTTAACAAATTGCCTTCCAACAAAAGGTTCTCTGAAACAGTTGACAAAAATAATGACCTTCTACTGAACAATGTAATTGAATTATTTATTTGCTAAAAGTCGGAGGGTACTAAACAAGCAGCGATCGTCAAGTATATGATTTGGCACTGCATTTTCGTCTCGATATCATAGTAATAACTAGTTTGCCCCGAACTGAGACCTCGCGATAACACCTTTATCAGCCCGACTACTTAACTAAGTAATTTCCATATTTTCTATTATTATTTTTGAAAATTTTCACCTCGAGGTCTACCAGTATAGTATCTATCAGTAACTACTCTAATTTCCTACACATCATCGACATAACCTTTGAATAGGGCTAAGCAACGGGGCGTAATACTACATACCTGTTAGTACCCATATCAAGTACCTGACGAATTAATTGATAACGTCCTTTTGACAAAAACCATAGAACTCCAACGCCATTCAAATTCCTAGAAATGGGAGGTCAACATTGGATGTTATATTGGATTCTGTTTTATGGAGTACAAGTTTCAAAATTCTTCAATTTCAGACTTTTTCCTGTAGTTGTGACACAAAAGCCACAAGCATACCAAATTTCAGCATTGTGGGATAGCTGGAAGTACCCTAGAATTTTTGATTTTTACGTTTTTTATTTTCCCTAATATCTCGAAAACTACTAAGGCTAAATACTTATTAAAAACAGTTTTGAAATGTCCAACCAAAGCGCTTTCATTAGACACCCCACTTGATCTGACTGTCTCACTTTTATTTTTTTTACCCCCTCTTGGACCCCAATATCTCAGCAACCCCCTGACCGATATAGCTCATAACCTTACCTACAAATTGTACCAATACTATCTACCCCCATACCAAATTTCATGAAGATCAGATTAACGGTTTGGAAGTTTTCATCGGACAAACATACATACATACATACATACATACATACAAACGCCGATTCTTCCAACTTGACCCAGAGAACTCGCTTCGCTCGTTCAATAATATCTTTATTTCCAGGCTTATTGAGAAATGTACAAAACCTTATCAATAAACCAATAGAAATATAATAGGAACCTTATAGACTAACATACCTACACATAAAAAAAGTGATCGTGATGATGGTGCGGTGACGTGTAGTGCACCTGCGGTATCTTGTTTCAGGCATATAGAGGATCAATGATCTTCTATTTTAATAATAATGATATAATAATAGTACACCTGGACTCGGCACGCGTAGTCAGGCGGTTCCTCTCTCTGCAGTCCTATCCTCCAACCGCTTGGGCCTTGCTCCGCGGCCGGAGGTTTCCCGTTTTGATATATATATTTTTTACTATATTGTTTTGTATACTATTATGTTTTTGTAGATAGTATTTATTTATAGTAAAAATGTATTTTTTTAACGAGATTATAAATAAATTAATGTCATAATAATAATATATTAATTTATTTATTCAAATAACTTTAGGGTTGATGATCCGATTTGAATATTACTTTTTTTTTCCTATAATAAAAAGTTAACCAAATGATAATTTCTTCATCAGAAGTTAGGCGTTCAACTGTTAGGCGAGGCTAACATAGTATGAAATGGGGGGATTTGTCATAATCACCACACTTCTCAGGCAAATTGGTGCACGCAGTATATGGTGTTGAGTAACTCAGGTGGATGCTGCTGTATATTCCCTGGTGTAATCCCTTAGTCAACTTTAACGAAATCCATGGGAGGAGACGAAGATGTCTATTCCTAGGCAGAATACACCACGGCACTGGTGATTGGTATAAAATCCACTGCTTAAGCCCACAAATTTTTGACCTCCCATCGTAGCCCCTTGTACATTATACGCGATTTTTAACCTAACGTCAAAGAAGTTACGAATATTTTGATTTAATAATCAATAAACAAATTTTACTAAAGTATAACTTTCGTGAATTATATCATTCATTTCGTAAAAACGGGAAATTTTCACGTACCAATATGTTGGTGGAAGCACCAACAGGTTTCGACCCTAATCGAGGGTCACAGTGCGAGGAAGGACGCGGCGGGAGTGTAGCGCGGATCCTATACCCACCCTGATGAAGACCTTCGATTAGGATCGAAACCTGTTGGTGCTTCCACCAACATATCGGTACGTGAAAATTTCCCGTTTTTACAAAATGAATAAATAAATAAACTAGTGGTTCGCCCCGAACTGAGACCTCGCGATAACACCTTTATCAGCCCGACTACTTAAGTAAGTCATTTCCATATTTTCCATTTTTTTTTATATTTTCACCTTGAGGTAATTTCCCACACATCATCGAAATAATTTTTAAATAGGACTAAGCAACGAGGCGTACATACTACATACCAGTATATCAAGTACCTGACGAATTAATTGATAACGTCCTTTAGACGCAAACCATAGAACTCCAACGTCATTCATATTGCTAGAAAAGGGAGGTCAACAACGGATGTTATATTGGTTTTTGTTTTATAGAGTACAAGTTTCTAAATTCTTCAATTTCAGACTTTTTCCTGTCTTTGTGTCACAAAAGCTACAAGTGTACCAAATTTCAGCATTGTGGGATTGCTGGAAGTACCTTAGAATTTTTGAATTTTACGTTTTCGTTTTTCCCTAATATCTCAAAAACTACGTTGTCTAAATACTTACTAAAAACTGTTTTGAAATGTCCAACTAAAGCGCTTTCATTAGACACCCCACTTGATCTGACTGTCTCACTTTATTTTTTTTTACCCCCCTCTTGGACCCCAATATCTCAGCAACCCCCTAAACGATATAGCTCATAACCTTACCTACAAATTTTACCAATACTATCTACCCCCATACCAAATTTCATGAAGATCGGACTAACGGTTGGAAAGTTTTCATCGGACAAACATACATACATACATACATACATACAAATGCCGATTCTTCCAACTTGACTCAGAGAACTCGCTTCGCTCGTTCAAATAAAAAATAATTATTGTTATAAGCTTTTCTCAATAATTTGAGAAAAGCTTTTAAATAACATAAAACTCGAGTAACTACAAAAAAATATTTACTGTAAACTTTCTTCAGATTGGACCTTGGCATAAACAAATACGACGCAGAACTTGAAAATCCTATGTGAATTAATTTTCAGGTAAGTATTTTACCTGAAAACCCTGAACGAAAAGGTCAAAAATATATCACGTGACCCCAAAACCATAAGCCACAACAAATGTCGGTTGTCTTTATAGTTCTAGTTACCTCTGTCGCTAACCACGCTACGCTTGCTTGGGTACAAGCTATCTAACTTAGTCATTGTATCTGACGTTGCTACATTGGAGGTAGGATACCAATTGTGTTAGGTGTAATATCTTTATTTCTGGTCTGCGTTTTGGGGCCAGTTAAACTGCTTAGATTAATTGGTTTAAACGAATATAACTGGTTTTACACAAGAAAAGACACTTGAGGTAGGTTAATTGAGAAAGTCGCAAAAAACACTTGGTTTGGCTTGATCCCTAGTAAAAACTGCTGGGTCGAAACATTTAAGATTATAATTGTGATGTTAAGAAAATTCAAGTTTTGGGTCTAAGTTGATTTTGCCTACTAACCGGACTTGTTGGGCAATTTTCGTTTGTATAAGACTAGTCCTGGCTGCTGGATTATTATAGGAGAGTTATTACTGAAAGAAATCGTTATCCGAGTTGGGCGATAAGCTCACAACTTGTCATGTCTATATTTCTTCTACTGTGCAACCCACGGTGAAAACAGGCCCTTTGAGGCTCTTTCTACCCCTTCGGGGAAAAAGGCGTGTATTATGTACGTTATGTATTTAATTTTGAAAATTTGCAAACATTGTGTATACGTAAAATTCAATTTTACCAAAGTAAAGTAGAGATAGATTATTTCAAATAAGTCATGTTCCAGCACAGCTATGCAGTTTTACTAGAATTACCAAGACAATAGCGAGACGATACAAATGTCAAGTATTGACTAATGACATTAGGGTAACTTGAAATACATGTAAGTTGATTGGCCAATATTTGACGCTTACAAATGTTTCGCTAGCGACTCGGGAACGTAAAGGTGTAACTTCACTTGATGTATATTCACAAATTTTTGCGTTATTTATCCAAGGCAAAATCAACCATGACTCTATCAGAACACAATGTTGTTTGCCTTGGCAAAATAATACAAACATTTACGCAAATACGCCAAGTGAAGTGCCACCATTAGACACTCGTGCTTAGGCCTCTGAGCTCCATATAAACTTTAAACATTTGACATTTCAATACAAAAAACTTGGTTAAAGTTAACTGTCCGTTAACTCAGTGTAACCAGCCTGTAATATGAGCGTTATCAGTTCGCCGCAGGGGATCCGAGTGTCACTTAAATTATACTTTGGTGCCAATTAATTCCTCGTTAACGGAATTGCCGAATCGAGAGGTATGTCATATAAAGCTTATACTGTTATGCTGTTAGTTGGTTCAATTTGCCGATAGGATGCCGATATTTTGGGGTTAAGCTCAATTTGTAAGATAATTTGTTGTGTTCTTGCTTAGTCGTTTCAGAAAAACTTCACGTAAGGGTGATTTCACCAACAAATAAACAGGCAGTTAAGCCACTGTTGGCTATCCTGTCCTGTCACTGTCCTTTTGACAGGTGTTTTCAAAGATTATCTGTCACCTTGGCTAATGATTACGGTAAACGCCCGTTTATTCGTTCGTGAACTTGGGCCTTAAGGTTTGCATATATTATGTAAACTTTAGATTATTTTTTATGACAGGCGTGATGGCAAATCTATCCTATTCTATGGAAAGGCCTTGTCCAGCAGCAGTTTTTTAGTAGTAGAACTTCTGAAAGATTTCGTCTGGGGAAATACTACCACCGTACCTGTTTCTACCGCCAAGCAGTAGTCGCATTGTTGTATTTCGGTTTGAAGGGTATGGGTGCTGGTGAAATTACAGGCACATGAGACTTTTCATCTTAATGTCTCAGGGTCGGCAGCGCGCGTGTGATGCCTCACGTGTTGCAGGCTTCCATAGGCTACGGTAACTACTTTCCATCAGGTGGGCCGTATGTTTGTTTTCTTGCCTAGTATTACAAAATAAAAACAGTGGGCCTACCAGTTGATAATAAATGCTCTGTTACTAACTTTCATTATTTTTTTCCGCATTGATCATTAGCGAATGTTCATACCACTTTGAACAGTACCAACTCTATAGCTTCCTAATTCTACTTCATTTTTCACACTCATGGCGACTGAACCTCCGACCTCAACTTCTAACCTTTGTAACAAGTCTTATAACTTTCGAACCTTTGATGTTCTCTTTAGTTAGAACCTTCGTAATTGGTGTCTCGTCTTAAATATCGTAGACAAATTATGTTCGTTAATCATCAAAGACTATCGAATTATGAGGATAATTATGTCGTTAAAATGAGTTTAATGTTTCTAAAATCTTGTTAAGTACTTTAAGTAGGTATATACTATAATCGTTATCATCATCATCATAATCAGCCTGTGGAAGTTCACTGCTGGACATAGGCCTCCCCCTTAGAATGCCACGACGAACGGTCTTGAGCCGCATCCATCCACCGACTTCCTGCGACGTTTATAATGTCTTTAGACCATCGAGGTCGTCCTCAAAGTATAATAATATCTTACAGGTTAGTTTACTTACAGAATTAAGAGTTTTTTAACAAGTGAAATAGTAGATTGTATCATAAGGGAGCAAAATAATATTTTTACGGCGAGGGCGCTTTTTTGAATCCAGAGCGAAGTGAGGTATTCTAGAGTCGAATCCCGAGCATAGCGAGGGATTTTTTAGTAGAATCCCGAACGTAGCGAGGGATTCAAAGTACGTCGCCCGAGCCAAAAATATATTTTGCGCCCGAGTGTTACACTCTACTTTTCATCACCCACTATGAGAAAATAAAAGGCGCCTCATATTTTATTTCAAAACAAAACCATGAATTTCTAATAATTCATGAATAACTTATCATTTAAAAAACAGACTTCCGCCATTGTATTCAACTAAAAATTTGGATGAAAAAAAAATTATGAAAGAACCATAGTCGTTTTACTAAAGTAACTTTCGTGAATTATATCATTCATTTTGTAAAAACGGGAAATTTTCACGTACCGATATGTTGGTGGAAGCACCAACAGGTTTCGACCCTAATCGAGGGTCTTCATCAGGGTGGGTATAGGATCCGCACTACACTCCCTCCGCGTCCTTCCTCGCACTGCGTCTCTGAGCTCGCTCCTCTCGGCTCGTCCGGTGCGGGGGTGGGGGGGACACAAGCACTCCCCCCACCCCCGCACCGGACGAGCCGAGATGGATCCATGAGGAATTGAGGGAACTCCTCAAATATAGTAGGCATACATATGGCGATTTTGATATTTTCAGCAACAAATCAAGCATTTACATTCAGAAAGTATCATAATCCTTTCACCACTATGGTTCTTTCATAATTTTTTTTTCATCCAAATATTTAGTCGAATACAATGGCGGAAGTTTTTTAAATGATAAGTTATTCATGGATTATTAGAAATTCATGGTTTTGTTTTGAAATAAAATATGAGGCGCCTTTTATTTTCTCATAGTGGGTGATGAAAAGTAGAGTGTAACACTCGGGCGCAAAATATATTTTTGGCTCGGGCGACGTACTTTGAATCCCTCGCTACGTTCGGGATTCTACCAAAGAATCCCTCGCTGTGCTCGGGATTCTACTCTAGAATCCCTCACTTCCCTCTGGATTCAAAAAAGCGCCCTCGCCGTAAAAATATTATTTTGCTCCCTTATGATACAATCTACTATTTCACACCACCTGCTCGACAATGTCCAATTACAAATCATGCAACTTCAACGTAAAGTAAAGCATTGTCTCTCTAGGGATATAAAGTTGTATGAAACTCCCTAGAGTTTAAAGTGATTAGAATTTGGAACGTCAAATTCGTGTGGAGACTCGTGGAAAACACTAAGTAAAAAAATGCCCATATGGCATTGTAAAGAGGTTTGTTCGAAAATCGAACTGGCCACCATAAGCAGTACTCAAAAAAATGTAAATGGTGCGTTTACAAAGAATGTGAAACAAAAGATTATTTTGTTTCATATGACATTTTTAATTAACATGAATTTTGCAATAAAGTTTACTGAAAATCACAGCACCAAACACGCTGGGCGCGTGTTTGGAGCTGTGATTTTCATTAAATTTTATTGCATTATTCATTTTAATAAAAAATTACAAACGATAGTGATTTTACTCCAAAGTTTATCAAAACAGACGCTTTAGAGATTATTGTGTTTCTACTATCGCAAAAATCAAAACAAGCCCTGGCTTTTTACTGTCTCGCAGAAAGTGTGAAAAGTAGAGTATGCTCCTCTGGAATAAAGCCTGTCTTCGTCTTGGGCAGCTTGAACCCCTCGCTTCACTCAGGACTCTATATAACTCACTTTAGAGTCCCTCGTTACGCTCAGGGTACAATATGCCGCCCGCGACATAGACACTGCTTTATTCCCTTAGTGCATAATCTACTATTACACATAGTTAAAATACTTTTGTATGAGATCAAATAAAATCATCAACTATATAACGCTATCCAAAGTTATAACAAACCAATTTAGAAAGTCTACGAACTCGCTATCTCTCGTGTCCATTTCGTCCCAAAGGCTCAATCCAAAGATTTTAATCTCCTTAAATAAATGGAGAGAATTAATCAACTTTTCTAACAGTAAAGACACCCGAATCAGCCAAATACTGTTCAAGCAGCTGGTATTCGGAATGAATCAAGAATAACGAGAGTGAACTGGGATAATCCATCACTTGAGAATTACGAGGATTCTAATTCTAAGTGAGAGTGTTAAATTCTGCACTGACATCCCGCTGTGTGGTGTATTGTGCATTTTCTCCCTATGCTAACCCTATCCCAGCCAGCCCAGCTCCTTAAAGTAACGGAGCAGGACTTTGGGTTGGTGGCAACACCGTTGAAGTGTGTCCGAAGGCGTCGATGATGGAGAGCAGGATAGAAGTAGCTCCTGCAAACCCGTCTTGACATTTACAATTTTCAATTATGATATTACAAGGATTGCTGGGTTTGTTTTAATTCATCACGATGCTATCCATTCTTCTACAATAGGCTTTAGACGTCCACTGTTGGACGAAGGCTCCCTCATAGAATGCAATGTGGGGATTTGCCATGATCACCACGCTTAGCTGGCGGATTGGTGATCGCAGTTTGGTGGTAAGTGCTGAGGTGAATGCTGCTGCCCATCCCTCGTGAGATCCCTTAGTAAGGCTCTTATTACATCCTCAGGAGGAGAAGGAGGAGTCTATTCTTAGGCTGGACTCACCACGGCACAGGCTGGACACATCACGGCACTTTCCATTACCGTAATAATAATAATAATAATTTATTTATTGAGTCAGATACTTAAAATCCATTTTTTGTTAGTAGGTACACTTAAATTATTTGTTAAAAAATACATAATAGCCGTCAGACAGTAACTGGGAAGTAGGTAATTAAAAAACTTTTATCCGAATCCCGACCAAACAGACTCCAGCGAGATGCCTACCTGATCAGGACTCGAACAAAAGCCTTCATTACTGGCAGACCGTAACGATCAGGAATGACCTGCAGGATGCTGTTGGAACTGCTCCGCACTCTGCTGAGCAATGAGGCAGTTTTCTTACGGATGATGGCGTGAAAACCATCAACCCTAGCCTCCGCAAACATTGTAGGTGCACTGCAGAAGCGAGGCAGTCCCATCAGCATCCTAAAACCATTATTATACTGGACGCGCAGGGCATTAAGCGATCTCTGAGTAAAGCTGAACCACAGACTGCTCGTGTAAAAAGATTGGCAGTAGGCTTTGAAGAGAATTAAAGTTGAGTTGAGTAATGGTGAAGCTCACTTACCTACATTTTACCAATTGAAAAACTCAGTGCTTTCCCCATAGGTATGACGTTTGAACCGAAAGATGGTCTCAGTATCCAAGAGGTTGCTGCTTTGTCTGGATAGGCTGGAAATTGTTATTTCTTCCTAGTTTCCCTACTGTTTGTTCATCTATTTATACTGTGTAGAATTAATCAACTATTATCGAGGACCAGATTTAATTAAAAATTCCAGGGGTATCCAAAAATATTGAACAAACAATAAAGTATTAACAGGTACACTTAATCCCTTTTATTAACAGATTGCTTTTGTTTTATCCTTTGAATGTTAAAATTGAATATATACATAATCTACCTATTTAATTCACATTTTACTTTTTGAAATATTTTTGACCACTTCTCTAAGAAATTAGCTAAATTTATGGTCAGCTGAACGAGATCTCAATAGTGGCAATATTGCAAAGTGTTTAGAGAACCAATTTAGGTTATCTTGGCAACGAATTTTGTTTATAAATTAAAATACTAATGATTCTGAGCGAGTTAATTTTGACCACAATAACATATTCGACTTTAATTTTTGATACTACTATCTGCGTCGTGCGGTTACACCTACGTGAACAATGATGAAAATTGATGATGATGATAAAAAGTATTCTGTGTGTTAATCCAGGGTATATCCTGGATACCTTATAAGGTATTTCCATTCCAAATTTCACTCAAATCCATTCAGCCGTTTGAGCGCGAAGAAGTAACAAACATACTAACAAACTTTCGCATTTATAATATTAGTGTGAATTGATTTTAGAAGAGGTAAGGCGAAAATTGTTTCACAAATGTCTGTATTAGTATTATGCAACAGCATCAAACATCAGTCATCTTTTTGTTAATGTGTTTTAGCTGTTGGCGTTAATTTTTATGAAAAATAAATAAATAGATAACATACAATAACATGAACACTCAACAGTCACAAACGTAGTCATGATCCCACACTAGGTGTCGTGGGTATAAGGAACATAACACCCATAGATCCGGAACAAATATTAGCAGATCATACAAAAATTTGTCCCGGCAATCGAACCCGCAACCTCTCGTATTGGCCGGCTACTCACCCGCCGCGTCCCAGAGATAAAACAGTATATATCAGTTTACTTTTTAAATTGTTTCGTGATGTGAAATGATGCAATATCATGCACTATTTACTCGTACGCGAATCCATTCCATCAATCGAGCTACGAACAAGATTGACATTCAATTTATATGCTTCAGCTAGATCTAGTCTAGGAGGAGCTATTTCTCAAATGTTTTACAAATAATAATGCAAAATAGTTTTTTCAAGTCCTAATTTTAAGTTTAACGATGCTTAGAATAATAATATCATCAGCCAATTGACATTACTGATTGATTGCTGGAGAGGCCTCCCCCATAACAATGGGGGGATTTTCCATAATAACCACGCTTAGCAGGCAGGTTGGTGATCGCTGTTTAGTGGTAAGTACTCAGGTGGATGCTGTTGCCCATCCCCTGGCATAATTGTATAGTCGCCTTTTATGTCATTCACATCAGGAAAACTTGGAGGTATCCTGTTCTTAGGCTGAGACAACAACGGCCAAGCTATTTGTTTAAAGTTAGCATAATATTATCTTCTTCCTTCCGTCGTGTATCGTGATTTTGACCGAATCGTAACTGAATTGTGAATTGACAGAATGTTGGTATTCTGCTATCATTAGAATTAAATGGTCTTCATTTGACTACTAAGATTGATTTTATTACTTATACTTATTTGACTTGTTTATTTCATTGTAAATAACATTGTAAACTAGTTTTTCAGAATAGTCTCCCCAGCCAAGCGCACCATGCTCTTAAATTGCCTGTAATAGATATATCGAGATTGACTCTCATTCATATGTAAATTGCTCCGAGAAGTGTCTTTGTCACTCAGAAAGCAGTTACCGGCACCTGTTTTAGTATGGTAAAACAGGTGCCCGCTTTGACTTTTGAGTAGACATACTCTTTTCAAATTATGAGTTCTGACGTCTCCCTCTAGACTAGAGAGCACTGACACGAAATAAATGACTTCACACCCGCAGGCGAATGCGAGGGGATGTTTTCCGTATTGGAAATATGATTTGTAGATGAAATAAAAACGATTGAACATTCCGTTTGTCGATATTTGATAAAATAGTTAGGTCACAAACCCTTTCTGTTAGAAAGCAATGTTATATGTTTGTAAAACATCAAAACATAGCGTAGTGGACCCGGCTTAAGGGATACCTTTTATTTTCAATGAAAAATGATGGTCCGAGTTATATGCGCGTTAGACGCAGCCTTGTTATGGAGGTAAATGCGGCCACTTCAGTGTCCTTTTCACGGTATTTGCATGAGAAACGCTCTTGTCGTCGTATGTCTTGTACTTTGATACTTGGAGTTGAAAATCTCAATATGTATGTTGGTGTACAATGGATCAAAATAAAAGGTAGCGTGCATCATCATCACCAGCGTGTTTACGTCCACTGCTAGACGAGGTGAAATCTTATTCTATTCTTATTCTAATTCAATTCCCCCATTGAATACAATGAGGCAATTTGCCATAATCTCATAATCCATAATGTATTTACCTATGAAACAATAAAAATGAAAAATGTTTATTTGCAGCAAAAACAAAAAAAGTAGTAACTTATAAATTAAATACAAATAGTAGTTTATAAGTTATAACTTTTGAAACTATCGTGGTTATTATAGTAGGTTATGCACTAAGGGAATAAAGCAGTGTCTTATGTCGCGGGCGGCATATTGAACCCTGAGCATAACGAGGGACTCTAAAGTTAACTCCCGAGTGTAGCGAAGGAGATATATATAGTCCTGAGTGAAACGAGGGGTTCAAGCTGCCCAAGACGAAGACAGACTTTATTCCAGAGGAGCATACTCTACTTTTCACACCTACTGCGAGACAATAAAAGGCCAGGGCTCCATTAAATAAGTATCGACTGTTTTGATAAACTCTGGAGTAGAATCATTATCGCTCGACATTTTTTGTTAACACTAATATTGTCACTGACATAATATTATATTACAAAAATATTGCAATAAAATTCACTGAAAATCACAGCACCAAACATCTCTTTTGTTTCAGATTCATTAAAATCGCGCCTATTTTTTTTTTTTTTCGAGTTTTGCTATAGTGGCCAGTTCGATTTTCGAACAAATCTCTTTACAATGTCATATGGGCATTTTTTTACTCAGAGTTTTCCACGAGTTTCCAACACGAATTTGACGTTCTAAATTCAAATTACTTTAATCCCTAGGGAGTTTCATACAACTTTATATCCCTAGAGAGACAATGCTGTACTTTACGTTGAGGTTGCATGATTTGTAATTGGACATTGTCGAGCAGGTGGTGTGAAAACTTAATTATCACTAGAAACGGGATATTTACCATGATTTTTGAGCATTATTGATTCCCGATATTTCGGCACAGTTTCATGCGCCATGATCACGGGTAAACTGAAGTCTTTGCGAGTAGATTTTTATTGTTATTGGTAGCCGTAACGATCTACCCTCTTTCTCACTCTTTTTCCGTGATCATGGCGCATGAAACTGTGCCGAAATATCGGGAATCAATAATGCTCAAAAATCATGGTAAATATCCCGTTTCTAGTGATAATTAGGTTATAAGTTATACAGTAAAGTATATTAATGGTTCAATGGCAAATAAAAATTGCCACAGTACCATGATTGATGGTACTACCTAATGGTACCACGATAAACAAACGTAATAAATTAGTACTATATCTTATGTATATTTAACTAGGTATACCTAAGTACATAAAGTACTGCCTAATTATTCTCCACGTATTATGCACCACCTACATAAAATCCGCTCTACACAAAGGTTAGCTGGTAGAGATTGCTTCCTAGCATTAAGTTCGCCTATGTACATGATTTGTTTTTTGTGTAATAAAGAATATTCTATTCTATTATCACCGCGCTTGGCAGGCGGATTGGTGATAGCAGTTTGGTGTTGAGTACTCAGGCGGATACTGGGGCCTATCACCTGTTGTAATCCCTTGTTAAGGCTTTCACTACATCCACTGGAAGAGAAGGAGGGGTCTAATCTTAGGCCGACACACCACGGCACATAGGTAATAATAAATAGTAGTAATTTCCTATTATACTAGCCTTTGGGATAAATAAAATGACAATCGTTTCTGGTTTTGATTACCTACATTAATTTATTTATAAAAATAATTTATCTTTGGATTATTAATACAAAACCTTACATTTCATGTAATACTGTTTAATAATAATATCACAATATTTATTAAGTTGCACACTAAGGAAATAATATAAATTAAATAAACATATTTCTCCTTTTTCCACAATAAAAGTGACACAGTCATACTGAGGATTTTTTATATCTAAAAATACACATTCAGATAAAAATAATCTTACCTAATGTTCTATGTTATAAGTACAAATAATTATAAAATATATTAAATCAAATTATTAACAAAAATTATACTCAAAGTGGTTAATTTAATCACTCTGATTTATTTCCAAGGAATTAACTATAGTTAAAATATTTACATAAACCATTATGGTTCTTAGTTACCAAACAAATAATAACAAACAAATCAGCTAATATATTCGATACTTGCGGCCAAACACAGAGCCACCAATTAACCATTAAAAAAATTACAAAAGTAGGCATTTAAGATTCCATTTAGTACTTTACTTGAATTGACGTTTGTGAGTATCGCACCTAAAATATTCGAAAGTTAACTTCAAAATTGTAATAATAAAAAAAAACAATAAATCTAAGCCTTTGTTAAATAAAATATTAATGACGACCCAACGGCCAATTAAAGATATTGTTTGAAAACATATGACAAAAAGAATTGTTTAGGTTAAAACCACAGCTACCAGTCTAATTAGCTAACAGCCGTTGAACGACCCGTAAACTATAGATTAATAGTCACTTGCGTCATACATAAGTTACATTTTTTACTTTGTATAATAACCTAGCCAACTAACCAACTAACCTACCTATGCACATAGTATGAAAGATCATCAAAAAAAAGCCAAGCCATATTTGTTGACCTGAATCTTTTAGCTTTTCGTTGGAACTGGAATTTTAGTTTATAATGTTATTCAAAACATCGACTACACAGCTGATAGACGGCATATGCAAGGCGAACACATTCTGGTATCACGTTAGACTAATATGTCTTACATAAGACACCGCGTGCAAAATCTACTTTAGTTCCGATTACTTCCGTGACCCGTGAACATCTCCTGTGTTTTATATCAAATAAATTACTTTAAAGAAGAAACATGGCTTCTTCTACAATAAGGTAGTGTAGAAAATGTAAGCAGACATCTAATTTAAAAAAGCAAGCGTCACTGGTTTTATTCTTACCGAACGAAATACGTGTACTATTTTTTTTCCGTGACGTAGCTCGCGTTGAATCCGCCCAATCAGCATGCATTTTTTACCGCTCCCCCCGCTCCGCATACCTCAGCGTTTTGACACAGTGTTTTGTTTGTAGAAATTAAGCATGCGTATCGAAAGGACCTTTAAGCAGAAGACCCTATTAGCAGAAAACAAGGCTTCTAGTTGCTGTGTAGTCGATGATTTAGATGATCCTTGTGGTTTCTATGAATAAAATACTTTTGACTTTGACGATGGCGCAGTAATAGGATTCTGCCTGCATCCTGGTCGACGCTAGTTGCACTATATGGATAGCACAATTTAATGTGTACCCTTATCATTGGAACGTTTATTTAATCAATAATTGAATCACACAGATAGATCAATTACATTATCACTTTTTAGATCTTATAGGGGATGGTGACCGCCGATGTTTCTCATAAGCATCAAACAATCGACTATTACTAGATGACAATCCTGTCATATTATCTTCCTTAGGTTTTACCTTGGAATTGTTATTGACAACAGTAAACCCATCATTGTTCTCTGTTTCGAGGTTTGTATAGGGGGTATATACCTCAGAATTTATATTTTTATGGGCAGTGTTATTTACCTCAGATATGTTATTAACTTCACTTTTGATATCATCAGCAACGGTCACCTCAGTTTTGACTGAAGATTCCTTTTCATTATCTGTCTTTTCGGTTGAGTAAGTTCGCTTTGATCCCGGCATTTTGCGGTATATCCTAGCGACGGCTGGATGGAGGAGTTTCTCATCAAACTTGTCGCTTTCTTTACCAGTCAGGGAACCGACAATGATGCCTATGATGACGCAAGTGATTGTTCCGATGACAGCGTACCACATGTACGATATTGCGTACATTTTGTAAAGACTTGATTCGCTGAAAGAAAAATCACATAATTCAAATTTTATGGCTGTTTGATTAGTGAAGAGAGGCATATGCCCAGCAGTGAGATTAAACAATGGTTAGAATATTTTTTTTATTAATATAGAAATAACTACTGCGACTGTAGGTACTTTAACATTTATTTATGTCAACGAATGCAAATAATATCAATATATTTATAAAATGTATTATTGTGAAAATATACCTAAGTACTTGAAGTAGTATCTAATTCTTTTCAACGTATTATGCACCACCTACATAAATTTATCCGCATTACACAAAGGTTAGCTGGTAGAGAATGCTTCCTAGCGTTAAGCCTATGTACATGATTTGTTTTTTGTGCAATAAAGAATATTCTATTCTATTCTAATATCAGGGTTTTTACCGTCCAATATTTGGGAATAAATCCTCTCAATCTTCTGCTATAGGTGGTGATAAGAACATTTACAGGTCCAATAAAAGATTATAATGATTATTAATTAGTATCGAGTTTTGGTCTTGGGGCATATTGCTCTTATAAAATTACAACTACACTTGCAATAACTTGCGAATATGACCTTGAGTGACCTCGAGCAGACGTCCGACGAATATTTTAGTCCGATGAACGAGGCAATTCTTTGTATGCACACCCTAACAATAATTCCTCTGTCGCTGAAACTTTGCTGTGTGATAAAGTAAGGTTTATAGATTACGGTTGACAGGTTATCTAGGATTTTTTTTATTTTTAAATTAGGTATTCCTACCTAAACATGGAAATTACTTATAACATTCGGTGGAAAATTGCTCAGTCTGAAATTTCTTCGGTGTATGTTAGTATACATTAATAAGTATAGATATGTAACGGTATCCAGGAATATTTCGATTTCGGTGAGGCAGAAATTAAAGAATATCTGTTTTTTTATCACAACTTTTTCAGGAAAATTTCTCAGTCAGTTTTTATTTTTTTGTACGCGTAAGGTTGTTTAAACGAATCGCCTTGCAGAGTTATCTAAAAGATTTGCATTTTCGTTCATAGCTTTATGGTTTTTTGGAAATAACTTTCGGCGGAAAATTGCTCCGTCCTTTTTTATTCATTTATTAGTTAAAGTACACTTAAATACAACAGCATTTTAAAGTATCCAATAAAATTTCGGCGTCGCATACGCATTTTAGACTATCAACATTACGCGCACAGCCGCCGGGAGCTACTTTTACTACTTCTTGAGACAATAGTTTTGATCAATGATAATCAATATATATATAAGGCAAATATCACTCACCTACTTGCTGACTCAGCACGATATCTCAAGAACGAAATAATAATAAATAATGTTTCTTTCGGCTTCTAAGTGCTTGTAAGTTTAATATTTGTATGAAAAAAGTTAGAGCCAAATTGAACCTAACGCCTACGCGTTACAGCATATGACATCACATAGAAGTTGAAAGCCGAAGCAAAATCGTAAAGTTTCTCAGACGAAAAAAAATGAGAGACAGAGTCGTCGTGAACAAACAGCTACAGAGGGTCCACTCAGAACATAGCGCCATTTCTGGTAAGGACACATTGACTTTACGTTTACATGTATTCTCACGCAATCTCGAGCAGAGCTCAGTCGCGACTATAATAGCGAGTGCAGGCATTTGTCACTTGTTAACAAAATGAGTAGCGGTATTATTACGCTTGCAGTGTATTTGGTTGTTTAAATACAACCAAATGCAACGTTCTTCACCTTTCCAAACGAGATTGTTTGTAACTTGTTCCAACTCCTAATAATCTACTCCTTTTCAAAATTCTGAATGAATACAGTAGCAACCTTAGTGAGTCAGGCAAGTTTAGGTAATTATTTTCAAGGACGGTGGGAGCGGACCTTCTGTCTATTTCTATATTTTGTGGTCTTACCTAAACTGTCAAATTTTGTAACGTGGATCATTTCTTCTTCGATGCGTTGGCTGTTTTTATGACGACTTCTAGGTGGCCAGTATGTTTCAATTGATTTCTAACGAGATTTAAAAAAAGTACGACTTTACATACAAAATAAGCTTGCCAAGTGCGAGTCGTAAGTACTCGAGTAGGTGTGCTGACTGATGGTTTTGAATGTGGTAGTTTTCCATGATTTTGATATATTTTCAGTAAGTAATTTATTTAAATTTTTTATTCAAAAACGAGTTGAGTGTCCCTGGGAGAATTTTCAATAGCGTAATAGTTTTGATTGTTTTAACAGTCACTCGCGATAACTTTCGTTTAATTCTTCATCGTGTTCTCAATATTCTTATTTTTTCCACATCTTTTTTAAGTTATTTTGGAGATAAGTTTAAGGACAGCTACTTTTAGGCGTTTTTTTTCGGTGTAAAAGTGATAAAAAAGTTGCTCATAGTATCATCCAAAAAAAAACAGAACCTCGATAACCAAAAACGGAATGCGGATCCCTAAGCAAAAAAGCTGTGTCAAAAAAGGAAAAGCGGTATGTCTGGCAGCCCTTGCGCGGAGCGCATGCGTGGTGCGGTGCCCCGCTGTATTATCAGAGGCCCAAACACGAACATCTAAAGTTACGAAGACACGATAGTAAACTTCAAATATCTACTCACAAATATTGAAAATTTGGTCACTCCTGTGTCACTGGCCAATATTTGACGTTTGAGATCGTCTCGATTGCGTCTCGGTAACATTAATTGTTCGTGCTGAGCCCACAGAACTCTGCGCGGTACAAAAATTGTCTAAGTATGAAATGTTGATATTTAAAAGTTTATGTGTTTATGTGTTTTGGCGAAATTTTATTGGATAACTTAAAATTCTATTATAATAAAGTATACTGTAACTAACAAATGAATAAAAATGGACGGAGCAATTTTCCGCCGTAAGTTATTTCCAAAAATCCATAAAACTATGAACAAAAAGGCAAATCTTTTGGATAACTCTGCAAGGCGATTAGTTTAAACAACCTTACAAGTACAAAAAAATTAAAACTGACAGAGCAATTTTCCTGAAAAAGTTGTGATAAAAAAACAGATATTCTTAAATTTCTGTCTCACTGAAATCGAAATATTCCTGGATACCGTTACATATGTATACTTATTAATGTATACTAACATATACCGAAGGAATTTTGGACAGAGCAATTTTCCACCAAAAGTTATTAGTGATTTTCATGTTTAGGTAGAAATACAACATTTAAAAATAAAAAAAATCATGGATAACTTATCAACCGTAATTTATGAACTTTACTTTATCACACTGCAAAGTTTCAGCGACAGAGGAATTATTGTCAGGGTCAAACCCCCTCACTGACTGGACTATTTGGCTCACTGATGGATGTTACGACATATATGTACGACATGCACCTGTTTAAGTCTATCTGTCGCGATAGTCACGTCAGATAGTTTCTTCAGGATTTCAGGAAACAATTATTTAAACAATGTGCACACGAAGTAGGTACCTAGTTGTATGATAAGTGCAAGTCAAAAAATACTCACTAGAATGTATCTGGAGCACTAGTCCTAGTGTTAGTGTGCAAAAACGGAGCAAGATGCATGAGAGTCTGATTGACTCCAGAAGACAGCGCCGGCGTCTGAGTGAAGATGTTTAACGTGCTGTTGAGACAACCCTGAAATAAAACAAGATTATTTTTTAGTGAATCTCTGCGGTATCTGTGAAGAAGAAACCTTTTTATGGATAAACGGATCTATATATTACTATTTTATGATATCCTAAAAATTACCAACCAGACAGGGATTGAACCCGTGACCGTTTCCTTTCTACGAAGATGCGTTAACCGCTGCGCCACAGGCCGACTCCATGGCTGGTTAAAATAGTGTGATGGTATCACAGGCTTAAAGTATCTTATCTATCTGTATCTATCCTTTTTTATGAAATAACACCACATAACATAACACCCAATAGTCACATACGTAATCTTTATCCCACACTAGGATTCTGTGTCGTGGGTGTCAGCAACTATGACTACCATGGTACCATAACACCTAGACCCAGAACAAATGTTAGTAGATCAATTGTTCCGCAGCAGGAATCGAACCCGCAACTTCTTGCATGTCAGCCGGCTACTTGCCCACTGCGCCACAAAGGTCGTTAATAATACTAGCTTACGGCCCACCTGATGCAATGTGGTTACCATCGCATACATCATCGTGCGTGACGACCTGAGGCATAGGCGTGGTGGCCTGAGGCATTGTCAAAGCGATGCCTACCCTACCCTACCAAATGTTATGTTATATAATATATCTATCTATCTATGAACTAACCTCTGTGGATACAGGCAACATATCCACTTTCTTATTAACATACAGCAACCTCCCTGCTGCCATCCATATCGTTATGAAGTGTGACGCTACCATCCCACAAAGTGCTCCGGTACTATTAGCAACAGGACATAAAGCAGCCAATGTGAAAACTCCTAGTAGGGCTCCGCTGGTGGCTGAGGTGACGAGAAGAGAGCCTTCGACGACGCCTCCGACCATCCCCACACAAAGAGAGAGGAGCATAATGACGATAGCTGGAAAACAACAAAATGGTTGAAAAACTCCTTTCGAAAGAGTTTGTGAGTAAGATAAGATAAGATAGATAAATTATTTATTACCAAAAATACAGTATATTACAGAAATATACATAAACAATAAGTTACAACAACAAAGGAACAAATAAGTTGAGTAACAAAAAAGAAGTAAAAAGTATTTAAAACAAGAATGTAAGTAGTAGTTGTATTATTCGCAAGTATTGCGGTGTTCCAATTTGAAGGGCTTTGGGGGGTGTCAGTGAAATTACAGGCATACGAGACCTTTACAACTTTATGTCTGAGGGTGGCAGGCGCAGTGCGATGCCATGTAGAACGCGTCCTAGGTGGAAGTGACTTCTGAGGTAAAGCAATCGTTACACAAAGGTTAATACGGAGGTGACCGGTTAACATTAGGTGGCCTTACGGATAGAACGGTTAGCTGCGTCACTTAACATGGCAGTGGATTAAAGGGAATTAAACATCCCATGGCCTTTGCAAACAGATTTACAGATAACAAACAAGAATCAAATAGACTACTTAGACTAAGTTTTAATCTATTATACGAAGGTAATAGATTTTTAAGATGATTTGGATAAAAGGCTGTATTATATTACATCCCATGGATTTTTATTTGTCAAAGGAGTAACTAAGCTAACTTTATTTCATTAAAAAAACATTTTCATGACCATCCGTTTGGGCCATTTCTATGGACGGCAAATAAAAGTAGCAGGAAATCGGTTGATGAAGGTGGCTTAAGACCGTTTGCCATGGTATTCTTTGGGGAAGGCCTTTGTCCATCAGTGGACAGGCTTGTGATGATCGTTTACATCAAAGTTCCTTCTATACTACGACTTACCGTAAACAACTCCAATGATTTTGATGATAGCCAACTGCTGCTTATCACTGATGCCTTTAAAGGGAGGTGCTGCAGACACGAAGTCCTCCCAAGTCACTGTTGCAAGTGAGTTGACGTTTGACACCAGAAAACTAAAATATAAAATATAAATAAATAACAGCCTTTAAAAGAATTTCAAAAACTTTAGTTCTAATCTATTGATTTGGACTGATGTTTCTGAAATTTACACATTAGATTACATAAATTTGAGTACTTATGTATTAATTTGTATTAATTTGTGTAGGACCCAGCGGGTCCTTTACTACTCCCACTTCTTGGGTTGCTTGCTCAAAAACTGCCGCACTTCCTGGCATCCTGTACATATGTACAATTTTGGCTCCCGGGCAGTATAATATCTGGATTTTGATCAGATATATATCCTCAATAAAGGCTAGCAGTCATATCTCCACTATAAAATTAGGTTGCCTACTCAAAAGCTGCTACACTTCGCCACAACCAGTGTTGAGTGTTGAACAGGATTTGTGGATGTTGCAATAAGAAGTGGCCTTTTTATTGCCACAAATCCTTGTCCATAAACTATGTGTATGTATGTTTGTTAGTAGTAGAACTTCTTGTGAAAGAGTTCGTCCGGGGAAGTACTACCACCGTACCTATTTCTGCCGCCAAGCAGTAGTACTTGCATTGCTGTGTTTCGGTTTGAAGGGTACGGGTGCCGGTGAAATTACAGGCACATGAGACTTTTCATCTTTATGATCAGCGCGCGTGTGATGCCTCTGGTGTTGCAGGCGTCGGCTACGGTAACTACTTACCATCAGGTGGGCCGTAAGCTTGATTGCTAACCAAGAAGTATAAAAAAAAATGTCATCGTACGACCCCAGACAAGTGGATGTCCAGATGAAAAATCTACCCTTTTCAATAGAGGACACATTTCCAACAAAAAAGTTGTTCTGTTATAATCAGCTTTTGGTCATCTTGTTTTTATGAATAACTAACCTTAGTGCTCCATTGAACAGGCTTCCCAAAAACAATCCCAGCATCCCCGGTAGAAATGCAAACTGATCTTCCACGTAATAAGGCAAGACTTCATCCGGAGCTGATATCATACCAGCTGCCAATGGATCACAGTCTTTGTATACAGCATAGAGGGCCATGCCCACAACCCAGGAGAGACTGAAGAGGATTGTCACTGCTGGAACGTTGGCGAGGAGTGTTCTCCGAACCCTGAAAGAAGCACAAAGAAGGATAAATAGTATATGCATTTATTTTGACGACCTCTGTGGTGTATTAGGTGAGTAGCCGGCTGAGAAGCAAGAGGTGCGGGTTCGATTCCCGCTGCGGGACAAACGTTTGCATGACCTGCAAATATTTTTTCCGGGTCTGTGTGTTCTAGGTCAAATTTTAAGGACTAAATTCGGTAAAAGCCATCTAGTTGGCTCGTTGGACAACCCAACAAACTTTTAGACAAAACCGGGAAGGGGTATCTTAAGATACAAAAACACACTTGGAAGTAACGCCCCCCTAGCGCCTTCTGGAAACCTTTAGTCTGGGCCAGATGGTTTCATCAAAGGAATCAAAGCCCACTTAGGTAAAGGTCTCAAGACCAAGAAAAAGCCAGTGCCACGCAAGAATACAATAGGTACTAACCTGGCTTCAGAAGACATGGAGCAGTAACGTTGCACGAAGGTCTGCTGGCAGCCATAGATAGAGATGGACATAAAGAGTTGCCCGAAGATAGCGGAGAGAGTGTCGACGCGAACTGTTGGGTCCATGCTAAATCTGAAAGTTGGATTTATTTATTAATCTCAAAATATCTGCTGCTGTATTTCATTACCATTGAAAACAAGTAACTTCAACTCGGAAGTAACTCATGATTTCACGGGAGTTTTGGATTGTTTTGTTACTTTTATCAGCAATCCAAGTAAAGTATCCTACGTACCTAATTACTTTCATTTCCAATAGCTATCGTAAGCCGTTTTCCTGTTTGGAACAGACCATTAGTGAATTTTTCGTTAATCAGCGTTTGTATGCTCCATTTTCAAGAATTTTAACCGTGCTGTTTATCTTATATTTATATAATATTACATTATATTATATATCGTATCAAGGCGATTCTAGTCTATTTTGCAAAAAATAGTATAGAGTTAGTGACAACTTTTGGTTAGATATTTTATAAACATTCGGTGCCATTCCTCTCGTATGACTAAATTGAAAATTTGTTTCATATTTTTACACATATTTTTAAAAAAGATTAAAGGTACTTTATTAACACGGTGTTTATAACAAACTAAATTTATAAACATGGAGTTTTATTTTCAGAAATAGTTGTAATACCGTAGATTGTTGATAAAGTTAACCTCTATTTTGATAAATTTCGTTTCCAATTTACACAAAAACTAGAATAAAATTAAGAAAAAACAGTTTTTTATTTAACCTAGTATTATTTCGGTTTATATAAGTATTTTTAAGAATAACTAAATTCGGGGAGTTCTTAGCTTTTGAAAACACAATTTTTCAAGTGTTTTCACCCACTATACTCTTTTCAATCCAATATAGGACTCTGGGGCTCCTATTAGAATGTATACATTATTATAACGGTACGACCATCTTGATAATGTAAGCCCCTCTGACATGTCATAATTATTATAATGTGTTGATTTATAAAGTCGTTGAGACTAGGACTTCAATAAAATTATAATGATTTAGTTTTCTCACGATGTTTATCTCCGCCGTATGAGCAACTACAATACCTACGTAATTATTATGGCGCATTAGTCCAAAAAGTTTGAAAACTTTATGAATATCTTCTACAAAAACACTTTAAATCCAATCAGCCACTAGATTGCCAGTAGGTACTTACGAAATGAAACAGTTTAGTAAAAGTTGAAGCTAAAGTTAAAGCAGTTGAGTTCAAATTTTAAAAACTTACTGAAAGAACTTCAGCCTCCCTCCATCGATGTTGTCATCAATGACCTGCCTTGGCCCTCCAGCTTTGAATGTTGACTGAATGATAAAGGCACCGCTCACTAATATCATTGCCACGGTTTGAATCACATCAGCTCTGTAAAAGATTGAAAGCAGTTTATGAGTAAAAAGACCCTCTCGAATTATAAAGTATACTCTGATTTGATATTAATAACTAATTGATTTATCTAGGTGATTTAAATCTACTGTGAGGTTTACTTAATGCACCCGGAAATGACCCGGGTGAATAAAGTCTACTAAATAGTGTACTTGGTGCACCCAGGTGAATTAAGTATACCGCCCCAAAGTTACATGAAAGCACAGATTGACAGATTGAACCTACGTATACACACACACGTAACATAACATTTAGTTGGATGATGTTATGGGTGGAGTATGCAGAATTGTTTTGCTAAAACTATTAGTGTTGACACTTGATATTTTTTTAAAGATATATTATTCAGGAGGAGGATTCTTAATAACTAGTGGTTCGCCCCGAACTGAGAACTCGCGATAACATCTTTATCAGCCCGACTACTTAACTAAGTAATTTCCATATTTTCTATTATTATTTTTGAAAATTTTCCCCTCGAGGTCTACCAGTACAGAACAGGATCTACCAGTAACAACTCTAATTTCCTACACATCATCGAAATAACCTTTGAATAGGGCTAAGCAACGGGGCGTAGTTATACTACATACCTGTTAGTACCTATATCATGTACCTAACGAATAAATTGATAACGTCCTTTTGATAAAACCATAGAACTCCAACGTCATTCAAATTCTTAGAAATGGATGTTATATTGGTTTTCTGTTTTATGGAGTACATGTTTCTAAATTCTTCAATTTCAGACTTTTCCCTGTAGTTGTGACACAAAAGCCACAAGCATAAAAAATTTCAGCATTGTGGGATTGCTGGAAGTACCCTAGGATTTTGAGTTTTTACGTTTTTTATTTTCCCTAATATCTCGAAAACTACTAAGGCTAAATAATTATAAAAAACAGTTTTGAAATTTCCAACCAAAGCGCTTTCATTAGACACCCCACTTGATCTGACTGTCTCACTTTTATTTTTTTTACCCCCTCTTGGACCCCAATATCTCAGCAACCCCCTGATCGATATAGCTCATAACCTTACCTACAAATTGTACCAATACTATCTACCCCCATACCAAATTTCATGAAAATCGGATTAATGGTTTGGAAGTTTTCATCGGACAAACATACATACATACATACATACAAACGCCGATTCTTCCAACTTGACTCAGAGAACTCGCTTCGCTCGTTCAATTATTAATATAACTTAAATGTACAAAAGCAGCTTCTTTTAATAGCCTATAGCAAAGTTCAGCTATTGATTATAGAGGCACCAAATTCAAGAAGGTGAAAAAACAACACGAGACTTGACAGTTTAAGACCGTTGAAGGTTACCTGATCATCATCATCAACATCATCATATAGAAATCCAGTGCTGGAATTTTAAGTGGATTTCTATAGGCTGATGATAATGATCAGGTAACCTTCAAAGGTCTTAAGTTCTGTTTCTTTTTTTAAGGCCTTGCCATAGAATGCCACAACGAACAATGACTGGGAAGGAGGTTGTGATCAGGATGGCGGATCGGTAATTCGGTGGTTGAATTCTGCTGCTCATCCTCTGAGGCCCAATTCTCTAATTTAAAACATTCCAGTCACAATATAATCTCGTGTCAGTCGCACTGTCTCGTATAGTAACTATTACTTAATCTTCGCGTATACATGCGAAGATTAAGTAATAGTTACTATATAGGTGACAGCTGACAGTGCGACTGAGACGAGATTATACTGCGAATTGAATGTTTTTAAATTAGAGAATTGTGCCTCTTAGTACAGGCAAATTAGCAAAAAGTGTGGACCTAAGTCGTGTAGTCGTGGATTCTTATGGAAACGTTAGATGACACGAAAAGAAGCTTATCCTAGGTTTGCACCGTTTCTGGCGCTTACGGAAGGCTTTTAAATATTAGGTACAAACTTAAAAAGGCCGTAAATTTTAAAATAGAAAGAAATTACTTGATGCAAGTTAAGTTAAGTTATCTGGTGTTCTCCTTTAGTCAAATTTTACGACATTCACGAGTTCACGATATGTGTTCTAATCGCGAGAGTTTAAAAAATACTATTCACGAGTTACCTGATAGCAGCTGCCAATCCCCCCAACAGGTTGAACACAATTCCCACAACTGTAAGCGCGGCTGCTGATGCCCAATGTGGTAGTGCCAGCACAGCATGTAATGCTACTGTAGGAGTGTAGACTGTAACTGCTAAGTTGAGGATTTGTCTGATGAGGAAGGTGGCTGCAGCCAGCTTTCGGACCCAGGCACTGTTAAAACGCATCTGTAAAGAGGAAGATAAGTTTATTTCATTCAGCTTCAGCATTCATTTCAACACGACATACTCAAAACAGATATACTATCTATACGAGTACTATAACTATAAAAATAATAAAAGAAATATTTGCATCCATAATTTATAAAAATGGTGAATGGTGATTAAGAACTTTATCTTCCATGCTAGTTTAAAAACTGTGTTAGGGCAACGTAACGCTTTACGCCCCATAAGGAACCATACTGAACATAATCGGATAAAATATGAAAAGATGCAACAAGGTTTAGTACAAAAATAGTGTCCATAGATATTAATCATTTTAGGAAAATAGGGGACTGTGATTGATTCACATTTCATTGTAGGATGTGTCAAATGCGACTAGTCAAAAACTGCACGCTCCTCTACCGCTTTTACTTGGCACTTGTTACAAGCTTGACATTTGAAAACGGTCCTTATTGTTACGGATTAAGGAGTATTTTATTTGACGTAATGGAATAGTGGGGTTTCAGTTTTAGATTAGACGCAACTATACACTAAGATGAAATAATAAAACTAGGTCTAATCAGCATATTTCAATGTGTGACCTTTACGCTCGAAGCAATTTCTTCCAAGCCACCTTTTGAAATTTTAATGAATGAATGAATGAATTATTTATTTGAGTCTCCAGAACATTCTGGCCTTAAGCATGCAAAATTTAAGCAGTCCTTACAAACAAGGTAGGTATAGCAAATATGCAGGTAACATGAGAGTCGGAAACACAAAAATGCTCAAAATCATAATAAAACGACCAAATAGACACAAAACAAACACAATGTCAATAAAAAACAATTCATTGTTCTGAGAGAATGAAAACCCGAATTACTTAAATGCTGTTTTTACAATTTAAATACTCGTGCATGATGTAAAAACACTTTGACAAAAGCCAGTTATGTTTTAGCCTTAAATCTGTTGAGGGGTATATCTTTAAAATCTTCCGGTAGAAAATTTAATATTTGAATCGCCATTATATAGGCATTTTGCACTGTCAAAATACTGTTACTTTCAAAACATCGTTTATTCTAATCTATTATGATCTTATCACCAAACGTTTTTTATTTTCTTCTTTCAGTTCAGAATACAATTTGGACACACCTTAATCATTTCCACCGTAGCGTTGGCCGTTTGATTCCCTACTTATTAGGTCAGTCACGGATTGGCGGATATTCGTTTTCCCGATTCCAATTTCCCAATTGGATTTCCGGATTGACCAAGCAAAAAATAGACTTTCTTAGGTAACTAGATCATTTTGTGTGAGGACAAACTTGTGTCTTGGAAGCAACAAGGAAGATAGTGCTATTTATTGGGCAAAATTTTAACATTAGAACACTAGATCTACCATTAATTTTACTCTAGATGAATAGTAGGTATGTTATGTTGTTGTTTTTTCACGTACTAACAATATAAAAAAAAACTATATGTGCGTTAAAAATGCTTGCTATTTTGAGAATGCGAGGCGTTCTAGTGACGATAATATTAAATGATGACCTCAAGACATAGACGTAATTGAAACATCCGATTCACCATCATCTGATGAGTAGGTGCATGCTAATGTACCTAGGCTAGTTGTTATCAGGAACCAGATCAGTAATAAGCATCTCCTAGGATGAAAAATTTGTAGGCGTGTAACATCAAGAGAGACAATATTGGTACGTGCATTCTAGTTAATATAGGGTATTTCTAACAGAATAAGGGCATTATTCTAATAGATCAACATAAAAAGGTAAGTATATTTTTTTTATCTACCGCAAAATCGAGTAATGATGTTTATTATGTTGATGACATCATCACTTAAAGAACTTATGATTGGGTTAGAAGTTAGGAGTCGTACTTAGAATGTGGGTTTTTGGGATTTTTTGATGATACCTTAGTGCCTACTCATTAAAAAGTATTACTAAATCCTACTAATATTATAAACGCGAAAGTTTGTGAGTATGGGTGTTTGTTACTCTTTCACGTAAAAACTACTGAATGGATTTGAGTGAAATTTGGAATGGAGATACTTTACGCCCTGGATTAACACAGGCTACTTTTCATCATCATCATCATCATAAATATTCATCATTATTCACGCGGATGAAACCGCGGGGCGCAACTAGTCATGAATAAATCTTGAAAGGGTGAATAATTTAGCAGTTACGATGGTACCGACGATATTTCAAAGGTCGCAGGAAATCGGCGGATGGAGGAGGATCAAGACTGTTCGTCATGGTATTGTATGGGGGCAGGCTTATGTCCAGCAGAGGACGTCAAGTGGCGGATGATACGGGGGGGGGGGGGCACCACGGGTCTAGATATTAGTGTACTCATGAATGTTTAATTTTATACTACAATTTTTCAAGATTGTTATTTGTTGGCAACGCCCATTTACATGCTGCTTTAAATTATAATTTTTATTTTATTTTTTGTGTACAAAACAATAGTGTTAACTTGTATAATCCCTATGCTTGTCTGTTTTTAAATGACTTTGAGTAGGTAATATTTCTGTATTTGATTCGTTTTATTATATTGTTCCTACTATGTGTGAAAATTTTACATAACCAAGTGTGCTGTAAGTATTTGATTTCCGCCTTGGGACAAATGTTTGCATACTGTGCAAATATTTGTTCCAAGTCTAGGTGGCGCATTCTTACCTGCAGATACTCATAAACAGAGTTGGTGTGTAGCCTGTAGTAGACTGGCACAAAGACCCAGCAGACGATGGGGAAAGCCAGGATGATGCCGTATAGAGTTTCCCACATGGCCGAACCATGGTACACCAGTTCCGATGGAAACCCTGGAAATACAACTTTTTTTGTTAAAATTTGCTAGTCTCACTTGCAAATTTCTGTCTCGTACTTTGCATGCGAAGATTAAGTAATAGTTACTACGTGGCAGTGCGACTGACACGAGATTACATTGTGACTGGAATGTTTAAAAAAAATAGGGAATTGGGCCTCTGAGGCTTCCTATGCGTAAATTACAAACGTTGAAGACCTCTGTGGCGCGGCAAGCAAGTAGCCAGCTGAGATATAAGAGGTTGCGGGTTCGATTCCCGCTGCGGGACAAATGTTTGTAAGATCTACAAATATTTGCTCCGGGTATGGGTTTTATGGTAGCATAGTACTCGTAGTTCCTGATACCCACAACACAGGGAGTCTTAGTACTCCCACAGTCGATACAGGGAGTGTGGGATCAAGATTACGTATGTGACTGTGCATAACAAAGTTTTGATATGCCAAAAACGATCAATAAGAATAATAATATGTGGGCTAAGGAGGAGAACATCGGCAAGGAAATATTTTGAGCAAACTAATATACAATGGTGATATTAATGTACTATATAAAAGCCTATTAGAAATACATCAAAATATAGATATTTATTTAACTAATAGAATATTGTATGCCCAATATAATTATAATTTAAGGAATTAAGACAAACTACATCAACCAAAATTAAGGCTAGCTAGAAAGTTCAAAAGCGGGGATTATTTTAAGTTAAAATTGTATTGTAAATTACCAACGATAATAACAAATTTGGAACATTATGTCCGAATTCAAAAGAAAAAAAATACTTTCAAGAAGGAATTCCAGTATACAGTTTAAGCGAATTCATGAATTTCAATTTGATAAGCTGGTGACTATGAAACTAAATTTGCTTGACTTAATGTGTGTGTAATGTGTAACGAATTTAGATTTTGTTGAAATTATTTTTTATTGTTTACTATGCGAGTTTCCTAGTCTAACAACCTTACAAGGCTAACTAAATGAATATGAATATGAATTTATACGATTTCCATAGAAAAATTAGACATTAGTTTGCATTGAGTTTTGTTATTAGTAAAATAAGGAAATAAAACTGGAATGTATCAATTAAAAAACAAAAATTATGACACCATAATATTATGACAAACTGTGTTTATGAGAAGCGTGTTATGGGAAGTGATTTTCGGACAATAGTTTTGATAAATAAAAAGTGGTTCCCAACAATATGGCTGATTAAAAAAAAATTGTAGGAGTTGGAAAGGATTAATTGTAGAGACTGACTTATAACTCTATTATCAAGACTGGTAGACAGTCTCTACTTTTTTTATATAAAGCGAGGATCTCAAAAGTAGTATTTTGTACGTCCAGTGCGACGTGACGAGATTAAATAATGAGATGCCAAAAACAGTGTAGGTAGAACAATATGCTAATAATAGTTGTAACTTGTAACCGAACAGAATTTTGAAAAAAAAGTCTGGTTTTGCAAATAAAAATCGCAATATACAAGAGTGCAAAGTTGCTTTTTAACCGCGTGCTCAGTTTTGATGCACGAGCAAGCGAAGGATTCTAAAATTTAATCACGAGCGTAGCGAGTGATTAAATAATTAGAATTCTGAGCGTTACCGAGAAAATCACAAGAGCACGAAGTGAAAATTTTTTGCACTCGAGTGCAACACGTAACTTTTCATCCCACCTCAGCGAGGAAATAACTTAATGCAAAAAAAATAAACACTTACAGTCACATGATACTTTTGCGCATTTTCAACAGTTTCAGTCAATTCTGTTGGCTTCAAATAAACTTCTTCGTCGCTAGAATCACTCATTTTAGGGTTTACTTGTTTTCAAGTTTCTTGTTTTTAACCTAAGGTTTTAACAATATGACGGAAAGAAAATGGCGCGCGTAAAGCAAATTAATAAAATAGTAATACACCAAGAAGGTTCCGAGTCTAAGTTTTTAACAAATTAAAAAAGGTAGTATGATAAATTCGGCACCATGGAGGTAAAAGTAAATAGGTTTAATGATGTTTTGAATTCACAAACTTAGTGCACACGATGTTCTAAATTCAATTTTACTTTATCCTCTAGAGGATAAAAACGGCTTTTACACTCAGATATCGAATAGCAAAAATACTCTATCCGAGATGGTGGGATGAAAAATAAATTACCACCCTAAAAAAACTTGTCATTCAAATGCTCTTAATTTTGAACGGCAACAATACAATTTTTTTTACGAATTAAATAGCTAGAGATTTTAAAGTTCTAACCGCATATTTTTTATCTATGATTTTCGATAAATTCAAAAGAACCCTCAAAATGAATACAGTCTGAAATGCAAACCAGTTTCATCATCAAATGATATATGACATTTTAATATTGTGTCGCATTATTGTTATGAGGGTGTATAATAAAATGTACTCGTTGATTTGATTAAGTTGGTACCTCTGAACTAACTATTATTTTATTGACTTGATTTTTATTTGTTTTGATTACACAATATAAAATAGACGAACAAATATATAGTAACAATTCCGCTCGAAGAAAACTTCTGTTCTGTTTGGACTTTCTGTTCGGCGTTCGAAGAGGCAACATGGCAGCGGAGTTTTTGCAGTAGTGTGTCTTTTTCGTTCTAGCACGCAGTGAGCCTACTGTTTCCTGAGGATGCTTCGTTGAGAGGCGAAACACGTGTCGAATTCTTTCAGAGTTTTCGTTGGAGAGGAGCGGAATTGTTACTATATATTTGTTCGTCTATTTTATATTGTAGAATGGATTTCCGCAAAGTCACGCTTGAATCAATTAATTATATTAATTGTTTTGATTATTTTAATTCCATTGTGTATCAATTTATGCATGCTGTGAAGCGGATTATGGCGGATTTACTCTAATTTGACATCTATATTTGTACCCATTATCGCAATAAATTAATAAATAAATAAATATGACATGCGATTTTCAACATAAAGCAAAGCCGTTTGGATAAAAAATAATTTTGAATGTGTAGATTTTAGGATCGTACCGCGCCTTATGTACAATTATTGCGTTACCCTGCTCTCGAGTTAAAGTTGAGTTTTTACTCTTCCTTCAAACATACCGAAGATTTGCAAGACAAGATCGTCATAGACCCTAGAATCTAGGAAAACCGCCTAAACTGTCATAATTATCTCATCCGCGTAGTTATTGCATATCTACTCATAACGTGAATCAACACGAGTTGATAAAAACCTAGCATTGAAGAGGCTTCTAATCCTCTTACTACTAGGTATTTGCAATTAACGTGAGACTGAGGAATAACCGGTTTTCGGTATTCGGTTTTCAGTTTTGTTTTTAGGGTTCCGTACCGAAAGGGTGCTAACGAGACTATTATAAAACCTAAGATATATGTCTGTCTGTTAGGCTAGAGCCGGTATCTATAGAAGTAGGAATACAATTATAAACTCTATGCGGATAGGGAATCAATGCGTATTAGTATTATTAGTGTTTTTTTTTTAAAGTTTACTTTGTTTTAAAATAAACATAATCTTATCTTATCTTATTAGTTGTTGTTATTTATAAGAATATCAAGCATAGCGTGTGCTGTCTCATGAACTTTTGCTGATTCTCTTTATATTTTACTTTTTGACTACCTAAGGTTTTTTCTTTAACTACGAATCAGCTTCTCCTTGTTCTAGACTCTAGAACAAGTTAAGGGTGGGAAGTGCCTCTAGATTCTAGAGGCACCGCACATGCAATTCCCACCCTGTATTTAGAATGATCATTAAAAAAAGCCGAGCCGTTTGTGTTGCCCTGATTCTTCCAGGTTTAAACGCGTTGGAACAGGAATAATTTTAGTTTATAAGATGATTAAAAACGATTCTTTTTTTTGTTTTTAATGGCATCTGAGGATTTTCTAAATTTTGCCAATGTCAGGTATCATTATAATATCAAACAAAGTCCAGTCGTCGAAGTCCTTTGTCAAGTCATGTTCTAGTAAATCGATGGCAGTTTACTAGAATGTTCCATGACAATTTCCACCCCTTCGAAAAGACACGCAATACACTTATTTTATTTAAATTCACTACCATGTGCTCTTTATAAGCTATACCGGTTAAAATGCCACCAAAATTACACGATATTAATCGAAAAACCACTAGAAATTGAAATAAAATAAAAAAGGACGACGTCTCCCATCGAAAGAGCAGAAAAAGTCCAAAACGATCCTTGTGATTTTAATGAATACTTTTGACTTTTATTTAGACTTTGACTTTAGTCTGTTTGGGGGTTTATCATAATACTCCTGTGAGCAGCCAGTTGAAATTTTGTCAGATTATTTTATGTGGCATGAAACTTAGACAGTATAAAAAATATAAATAGGTAAAAACTGTAACTAGAATTCTCTAACACAAATATAGAAATGGTAATAAATTAGGTATGACTTTCAAGTGACAACAAATAAAATAAAAAGTTAAACCAAAACTTGTAATAACAATGATAATGGCAATAATAGCACCTGTTCCAATATAGTATGGAATCCTTGGGACGTGAGTACGATTCGCACTTGGTCTATTTTTCTCATTATTTATTATTATTTGCATACAATGGAAGCGTATATTCAAGAAATGTAATAATGTATTACGTATTTTATTTTTAATCTACACAAAATATCTGTCGCAGATAATTATAATAGTTTTAGTCAATACTTTAATATATAAAGTATATAAGTAGTAGTATTTTTTTTTGTAAATTCTGATCTGATTTTTGATCTTTAACTAATCTAGGATAAGAAACTAACACAATTTGATCCATGTTGATTGAAATAAATGAATGTTATTATTATTATATATTTATTTATTGTGAAATAGTTACTATAGTAGAACTACTGGTTAAAGAGTTCGTCCGTAGACCATCACCGTTCAACCGTCCACCGTTTTTTTTAATGTTTGTTACCGCATATCTCCGGGGTTTATGAACCGATTTGGAAAATTATTTTTTTATTTGAATAGATACACTTCCAGATTGGTCCCATTTTTTCAGAATCCAGTTCTGAATATGGAATCCATGAGGAATAGAGGGAACTCCTCAAATATTGTAGATATAGATATGGCGATTTTGATATTTACAGCAACAAACCAAGCATTTGCATTCAAAAAGTATCATAATCCTTTCACCACTATGGTTCTTTCATTATTTTTTTTTCATCCAAATATTTAGTCGAATACAATGGGGGAAGTCGGTTTTTTAAATGAAAAGTTATCATCTTTATGTCTCAGGGTCGGCAGAGCGTGTGCTTCTGGTGTTGCTGGCGTCCATATGCTACGGTAATAACTTTCCGTATGCTTGTTTGCTTGCCAAGTAGTACTGCAATGTGAGTTGTGTTCCGGGTTTATAAGTACAGAAGACCAGCTCAATACAACGAGCGATAACAGACGCACGCACACATAGACGTGTACCCACGACGATCTACGTAGAACTCGGTCGAAGTGTCGACTGAGTTCTACCGAGCTGGCCTTCTGTACCTATATATTTCCTACCTGCAGCGAACTCATGTGTGTAAAAATGTGTGGTTTATATAAGATATTGTAATATAATTTTAAATAGGTATCATTCGTCATCCCTACCGTATATATGTGTCTGTTGTTTTAAGAAACTTGAGTTTATTTTTCTTACTTTGTTTTAAGTATGAGTCATGTTATTTTGCTACCTAGTATACCTGTGCTGGTAGGTATATACTATTGTTTATTAACAAAGAGCGCGACTTTTGCAATGGCATATTATTATAACAAACAAGAGGTATGTTTGATTAGATTAGGTTTCATGCGGATGAAAGCAACATTAGTTCCTTTGGCTAATAAAGCCTATAGGCTCCGAGAAACCACACAGGCGCTTCACACCTAGTGGTAAGACGGATCATCAATGTAAGCCAAGCCGTGTTTGTTGCCTGATTCTTCTAGGCTATATAGGCCGCGTTGGAACAGCAGTAATTTTAGTTTATAAGACGATTCAAAATGTTTCTTGTGATTTCAATAAATAAAATTGATTTGCTTGTAATTTGACTGGCTTCATAACCTTAAGTCATGAGTTCGAATCCCGGTCGTTTACTTTATTTTTAAATTCAGTTTATGTGCGTATTATGTGCTCTGAAATAGTGCGGGCGAGTTGTTGGCTGAGATGCGAGAGGTTGCGGGGTCGATTCCCGCTGCGGAACAAATGTTTGTATGATCTGCAAATATTTGTTCCCGGCCTGGGTGTTATAGTACCATGGTACTCGTGGTTCCTAATACCCATGACACAGGGAATCCTAGTCCGGGATCAGGACTACGTATGTGACTGTCGGATGTTATATTATGTTATGAAGCCTTTTGAGGCTTCAAAGGGAGTTCACCGTGAGTTACACAGTTGTGATATAATGTCGATGATATAGCAGCCTCTAACAATAAGACGCCATTTGTACAAATAAAACATTTTACACAAACTGACAGATTGTACGATAGATAAGAGTAATGTCATCATTTTGTATGAGGCTCATGATTGTGTGCGGACTGCGTGTAATTCTGGGGCATGGTGTTGTGTATTAAATAATTTAAGCATGTCTATCTATGGTTTTATCACAAAATTGTGGGAATTTTATTTAAATACCTCAGTTGAACGCAAATATAATAATTGAACGAGCGAAGCGAGTTCTTCTAGTCAACTACAGTTACTAACAATAAGATACGTAAGAGATATGAGCAGGGCAGGGCAATGTAGCTGAATCAGCTGAAGTGATCCTACGACCAATCATTGGAAGAAAACCATTGTTAATAATAGAGATCAATGGTTGCTCCATTCTCTAAATTTGACAGATTCAAAGGCTATTTCGATGATGTGTAGGAAATTATGTGGAGGTAATTTTTTTTCTCAGTAAATGTTTTTAGAAATCGGTAAGAAGGGTAAAGAAAGTAAAATATGCAAAAAATATCTCGAAGATACTTTAGTTCTCTGGTAATGCTGAAATTTATTATGTAAGTATTATTTTGTTCTACGGGGAGACGTCGAACATTGACGATTTTTTCTTTGTAATATCCATTTTTAGCGTAGAAAACGTAAATCTTTAAAAATTAGGTAGCAAAACTACAACTAGACGGCAATGCTTAATTTAAAAAAAAACTTTTTTTTTTGCTTCGCAAAATCTCTCTCATTTTAGAGGAGTTTTAGATTTCTGATGGATCATCCATACAAACATACTAACATAGACGTTAAATACAAAACCCTTTCTTCCCCTCTTTAATAAGTCGGGCTGATAAAGGTGTCATCGCGAGGTCTCAGTTCGGGGCGAACTACTAGTTGAACGAGCGAAGCGAGTTCTTCTAGTCAACTTGGAAGAATCGACGTTTGTATGTATGTATGTATGTATGTTTGTCCGATGAAAACTTCCCAGCCGTTAATCCGATCATCATGAAATTTAGTATGGGGGTAGATAGTATTGATACAATTTGTAGGTAAGCTCATAGCTATATCGGTCGGTTGATGAGATATTTGGGTCCAAGTGGGGGTAAAAAAAATAAAAGTAAGACAATTAGATCAAGTGGGGTGTCTAATGAAAGCGCTTTGGTTGGATATTTCAAAACTGTTTTTAATAAGTATTTAAACTAAGTAGTTTCTGAGATATTAGGGAAAATCAAAAACGTAAAAATCAAAAATTCTAGGGTACTTCCAGCAATCCCACAAAGCTGAAATTTAGAATGCTTGTAGCTTTTGTGACACAAATACAGGGAAAAGTCTGAAATTGAAGAATTTAGAAACTGATACTCTATAAAACAATAACCAATATAATGTCCATTGTTGACCTCCCACTTCTAGGAATTTGAATGACGTTGGAGTTCTATGGTTTTCGTCAAAAGGACGTTATCAATTAATTCGTCAGGTACTTGATATAGGTACTAACAGGTATGTAGTATTACGCCCCGTTGCTTAGTCCTATTCAAAGGTTATTTCGGTGATGTGTAGGAAATTACCTCGAGGTGAAAATTTTCAAAATCAATAATTAAAAATATTATGGAAATGACTTACTTAAGTAGTCGGGCTGATAAAGGTGTTATCGCGAAGTCTCAGTTCGGGGCGAACCACTAGTAATAATAATAAAGCCATTTATTTTATAAACTTGACTTATGAATTAAGTAGGTATATATTATTATTACAGTTGAGAATGATACCTATTTCTTTTTATTTTAATAAATGACGCAACTGGTAATTTGCCCACCTGATATTAAGGCGCGGTATGATTTTAAAATCCAGACATCCTAAAATCATTTTTTTTTGTACAAACAGCTTTACTTAAAGTTAACATCGCATGTCATATTTGACGATGAAACTGGTTTGCACTTCAGATAGTATTAATTTTGGGGATTTGTTTGAATTAATCGAAATATACAAGTGATAGTAAAAATATGCGGTTTGAACTTTAAAATAATTATACAAGTCTAGCGTAAAAAAGTTGTGTTGTTTCCGTTCAAAATTAAGAGCAAATTAAATGCCGAAGCTTTTTTAGGGTGGGAATTTGTGCAATTTTTATTTGCTACACCAGACATGTTTTCAAGACGTGTTCTTATTATGTTCATTTACATCTATTACTAGTATATTGTTCTACGTACACTATTTTTTGAATCTCGTTAATTAATCTCGTCACGTCACACTAGACGTTCAAAATCAGATTCAAATTCAAATTCTGTGATCAGACCTCGTTTTAGCTAAAATAAGATTTTTTTGAAGTATTTTTTAATAAAATTAACAAACGTGTCTTAATAAAATTAATAAATAAATAAAATAAATAATAAATAAATGCTGGACATTTCACACAACATTATCTAGCCCCAAGCTAAGCAGAGTTTGTGTTATGGGTACTAGATAACTGATATACTTAATATAATATAGGTACATTACAATAGATAGATATTTTTACTATACATAGAAAATACCCTAAACAAATATCTGCAGATAGTACAAATATTTGTTCTGAGACGGGAATCGAACCAGAGAATTGGGCCTCTGAGGATTACAAGTTTCGCATTGCAAAAATCACTTTGCGAGACGTGAGACTCGTGAGTATTCAACGTGACTTACATAGTAACTATTCATCATTCTGTGCCGCGCAGTCGATAGAAACAGCACAGATTCATAAATAGTTAATATGTACGCCACGTTGAATACTCACGACTCGCAAAGTGATTGTTGCAATTCAAAACTCGTAATACTCAGTACTGACGCAGTACTAAACTCGTAATACTCAGTTTGACGACCTCTGTGGCATGGCGGGCGAAGGTTCGCCTGCGACGCAGGATGTTGCGGGTTCGATTCCCGCCTCGAAACAAATATTTGTACAATCTGCAGGTATATGTTCAGGGAGTTCTGGGTATTTTATATGTATTATAAAAAAAAATATCTATCTGTATAATGTATTGTATTAAGTATATCAGTTATCTAGTACCCATAACACAAGCTCTGCTTAGCTTGGGGCTAGATAATGTTGTGTGAAATGTCCAGCATTTATTTATTTATTTTTATTTACTTAGATGGATGCTTTACAATTTGCATTCTATGGAAGAAACTCCGTCCAGCAGTCGATACTTCGGCCAGCTGATGATGATGATTTGACGACCTCTGTGGCATAGAGGGTGAGTAGCCGGCTGAGATGCGAGAGGTTGCGGGTTCGATTCCCGCTGCGGGTCAAATGTTTGTATGCTCTGCAAATATTTGTTCCGGGTCTGGGTGTTATGATACCATGGTACTCGTAGTTCCCGATACCCACGACACAGGGATTCCTAGTGTGAGATAAGGACTATACGGGGAGTAAAAAGACAGCTCCCGAAAACGGAAGGTACCGGTAAAGCTACCTATATCATAGCTATATAAAATAGCTTTCGCGTGAGATTCATGCCGGATAAAACCTTTTTTTTTCGTTTCGTATCGTATTTGTCAGCAATGTACGCATTTATTCCGGCCGCGCGAGTTCAACGCTCCCGGTCAGCTGATCGAGCCGTAGGGCCAATATTTCTCATGTGGTTTTCATTGCTTTTTTTTGACGGTTTTATTTATTAACATGGTTTTAATAATGGAAATTAGGTTTTTGTGTTCCTTTAACGATATTTTATGGATATTTATAAAGAAAACACGAAAAAAGCGGGCCGAAAGTGAACATTTTTTTTTCGTGTTTTTTTTACTGAAATATTTTCAGAATCATGGTCTGAATGCACTGTTTCAGTTTTCGGGAGTAGTCTTTTTACGCCCGGTATATGTGACTGTTGGATATTATGTTATGTTATGATGGTGATTATGAGTCAGTATAGTTAACCGCAAAGCGTGAGAAAAACAATATTAACTCGTTAATTATTTTTGATGAGTTCGTGTAACTGTTCGTTTTTTGCGCGTTGTAGGTATGTTACCCTTATCCGGAGATTATTATTGACGTAGGCTAATAATTGTCTGGTTTAAAAATCTGAGATCATCTCTGATCTTTAGATATTGACGTAACAATGACGTCACGGACACTTTCATGATTATTCTCACAAGTAATTAAATAAAAACCATAGTACATTTTTTTATAACAAAAGATTTATATAAGTACTTACAAAATTTATTTAACCAATTTAAACAATGTACATACATGTTATTTTCCTAATTTAGCAATCATAAAAACTTAATTATTATAATTAGTGTAGTGAGTAACAAATATTATTTAATAATTAAACATTGTCAGTTTGATTGTGTGTTTTTTGCTTATTTGCTTAGCTTGCAAGCCACAGCGAGGCCCTATGTAAATTGTATACAGTCCATTCCATCCAAAGGTTGTCTGGTAGAAATACAGAGTAATAAGACCTACTTACTATTACTTATACAATATATAATTTTTATATGATATATTATTATTACTTAACTTATTATTATCTACTTATATAATAATAATAAAAGTAATAAGTAATAATAATAATTGGGAGGTCTTAGTATAGCGCTACACCTGCGTAACGTACCGCGCCGATCGTTCGGTTCAATACGCTCGCAGTATTTTTCAAGTTCCCTATGACACATCAGCCGAAATTACGTCACGTAATAAACTTCAGCCGCTGAACTTTCAGCGCGGTACGTTCCGCAGGTGTGGCGTTATACTTATTACTCTGCATCTTATTGGATCTGGGTGTTATAGTACAATGGTACTCGTAGTCCCTGATACCCACGACACAGGGAATCCTAGTGTGTTATCAGGACCGTATGTGACTGTTGGGTGTTATGTTATGTTATCTATGTTAAAGTATCATGTGCTGGTAACTTCACGGCACCCGTACCCTTCAAACCGGAACACAGCAATGCGAGCAATATTGCTTGGCGGCAGAAATATGTATAGGGTAATCCCCGGAGGTACTCCTTCACAAGTAACTCTACTAGATTTTATTTAACAACAGTCAAGACTTACCTAAGAAGCTTCTAACACCCAGCGTCCCTCTTGCTACAGACAGAATCATAGCGAGCGTAGACACTCCACCCCCAGCGAAGATGTACGCGGTCTTGACACTAGAACCCGCGGCTGCGTCTTTTCGCCTGCGCCATAATGGCGCTAGTGACGATGCACTGATGAAAATGGCGAACACTATGCATTCCCATGCGAGCCAGCCAGCGTTCATTTTGAATCTGTGAAAAAGGAAAAAAATTGTCTGATAGATTTGTTTTGAAACTTATTTGATTTCCTGAAATTTTTGAAGCACAAACGATGATTATGAATATAAATACAGTAATTATCACTAGAAACGGGATATTTACCATGATTTTTGAGCTTTATTGCTTCCCGATATTTCGGCACAGTTTTATGCGCCATGATCACGGGTAAACTCGTGATCGGGGGGAGGGTGGTGAAAGGGGGGGTGAAACGGGGGGTGGGGTATGGCGCATGAAACTGTGTCGAAATAACGGGATTTAATAAAGCTCAAAAATCATGGTAAATATCCTGTTTCTAGTGATAATTATGTTAATAACCATGATAGTTTCAAAAGTTATAAATACAGTAGATATACCAACCAGAAAGTAACCATCATTGGTCATAATGCGTATTGGTCATAATATGCGTCTAAACCGAATAAACCAACAGAGAAAGTCGAGGTGGACCACTCACATTATCCAAAACAGGGAAAGACAAATGAAGCTGTATCGTGATTTATTCCCTTGAAACAGCCTGCCAAAGCGTTACCGGTAGGGTGCTTACGTCCTTTTGCACGCAAATTAAGTTGGCTTCAAATTTGGGCATTATTTCTTCAAAGTGTATGAAACTAATGTACACATGATGTACACTAATATCACGCACGTGGTGCGTCAGTTTTTTAAAAACTAGTTTTTTTTTATTTATTCTTTGGTAACCATATAATTTTATAATAACTTTTCATTTAAAAAACCGACCTCCGCCATTGTGTTCGACTAAATAATTTTGGATGAAAAAAAAATTATGAAAGAACCACAGTGGTGAAAGGATTATGATACTTTCTGAATGCAAATGCTTGGTGTCTTGCTGAAAATATCAAAATCGCCGTATGTATGCCTACAATATTTGAGGAGTTCCCTCAATTCCTCATGGATCCCATCATCAGAACTGGATTCTGAAAAAAATGGGACCAATCTGGAAGTATATCTATTCAAATAAAAAAAGAATTTTCCAAATCGGTTCATAAACACAGGAGATATGCGGTAACAAACATTAAAAAAAAAAAAAAAAAAAAAATACAACCGAATTGAGAACCTCTCTCTTTTTTGGGAAGTCGGTTAAAAAACTAACTCACCACGGGTCTAGATATTAGTGTACTGATCATGTGTACAAAGTTTCATGGAGTTTAAAGAAATAATAGCCAATTTAGAAGCTAACTTCGTTCGCGTGCAAAAGGGGTGACCTTCTCTTAAGGCAAATTAACCGATTGCATTAAATGGGGAAAGCTTCGTCCAGCAGTGGACGTCAAACGGCCGATATGTATCATGTAATATTTGATTGGCAAAACTTGTTTACAAAATCAAACCTCTTTCGGACACAGGAAGTCTATTATTGTTCTATATATCCGCAGTTGCGGCTCCGAACGAAGAACGACCGCAAAACGTAACTTGTAGTTACTCTTGTTTTAGTACAGGCAAATTAGCAAAAAGTGTGGACCTAAGTCGTGTAGTCGTGGATTCTTATGGAAACGTTAGATGACATGAAAAGAAGCTTATCATAGGTTTGCACCGTTTCTGGCGCTTACGGAACCCTTTTAAATATTAGGTACAAACTTAAAAAGACCGTAAATTTTAAAATAGAAAGAAATTACTTGATGCATGTTAAATTACGTATAGAGAGACTGTCTTAGTGCATTATATTATTTTAATAAAAACCACGTGCATGTAGGGAACACAGTGTTGAAGAAATGCATCTTCCGTAAATAAATACCAGTATAAAACTTCCGGCAGATGTAGTACTAATTAAATGAATAAGTTTAAGTCAATTTCCAGAACTAAATTAATTTTCCCCGAAGTAGAGCGACAATAAAATATGGAAAAGCGCCTTCCGTCATCCGTGAGACGCACCAAGGTGCAAACCTGGTAATTTATTTCGATCATTTTTCTGATAAGTCTATCAATTTGCACAGACTAAATTAATTTTCCCGGAGCCGCAATACGCACAAAAAGTTTTTTTTGTAAATGTTTTTTTTTTTGTATGTTCCGTATGTCGGATTTCAAAAATACTTGGTGCAAATGCAGATCATAACGCTTCAAAGTCAATGCCAAATTGCACCGACTACTCCTATTTCCTCCATTAAAGTTACGGATATTATAAGGTTTCACCTTATTTCACCCTGTTCCGGAGGGTGAAATTACTGATGCTTATTATTAGAGGTGATTTTTAAGCCATACAAAACAATTAGAAAAGTTTTCATGACTATATCTAAATAGTTCCACACTTTTGCAAAAAATCACCTAATTTGACTGTACAATTTACTTTCGGATCGGCTGCTTTCGTGCGGCGACAGACGCGAGAGAGAGAGAGAGAGAGAGAGAGAGAGAGAGAGAGAGAGTGTGCGTGACGCTCAACTAAGTAAGCCGAAGTTTCGGTTTTTAGTACCGATCGCACGAAACGAAACACGAAATATTGTAGTTTGGTATATTAGAGTGGACTTCCAGTATAAGCTTCGACATAAGCTAAATCTAAGTAAGTAAGCTAAGTATAAGCTTACTTACTTACTTACTTAGTACTATTATTCTGTGGTTAAGCATCTACTCATGAACATGTTGTTGTGCATTTTAAGTAGGTCTCAATGTATTAATTTCCGGGTATTTCCATCCAATGTACTATCTTCAAAAAATAATAAAAGAAAAACATGTCTTGTGAACCTAGTTCTTGTTAAACCGGTACCCTGGCTTTGTTATCTCAAAATAGAACAGCTTTAAATAATGTTTTTAAGTGATTAAGGTCAAGACCATGATAGAGACAGAAATAGCAACAACAAATAACTTTAATTGACTAATAATTAGCTATTTTCTTATCTGGCTTAACGCATTAGTGTTACCATTCAGGGCGGCAATGCAGCGGATTTTGATAAGTTGAGCTATCTTTAGTCGTTTGAAAATGTCTTCAACTGTTTTATTTGTATTCATTAAATACTTGTATTTATATAATTTGGTATTAATATTCTTGTATTCGTTTTGTTATTGTTTCTGTAGATAACATAACATTGCACCCAACAGTCACAAACATATCCCACACTAGGATTCCCTGTGTCATGGGTATCAAGAACTACGAGTACCTTGGTACCATAACACCCAGACCCGGAACAAATATTTGCAGATCATACAAACATTTGTCCCGCAGCGGGAATCGAACCCGCAACCTCTTGCATCTCAGCCGGCTACTCACCCGCAGCACAATCAAATTATAATACTTAATTACTATCTTAACATTATGACGGATCGGTTTAAAGTTAGCCTATTCATCGATCGAGGGTTCCCAACGAGTAACACCAAAACGACTAACACGAGTTTCTCGTTGGGAATTTTTTTCCTTGTTATTCGATGGGAATAAATTTAGAAGAAGTACTTGATTGTAATTTTTTATTTTTGTTTACCTACCTACCTACTATTTTTTTTTTGTGTTAGATGTGGGTTTTTTGCCTGAATTACATAAATGAATTTTATTTTATATTATTTTATTTTATTTTTAAGTTAAAATTGCAACACCTTACTGGGTACTTAATTATGACACCTACCACCTAAACAGAATAAGTTTATTACATATGACATTTACATTTCTACCTAATGAGGGCTTTTCATCTTCGATTAAAAAAAAAGTAGTTCAAATTGGTTCGATAGATGGCGCTGACTCAACTATATCAATCAAGATTGGCTGTGGTGCATGCGTACAACACTATTATCTAAGTAGTCTGTGGCTATTAGTCATGATAGTCTGTTTATTATTGCTTCTTGTGTGCGCTAGTGATTTCGTGGTGTTTTTAGAAGAAGGCAAAAATAAATACCACGAAACAATAGTAGATTATGCACTAAGGGAATAAAGCAGTGTCTTATATCGCGGGCGGCATATTGAACCCTGAGTGTAACGAGGGACTCTAAGGAGTTATATAGAGTCCTGAGTGAAGCGAGGGGTTCAAGCTGCCCAAGACGAAGACAGGCTTTATTCCAGAGGAGCATACTCTACTTTTCACACTTTCTGCGGGACAATAAAAAGCCAGGGCTTGTTTTGATTTTTGCAGTAGTAGTATCAATAATCTCTAAAGCGTCTTTTTTGATAAACTTTGGAGTAGAATCACTATCGTTTGTAACTTTTTATCAACATGAATATTGCAATAAATTTTACTGAAAATCACAGCACCAAACACGCGCACAGCGTGTAAAGAATTTTTTGTTTCACATTCTTTGTAAACGCACCTTTTTCTTTTTTTTGAGATCTGCTTATGGTGGCCAGTTCGATTTTCGAACAAACCTCTTTACAATGCCATATGGGCATTTTTTTACTAAGAGTTTTCCACGAGTCTCCACACGAATTTGACGTTCCAAATTCAAATCACTTTAATCCCTAGGGAATTTCATACAACTTTATATCCCTAGAGAGACAATGCTTTACTTTACGTTGAGGTTTCATGGTTTGTAATTGGACATTGTTGAGCAGGTGGTGTGAAAAAATTATTTCTACGTTGTCGATGTTGATATTTCACTTTATTTTGACACTTGTCTGCTACGTTACAGAGCAGCGCCATTTATTTTCATGGCTGAATGATTTGGAACGGCCGTGAAAACCCCTCGTTATGATGCAATAAACAATTGAATTTGAATTATTTCCAACGAATTACACCCAGTGAACACTTGCTCGATAGGAAAAACCCCAACGAGTAACAGTGCTACAATGTAAAAGAAGGTCCTCCCCTCGATGGACTAAAGACATAATAAACGTCGCAGAAAGTCGGTGGTTGGAGGTGGCTAAGGGTAGCTAAGTGGTTAAGGTGGTTCTATTGCAAAGGCATAAATAATCTTCTCTCAAGATGACAATATTAAATAAACTGGCAATATATAGAAATGCATAGATAGTAAGGGTAAAAACTTCGATCGAATACACTTTACGTATCCTTCAGTACTATATTGAATGAATCCCAATACAATGTCTAAGGCTGCGTTTCCACCAGAGATGAGCGAAGATGCGTATAGCGAGGGATGTGTTGATGTGTGTGACCTAGCCTCGCTCAGCGCAGCACTGGTGGAAACGGCTTTTTTTTTTCCTGAAGGACTAAATGCAGTTGGCCTCAGACGGCCGATGCTGCGTTACCGGACTTTTGGTGAGCGCGGAAGGCGCTCAACTGTTAAAATTAGGTTGGGGCAACTAGCGCAAGGGCACCACTAAGGTACGGACCTCGGCTTGGGCCGTTGCCAGATTGGGAGGAATAGGAAAACGCCCCGGAACATGCTTGTAACGGTTTAGGCGTGTGGTACAGAAGGTACTGAAAAGACTGGAGGATAGGAGCAAACGCCCCGGAACATGCTTGTACCGGTTTAGGCGTGAACTGAAGGTACTTAAGAAAGTCTTCGACCCCGCCGGCGGGGTCGCTGTATCTGTGTAGTGTTTACTCTGTCGTGATTGGATGACGACGCCCCCGCATTCGCGGCGGTGATTTCGTCATCCGGGTCAGCAAGAACGTGTCTTGGACGACGAAGGGATGGTGGAAACGGCTTAGCGAAGCGAGGTTTTTATACGTTCAAAACAAAAGAGGGATATGTGCGAGGGTATGTGTGCGATGCGTGTGTGTGATGAACGGTGCACCTCACCCGCTTGCTCGCATGTGAAAACAACCCGCTACACATCCTCGCACCGTTCATCTACCTCGCACATCTCTGGTGGAAACGCAGCCAGGGTTAAGTAATATCTGGAAATTCATACGATCATAACATGGGTTATCCTGGTGATAACGAAATTCTCTTGTGACTGGGAGGTATCTTTAAGAAAACCCACGTTCACACACACACGCACCCTCAAATTTCAGTACCACACACATATTCTCACTCATTCATCAATCTAATTGATCACACTAAACGATCACACGAACGTATTAGCTTAGCTATTTTCCTTTGCATAGACTGCTAAGAACAAAATATTGTCTAGTTTAGAAATTTATTCTCATAAGAATTTACAATTCACTCACAAGTATGGGATATGGACTAACCAACAATTAAGTCATTTAATCAATACAATAATTATCTAGTTTCATACAATGACGACCTCTATGGCTCGGTGGGCGAGTAGCCAGCTGAGATGCAAGAGGTTGCGGGTTTGATTCCCGCTGCGGGACAAATGTTTGCATAATCTGCAAATATTTGTTCCAGATCTGGGTGTTATGGTACCATGGGCGGTATGTTATGTTAGTTATAACTTTGTTGTAAATTTATTATGTATCCCGAAATTAAATCACAAATAGACGTCCATTTTTCGGCTATTTTGGTGTTGTTTTCAATACATACATACAGACACATATTTGATTGCCTAATAAGTTAATTGGCTAGTGCAATGGTTACTATGATAGCCTAATTTGTACGGAACTCTCTCCATGCAGGTCCGACTCGTACTTGACTGGTATTTTTTTGTCACATAGTGTAACTATATGAGCTCTTTTTGTAGCTTTTTTTTTGTTAAGATTTCTTAGTAATGGCGTGAAGTATATTAATTATGAGATTTGGAGTTTCTATTTCTATCTATAAATACAGTTGTGCAGTTTAGTATGAGAGGGGTATTACCCATTGCTCAATAATTCGTAGTAGAGCAATTACCAGTTGAGCAGTTGGTATTAGTATTACCCACTGCTCAACTTGATGCAGTTGATCAATTTAGTTGAGCAGTGGGGAAGACGCGTGCTCATCAACTTTGAGCGTAAATATGAGGTATTAAATCAAACCTTGCATAAATCATAATGTTTTTCTTTAATAACTTTTCATTTAAAAAACCGACTTCCGCCATTGTATTCGACTAAATAATTTTGGATGAAAAAAAAATTATGTAAGAACCATAGTGGTGAAAGGATTATGATACTTTCTGAATGCAAATGCTTGGTGTCTTGCTGAAAATATCAAAATCGCCATATGTATGCCTACAGTATTTGAGGAGTTCCCTCAATTCCTCATGGATCCCATCATCAGAACTGGCTTCTGAAAATAATGGGAACAATCTGGAAGTATCTCTATTCAAATAAAAAAAGAATTTTCCAAATCGGTTCATAAATGCCGGAGATATGCGGTAACAACCATAAAAAAAAAATAAAAAAAAAATACTACCGAATTGAGAACCTCCTCCTTTTTGGGAAGTTGGTTAAAAAAGGGCAATAATTTGAATATAACAGATGTCGGGAACCGATACAAATCGCTCTCATATTATACATTTCTCCTCAGCGTGACCTTCAAGAGCAAACATAATAATATATTTCCTTTACAAAGAGATTAACAAACAATGAATTTTGCATATGAAACCCTAAATGGCGTCACTATCTTTCACAGAGTCGGTTAATCACGTTAAGGTACGTGAATTGATATAAAGCATAATGCCAATCGTAAATTTGTATTTTACCTCAGTAAAACCGGTATTAAATATTATATTACGATACGTGTGACCTAAGTTGCCTAAAGAATACCTAATAGACAACTTACGGCACACGTATCGTATACTATTTTATAGCACAGGTGACATAAACCCGCCCCGGACGTTCATTTTCGCACGGTGTAAAAAAGAGCTATTTAAGTCACGGAAAAGCGTGCGTAAAGTGCGGGTTTAAGTCACACTGTGCTATAAATATTATATAAGATGCTGCTGCCCATCCCCTTGCGCAAGCCCTTTAAAATATCCACAGGAGGAGTTGGAGGAGTCCTATTCCTACGCCAAGACTAGCACGGCTAGTATCTTGCTAGTCTGTGCGAAAAGAGATGGCATAATATTCCCACTAATAAATATATATAATATTTGTTCCGGTTCTGGGTGTTGTGGCACCATGGTACTCGTATTTTCTGATACCCACAAAGTCAAAGTCAAAAAGAATTTTATTTATTGATATTACAAGGATCATTTTGAACCGTCTTATAAACTACTCCTGCTCCACGAAACAGGGAATCCTAGTGTGGGATCAGGACTAATGGGTGACTGTTGGGTGTTATGTTATGTTATAAATATCTATAATATACTAGACTGTAAGTCTTAGCTAGTTCTATGCTCTAGTTTTGATGAAGTGCAAGGATGTGCTACAAGGGAAGCGGTAACGAAACAAACCCCTGCGTACGTGACTGTTGGGTGTTATGTTATGTTATGGTGTGTTATGCTTTCCATGACCAACTCGACTAACACTTTCTTTCAGTAATAACTCACTCCTAAATAAGCCAGGACATATCTTATACCAACGAAAATTGCCAAACAAGTCCGAAAACAATGCAAGTTATTAAAACAACCAGGTCAACTCTAGTTATTGTAAAATTTACTATATTTTACGAGATATTTAAATAAAATGCCTCTGGAGCCGAATAGTGCGTTTTTTTTTGGTATGATGAATTTTTGTCTTTTTTTTCCTTAGAATAAGTTCTAGTTTTTTCAAATGGTCATACATGGTCTTCTGATCTAACGGAAATGGTAAAATTCAAATACAGCTTCAAATATTTTAATATCTGGTAACGAAATTTATTTTGACAAGATCTCCGTTACCCGTCTATTCCCACCAGTGGCCTCACCATGAGCTCTTATAGCGTTTCAGTTCAAAAACTATTCAGTACAAAATATCGGTTTCGTGATGTCCGCAGCTATAATTAAAGGCACAGTCGCAGAAGGTCTATAAACTTCTGAGATTAAAGTTATTCAATGATGACGCATGGCAACGACGAACCGAGGTTTTGTACTGAATAGTTTTTGAACTGAATTGCTAATACAAGAGCCATGGTAAGGCATCTGTTCTGGTGATTAGTTCTGTCGGCAGAACTACCGGTATTTTTAACGGAGATCGTGTAGCTGAAAAGTTTTTGCAAAATGTGAGTTGTGGTTAGAGCTAATAATACATTTTGTGAACTGTGATTGAGTGAAATCCCGATTGGCAATGCAAGAGTTTATTGATAACGCAATCAAGTTAGATTTAATCAGTCATGGTGTGAAATAGTATTAACGAACATCAAATTTAATTTTGCTGTGAATCTTACCTTTGTTTCTTATGCTTTTGTGTACTCTAAGTAGGTATTTATTAGAAATAATCATAAGAATAAATAGGTCCTATTACATTATCTACGGGTACTCCCAGGAAATAACTACCATACTTATTTTTGGCGCCTAGCAGTAATGCTTGTTTATGATGTTGGTTTTAAAGTGTAAAGGTGTCGGTTGAAAAATGAGGGGGAATGAACGTTATTACTTTTGTATAAAGCGGGAGGGAAAAGTGTATGAAAATCCATTGTTAACGTGCTGAGCGGGAAGAAAAAGTATATGTAAATCGGACAAAATTACGAAATTAAGTATTCTTTCAAAGTAGGTACTTACTTTTTTAATTTTTTTAGATATCCCTGCGATATTTTAATGTTCAAATATTATATCGTATACTAGATATATTAGTCGAGGTATTCTTTTAATTTGGCCTAGTGGTTAAAAGTAGAGACGTAAACGCCATAGACGTGAGTTCGAATTTTGAACAGCAACATGTTCCATGTTCATAAAATCTTCAGATATTTTGAGTACAATTAAATTAATAATAGAACTAATAACATACCCAAAATAATAGATGACAAATTGATAGATACCTTAAGGTAGTGCTTGATTTATTTTGTGTTATTACTAACGGTTAGTTTCTGATCAAGTCAGTTGGTTATCTATAATTTTCTTCAGTCCCTGCTAATATGTCTAACAAGATAACAACCATTTCTTATGCCGGTATACATATATTTATAATTATGTATAATGCTATAAGTGACGCAAGTGTAAGAACAGTGGAGCCGAGAGTCATAAGCGGCCTATCCAATAACATAAATACCTCCCGGAAACTAATATAATTATTGCCAAGGATTGATTGTAATGTAAAATCAACCATGAGTCTATGGGTACATAATGTTGTTTTCCTTGGCAAAATAACGCAAACATTTGTGAATATACACCAAGTGAAGTGCCACCCTCAGAAGGAAGGAAAAATAATTATTGTATTCCACAAAGATGACGATGCCACGCAACAGCCAGTGGGGTAGTACCTCAGAATAATTGCTTTAGTAATTATTCTGAAGGTAGCACGAATAATTAACATCATCGAAACGAAATTTCAAATATTAGCCAATGGCAATAGGGTAGCTTGAAATCTTGAAGTTGGTTGGTTAATATTTGACGTTTCTGATAGTCTCGCTAGCTAATCAATAACGTTAGATATTCGTGTTTGGGCCTCTCAATGTTGAGTTTATAAGCAAATTGGACGACAAAACTCAGAAAGAATGTACGTTATGTGGTAAACCACTATAAAAAGAAACAAAATATAAAAATATCTTTGTTTTGTATCATCATAGATTACTTTCCCACGGTACAGACTGAGTAAGATAATACTATATGAGTGGGTTAATGGTTAGTCCCATTGACTGATAGCTATATTTAGTTGAGTAAATTATTCCAACAGGTCATATATATGGGCTTTACAAACATTGATTTATTTTACATACAAAATAATTAGCCTTATTAATAAAATTATTTATACCTGGTACACCCAAGGTACACCACGGTATAGCGCCGTTTTTCTCTCTATAAGCCATCATTATCATCATCAGCCCCGACAGAAGTCCATTGCTGGACATAGGCCTCCCCATGAATGCCATGACTTTTTTCTAGATGACTGTTCTTCTTCTTGAACCGCCTCCATCCGTCCCAATTGTATGTCTAAAAGATGAATGATACCAAAGTTATTAAGCAAGTAATTTTATAAGACGGATAGGATTTTGATGAGTGCATTATTTTTTCTGTTCGCTCTCATATCACTCTCCCCATCGAGGTTCTACCATCGCACCTCTCACACTGGAAAAGAGCTTATTCCCATATCATCAACTGAGTATTTTGTACAACTCGCTCTACGAGATTTTTTTTCCATGTATAAGCAACATGTGGAAAGATCAAGGATTTCACGCAAAACCACAATATCATTAAAAAAAATGTCCATTAGAGCCTCAGAATAAAGACTAAAGCAATCATTACTCTGAGTTTTGAGCAGTTAACGCATTGGCATTGCCCCGATTTGACATCTAGCGACATGATGGTAAATTCTAAATAATTAATTATATATTCTATTATAATAACCAAGATCACCGACAAAGCTCTCAAAATTAGCAAGTTGAAGTGGCAATGAGCAGGTCATATAGCTTGGAGAACTATTAACCGTTGGGGAATAAAGGTCCTCGAGTGGCGACCACAAACCGCACGACGCGGTAGAGGAAGGCCCTCCACTCGATGGACTAAAGACATTATTAACGTCGCGAGGAGTCGGTGGATGGTGGCGGCTCAAGACTATTCGTTGTGGCATTCTAAGAGGAAGGCCTATGTTCAGCAGTGGACTTCTACAGGCTGATGATATTGATAATATTCTAATTATATCTAATTTGTCTATAGTCTTTATTGTTATTTTTAACCGACTTCCCAAAATAGGAGGAGGTTCTCAATTCGGATGTTATTTTTTTTTTTTAATGTTTGTTACCGCATATCTGCGGCGTTTATGAACCGATTTGGAAAATTCTTTTTTTATTAGAATATATATACTTCCAGATTGGTCCATGAGGTTGGATTGAATCCATGAGGAATTGAGTGAACTCCTCAAATATTGTAGACATACATATGGCGATTTTGATATTTTCAGCAACAAACCAAGCATTTGCATTCAAAAAGTAGCATAATCCTTTCACCACTATGGTTCTTTCATCATTTTTTTTCATCCAAATATTTAGTCGTATACTATAGCGGAAGTCGGTTTTTTAAATGAAAAGTTATTATCTTTACATTTTATTACTAGCTAACCCGTTCGCGACTTTGTCTGCGCGGAAGATAATGCGGCCGCAGTGAAACAAATAAACCCCTACAAACCCTAAAAACCGCTACAAACTCCTACTTACAAATTACAAATTATTTATTCATAAAAACAGAGTAACATCACAGATACACAAAAATCCAATGCGTTACATCTACTAAGCTATCTAATACTAATACAAACATATTTTTTTTTAAATTAAAAACTTAATTAACACTTGGTTCGTTCTTCTTTTTAAACTACAAAAGGGTGTCTCCACCAGTGGCAAAAAAAACAAGGAAATTACCATTATTTTTTCTTAATTATATTTCAACATATACTGTACTATACACATAATGGCTGTGCACGATTAAATAACATATGTATTGAATAATTTAATTGGAAAAAGTACGTTACAGAGTTGTAAATCTGCGTGACAGAAGAGTATTTCATACCAAATCACAGTGTCTCCCACTACCTCGGCTTGCGTATAATCCATAATATTACGAAAAAATTATATGATGACACAAAACGTAAAAATATCATATAACTCCTAAATATATTACCTATCATGTAATAGTAACCATTATTTTTTGTCACTTTTAATAAAATATTTAAAAAAACTCTAATACTTGTCTCCTACTACCTGATGTTTTATTTTGAAAATTCTGTCACGTGGGTTATCCTTCGAAATACGCGTTTGAGCCACTCGTCTTTGTGGCCTGCGATTGGAGGTTTAAACCCCCTTCCCCCATTGGTACGATTTCCCCTCTGAGATCAAGAGACAGCGCATCAGTCGCCCAAAAGCTGTGACAGGAGGTGCGTGTGTTTATTCGGCTACCGCTTCGTCACGTTAGTAATTGATTCAAAATATAATTATTATTGTTACTTTTCGTTGTCTTCTCTTACGTAATAAGAAATATTTTATTGCCAACGTGTAAATTATTATATTCTATGTTAACTTTTAAATGTTATCGAATTTGCAACTAATTTTTACCCATCCGTCACACGACAACCCCGTCACATATTTACGGTGACGGAGTGGTAAAGCACGTGACGGGGGGGGGGGGGTAAAATAAATGATATTCATGTTCTATTTCTGCTGAATCCGTGAAATACTGAAATAGATACACTAGTTATTATGGTAATTATTCCTACGGAAAGTGTTACAAATATTTTTCTATCTTCTCGTATGTTTAGGTACTTATTACTTATATCCTATTTCCAGATAACATCATAGCGAAAAAGAAGATAATGTAACTCATGATGGAGGATTTCACGCTCGCTAGTATTACGAACACAATTGAGATATTTGGGTTGCACCGAAAAAGTTTTTACGATACTGCAGATGAATCATAAAGATCAGCCTTTGGCCACGCTTGAATCATCCGATAAAGAGCAGCCTTTGGCCACGCTTAAAACGAAAGATCCAACTGATCAAACTGCCGTCTGCGGTACTTCTTACCAAACACTCCAGCCTGAAGACATTCATCCAATGAATATAAAAGACGGAGTACACGTATTACTTAAAGTACAAAGCAAGAGAAAAATCCAATACGCTGGAGTAGCAAGAAGTACAGTTGATGAAGAAGGCGATGTCTTGGTAATGTTCCTAAAAATGGTCGATGATAGTAGAAGACTGTCTAAGTTGGTGGAGAATGACGTATCGGATGTTCCTTTTGATGATTTGATTAAAGTCTTACCGGCTCCGAATGTTATTAAAAAGGGAAAGAGACAATATTTCTAGTTCAAAGAGCCACTGTCAGTATTCGAAAAATAAGACTTTCTATCAGTGGCTTCGAAATTGAAATATTGTCTTGCAAGATTGTGCTATATTTTATTTTATGTTTTTGGGAATTTTTATTTGTTGTCAAGTTAGATAAGATTTTTAGACGAGTGAGTAGTCATTCAATTTACTAAAATACGAATCTCTTATTTAAAAGGATCTTAAATGTGATTTCATTAATTATCTAAGTCCGATCTCATGTTATTTTATGATAATGTCGAAGACTGATTAAGATTAACAACAAAATAAATGATTCTAAAAAAATAAACCTGTTTTATTCCAAAATGCAGCCTGGTATCGCCTAGAATCACAACTCTGTCACATAAGTTAATACTCTGTCACGATGTTGTCTCCTGGTAGGAAAATTGTTTTGGTCGTTTAAATATTTTGTAATGACTAGTGCAATATTGGAAAATTTATATTTATAATAGTTGATGATATTGCCGTCTGTGATATTCGTATTTATTTGTAAATGATAGTAAAAATTGATTTAAAACAAAAACATACTTTATTTTAGCAGAAAATGTGACAGAGTGGTATGAGATCATGAGTAAAACCTTTTTATAAATACATATCTATTATTTTAATATGTTTTCTAAAAGTTCCTCTAGTTAATTAATGTATTAAAAAAGTACAAGTTATTTGACGAAGAGTATTCGATAGAATAAAATAAAAGATTTCGTAACGGAGGTGTATTTTTTTTAGTTGAATCTATCTTTCTGGTCTTGAAAATCGTACAAAAATCTGTAAACTTCTCGGCCAACAACTTTTTTCGATAAAATAGGAATTCTGCTATCAGAATATATATTTTACTGACGAGGAAACTTAATATTTTTATTTTTCGAAATTTAGCTAATGTTCTTTCAAATTGTAGGTTAAAAAGAAGAACGACCCACTTCCTTAACTAAATTTAAAACAAATAAAACCAAAAATTACATGAGCCGTATCTTCATTTTTAACATTAACGAATTAATACAGCGACCTATTATGAATCCGTCAACCTACAACCTCCTTTAACCCTGTTTTTCAATTTAGGGGTCCCATTATAACCTTGAGGTCCTGAAAATATTGAAATCTCAACATGAAACAACCTTTGAAACGACACCGAAACTCGAGTTGTTTAATTAAGGGATCCCATTTTAAACTTGAGATCCTTAAAAAATGTAATCTCAACAATTACACGTGAAACTAACTTTTACTGCATCGAAATAAACTAAAATCATGCCAAAACGTAAAGTGTATTTTTTCACAAAGAAAACGTAACCTTGCCTTTTTTCAGAAAAAAATCAGGTATCGCTGAAACATTATCTGTTAATTTAATTTGAGGAAATTACATGTGAAATTTCAAGCAACTACTACTTACCGTTTCTGAAATACAAAGCAATTTTTTGTTTTACATTAAAAGCCCTTTTTGGACCCCTTTTGAGTTATTAAATAGCATACAAATATATAGACTAAAACCCGACTACGCAACAGCTAAAGCGAAAACTAGTTTCAATACAGTAAAGGCTTAAATAGTCGGAGGCTTTTAACTTTTATTTTTTTTATTTTCTCACAGGATTAAAGCAATACAATTTATTTTGTGTTGGTATTTTATCATAGGCATGTCCGTAGGTATCTACATGAGGAAAAAATATGTAAAAACATTTTTTTAGAGCCTATAGTTACAGGGAAATAGGGAATTTATGGAAAACACGGCACTGGCGTCTCCCTTCTCTTCTACCATGTCATGAGTTCGATTTGTGCTCAGTAGTCTGCCTCGGTGGAAATAGCAGGTGGACCTTGGAATAAACAGTTATTTCTTAACCGACTTCAAAAAAAGGAGGAGGTTCTCAATTCGACACGAATGTTTTTTTTTTTGTATGTATGTTACGCGATTACTCCGTCAATTTTGCATTGATTTTGATGATTCTTTTTTTGTTTGTTAGGTTATTCTTCAGAGGTGGTCCCCAATAAATTTTATCGAAATTGATTTAGCACTTTTTGAAAAAATTGGTTTTTGTGGTTCCCATATAGAAAAAACCAAATATTTTACTGTGCCATTCTTGGTTCTGTCAGCGCTAGATGATACTGCTAGACGTCGACAGATGGCGTTATAGAAATACTTAAATACCTACCCGCCGATAGATAGCGTTTATTCAAATATGAATTACCTACATTATAGGCACAGGCTTGAAGTCGGTTTATGTTTTTTCCAAAAATTCATTATTATTAGTACTTTCTTTCTGCGTGTGTACTTCTGAACCAAACTTTTGAAAGTGGCTGTTGCTGAAAACATCCACGCCATTGTGAATGAAGGATTCGGTGCGCCCGTGTGAGTCATATTTCATGCAAAGATAACCCAAATAGTTTAAGGGTGCTTACGTTCTTTCGTTCGCGAACGAAGTTTGCATCAATTTTGGCTATAACTTCATCAAACTCCATGAAATATTGATACATGATCAGGGTGGTTATTCGCTATGACCTAAGAGATTTCTGGTCAATAACGTGTGACGTCACTCATACGATTCAGCGATGATTCCACGCAGATATCGTAACGAGCCCGCGTTATGTTACGTTTGGTCATAGGGAATAAGGGGGCAGTACACTAATTTTTTGAAATGTGGTGTCAGTTTTTAAAAAAATCGTTTATTTTTATTTATGATTTGGTAATCATATAATTTTAAAAGAAACTAACGCATCATGGGTCTAGATATTAGCGTACTGAGGCCCAATTCTCTAATTTAATAACTTTTCATTTAAAAAACTGCCTTCCGCCATAGTATTCGACTAAATATTTGGATGAAAAAAAAAATATGAAAGAACCATAGTGGTGAAAGGATTATGTTACTTTTTGAATGCAAATGCTTAGTTTGTTGCTGAAAATATCAAAATCGCCATATGTATGCCTACAATATTTGAGGAGTTCCCTCAATTCCTCATGGATTCCATCATCAGAACTGGATTCTGAAAAAAAAGACCAATCTGGAAGTGTATCTATTCAAATAAAAAAAGAATTTTCCAAATCGGTTCATAAACGCCGGAGATATGCGGTAACAAACATTAAAAAAAAAATACAGCCGAATTGAGAACCTCCTCCTTTTTTGGGAAGTCGGTTAAAAACATTCCTGTCACAATATAATCTCGTGTCAGTCGCACTGTCTCGTATAGTAACTATTATATATTCTTCGCAAGAAACGCGAAGATTAAGTAATAGTAACTATAAGTGACAGTGGGCCACTGATTATGTACTGTATAAAGTTTCATGGAGTTTGAAGAAATAATCAAACTTTGTTCGCATGCAAAAGGGCATAAGTGCCCTACCGGTGGCATTTTCAACAACATTGTGTTGATTTATTTCGTCATAATGTGTCCCTGCGTTAGGTCGGCCATTATGGGTTAGTGGTATGGTAAATCTTAAAAGGCCCTAGTGGTTAATGATGACAGAGCCAGTATGCTGAAAGGCATCAATGCGCCTCGCCGAGTTTGCCCTTTGCACATGTCGGGTGTCTTTGATTTTTGGAAGCGATGTATTTAATTTCATATAAATACTGTTTTCAGTTAATACTTCTCAAATGTCTCCAAAATATTAAACTCCCAAGTTCTTTACCTAGGCCACGAACATATTTTGATGTTTCAGTACCTATTAGGTACCATGGTACTCGTAGTTCCTGATACGCACGACACAGGGAATCCTTGTGTTGGATCATAACTACGTACACATGACTGTTGGGTGTTATGTTATGTTTATTGTTTATGTTTATGTAATGTATATAGGGTACCTAATAAGAAATTATTTCCAAGCTTTCGACATCGAGCACCAATACCATAATATATTATACCATAATACCATATTATATTATGTACATACATAACATAATATAATAACACCACAGTCTCTTACATAGTTCATGCCTTACCATGAGGTCTTAAAGCGATTCAGTTCAAAAACTATTCAGTACAAAATATCGGTTCGTCGTTGACATCAGTCATCATTGAATAACTTTAATCGCAGAAGTCTATAGACCTTCTGCTACTGTGCCTTTAAATATAGCTGCGGACATCACGGAACCGATATTTTGAACTTAATAGTTTTTGAACTGAATCACTATAAGAACTCATGGTAAGGTCTCTGAGCCCTCACTAAGATTCTCTGCATCGAGGGCAAGGTACTACGAGTACCATGGTACTGCAACACCCAACAACAAATGTTTGCAGATCATGCAAATGTCCCGCAGCGGGAATCTAACCCGCACCTCTTGCGTCTCAGCCGGCTACTCACCCGCCGCGCCACGGAGGTCGTCAAATTTTAAAGCCATCTTTGATGTGGGATTTAGGTATTTAAAATTAATTGATAAAATGGAAGCACTTATATGCATTAAAATTATAAATGAAAGTACCTATATGCCTACTAACTAAATTGATTTTTCCGGATATCCGGAATTTTTGTCAGGTTCAGTACCAAAAACCCCAAATAACCTTCATATACATCAATATAAAATGTAAGATTACCCATTAAATACATAACAATTTGAACAAAGAATGGACAATGGCTTTTCATTTAACAAAACCGACTTCCGCCATTGTACTCAACTAAATATTTGGATGAAAAAAAAATGATGAAAGAACCATAGTGGTGAAAGGATTATGCTACTTTTTGAATGCAAATGCTTGGTTTGTTGCTGAAAATATCAAAATCGACATATGTATGCCTACAATATTTGAGGAGTTCCCTCAATTCCTCATGGATCCCATCATCAGAACTGGATTTTGAAAAAAATGGGACCAATCTGGAAGTACATCTATACAAATAAAAAAAGAATTTTCCAAATCGGTTCATAAACGCCGGAGATATGCGGTAACAAACATTAAAAAAAAAAAAAAAAAAAAAATACAACCGAATTGAGAACCTCCTCCTTTTTTGGGAAGTCGGTTAAAAATACAATCGAATTCGACAAAGAAGGAGGTTCTCACCTCCTCCTTTTTTGAAGTCGGTCAAAAATTGTACAAACTCGCACTGCTAATACATTTTGTACAAATACGGAAACACACACACACAGGAAGTGACGGAAGGGTCTACCTTAGGCCGTACACACCACGGATCAATTAATTAAGATGTGTCTAATTAACAAACATATGTGCCATGATCTGTACGGTCTAAGAATAGACCCCACCGTCTCCTCCCGTGGATGCCGTAAAAGCCAGCAAAGGTATTACACCAGGGGGTGTACCTACTCAACGCCATTACTGCGATCACCAATCTGTCTGCCAAGCGTCGTGATTATAGCAAATCCCCCCATAGCATCTTATTCTAATTCTAATTCAAAATGGGGGAGATAAGATCTGACTTCCCGCATTGGGGTGTATTGGGCATTGTCCCCTTGCTAACCATAGCCCAGCCAGCCCAACTTCTTAAAATAATGGAGAAGGACTCTGGGTTGATTAGCCCCCCATAGCATTTTATGGGGGAGGCCTCATCCAGCAGTGGAAGTCTAACTAACGGCTCATTACGTCTCATGATAACTCATGATTAGAAAACAAAATTTACTCTCCGAAAAAAACATCTCATTAAAATAAAGTATAAGTACAGCTTAATGACTTTAAAATCAAAATTATAGATATTTCTGTGATTTAATAAAGATACTAATACTAATTACTAACCTGAATTAGTACTGTTTAAAGTTGTAAACAGTCACAAAATCACTTTCAGCAAAACACTGAACCAATATCAAGTACTAAAAACATTCACTTTAACAAAAACTATAAAATTCCCACAAAAATCACGAGACCATACAGGCACAATACGATTACGTCTTTGTATCACAACAATCACATACGTACTATCGCCAAATACTCACTGTCTTCCTGTAGATCCAAATATAATTTTGGCTGCAATCCACTTATGTCCACGTATTTACCCGCACACCACGTGTTAACGCGTGCACTCTGTCTCGTGTCACGACTGTGAGTGAATGAGTATGGTACAGATGTGTGGAAAATATGCATTATATACTCGTAATGTAAATAGTGCGAATTAATCGGCTGTCTTTGTGTAGATAGGCTAACTGAAATGTAGCGTTTTTTCAGCAGCAGGATTTTGTTAGTTTTCGTAAATTATATGAAGTTTCGTTTCCTTCGATACATTTACTGACAGCGTTAGTTTTCTTCTCGTTTTCACTAGGAGCGCTGCAAGTAAATGTATGGAAGGAAACGAAACTTCATATAGTTTCTATATAAAACTATCAAAACTCGTAATAAGCACCCAGGGTAACAATTTTCTTGGCAAGATTTGTGGAACTTGAAAGTTACCGTAAAGCCACTACCAAAGCAAGGTCATTGGGTCGATCAATAGAAGAACCGATGCAATATTATATTTGATTGTATCTTTCATACTTTTCAACATAGCTTATCAGCATCATCATTAGCCTGTAGAAGTCTACTGCTTGAGATATGCCCTAGAATGCCACGATGAATGGTTTTGAGCCACCTCCATCCACCTACCTGCGACGTTTATAATGTCATAAGTCTATCAATTGAAAATTAAATTGTGTGTTTTCCTAAGAAAATAAAATAATAACTTTTCATTTAAAAAACCGACTTCCGCCATTGTGTTAGTCTAAATATTTAAAAAAAATTATGAAAGAACCATAGTGGTGAAATGATTATGATACTTTTTGAATGCAAATGCTTGGTTTGTTGCTGAAAATATCAAAATCGCCATATACATATATACTTTCCTACAATATTTGAGGAGTTCCCTCGATTCCTCATGGATTCCATCAACAGAACTGGATTCTGAAAAAAATGGGACCAATCTGGAAGTATATCTATTGAAATAAAAAAAGAATTTTCCAAATCGGTTCATAAACGCTGGAGATATGTGGTAACAAACATTAAAATTAAAAAAAAAAATACAACTGAATTGAGAACCTCCTCCTTTTTTGGGAAGTCGGTTAAAAATACTTTGAGACTACCTGTCTTGAGCTGACAGTGTCAAGGTATTTCCAGGATTTTATGCAAACATACACTGCATGTGATAACACCGTATAAGAGTGGCCAAATTTTGGCAAGACAAAATCCATTAAAAAAAACAATAATCCATTATTGACACGACGATATTGGATTTCGAATCTGTCTTGTCGTACGTAAGTCGCGTAGACCTATATCATAACATAACTTCCAACAGTCACATACACAGTCTTGTTTCCACACTAAGATTCACTGTGTTGCGGGTATCAGGCACTACGAGTACCATGGTGCCGCAACGCATAGACCCGGTACAAATATTTGCAGATCATTCAAACATTTGTCCCGCAGCGGAAATCGAACCCGCACCTCTTGTGTCTCAGCTAGCTACTCAATCACCACGCTACGGAGATTGTCACATACTCTAAGATAGTTTATCACAAAAATTTAATTTTGGTAGTTATGTCGTTTTTATTTGGCATTGTTTGTTGATATTGTTTAAATTAAACCATGTGATGATGATTTGAATAAAGAGCCAGGTCAACGGGCCGCATTTGTTATATTAGACTTATCGTTAATTGCGGTCATAAAGTATTTGCTGGCCATAAATGTTTTGGAGCTAAGACATGGTTCTGTTGCAGTCATAATTATATCTAACTTTACCTAACATTATAAGGCTGCGTTTCCACCAAAGATGTGCGAGTAGATGAGCGGTGCGAAGATGCGTAGCGACGCTGTGAAACGGTACGTAGGTGAGCGGTGCGAGGATGCGTAGTGAGGCTGTGTAACGATGTGAGTGTTTCCAACAGAGATGTGCTAGGTAGCTGAGCCGTGCGAAGATGCGTAGCGACGCTGTGAAACGGTACGTAGGTTAGCGGTGCGAGGATGCGTAGCGGGGCTGTGGAACGATGTGAGTGTTTCCAACAGAGATGTGCTAGGTAGCTGAGCCGTGCGAAGATGCGTAGCGACGCTGTGAAACGGTACGTAGGTGAGCGGTGCGAGGATGCGTAGCGGTGCTGTGGAACGATGTGAGTGTTTCCAACAGAGATGTGCTAGGTAGCTGAGCCGTGCGAAGATGCGTAGCGACGCTGTGAAACGGTACGTAGGTGAGGGGTGCGAGGATGCGTAGCGGGGCTGTGGAACGATGTGAGTGTTTCCAACAGAGATGTGCTAGGTAGCTGAGCCGTGCGAAGATGCGTAGCGACGCTGTAAAACAGTGCGTAGATGAACGATGCGAGGATGTGTAGCGGGCTCTTTTCAGATTTCATATAAATACACAATATATATATAGATACACATCCCTCGCGCACATTTCTCTCAACAAATCCCTTGCGCACATTCCTCGCACACATCCCTTGCTTGTTTTGTACGTATAAAAACCTCGCTCGCTAAGCCGTTTCCATCAAAGCTGCGCTGAGCTAGGCTAGGTAAATGAAGTGATTCTATTGGTTCTTATTTTGATACACATCCGTCGCTACGCATCCTCGCTCATCTCTGGTGGAAATGGTACGACATCCCAATATGCCTCATTTGTGTATAATTGAATGAGCGAAGCGAGTTTTCTGAGTCAAGTTGGCAGAATCAGCGTTTGTATGTATGTATGTATGTATATTTGTCCAATGAAAACTTCCAAACCGTTAATCCGATCTTCATGAAATTTGGTATGGGGGTAGATAGTATTGGTACAATTTGTAGGTAAGGTTATGAGCTATATCGGCCAGGGGGTTGCTGAGATATTGGGGTCCAAGAGGGGGTAAAAAAAATAAAAGTGAGACAGTCAGATCAAGTGGGGTGTCTAATGAAAGTCTCATTTCAAAACTGTTTTTAATAAGTATTTAGCCTTAGTAGTTTTTGAGATATTAGGGAAAATAAAAACGTAAAAATCTAAAATTCTAGGGTACTTCCAGCAATCCCACAATGCTGAAATTTGGTATACCTGTGGCTTTTGTGTCACAACTACGGGGAAAAGTCTGAAACTGAAGAATTTAGAAACTTGTACTCCATAAAACAGAAACGACGTTGGAGTTCTATGGTTTTCATCAAAAGGACGTTATCAATTAATTCATCAGGTACTTAATATAGGTACTAACAGGTATGTAGTATAACTACGCCCCGTTGCTTAGCCCTATTCAAAGGTTATTTCGATGATGTGTAGGAAATTAGAGTTGTTACTGATAGATCCTGTACTGTACTGGTAGACCTCGAGGTGAAAATTTTCAAAAATAATAATAGATAAATGGAAATTACTTCGTTAAGTAGTCGGGCTGATAAAGGTGTTATCGCGAGGTCTCAGTTCGGGGCGAACCACTAGTTATTCTACAATCATCTTGCAGGTGTAGATGAAAGGTGGGATATCTACACACCTCTCTGTACTTCTATCTGTCAGCTAGTGAGAAGGAAATGAAGGAATGAGGTTATGTAGTTTCTGAACACACTCCCCGAAATATATTCTGTAATGAAATTTTTTTTTTAATAAAAAGCAAAAACCGACTTCCTACAATTTCGATAAAATAATAGAACCACTACCAAATAAAAAATGAATCGTCCAAATCAATTCATTATTGGCGGAGACATACAAAATCATGCAGTCGAGAACCTCCTCCTATTTTGAAGTCGGTTAAGAAACTAAGAGGCATGCAATTCTCCGTCAATATTTGAGACTGTATAACTTGGTATCAAATAACAAGATCAACAGATTTACGAATAATGCATGTATTGTATAATTGAATGACGTTTGACGTAGGTATAATTTATTTGTCATTGAATAATTGAAATTGTACACCAATCAGACATTGTTTTTAATTAGTAACCAAACATCTGTAACACATAATTCACAATAAATTGATATGCAATTAAAAGGCGTCGCTTGGAAGTGCCAAGATATCTCCTTAACTATGCAAGATTGCTCCCTGAAATAAATTTTATGTGAAATACAATTATTTATAAAATTTATTGTATTTGATGCTACATTAAATACACTCGAGAGCAATGAATCCGGGTCACTTAAAGAATGTTAAAAATCTCGGAAACTAAAAATGATAGATTAATGCAATAAATTGTATTTAATAGACAATGTAATACTCCTTAAATGAAGGTAAAAAAAATATGAGTCACCATACATTTTATTAACACAAAATTACATAAAGAAAAAAACTGCTGATCTCTCCTTAAAACAAAAATAGGAAACATGAAATTTTTGAACTTTATTACGATTTTCTTGAATTTTAATACTTCGTATTGCCTCCTCGTGCTTCCATTACTGCGTTTACGCAGAAAAAAAACAACAAAAAAACAGAAATCAAACAATGATAAATGACAGATTACAAACAAAAGCAAAACCAAATGCTGTAATTTCGTAGTTCCATCTTCGAAAGTGGCCCTTTTTCAAATTTGTTTTTTTTATGATATAACTTTACAATAACTAAGAAGTTTTAATACCTTCATTTAAGGAGTATTACATTGTCTATTAAATACAATTTATTGCATTAACCTAGCATTTTTAGTTTCCGAGATTTTTAGGATTCTTTAAGTGACCCGGATTCATTGCTCTCGAGTGTATATATGTGGTTTTTCTGAGGTACCCTATTTTATTGCCCGCCAGTTTGTTTGAATTGATATAACTTTTGCAACGGCCTTTAATATAGTAGTTAAGCTCAACCGTTTCATTATTATTTAAACAGCATTTGCTTAATTTATTCCCACTAGTTCCTTTTGGCAGTTCGTCTGTCTAAAGGAACTCTCGCGGCTCCACCCTCGTGGAACCTCTGTTATAAATTAGGTATAGCATTTAATTTTGTTAATGCTATAATGCTGGAAAGCTTCATCAAAACTCGTTAAGTAGTTTTTGTATGAAAGATTAACAAACATCCATCCATCCATCATCACAAACTTTTACATTTTATAATATTAATAGGATAGGATAGGATGCATAGTCTTGTTTGTATTTATATTTGAAATGTTGATCGATGCCCACTGCGAATGTTTGTATGATCTAACAAATATTTTAGTTCCGGGTCTGGGTGTTATGGTACCATGGTAATCGTAGTTCATGATACCTAAATAATTACACTTTTCGTAAAAGTGTAAAAGATCTACTCATAAAATGTGGATTCGATTTCATCATAAATATATATTATAAATAATAATAATAATAATAATATTATATTATAAATTTAGTATAAGATAACTGTGAATTTTAGATTAATAATTAAATAAAAAAATACCCACGACACAGGAAATCTTAGTGGAGGATCATGACAACGTATGTGAGTGTTGGGTGTTATGTATGTATATAAATATTTAAATATGTACGATCATTTACTAAAATAAAGAAAAAAAACGTACCTGAGTGAACTTAAAAATCAAAAGGCGGTTTTTTTTAAAGTAGGTAAACTTAAAAATCTAATGACGGATTTTTTTTCTTTACTCGTATAAAATATGATGGTACTAGCATGTGGTCCAACTGATACGGTCATATTATGTTAACCATCATCTGAGGCCCAATTCTCTAATTTAAAAACATTCAATTCGCAGTATAATCTCGTCTCAGTCGCACTGTCAGCTGTCACCTATATAGTTACTATTACTTAATCTTCGCATGCATACTCGAAGATTAAGTAGTAGTTACTATAAGATACAGTGCGACTGACACGAGATTATATTGTGACTGGAATGTTTTAAAATTAGAGAATTGGGCCTCTGATCATTACGTAGACTGCGGCAGAGTCAGATAGTCGTGCAGTGACTCACCTGAAGAGTCTACGGTTACCTACGTAACTTATCGATCTTTCTCAACTCAGAGCCAGGATAATAAACGCCTGGGTCACCAAGATACAGGCTTCACCTAGTTTGGGACCCGTTAGAATGTCAGTAGCATTAATAAACATTAGTTATACGAGGGCTGCACTAAAAGTATCGGGAATGGAATATTTCCACTGTTTCTGTCATATTAAAATCTTTTTAATTGAAAACTCCTTGGTTTTAAAAATCGAATACCATTTATTTATTTAAAAAAAGATTCTCGCTCTTGTCACAAGGTTTTGTCAAACTTGTTTAGTCGTTGAGAAAATGGAATTGACTCGAGAAAATTCAAGAGCGATGATTTATTATGACTTTCGAAGTGGTTTAACACAAAAACAGTGTATTGACCGGATGATTTCTGCATTTGGTGATGAAGCCCCATCCAAAACCACAATTTATCGATGGTTTGCTGAATTTCAACGTGGACGTGTCAAGCTCAGTGATGATCCCCGTCAAGGTCGTCCAAAAACTGCAGTCACCCAAGAAAACGTTGATGCTGTGCGTAAGCTGATTGAGGAAGATCGACATGTGACATACCGCGAAATTCAGTCAACTTTAGACATTGGCATGAGACAAATACAAATAATCTTGCATGAACAATTAGGTGTAAAAAAGTTGTTTTCCCGATGGATACCGCATTCGCTCTGTGAAGAGCAAAAAGCGGCTCGCGTTACTTGGTGCGTCAGAACTCTCGAAAGATTCCACGCAGGATCCTCAAATGCTGTATACAACATCGTATCAGGTGACGAATCCTGGATATAGGTACGCGTACGAACCCGAAACAAAAAACCACTTCCTTAATTCCCGAAATTTTCAGTGCCGCCCTCGTATATAAAGTGTAGCTTTAGTTCCTTTTCATTGGATGTCATATTTTATAACTGTGTTTATTGATGTGATTTGTAATTGTGTTTGCTAAAAATAAATTTATTTTATCTTATCTTATCTTCTCAAAATAAGACTGCCTTGGAAGTTTTCAACAGTTAAACATACAAGTATTATTGCATCAAATAAAATGATCATACATCCTAACTTGACAGATGACCTACGTGGTACGGCAGGCGAGTATCCCACCTGAGATGCAAGAGGTGCAGATTCGATTCCCGCTGCGGGAAAAATGTTTGTAGGATCTGCAAATACTTATTCTGACCAGCAGCCGTATTCTCTATCTCGCGACAGGTTTGTAACAGGCGTAAATTGCGCGATCATTGCTGTTAAACGTCACTTTTCTAATATAAAAGTTACCGTGACAGCAATGATTGCAAAATTTACACCTGTTGCAAACCTATCGGGAGATAGAGAATAGACCTGCTGGTCCGGGGGCTTAGTACGGGTTTTGATAGTTAAACTAAGTACTTATATAAAGTTTCGTTTCACACCATACATTTACTTGCAGCGCCTCTATCAAAAACGAGATGAAAACTAAGGACGCCATAGTTTCATATAGTTATATTTTCATATAGTTTTCGAAAACTATCAAAACCCGTACTTGACGTACTAGATGTTGTGATACTAAGGTACTCGTCGTTTTTTGATACCTACGATACAGATAATCCTTGAGGGATCAGGAATATGAATGCGACTGTTGGGTGTTATGTAACGTTATGTTATTTAACCTGTGCCGAAGCATAAATCTTAAGTTAGTTAAGTTCAACCGAATTTGGTGCAATTGGCATGAGATGAATGACGTCATAATGGACTCATTCACACGTGATGGCAATGAGTGTCATCATCATTAAGCTTTACACATATTAAATGTTTTCAATGGAAGTGCGTCACTGGCACATGATTTGAGTAAATAATAATAATATATAAGATTTGGTTGAAAGTTATATTAAAAGACGATTTAAATAGAATAGAATATAATTTATTTGTATAAAAGAGTTACACAGAGACACATAAAAAAACTTACGACTAAGAGGAAACAGACCCGAAGGTACAAAGTGTAACTCCAGTAACAAAATGGCTCTGCCTCAGCATGAGTGGGTTGACTAGCGAGCTAGCAACCAACGCTGGTCTTCCGTCAGAGCCACTTGTTGGCGCTACGGACCAACTACTCACAAAAAGTAAACATACAAAAAACAAATACACTAACAAAGAAAACTATTCATAAGACTAACTAATAATAAAAGAAGAAAGTTATGCTTAGATAAAATAGATATATCCACACTTTTGAAACAATTCAAAACAAGCCCTGTAACTCACCATTATTATAAACCCTCACAGAACACTTGTGTCACATCTTAGACTTTCCTGATCCTTTTGGTGGTCAAACAAAAATTTCTTTAATTTAAATCTAAAACAATGTAAGCTAAGCAGGTTCCTTATCGGTGGCGGGATATTGTTCCAGCATTTTGAGGCTGCATATCGAAAGCTGCCTCTGAAGCAGGCAGAGCTGTGCCGCTGTGTCACGAGCTGCTTCGAGCACTGGCGAGAGCCACAACCTCTGGAGCTCGACATCCATGACAACTTCTCGTAGAGATATGACGGAGATTTGTATTTCATAACACCAAACACCTACACACAAAATCTAGGCCCTCTTCTAACCCACTATACCAGAATAAGTATCCTTCTTAACTTCTTTAAAATGCTTATAAAATGATCAAAATGGCTTTCAAGAAAGAAAACAGCCTTAGCTGAAGTGCTTGTCAAAATGCTGACGAAAGAAAAGAAAAAAAACCAACAACATAACTCAAATGTGGTAAAAATTAATATATTTTTGACATTTGCTGTCACAAAGACAATTCACCATTTGCGAAATTCACTGTTTTCAATAATAAACTTATTACTTATAACTTATTACTTAGCCAGCTTACCTACCTCAAACAAATTTCTGACTTTAGCTGTCAGTTTTGGCATATTTTTTGCATTGGTGGACCTATGACATTGCAACAGATGCAGGATGGCAGGCGTGGCTGACGCATTGGACAGCGTCACCGCTCCGTGGTCGCTGCGTCGTTGCAGCGCCGACGCAGCGCAGCCGCAACGCCCGTGTGGCAGCGCTCTACATTATGTAGTTTTTTGTATTTATGAAATAAGTATACTTATCGGTAAAGAACTTCACTTATGACATTTTCAAGATTGAGACGAATCCAAAGCCATCTCATTTATCAAAATCTATCGAGTTGTTTAGGCTACAGCAGGGAACAACCCCGCACCTATTTGTGCCGCCAAGCAGTAGTGCTCGCATTGCCATGTTTCAGTTTGAAGGGGACGGGTGTCGGTGAAATTACAGGCACATGAACTATGCACATGAGACTTTTCATCTTTGTGTCTCAGGGTTGGCAACGCGCGTGTGGTGTCTCTGGTGTTGCAGTCGTTTATAGGCTACGGTAACTACTTTCCATCAGGTGGGTCGTATGCTTGTTTGCTCACCAAGTAGTATAAAGTAAAAAAACAAACGTGTACACATTAATTCATACATACACCCAAAAAATACAACCCTCCTCATGGGTAGTCAGGTAAAAAAAAGAACAGCGTTTACATTATTTAATAATCAAAAGAAACTTATTTCATCTTCTTGTGCGAACACCGCATTGCTAGTAAAATGTTAAAGTAAGGATTAAGAAGACTTTCAATGAATGGCTTGAATCATAAACTATCTTCAACACCGTAACTCAAAATAAATCTTTGGAAGTAGTGAAAACCTACACCTACATTACCACAAGGGATAGTGTACTTAGACTATGTTTAGAAATTACAACACATTCAACACTTTGTAGCTGACATTTCAATAATAGGTTATTTGTAAAACTAACATTTTTGAAACAGACATAAACTATACAATAATTTATAGTAACATTATGGTTATGAAGTAACATAGAAACGACATAATATACGTCAAATATATGTGCATATATCGACAAGACTTATTATATATAATTATATGACTGAAAACATTCATATGACAAAACAAAGAACAATAAGGAACAGGAAGATGCAATGACGAACGCCAGAGGCCATTCATCGGTATTATCATCAGCCTATAGAAGTCCACTGCTGAGACCTCCCCCATAGAATGCCATAACATAAAATAACACCCAACAGTCACATACGTTAGTCCTGATCCCACACTATAGGATACCCGAAACACTAGACCCGAAACAAATATTAGCATATCATGCAAACATTTGTTCCGCAGTGGGAATCGAATCTGCAACCTCTTGCATCTCAGCCGGCTACTCACCCGCCCCGCCACAGAGGTCACCATGACGTATGGTCATATACCATTGCTGACCTAAAAGTATGTTTACTTTACCGAAAACAATGAAAGACTGTATCCGCTCAATATGGACAAATTAACGGTGAACCAATTCTTAATGGTCACTACCTACAGAATGATGTTTGTCTTTAGCACTAAAAAGAATCTGCAACTTTTACACGCATCACCTTTCTGGAACATTTGTAACATTTGTCGAGATTTCGTGCGTCGCGGTAACATTTGTCGAGAATTCGTGCATCGCGATTTATCGCGGTAATGTGCACCGAAATAGTGTGTTTTGATATACAGTAAATCGCCCGACGAATGTTCTTGATCCGCCTCCATCCATTGACTTCTTGCGACCTTTGAAATGTCTTCAGTCCATCGAGAAGGCTGAATGGGGCCTTCCTATAATGCGTCGTCTGGTTCGCCACTCAACTACGACTCTTTATTCTCCAAAAACAACGCATTCTTAATCAGCCAGTGGGGAAGTCTACTGCTGGACGAAGCCTCCCTCTTAATAAGGTATTTGCCATAATCACCACGCTTGGCAGGCAGATTGGTCATCGCTGTATTGGTGTAGAGTACTCCAGGTAGATGCTGCTGCCCATACCCTGGTGTAATCCTTTTAGTCGGTTTTTACGATATCCACAGGAGGAGAAAGAGGGGTCTTTTCTAGGCCGTCCACACCGGCACAACAACGCATAGGTCATTATTATCAAGTAACTCTGCAGTCATTGGCCCCTATGATGCGTATGGTGTTTTGACAAACTGATTAGGTATGAATGTAAATATTGGACCAGCTGATACCAGGGAAAGGGCAGAATCAATCAACTGAGTACTTAAAACAAATACTACGATCACCATCCCATTCCATTCTTTTCGTGTCTTCTACTCCGGCTTATCTGAAAGAACGTTTTCAGTTTCTCCATCTTTCTCACCCCCTATCCTTACGCTCTTCTGAAACCTTTCAATTGAAAACTCCTGCTCATACCTCAAAGTTCTACAGTAGTTTTTTCACACTGCACGCTGCTAAACTTTGGAATGCATTACCTGATTCGATCCGACATGCTAAATCTCTTCACTTTCATAAGCATGGTCACTCAACATTATCTGTCATCACTCTGTACGTCATCTTGACATTCTTCTAATATCACCATTATTATTATTGTATTATGTATCAATAATATTTATGTAGGTACTTATTTATAATTGTGTGTATTATATTATACAGGTAAAATAATTTATATAGGTATATTCAGCATATGGTTTTTGAACGAGCGAAGCGAGTTCTCTGAGTCAAGTTGGAAGAATCGGCGTTTGTATGTATGTGTGTATGTATGTATGTATGTATGTTTGTCCGATGAAAACTTCCTAACCGTTAATCCGATATTCATGAAATTTGGTATGGGGGTAGATAGTATTGGTACAATTTGTAGGTAAGGTTATGAGCTATATCGGTCAGGGGGTTGCTGAGATATTGGGGTCCAAGAGGGGGTAAAAAAAATAAAAGTGAGACAGTCAGATCAAGTCGGGTTTTTAATGAAAGCGCTTTGGTTGGCCATTTCAAAACTGTTTTTAATAAGTATTTAGCCTTAGTAGTTTTTGAGATATTAGGGAAAATAAAAAACGTAAAAATCAAAAATTCTAGGGTACTTCTAGCAATCCCACAATGCTGAAATTTGGTATGCTTGTGACTTTTGTGTCACAACTACAGGGAAAAGTCTGAAATTGAAGAAAATAGAAACCTGAACCTTAAAAAACAACAAACCAATATAAGATCCATTGTTGACCTCCTCATTGTTGACATTCCTAGGAATTTGAATGACATTGGAGTTCTATGTTTTCGTCAAAAGGACGTTATCAATTAATTCGTCAAGTACTTTAAATACTAACAGGTATGTAGTATTTACGCTCTGTTGCTTAGTCCTATTCAAAGGCTTCAAATTTCGATGATGTGTAGAAAAATTACCTATAGAGGTTAATTTTTATTTCTCAGTAAATGTTTTTAGAAATCGGTTAGAAGGGTAAAGAAAGTAAAATATGCAAAAAAATATCTCGTTGATACTTCAAGTTCTCGGGTAATGCTGAAATTTATTATTTAAGTATATTTTGTTCTACGGGGAGAAGTCGAAAATTGAGGAAATTTAATTAAGAAAAGAAAATTTAAATCTTTATATCTTAAGAAAATTTAAATCTTTAAAAATTAGGTAACAAAACTAGATGGCACTGCTTAATTAAAAAAAACTTTTTTCTTGCTTCACAAAATCTCTTTCATATGAGAGAAATTGACTCGATAGTTCTAGATTTCTGATGGATCATCCATACAAACATACTTACATAGCCGTTAAATACAAAACCCTTTCTTCCCCTCTTAAATTAGTCGGGCTGATAAAGGTGTCATCGCGAGGTCTCAGTTCGGGGCGAACCACTAGTTTAAATCAATTTGTTTTAATGTAGGTATTTGTCATTTTGTGATTATACTAAGACGTACGCTACCGTCCTTATTTGTTAAATATTTTCTGGAAGAGATCGCTCTTAAGCGATAAGGCCGCCCATTGTCCCTCAGATTTGAAACTTTGTACCTATCCTTATTTTTTTGTTGTTTTTTTTGTGGTGGTAATCTATATATCTATCTATCTATCATCCCACCCGCCAAGTGTGGTGATTATGGCTATTCCCTAATCGTATTTTATTGGGCATGCCTAGTCCATAGTGGACGCATAAAGGCTGCTAATGATGATGATGATGAGAAAGAAAGAAAGAAAGAAAACACGTTTATTTGTCCCCACTTAAAAGAAACAAAATAAAAACAACAATAGGTTTCTGTAAAGTTACCTACCTAAGTAGTAGGTAACTTTACAGAAACTAAAAAAAAATAAACACCAAATGGCGTAATGCATGTTGTGTGGGGGGGGGGGGTCAAATAGGTCAAAACACCGGACCTACAGGTAGATACGGCGCTGCGCTGATTTTCAGACAGGGCCTGCCCGAGTGACATCACGAACGTTGAAGACGAATATACTAAATATATTATGTAAATAAATAATTAATTCATCAGCAAACTAAAATATAAAGAAGTAGTTATACTACACAGTCATCAACAAAATATAATATAAAAGTACTCTGTGGTCTGTTAGTAGTAGTTATAGTACTCTCCTTGGTAATGGCGATTTGTATTGTCTATGGCACAGAGCACTTTTAGTCTATGGTCAGTCAGTCAGTCAGTGTCAATTTAAAATTTAAAATTTTCAAGTAATTAACCTCTGTTTCATAATCATTCTCTAAACCTATTTTAGTTAAAATAGCTTTTGTCTTGTTCTCTCTAATGTAAAATCTCATACGTCAAAACAAGACGAAAGCTATTTAAACTAAAATAGGTTAAGAGAATGATTATATATTTTTGCGAAAAGTTTCTATCGCAACGCAAAATGAAGTGTGAAAACTGAAGTAAAGTGGATGATGATGGTTCAATGATCGCGTTTGCATCCCAGAAGTTGAATACGGCCAAGATTGATAAATATGGCTGACGACACAAAACGTTGGATCGTATGTCAACAGCAAAACAAATCGGTTATAGTCATGTCTTAATAAGGAAGTTGCTAATTCAAATTCGCCAAAAAAAATCAATTATGAAGTGGCAAAATCTATTTGAAGAAACTCAAAAAGGTTTTACTTACATCACCCCAACTGTGAACGAATCAAAAACTGGTTCGATTTGGTTAATTCTAGGTTGTTTAAAAAAATTGGTGTTTTCTGAGGTGAAAACGGTCGAGTCAAATATTAGTTCTTCGTGTTGATATGTACCCTTTATTTAGCCAAGTTAGGGAAGGTTACTGATTCGAGTATGAGTCAAACTTGATCGGACTGAAATTAAGAAAATTATGTTTTTTATAAATAAAACAGTTTTTGTATCTGGAAATGCCACACTTGCCACACTTGTGCCGTGTTGTGTCCGGCCTTAGAATGGTCCCCTCCTTCCTACCCCTCCCGTGGATGTAGTTAAAGCCTTACTAGGGGATAACATCAGGAAATAGGCAGCAGCATCTACCTGGGGTGCGATTTTTGGAATGTTATCGAGTGCCTGTCAGTAAAATTGCCGTTAATCCCTGATTTCCAAATTTTTGTATACTTTATTATACCTATGATATCAATACAAATGCCTCTTCCAGTACATTTCTTGTGATGATATTTAGTCACTCGGTGACTATAAAAAATAGCACTCCTGAGTATTTAATTAACATAAAATATTTTTAGTAAAAATAACTTTTCATTTAAAAAACCGACTTCCGCCATTGTATTCGACAAAATATTTGAATGAAAAAAAAAATGATGAAAGAACCATCGTGGTGAAAGGGTTATGATACTTTTTGAATGCAAATGCTTGGTTTGTTGCTGAAAATATCAAAATCGCCATATGTATGCCTACAATATTCGAGGAGTTCCCTCAATTCCTCATGGATTCCATCATCAGAACTGGATTCTGAAGAAAATGGGAACAATCTGGAAGTATATCTATTCAAATAAAAAAAGAATTTTCCAAATCGGTTCATAAACGCCGGAGATATGCGGTAACAAACATACAAAAAAAAATACAACCAAATAGAGAACCTCCTCCTCTTTAGGGAAGTCGGTTAAAAATAATGTTGCTTATAAAATATTATAATAAGAACATGAATAATTTTAACAGAAGTTTACCTTACTTTATAACATAGGTACTAAAGGTGGTTTCCTGTGCTACAAAAGCGTACCCTCTGTGCTAGTTTTTCTCTGTGTTACGGCAGGGTAACATCAAACTGCGATTAACAATCCGCCTGCAAAGCGTGATGATTATGGCAAAGTCCCCCATTGTGTTCAATGGTGGAGGCTTTATCCAGCAGTGGACATAAACAGGCTGGTGATGATGATTATTATATCTGGAAAAACACTAGTTGCAGACATCAACGAATTCACAACATTACGGGCTTCTTTTTAACCGACTTCCCAAAAAGGAGGAGGTTCTCAATTCAGTTGTTTTTTTTTTTAATGTTTGTTACCGCATATCTCCGGCATTTATGAACCGATTAGGGAAAATTCTTTTTTTATTTGAATAGAGATACTTCCAGATTGGTCCCATTTTTTTCAGAATCCAGTTCTGATGATGGGATCCATGAGGAATTGAGGGAACTCCTCAAATATTGTACGCATACATATGGCGATTTTGATATTTTCAGCAAGACACCAAGCATTTGCATTCAGAAAGTATCATAATCCTTTCACCACTATGGTTCTTTCATCATTTTTTTTTTCATCCAAAATTATTTAGTCGAATACAATGGCGGAAGTCGGTTTTTTAAATGAAAATTATTAACAACCGACTTCACAAAAAGGACAAAAAGGAGGAGGTTCTCAATTCGGTTGTATAATATATTATATATATTTTTTAATGTTCTCCGGCGTTTATGAACCGATTTGGAAAATTCTTTTTTTATTTGAATAGATATACTTCCAGATTGCTCCCATTTTTCAGAATCCAGTTCTGATGATGGAATCCATGAGGAATTGAGGGAACTCCTCAAATATTGTAATACATATGGCGATTTTGATATTTTGAGGAACAAACAAAGCATTTGCATTCAGAAAGTATCATTATCCTTTCACCACTATGGTTCTTTCATCATTTTTTTTTCATCCAGATATTTAGTCGAATACTATGGCAAAAGTCGGTTTTTTAAATGAAAAGTTATTACATTAAGGATAATAAAACCCTAAAATTATTACTACAGCTAACTACTATCTATTTATGATGAAATAATCTACTTCCTTTTGACTTACTTCCGATTTACATTCCAAAACAGTCATACAGATTACATCTTTCAACAACATAATAAATGTCTCTCATTTATCTCAGAAGATGTTTACCTCTGATTCACAAAACTGCGGCAGTTGATGATTCAGAATTTTATCTAAGAGTAGATAGGTATTAGGTACATGCAATATTTCTAATCATGAATGAACAATTCAATCTCATTGATGATTTTTATCAGGATAAACCTATCATGTTTCTCTTAGAACTTATGAGGCGATTTACGCGCGTTTTGCGGTTCGCGCGATCGGCAAAACTTGCGACTGCATGTGAACGGAATGTATGAAGCTCTTGAGTCTAGTATTTCACAATCGCGCGACTGGAATCGTACGAGTCAAATCGCGCGTAAATCGCCTCATCTCTTGGACATGATGGAATTTTGACATCGGATGATACATCCAAATGATGCATGATCATCAATATAATCGACGTTCACTGAAGGAAGCTTCACTTTCGCATAATTTGTATGCATCAAATTCAAAATATACACAGATTTTTGTTGAAAATAATAAATAGTAGGCAGTTGGAGTATCTAAAGTTTTAAGTTCTCATTTTCTGTGTATCAACTTCTGCTCCGAGGCACCACACAGGCGCTTCTCACCTAGTTGTAAGAAGGATCATCAAATTAAGGCAGTACCCCGACCAAACACGGCGTCAAGCTGTTCTTTTCAAGCCTCTCTCCTCGTTAAAAAAAGCAAGTAGAAAAAAAATTAAAAGTCACCAAGTTCCACGATTGGTTTAATGATTTAACGTCGTAAATACTCGACAATAACCCCATGAAAAAAATTAAATAAATCATGATTTTGTACATCTTCTCTTAAAGTTCACGTTACTGAATTTTTTGGTTTACACAATTGGATAGTTAATTTAATAGTAGAATTATTACACGATTAATTTAAAAAAAAATGGGTTCTCTTTATTTTTTATGAATTATATTTCATGAATCCGTGCGAATCTGGCTGTGCGGAAGGAGCGGACCAGTCAGCCGCCGGTTCTCGGGCGGACGGCTAGATGGCAGTACTATTAGAACGGACTACATAGGTGTCACTAAAATAAATAATTTGCGATGTATTGTAGAGGCGAACACCTCAAGGTCATTCGGTCAGGGTAGCGCCTTAAGCCAAGCAGTTTTTGCTGCTCTGATTCTTGTAGGCTTATTCCTGATAGAACACTTGTAATTTTGATTCATAATAGTCTAAATGATCCTTCTAATTTCAATGAATAAAATTCTTTTTTGATTTGATTTTGAATTGTATGGATGTAGCTACGAAATTCTCTACGCGTAACTGTGGCGTAGCGGCTCCGTAGCCAAGTTCAAACGTTAGCGACAAAGAGTTCAATAACTTCATGAACAAGTAGTTTTTTTTTTAACACATCGCCTTTTTTAGAGTTCCTGAAAATGTACCAAAGGAACTTTTATAGGATCACTCTGGTGTCTGTCTGTCACAGCCTATTTTCTCCGAAAATAATGGAGGCAAATTATAAAAATTTGGCAAATACACTCGAGAGCAATGAATCCGGGTCACTTAAGGAATCCTAAAAATCTCGGAAACTAAAAATGCTAGGTTAATGCAATAAATTGTATTTAATAGACAATGTAATACTCCTTAAATGAAGGTATTAAAACTTCTTAGTTATTGTAAAGTTATATCATAAAAAAATCAAATTTGAAAAAGGGCCACTTTCGAAGATGGAACTACGAAATTACAGCATTTGGTTTTGCTTTTGTTTGTAATCTGTCATTTATCATTGTTTGATTTCTGTTTTTTTGTTGTTTTTTTTCTGCGTAAACGCAGTAATGGAAGCACGAGGAGGCAATACGAAGTATTAAAATTCAAGAAAATCGTAATAAAGTTCAAAAATTTCATGTTTCCTATTTTTGTTTTAAGGAGAGATCAGCAGTTTTTTTCTTTATGTAATTTTGTGTTAATAAAATGTATGGTGACTCATATTTTTTTTACCTTCATTTAAGGAGTATTACATTGTCTATTAAATACAATTTATTGCATTAATCTATCATTTTTAGTTTCCGAGATTTTTAACATTCTTTAAGTGACCCGGATTCATTGCTCTCGAGTTACTAGGGTGACCAAATCACGGACGTATAGCGTAAATAAACAAATTCTGCTTATGGGGGCTAATTATATAAATCAAAATACTTTCTCAAATGCATCAATCAATTGATAAGGGCTCGTTATGTTATGAGGCATACAATATTTTTTTATGATTTTAATATGCATAGCTAATAATATATTTAAGAAAATACTCAATAATTGGGCATTCATTTCCGAATCACATGAGACAAAATTAAAAAAAAATACCCTTAGTTTGCAGGATTGGCAAAATAAAGTTCTTGAAATTCCTACGGGAAACTGAAATATTCGTGAAGAGAAAACGTGTTTAACAAGTTCAATTGGTCTAGGGTTGCTATTGGTAGTCTACTTGTACGCAATCTTCTCTTCTCTCTTCTTCATCTTTTCTCTACGACTCACACTTGACCGGTTTTAATTATAAACATTTTTCTGTCGCAGTTGGTATTGGCCGTTACAAAATTCTATGAAGCTGCTTTAAATTTAATTTAGCGTATTCATTAAAACCCCCTTCGTCCGCTTTGACAACTAAGTTTCGCAACCAGTTGTGAAAGAGTAGTTTGTGTTCTTTCTTGGCAACCAGTTGCGATAGAATAATGTTTAAATCATAATAATCACTTATTGCAGCGCTCCCTAAATGACGTAGGTACTGTAAAAGCATATATTATTAGCATAAATATACATCATCAGAATCGGTGCAACACTCTTCTAAGTATCTGCTAATATACATAGTTTGTTTTATTTAAGGCGATTACTATGTCAACGACTTCGAACTAGCGTCAGACAATGGCAGCGCGCGACTAAGTTCGACTGAGGCCCTTGCCGCCAGGGCCGTAGTGTAAGAATATGTTATCATAATTGAAAAGTTCAAATCCTAACTATATACCTATTACAATAATACCATACCACCCACCAGTCACATACGTAGTCATGATCATATGGTACCAACCCTCAGACCCGAAACAAACATTTGCAAAATAAATAAATCTGAAATTTGCAGTCGTAATTCAGATGTGTTTTAATTAAATTTAAAATGAAAATGAAAATATTGGCAAAATTGACAATAATCCTCTATATATATAAAAATCAATTGCTGTTCGTTTGTTTGGCTAAAACTCGAGAACAACTGGGCAGATTTATTTGATTTTGGTTTTGTTGAGTTCATAATTGTCACGGGAAGGTCTAAATGTACCGGGACCACCGGGAACACCGGGACCACGCGACCAAAGACGCTCGCGGGCCGCTAGTCATAAATAAAAAAAGCAGCCGTTAATTACTCATAGGGGTTTGAAATAATTATACAAAAATGTTGTTAAATCACCATAATGCCAGCAATTACTTAGTTAACCGGAAATCTAGTTTCATCAACCTAGATTAAACAGTAGGTTAGTTAGGTTGTACCTAATTAACAGATAATTCAGGTAAGTGGGTGTTTGTTTGTCAGTAAACTTTTTATCTCAGCCATGTCTTGTGCTAAAAGAAGATCTCGTGTTTATTTGATGACGTTAATGTATTTAGGATTTAATTAATTTTAGTTTAAATAAGTTCTTGCGTAAAAATGAGCACCTATGAGTCAGACTAAATCCTTAATGTTAATGTTAAAGAACTCCTTTTTCCTCATTTGAACTCTATGGGTGGTCCAATAGACGTGAGAGTTGTCTGGCTAGGTAGTCAGCCACCCTAACTCCATCCAGAAGCACAGAAGTTTCCTGGGGTCTTCGTAGGCTTTGCGGAGTGACCTCGGGTTTTTGAGGATTTGTTCACGTTGAGCTGCTACTCCCACGCATTCCAGAACTTCGTGGGCAGCAGATTCTTCTTCGGTCAGACAACCCCAACGTATTTAATATTTATTGCGATTTAAATAAATATTAAATACTTTTGACTTTCACTATACTCTTAGGGCCTATTCACGCGACGTTTTGTAACAGTGTGTGAAATAAAAACGCGTTGCAAACGCGATCCATTTGCAGCCTGTGTTGTATAATAAGTACCTTTTTCATCCCACCATTTCGGAAAGAGTTTTTTTGCTATTCGATATCTGAGTACAAAAGCCGTTTTTATCAGCTAGAGGATAAAGTAAAATTTAATTTAGAACATCGTGTGTATGATCTAAGTTTGTGAATTCTAAACATCATTAAACCTATTTACTTCTACCTCCATGGTGCCGATTTTTTTTGCATTTAGTCATTTCCTCGCTGGGGTGGGATGAAAAGTTACGTGTTGCACTCGAGTGCAAAGATTTTTCACCTCGTGCACTTTTGATTCCCTCGCTAACGCTCAGGATTTTAATTTTAGAATCCTTCGGTTGCTCGGTCATCAAAATTGAGCACGCGTATAACAACTTGTATAACAAATAACTATTGCACACGTTATTGAATTCAGTAAAGATAAAGATATTTTTTTTTTATATGGTAATTAATTTGGTTTTTGGTTTTTATGGTAAAACAAACTCGACATCTGGCTTCGAACAAATAAATCAGTGCTCAAAAAAATTTACCAAACCTAAGAGACAATATTTCAACTAAATTTTAACACTGTTGACGTAGACACATCAGCGAAAGCTGCTCGTCTATAAATAAATAATAATAATAATAATAATTTTACATTGATGGTCATAATTCACACGTCCAACATACGCAGTCATACATTATGACATACAAATAATTTAGTTCCCATAAGTAGGTACTAGATAGATACATCCATTCCATGTCATAACCCAGTCAAAGAACCAGTGATACCATGAAACGAAGTCCCAAATGACACTATTTCTCCTAATTATCAATCACGCATTTTCTTAGATACCTAGGTTCCCGGCATTCAGAGGCTCAATTCTCTAATTTAAAAACATTCTAGTCACAATATAATCTCTTGTCAGTCGCACTGTTACATAAAGTAACTATTACATAATCTTCGCGTATTATGCAAAGATTAAGTAATAGTTACTATACGTGACAGTGCGACTGAAACGAGATTATATTGTGACTGGAATGTTTTTAAATGAGAGAATTTGGCCTCTGATTCCACGCTGCATCGACTTCTCGTTGTAGCCAGCTCCATCTCGGAAACGCGCTACCAACGCGACATGTGCGTAATCCCCAAGGAACTTTACCTACTGTCAGTCATGTGATTTTTTTTAATGGCATCCGAGGCCCAATTCTCTAATTTAAAAACATTCCAGTCACAATATAATCTCGTGTTTGTCGCACTATCTCGTATAGTAACTATTACATATTCTTAGCAATAAACGCGAAGATTAACTAATAGTTACTATACGTGACAGTGCGACTGAGACGAGATTATACTGCGAATTGAATGTTTTTAAATTAGAGAATTGGGCCTCTGAGGATGTACTTAATTTTGCCAATGTCAACATAGATAATTATCAAACAATGTGCAGTCGTCAAGTCCTCTTTCAAGTCATGTTCTAGTAAATCGATGGCAGTTTACTAGAATGTTCCTGGACAATTTCCACCCCTTCGAAAAGACACGTAATACACTTATTTTATTTAAATTCACTACCATGTGCTCTTTATAAGCTACACCACAGTTAAAATGACACCAAAATTACACAATATAACTCAAAAAAACACTAGAAATTGAAATAAAAAAAAAAAGGACGACGTCTCCTTTCGAAAGAACAGAAAAAGTCTCCCGTCATGTGATTTGCAGTGATATCTTCAGCTCCAATACGTCACAAACGACATAACATACTTTAGTACCTACATGAGAATGCCGCGTGGCTTTGCTAGGAAAATTTTTGAGTTCATGCTAGGTACCTACTACTAGCATTAGTTTGTTGGCATGCGGATGCTAAAGTAGGTAATTAGAATTTGAAGAAGCCTTATCTATTGAGAAAGTAGACTAGATACAGACAAACTTTAATGCATTCAAGTAAGTAGGTAATTACTGAATTATAATATAATTAAGGATTATTTATTCAACTGACTCAACGTTCCAAATTACAATGTAGGTATTAATGTAAAGTTACCTGTAAATGGTAACGTTTATACAACATTAAAAACTAGAATTGAAACTTTCGTGGTTGGGAATCATTTTAAATTGAAAAAACGGTTAATTACCACTCAACTCAACTCAGTCTCAATTAGCCGTTTTGATGATGATGATGAAAATAACACGCATTTTATTTATCACTGAATTTGTCTCAAGACTATTTATAACTTGACCATGATCTAGTGGTCAAATTAAATTAACCAGATTTGCTCTGGCGCCATCGTTAAACTTATTTGGTCATTATCTTTAATTATTTAATGAATTAAGTAAGTAAGTATTCTGACTAGGTATATCTTTCCGCTCAATTGATATCCTTTCCATGTCAGAATGACTACGTCAGGTTCGTCAGCAGGTATTTATTGTATTAACGACCCGCTAGGGCTTCGCAAGAGTAGCTAAGAAATATCATCAAAATCGGTCCAGCCGTTTTGGATTCCATAAGGAACACACACACACACACATGGATTTTTAGATTTAGATCACGTCCGTCAGATTCCACTTTCGTCATAAGCAGTTTTTTTTATAATTTCAGTTCAGTTTCGTCATGAATGCCGAAAGTGGATAACCTATAATGACCCTTTTTTATAATATGTAGATCACGAAGGAAAGTCGCTGGTAGTCGAGCGATTAGTAACCTCTACAAAATCTACGTTTAAGGCCAAAGCACACCGGATGCGTATGCAGCACGTATCGTAGACACGCGCGTCTTTACGTATGTATACGCTTGCGTGCACGTCACGCGAGCGGTGTGCCATGTCTCATACAGTTCCGTACATTACAAAGTCATGGTACGTCAACGTGCACCTTAGAATAAGGACCTTCAGTCTTTATTCTAAGACGTGCACTGTCACCAGGCTGTATCTCATGAACCGTGATAGTTAGACAGTTGAAATTTTCACAGATGATGTATAACTTAGTGGAACAGAGCTATCTGTTGCCACTACAACAACAAATACTAAAACAGAATAAAACTAGTGGTTCGCCCCGAACTGAGACCTCGCGATGACACCTTTATCAGCCTGACTACTTAAGAGGGGAAGAAAGGGGTTTGTATTTAATGGCTATGCAAACCAAATATGAACCGTATTACCAAATTCTGCAGGCGCTCAAGTTTATTAAGTTGCTGTTCGGTGAGATCTAAATAGCAAGCATCAGCATAATCGAGAATTGGGAGAAGGAGAGACTGTGCAAGTGAAATTTTAGTGGCAGTTGGAAGGAAGTTTCGCAGTCTCCTCAGAGAACAGTCAGCTGAGGCAAACATTCTACGGCTGACTTCAGATAGTTGAGGTCCCCATGTCAGTTGTCTGTCAATAAGGACACCTAAATTTTTCGCCGTCCCACACTGTGGGTGCCATCAAAAATGACTTGTGGCAGGCGAAACCAATCAATTTTGGATATCATTCGCGAGCCCCCAACGACGATGACTTGAGTTTTGACCGGATTTACTCTGAGACCGTATGCTTTGCTCCCACATACCTGTTAGTATGTAAAGTACTTGACGAATTAATTGATAACGTCCTTTTGACGCAATCATAGAACTCCGATGTCATTCAAATTCCTAGGAATGGGGGGTCAACAATAAATATTGTATTGGTTATTGTTTTTTAAGGTATAAGTTTCTAATTTCTTCAATTTCAGACTTTTCCCTGTAGTTGTGACACAAAAGCTACAATCTTACTAAATTTCAGCATTGTGGGATTGCTGGAAGTACCTTAGAATTTTGGATTTTTACGTTTTAGATTTTCCCTAATATCTCAGAAACTGCTAAGCCTAATTAATAACAGTTTTGAAATCTCCAGCTAAAGCGCTTTCATTAGACACCCCACTTGATCCGTCTGTCTCACTTTTTTTTTTACCCCTCTTGGACCCCAATATCTCATCAACCTCTCGACCGATATAGCTCATAAACCTTACTTACAAATTGTACCAATACTATCTACCCCCATACTAAATTTCATAAAGATCGGATTAACGGTTGGGAAGTTTTCATCGGACAAACATACATGTCATACATACATACATACAAACGCCGATTATAGAAGAACTCGCTTCGCTCGTTCAATAAATACATAAGGGAGCTCCCATACAACAATCGTGATTTTTTTGCCGTTTTTATAGATGATGGTATCTGTCGTGCGTGAGGCCGACTCGCACTTGGCCGTTTTTTAGGGTGAGACCTATGTAGATAAGATGAAACTTATCTGTCATGTCATATTGTTTGGTTTTGAGTGAACTTACTTTTTATTTTAGTGACAGGACTTGTGATGCAAGTGAAATAATAACTTTTCATTTAAAAAACCGACTTCCGCCATTGTATTCGACTAAATATTTAGATGAAAAAAAATGATGAAAGAACCATAGTGGTGCAAGGGTTATGATACTTTCTGAATGCAAATGCTTGGTTTGTTGCTGAAAATATCAAAATCACCATATGTATGCCTAGAATATTTGAGGAGTACCCTCAATTCCTCATGGATTCCATCATCAGAACTGGATTCAAGTATTATCTATTCAAATAAAAAAATAATTTTCCAAATCGGTTCATAAACGCCGAAAATATGAGGTAACAAACATAAAAAAAATTAAAAAAAATACAACCGAATTAAGAACCTCCTCCTTTTTGGGAAGTCGGTTAAAAAGGAAATTAAGCACAACTGCGCCCTCAAATGCCAACCACAGGTCTCTGAATAGACTATACTTAACCATCTTATTTTCAGTTTTCTTTCATCAGCGCTGGTCATGCATTTCCATAGTGCTTTTCTTACGGTGGCACAGTTGTTTATGAACATGTAAGTATCTTTATTCTCGCTTGCTTCTAAAACGCAATTAATCCAGCAGGATGAGTAAAATTTGAGTTCGATGAAGGAATTACCTTTCCTTGCATGTATAACTGCAACTGTATTTATAACTGTTCTTACTATGTCAGTGCGGGACGTCGCCATCGTCGGTTGTTCGCCACGCATGTAACATGAACGCTACATGCTAACAATGCGCCTACGCAACAGGCGCTCGCGTTTTTAAATGGTTTTATGCTAGAGTTCCAGCATGTTGACATATTTAACGATAGTTTAAGTTCTATTTATGTGTCCCTTAGAGTGTATTTAAGTTTTATATAATAAGTCTTGTTTTTTTGTAATATGTGTTAGTTGGCAGTTTGCGCTTTGGTCAAAACTGTAAGCAAACTGATTAATTTCATTAAATAAATAAATAACGCTATTTCATAAAACTATTTTTTCATAACAAAACACACAATTTATTTACCTATGTTACAAGCGTGACCAATAAATAAGTTACTATTAGGTACAATTAGTTCTATAGAGATAAGGTAAGCCGGTTACCAACTAAATTAAGGTACGCTCATGTAAATGTAACCTAACTGACAGAGAATAATTGAGGAAATAATTTGGTATTTCGTGGAGTAGGTACTGCACAATAAGTGTACCTACCTACTTATACTTACGTATTCAATGTTCGCGTGGTAGGCATCCAAATAAAAATGATAAGTAGCCTATGGGCCAATAAAAAAATCTTTAAAATACCCTAAAATAACACTTTGACACAACACGAAAATAAATGCGATATTTCTAAAAATATTTAAAAAAAAATACCCAGAGACAAAATCCATGGAGGATCCGAAATACGTTTGTATGGAAAAACCGGCACCAAAGTCCCCTCATATGACTCCAAAGATAGATATAATAATATGGTCGTGGAGTAGTTAGTGGATATAGGAGGGCCGTTGGACAGAGGAAATTTGGAAAGTTTCAAGAAGCCAGTGGATAGAGGCGGCTCAGGACCGGTCATAATGGCATTTTGGTCGTAGGACCTATAAATAATACATACTTAATAATAATATACCTACCGCTTGGTCCTTCTTATAAGCCTACCTCCCCCAGAGCCACTGACATGATTCGCGGCTGTGATGAAGTGGCTTCATACTTGCCGGTAGATAAGTAGGTATAGCCAGGTAATTCAAGTACCTAGCTAAAAAGGTTTGTTTCAGGAATCAAAACTAGAACTATACTCTGATTTTTAATCTTAGACAATTTCGTTGATTCACATCATGGAAGAAGAAATCCTTCACATATATACACATACATGACAGTTATACACCAGTGGCATATCTTGACATTTCTTTGTTTACAAAAATTGCCTAAGATTAAAAATCAGGGTATATTATACAGATTATAATAGTAGATTATGCACTAAGGGAATAAAGCAGTGTCTTATGTCGCGGGCGGCATATTGAACCCTGAGTGTAACGAGGGACTCTAAAATTAACTCCCGAGTGCAGCAAGGGAGTTATATAGAGTCCTGAGTGAAGCGAGGGGTTCAAGCTGCTCAAGACGAAGACAGGCTTTATTCCAGAGGAGCATACTCATACTTTTCACACCTACTGCGAGGCAATAAAAGGCCAGGGCTACATTAAATAAGTATCGTCTGTTTTGATAAAATCTGGAGTAGAATCATTATCGCTCGACATTTTTTGTTAACACTAATATTGTCACTGACATAATATTATATTACAAAAATATTGCAATAAAATTCACTGAAAATCACAGCACCAAACATCTCGTTTGTTTCACATTCTTTAAAATCGCGCCTATTTCTTTTTTTTTTTGAGTTTTGCTATTGTGGCCAGTTCGATTTTCGAACAAACCTCTTTACAATGCCATATGGGCATTTTTTTCTCAGAGTTTTCCACGAGTTTCCAACACGAATTTGACGTTCTAAATTCAAATCACTTTAATCCCTAGGGAGTTTCATACAACTTTATATCCCTAGAGAGACAATGCTGTACTTTACGTTGAGGTTGCATGATTTGTAATTGGACATTGTCGAGCTGGTGGTGTGAAAAGCAGATTTATGTCATAAATCATAATTGACGTTTGGTTTCACAAACGTGCAATCTTGATCGTGTGGGTACCTTTAGGTACGAACACCCACGCTCACATTATGACGTGACGAGACGAGACCGTTTTTTATACTTACTAACGGTCTGTCTTATAAAAAATGCTTAAACGAGACATTAGGTGTTGATTAACTAATGCGTGCTCTAAGTCACTAAAGTGTACTTTATCGGGTGGTGTTTCATAAACGAATTTTATCTGTACGGTAACTAAAGTGTTGCTATAGTGCATTTGCTTCCAACTTGCTTCCAACCTATGCCAACAATTTATGAATTTTTCATTCGGAATCTACCGGTTATAAGAAACCGTTATTTTTGATAGAAAGCCCTCTATTTTGACTGACTTGACTTTGACATCTGAGGGACAGACTGACACGGGTGTTTGTTTTATATTTATTCCGCCAAGGTTTTATGCAGTTTCGTGTTTCTCAACGTCTTATCTTGGATTTTGAATCACTGGGGATTTTGTTTCAAAATTGAACCTAATTGTCAATAGCTTTCTAATAGCCCTACTTAGTAACCACTAGGTTACTTTGGGTTCTAAACTTGTAAGCAAAAAAAGGGTGTTTTATAGTTGAAAAAATTTAATATGTACATAAATAAAGTTACTTGCCTAATTACTGAAAGAAAGTTACAACTAATATAAGTTCCTCATACAAAATACACAAGAAACAGTTGAGCTATCTGAAGACCGTTGCAAACGATCTATAGATAGCTCATTTAACCCAGATAAGTAAGTATTTTGACATGGGTGCGACGGGAAGTTTCTGATAGCAGAGAACTCCTTCATTCACTGCCAATCAGCACTCAATATCATCAGGCATTTTTATAAAGGTCGTAGAATGCCGCGCAAGAGCCCGCGCTGCTCTGCCTTATATACGGGAGTTGCGCGGGACAGCCCGTGGTGGTCACCGGCATCTTCTTGAACCTAAAACATAAATAGGTAAACCTGTAGGTACTTATATACTGTGAGCAAGCAATTGACAAACATTTAATGAATCTTGGAAAGACTTACCTCGCATCGCCCCCAACATCTTATGCTGTAAGGACTTGGAGCTCTAGTGATGTCTTGGCTCCTCTCCGGTCCTACTCCAAGTCAGAACGCACGACGTTTATTATAAAATTTGCTGTTTCTTTAGTGAAACTGTACCGCTGGCGAAAATGTTCTTCTCCTAGTAGGAATGGGTCCGAAATTTGTCTATACACTTTCCTATTCCGTGGTGGTAGACTGATTTTCCATGTCTCAATATAATTGCCTTAATCGCTTGAATCGCAATTTCTTCACACAACAAACAAAGAAAATTTATAGATGAAAAACTAAGAACATCTGACAGGCAGCAGACAGAAGTCGGCCATTTTTGTGGCATTTGTCATGTTATTGCACCGATAAAGTATGGTTATAGTAGGGTCCTTCTTCCTCTAACTTAGTGTCAAGATAGTGTGAGGATAAAGCACACTTTAGCGCTAAAATACGTTTATGAAACACCAAAAATAGCCTGTCGATATTATCAAGACATAATGTCTACTCTAACTTTTTATAAGACAGACCGTAAGTATACTTGGTAAGCAAACAAGCATACGGTCCACCTGATGGAAAGTAGTTACCGTAACCTATGGACGCCTGCAAAACCAGAGGCATCACACGCGCGCTGTCGACCCTGAGACATAAAGATGAAAAGTCTCATGTGCCTGTTATTTCACCAGCACCCGTACCCTTCAAACCGAAACACAGCAATGCGAGCACTACTGCTTGGCGGCAGAACAAGGTACGGTGGTAGTACTTCCCCGGACGAACTCTTTCTCAGGAAGTTCTACTACTAACAAAACCGTTGCGAAGATCAAGATTGACTTACCTAAGGAGTTAGGGGTTACCCAAACAATATGCTTACGTGAATATAGATATGTTTGACGGTATTAGCTGACGTGATTTTGACGTCAAATTGTAACGTTGAGTCAGCCCGCGACCACAATTGCAGCAAGGCATTCCAAACGTCGGGAATAATAAACAATAAGGTAACAAGCGATAAATTACCCGTGACAATATGAATAAATATAGTAACGTCCTACCTACAGTCTTACAGAACGGAATGAAGTCCTGAGGCCCAATTCTCTAAATTTAAAACATTCCAGTCACAATATAATCTCGTGTCAGTCGCACTGCCTCGTATAGTAACTATTACTTAATCTTCGCGTATACATGCAAAGATTAAGTAATAGTTACTATATAGGTGACAGCTGACAGTGCGACTGAGACGAGATTATACTGCGAATTGAATGTTTTTAAATTAGAGAATTGGGCCTCTGACTGCTGACTACTGGATACCAAGAATGCAGCTGCTAAATAAATTGCTATTGCCGACCTCAATGGCGCGGCGGGCGAAGGATCGAGGTTCGATTCCCGCCTCGGAACAAATATTTGTACAATTTGCAGATATTTGTTCAGTGTGTTCTGGGTATTTTTCTATGTAGGTATAATATAACATATCTATCTATGTAATGAATGTTATTAAGTATATCAGATATCTAGTCTATCATAACACATTACAAGCTCTGCTTAGCTTGGAGCTAGATAATGTTGTGTGAAATGACCAATATTTATTTATTATTTATTGAAATTTATTACTGTTCAACGGTCAGTGCAGTTTCATAAATCGCACCAGCTCTATGTACCCACCTTACCGTGGTTGAGGCTGTTAAGAGTAGGTTACTGGTAGGGTGCTTTTTCACGCGAACGAAGGTTGCTTCGATGATCAGTACCTACACTAATATCTAGACGCGTGGTAAGACAGTTTTTAAAAAAATCCGTTTTTTTTTTCATTTATATAGGTAGGTATGTTTTGCTACTTAAGGTTGCGGTGATGGCCGCACGCTAAATCAACTCGAGAATAGCGCAAAAGTCGGCCTGCATATTGCTGTCCCTGTTTGGCTAACGCAGGCGCGCGCGGGGCACAGCCGAACACTTATTTCTATTCTGTGGCCGTTACCATTCATAATTCGAAGCTGGTATTTATTTTTTATGCAAACTAGCATTTGACAAAAATATTTTTTTGGCATATTTGGCATTTGTCACAAACTTTTTACATTTATATATCTAGCAATAAAAACTCCTTGGTACCTAGTTCTGCGAACAGTTAGAACTCGCGAGCACAAACTTTTTTCCAATAATTGTGATCAGGGTGGTTATTCGCTATGACCTATGAGATTTCTTTTCAATAACGTGTGACGTCCATACGACCCATACGATTCAGCGATGATTCCACGCAGATATCGTAACGAGCCCGCGTTATGTTACGTTTGGTCAGAGCGAATAAGGGGGCAAGTTGGTGCTTTGATGATCGTTGAGTTTGGCTCAACTTTCCAATAGCGACTGTGAGCTAGGAGGTTCATATTTTTATCACATGTAGACACAAGCCTAAATATGAAATGGCGTACTGCGGAAACCAATAGTTTTAGCATTGTGAGCTATGACAAAAAAATCAAAGAAAAATATTTCAAAGTAAACGCTCAACTTTCCTTTAGCTACTGCTAGCTAGGAAGTTCACATTTTTATCACATGTAGGTTCACATAGCACAAGCCTAAATATGAAATGGCGTACTGCGGAAACCAATAGTTTTGGAGCTATTCATTTTTAAAATTTGCTAATAACCGCTTTCCGAACGCCATGTTTTGGTGATATTTTACTTTTTATCAGTGTTCCCATACGATTTTCGGCTTTTGACAATGACAGTGACAGACCAAATGGTATATTTTGCTAAAAATTGGTGGTTTCTCAATTTTCAACTAGTCGTGTTTTTTGCGGAGGGTTCCCAACGAGTAACACCCAAACGAGTAACACTGTTACTCGTTGGGAATTTTTGTCCCAACGAGTAACACCTCTCCTTGGGTGTTACTCGTTGGGAATATTTCTAGAAAAAAATATCCCAACGAGTAACAGTGTTACTCGTTAGGAAAAAAGTTCCCAACGAGCGACACTAAGATATTAGTCAGGGTGAAGCTGAAAATAAAAAAAACACTTTAATTAATGGCTGATCACTGCTTTTTATTTAAATACCATAATAATTACCATAATATTACATAATATTACATAATATTATACCATTTACCATAATAATTTTATAAAAACCAGCGCACCACGGTTAGGTATTAGTTTAGTAATCATGTGTAGGTACAAAATTTCGTGGTTTGTTTTTTTCTATTCAATTGAAGAATTTCTTGACATTTAAAATTATATTGTTACAATACAATTTTACAACACAATACACACAGTATTGTGTTGTAAAATTGTATTGTTTTTATTTTTATCTCTTTGACATATACAATATGTTGTTTTTTACACTTGCCATATTTACGGAGGTTAATATACTGCTGACACCGATTACAAATCAGTAAAAAAAATATAACCGAAAAAGGATCTCGCCGAAACCTCGTACCAATTGCGTCAAAACCAAATGTATTTCATAAAATTACCCATATTTTTTAAATTACGTAAACATTTTCTATTGATTTACACGAATCCGTGATCTTGAAATGAAGTTAAATAGGATTTTGTATTGTTTACTTCCGTGCGGTGACGGCGCCATTGCTTGGCAATGAACCTCACAAAGAGAAATTATTGCAGTAGGTATAGTCTATGCTCACAAAACAAAGAGGATGCAATAACTATACGTAAGACCTCAGAATAACGACTACGTAAGACTCACAAATGACATTATCATTCATGACAGGACAGCTCTGTGAAAGACAGCGGCTTTTTTAAAATACGTATAGTCGATTTACACAAACTAACTAGAAACTAGAAATAACGCATCTCAACTTGCGATGGATGATTGCTTTGATAAACCCAGGTCATCATACTATTATCAATCATATATACGTATTGCCGCGAAACTTACGGGCCCTTGAGGAGACATCCACAGCTATGATCAATGTGGATTATCTGATCATCATGGATTGTGCCCCCTCCCCGTAAGTATTGTTTGTACTATCTGCATTAAAATAACTTTTCATTTAAAAAACCGACTTCCGCCATAGTATTTGACAAAATATTTGGATGAAAAAAAAATGATGAAAGAACCATAGTGGTGAAAGGATTATCATACTTTTTGAACGTATTTGCCCTGCGAAAGCTAAAACGATGCTTCAGGCGCCGCCGTGGCCTTTAGTGCATCGAAAAAGAAGGTGGACATTTCGAGCAGTACCTACGGGTAACGTAATAAGGTAATAAGACTAGACCAATAATACCTAACCTATTGGATAGTGATAACAGGGGTCAATAACCTGCGCTATCCGCACGCGCCGCTGCCGCCGCCGCACGCTTGGGATCTATTCTCAAATCATACTAGGGGCTTATTCTTGTGTGACCTAAGATTGTTTTCATATAAAAATCGGTTAATAGTTATCTGTAGGATTTTTATTTTATTTTTAGATGATTACGTATACATTATGTCACGCGCTCTTCAAGTATGGCAAGTGTACAAAACACCTTATTGTATTTCTTAATTATGATTTCAATGTGCATCCCAAAAATTCTTAAAATTGTTAATTAATAGGTACTATTATAATGACATCGTAATGGATGTATCTACCAAGTACCTTCTTATGGGAACTAAATTATTTGTATGTCGTAATGTATGACTGAGTATGTTGGACGTGTGAATTATGAGCATCTATGTAAAATTACCGTATTCAAAACAAATAAATTATCTTTATCTTTGAAGAAAATTAATAGCCATTTAGAAGCAAATTTCGTTCGCAAGCAAAAGGGCGTACCTAATCGCCCTAATGATGACCTCAACTATGCGTGTCTTTAGGAAATGCCTAACCTACTATTACTATTCACAAAAGTGAATAGGTGCCTTCTAGACCTTCGTGCTCCATTGTCAGCCGCATTGTCACTTACCAACAGGAGATACCGCGCGCAAAAGAGGGTCTAATAAGTTAATGCCCATCCTATTTATTTCAAAAAACGATAACTCTACAAAAAAGAGCTAAGTTTACAAATATGCTACATCAACCTACATGCCATAAAGATATTTAAAAGAGAAATGTTTTTAATAAATCTATAAAAATATAATAATAAGTTACCTGAAGAACTGAAAGCATTGAGTGGAAATATAGGTACCTATTTAACAATAGAGGCTAACTCATTGGCTATTAGATAACTGTTTTTATAGTCTAAGAGAATTTTTTGAAACCTAAATTCTTAAATTAACTTGTCATTTATATATTTGCACGCCTGCATGCACTGAATGCATTGTCTATAAGTAATCTATAAAATCTATAAAAATATAATAATAAGTTACCTGAAGAACTGAAAGCATTGAGTGGAAATATAGGTACCTATTTAACAATAGAGGCTAACTCATTGGCTATTAGATAACTGTTTTTATAGTCTAAGAGAATTTTTTGAAACCTAAATTCTTAATTAATTTGACATTTATATATTTGCACGCCTGCATGCACTGAATGCATTGTCTATAATAGATTTAAGAACTAAACGTGTATAAATAACTTTTCATTTAAAAAACCGACTTTTGCCATAGTATTCGACTAAATATCTGGATGAAAAAAAGTTATGAAAGAACCAGTGGTGAAAGGATTATGATACTTTTTGAATGCAAATGCTTGGTTTCTTGCTGAAAATATCAAAATCACCCTAAGTATGCCTACAATATTTGAGGAGTTCCCTCAATTCCTCATGGATTCCATCATCAGAACTGGATTTTGAAAAAAATGGGACCAATCTGGAAGTATAACTATTCAAATAAAAAAAGATTTTTTCAAATCGGTTCATAAACGCCGGAGATATGCGGTAACAAACATAAAAAAAAAAATATACAACCGAATTGAGAACCTCCTCCTTTTTTGGGAAGTCGGTTAAAAAATTATGTGTATTCTACAAATAAACGATTGAATCTTGAATCTTGAATGTAAAAAAAACTCATTCTTCGTGAACTTGGGTGAAGTTCACCATAATTAAGTAGGTAGGTACGTACCGCGTGAAGAATTATGCGATTACGTCGCTGTACGTTCACACGGAGACACGATTTGCCGAATCTTATTTTCATCGGATCTGGAAAAACCGAATGTTGTATTCACACAGCACATCTTGCTTGGCCGTATCCGACGGCATAACCGAATCTACACCTGCTTGTATCGTATGAACAGATGTATTGAATGCGCTATGCCACTGCGACGGATCCTACATTTTGCAGTACGGTCGGATCGGTTTGTAGTCGCCAAATCGGATGTCAACTTCAGCAAGATTCGGTTTTTTTGTCGTGTCTTGAAACCGAATGCATGTGTGAACTCCTTCATTGAAATACTTATGCCACTAAACCGAATCCTGCAAAAAACCGATTCGGTAGAGAAACACTCGACGCCGTGTGAACGTACCGTAAGGTAGTAGGTACCTACCTACTTATACCTGCTTACATGATTTAGAATTTCAGATTGTTTAAGCTTTTGTCGATTTCTTTTCCTTTGCTTCATTAAAGTCTAAGATTTGATCATCATACAGAAGATATCAAGAATTTCTCAGATTTATTTATTGACTAACCAGCGTGACGTGAACCCATAACAACTCAGCCAAAATCATTTCAACCAAACTTGCACCTATTTTGCTATAAAAAGCATTTTTTTATGTTAATGCATACAAATTAACTTTAATGTGGGTACCTCGAACGTTTTTAATTAGGTAATTATATCTTTCATGATTTCTTTTATAATTCTATTCTAGTCCATTCATAATATAATCACATTTTCATGTTTTGAAGGTCAGTAAATGCCAAAACACAAGTTTTTATAAACTTATAGTTAAGCAACTTAAAACGTAGGTATAAAAAATAAATATAAATGATTTGATATAATTTTGAGCTCTAGGTAGGTAGGTAGGTACTCGTTTTCGATAGTCATTTCGGCTCTGGAACTAAGTACCTACCTATCAACAAGGATTTTGGTAGCAGGTAACTTTTTTCTCAAAAAATAAATGTTATGTAGAGTCACAGGTAGAGTTAAAATGTTACGTAGGTTATTACCTACCAACAATTTGTTTATTTTTCTTTTAAAGTTTCGTTGATCTTCTTGTGACGCATACCTACCTCACAATCTTTTTGCATGCCCTGTTAGATAATCCTCCGAGCACTATAGTATTGTGTGATAGTTTTTAAATAAATAAATACAGAATCGTAAATAGGAATATCTTCTTTGAATCTCTCTCTACAAACGGCCAGAATACTTTACAACCGATAAAGTAGGTAGGAAGGTAGATACTTGTCTTACCATGTTAACAATTTTATCTCAGTGGGTGAAGGTTAGCTATGTTTATCCAGAAATTAGTTATATTACCTTGTGATATCCTTTGAGCAAATATTACAAAATGTTTGGAAGAAAAAAACTGCATTTTTTATTGCTTTCAGTCAACAATTAGTCCATCAGTCAGTCACAACTTAACAAGGCCGTTTTCAGGTTTAACAAACCTCAGGAAGATGAACTCAGTTTTATTTTAACTAAAGTGTAGATAAGTAAGCCCGCACAAATTTACCTTACTTTACACCAATAACTAGGTAACCTAATAACAAATAATTGTCCTAACTCAGTGGTGTAGCGAGCGAGTAGCCGGCTGCGATGGAAGAGGTTGCGGGTCAGATTCCCGCTGCGGGATAAAATGTTTGTGTGATCTGCAAATATTTATTCCGGGTCTGGGTGTTGTGGTACCATGGTACTCGTAGTTCCTGATACCCACGACACAGGGAATCCTAGTGTGGGATCTGGACTATGTATGTGATTGTTGGGTGTCATGTTAGGGGCTTGCTTATTTAAATCATACCGTCTATTAGCCATCATACAATTTAAATAATACACAAACACGAATTTTTCCCCATAGGGGTGGCAGAGCCTCAAAAGGCCTCTTTTCGCTGTGGGTTGCACTGTCGCAGTAATATAGACGTGACAAGTGGTGAGCTCATCGTCGCCATTGCTTTCCACGACCAAAGTTTCTGCCTATAAGACAGGGTGTAAATATACAGCTCCTTCCTGATGGTACAGCTATAGGTAAAAACCTAGCTGTAAAAAATAGCTTTTGACTAGACTATTGAGATGATTAGCATCAAAGAAAAAAGTGCTCTGAATGCTGTTTGTTTTCTAAAGTAGTCTGTTTTTTTATACAACCTACTAGGCACGAAAACAAGCAGACGGCCCAACTGATGGAAAATAGTTACCATAGCCTATGGACGCTTGCAACACCAGAGGCATCAAACACGCGCGCTGCCGACCCTGAGACATAAAGATGAAAAGTCTCATGTGCCTGTCATTTCACCCACAGAAACACAGCAATGCTGCTAGCATTGCTGCTGCTTGGCGGTAGAAATAAGAACGGTGGTAGTACTTCCCCGGACGAACTCTTACACCCTGTAGACTAGGTTCAAAAGAAAAAACAGAATAATATAAAAATCTATATTACTGGTAATATTCAACTGTGACAAGAGTATGTACACTATGTCAAAATATTTAAATCTACTAACATAGATATATAAGCTACTAATATACAATATACACAAAATCAACAATATTTGGTGCGCTCTATGGCATGTCACGGATATAATTTAGTCGGTGTCTAAATAGCTCGATGTCCTTATTGGCAAGGGAACAAAGACCTATTGAATGATACCACCACGGTCCACCATGTTTTGGTTGTCGTACCGAGGGGGGGGGGGGGGGGGGGTATATCTCGGGAGCTGTAAGAGGTAGCTGATTTAATTTTTAACGTGTTGTTGTGGCATATAAAAAATTCAAACAACCAATCCCCAACCAAGAAATAACATCTTTTTTTTTTTTTCTTAATTGGCGTCGCACAACTTGTGCATTTGACAGTTTCAAGTATTCATAAATTAATTGTAATTTGCAACGTTACACTCGTTTCACAGCGCGGGTACAGAAACTCAGTACAACAAGCGATAACAGACGCACGTATACAAATGCGTACCCACGACGATCTCGGTAGAACTCAGTCGACGCTTTGACCGCTTGAGGAGCTGGTCTTCTGACGAGGACTCCCCCGTCGAACGCAAGGGGAGAGATTTTTCATAGTCACCACGCTTGGCAGGTGGATTGGTGATCGCAGTAAGTTATGTACTCAGGTGGATGCTGTTGCTCATACCCGGTTTAATAAACTTATATAGATGTTGAATGAATTACCCTTTCTCACAAAGTAGTCGGGCAATAATAAAAAAATATTTGATTCGCATAAAAAACCATTAATAAAGCGCCTATAACACCTATTATTGACTTTAATATCTGACATTAAAAGATGGCCAATTCTTGTGGATGTCGTAAAAGGAGACTAGGGGATTACGCTAGGGGATGGGAAGCAGCATCCACCTGAGTACTTAACACCAAACTGCGATCATCAATCCGCCTGCCATGCGTAATGATTATGGCAAATACCCCCCATTGCGCGCTATGGATGCTATGGGGGAGGCCTCATTCAGCAGTGGATGTCTTAAGAACTCTTGCCAATATAGAACGAAGCGCAGTATACAATTATTTTTTTCCTAAACATAGTAAATATCCCGCAAATACTCTAAGAAAAATCAACAACTCTTACAAAATAATGCTTATTGCTTTGATAATATCAAATCTTACAGCTAAATATAAATATCATCCACTGAGTCACAAAACTACGTTGGTATGGGTTTTTTTTTGTAATCGAATTTATGGTTGGCAGCCTACCTAATTGCAATACCTCGTAGGTCACGTCCAACTAGGTCGCGCGCGCCATACGTGGCATTGCACTGAGTCCGCCACCCGGTGAAATTAAGTCCTAGATTTAAAGTATTTAAATAAAGCCAATTTAAAAACTTTATTTTATCAGTGAAGACACATACAATAATAATTTAGGTGATATTAATATGACCAGCTTTATAATATTTTTAGTAATATCTTTAAGAGTATACACAAATTTTTAGTATATGCTAAATCGGCCGTACATTCTCGCAGAGATTTGAGAGCTCGCGGTGTCTCGTTGAGAATGTACAGCCCCCTGTTATGACTTTATTTTTATCACAAGATCATTTTGAATCGTCATAGAAATTGTCTACTCTTGAAAACAGTTAAAATCCCAATCCAGTTCTCATCGCAATCCATTTTCAATCCTAAAAACGCTTGTTTAGCACTCTTGAACCAAATCGAGATTGAAATTGAGATCGAGCACGCGATTGACTTTGCGTGTTGACTCGTGGATGAAAAACGTCAAAATCGCGTCAAAAGTACCAAAAAATCGTGGAAAGTCGATTTCATTTAGCTCCATAAAATTCCACCAATCTCCATTCTAAATTGTGCGCTAGTATTGAATTAAAAAGTACCAAATGACACTAAATCCTGAATTAGGATTGGAATAGAGCGCCTAGAGTAGCCACGCTGTTCCTTGCGACTAAGCCTAGCACCGCAATTTTTAAAGATTCACCAATTTTTGAGTCTTTCAAAACCGAATTAGAATCGCTACAAACGGCTTACCGTATTGTATTATAATAAAGAAAAATTATACGGTTATATTTTTCTTTGTTTTTTTAACAATGTAGTTTAACATCTCTTTAGTATATGGACACTAAATCCAACATACTTCTTCGACCATACATACGCATAATTCATGGCGTATTAGAAATGCTAATTTTCGCGAAATTATTACAATACGTCCTAAAAGAGGCTGGGCAGATTTGATAGCTTTTTGGCACAACGCACGATCAGAGACCAATCTTCGACTTTTAATGACTTATGTGGCGTGGCATGTCCAGAAAAATATTAATAGACCCCTCCGTCACCTCAAGAGGGTGTTTTAAAAGGAGACTAAAGGATTACTGCAAGTTATCGGCAGCGGCATCTACATGAGTACTCAACGCCAACACCGCGATTACAAATTCGCCTGCCAAGCGTGGTAATTTATGGCGAATTACCCCATTACATTCTATGGCGGAGGTGTCGTCCAGTTGTGGACGTCTAAATGCTGCTGATGATATTAATTACATAAACTTTAGTCCCCTGGAGAAGGAAATCCTCAGATCTCCTCCAAACTTCAGGAGATCTTCAGAGGTTATACGCCTCATGGAATGTCGACGAGCAGTCTTGAGCTGCCTCAATCCACTCGATTTTTGCTTACTAGCCCATCGCTATCTCATTGGAAGATTAACCGCAAACCTAAACAAGAACCCTTTTATGCTAAATCAAAAGCAAAGTATCTGTTACTCTCGCTATTTCTCTTCGGAATTTTTATTCGGTCAATTATACAACATCAGCTGTAAAAGCCACAGAAAACTTTGGTCGCTTTCGGCCAATCTTACCCAGTCTCCTTTCGTTTTAAAATATAATTCTTTACAAACTTTGGATAAATGGCTTCTAGTCTCAAAATATCACATTTTTGATATAATTAATTTAAAAACTTGCTTATGAAAAATACATAAAGCAATGGTAACAATCTCATAAGTACTATAAAGTAATAATAATGGTGGGTAAATTAAACTAGATTATGGCTGATAATATTAAATTATTACTATATCAAAAAAAGTTTTAATCTCTTTGTTACTACTTTAGAAGTCTGTTCAGAAAGAGACCCGCCGTGGGAATTAAGTGCATCACACACGTAGCAGATGCGGTAATATTTTATATGCTTATAAAAACTTATCGCATCTGAAGGTATCACACACGTAGCATATACGATAATATACGAAAATGATATGAATGTATCATTTTCGCGGAAACATTCAAACGGTCTATACTTGTTTCTTGGTGGTGTCCATCTTTTGATATATTATGTCGATGCCTACAGATGCTTGACTGTAAAACATAAGTGATCTGCTACGTGTGTGTTGCTCCTTGAGTTTAGTATAGAGAGCGATATGGACAGATACGCGCTCAGATACAGATATCTTACCGCATCTGCTACGTGTGTGACACACTTTAAGGGCGCAGCTGTGCTTAAAAACCTATTTTGTTTAGCGGGTTATATAATAGCGCGTCTTTTCCATTTTGATCCTATTACAACTGTCACTATTTCTTTAGTTCATGATTCAAAATGCTGACAGAAAGAAACCTCCTAATAATGGCAGTAATAGTACTCGGAACGTTAGTTCACAAATTGGCCACGGCGGCTCTCTTTCTGAACAGACTTTACTACTACTTTTATGAGTTTTGGTAATATGATTTGCTGGTATAGTACGTATGCCTCTTCGCATTAGGTATACTGTCTACTGAAGCGTCTTTTCTCAATGCCGTATTCTCAAACAACGCATTGCAGATATATTTTTCAGCTTTTTTGAAAAAGTGGACTTTTTTTCTAGTATTTATATTTTTTATTTGATGAGTGTTATTTTAGTTATGTACAAGTAGTGAATATAAATAAAAGTGTTTGGCGGGACTTTTCAAATTGGTGCCAATTACCACTTTGATTTAAAAGTAAAGCAATGAATGGCATAAAAATGTTTTATTTTTGTTTTCATTAATTGAAATTTACGATTTGAGTGAGTTATTTATTTGAAGTAAATATTTCGTATCCTATTTTTTTTTTATTGATGTCTATGGGTCAAACTTACATTACTTTTGAATAAACATAATTATATAACTTGATAAAGAAAATTTCAGTCTGAAATGGTTTAAAGTTTTTGCAATACAAAGTGATACTTGCATGAAAACTTGTTAAATGAATATAAATTACAAGAAAGATTGTTTTCTGAACGGGAATTGATCGCAAGACCTTTCAATAAATTTTAAATACTAAACATGCAACATACTACCAATATACGAAGCATAACTATACACAAATCGCAATGCGTTTCGTTACTAGTGTTGCAATAGTATGTTCATATTGCTCTTAATGATACAAAATGTATAATTCAATATGCGATTCGTTTCATTTGCAGCAGTAGTTAGTTACATTTTCCAGTATTTTACGTTTAATTTGCAGCAGAAGTTGACTTACCTACTGTGCGTTTAGTTTCATCTACAACGGTAGTTCAGTTACATTTGTGTGTTTCGTGGCGGCGGTGTAGGTGCTTTTTCCTTACTTCTATTCGCCATAGAGTTATACAGGAATGAACCTCGCGGCGACAAGACCGTATCGTAGTTGTATCTGACTGGTAGTGGGTTCTGTTCAGCGTTGTTGTTGGTTTCATCTAGCTCCATGCTACGGTGGCTGAACTTTTTAGGTAGTGGGGGTGGCTCTTCTTCTTCTTGGTTGGAATCAGTGGTTCCTGGAGGGTGAAAAAGATATTTTTAATCCCTCTACCAATCACACAAAAATATTCAGATTTTGTTTTAGATTAGGAGCTCTTTAGCTTGCAAGTACAAGATAAAATAACATAACACCCAACAGTCACAAACGTAGTCCTGGTCCCATACTAGGATTCCCTAAGTCGAATCAGGAACTACGAGTACCATGGTACCATAACACCCAGACCCAAAACAAATATTTGCAGAACATACAAACATTTGCTCCGCAGCGGGAATCGAACCCGCAACCTCTTGCATCTCAGCCAGCTACTAGCCCGCCGCGCCACAGAGGTCGTCAAAATAAACTACCATACAAAACTGGACGAGACCATATAATGTTATGGTGGATTTGCCATAATCACCAGGCTTGGCAGACGGATTCGTGATCGCAGTTACGTGTTAAGTACTCAGGTTGATGCTGCTGCCCATCCCCTGGTGTAATTCTTTAGCCAGCTTTAACCACATCTACGAGAGACGGAGGAGTCTATTCTTAAGCCATGCACAACAATGCGAAAGCTATAACTAGCACTGTGGAAACTAGCTTTCCATACTATTTAGGTGTATACATGTGTTCGTATCAAACTCACCCAACGAGTCCCTATTCGAAGGCGGGGCAGAAGTGCTGATAAGGCTCGCTCGCTGCGACAGTCTCTTCTCTTTCTCTACTTCGGAGCGCAGAGGTCGCTCCGTCACCAGCTGCAGACAGGAACGCTATATGCACGCTATCATGTAGTAACCACCACCATACACACTTACTAGGCTACTTAGCACTAAAACACTCTTGTTTTTATGAGGAGGGAAAGGTCAAGGTCGGGGTGAAGGCTAAGGTCAAACTCAAGGGCAGGGCAATGTTACTCTTGGGCGAAAGTGGCTGAGATGACTGTCAGAGATCGTTTCAAAGAGGGGCTTATCTCAGGTCAGGGTCAAGGTCAAAGATATAGGTAGAGCCTGCCTTAGAAGCATAATGTAAATATTAGATAAGGGCGGCGGAGATGACCCATCATATCTTAAACAACTCAGCTTGCTGCGACAAGCAGAAGTCGCTCCATTGGGGGGCACGTGTAAGGTCAAGGTTATAGCGGAACAAAGCAATTTGGTTTGTATGCAAGCGGCTAAGATAACCCCATTATATACCAACCCGTCAGAAGCTCAGACAGAACCGCTATATGCAAGCTGTTATTTAGTAACCACCACCTTACTGTCACACACTGAACAACTTACTAAAACGCATTTATTTTTATGGAGAGGGTTAGGTCAAAGTCAAGGTCAAATTTAGTCATCATCATCATCAGACTGTTTACGTCCTAGTTATGAGCACCAGACTACGCGTGTGTAATAAACGTGGCGTGACATTAGAATAGTAACAGCGTTTTGTCTTTTGGATAGTTTCAAACTCGATCAAAAAAGTTACAACACAGTATCAATAGCAGTCATAGCGCTAGCGGTTTAATTACCATGTATAAGTAGCAGTCAAAGCGCTAACGGTTCAATTACCATGTAACAAGTGCCAGCCAAAGCACGAACGGTTCAACTGCCATGCATAATTGGTAGCCATAGCGCTAACTATTCGATTGCCTAGTTATAAGTGGCAGCCAAACTACTAACGGTTGAACTGGCAGTTATAAGTTGCAGGCAATGCGCTATCAGTTGAACTGCCATGTTAAAAGTGGCAGCCCAAGCGCTAAGAGTTGAACTGGCAGTTATAAGTTGGAGGCAATGCGCTATCAGTTGAACTGCCATGTTAAAAGTGGCAGCTCAAGCGCTAAGAGTTGAACTGGCAGTTATAAGTTGCAGGCGTTTTGAATCTAATTAAGAAAGCGTATTACACTCTTGATGACTATATTAATAATAAAACCGCGTGGCTTAATGTCGCTCTGTCCCTCGACTGCTAAAATGGAAATTTGCAATATCTGTACTTACCTATTTACATGTTTGTATTAGATTATTATTTATAAGTATAACAAGCGTAGCGTGTGCTGTCTTGCATATTTTTGCTGATGTTTATTTACTTTTGACTACCTTCCTAAGGTTTTTAAGTTCTCATTTACTATGTATCAGCAACTCCTTGCTCCGAGGCACCACACAGGCGCTTCTCACCTAGTGGTAAGACGGACCATTTATGTAAGCCAAGCCGAGTTAGTTGCCTGATTCTTCTAGGCTTGGTCGCGTTGGAACAGGAGTAATTTAATTTTATATAAGACGATACAAAATGATCCTTGTGATTTCAATGAATAAAGTTCTTTTTGACTTTGACTTCGGCAATGCGCTATCAGTTGAACTGCCATGTTAAAAGTGGCAGCCCAAGCGCTAAGAGTTGAACTGGCAGTTATAAGTTGCAGGCAATGCGCTATCAGTTGAACTGCCATGTTAAATGTGGCAGCCCAAGCGCTAAGAGTTGAACTGGCAGTTATAAGTTGCAGGCAATGCGCTATCAGTTGAACTGCCATGTTAAAAGTGGCAGCCCAAGCGCTAAGGGTTGAACTGGCATGTTATAAGTTGCAGGCAATGCGCTAACGGTTGAACTGCCATGTTATAAGTAGCAGCTAATGCACAAACTAATTGTTTAACAGCCACTTGTCTAGGTGCTGTTTCAACTTTCGTAAGCTGGTGTTTCCTCCCGGCTTGTAAAACAGCTTTATAATTAAGTAAATGAATGTACGTGCATCCTTAGATAAGTGGCAGTCAAATCCCTAAAGGTTCAACTGCCACTTGTCTAGGGGTTTCCAGTAAAGTGCGGCAAGCGACACACTTAACTTACTTCCTGCCTCAGCTCCCTGAGCGGTGAATTGGCGGGTGTATCCAGCATCGTCTCACTGGTGGGCGTCCCACCGCTGGGCGTGGGCGTGGGCAGGCTACCCGCGTCCCGATAGGTCACGGTGCCGTTCGGAGTTGAGGGCGACGTGTACCACTGACTGCCGCTAGATGTTGTTCCTATTTCACTCTGAAACGTAACAAATACAATGAAAGTAGATTATAAGCAAAGTGTCGTATGTTTTTTTGAAAGGACCAATAAAAATTACCTTATTTTATCTTATTATTTTTTTAAAAAGTTTGTGTTGTTTTAATACCCATCATCAACGAGTTGATCAAAATGAGCCTTAACATTGTATTCTAAGAGAAGTTCCAGTGTCCACCTTCCGTCTACATCATTAGATCAGCTAATCATCATCAGCCGAAAAAACACCACTGCTAGTCAAAGGCCTACCTAATCTGAAGAATGCAACGACGAACGATCTTGAGCCGCCTCCATACACCGACTTCCTGCTACCTTCAAAATGTCATCGGTCCATCGTAGTCGCCACTCGATAACTTTTATTGCCCAGCGGTTATCGATTCTGCAGACTTTATGGCCTGCCCATTGCCATTTTGGTGAAACAATAATATTATATGATCATAGTATACACAAATAAACAAAAAAAAAAATAGTCCGTACCTTTCTGCCTTGTTTCTTTTTCCGCTTTGGGGAGCTTTGCAAAGTTAAATAGTTCGATAGATAGCTGGATCCAGAGCTGTTCCTGTAAGAAACATTGCTTTATAAATACAAATACAAAAGTGGGAATTTAAGAGGAAGTTTGAAAATTGCACCAGTGACAGAAAAGTTGAAAGGGAATCGTTTAGCTTGCTGTTCGAAGGAGTGATGAAATGCATGTAACTAGGAGAGTGATGAATATGAAGGTTAGTAGATGGAAAGGAATAGGAAGACCTAAGAAAAGATGGATGGATAGCGTGAGAGATGATATGAATGAGAAAGGTGACGGCTGACAGGAGAGAGTGGAAGAGAAAGACGTACTGCGCCGACCCCAAATAAATTGGGATAAGGGGCAATGATGACAATAGGGGAATTTTCATAATCACGCCTATCCGCTGATGTAATCCTTTAGTCGGCATTTAAGACATTCACATGAGAGGATGGAGGGGTATATTTTTAAGCTTACCACCACAAATTAAAGAGGTTATAAAAACATAAATTGAGTCTTAACTCAGTTTGAGCGTATTTTATAGAATACACTTTAGAATTATTTAAACTTTAAAAGATTTTCAGTTAGGTTGTATTTCACCTGTTTACATGTTTGACTACCTCTGTGGCGCGGCGGGCGAAGGTTCGCCTGCGACGCAGGAGGTTGCGGGTTCGATTCCCGCCTCTGAACATATATTTGTACGATCTGCAGATAATAGTTCAGGGTGTTCTGGGTATTTTTCTATGCATAATAACAAATATCTATCTATGTTATGTATTGTATTAAGTATATCAGTTATCTAGTACCCATAACACAAGCTCTGCTTAGCTTGGGGCTAGATAATGTTGTGTGAAATGTCCAGAACTTATTTATTTTACATAATGCTCATAAACATCTTCACAATCATCAGCTTCTAATTTTATTTCTAATTCCAAGACGACTGGTCTTGAGCCGCCTCCATCCACGAACTACCTGTGATCTTTATAATGTATTTACTCCATCGAGAGGAGTGCCTTCTTCTACTGCGTCGTTCTGGTTGTGAGAACCACTCGAGTGAATCGAGAATTTCACTGAGAAATGAATGTCTCATACAATTCCATGCATGTGTGATGCCTCTCGACATCACACGGTACCTACTTCTACTTCTACGGTAACTACTTTCCATCAGGTGGGCCGTATACTTGTTTGCATACCAAGTAGTATAAAAAAAATACATTACAACGTCATGGTACTACGCGTGCGCAGCCGGTATGTTGTGGCCATTATCCACCACCGGTTTTTAGTTCTGCGAGCTATATGACCTGCCCATTGCCACTTCAACTTGCTAACTCTGAGGGATATGTCTGTGATTGCTTCGTGTACGGTTCTCATTTCGTTTCATACATACCTTGGAAAAAATCGCACTGGACTTTTCACTGAGTTCCTGAAAATTATATAAAATTATTATATGTTTTCAAACTTCTTTTCCGAATACCTCCCCAATAGTCTCCATTACATCTTAAATTATTTAGTTTTCTTAATTTATTGGGAAACCAACAGTAATTATTAGCCATTTTTTTTTCAATTGAAATGCATTTTATATATATATTGTTCTAATAGTAGGATAACTTTAGTTATCAGTTAACTTACTCATTTCCAGTCGAAATGTCAGATATCCGGTTGGCGCTGGTGATGCTCTGGTCGGTGTAGGTGCTGTCGCGGAGTGTCATACGGAGTTGGACCTCCGGTTCCACTTCCAGATCACACGTCTGAAATAATAATAACAATAATAATTAGCCTTTATTTCCATAAGTTTTTAACTTTAAATATAATAAATATTATCTATACTATACAGGCTGTTTTTTTGAAATGGGACAGTATGGGGATATCCTAATCCATAAGAGATATGGGAAAACTGTCTTTGGAACCATGTGCTCATTTTGTATGAAAGCTTGAGTTATCCATACAAATGAGATGTTTTGATAAAAAAAAATTTTAATGCGTATCGACTCAGTTTCATGTAATGATTGTTTATTGTATCGGAAGAAAAAAATGTGAGCAGCAGAAGTTAGTCAAATTTAATAAAATGTTTTCTCATACAATTTGTAAGTAATCTGGTACATACGTTAATAAAACTATCGCAAAAAAAAAACAAAATGGCCTCCCTCTTTCTTTTTCCAGGTACGGGCACATTTCAGAATACCTCTAGTCTAGCCTCAGACAAATATGTTCTTATTCAAGTTTGACTAAGTTCTACAGCTCTGATTTTTCTGATTTCACGAGACCATCAGATTAGTAGAACAACATTCACCACACATCTTTGTTTAATTTTGACGGCTGCCGCCGATGCGTTGACAGCTGCCACCGATTCGTTGACGGCTGCCGCCGACAGATGTCGACGACTACAGTTGCCTCTGCCGTTGGCAATTTGCCGCTCGTGTACAAGAGCAATAAGTGGCACTGCACTGCGCCCGCCACCCTGAGATATAAAAAAAAAAGAAGATGCTGTAAGATTACCTTCCGTCCGTATCTTTGGTGCACGTGCTGCTGCATCCTTCGGAAGCACGTCATCATGTGCGCGTGTAGCTCCTCCAGTTCGGGCGGGGACCTGTTACCGTGGACGTCCAACCCTAGAACACATAACGTGCTCTTAAATACTACTACATAGACACACGCCTTTTAGTATGCAGACCCACCGATTGGCCTCTTATAACTGTGGGGTTTTTATTTTTTTTATACTACTTGGCAAGCAAACAAGCATACGGCCCACCTGATGGAAAGCAGTTACCGTAGCCTATCGACGCCTGCAACACCAAAGGCATCACACGCGCGCTGCCGACCCTGAGACATGAAGATGAAAAGTCTCATGTGCCTGTAATTTCACCGGCACCCGTACCCTTCAAACAGAAACACAGCAATGCCAACACTACTGCTTGCACAATCAACATACTTACTTTACTGGTAGCACAATCGCAAGAGTATAGACGTGACTAGCGGTAAACTCATAGCCGCCATAGCTTTTCAACGACCAACGCAGCTATAGCTATCTTCTAGTAGTAATACACTCCTAAATAAGCGAGCAGCTAGGACAGAACTTATACCAAAGAAAATTGCCCAATTATTCCCGGGAATAATACATGCTTTTTAGAGTCAAACTTCAGTAAACGTAAAACTAACCAAACTTCAGTAAAGGTAAAACTTACACTTCAGTAAAGGTAAAACTTACCAAACTTCAGTAAAGGTAAAACTTACCAAACTTCAGTAAAGGTAAAACTTACCAAACTTCAGTGAAGGTAAAAAAACTAAAACTTAAGCAAAGGTAAAACTTACCAAACTTCAGCAAAGGTATTTGGCGGGCGATCAGATCCTTCAACTCGGCGAGTAGTTGCTTGTGTTCCGGGTGTTTCGCCTCGTAGGCGGGAGTTAAAAATGAGCGTTCGTAGTTCACTATCCCTCCTTGGACGGCTGGGTCAAGCATTCCTGAAACATTCAAAGGAGATGAGAGCATGCATTACCAGTTTTTTGGTGTCAAGTAACACTGTCTCGTCGTTATAGCTAGACTACTCACAGGTCTCGTCCACCTAGGTCGCGTCCTACGTTTTTTTATACTACTTCGCAAGCTAACAATCATACAGCCCACCTGATGGAAAGTAGTTACCGTAGCCTATGGGCGCCTGCAACACCAGAGGTATCAAACGCGCGCTGCCGACCCTAAGACATAAACAGGAAAAGTCTCATGTGCCTGTAATTTCACCGGTACCCTTCAAACCGAAACACAGCAATGCGAACACTACTGCTTGGCGACAGAAGTAGGTACGTTGGTAGTACTTCCCCGGACGAACTCTTTCACAAGAAGTTCTACTACTGACAAACACGTGGCACGTCTCACGTGTCTGTAATGTTACCAGCTTTCGTACCCTTCACACCGGAACACAGCAATGCGAGCACTACTGCTATGTATAAATATACTAGCTGGTGCCCGCGACTTCGTGTGCGCAGGATTCGTATTGCGAGTAGCTTATATTAGCGTGGCGTAGAAAAGAACTAATATTTTACTTTTTTGTAGGACTATTTAAGATAAACATTTCCATCATACATTACATAGGTATATGTAACTCTAGCGGTTTAGGCAGCGCACGCCAGAATAGCTCGCAGATGGTAAATTTTTTCCTACTTACTTGACACTTATCGTCATATAATGGACAATTCACACAATATCTTTATAAATTGTAGCCTATGTGTTATTCTGGTGTATAAGCTATATTATTGTAAAGTTTCATTATAATCCATTCAGTAGTTTTTACGTGAAAGAGTAACAAACACCCATCCATCCAACTTTCGCGTTTATAATATTAGTAGGTAGTATTTTAAAACGCTTATCGAAAAATCGAACGAGTGTTCGGTCTTTATGATTCTTACCATTGAGTCGCATAGTTAGTGGCTGCAACGAAGCATCTTGAGATCGCGCCTCCGACACGAGAGAACGGAGTGTCCTATTGGTGTTCCTGAGGGATTCCACAGCGGCTTCTACGGGAGACACCCAGTATGTTTTTTGACTAACAACTGGGAACCACCTCAAAATACCTGAGAAAAAAATTATATGAAGATTCGTTGGAGTCCAGTCTAGACCAGAGTGGTGAAAGGAGTCAGGCCTTACATGCCACATGGTAAGGTCACTGCTTGGTGTCAGCTGAAAATCAGCGCTGAGTATAGGTAGAACAACTTACCTACTCAATGAGGGGATTTACCATCATCACCATGCTGTTAAGTATTCTAGTGGATGCTGCTGCCCATTCCCTGGAGTAATGCTTGGTCGACTTTTACGGCATCCACAGGAGTTGGAGGTGTCCTATTCTTAGGCTGAGACTACCACGGCCACTATAGTCGACCGTTTCACTGGCGTATCTCCTGCGCGCTAAGAAGGGAGCGGGGACGGGTAGCGCTACACACAGAGTCAATAATCCAAAGACTTATCTCGAGATACGCATTGTTGGCAAAGTATAAAATATAATTGTAGTATCTGTATTTTTAAGAAATTTTTAATATCTAGTAGTTTATTTTTTCATTTTAATTGCAAAAAATAAACTTTTGAAATTTTACAATTACTTTATTAAATAGCTTCTTAGGTACGAAATAATAAAACAACAACAACAAATTGTATGCTATTTATTTAGCTTGCTTATTAATTTTTTTCGCAAAACAGGAGCAGCGATTCGTCTTGTGATTAATCTTGGCATGTCGTTTACCTTGTGCGTTTATGTTCAAGCGTCCGTAACAAAAACCAACCGAGCGCTGCGAGCACCGCCAGCGCACTGCCGCGCTTGACGTGAGCTCTCTGCTCCACGCACCCCTCTCACCCACCCGGTAACATCTTCCCCCGCTCCCTTCTTACCGCGCAGGAGATACGCCAGTATCTATAGTCTATCATATTATCTAGCACTTACCGGGCAACTTGTCACTTATTTCTAGCTCAGTCCGCTCAAGCCAACGCGTCGCGAACTCGTTCTGACTAGACAGGTCGTCGCTTGAGCCGTTCAGCGATTCCTCTGAAACACAAACAAGTTATAGAATTGAAATTATCGTGGCTTGTGAGTTATCGTGAGCACTCTTCTTAGACATCCACTGCTGGATGAGACCTCCCTCATAGCATGCATGTGATATAATGGGGGGATTTGCCATAACCACCACGCTTAGCAGGCGGGTTGGTGATCGCAGTTCGGTTTTAAATACTCAAGTGGATGCTGTTGTCCATCCCCTGGCGTAATCCCTTAGTCGCCTTCTACGACATCCACAGGAGTCGGAGGTGTCCTATTTTTGGGCTGAGACTACCACGGCTTACTAGTTAAAAATATATTTGGTCACATGTAGATTACTGATGATATCTTAGGCGCAGGCCAGACAGAAGAGACGTAAGACGAGGACGCGTCGCGAGCAGAGCAGAGGTAAAAGCGTTACGCCTGCGCCCCGTCTTTTCTGTTTGTTTTGCGTCGCGACGCTTCTATACATTATGTATGAAAAGGACGCGGAAGAGACATTTGTCTGCGCCCCGTCCTCGTCTTACGTCTCTTCTGTCTGGCATGCGCCTTAGGAGTTGGGACGGATCAACCAGCATTCTAGAACTATGCTCAAACGTGAATTGAGACTCGGTCATAGATATGACGCCAATTCTTCATTTTAAACTTTTAAATAATCTATGCTTGGGTTGCGATTTAGTTAAGAGTTTAATACTGGGCCCTTATTCGCTATGACCAAACGTAACATAACGCGAGCTCATTACGATACCTGCGTGGAATCATCTCTGAATCGTATGGGTGACGTCACACGTTATTGACAAGGAATCTCTTAGGTTATAGTGAATAACCACCCTGGTTAGGTACGTGCGTAATTTATACAAACCTGGTCGATGGAAAGGCCTCGAGAACATAAACTTGTCGACGTTATTGTGTTTGTAGTACTGCAAGATCTGTTCGGCTATCGGCTTGCCGGACAGCCGCTTCAGTTTGTCACTCATTACCGGCTCCACCGCATTTATCTGTAAGTCTGGTTTGTTGCAGGTCAAGGATAGTTCAAACAGAATATCATTAAACGAAAATATATATATACACCCAACAGTTACATACAATTCAATCAATACACACCGCGCCAGCCAGGTGAGTAGCCGGCAGAGATGCAAAAGGTCGCGGGTTCGACTCCCGTTGCGGGACAAATGTTTGTATGATCTGCAAATATTTATTCCGGGTCTGGGTGTTAATGGTACTATGATACTCGTAGTTCCTGATACCCACGACACATAATCCTAGTGTGGGATCATGACTTCGTATGTGATTGTTGGTAGTTGTTATGTTATAAAAAAAACCCTAATTTTTTTTAAATATTGGGATATCCCGGTACTTTCAAAGCCGCGATTTTTCATGAGCATATACTAATCAATACTCTACTAAGCAAAGGGACTGAGCAAGCACTAGCGACAATTCCGTTGGAATAAAAGGATACATTGTCCATCGGAGTTCGTGATCTCTTCGGCGGGCGGGTCCAACTTAAGAAGCACCTCCGCATCCGGCCACTCGTCCAGCATCCTCTCCATGAAGCCTTGGAGCTGCTCGTATTCGTTACCGCGGTATATGAAACCCTAAAATATAAAAAAAACTCTAAATATTACTACCCGAACTCTATTTTATTTTTTTACTCTAACTCCAAATATTGCTGCGCTAAGTAACTACTCTAACTCCAAATATTGCAGTGCTAAGTAACTACTCTAACTCCAAATATTGCAGTGCTAAGTAACTACTCTAACTCCAAATATTGCAGTGCTAAGTAACTACTCTAACTCCAAATATTGCAGTGCTAAGTAATTACTCTAACTCCAAATATTGCAGTGCTAAGTAACTACTCTAACTCCAAATATTGCAGTGCTAAGTAACTACTCTAACTCCAAATATTGCAGTGCTAAGTAACTACTCTAACTCCAAATATTGCAGTGCTAAGTAACTACTCTAACTCCAAATATTGCAGTGCTAAGTAATTACTCTAACTCCAAATATTGCAGTGCTAAGTAACTACTCTAACTCCAAATATTGCAGTGCTAAGTAACTACTCTAACTCCAAATATTGCAGTGCTAAGTAACTACTCTAACTCCAAATATTGCAGTGCTAAGTAACTACTCTAACTCCAAATATTGCAGTGCTAAGTAACTACTCTAACTCCAAATATTGCAGTGCTAAGTAATTACTCTAACTCCAAATATTGCAGTGCTAAGTAACTACTCTAACTCCAAATATTGCAGTGCTAAGTAACTACTCTAACTCCAAATATTGCAGTGCTAAGTAACTACTCTAACTCCAAATATTGCAGTGCTAAGTAACTACTCTAACTCCAAATATTGCAGTGCTAAGTAATTACTCTAACTCCAAATATTGCAGTGCTAAGTAACTACTTTAACTCCAAATATTGCAGTGCTAAGTAACTACTCTAACTCCAAATATTGCAGTGCTAAGTAACTACTCTAACTCCAAATATTGCAGTGCTAAGTAATTACTCTAACTCCAAATATTGCAGTGCTAAGTAACTACTCTAACTCCAAATATTGCAGTGCTAAGTAACTACTCTAACTCCAAATATTGCAGTGCTAAGTAACTACTCTAACTCCAAATATTGCAGTGCTAAGTAACTACTCTAACTCCAAATATTGCAGTGCTAAGTAATTACTCTAACTCCAAATATTGCAGTGCTAAGTAACTACTCTAACTCCAAATATTGCAGTGCTAAGTAACTACTCTAACTCCAAATATTGCAGTGCTAAGTAATTACTCTAACTCCAAATATTGCAGTGCTAAGTAACTACTCTAACTCCAAATATTGCAGTGCTAAGTAACTACTCTAACTCCAAATATTGCAGTGCTAAGTAACTACTCTAACTCCAAATATTGCAGTGCTAAGTAATTACTCTAACTCCAAATATTTCAGTGCTAAGTAACTACTCTAACTCCAAATATTGCAGTGCTAAGTAACTACTCTAACTCCAAATATTGCAGTGCTAAGTAACTACTCTAACTCCAAATATTGCAGTGCTAAGTAACTACTCTAACTCCAAATATTGCAGTGCTAAGTAATTACTCTAACTCCAAATATTGCAGTGCTAAGTAACTACTCTAACTCCAAATATTGCAGTGCTAAGTAACTACCAACCTCTAAATTACAGTGGTAAGTTTAGCTCCAATTTTAAGTGCTAAGATTACTAATCCTACTCTTAACCAACTTTACAAACAAAGTAACAACTTCAAATTTATAATTAATATGAGAATGATTGCAAGCAATAGTCACCTTGGGTACTCGTAGAAGTTCTGGAAATCCTTTGCCGTGGTAAACTACCCTGAAGTACCTAGAAATAAAACCCATGTTGGTATCAGAAAAGCACACAAATAGTTAACCATGACGTAGTAACTCGGCTTTTTCCAAGCTACTTGAATGTATGTTTGCTGGAAGAAAACTCTTTTTAGGGTTAAGCTCGCCTTTGTACATGTCCTTTAGTTCTGTCTTGTGTTCTTATTATGTATATGTGTGTACAATAAAGAATAAAGAATGTGTAATAAAATAAAAGTATAAGGTGGATTGTCTCGCAAGTGGCGCGATATTCAAATTTATTCGTGTTTTTTACTCATCACAGCTCATGGCAATACTTCTTGTGATAGCGAAAATTGATTCTGCGAAAACTAGGACACCTAACACACATATTTTAGTTGATACTATTTCATAAACCTAGTTGGTGTAGCTACGAATATTGTTCGTAGCTTAACTAATGGTATTTATGAGATAACATTAATTAAAACATGTGTGTTGGGTCTCCCTGTTTTCGCAATATCAAGAAGTGTTGATGAGCAGTGACAAGCAAAAAACATAATCAAATTTTGATATCGCGCCACATGCGAGACGATCCACCATAAGTTGCGTGTTTTTTTTTTGGTGCAAATTTATGAATTTTTGTGATAGATAGAAAAATGCCAATGGGAAGATTTCTGACAGCTGAAAGAAAATAGTTCTAAATTCATACATAGATGGCGCAGTCCAGATATGGTTGTCTAAATTTTGTCGGTCAGCCACCAACTGTCAGTGTCACTGACTTCACTCGCTCATGCTGTTCGTTGGTGAAGTAAAGTAAGTATATACGTAAAGTTTTTGTTGAAATTCTGATATATTTGTTAGTTTTCGTTATTGTTATAATTTTGTGTTGTTATTGTTGAAGCCGGACCAAGTAGACCGGTCTATAGTAGACTTGAAAAACGAGCTTTGGAATCGCAACGCGAAACTTGGAGGAAAAAAATAGAAAACAAAGAGAATTTGTTCTCTGTGGTGGTTTTGCAAAATCTTCAGAAGACACAACCATATCGAGTCACTGCCATCTACCGGAATTTTAAGAATTATTTTTTCTTTTTAATTGCCTTCCTGAAAACTTCCCATTAAGCGAGTGTTTCGGTCAGTTGAGCATGTAACTGAGCTAACGAAGCATATCCCGAGAATCTTCCTAAACTTGCACTAATTCTTAAGTCCAGATAAATAGAACGTACTTTACGGTGACTAAGTCTAAGCCTTACTTTGGAATTGTCCCTGTCTCTCTCTAATACGCGTGTTTTAACATTTGTGTGACAGTGACAGGGACAGGTCTTTCGTAAGTGGTATTTTGACTAACATGTCACGTTTTATTTATCTTGACCTTAGTCTACTCAATAATGTCTGAAGAGAAACGTACCCGGGATGACTCCTAGGCGTCCTCGTGATAGCTAGATATAACTCTGCCAGTTGGGCGTGTAACTCTGCCAACCGTGCATATCCTAATGCGGAATCTTCATAAACTCTCACTAATTCTTTGACGTTTGCGACGGCCGCTTCCCACTGCCGACCTCGTGTTAAAAGCTCTGCTATGTCTTGATACAGGTATTCCTGAAACAAAATACCGATCACGATCAAAGTCAAAAGTATTTTATAACTTGAAATCGCAAGGAATAAAGTGAATGTTGAACACATGCAGGGCGATTCTAAAACGTCGGAAACTATTCCGATCGGATTCGTTAGATTTTCATTTCGATGTGGTATGTAACTAAAACAATTTTCTCTACTAAAACACACTAAAAAACAATAAATACTGTATATTACTGTGTTTTATTAGAGAAAATTGTTAGAAAATTGTTTTAGTTACTTACCACATCGAAATGAAAAACTAACGAATCCGATCGGAAACGTTTCCGACGTTTTAGAATCGCCCTGCTAAGGTCCAATTCTCTAATTATTTTAAAACTACACTGAAAGTTAACCGAATCGAGACTGAATTGTGAATTGACAGAAAGTTGGTATTCTGCTCCCTCATAAATAACAATTTAGTCTACTTTCAATTCACGGTGACTACCATTTGAGTAGGATAGTTATATATATAATTTGAAAGAGTAAAGAGAGACTCCATCTGCTAGATAAAATTATCGAAAAAAACTTTGAATCGTTCAAGTTTCGGTAACATTTTGATATAATCACATTACCCTCTGCCTCTGGTGTTGCAGGTGTCCATATAGGGTATGGTAACTACTTCCATCAGGTGGGCCGTATGCTTGTTTACTTGCCAAGAAGTATAACAAAAAAAAATAGCACAGAACTGAAACCGCTGCGGAATATGCTTTCGGGTGGCAACCCCGAACCAGACAACGCAGAGTAGGATGGCCAATCCTTCACAGACTCACTATATGTACATGTATGCATACATACATATATATATATATATATATATTTGTTAATACCCTCTCTATATATATATATATATAGATATTGATATTGATCTGCACTTTCTGACTTTTCTCTATAATATTCTTTATAATCCTGTTTCTCCTTCTTACCTCTGTGAACGCTTCGACTTTCTTGTCCCTCGTGGTGAACCTAGCAGGTCAATCACGTCTCTTCGTCTGAAGTTCCCGACTCACTCTTCCAAACGTTATGGTGGGTCATTCACCGTACATGCTGTTAGACTGTGGAACTCCCTTCCCCACGCTATCCGTGCTAGCCCTTCACTTAACATTTTCAAATCCAAAGTAAAAGAGCATTATTTCTCCTTGTAATTTATGTTTAGAGTATGATGGTTTATTTATATTTTATATAGGTATATATATATGTATATATATAATATTTATTGATTGAAACATGTATGTATGTATGGTTGTTTATTCGTTATTTGTAGGTTTATGTATGCAGTGTAATATTTATTAAGCTTAGTTAGTTTTTAAGTAGTCGGTATTATCACTATCTTTTTATTATTAAGAGGACGTTCACGGTTTTATGTGGATTTTAAGCGCCTAATTTACCATGATAGGAAAGGGTTTAAAACAGTTAAATAAGTGCTAAATATAGAACAATCTATTGTGTTGATTGATAATGTAGAACATTTACAAACACTAGTTTATTTTTTGTGTAGTAACCAATCTCCCGCACCTAGTTTTACTGAAAGTTAGAAGACGAGTCAACTTCAGCCTCCTATTTCTCTAACAAATATACATCAAATTGACTGAAAAAAAATCCTATACATCAGGAAAATAATCCTTGTTGACACATAATGTACCACAATATCAATTATTAAAACGCATTAAAAGAAATAAAAAAAAAACTTCCGCCAATTTACACGAATTATACCGGCACTTTACCACGATTTATTGTGTGGAATAAAGCGTAATTCTAAACAAAATATTATATCAAAATAAAGTTAGTTCATTGATAAATCAGATTCTGATTTTTTATTGATAATCCCTTTGTTTGATTATTGACAAAAAAATACTTAGCATTGCTCTAAATTTACAATAAATTGCATTGTACAAGCGCGACAGGTTCAGTACGGCGCGAGCGCCCATCGAGGTAGGACCTGTGTCGACGCGTACGCGAGCTTCTATCTCTTTCGCTCGTCATATGGCATCCCACTCGCTCTCGCCAGACGCTGCTAACCGCTTGTGTGTGACGAATTTCATAGCACGACCGCACGTATTTGATACTTTCATATAGGTACCTACCAATATGAAAGTACCCTAGTACCTACTTACTTTATTTTATTTATTAGTTGTTATGTTACTACCTACTTCTACGTATTTTTGGGTAAGGCGACGATCTCGTGTACATGCCGTTGCCAGTATCCTGAGTTGTTGCCAGGTCAAACAAATTTTCCCCGGTATTTTCACAACTTTTTTGTTACTCGACCGATTGCTTTCAAAATCGATATCTGAGGATCCCTGTGATCACTGAACAAGAATCAGCTGTCAGAAATTAAAAAAGTGGCCGCCATTTTGAACTTTTTTGTTACTGAACTGATTGCTTTCAAAATCGATATCTGAGGATCCCTGTGATTACTGAACAAGAATCAGCTGTCAGAAATTAAAAAAGTGGCCGCCATTTTGAACTTTTTTGTTACCGAACCTATTGCTTTCAAAATCGATATCTGAGAATCCCTGTGATCACTGAACAAGAATCAGCTGTCAGAAATAAAAAAAAGTGGCCGCCATTTTGAACTTTTTTGTTACTCGACCGATTGCTTTCAAAATCGATATCTGAGGATCCCTGTGATCACTGAACGAATCAGCTGTCAGAAATTAAAAAGTGGCCGCCATTTTGAACTTTTTTGTTACCGAACCGATTGCTTTCAAAATCGATATCTGAGGATCCCTGTGATCACTGAACAAGAACCAGCTGTCAGAAATTAAAAAAAGTGGCCGCCATTTTGAATTTTTTTGTTTCTGGACCGATTGCTTTCAAAATCGATATTTGAGGATCCCAGTGATCACTGAGCAAGAATCAGCTGTCAGAAATTAAAAAAAAATGGCCGCCGTTTTAAACTTTTTTGTTACTCGACCGATTGCTTTCAAAATCGATATCTGAGGATCCCAGTGATCACTGAACAAGAATCAGCTGTCAGAAATTAAAAAAGTGGCCGCCATTTTGAACTTTTTTGTTACCGAACCGATTGCTTTCAAAATCGATATCTGAGGATCCCTGTGATCACTGAACAAGAATCAGCTGTCAGAAATAAAAAAAAGTGGCCGTCATTTTGAACTTTTTTGTTACTCGACCGATTGCTTTCAAAATCGATATCTGAGGATCCCTGTGCTCACTGAACGAATCAGCTGTCAGAAATTAAAAAGCGGCCTCCATTTTGAACATTTTTCTTACCGAACCGATTGCTTTCAAAATCGATATCTGAGGATCCCTGTGATCACTGAACAAGAATCAGCTGTCAGAAATTAAAAAAAGTGGCTGCCATTTTGTTTTTTTTTGTTTCTGGACCGATTGCTTTCAAAATCGATATTTGAGGATCCCAGTGATCACTGAACAAGAATCAGCTGTCAGAAATTAAAAAAAGTGGCCGCCATTTTGTACTTTTTTGTCACCGGACCGATTGCTTTCAAAATCAATATCTGAGGTTCCTTGTGATCACAGAACAAGAATCTGCTGTCAGAAAAAAAAGTTCACCAAAGTTGGTATATCACAATTCTGTTTACACAGAACCGTTGCCATTATGCTGAGGTGATGCCTGGTGGTAATTTTGGTTATAGTTTTACTCGTTGGGAACCCTCCGTCCTGTCTGGTATCGTGATCAGACGTGATCGGTTTCTTGTGATGAGAAAGAGCATAAGTACACGAATTTCTTACATGTGACAAACTTCTCAAATCACCTAACTTGTGATATTTTTTTAAATAGGCTGTGCTATATCTATATGTCAGGCAGTCAGTCAGGACGCAGAAAACGGCGCGCTGCCTTTAGATACTTTTGACTTGTTCATAAAAAGCAGTCCTCCTCCCCCCGTTGCTCCCAGCATACATAATTTATTCCAATCTTTCCTACCAACAGTTCGATAGTCTAACTGTTTGGACAACATTTTCCAAACTGTTAGCCTGACTACAGACAGACAGATTGGAATTTGGATTTTCGCTCAGTTTTGTTCCATATAGTACTACCGCAAGTGAAGTAGGTACAGTGAAATCAAAAATAAGATAAATGATTATCAATTTTTATGAGGTAGGTACTTACTAACTGATACCTATTTGCATTCTCTGGTCAAAATGATTTTCCCCATTTTTTTGAGTAATAAAAAAAAAATATTGGAAAATCAAAATTTTGATGCTAAAAAACTGTTTTGAGTACCCCGAGGTGTTGCTTGGTCATTATAAATTTCCCCAATTTTAGGGTAATTTCAAAAAGGTTGGGAATCAAAATTTTGATTTCACGGAACAGTTTCCAGTACCCAGTGGAGTAAATAATTTTCCCCATTTTTAGGGTAATTTCCAAAAAGTTGGAAAGTCAAAATTTGTATGATGCAGAACCATTTCGAGTACGCCAAGATGTTGCCTGATGGAAATAATTTTCCCCATTTTTAGGGTAGTTTCCGAAAAGTTGGAAAATCAAAATTCAGCCTATACAGAACCGTTTCGAGTACCCCGAGATGCTGCCTGGTACAAAATATCCCATTTTAGGGTAATTTCACCAAAGTCGGCATATCAAAATTCTGTTTATACAGAACTGTTACCAGTATCCTGAGGTGTTGCCTAATCAAATAAAATTTCCCCATTTTTAGGGTAATGATTTTCGTAAAGTTTTCAAGTACATTATATGTATATATTTCCCCATTTTTAGGGGAATGATTTTAGTAAAGTTTTCAAGTACATTAAAAACCATTAATAAACACATAAACCTCGTATGATTAGCGCAGTTGGGTAGTTGACAGCTAGAGTTAAGTCAACGTCATCTATTGAACCAATTCAAACTACTATTTTAATATAGAATATGAAAAGCACTCATTAGAGGTGTTGGCTAGTCAAAAAAAAATTATTTTTGGGGTACCTCAGAATACTGGCAACGATTCTGTATAAACAGAATTTTTATATGCCAACTTTGGTGAAATTACCCTAAAAAGGGGGAAAATTATTTACATCAGTCAAAATTTTAGGGTAGGTACTCGAAATGGTTTTGCATCATCAGAATTTTGATTTACCAACTTTTCGGAAATTACCCTAAAAATGGGGAAAATTATTTCCATCAGGCAACGTTTTGGGGTACTCGAAATGGTTCTGCATCATCAGAGTTTTGATTTTCTAACTTTTTGGAAATTACCCTAAAAATGAGGCAACATTTTGGGGTACTCGAAATGGTTCTGCATCATCAGAGTTTTAATTTTCCAACTTTTTGGAAATTACCCTAAAAAATGGCGAAAACTATTTCCATCAGGCAACATTTTGGGGTAGGTACTCGAAATGGTTCTGCATCATCAGAAAGCACTCGTCGTTGAGAAACTCTGCAATACCATACAAAAAAAAAATATCGTCTCGAAACTCTATTTTTTTTTTTGTATGGTATTACAGAGTTTGTCAACAATACCGCAAGGAGCACTCGTCATTCTTACTGTACAAAATCTACTTTCGACTAGTAAAAGTTAGAATTTTCGTTGGACTGGATGGAATAAAAGAATAAATTGATAATAATTTATCTAAGTTTTTTATTTTTGATTTCAATGTATTTCACTTGCGGTAGTACTATATGGAATAAAACTGAGCGAAAATCCAAATTCTAATCTATCCGACTAGTCAGCTAACAGTTTGGAATAATTTTGTTCAAACAGTTAGATTATCGAACTGTTGGTAGGAAAGATTGGAATAAACGGCATATATCAACACACCAAATATTATCAAAAACACCTCAAAGGTATCGGAGTTGAGTGAAACTCAACATAACGCGAGCGTAGGCGCGGGCGAATGCTAATAAAACAAAGCCTATGTCCGTATCTTTCTATTAGTGAAATAATTGCCGTTTGCTCAGAATAAATCAATCTTAGGAAAAAGTATCAAAGTAATTAGTCCGAAACTGACGCGCCGTAATACATCGCGTATCAATGTTCCAAGTAACTATTGCCACAGAATAAGATGTAGGTACCGCCGATCGGCGAATCTTGCCGAGCGCGATTTTGTATACCGGCTCTTAAGGTGATTGCTCTCGCATGTGGCGCGAAATTCAAATTTTATTGCGTTTTTGCTCATTACAGCTCATCAACACTTCTTGAGATAGAGAAAACAGATTTTGCGAAAACTAGGAGACCTAACACACATGTTTTAGTTTATAGTTTCACATATAGATCATTACTTCAGCTACGAATACTCTTCAATGATTTTTACAGTGTTTTTTTGGTTTAAAGGTATGCGTAGCTTAACTAATGACATTTATGAGATACTATCAATTAAAACATGTGTGCTAGGTCTCCTAGTTTTCGCAAAATCTGTTTTCGTTATCTCAAGAAGTGTTGATTAGCTGTGATTTACAATAAACACAATAAAATTTGAATTTCGCGCCACATGCGAGAGCAATCACCTTAAGTAGTTTGTCTTTGGTTTTATTTATATTTTTAGATTTCACGTTGTTTTGCACACTTTCTACCAACTTTATAACCTTCTCTCTAGCCTCAAAGGTTTGCTGGAAGAAAACTCTTTTAAGGGTTAAGCTCGCCTTTGTACATGTCTTTCTTTTTTACTTATTTATATAAAAAATTCTGTGTGCAATAAAGAATTATAAGAATATGTTTATATATATATATATATTATGTATGTGACTGTTGGGTGTTATGTTCAGCAGTGGACGTCTGAAGATGATACTCACTTTTAAATCCCTATGAGTTGTATGATCATCGTGCTGCAGCGTGGGGTGACGTAATCTTGGCGGCAAGGAGTCGTGGGTCCATAGTAATAACTTGGCATGTAGTTGTAGTGTCAGTCCAGCTTCTACCCACTGCTGGGATGCCTGGTACATCTTTGCTAGCTTGTGGACGTAGCTGTAAAAAAGTTATTATGAATAACATTGTTTTTCGTGTTCAAACGGACAATAAAATTATTTTTAGTGTCAAAACGGGAAAAAACACATCTTTGCTAGCTTGTGGTCTTTGGTAGCTTTAAAAGACAAGTTAAGAATAACATTGTTTTTCGTGTACAAATGGGCGTTTTATTGTTTACGCGAATACTTTAGTAATATTACCTTTAGTCAGTATTTAGGAAAAGTTCACCAACAATCACACCACATATTTTTATTTATTTTTATTTTTCGTCATTCAATATTTTAATATTGTCATCGTGACCACACAACATACAGTTCTGCCGATGGACCTTGGCCGTGCTGAAGATAGCCGTTTAGTTGCGAGAAAAATATATTGGAACAATTTTTTTTATGCGCTTCGTAAAGGCGATGAATAAAAACCGCCTGTTTATGTGTTGGTGGACTTGAGCTTGTCTTGCTTTGGTATCAATAGTGGAGAAAGAAAAATGTAAGACATAAACGCGGGCAATACCGCAGGCAACCACTAGTATTCTTAACTTACCGAATATACATATGAGGCCTCTCAATTTGCTCGTAAAAATGCAGCACTTTGGTTGTTAGATGCATTCTGTGTGGCGTCGGCGATTTCTGCGCGGCCGTTCTATAAAAATTACAATATGTTTATTAATTTTCACTATTAGTTTAAGTATCCTTAATTGTAGGCTATATATTTTTCCATGACATAACATAACACCCAACAGTCACATACAGTCATACATAGTCCTGATCTCACACTAGGATTCCCTGTGTCGTGGGTATCAGGAACTACGAGTACTATGGTACCACAACACCCAGACCTGGAACAAATATTTACAGATCATGCAAACATTTGTCCCAAAGCGGGAATCAAACCCGCACCTCTGGCATCTCAGCCGGCTACTCGCCCACCGCACCACAGAGGTCGTCATGTCGTATGTTTTAAAGGTTCGTTCACTAATGTAAGTACGTAGGTCTTCGTATTATACATCTCTTTACTTGATATATGTCTCAAATGAACACTTTTCTTCTGGTTTAATCAACATATTTGCACTGTACATTTTTTAAATAATTATTTGACACGCAACAATTCTGAGGTATGTTTACTTCTTCGGGCGCCACCTAGCGAATGTCTTTTTTTATTTAGCTTTGTTTATTGATGTTATTGAATTAAACTTTCTGTCTCAGTTTACTTTCTATGTACGTACACGAACCTACATCTATAGTCAAGACTCTAGCCTCAATGGTTTGCTGGATGAAAGCTCTGCTACAGATTAAGCTTGTAAACATGCCCTTTCATTGTCTTCTTTTTATTTTTTTACAAAAAATAATGTTGTTTTAAGCTTGTTTATAGGATAATATAAACTACCTGTACAGCACACAGCAACAGCGTGTATGTGTGTTTTTCTGTTCGGCGTTCGGCGAGGAAACATGGCTGCAGAATTTTTGCAGTATTGTGTCTTTGTTGATCTAGCGCGCAGTGATTCAACTGTTTCCTGAGGATGCTTCGTTGAGAGGCGAAACACGTGTCAAATTCTTTCAGAGTTTTCGTTGGAGAGGAGCGGAATTGTTACTATACAGGGTGTAAAAGGGCAGCTCCCGAATACTGAAGGTACCGGTAAAGCTACCTATATCATAGCTATATAAAATAGCGCGAGTTCACAGAGCGCACCGGCTGTGCGAGTTCAAAGCGACGCGCTGCGCCAATATTTCTTAGGTGGTTTTCATTGATTATTGTGACGTTTTTATTTATAAACGAGTTTTTACTGATGGAAATTAGGTTTTTTTTGTTCCTTTTATGATGTTTTATTTAAAAAAACCACGAAAAAAACGGCCCAAAAGTTCGCATATTTTATTTCGCTGTTTTCAGCTTTAATATTTTCAGAATCATGGTCCGAGTGCACTATTTCAGTTTTCGGGAGTAGTCTTTTTACACCCGTTATATTTGTTCGTCTATTCAATATTCTACCTGTACAGTAATAAGGTGTCCAGTTGCCTGGCCGCAGCGGCAACTAGCGCCGCGGCTGCCTGCCTTAGCGCGCCTGTTGCGGCGCCGCACAACGCGCCGCAGAGCGACACGAAACGCACGCGCCACGCCGCGTCTCCGCCACCCAGCTCAACGAGCGTATCTAGCTTATCGATGAGTTCGCTTTCTAGCTCTTTGAGGTGGCTTTCTCCTGTGAAATAAAGACTATAAGACCGAGCCCAATCTACCCAATTCTAATTTTGTTATTTTCTTAAAATTATTCCAATCTGGTTATTTTCATAACAGGATTCCAATCTTGTTATTTCCAATTATCTGGTTATTACATAATTCTATTTGTTATTTGTGTCAAATAAAAGTTTATAAATGATTTTTATTTTTCATTTCCCTTATACCCTTTTTTTATAGATAAAAAAGGGCTTTGTCTAGTGCAAAAATATTAGTCTATGTGGTATAGTATAGAATCTAACCTAACCTCTTACACATAGACTATTTTTTTTGCAAGTTCAATCTATGATAGATAGACTATAGATAGAGTATTGAACTTGGACACTGACCTCACGTATGATGAACAATAAGAAACAACCACGAACAAAACTAAAGTATCATCTTACCGGCTACCATGCGTCCCTTACATGTAACTTTGTGAAAGCAAAACATCATCTTCTTTACGGTACATTCCGCTTTATGTTTCGAATATTTCCGCTCATGGAAAAGAAGCTAAAACACGCGGCGCAATGTACTGCAAAGTTGTAATCAAAAGCGATTACCAGTTTGATAGGCAATAAAGGGTTACTTGACCTACCAAGAAAGAACCAATGACAAACGTACAGTATTATCTTACCGGTTTCTTGGTGAGAAACGCTATGCGTGTACTCAGTCTGCATCATATCGAAGAAAATTGGTATAGTTGTGTTTCTTACTTCCTCGTCCCGAAGGAAACTCACTTCTAAGAACGGACCTACGAGACACGGAATGAAGGCACGCTTGTGTTCACCTGCGAACGAAATAGGTTCAATGTATTAATTTTATTTTAAATAAAAAAGAATGCTGGACATTTCACAACATTATCTAGCCCCTATCTAAGCTAAGCAGGGCTTGTGTTATGGGTACTAGATAACTGATTATACTTAACAAAATACATTACATAGATATATATTATTTATTATACATAGAAAAATACACAGAACACCCAGAACCAATATCTGTAGTTCGTACAAATATTTGTTCCGAGGCGGGAATCGAACCCGCAACCTCCTGCGTCGCAGGCGAACCTTCGCCCGCCGCGCCACAGAGGTCGTCAATTTCGTCAAGTTTAATTTACTGTCATAAATACAAACAATTACTATCATGTAGTACTAAATATAGGACTAAAAATAATACAGTGTTTCTATGAGAGTAACAAGTTCCATTGTCCACAAGTAAGGTATGTTTACATCATGGGGCAAAGAGAAAGTACGAGTTTACGTAAGTACGTAATTTAGTTTAGTATGGACAAGATAGGTATTTTATCAGCCAGAACTGATTGACCCCTTGACAAAGCTCTGTCTTCTTCACAAGTTCCGACCTCAACGTTGTGGCCACATCTTTTGCAAAACAATCTTTCAAAACAGACCCCAAACACACCTCGTCTCCTCACAGTTATCATCACCATATAGCCTGCAGAAGTCCACTGCTGGACATAGGTCGAACGGACGAACGATCCTGAGCTGCCTCCATCCACCGAATTCTTGCGACCTTAATAATGCGTTTAGTCTATCGATACGGAGGGACTTCTACTGCGTCGTCCGGTTTGTGGTCGCCACTCGAGAACCTATAGTGCGCGCCCATAGTGAATGCGTGGGGACGGGGGCCATTGCGAGCGCGACGGCGGTGGCATGCGGGTGGCCACAGTGACGCGCGAGCTATTAGACGCGGATAAGACCAAACTGGTCTGATATCCCCGCCACCCGCGCATTGAGACGCTTACCTACTAGACCATTAGTGTGTCCATAACGCGCGGATAGTAACGTTTGAAAACTACGCGCGCTAATCGCTTATGACCGTCGCGCTAGGCGCCGCCTTAGCCACTACACTATGGACTCAAACGGCGGTTGCATATGTTTGATATTTCGCGCCCGTCGTCGCAACCGCGCTAGACCCGCACTGTGGCCCTGGCCTTTTCCTCAACGATTGTCAGTTCTCCGAGCTATATGACCTGAATATTCCCACTTCAACTTGCTAATTCTGAGAACTGTCTTGGTTCTTCTATGGATTTCCTCATTTAAGAAAGAGTGAAGAGACTCACCGAGACTGAACCACATCTCTTTCATACACTCAGCGATCCCCCTTCTAATGTCTCCGTATTGACCTAAGACTCGTTGCTTTCTCGCCGCATGCAGTGTTTCCAACTGCAAAGGAGTCTGTGTCGCCACTCCGGCGCACGCTTCAAACCACAGCCGGCATTGCTCCTGGGTTATCGAGTCTGAATCATCGGCTGATAAACGCTCGCGTAGAGTGATTGATAGAAGTCTGAAATTAGAAATACATATTTTCATTCGTTTATTAAATTCGCCGTAACACGAACGAGTGTTTTTTTTTTAAACTACTAGGGCAAGCAAACAAGCATACAGCCCACCTGATGGAAAGTAGTTACCGTAGCGTATGGACGTCTGCAACACTAGAAGCATCACACGCGCGCTGCCGACCCTGAGACATAAAGATGAAAAGTGCCTGTAATTTCACCGGCACCCGTACCCTTCGAACCGAAACACAGCAATGCGAGCACTACTGCTTGGCGATAGTACTTCCCCGGACGAACTCGTTTACAAGAAGTTCTACTACTAACAAAAGTGTATGACAAAAGCGAGCTGGAACTTACTTGAGCGCGTATAACATGACATGAAACTGCATTGTTAGCATATCAGCCCAATGCGGCTTAAAAACTGGCTTTTGGAGCAATTTCAGCAATAATGTGATAGCGTCGCCGAGCAGCGACCCTGACGTGTCGCCGCTATCGGGCTCCAGCGCGCGCACGACCAACTTGTACTGGTCTTCGGATATCTGACGAACCATGTCGAGTAGGACGGACACCATTCGCCGCTGAAATAGAAACCATCTTATTAAGGCTGCGTTTCCACCAAATATATGCAAGGTAGATGAGCGGCGAGGATGCGTAGTGAGGCTGTGGGACGATGTGAGTGTTTCCACCAGAGATGTGCGAGGTAGGTAGATGAGCGGTGCGAGGATGCGTAGTGACGCTGGGGGACGGTGCGTAGATGAGCGGTGCGAGGACGTGTAGCGGGCTCTTTTCAGATTGACTCCTAGTAGTTTCTCGCTCGCGTCCATCCTATGCACACATCCCTCGCAACACATTCCTCGTACACATCCCTCGCACACATCTCTCGCTTGTTTTGTACTTATAAAAACCTCGCTCGCTACGCCCGTTTCCACCAGAGTTGCGCTGAGCGAAGCTAGGTAAATGAAGTGACTCTATTGGTTTTTAAAAAACACATCCCTCGCTCATCTCTGGTGGAAACGCAGCCTTAATCAATGATTGAAATATCCCTATCACATTGTTTATGAGACGAGGTTCTGCTTAGACCATCTCTAAGAAGCAGTCAGTTGGTGAAAATGCCTTGAGACTCGTAAGAATATTAATTACGAAAGAAAATTTATCATTATAAATATTTAAATCCAAAAGCATTTCCATATTAGAGACGAATCGATTAAGAACTCGAATATTGACTTGTCAAAATGTGTTCAGTGGTTTTAGAGTTATGTGTGATGGGTCGGATAATAATAGTAATAATAATTATAATTTATTGTTTCAAAAATGCATAAATATGAAGTAGGTAGGTACATGAAATTACATCATCATTGATTATCATAAATCATCCATACAAACAGAAATATCTACACGTTCAATGCTAAAGTATTCACTGAGGTAGTGATAAATACTCATAATCAAAAGTATAATAATCTGCTGACCCAAATTTTTTTTAATTAATGAAAAACTACCTTTTTCATTCCGTCTGTGTAATTTGAAATTTACAAATAAGATCTTCAGATACAAGTTATGCAGTATTCTTGATTTTTTTCAAATGGACCACAAAAAAAATTGAGTGATTTGAACTTTGAAGCGAAATTTAGCTGTAAAATTCGACGTAGTGGACGTGGAAACTATCTACTACTTACTACAAGAGCCTCATCCGTGTTGTTCTCTTCTGCGAGCATCGAACCCGCTGTCCTTAGTACCGTGGGCATCAGACGGATAGACAATTCTCCGATGTCTGCCTCCACTGGGCCGACGTCGTCCCTTGCTAGAAGCGACATGACTTCGCCTAGAGTTTCGACGCATAGCTCCACCTGGTTTTTAGGTTGTATTGTTTAGTGATAGGGTTCAGAATGCAGTGATTGGTGCAAGTGCAATCGAGGAGTCCAAAGTGAATTAGTTCCAGATATAGCTTTGACGTTTTTTTTTAAGTTTTTTTTCCCAAAAGTTTTGTCTTATACCATTTAAGTACTTGTGTGTTAGACTTATGTGTACCAATTTCTTTGAACGCCAGGTTTTAAGGCCTCAAACAGACAGCAAAAAATAGAATATACTGGGATATCATAAAAATATTTAACAAACTTCACAATAAACTTTTGTAAAATATGATGTGTATACGTAGCCTTAGGGTCGGCTCAAGCGGCACAGGCTCGCGTAGTCACTTTGGTTACAAAATAACGTTTTATCAACTGAATTTATATCTTATTTACCGTAGATAAAGCTCAATTGTTATTTGCACCGAAACCGCACTGTGCGTCGTTGTGGTCTAAACAGACTCTTATATAAGTGCAAGTTATATTGGATTATTCATTAAGTCATACATACTGCGGTACTTATTAAAATCAGTATTTCGAAGACCAACCTTTTAGCATTCGAATCAGCTGCATGTAATCAAAAATATTTATTAAATCTTATAATAAGAAATAATCCTAATGCTAATATTAATAAAGATTAAGTTAATGTGGTTGATTTTAATTTTTTTACTTCTTAAGCAAGTGAAGGTTTAAAGCGAGATAATTTACAGCTAGGCAAATGTGTATGTAGCAAGATAATGTACAATACATAGTTAGACTAAGTCTGTCTTTCCACATCAATGTAAAATTTTTGCATGAGACTGACTTTATCTAAACTATATACGAAACAAATAATACAAGTGACTGAATGTATTCACAATTTCTCGCCGACTCACTTAATACTATACAGTATACGAATAGTAAAAAAACATGTGATGAAAAAATCAAACAGTGCTCGAACTGAAACTCCAGAAAAGGACTTTTACAGTAAGAAACAAACTTTATTTGACAACGAAACAAGGTTGTTTTTCAGCTGGCACTTATATCGATACGTCACACGTTCGTAATCGTCAATCAAAAGCTGTATACATACGATCTGCTGCTGAAGTGTGTCGCGAAGCAGTAGCGCGGTGTGTTCGCCGAGCAGTCGCTCCGCCTTGCCTTTGGAGCGCGACTTGTGAGCGGCCGAGCGGTCCCACTGCCACACCCGACACGACGCTAGCGTATGCTACGTATGCCCGATCGCGGTGTGCATTAAGCTTTATATTGTTTTTACACTATGACTTTTATGCCTAGCTAAGGTTACGTTACTCTATTTCAGCTACATGTTCTCGAGACAGGCGCTTCCCACCTAGTAGCAAAAGAGCCAAATCAAGCCAAGCCGTGTTTCTTGCCCTGATTCTTCAAGGCTTGGTCGCGTTGGAACAAGAGTAATTTTAGTTTATAAAAAGATTCATAAATATCCTTGTGTTTAGAATACTTAGAATAATTTGAATTTAGCAATGTAAAATTAACTTTTATCTGCTGAGTTGAGATTCAATACGGCTAGGATGCAAGCGTCCAACCGACAGCGACGAATATTTTTTCCGAAAGCTTAAAAATTATAAGATCACAAGCAATCTAAGGTATTTTCCAAATTTTTGTTAATTGTTTTATATTTTTGCAGTGGTGTTTCTTGAACATACCCCTCAGTCACCTCACGTGAATGTTTTAAAAGCAGACTAAGTGGATACATCAGGGGATGGGCAGCCTCCCCTGAGGTACTGGGCCGAGTACCTGAAAACTCGACACCAGTGCTGCAATAACTGATACGCCTGCCAAGTGTGGTGATTTTGGCAAATCCCCCATTAATTTGTAAGGGGGAGGCCTCGATCATCCAGCAGTGGGCGTCTACCTGCTAAACATGATGATGATTAAGTCATAATGTAACTTTTCAATGAAAGCTTCTTGTTTACCGATCGGGCGTACGTCAAAGCGTACACTAACATTAATTTGACTGACCATTCACAAAAACTACCCGCCATTTTGTAATAACATTTGACATAGGGTCACTATTCTGTACAACAACTAAATCTCATTATGTACTACTTCAGTGTATAAAAGAAAGATTTTTAAATAGTTCAATAATACATACACTTGTAACTTTGTAATGGTCAGTCATTACACCCGTGAGCTGTCACTTTGGACATTGACATTGACATGTGTCAAAGTGACGGCCCACAAATGCAACATGCAACACATCAAGAGTTTGCACACAATTTAGTGGTGAAGCGACATAAATATCTCGCTTATAGTTTTTTTTAAACAAAATAAATCAAAATAAAATCGTTGCAAGGTTATTTTTCAAAAACATCTAGTTACTGAGTTTTGTTTATAGAAAGGGCGTTATGTACTTTGTTATAATAAATATAATCTGTAGTCTTAGACATAGAGTACTTATATGTAGTATAGAACCTAAAAAAATACTTGACAGAGTGAAGAACTGTTAGTAGAGTAAACACACAAACAGACACACAGTGACAGTTAGCAAAAGCACATACAAACCTTTTTGTAACGGTTTTTTTAGAGCAATAGAAAGACTGAAAAATTTATTTGGCGCAGCCAAACTGAAATGTAGATTATGTCAAAAAAATATGGTAAAGTTGCTGTTACGATGTCTATTTATTTAAGAACAAAGCTTGTAAAAAAAGTAAATCAGCTTGTTAAAACAAGGCAAAATGTTTCTTCGAGTGATATATTTTAGTTTGTTCGTAACTCTTTGGGTGCCTGAGGACGGAAGATGTCGACGGGCCCGGCCGAGTAAGCATTGGCTGGAAGAATTCGCGGCTTACGAGAAAGAGTGGTAAGAAAACCGGGATGAGTGGAAGAATTTGGGGAAGACTTTTGCCCAGCAGTAGGAGACACCAGGTTGAATAAAAAATATGTAGGTATGAAAAATTTCAAAAAAATATGTCAAAAGTTATGTGCTTTTGCATTTGGGGTTTCATTAGAAAACAACTAATTACACACATTTAACGGGACACACTAACATGCTTACACACACATTAAAAAAAACACTCGAAGATGGCTCACTTACTTGTCAAATAAGAAAAACTTAGTATTTATTATATCTCATCTTTTACCTGACGGTTTTTCTGAAATCGAAGATCGACCTCAAACACAGTTAGTTATTGATCTATTGTTAGTAAGTTATCACACAACATAATATGTTATTATAGAATAAAAACAATCTACATTACGAGTGAACCATCTTTTATAGTAACTAAAGTAAGTTAAATAGAATACGTGTAGTAAATATATGCAAAATTGAGTGGATAGGGAGATAATATGAATATTAATACATGGGACTATTTACATGAATATAGTATGCACTGGCTTCAAAAAGAAAACTTTGAATGAAATAGAAAATAAACTAGTTTGCAATTAAATAAGGTCACTTAGAAAACCCACAATACGTCCCTGACTCATTTTTTGTTTATTTATTCTTTATTTGATAAATGTTAAGTATTTTTTACAAAAGTTATGCCGTAAAAAACATAACGAATATAAATATTTTAAAATATTTTTTATTTTTATTCGATATCTTGCGTTTGGGACGTATTGTTTTTTTTTAAGTATTTAATTGCACGCCATTTTATACAGACGATCCATCCGACTGCGCCGGTTTTTCTTAAGAAAAATCTTTGGAATTATATGATGACGTAATAAAGATTTCGGAAAAAACTTATTGAAGTCAGTGATGACAGTATAGTACGAATTAAAAATTGTTTTTGCTTTGGTGATGTTAGAGAAAATCACGATTTGTGTGCATATCTCACGATGCGGGTGCGACCAGGGGATTGCAATTAGCTTTAAAACTATTTTATAATTAATATTTATTAGTTAATTATAATGAAAGTGTAGCACTCAATCCCTATTAAGGTTCCCTCGTACATATCGTCGAAGTTTTCGGCTGAATTACGCTTCAACTAAAAAAACGTTGAATTTAAATGTTTTAATTTCGATAGGTTTTTCATTCATTTCTTAGTGAATTGTAACAAAAATCTAGATATATTTATTACACTTTGATAATTCTTATCAGACTATATCTACGAAATTTTATGACATAACAATAACACCCAACATACATACATAGTCTTGATCCCATACTAGTAATTCCCTCTGTTGTAGGTATCAGGAACTACGAATACTACCACAACAACCAGACCCAAAACAAATATTTTCAGATCCTGAAAAAATTTGAAGATCTGGCTTATAGTTTTGACTCGGTAGTCTACATTTCTGAAACAATGAACCAGAAACAAATTTAGCTAACATTTCGACGAGGTGTACTGGGGGAACCTTTAGAACTTGCAACACGAACAAATTGCAATGTTATATAGAGTTGAAATTATCATGGCCCATTAACTTTTGTAAGATTGTGTGCTACACTTGACTAGGGCCCAATGCATGCTAGATATTTATTCACTGAATATTGAATGTGTTAAAGTATACCTAAAATTATTAAGTACACTTCCCATGCTAATAATGACAGTCAATTTAAGAATCTGGTGTTGAAGTATAGTTTCCCATGTTAGTTTTTATGAAAAGTTTACACATAGTTTTCTACATACATAACAAACTCTTTAGATCAGACTACAAATTGATAGAACATGAATCAATTTACTCATGCCACATACAATATCTCATTCCGAACATAAAAATAGACCAGAAATTTTCACAGCTAGCGTTTTCGATTTTTTTTTATATTTTTTATACTCAAAATATATCAAATTACCGTCAACTGAATCTCTCACAGGCATACTTATATATTTCAATTTTAAGTAATGCTTAAATCGTTGTTAATGATTTGTCTTACACATAAACGCTATTTAGTGTTAAACAGTATGTTCACGGCGCCGGCGAACTGTAAAAATTTGACAAAAAGTAACGTTTTACAAGATGGCGGCGTTAGTTCCAATTTTGACCACGTTCGTTTATATCCTTATCATCGCACTATATTCGACATTCTTCGGCATCCGGACATTTCGATAGTGATTATTATATTCCTTGATCCGAGCCCAAAGATCGGTAACAAATACCAACTTGTTTTCATGGCATAGTTACTAATAAATAGTTACTCATTCTGCTGACAAAATTTAAAATTGTTTCAAAATCTGAGCCTTTTACTTTATTTTACAATACCATAAAAACTACCATTAATTTTGTAAAAATTTTTTTTTTTTTTTACGTATCTTTTTATCGGTGTAGGCACTCGCATAATGGACCATCCATAGAGTTCGAATGCGGAAAAGGGAGTTCTTTAACATCGGTGTAGGCACCGACAAGTTTCAACTCAAATTTCAAGTCTTAAGACTGCTTATACGAAAAACTCGTGTTTTGGAGAATTTCCGACGGCAATATCGTGGCTATGTGGTCAGCTTTTTTGAAGTTAAATTACTGTTACGGAGAGGTAAAGTCGTAATCAAGTGCACAGACAGAGCAAAAAAGTTTTTTTTTTTATCGACTATTTCAAACGAACTAATTTTTCCTATGCTGTTTTTCGAATCACGACGTCAGAGCTATCTTTCAGGTAAAGAAAAAGCATTTTATTGTAGCAAAACATTTTATTTGATACATGTTTCTAACAGAATATATAATCTCAAAGTGCACTGCCTGAGTTGTTTCACGAATATGTTATTTTTTTAAATAAAAAAACGTTACCATAAAATGTATAAATTGGTCCAATTCAATGTTTTTTTTCACATGTACTAGGAGATATTTGTAATTATTGTACACAATATATCAAAGAACAAGTATTTTTGAACCTGTATTATTTTTTTTAGCGCTTTAAATGTCCTCAGTTATTTATTGCGATTTTTTTAAATACACCATTATAAACGCGCGCGCCAACGATTTCCGATCAGTACGCACCGGGTCCTCCCAGAGAGTGGACGTATCGCTCGTTCCCGCAGCCCGTCCCGATGCCGGGGTCAATGTTCTTGCGTTGGTGAACTATAGGGCGACTGAGACGTGGGTACGATTGATACTTTATAACATTATTCGTTAATGTACCATGTCATTATTCGTACCTATTATATATCTTCAAAAGTGGCCTATCCGAACGAAAGAGGCGTTTCAGCTTCCCCCACATGTCTGGCCCCACTGGGGGACGTTGGGAGAAAAAAGTACCAACGTCCCCCACTCGTGACAACGTGCAGAAATTTAATATTTAACAGTAGGACAACTTTTTTTTCTGTTTTTTAAGTTTCCATTATGATGATCACTGAACACGATTCTGCTCTCAGAATTGAAAATAGTTGCCACGAGTTTGAACTTTTTTGTTTTCTTTTGTTTCTTTGTTGTTCGATTGCTTTCAAAATCGATATCTGAGGATCCCTGTGATCACTGAACAAGAATCTGCTGTCAGAAATTAAAAAAAGTTGCCGCCATTTTGAACTTTTTTGTTACCGGACCGATTGCTTTCAAAATCGATATCTGAGGATCCCTGTGATCACTGAACAAGAATCTGCTGTGAGAAATTTAAAAAAGTGGCCGCCAATTTGAACTTTTTTGATACCGGACCGATTGCTTTAAAAATCGAAATCTGAGGTTCCCTATGATCACTGAATAAGAATCTGCTGTCAGAAATTTAAAAAAGTGGCCGCCATTTTGATCTTTTTTGTTACCGAACCGATTGCTTTCAAAACCGATATCTGTGGATCCCTGTGATCACAGAATCTGCTGTCAGAAATTCAAAAAATAGGCCGCCATTTTGAACTTATTTTTTACCGGATCGATTGCTTTCAAAATCGATATCTGAGGATCCCTGTGATCAACTATAATCTGCTGTCAGAAATTTACAAAAGTGGCCGGCATTTTTTTTTTTTGTTACTGAACCCTTTGCTTTCAAAATCGATATCTGAGGTTCCCTGTGATCAAGATTTTCAAAGTTTGACTAAGTTCTACAGCTCTGATTTTTCTCATTTCACGAGACCATCAGAGCAGTAGAACAACGTTCACCACACATCTTTGTCTAATGCCACTAGAGATGTTCTGAAACGTGCCCGTACCTGGAAACAGCAAGAGGGAGGCTATTTTGAAAATTTATTGCGATAGTTTTATTAACGTAGGTACCAGATTACTTACAATTTGTATGAGAAAACATTTTATAAAATTTGACTAACTTCTGCTGCTCAGATTTTTTTCTTCCGATACAATGAAACAATCCTTACATGAAACTGAGTCGATACGCATAAAAAAATTTTTTGATCAAAACTACTCATTTTCATGGAGAACTCACGCTTGACCAAAAAAATAACTATGCCAAAATCATTTTCATACAAAATGAGCAAATGGTTCCAAAGACAGTTTTCCCGTATCTCTTATGGATTCGGATATCCCCATACTGTCCCATTAAAAAAAACACCCTGTATAGTTTTCTTTATGTTAGTGTGTTTTTTATAATAATGTTTATTGATCGTGAGTGATTGGTCTGTAGCGTGAACAAGTGGCTCTGACGGAAGACCAGTGTTGCTGTTTGTCAACCAACTCATGCTGAGGCAGAGCCATTTTGTTGCTGGAGTTATTACACTTCGTACCTTCGGGTCTGTTTTCTTTTAGTCTAAGTTTTTTGTATGTAACTCCTGTATACAAATAAATATATATTCTTTCATTCTTTTCTTTTTCTCAGAATATAAATTCTGCTCGATAAGCCAACGTTTCAGACGGAACTTAAAACTAGGTAAACTGCCATCAGATGTGGTAGTTTGTTGTAAACTGCCGGACCTATTACGTGAGTTTACTAAGACCAACATTCCGTAACAGTATACCACCGGTCAAGTGCTACTCGCACTTGTTCCGTACAAGTAGGCCACTTTTTCATTTCTGACAGCTGATTCTTGTTCAGTGATCACAGGGAACCTCAGATATCGATTTTGAAAGCAATCTGTCAGGTAACAAAAAAGTTCATAATGGCGGCCACTTTTTTTTAATTTCTGACAGCAGATTCTTGTTCAGTGATCACAGAGATCCTCAGATATCGATTTTGAAAGCAATCGGACAACAAAGAAACAAAAAAGTTAAAATCACGGCAACTATTTTCAATTCTGACAGCAGAATCGTGTTCAGTGATCATCATAATGAATACTTAAAAACAGAAAAAAAAAGTTCTTAAATATTAAATTTCTGTGCGTTGTCACGAGTGGGGGACGTTGGCACTTTTTTCTCCCAACGTCCCCCAGTAGGGCCAAACAGGTGGGGGACGCTGGGAGTAAACGGAAAGAGGAGCAGTACAGTGACATATGTCACCTTCCATGGATGGGTCTCCTCCCATGGATGGGTCTCCTCCATGGATGGGTATAATGGGTATCCTCCCGTGGATGGGCGGAGGTAGGTGGGTATTATGTAAATTGTAAGTCATGCGTATGGTATCTATTTTCAAGTATCTATTTTTTATAGTATCAAGGTTAGTTGAGCCGGGTAGCTTTGGCTCTGGCTTCCTTACGCACACAAAGAGCAATGAAGTGTGCGTGATAGACTTACAGTTTTCTAGCGCTCGTGAACATTTTGACTTGCGTTAAATTGTCCGCACGGCCTTAATCAGGGTACCCTATTTATTGAAGTTGATTAACTAGCACGTAAATAACGTTTATGAGTAAAAATAAGTATGGCTGTCAATTAATAAGGATCAAAATATACTTTTTAGTTCAACGAGAGCAGGTAAAAATCACAGTCCAAATCTAAGCCTAATGCGTACAACATAAAGTGCTATTCGGGCCGCATGCATCGGCGTGCGTGCTTACCTCGGTGCCGACGTCCGCGACTCACGAACACAACTGCCATAGACCTTGTGTAGCAGAATTTAGGGCGAGAATCGAATAGCGTTATTATTTCTTAGACAATGAGTATTTTTGTATAAAGGGCACTGTAAAATCCTTTCGAATGACTCAAAAATTCGATTCGTGTTTTAGCACTGAAAATAAGATTGATTTTTGGATAACACATTCCGCCCCATTCGCAAAAGCGGTTATGATTGCGCATTTTACTTAAAAAGATAAAGAGTGAAGTATTATTTTCAGGATTGTATTTTTAAAGATAAAATTACAAATTTAAATTGCACTTTGGTAGCAACGGGTTAACAAAATGGCTTCCCGATTCTCGTCCTAACTTCACAAATCAACGAGACAGTGACACAAAACACATACACGTAAAACGTAAACACTAGTGCGTACATACCATTTGACAGGTGATTTAGAACAGGACGGACAAACGGACATTGAGAAAATATGGCTAATTGAAGATTGCAACCATTCATTCATCATCATCATCTGAGAGCGATAAGATAAATTCCTCCCGAAGAAAGAGAACAGGCGTGGCGAAAAACAGAACTAGCATAATGTTACCCGCAGTGTCACCTGCGTTATTCTACCGGCGGAACTTTATTTCAGGATAAAATGTATCCTATGTTTGAATTCAAGGGTTCAAAGGTGTGCTGTGTACCAAATTTCATCAAAATTGGCCATTCTGCGTGAAAATACGACAAAGATCCAAACATGATCATTGTTAATTTTATTTTTATATAATTGGAGTGATTCTATTTATACCTGACATAGATTATTAACTTATTCAAGTATTATGTTTTGGCGCCGAAGCTTTAATGAGACAGTGTTGCTAGCAAAATCACTGCCACCGCCCCTTATCTTCCACGCCTATTTGCTTTCCGCACAGACTACAATGATATATTATTATTCTTATATATGAACGAGTGGTTGCTTTCTTCAAAAGGCACACAATTTATGTTATTTACTAGAACACTAGCGTGTGGTAGAGCCAGAATTTTTATTTTATAGCTTAAATATGTAGTTCCATGTTCCTAGTTGTTTTTGAAACATTCTGACTCTACCCAAGACTTACAATGTGTAATTGAAAACTGTTTTAGACTATAATAATGGATACGTTGGTGAAGATTAGGCCCTATTATAATTGCATTTATTTTGAAATCGGAAAGAGTAACAATAGCACCACCTACCAATCTTTATGAATTTAATTTGAACGTAATTTTTCAAAACTGGCCCTTAAATTGTGTACAAGAGCACTTGATACTATTGCAAGACAAACATATTAAAATCTTTTTAAATTCAATTAAACAACCAAATTATTGTAAAAATAATGAAATTTGTAAGTAAGAGTTTCTTTAAAGTTTACTGAAGGATACTTCATATTATTATTTTTTAAATCCAACTTCAGAAAATGTATATAGGTATAAATCCTAGCTATACTTTTAGTAGCCATTGACGATATATCGATCTAAATCTATCAGTCATTGATGATCTATCAATCAAAATCTAGCTGTCATTGACGATAAATCGATCTAAATCTAGCTGTCACTGACGATAAATCGTTCTAAATCAAGCAGTCAATGACGATAAATCGATCTAAATCTAGCTGTCACTGACGATAAATCGTTCTAAATCAAGCAGTCAATGACGATATATCGATATAAACCTAGCTATCAATGTCGATATATCGATCAAAATCCAAATGACATATTGACGGGCAGTCATGAAAAGTTCTAACCTGGCTCCTAGGAAGTGCGGCAGCGTTTGAGCTGGCAACCAAATTAAATTGTGTAGCCAATACTTCTAGCTTTCTACAATTTCTTCTATCAGTCATCTGTTGGGCCAGATCTAGTACTTTCATTTTATTTATTAGAGTAAATGATGGTACGGGCATGTACCCCACCTGATGCTAAGCTGTAACCCCAGGCCATTAGAAATACAATAACTACGTCACGTCCACCTAGGGATGTTCCCTTCGTGGTATTGCACTGCACCTGTCATTCTGAGACATAATGATGAAAGTCTTATGTGCCTGAAATCAACACCCTTCAATACCGAACACAGTAATTTCACTACTGCTTCGCGCAGTAATAGGTATCTATAAAGTACTATATAGTACTAAATATCTTACATAATGTACTCACCTCAGCCTTATCAGCTAGTAACGCGTGTATTGTATTCGCTAGATGCGGTAATAGATAGCTCCTGGCAGCCGGCGTAGCACACAGTGGTCCGCGAACCAGTTCTAGTAGAGACAGCATTCTCTGCTTGCTCAGACGACCAATGGGAAGTGCTTCTAATGCTCTGACAACGTAGGCACTGGAGGATTAAGTCAAACAATAGATACACAAATAAGACACCATCATAATCAACAGGCTGTAGAAGACCACTGCTGGACATAGGCCTCCCCATATGCCACAAGGGACGGTATCAAGCCGCTTCCATTCATTGACTTCTTGCGATCTTTTGAATGGTGGTAGTCTATAGATTACACTGCACTGCGTCGTCCGGTTCGTGGTTACTACTCGATAAACTTTATCTCCCAACGAATTTCGGTTCTGCAAGCTATATGGCTTGATTATTACCACTTCAACTTGCTAACTCTGAGAGCTGTCAGTGATCTTAGTTCTAGGGATCTCCTCGTTTCGGATTATATCACGTAGTGAAACTGCAAGTATAGCGCTCTCCATAGTCCACTGGCACGACTTTGAACTGTGTTATTGCTTACCACAAATCAGTTTCTGGGTAAACTTTCATAGCGTGCGGGACCGCATGCGGTAGAAACTTGAGTGCCGATCCCTGGCAGGTGAGTGCGTGATCGCCGCAACGCATCAGCCAAACAATAGATTCAAGCAAACTCTGAAAAATAAAGCAGTTTAGTGGTTTTTGGTTTTGAGTGCATACACTTCACGGTACCACGTGACCACCCTTTGTTGACCCAATTGATTGTTATGGTGGATAAAAGACAGATGATTAGACTATTGTAGAAATAGATGAAAGATGAATATTTTTATTAGCTTCGCCAGACAGCGCCAGTTATATGCACTTACGCGCAGCTCAAGACAGCTGCTTGTTGACCCAATTGATTGGTGCTACCAAATCGATAAATAACATAAATAAATAAATGCTGGACATTTCACACAACATTATCTAGCCCCAAGCTAAGCAGAGCTTGTGATATGGGTACTAGATAACTGATATACTTAATACAATACATTACATACATAGATATTTTTTATTATACATAGATAATACCCAGAACACCCTGAACGAATATCTGTTCCGGGGCGGGAAACGAACTCGCAACCTCCAACGTCGTAGGCGAACCTTCGCCCGCCGCGCCACAGAGGTCGTCAACACACATACATAACATAACACCCAACAGTCACATACACAGTTCTGATCCCACACTAGGATTCCCTGTGTCGTGAATATCAGGAACTACAAGTACCATGGTACCACAACACAAAGACCCGGAACAAACATTTGTCCCGCAGCGAGAATCGAACCCGCACCTCTTGCATCTCAGCCAGCTACTCGCTCACCGCGCCACGGAGATCGTCAATTGGACCCCATCAACTCACATCGAACAATCTCTTGAAGTCGTGATCCGAATCTCTGTGCTGCAATTCAGTCCGCAACTCTCTGCTCCTCACTATGAGTCGTACTATGCTCTCGATGCATTTCATACAGACTAGCAAACGTTTGATTGCTATATCGTCCTTAGATTTGGCGGCTCGAATCACCCATACAACCACTGAGATCAGGTTTCTGAAATGTAACATTTTTGTTATTAACATAGCACCCAAGCCCAACAGTCACATAGTAGTCCAGAGGCCCAATTCTCTTATTTAAAAAACGATTAAATTACAATACATCTCGTGTCAGTCACACGGTCACGTAGTAAATAATAGCTAATCTTCGCATGCATACGCGAAGATTAACAGACAAGAAAGCGAAAAAACGTGTCGGACTTGTTGGCCAATTAACACCCAACACTCACAATTTTTGTTAGTATAAGATTTGTCCTAGCTGCTGGCAGATTTATGAGTGTGTTATTACTGAAAGAAAGCGTAGGCCGAGTTGGTCAAAACAATGGCGGCGATGAGCTCACCACTTGTCACGTCTATATTCCTACGACTATGCAACCCACGGTGAAAAGAGGCCCTTTGAGGCTCTGCCTACGCTTTCGGGGAAAAGGCGTGTGTTTATGTATGTATGCATGGGTGTATGTATGTATGTATGTATGTATGTATGTGTGTATGTTGTAATATACGTACTCGTATGCCAGTGCGTCGCAGAAGCTCTCATCGATGTAAACGTGTAAAATCGGCTGAAAATGCTGATATTTGTGATCAGCGACCAGCGATATCACTCTCAGGAGACACTCCAATACCAGAACTCCATAACTCTGTTCGGTATAGCCGTCTGGGTCTTCAACCTGGAGTAACACACACAATGAGGGGTTTTCACGGCCGTTTCAAATCATGCTTTCAGCGTTGAAAATAGATGGCGCTGCTCTGTCTGCTTCTGGTCTGTATATGAGACTACAATAAGGGCTTTTCATCTTTGATAAAAGTCGATAGATGGCGCTGACTCAAACTCTAGCTGTCAAGTGTCAAAATAAAGTTAAATGTCAACTGTATGTGGAAACTTTTAATTAGCTCTATATTATATTCACTTGCTTTTTTTTGTTTACCTAGCTGTAAGTTTTCCAAAAATTGATAAAATAAAAATAAATAAATAAACATCAACAACGTAAGATATATTTTCGTTTCGTGGTATTTATTTTTGCCTTCTTCTAAAAACACCATGAAATCACTAGTGCACTGAAGAAGCGAACACAAATAGAATTTTTGACTAATAGCCACAGACTAGTTAGATAATAGCTTAGTACGCGTAAACCACAGATAATACATTTGACAATCTTGGCAGCTAGTTTGAGTCAGCGCCATCTATCGAACCAATTTGAACTACTTTTTTTTTAAATCGAAGATGAAATTTCCTCATTATAGTCTCATACACAGACCAGCAGCAGTATAATAGGAAATTACTACTAATTATTAACCATGTGCCGTGGTGTATCCGGCCTAAGAACAGACCCCTCCTTCTCCCGTGGATGTAGTAAAAGCCTTGCTAAGATCACACCAGGGAATGGGACACCAATGGTCAGGCAGTAGCAACTCCCTGAGAACTCAACACCAATACTGCGATCACCAATCCGCCTGCCAAGCGTGGTGATTATGGCAAACTCCCTCATTGCATTCTATGGGGGAGGCCTCGTCCAGTAATTTACGCCTAAAGGCTGAAGACGACGCGGAGTCATAGTAAAAAAAAATTACACCCAACAGCCACATACTATGATACTACATGACCCCATACTTGGATTCCCTGTGTCGTGGGTATCAGTAACTACGAGTACCTACCATGGTACCACAACACCCAGACCCGCAGGGTCAATCTTTGCTGTGAAACTTTTGTATGAGAAAAGCGACGTTTGACAGTAATGATCGCACAATTTACGTCTGTTACAAACCTGTCGCGAGATAAATAAAATTATCTTTATCTTTATTAGAGCATACGGGGTCCAGAACAAATATTCAAAGTCAAAAAGTCAAAGTCACCCGGTTGCGAACCCGCAACCTCTTGCATCTCAGCCGGCTACTCGCCCTCTGCGCCACGAATGCCGTCAAACTATGTTAATACAATACCTTAGTGAGTATACTGAAGAGTGCATCGAGTATATCCTGCAAGAACTTGACCAGTTCTTCGCTGGGAACCTGGAGGAGACGCGTGAGTGCACTCCGCAAGCTGCCCTCCGCTAAGTGATACGTGTTCCATTTCAACACGCCGAGAATCTCCTCTGAAATTTAAATTCACATCATCATTATCATTATCACATTGTGTACGTCCACTGCTGAACGAGGACTCCCCTACTCAATAAAGAAAAAAGTGAAAAGAAAATAACTGATTTAGTCTATTAATAATATATTTGACGACCTCTGTGGCGCGGCGGGCGAAGGTTCGCCTGCAACGCAGGAGATCGGGTTGCGGGTTGCGGGTTCGATTCCCGCCTCGTAACAAATATTTGTACGATCTGCAGATATTTGTCCAGGGTGTTCTGGGTATTTTCTATGTATAATAAAAAATATCTATGTATGTAATGTATTGTATTAAGTATATCAGTTATCTAGTACCCATAACACAAGCTCTGCTTAGCTTGGGGCTTGATAATGTTGTGTGAAATGTCCAGCATTTATTATTATTATTGTATCTAATTCATTTTTTTTGTTAGTAGTAGAACTTCTTGTGACAGGTTTCTTCCAGGGTAGTACTACCACCGTAACTATTTCTGCCGCCAAGCAGTAGTGCTCGCATTGCTATGTTTCGGTTTGAAGGGTACGAGTGCCGGTGAAATTACAGGCACATGAGACTTTTCATCTTTATGTCTCTGGGTCGGCAGCGCGTGTGTGATGCCTCTGGTGTTGCTGGCGTCCATGGGCTAAGGCAACTACTTTCCATCAGGTGGACCGTATGCTTGTTTGCTTGCTAAGTAGTAAAAAAATTACGATGTAAATTATTATATAGCTTAGCTTGGGGCTAGATAATGTTGTGTGAAAATGTCCAGTATTTATTTATTTTTTATTTTTATTTTATTTTATTTATATAACATTTTTAATTTTGTTATTATTGGTATTGAACTTTGTAATATTAGATTTGATGAATTGTTTTCATATTTACTCTGACGTATCTAAGTGCATGTAAGAGTCAAAAGATCAATAAAGTTTATCATTATCATTACAATGGGGTGGATTTGCCATAATCACCACGCTTGGCAGGCAGATTGGTGCTCGCAGTATTGGTGTTGAGTACTCAGGCGGATGCTGCTGCCCATACTTTGGTGCAATCCCTAAAGCTTTGGTCTGGTGATCATGACGCAAAATGCTGCGGTGTGCGGCGCAACGCAGCGTCACGACGCAGCATTTAGCGTCCCTGCGGAGAGGTGGTCAGTTGATTTTGCCGCAGCTACCAAGGTAGACGTGAACATGAACAATTTTTCTAACTATTAAACTATTAACTATTAAACTTTTGTGCTTTTATCTTTATTTTTATATAATGAAGGATATTTGCGAACTAATTCTATTAAATTTTCTTCGAAAAATTCCATAATGACCCGTGACGCACACCGCACACCGCAGCGTTGAACCGAGAATGACGCCGCGCTGTGCGGCAGTATACCTCCCCACTTCACCGCGCTTGTCCCTCGCCGCTGACGCATACTGCGACGAAACAAGAGACCATTCTCGACGTTTTTCATATGATTGAGTGTCCGGCAACGCATACCACATACCGCAGCGTTGTGCGTTACGATCGGAAGACCAAAGCTTTAGTCAGCTTTTACGAGATCCACGAGAGGAGACAGAGGGGTATATTCTTAGGCCGGACAACTTACCTCGCTGTGTGAGCTTGGTGCTACAAAGTCGCGTCGCGACAGTGAGCGAGTCGCGCTGCACGAGCGACAAGAGGCCGCGCGACAAGCCGCGCTCCGAGCCGTTCGGCAGAGAGTCGCGTCGCATCGGCATGTCGAGGCATGCCGCGGCGGCCTCTAGGTCCGCCATGGCATGACTTCGCTTGTGGTCGATCTAAAACATGACAAATTCCATACTTCTTCTTATTAACTATACAAGTTTTTAACTTAGTTTAGGGGTTAAGGATCTCATTTCTGTTTTTTCAGTGTACAATCAGTTTTTTTTTTACTGTCAAAATTTATATTAAACCTTTGTTTTTAAGGATGTACAAACTTGATCAATAAAATTATTATTATTATTATTATTATATAACTCAACCCCGGTCCTCTCGAAGGACCGGCGAAAACGCTACAGGAAGTCGGTGGATGGAGGCGGCTTAAAGACTGTTCATCATGGTATTTTATGAGAGCCTGTCCAGCAGTGAACCTCTACTGGCTGATGATTATAATGATTTAACATACCGTGATAGTATTAATAGCTGTGGTGTGTCTTAGCTATGTGTCCGTGGATGTCGTAAAAGGCGACTAAGGGATTACACCAGGGGATGGATAGCAGCATCCATTTGAGTACTCAACACCAATACTGCGATCACCAATCCGCCTGCCAAGCGTGGTGACTCCGAGATGCAATCGATTACTGAGGATTGATTTCAAAAAAGCTTGTTTTCAAAAATATATTTTATATACTTTTTTTGAATTTGATTTGACGACCTCTGTGGCGCGGTTGGCGAGTAGCCGGCTGAGATTCAAGAGGCTGCGGGTTCGATTCACGCTGCGGGACAAATGTTTGTATGATCTGCAAATATTTGTTCTGGGTCTGGTTATGGTACCATGGTACTCGTAGTTGCGACACAGGGAATCCTAGTGTGGGATCAAGATTACGTATGTGACTTTTAGGTGTTCGGAGTCGTGGTTTCTTCTCGCTGCATGAGTCGTAGATAGGACCGGGCGAAGTATTTTTAGGCTATTTTACCTACCTTATAGACACACAGATTGTGTTGGATGTCCGGAGTCGTGGTCCCTTCTCGCTGCATGAGTCGTAGATAGGACAGAGCGAACTGTTTCTAGGCTAGTTTACCTACCTTATAGACACACAGATTGTGTTGGATGCCCGGAGTCGTGGTCCCTTCTCGCTGCATGAGTCGTAGATAGGACAGAGCGAACTGTTTCTAGGCTAGTTTACCTACCTTATAGACACACAGATTGTGTTGGATGTCCGGAGTCGTGGTCCCTTCTCGCTGCATGAGTCGTAGATAGGACAGAGCGAAGTGTTTCTCGGAGCGGTCTTTGGCCTCGTTTGAACTCCGATGCCGACACAGGAAGACTAGATGGGCCTCTTTGAACTCGTCAATGTCAAGACACACCTGAAAGGATTACCACATTTTTAAAGAGTTACTCATAGTGTTGTATGAGTAACATGACATCCCAAGGTTTTACTCGCGTCATACTGGGTGAAAAGTAGCCAATGTATCAATGCAAGTTATAACTTACTTGTGAACTAAATAACATCGAAATCGGTATAGTCGTTACGGCAAACATCCAAACTTAAGCATTTAAAATATACTTCTCATCAAAAAAATCGAATCACTACCAAGATTTTCTTTCTAGCGACAAGTAAACAAATAAGAGGATTATTTCTTTAAGAAAAGCCGTCATTATATTTGCTATATTAGTTCGTAAACTTTTACTACTTACTGCTATATGACAATTTTTTTTCCGTTTATTACAATATTTTTCTAATATCCCATTAAACACATAAACTTGAGAAGTGTTTCGATTTTTTTGATGAGAAGTGTATTTGTGTGATATGATAGCCATTTAACTATTAACTAGTGGCCGTGTAGACAAACTCAAAGTCGCGCAACGGGCTATGGAGAGAGCTATACTAGGGGTTTCCCTACGTGATAGAATCCGAAACGATGAAATCCGTAGAAGAACCAAGATCACCGACATAGCTCTCAGAATTAGCAAGTTGAAGTGGCAATGGGCAGGTCATATTGCTCGCAGAACTGACAACCGTTGGGGATTAAAGACTATACAGTGGCGACCACAAACCGGACGACGCAGAAGAGGAAGGCCCTCGACTCGATGGACTAAAGATAATATAAACATCGAAAGAAGTCGGCGGATGGAGGCGGCGGAAGACCGTTCATCGTGGCATTCTTGGAGGCCTATGTCCAGCAGTGGACTTCTACAGGATGATGATTATGATGAATATCACACTAATATTATTAATGCGAAAGTGGAGATACCTTATACCCTGGATTAACACCAAGGCTACTTTTCATCATCATCATTATCATCAATTTTCATCATTGATCAAGGCGGTAAAACCGCGGGGCGCAGCTAGTTACTCATATTATGCTTCGTGTCGGTTGGTGCAACTGATTCTATCAGCGCAATGAGTTATGAGCGCTCGGCGAAAGTGGTGGGGTTGATTGCGCATGTGTACATATGTGCGCGTCTGTATCTAGGGAGCGCGAGACGCGATTGCGGGGCGCGCGGTACGGAAGACGACTGATCAACCAATACGCGCCGGCGCTGGCCGTCGCGCCTCTCTCGCCCTGCTAAACAGACCCAAAAAATTACTACTGCTCATTTAAGGCGCACATAACTCGTTGCGCAATCTGTACCTTGAAAGTTTCCTGCCACCGTGGTCTGTCGTCGTGATAGTACACTATGGATGTGTACTCGTCGACTAGAGGCACACCCGCGCCTATTGAGATCACGCCCTGTTTTATAAAGAGTTACATTAATATACTTAATTATAATCAGATACAAGTTTAGCAGTGAGCAGTGCTTATATTGTATTGCCATCTATAACCCCTAGATAGTGGCAAACAGTAACGTCCAATTTTAAGTTATTTTAGTTAATTATTAAGTTTGTATCATCTGAATAAACTTTTATACTTTTAAGTTGGTAGAGCTGAAACTTAAACTGCTTAAAAAATAACACTATAAAAAGCGCTATGCAGATTTTGCGCAAGGCTCATACCTAATAGTCCACGACGATCGAAAAATGTATAGAGGGGTTTGCAAAGCGCAAATAGGCGCAACTTGGCGTGATGCGCTAATAAAATATGGCGCAGAAAACACTTTGTAAACAAACAAATCTAGTCGAAAAGCGCGAATTAAACTTAACTTAAAATTGAAGGGTAAAGTCAATTTAAATTCAAATTCAATGGAATAGTTATTCATTGAAATCACAAGGGTAATTTTCAATATTTCGAGTCACACTCCTCCCGACCTCTCCTCCTCTCACTACCTCTGTGGCACGGCGAACAAGTAGCCGGCTAAGATGCAAGAGGTTGCGGGTACGATTCCCGCTGCGGGTCAAATGTTTGTATGATCTGCAAATATTTGTTCCGGGTCTGGGTGTTACTGGTAGCAAGGTACTCGTAGTTCCTGATAACTACGACACAGGGAATCCTAGTGTAGGATCAAGATTACGTATGTGACTGTTGGGTGTTATGTTTATGTTTATGTTGAAGCGCAAACAAATCTAGTCTTAAGCACGAATAGCGTAAAGTCAATCTGAATTCAAATTCAGAAGTATTTTATATTCATTGATATCACAAAGATCATTTTGAATATTTTGAGTCACTGAAGTCACACTCACCGGCATGGTGTTCCCCTTGGAGTCGGCGACGCGTGCGGTGAGCTCGATGTTCCGCTCCGATGACTTGCCGCCCCCACGGGAGAAGCTGCCGTGCGCCACCGTAACGTACAACTCATTGCGCGCGTCCCCCGGAAGTATCACTTCTGGGAAACCCATCTTGCGAGCTTCGCACACGTTCCCCACCATGAGATGTGGGTTCTCTTCACGAATCTGGAATATGAATAAAAAAAATGCATAAAGGACTATCCAAACACATCATGGGCACACAAAAGAGGGCAGACTTTGTTCTGTCCAGACCACAACCATACATTGTTCGGTACATTTTGTATCAAATCAAATCAAAAGTATTTTATTCATTGAAATCACAATAATCATTTTGAATCGTCTTATAAACTAAAGTTACTCCTGTTGACTCCTACGGAATCCGATAATATACGTGATCCGTATTGTGTACAACCGTATATTACGAGCATAGAATTATTACCCAATGGGATGGCGCGCTGTTCTGACAAGAAACGAGCAGAGCGAGAGGCACCATACATAGTCCTTTGTCTCGTTCTAATAGTGTAACTACAATTTTATTTTTTTGGTCCATGATAACGAGTGACACACTTGGTAAATTTATAATTTTTAAATATTGACGAAATTTCCAAGCATAATATCAGAATAAAATTTAAAAAAAGTTGGAAAGAAAAAGTTTTTCTTATATTTCACAGACCTGTTTCAAACCTCCTTCGACGAGTTGCAAAGATATCCAGAGTCCTTGAGAATGTTTTGTGTCTTTAAAATCTTTGTTCACGATCACTTTCTTTAACAACGAATCTAGATTTTCCTTTTCAAGTCTGAAATATATAAAAAAAAACGGTTGTCTGTAAAGTCGGTTTACTGACGATAGTTCAACTATAGCATATATATATATATATATATATAGCATATATAGCGCATGCGGCGTTAGCGCATGCGCTTTGCGCATGCGCATATATATATATAGCATATATAGCGCATGCGCTATGTGTGCTAGGTCTCCTAGTTTTCGCAAAATCTGTTTTCTCTATCTCAAGAAGTGTTGATTAGCTGTGATTTACAAAAAATGCGGTGACGCTGCATGCGTTTTGCGAGGTGACGCATGACGAGGTAACGACGTATGACGAGGTAACGACGCATTAGTCATGTTTTTTCGAGCGTGCAGCCGGCTCCATCGATTTATAAGACGTTAACACGTCAAAAACGAAAAACGAATACAAAATGTAAGCCGTGGTAGTCTCGGCTTAAGGTGATTGCTCTCGCATGTGGCGCGAAATTCAAATTTTATTGTGTTTTTTGTAAATCACAGCTAATCAACACTTCTTGAGATAGAGAAAACAGATTTTGCGAAAACTAGGAGACCTAGCACACATGTTTTAATTGATAGTATCTCATAAATGTCATTAGTTAAGCTACGCATACCTTTAAATCAAAAAAACACTGTAAAAATCATTGAAGAGTATTCGTAGCTGAAGTAATGATCTATATATGAAACTATAAACTAAAACATGTGTGGTCTCCTAGTTTTCGCAAAATCAGTTTTTACTATCCCAAGAAGTGTTGATGAGCTGTAATGGGCAAAAACGCAATAAAATTTGAATTTCGCGCCACATGCGAGAGCAATCACCTTAAGAATAAGACTCCGCCAACTCCTGTATATCGTTAAAGACCAAGAGATTACGCCAGGGGATGGGAAGCAGCATCCACCTGAGTAATTAACACAAAACTGCGATCAGCATTGAAAGGTACGAGTCCCGGTGAAATTACGGGCACACGAGACTTTTCATCTTTATGTCTCAGGGTCGGCAGCGCGCGTTTGATGCCTCTGGTGTTGCAGGCGTCCATAGGCTACGGTAACTACTTTCCATCAGGCCGTATGTTTGTTTGGTTGCCAAGTAGTATAAAAAAACCGGCCAAGTGCGAGTTTTTTGTTGTATGGGAGCCCCCTTAAATATTTATTTTATTCTGTTTTTTATTTGTTATTATAGCGGCATGAAAAATACATCATGATCTACATCTGATGGCTGCGCGAGCGCGCGCCGCCGCCCCGCCTTGCTCTGCCAGCCAATATTTAGAACAAACTTACTCAAATTTGCCCCAATGTCACACGCCATCCGTTTAGTTAATGTTCTTTCGGAGAACAATGTTGACATTTTTCATCACTGCCTGCCGAAACTCATGGAGATAGCGCAGCTTGTTTTGGAGAAAGTTGAATAGTTGTGGTGCCTATTAGTAATATTATAGGTATTTCCCAGTAGGTACCTACTTATTTTTAAGCTTGGTTCTTTGTTTTTATTTTATATAATCATGTGCATATAACATCGCTTTAGGTCCTACTCTGTTAAGGTGTTAAAATAGTTTTTTTTGATAAATAAATAAATAAATAAATCATCTGTGAAAATTTCAACTGTCTAACTATCACGGTTCATGACATACAGCCTGGTGACAGGCGGACAGACGGACGGACGGACGGGCGGACGGACAGCGGAGCCTCAGTAATAGGGTCCGTTTTAAACTTTGGGTGCGGAACCCTAAAAAAGGAAATACTTACGGATAAAAAGGTAGTAGTATTTGTTTTTCCGGGTTATTAATGACGAGTGAATGTTTGATATCAGCGCACGCTATTCCAAACGGCCTCCTCATCGCACCAGCGGCTACCGAGGTTTGTACGGGTGACGTCATAGCCAAAGAACTCCGCCTGCAATTTACAACATTTTATAACAATTAAGAAGGCGTAATATGTGATTTTGCCCAACAAAATCGAGCTAGAACTCAGTATAGGGGTTCTACGAGTTAAATATTTTGGAATATGAAAATTTTATATGTTTGCATTTATTTACTGAAAACACGATATGTGAGAAAAACATCGATAGTTTTATTTAATGAAAAATCCTTGTTTCGCTCACATTTTGAATGAAATCTCAGGAACACTACAGTGTTATAAGATAAATTTTACTATAACAAGTAGGTAATAACTATTTATTCTGTTGCTAAAATCAGTTTTCAACCGACTTCCCAAAAAAGGAGGTTCTCAATTCGATTATTTTTTTTTTATGTTTGTTACCTCATATCTCCGGCGTTTATGAACCGATTTGGAAAATTCTTTTTTTATTTGAATAGATATACTTCCAGATTGGTCCCATTTTTTTCAGAATCCAGTTCTGATGATGGAATCCATGAGGAATTGAGGGAACTCCTCAAATATTGTATACATATGGCGATTTTGATATTTTCAGCAAAAAACCAAGCATTTGCATTCAAAAAGTATTATAATCCTTTCACCACTTTCATCATTTTTTTTTCATCCAAATATTTAGTCGAATACTATGGCGGAAGTCGGTTTTTTAAATGAAAAGTTATTTGATAAACACTTTATTTTCGCCATAATAAACAAAAAACTTCATTGTTGTGCATGACACTCGCTAGCGCGAACGAGATGGCGCGCGGGTTATCGCGTAGGTTAAAGAGGGAGCCTAAATTGTAGTATGGTATCCCCTTTACCCCTAAAATAACATAACCGTTGACAATAACAAACATAACACCCAACAGTCACATACATAGTTCTTAAACTAGGATTCCCTGTGTCGTGCGTATCAGGAACTACGAGTACCATGCACCACAACACCCAGACTCCGAACAAATATTTGCAAACCATACAAACATTTGCTCGCAGCGGGAATCGAACCCGCAACCTCTTACTTCTCAGCCGCGCCACGGAGGTCGTCACATCTTGAATGATGTTTTGAAAACGTTTTACGTACCTGTGATCGACATTTTGTTGGTCCATTGATCCTATCCGTACTACATTACAGACTAGATACATCTTCTCAGTTTTTGTTTTTATTTCGCTTCCAAAATCCTGAAACAGAATATCATGAGCTCAGTTAAGACGTGGTATGATCCTAAAATACAAACATCCAAAAATAAAATTATAATAACGGCTTTTGTTGAAAATAAGTCGACTAAGTGATTCCATCTGGAGATGGGCAGCAGCATCCACCTGAGTACTAAACACCAAAGTCAAAGTCAAAAGAACTTTATTCATTGAAATCACAAGGATCATTTTGAATCGTCTTATAAACTAAAATTACTCCTTGTACGGGGAAGATGCTTTTCCCTATACATATATATATGCTATGATAATTGATGGGACGCGGATGCGAATGAAACGACCGCTCGCTGCTGCTTTGAGTTTTGAACTGATTTATTATAAAGTAAAAGTACTTGCTATGCACAATGTTTTTATGCTGAATGTGCGGGTTGGCCCGTACATGCTCCCCGCAAGAGAAAATAAAAGAAAATAACAACAAAAAATGTGAAGTTAATTAAAAGAATAACAATAAGGTTGATTGTCTGATAATGATTGATTGATTCTTATTTAGCTAAAGTTTAGTAGGTTTTTAGTGCACTGATATCACAACGCGCAATGATAGGCGACGTTGCCTTATTGACTCGCGCACTAGCACATTGATACACTACACTATCACTGATTGATTGCTGAGGAGGTAGGGGAAGGGGGCGCGCCGCGGGCGCTGGCGCCGTGGCCGGTACTGCGGCTGCTGGTGCTCGGAGAGACCACGCGCCGCGCCCGCGGCGACACCACCACACGAAGCCTGCCAGGACACCCAATCCGATAACCACGTAGATTGCAGCATAGTGGTGGATGTCGTGATATGATATTCTTGATGTTGTCGCCTCGTTCTCTTTTACGGACTTGATCTGTTGGTCTATGTCCCGCATCTCTTTTTGGTCTCTCTCGCCGATTCCCATTGAATCTTTCGGTATGGAGACGTTGATAATATGATTGATAGGGGCAATCATAGGGGCTCTGATATTTGATTTGATATACATCTCGCTTGTTTTCAGATCGTGAGCAATGATTTCGAACGTATCCGTTTTTATTACGCAACCATTATCTATAGTAAGTAGGTCTTGTACAATTTTTTGTGTCAATTTCCACCGTGTACGTAGGTCTGTTTCCGTTTCATATAGAGTGACGTTAGGTCTTCCAGTGAGAAAATGAGCTGGAGTTAAAAAGTTCATTTCGTCGGGATCCTCTGTTATTGGACATAATGGACGCGAGTTTAAACATCCCTCGATTTGAGCTAGGACGGTGTACAGTTCTTCATATGTCAGAATTTGCTCGCCTATTACCCTTTTGAAGTGATGTTTGAAGCTTTTTTACAGCTGCTTCCCACAGTCCTCCAGCTGTTGCCCAAAGAGGGGCATTAAAATGCCATTTTACTTCCATGCTTAGTACTTCTGCTTGTACTTCATTGCTGTTTAATGCTTGTTGTATTTCTTGATATTCTTGCTGTAGGACTCTGTTAGCTCCCACGAAGTTACGACCATTATCGCTGTAGATATGGCTTGGTGTACCCTTTCGTGCGGCCATTCTGCGTAGTGCTGCTATGAATGACGATGTGGTAAGGTCGGAGACTAACTCAAGGTGAACTGCCTTCGAGGCCATGCACACGAAGACGGCCACATATCCTTTTGTGCTTCTTATACCACGCCCCTTGCTTGATTTTACGAAGATATGTCCGGTGAAGTCTATACCAGTGTGCGTAAATGGTCTTGATGGGTTACTTCGTGACTCCGGTAAATCTCCCATTATTTGAGCTTTCATTTCAGGCTTCTGCTTTGCGCATGTGACACAACGTCTTAAGCGGGCTTTAGTTGCTCTGTTACCCCCCACTATCCAATATCTTTGTCTAATAAAGCTCAACGTCAATCTCGCTCCTCCATGCAACATAGTTGTATGTGCGTTGTCAATGATCAATTCTGTGAGACGTCCGTTGTGCTGAAGAATGATTGGATGCTGCATGACATCGCTGATATGCGCGTGTTGTAGCCTTCCTCCAACTCTTAGAATGCCATTGTGATCTAAGAATGGGTATAAATTCATGATTTTGCTTTTTGCTTGTAATTTGCTGCCTTGCTTTAAATTGCTTATCTTTTGTGAAAAATGCTGTTGCTGTTCGTGCTTGATGATTTTTTGCTTTGCTGATTTGATTTCCTCCAATGTTAGGAAACCTTTTTGTTTTTGGCTTGATAAAAAACGGTATACCCATGCTAGGATACGCGTAATTTTTGATATAGAACTTTGTTTGTTCAATAACTTGCTGATAATGCTTTCTTCTTGCTTGATAATGCTATGTACTTGCTTTTGTTGTAATTGCTTGATTTCTACTTCAGTTACGTATTTTGCTTGATTTTCTTCTTTTTTAGGTATATAGGTAGGTAACCACGAAGGTCCTTGCCACCACAAAGAATTATTACGTAACTGAGTCACTGATAGACCTCTGCTCGCGCTGTCAGCGGGGTTTTCTTGTGATTTAACGTGTCTCCAACTGCTGGCAGGCATTGTTTCAGTTATTTGGCGTGTCCTATTTGCTACAAAGGTTTTCCATCGGCCTTGATCGCCTTGAAGCCAGCCTAAAACTGCCGTGGAATCACACCATCCATACACTTTGATATCGTATCCGTTTAAACACTCCTTGACCTTGATCATGAGTTTTGATAGTAAAAGCGCACCGCATAGTTCTAGGCGGGGCAGTGATACATTTTTGTTTGATGGTACCAATCTTGATTTTGCTGCGACCAATGTAATTTTTGAATCATTTTTGTCTTTGTTAGGTATTTTACAGTAGACGATGGCTGCATAGGCTTTCATCGATGAGTCACAAAAGCCATGCAGTTCGATGCTACATGATTTCGACATACCTAACCATCTCGGTATTTCAAATTGATCGATGCTTTTTAATTCATTTTTGATATTTATCCATTGATTCAATATGTTTTCAGGTACTTCTTCGTCCCATTGAATATTTGATGCCCAGACATTTTGAAATAGGATTTTGAGGTTCGTTGTGATTGGCGCTATCCATCCTAATGGATCAAAAATTTTGGATATATCTGAGAGTATTGATCTTTTTGTGACCTTCTCATTTGATGACGCAAGTTTCGATGTGAATGTAAATTGATCTTCTACAGTATTCCATCGAAGTCCAAGGGTCTTCGTAGATTCTGTTTGCTTAAAATCCATGATTTTGTTTTGTTGATTTTGTTGGTCTTCGTCGTATAGTAACTCGGTATCGTTTGAAGACCATTTTCTCAAATTGAAGCCCCCGAGCTTCATTAAAGTGATTAGATCTAGCTGTAGCTTTTTTGCTGACGTGATATTATGGCTGCCATGTACCAGGTCATCCATGTAGAATGACTCTTCGATGACCTTGGCTGCTTCTGGATATTTTTCACGTTCGTCCTTTGCTAACTGCTTTAGTGTCATCATGCTCAGAAACGGTGCCGCTTTCATTCCATATGTAACAGTAGTGCACTCATACTCTTGTAGACTCTGATAATCTCTCCAAATGATTTTTTGGAGTTTCCGATCAGCGGGGTGGACCCAAATTTGGCGAAACATTTTTTCAATATCTGCTGCATAAGCGATTTTATATTGTCTCCATTTTAAAATGAGAGATTGAAGGTCTTGTTGTAAATTGGGTCCCTTTTTCATAAGATCGTTCAAACTTTTCCCGCTAGATGTTTTTGCTGAAGCGTTAAATACTACGCGTAGCTTGGTACTTGTTGAATCATCGCGTAGCACACAGTGATGCGGTAGGAAACATTCCAGTGTCGGTTTACATGACGATTCCGATAGCTGCATGTGTCCTAGGTTTTGATACTCATTTATAAATAATTTATATTCATTTGAAATGAGTTTGTTTTTTGATAGTTTTTTCTCTAACTGAATGAATTGGGCTACGGCCTTTGATTTTGATTCACCCAGTTCAGCTGATATATTTTTTGACACAGGAATTCTGACTTGGTACTTTCCATCTTTACAGCGTTTTGTAGTTTCTTGATAAAAACGAATACATTCCAAATCGTCTGATGAAAATGGTGGTTCTTCGCTTATGTCTTCTATCTCCCAAAACTTCTGCATCTCGTTGATGTCAACTTGTACAATATTGCATTGCAAAGTTGTGGTGGTTCCGCATAATATCCACCCTAGGTGGGTCTGTTGCGCAATTACTGCGGTCTGATCTGATCGGCATATACCATCCAAGATGATATTTGAGTATATGTCTGCTCCTAATAAAATGTCGATTGGACGACTGACATTGAAGTTCGGATCTGCTAGTTGGATATTTTCTAAATAATCCCATGTTGGTTTAGAAAACGTGCTAGTTGGTAAATGCTTTGTGAGGGTTTTCATGATAAAAACGTCTGTACTAATACGATAATTATTGTTAGTTGGTGTACAATTGATGTTTATCAATCCCTTGCAAATGTTATCTTTCGCTCCTATACCGCTGATTACGCCCTTACATCTTTGACGTGGTAATCCTAATTGCTGAGCGGCGTTTTCCGTGATCAGAGAAGTCTGCGATCCCTGATCGATCAGAGCTCTCATTGTTTGATAGGTGCCATCAACTTTCTGAACTTTGATCATGGCTGTTGATAACAGAATTTCGGTTTCTTCATCCTGTTGCGCCACGTATGAGTTCGAGTTACGCTGATTTGAACGTGTGTCATTTACATTTTGTTTGTATATGTCATGAAGTATCGTATTATGACACCCGTTACACTCCCGGCAACGTTTTACCGAGAAACATTCATTGCCTTTGTGATCATAAAGGCAGTTTTTGCATAAATTATGTTTTAGCATTAGTTGCTTCTTGCTTGCTGGGGACATTTCTAAGAATCTTTTGCAATAAAATATACCATGCTCACCACTGCAAACGGGGCATATTTTGGTTGAAAGGAATTTTTTACTTGAAGTAGATTGCGAAATGTCGTGGTTGCTTTGATATGATTGTTTAAAATCGGATGATTTTCGATGATTGAAATTGTACAATGATTTTTGTACTTGTTGTTTTTGATTGCTATTTTCTTGCTTTCTTCGGCTAGACTCCATACTCGTGAATTGGTTCTCTAAGAAAGTAAGAAATTCTGATAGGACAGGTAATTCTCGAGGCTGCTTGACCGATTTCATGTATTCATTGTGCGTGTCACTGTCTAACTTTTGACATAGAATATGCACGATTAACGGGTCCCATGACGTGACGTCAGCTCCCAGATTTTTGATAGCATTCAAAGTCTCCTGTGTGGTATCATGAATGCGTTTGATGTGATTGATGGAAGCTTGTTGAATCACGGGTAGGTTCATGAGAATATTGATGTGTGATGAAAATATCATCTTTTTGTTGTTGTATCTCTGCTGAAGGATGTTCCAACAAATGCTGTAATTGTCGGAACTAATGCTTAAATGTTGAATTAGGCGTTCGGCTTCACCTTTAACCTTTGATTTAAAAAATTGCATTTTTTGTGCGTTTGATAAGAAGCTGTTGTTATGAATTGCTTCAGTGAAAAGATCTTGAAAGCAGACCCATTGATGATAATTACCGTGAAAATTTGGTACTTCCATCTGCGGAGTAGTCTTTTCTCTATGAGACATTGACCAAAGTTTGCTATTGAGTACTTTCTTCATGTCGTTATACGTTTTCTCGTGTTCCGAGAAAGTTAACTCATACTGCTTATTGCTGCTGTCCAATTCACTGTCTAATTCCCAGTGAACCTTATCAATACTTGACCACCTGCTCTCTAAGTTTTTGAGAATATCTTGAAATTCCCATTTTTCCGTGATAATATCCACATTAATGGTGGAAACCGTTCTTGCGAAGGCTTTAAAATTGCTCATTTGTTTTTTGATTAAATCATCTTTCTTGCTGGTGACCCCCTGAGATTTCGTAAACCTCTCAGGAGTATCTGCTGGTTTGATTGATAAAGGCGTTGCTGGCCGTATGATTGATGCTGTTGAAGTTGACAAAATTTTCTCCCTTACTGATAGATACAATTCTTTCCCTTGCTGATAATGGTTGCTTACGAAATAATCATTGCTCTTGTCAGGAACTTGCATAAGTTGCTCATTATTTGTTTTATATTCCTGCCAATAGCCATCTAACGTATCAATACGTCTTTTGATATAATCGGCTGTTCTTCGATCAGACCCATCTTTTTTAAAATTAGAGTAGAGCGTATTTATGCCCCCTATGATTTGCTGCTGATTGATTAAAATATCTTCCATCGAAGACATCTCGTACAATTACTAAGATGGCCAGTGTATAAAATGGAAAGATCCTACTTGATTGCTCTGCTGATGCTGATGCTGATGAACCTGGTGTGCTGCGCTGACCCCGGGTTCGTTGCTAGGTGACCAGAGGACTGCTTGTCCAAGTGGTGATTCCTGGCGGCTGCTAATCAGCCAGGATTTGCTGATGATTTCTCTCGGCGGCTAAAGCCAGCCAAGAGTTTTTGCTGAACGTCACGGCGGCTGATGCCAAGCCAGTAACAAAATGATATGCTCACTGATATGCTATGTTCACTGATATGCTATGCTCCTGATATGTTATGCTCACTGATATGTTATGCTCACTGATTTGCTATGCTAGCTCTTCGGCAAGTTCACTCACACAAACACTTTTTGTAAGAAAACATTCGCGCTGATGATCCTGCCTTCGGAGGCTCGAAGGACCAATATGTACGGGGAAGATGCTTTTCCCCATACATATTTGCTATGATAATTGATGGGACGCGGATGCGAATGAAACGACCGCTCGTTGATGCTTTGAGTTTTGAACTGATTTATTATAAAGTAAAAGTACTTGCTATGCACAATGTTTTTATGCTGAATGTGCGGGTTGGCCCGTACATGGTTCCAACGCAACCAAGCCTAGAAGAATCAGGCAACAAACATGGCACACCAATACTGCGATCACCAATTCACCTGCCAAGCGTGGTGATTATAGCAAATCCCCCCCATTGCATTATATGGGGGAGGCCTCGTCCAACAGTGGACGTCTTAACGGCTGATGAAGATGTTTGTTACTCAATCTCGCCGGTACCCGCTGAAGCAATTTTGTTAAAATTTGGTACTATAGGGAGGATTTTTATGGCAAACGAGACGATATATCTATCGGTATACGAGACCACACATAAAATAGTATGTATTACAATTATAAATACGACAACACGACCGCCCGCAAACTCGGTTACTTATGGACTGTTTTCGGGGGAGTGAGCGAGAGCCTTCGGTCGGCGCCCGAGTATCCGAACGGATCTCCGAACACCTTCCGAAGGCCCCGAATCCACAGAGCTACGCACTATAGTACACAGATAGATTATGATCTGGATGAGCTATAAGATACTTTTGATGCATAAAAACAATCCATAGAACAGTGAAATGGGGGGCGAGCACTATCCGCTATTCATCATCCGGATCCGGTATCCGGATTATACCCAAAATACCAGGCCAGCACTTGACTAAATGAGTAGTCTGGTTATCAGTGAAATGGGGGTGACGGCTATCCGGTATTAATTATCCAGGTACCCGGAATTTATACAATATACCAGCCAAGCATCGGCTGCAAAAGTAGTACAGTTACCGGATACCGGATATCCCAACAACAAGAATGTATCCAATAACAATAGTTGGGCTAGCAACAGCCTACAGGAGTAGTTTTGTTTGTTAGATAGACATGAGTGCCTTTTAGGAGAATAGCGCGGACGAAACCGCAGGCGACAGCCAGTAGACAGTAAATAATAATCACTCACAGTGAACACAGCACAGGCGAGAGTAGAATGCAGGTTTTGCGGCGGCCATTTTAGTAGCAAGTGTTCGGACAGTTTGTTTCCACCCGCATCGTATAGTGCGAGTGCTAGTTCTGCGCACGAGTTGATCCGACACACGAAGTTGTGCACGCGCACTACGACGGAATAGGTGTGCGCTCCGCCGGTGGGTGCGGGTGGGGGGGCTGAGGGGGTCGTTTCCTGGAAATACATTAATTTATCTACATTACAGACGACCTCTGTGGTGCGGCGGGCGAAGGTTCGCCTGCGACGCAGGAGGTTGCGAGTTCGATTCCCGCCTCAGAACAAATATTTGTACGATCTGCAGATATTTGTTCAGGATGTTCTGGGTATTTTCTATGTATAATAAAAAAATATCTATCTATGTAATGTATTGTATTAAGTATATCAGTTATCTAGTACCCATAACACAAGCTCTGCTTAGCTTGGGGCTAGATAATGTTATGTGAAAACGTCCAGCATTTTTTTTAAATTTATTTAGAAATAAGTTATGGTGATGCAAATGACGTAAAACTTCTGTTAATGGACTGCAGACAGTCAAGATCTGCTTTCTCACTACGTCGCCTAAGGCCTCTACCATGAGCTCTTATAGCGATTTATTTCAAAAACTATTCAGTACAAAATATCGGTTCGTCGTTGACATCCGTCATCATTGAATAACTAAAATCGCAGAAGTCTATAGACCTTCTGCTACTGTGCCTTTAAATATAGCTGCGGACATCACGGAACCGATATTTTGTACTGAATAGTTTTTTAACTGAATCGCTATAAGAGCTCATGGTAAGGCCTCTGTTCAACCGTCAATGACTACACGTTCGTAGCATTGTGGGACCACTCATAGGACACTGTCTCCTTAACTAATATGTAAACACGACAAAGTTACAGTGTTGCAAACTTATAAACTAAATTACCCGTAAACCGGGCACTGAAAAAAAATTAAACATTGTTATCATTGAAACCTAATATCAAGCTTCTGAAGAGACATCGCTTAAACCCGTTGGTATTGGGATCAAAAACATCCAAGTAGTTAAAAGAAAAAGCCAGCTCGGTTTACCGACGACACATTCGTGGAAGAGGATTGTTAAAATGAGGTGTTGTTTTTATATATTCTTAATGCAAAGGTTTGGGGTTGACGAGGCCTGTAAGATATATTTATGTTGATTGAAGATACTAAAAAACTTTATTGTGATAACTCACCATATTCTTGTCTATCCTAGTATTAGCTTCATCATGTAATGTGTTCAGTTTGTACGCCGATATTAGCGTGGGGTCCACTAGTTGACCACTTGGATTTCTCACGGCCAATTCCATTCCTAGAGATCTATTAAATAACAGTGCCATAATTATTTATTGTCGTGGTGTATTTGGCCTATGAATAGACCCCTTTATCTCCTCCCGTGGATGTCGTATAAGGCGACTAAGGGATTATACCAGGGGATGGCTAGCAGCATCCACCTGAATACTCAACACCAATTCTGCGATCACAAATCCGCCTAAACAAATAGATCAAAGCTTGCATTAAAACACTTCGCGCGTAACAGCTAGTATAAAAATAAATAGTTAGCTATTTAGTTAGTATACCTTCCACAAACATATATCGGTACGTGAAAATTTCCCGTTTTACAAGATGAATAATATAATTTACGAAAGTTATTTAAGTAAAATAAATAGTGTTAAAAATTACCTATTTCCTTTGTCAATTGTGAATATAACAGTCCTAGCTTTCCGCCTCAGTTGGTCTTGTGGCAACGCTGAACTGGCGCACTCAGCTCGCAGCTCTAACAGCGCCCTCATGCTTACTTCCATGAATTTGAGTCTGCCATCATTGTTCTAAAAAGGTAAGCCGGTATTTATAGCCGTATGTTTTCAATTCAATTTCTTTATCATCATAATACAATGCAACTTAAACGCAAGCCAGAGGCCTAATTCTCTAAGTTATTTTAAATTTACACTGAAAGTTGACCGAATCGAGACTGAATTGTAAATTGACTGAAAGTTGAATTTCTAGTCCCTCATAAATAACAATTTAGTACTTCCAATTCATGGTGACCACCATTAGAGTAGGATAGTTATATATAATTGGAAAGAGAAAAGAGAGACTCCATCTACTTATACTAAAATTATTGAAAAAACTTTGAATCGTTCAAGTTTCGGTCACATTTTGATATAATCACATTACAGTGTTGTATTTTATGTCAGGAGAATACCATTTCTGACATTTAAGACATTGACACAAGATCGAAACATGATCCGAACTCTATTTTAACTATTTTTTAGTTAGTGAATTGGGCCTCAGATAGAAGAGACATAAGGCGTAGATAGATGCCAACTAGGGCTATTCTCCATGTAAGTCTTCTTTGATGAGTGAATATGTACAAAAAAAAATATATTGCTTATTAGACATTAAATTATAATTTAAATAATTCTAATTATATCATTAAAATACTAAAAAAAATATCCAAGAAGGATTTTTTGTATGAAAGTTTGTAACTAGTCCTACACGGCATTGATTTTTACTATTTTTCTTTCACACAAATATTTGCCGAGTTTTTTTTCACAAAGTGTACAAGCTAGTCAAATTAATGATTTATTAGGCTGAAAATTTTTGTTTTTCGTGATTTTTGCTCACTTTTTGCGTCGCGAGCGTTATTCTGTCACCTTCTAACTTACCTGAACTTTAATGAGTTAGATAGTGACAAAATTTGACGTCTGCCACCGTCTTAAGGCGTGGCGCCTCTTTGTTGTACTTTCATACAAAATAAATAGAAGCGCCACACGCAAATCTTACAGAGGAGACGGGCGACGGCACGACGACGCTTCGGCGGGTAGTGGGCTGCCATCCACAGGCATTTCCGTTAGAATAGGTCATACTTTTACAACAGACACATCGCTGTCTCGTCTCTTCTGAATAGTTTAAAATGCCGTGTCCGCGCTCCTTTCACGACTCGACCTCACCTTACGTCTCTTCTATCTGGTGTACGCTTTAATCAATTAATACAATTATTTCGATTTGATTTGATTTGAATCTGTAGAAGTCCACTGCTGGACATATGCCTTCCCCACATCACCATCGAAGATGTTGACCACTATTTAGGTCAGACAATTCAACTAGGTAGGTCTAAACTTCAACAAAGACCGAGGTATTTAGACTATTGAGTCCGGTTTCTAGTTTGATTAGAAATTACTCACAATATACAACTTCTTCCACTGCGGCAGCCATTCTCTCAGTGTGACTGCTATATCGTGTACCACTCCGCTGCCGCCGGCAGAAGCCACGACTGTTTCATCACATCTGTCAAACAATTAATGTCAGTATAATGATTGTTCTTATCATTAGCTATAATTAGTATGGTCTTCTTCATCACCAGAAAGAAGTCCACAGCCGGGCAATGTTCTCCTAAAAATAATGCCACGACGAACGGTCTTAAGCAGTATGTTATGTTATGACTCTGTCAACCGACTGCCTGCTACCTTTCAAGGTCGTCGGTCCATCGAGTGGGGCCGTTCTACACCGCGTCGTCGTTCGGTTCGTGGTCGCCACTCGAGAACCAATTATCCCCCAGCGTTTGTTGGTTCTATGAACTATGCCACTTCAACTTGCTAATTCTGAGAGCTTTGTCGAAGACCTTAGTTCTACGGGTATACACAGGTGCAGTGTCGTAGCTAAGGTCATAAGCGCAGGGCCAGATTTAAATTTGTGCCGCCATGGGGCACGAAAATGCCGCCCTATGACTTAAATTTTATTTTAATAGTTTTGATATCTTATTTTTTAAGAATTAGAATAACTAATTGATTGCAGGAAATTTATTATGTATTATATAGCATTAATTATACATTATGTTTTATTTATATTGAATAATATACAAAATTTTAATGTGATACATAATACTTGAATTATATTTCTTGAAAGATAAAATGTTTATTAAAAAGAATTAGTTAATTATATATTGTATAGAATTTTTTTTCTCACTTTCCAAATTTTGCCGCCCTAGAAAATTTGCCGCCCTGGGCACTAGCCCCGACTGCCCCTAGTATAAATCCACCACTGCATAAGCGCACAGGGCAAGATTTAAATTTTGCGCCCCTAAAACTTATTTTATAAGAAGAGAAACAATATAATAACTTTAAAGTGTAATTTAAGTTATACATTCAAGTATTTTAGCAGTGAAAGTAGCTAACAGTCTAATAGGTGTTCACGGCGAGCAGAGCGAACCGCGAATATGAGTGGCTTTTAGGAGCGAGAGCCAAAATTGCAACACAAGTTCCTATCACAAAGATTGCGGGTCTACGAGTACGTAAGTGGACGTCTCTAAACGGGGCAGATTAAATTTCAATTTCAATTTTTCGTTTCACAGAGTCCCTAAACGGGGCGATTAACGTCAGTTTAAATTTTATCCTGGCTAAGTCACCTAAACGCAGCCTAGACCTACAAACATCATTTAGCAGACACCTATAAAGGGTTAAGGGTTTATGGGTCAAAGTCAATAGTATTTTATTAATTAACATAAGGATAATTTTGAATTGTTTGATAATTATGTTAATATACGTCATAGCGTCGATCTGTGAACTTATCAGGGGTTTTTCACGCCCGAGTCAGGGGTAATAGAACTCAGTATAACTGCCGACTAGGGTATTTTTAAATGAACCGTTTAACAGAGTTCGGGCTCATTTTAACCAGCTCGCTTTGCAGATCACTAATCACACTAACCAAACTACAAACTATCATTACTAACCAAATTATGTAATTCGTTTGTTTGGTAAAAAAAAAACATTAAGCCGCAAGACAAATTTCATAAAATCTTGTCTTGAGAAATTCATTTTTTAACAAGTATAAAACTTAATGGTGGCACTTCACTTGGCGTATTTGCGTAAATGTTTGCATTATTTTGCCAAGGCAAACAACATTGTATTCTGATGGAGTCATGGTTGATTTTGCCTTGGATAAATAACGCATACATTTGCTTCACTAAGTGAAGTTGTATAGTAGTTGGGTTTGTATTGGGTCGCGAATTCTGTCCGTTTTCCTCTAACTCCCGAATTGGTGTCTCGCTTGAATCGCGATTAAAATAAAAAACAATGTAACAGTGTCAACGACCGTCCAGCCCGCCATGGTCAGTTCCCTATGAAATGATTCACGCTGCAAATAAAACGTAATTCTAATCTTATGATCAAACGTGTTAGGCTCAATTTAGAATGGTGGAAGTTGTAAAACAATTAGTAACTTATTAAAGGGCGATAAGGGCACAATTGAATCACTGTATTTCGGTTTAATTAATTACAATGTGCATTATCAGTCAGTATTGCTATCTTACATTGTACAAATCTTCCTGCTTACGATTTTTAACCATGAGGGAACGGAGACGGATAAGAGAGATAAGAGTTGTCTTGATAGAGGATTTTTTTGCTTCTGTCACCATGTATATCCAAAAAACCGATTGCAATGCTTTGTCCGGCCCTCCGTCTACTCCCGTGGATTTCATAAAAGCCGCCTAATGGCCCAGGGAACTTAACAACAATATTGCGATCACCAATCCACCTGCCGAGCGTGGTTATTATGGCAAATCTCCCATTTTTATTATATTTGCGATGTATCTTCCATCATTGGACACATACAGGCTGATGATGAAGATCCCAGAAAAAAAAATACCAAACATCCTTTGATGTGTATGGTAGCGGCACATAAGTCTAGTGCTGAATGAAACGTGGAGGGGATAGTTGCGCATGGGTACTGTCGCGCACGCAATACAGATATTATAAGATAGATAGGGGTAGAGATCCAAAGAAACCTTACTTTTGACTTCTGCGCAATAACGGTCAGCGCTAGTTTCGTGCCGCTACTTGCACATCATTTGTCCATCGAGATGGGTTCTATGTATATTTTTTAAGGGATTTGGGGGGTTAAGTTCTACCCCACAGTACTAATCTCGGCCCGCGGAGATGCCAGTTTTTCCACAAATCCCATTCAGAGCTCCTCCTACCCCAACTTTTGAATCGACGGTAAATAAAGTATATTCCAACCCTTACCTTAGCACAGGGAGACAATGCACAATACACCCCACAGCGGGACGACACAGTGCAGCCCTTCTTTTGCCTATCAGACTGATAATCGCTTTTGACTACAATTTTGCATTGCATTGCGCCGCGTGTTTTAGCTTCTTTTCCAAGAGCAAAAATATTCCAAATATAAAGCGCAATGTACCGTAAAATCGTATTCGAAAACGATTACCAGTTTGATAGGCAGGTCTTAACACCTCCAATTAGAATTAGACCCTTACCTTTCTACAACGCAGTTCCGTAAGGTCACGTAGCTCTTCGGAAAGGCTCCTCTGGCCTGCCTCCTGAGGCTGGTGCCCCAGTACCAGTGTTGCGTCTGCCGCTCCAAGTGAACCAGCTCGCCGACCTCCAGAGAAAGGTGGGCTGTTTTTCCAAAAAAGTTGTATATCGCTGCAATAGAAAAAAAAAGTTGAGAAAAGAATTTAAAAAACAGATCTACAATTGGAAGCTTTTCGAGTGAATAGAACATGTCGGTTTCGAACGCGAATTATCCATACATTAATTCATTGCAAACAATGTCGCTCCAAATCAAAAGGCGAATTGTTCAAACATCATCAGAGGGAGGGTCATCGATGTCTTAAAGTCAGAAATGGTATTCTCCCAACTTAATATACAACACGGTAATGGTGATTATATCGAAATGTGACGGAAACTTGAACGATTCAAAGTTTTTGCGATAATTTTAGCTTAAATACACTCGAGAGCAATGAATCCGGGTCACTAAAGAATGTTAAAAATCTCGGAAACTAAAAATGATAGATTAATGCAATAAATTGTATTTAATAGACAATGTAATACTCCTTAAATGAAGGTAAAAAAAATATGAGTCACCATACATTTTATTAACACAAAATTACATAAAGAAAAAAACTGCTGATCTCTCCTTAAAACAAAAATAGGAAACATGAAATTTTTGAACTTTATTACGATTTTCTTGAATTTTAATACTTCGTATTGCCTCCTCGTGCTTCCATTACTGCGTTTACGCAGAAAAAACAACAACAAAAAAACAGAAATCAAACAATGATAAATGACAGATTACAAACAAAAGCAAAACCAAATGCTGTAATTTCGTAGTTCCATCTTCGAAAGTGGCCCTTTTTCAAATTTGATTTTTTTATGATATAACTTTACAATAACTAAGAAGTTTTAATACCTTCATTTAAGGAGTATTACATTGTCTATTAAATACAATTTATTGCATTAACCTAGCATTTTTAGTTTCCGAGATTTTTAGGATTCTTTAAGTGACCCGGATTAATTGCTCTCGAGTGTAGATGGAGTCTCTCTTTATTCTTTCCAATGATATTAATATCTATCCTACCCTAATGGTAGTCACCGTGAATCGAAAGAAGACTAAATTGTTATAATGAGGGAGCAGAATACCAACTTTCTGTCAATTCACAATTCAGCCTCGATTCGGTCAACTTTCAGTGTAGTTTCAACCAATTCACTATTCAATACTTTTCATTGCAAACAGTTTTGCTCAAAATCAAACGGCTAATTGTTCATACATCAGGCATGTCACCTATCAATTCAATAATCTATAATAAACTCTTTATTGCAATCAATTTCGCTCAAAATGAAACCGTTAAACATGCTAATGAAACAAAGTTCTGACAAACAGGCGTGACTGGACTACGCTTCGTTTCCTGCTTCTACGCCGTTTATGGACACCTTTCTAATTTGGAACAATGTGTCACAAATATAGATAAGTGTTTGTACAATTGATTGTTTTTAATATTGTGAGCTAATATAATCGAATCAACGCACTCGCTGAACTTATTTCGCAAGGAATCATTAGAATTCTGTATGAAGAAGAATTTCAGCAGTGATGTTCTTTGACTAATATAGTTTGAAGTGAACAAATCAAACCAGGCATACTCAATTAATTTGGGGTTGATGTTACAGAAACCATAAATAAAAGGAGTTAATTTTCAGCTCATTTCGTAAACTTTCAGAGTTTTTGATCATCTTTTCACAAGGATTTTTCCTACATTTAGTAGGTCACAGCTGGCAGCTGGTTTATGTGAGTGAAATCAATTGAGCCCGACCCATTTTGTTAGTTGTAATCAGTTTTCAGGGTATTCAGTAGATCATATGACTCTACCAGAGAATCTTACGTAAAACAATCTCGAGACGATATTACACATTTTTTTTTTAAAACAAGCTTACTGCCCACCTGTTGGAAAGTAGTTACCGTAGCCTATGAACGCCTGCAACACCAGAGGTATCACACGCGCGCTGCCGACCCTGAGACATAATGATGAAAAGTCTCATGTGAACCATGAAATTTAGTTGATACCCTGCCTTATCATACCTATCCTCAACACAAGCAATTATCCCAATGGACGTGGCCCTAGGATGCCGTGGTCAACGTAAAGCTCTCAGGACGAGAATATAGTCTACCCTAATAGTATGATGTCTTGACCCATGTGAGACTAGGCCACTGCCATTTCAATTTGCAACTACTAAGCTAGGGCAAACAAGTATTCTAATAAGCCTAATTACTCTGACGTAAAAATAAACTTAGATACTAACGAGGCACATCCTGTGTGGCACTCTTGTGTTGGTGCAAAGAAATCTACTTGGCTGTCGTTAATTGGTTTATTATTATTGATAATGCTGCTGACTAACTGATTAAAGACTACTTTAGGTGATCTGACATGCATGCTACGTGGAGTGTTCACGAATATTTAAGGTGGAACGTTAGCCAAGTGGTGCGAAATTCAAATTTTATTGTGTTTTTTGCTCATTACAGCTCATCAACACTTCTTGAGATAGCGAACATTGATTTTGCGGGAATTAGTAGACCTAACACACATGTTTTAATTGATAGTATCTCATAAAAAACATTGTTTGTTAGGTCTCCTAATTTCCGAAAAATCAATGTTCGCTATCTCAAGAAGTGTTGATGAGCTGTAATGAGCAAAAAACACAATAAAATTTGAATTTCGCGCCACTTTGCTAACGTTCCACCCTAAATCCTAAATTTGCTAATCAAGAAATTATCTCAGGGCACACCAACGAAACCAAGCAGGAAGAAAATCACTGTAGCCGAAAGCGGCTTGGATGACAATATCATTGCGAGGCTGTGCGGTGCGACTCACGCTGTTTTTTAGGGTTCCGTACCATTAGGGTAAAACGGACCCAATTACTAAGGCTCCGCTGTCCGTCCGTCCGTCCGTCTGTCACCAGGCTGTATCACATGAACCGTGATAGTTAGACACTTCAAATTTTCACAGATGATGTATTTTTGTTGCCGCTATAACAACAAATACTAAAAACCAGAATAAAATAAATATTTAAGGGGGCTCCCATACAACAAACGTGATTTTTTTTGCTCATTTTTGCTCGATATTGATAACGGCAACAGGTAGACGCTTGAAATATTCACAGAATATTGAGTTATATTAACCACTTTAAAAATAAATAGTTAAATAAAAATAAAATTAATCTAGTTTGCTGTGTGGGGGTTCCCACACAGCAAACGTGATTTTTTGCCGTTTTTATAGATAATGGTAAGAAACCCTTCGTTCGCGAGTCCGATTTGCACTTGGCCAGTTGTTTTTTTTTGCTGACTCTTCAAATCTGCCTGACCTTCAGTCACGACCAGTACAACAAAGATCAAATTATTTTTTATCGACTGGAATACTCGACCGTTTCGTTTGAGAGTTCTAGTGCTAATTATACTGTTTCTTTTCCAATATTCCTTGCTTGTAGACGGAATTGCCGTTTTTTTTGCTCGATTGAATATGCATCAGGCATGTATGGGCTAGCTGCGCCCCGTTTGGTATAAATTTCAAGTTCCCCTTTAGCTTTCCCTGAGAAAAAGGGTTTTACCAGACAAACAGGTCGACAACAAAGTGACCCTATAAAGGTCCCGTTTTTTCTTTTGAGGTTAGGGAACCCTAATAATCACAAAGTTACCCCTAGTTTTATTTTTTGTTTTTAAAAAGATGCGAATAATTAAATTGAATTTAATTGCCCTTTAAAATTATTGAGAGCAGACTCTAGGGTTCATTACTGTACAATTTGCTACGAGATATTTCAATAAAATGCCTTTTTCGAACAGCGCGGGGCGTTTGTTACATACGTAGATTTCTTATTGCCTTATGTACCTTGATTGATTGTATCTACTCTAGTACTTACGATGACTTTGATGCACGAGGATGTGTGAGTCACCTAGCACGGACCGCACCGAAATCGCACTGCGCGTGAACGAGATCGATGTAGGGACAGGGTCTGATAGATCTGGCACAATCAATCTACAAGACCTTATCGAAATAGCCAGGTACATGAGATAATTTTACTTATACTGTTTTTGTTTTAAAAAGGTATTTATTAATCACAAAATACAAAAAAAAATTATAGCTAAACACAGTTTAGTAAAATATATCTAAAATTATAAACAGCTCGGCAGGCTATACGGCGCCTATAAAAGTTTTTGAACAAAATTAGGTATTTAAGTATGTAAAAAAAATTGGCACTTTATAAATCTTAATTGGTGATATTTTATGCAATTGCCATAATACAAACCATTAGGTACTATATGAGCACTTTGGCTAGCGCACATTTTTAACTTCGAGAAACGTTTTTTCTTATACTGTGTAGAAATTAAACTACGAAAATTAACACGTCAGCTAAATTCTTATTTCAATCGTGTCAAGGTTCTCCCAAAAAATAGGACAAGTGCGAGCGAGACTCGCGTTGTGAGGGTTCCAATCCGTTAATTATTTCAAAATCGTCAGAGCCCTCTCAGAGTTTCAACCACTTTTTCCTACAAATTTTGCTATACCATTGGTTTTCCATTCCTCAGTTTTAGACTTTTTCCTTTATTTGTAGCACGAAGCCTCCAAGCATTCCAAATTTCAGAATTGTAAAGTTACTGGAAGTACTCTAGAGAAAGAAAGAAGCCTCCTAGCGGCGCATCCCCGTCGGCTAGGGCACAATAACGCAGTTTCCTAGGCTAGCTAATTCTTTCACCACAATGGCCAACTAAATTATTAGAAGCAGTTAAGTAGAGAAGTGGTAGCTAAGATAGAGCTTAAGATTATGGTATAGGGAATTAGACTCAATGACTATACTTAAATTAAGAGATTCAGTAAAATATGCTGAGAAGCGAACAAGACTAAGAAACCCGACACGCTTTTATCTAGCTTTAATTCCATGATTAAAAGTATTTTTAAAACCAATCCTATCTAGAAGTTCGTAACTCTATGCAGACATTCGATCCATACAGCACCAGTCACACGAAACTGTAACAAGATATGGGTATACGTAGGGACGGGGTAAATAATCCAATACGAATATGTATCTATCTATGATCGAACCCTATAAAAACAACGGGAGAAATGCCACAATCACGTGTTCATGTTGAGTACTCAGGTGGATGCTGCTGCCCATCCTCTGGTGGGAGGAGGTCGAGGGGTATATTATTAGGACGGACACACTACGGCATCGGCACTTACACGCAAGATGCGACGTCGCGGGTGGAACAGGTTAATAGTCGTTAAAGTAGGTGAATTTACCAACACGACCAGACCTAGAAGAATCGGCTATCAGCTATCAGCCGATGATGAGAAAGTGGAAGCGATTCTGTATATGATTCACTAAATTTAAACGCAATCATTTCAGCCCAGTTTAAATTTAGCGAATCATACACAGAATGAAGAGACACTGTTAGGGTTCTAGCATAATAGTAAGAACTGATGAAAGCCCACCGTTTGTGGTCTCCACAACATGTATGCCAAAATCCAGTCCCAAAATCAAAGGTTAGACAATTCGCAATTACGCCAGCAATTCCCCTCCATCCGCTAACCTGGGGAAGTCCAATTTGCGTTGTCAAAACACAAACCAACAATAACGTTTATTGATTCAATGTGCGCTCATAAATTATGATACATTTTGGTTCAGAACCTAAAGTAAAATAAATAATTTTATTTACTTACAGAGAGAATAATACAACTACTTAATACAGCATTAAAACCCTGCTGGAAGACCTTGGCACAATGCTCAGAGACCTCAATACAGTCTCCCAACAAGTGGGTCTTCAAATATACATGAGCAAGGCGAGCATCGTGTCAAATGACCATGCCGCACCTATGCCAGAACATGTTGGGAATGATACTGTCTAAGTCGTTGACCACTATGTATATTTGGGTCAGAGGATTCAACTAGGTAAGTCTAACTTGGACAAAGAGGTCAACCGACGAATCCATCTCGGATGGGCAACGTTCGGGAAACTACGCCATATTATCTTCTCGTCACAGATACCGCAGAGCCTCAAGACTAAAATCTATATCAGTGCCCGTTGCCAGTGATGATTTACGGCACTGAGACGTGGCCGTTAACAATTGGCCGTATAGACAAAGCTGAAGCTGAGGCTGAAAGTCGCGAGCTGGGCTAGGAGTTTCACTACGTGATAGAATCCGAAATTAGGAAATCCGTAGAAGAACCAAGGTCACTGGCATAGCTCTCAAAATAAGCAAGTTGAAGTGGCAATGGGCAGGTCATACAGCTCGAAAAACTGACTTACTACTTACACTGCCAGTGATGACTTACTGCACTGAGACGTGGTCGCTAACAATTGGCCGTATAGACATGCTCAAAGTCGCACAGAGGTCATAATAATTTTGATGACGACAAATCTTCCGCACACAAGTCATTAGGGACTTCAGAGTCACAATTAGCAGGCTACAAAGCGTGCCTGTGAGCACGGGTATGAACACCACGCATGATCAGTGACAGTTCGAAATCGCACTTTCTTCTAGAGACAAAATAGTATCACAGGAATGGATGCGGCAGGTAATACAGGAAATATCGTAAGCATAGGTATTTGCTGCAAGTCTGCAACTAAGGCTAGCTCGGTTATTATTTCTCTGGGCAAGTAATTAACTCCACCAAACACAGGCATTTAAGTGGTTCCTTACTTTTTGTTAACTTTTCTATTTGTGGCTTGTGTTGGACTGTTGAAAGATGACATTAATATTGAGAGATGGAGTCATTATAGCATCATTCTGTTCCTTTCAAATTGTCATTAGTTCGTCGTGCTACTGGTTGTCTCTTTGTAACCTAGCTTTAGGTCAGTGACGTTGACGGAGGCTCTGAAAAGTACTTTGTGTTGATGAGATATCTATTGTGGTGAAGTGGTCACCAAGCGGTCCCGATGGCTTCTTTAATTCATTCACAAATGTTTAAACTATTGGAATATGGTAACCACTTATTAATAAAACATGGGCAAGTGCGAGCTAGACTCGCGCCTTTATTTCGAAATCAGCAAAACCCTTTTAGAGTGTCAGCCACTTTTTCGTATAAACTTCACCATAGCATTTTACAGGCACATGAAGGTGCCACTTCACTTGGTGTATATTCGCAAATGTTTGCGTTATTTTTCCAAGGTAAAATCAACCATGAGTCTATCGGTACATAATGTTATTTTCCTTGGCAAAATAACGCAAACATTTGCGAATATACATACCAAGTGAAGACCTTTCAGACTTTTCATCTTAATGTCTCAGAGTGATGGCGCATTGCAATATCACGTAGGGCGCGTCAAATTATGTGGAGTTAAATAATAACTTTTCATTTAAAAAACCGACTTCCGCCATTGTATTCGACTAAATATTCGGATGAAAAAAAAATGATGAAAGAACCATAGTGGTGAAAGGATTATGATACTTTCTGAATGCAAATGTTTGGTTTGTTGCTGAAAATATCAAAATCGTTATATGTATGCCTACAATATTTGAGGAGTTCCCTCAATTCCTCATGGATCCCATCATCAGAACTGGATTCTGAAAAAAATGGGACCAATCTGGAATTCAAATAAAAAAAGAATTTTCCAAATCGGTCCATAAACACCGGAGATATGAGGTAACAAACATAAAAAAAAATAAAAAAAATATACAACCGAATTGAGAACCTCCTCCTTTTTTGGGAAGTCGGTTAAAATAACTTTTCATTTAAAAAACCGACTTCCACCATTGTAATCGACTAAATATTTGAATGAAAAAAAATGATGAAAGAACCATAGTGGTGAAAGGATTATGATACTTTCTGAATGCAAATGCTTGGTTTGTTGCTGAAAATATCAAAGTCGCCATATGTATGCCTACAATATTTGAGGAGTTCCCTCAATTCCTCATGGATCCCATCATCAGAACTGCATTTTGAATGGGACCAATCTGGAAGTATATCTATTCAAATAAAAAAGAATTTTCCAAATCGGTTCATAAACGCCGGAGATTGAGAACCTCCTCCTTTTTTTGGGAAGTCGGTTAAATAATACATCCTTGTTAATACTTTGTTTGATCAAGCTAGCTAGAGCGATATGTGTAAAGGAACCATTTTTTTAGCCATCTCAAATAAGAACATCCGTATATGTATAAGGTACCTACTTAGGTTCCATGCGGGTGTAGCCGCGGGCAAAAATACTAGTGAGGAATACAGCAGGGCCCGAATTCTCGAATAAATCTCGTCCACTAGATGACGTCACAACTCATATGACGCCTATACAAAATGATGGTTATCATTCGAGATTTGACGTCATCGCGTGTACGAGATTTTTCCGAGAATCACCCCCTGATTATAAGGGAGATAAATATTGTCTATGAATAATTTCAGTCTTATAATATATAACAGAGGCAACAACAAATCCAATACTAATGTTATTGTTACTATCAAAGTGGCTTATCTACAAAATAATCGCCACTTTTTCCTTATTTTAGATAACTTTCGCAGATAATGTTTACATATCTATTATATTTATGAGACAAAACCCATTGTTACAAATTTTATTACATTATTTCGGTGAACTTACACAGTGTTGAAAATTACATAACATAACACACCCAACAGTCAATGCGTAGTCATTATCCCACACTAGGATTCCCTGTGTCGTGGGTATAAGTACGAGTACCATGGTACCATAACAACCAGACCAGGAACAAATATTTGCAGATCATGCAAACATTTGTCCCGCAGCGGGAATCGAACCCGCAACCTCTCGCATCTCAGCTGGTTACTCGCCCGCCGCACCACAGAGCTCTTCATATATGGGAAAAGGTGTGTTTGTGTGTGCCCAATGATTTTGTGCGCCGGCGCCGGTGCAAGCGGCCGCGTCTGTTTGAGGTGCTTCGGTATTCGGTATGGTATTCGTATACCCCTTCACGTGTACTCGATAAATAAGTTTTTAGGTATAAAATATGTATATTAGTCTATAAGGTATATATTTCAATGGGCTTAATGTTTAGGTATCATTTATTGTACATTTCCCATTTTAGCCTGAAATAAATGTATTATTATTTATCATATCATAGGTAGTTACATAAGTAAAACAAGATTCATGTTGCTGGATGCTGGATCCATACATTAAGGAAACCAATATGAGGAAATCTGTAAATTTTACTATGAAACAAATCATCTTGATAATTGAACTAGGTATTTGAAATACTATAAAGTTACAATTGTTTTTTTGAGGTTTTTTTACTGCCACTTTTTGCATCATAAAACGGATACTTGCATAAGAATCTAGATGAAATTTCCTTTAGAAACCTTGATGACACTATGTTTACTTATCTGTTTAGAATTGTCCACATTTTTGTTTCAGAGGTTGGTAACATACCAATACCTAAGCCCTTTTAATAAAATGGACTGATGTAAACGCTCCAAACTGAGGGATATACAGGACAGATACGAGTCACCCGTAAAAGAAAATTTGTGATCCAATTGGGTCAAATATGAGTCACATGGTTAAACAAAAGTTACTTTAATTGCTTTTAAAATAATACAGATAAATAATGAAAGAAGGAACCTCAGTGATCAACTGAATATAATAACATTAAAACAACAATTAATGTTACATGTTTATCAATTCACCTATAACAAAACACTCACCACCTGTTCGGTGGTGAGTGTATTGTTATAGGCAAATTGACTGTCACAACATTGATGACAATTCTAATTCATCTTTTGAAACGAATTATCATACGTATATCATTATGAATACGAGGATACTGATTTTAAACACAAAATGAAGCGTTTATGCCCTCTTTGAGCGCTGTCCTCATCCCGAGAACAAGCCGAAGTGCTTTCATCCATGTTGCTGAAAGATACATCAGAGACGCTTTAAGTTGATGGTGCATCCGTTATTCGTTATTGTTCGTCGGGCTCACCAATTCGGGAAATTAATTAGGACTCCGAAATTAAATCAATAGATGGTCGGAGTGTCGATAAGGGGGCACTGAGGAAAAAAGACTCTGCCAAATTAAACCCTTGGGGTGTAGATAAGGGGACCAAATTTGAGTGAGATTATTCTAAGTCTTTTTTTCTGCAACATTTTGTCAGTCTTTTTTCCTCAGCGCCCCCTTAGCTACACCCCAACCAAAAGGTTGGCTGTGTCTTTCGCCACAAGTTTATTAATTTGTAGTAGGTAGTTCTAAGAGTTGGTAACTAACTTTTCAGTCTTTTGTTAGGAATGCCAGCATGTTTTAATAATCACAGAGACATCGTATGGTAGCGCATTAATTATTAAAGTAAATTACAGCGTCAGTATGACCTACAGAGGCTTATAATAAGTTATCAATCATTAGGGAGTGGTCATACACATACCTACCAACTTCTAAGGACTTTAAGGTTACAAGGAATCCAGGTTAATACAAACAAAAGGATCCAGTGGGATAGCGTCGCAGGAGGTAATATTCGTCATGCATTCTGATCTGAGACAATGTTTATATTTATCTTGAGTTCGCGGGAGGTTTATCACTCACTCTAAAACTTCTTCAAACAAACTTTTACGTCTAAAAAACAAGTTGAAAGCACTCACCGACAGCGTAACATTCCTCATTTTCTAGTTTCTCCCAAACAGTCATGCTGTATCACAAATATTTAATATATTTTTCAAACAAAAATTGCAAATATCGTCATTGTAATCTCGACTCGATCGACTTCATTCCAATCCAATCACAGACTATTCAGCACAGACAGAAAAATACTCGGTATGAGATGTACTAATTACGACTGTGTGTGTGTGTATGATAGTCTGTGGTAACTGATGATTGGTGAACCATAGTACAACTTTACCGTCGAGAATATTATAAATTCTTTCTATGGTGAGCAGTGCAGTGCAGTGACCATAATGAGGGGTTTTCAGGGTCGTTTTAAATCATGCTTTCGGCTTTGAAAATAGATGGCACTGCTTTGTGCTTATCTGTCAAGTGTCAAAATAATGTAAAATGTCAACATCAACAACGTTGATATATTTTCGTTTCGTGATATTTATTTTTGCATAAAGAGGGCATTTCATATTCGATTTCAAAATATTAGTTAAAATTGGTTCAGTAGATGGCGCTGACTCAACTCTAGCGTCCTAGATTGATAAATAAATGCATACTATTATCTGTGGTGTACGCGTACAAATAAATAAATAATAAATAAATAAATAATGCTGGACATTTCACACAAAGCTATTATCTAACTAACTAGTCTGTGGCTATTAGTGCTATTTGTGTTTACTTCTTGAGTGTGCGCTAGTGATTTCGTAGTGTTTTTAGAAGTAGGCAAAATTAGATATTATCACGAAATTAAAATATATACGTTATTGATTGACATTTAACTTTATTTTGACACTTGACAGCTATTTGCAGAGCAGCGCCATCTATTTTCAACGCTGAAAGCATGATTTGAAACGGCCGTGAAAACCCCTCATTATAAAAACACCACGAAATTACTAGCGCACACTCAAGAAGCAAACACGAACAGAATATCATGACTTACAGCCACAAACTAGTTAGATAATAGCTTAGTACATTTGTTCCTTGCTCCAAGCTTATTACGCGTACACCGCACAAATTATAGTACATTTGTCAGTTTTGACAGATAGAGTTGAGTCAGCGCCATCTATCAAACCAATTCGAACTACTTATTTTTTTTATCGAAGATGAAAAGTCCCACAGACTAATCAACTGGACCGAGGGCTCATTACGGGGTTTGTTTGCATTACAAACTATCGATTTGCGAGTCGTGAGCGTTCTCCGTGACTATTACGTAGTAACTAATAATCATTCTGTGCTGCGCAGTCGATGGAAACAGCACAGATTAATAAATAGTTTCTAGGGTAGGTAAGTCTCATTAAACGCTCACGACTCGTAAATCGATTGTTGCAATGTCGCAATGCAATACTCGCACATACGCCCTCAGTAGGTAGTGTTTACGTAATAACTCCCAAGCTCCCAACCCCTAATTACCTGCCTAAATCTGAAATAACCACGAGGTTTTTAATAAAAAAAATACGTTTATTCTTATTTGAACGTTTCATTTGATTAAACAAACGAAATTATATTGAAAATATTTCTGTAATTTACCTAGTAATTGTTGCAATAAAGTGGCAGTACGTAGGCACTTTTGACCCTCTCTAAGCCATAGAAGATCGTTGCTTCGATGTAATAAAATTGCTGTGCCCTACAGGGTACCTTTACGTACTACCTAAGCGTACTACACTTAAAGCTATTTTTTTTGTTCCTTGCACTTAGCTATTTTTAGACTAAAGAGTAGGTACCTTGTAGCAATAAATAAAATGACAACACTCGGCCGACAGACAATGTGCACGCGCGCACTTTGCTACAAATGTTTGTTCAGGCACTAATGATCCAAATGTACAGTGCAGCCGCTCTAAGTGTCTGGCTGGCTAGCTGGCTGGCTGGATGCTAGTCAATGAAAGGATAGCTTTTAGTGAATAGGGAGATTATGTTTATCGGATGAATAATATCAAGCTTAGTTCTTCGGTAGGAGATTTGCCTGCAGCTCAACCAACGTAGATCCTAAAGTAAGTCTATACTACTTACCTAGGTACACGGATGTTTTGATGCAGGTTTCTACTTAGCTAAACATTCCTTGATTTATGTAAGTTCCTACTAGGTACCCACTTACCCTTACTACACGATGTCGTGTGTAAAACGACATTAAAAACCGAATAGTAATGTTCATAGTAGAACTTACTGGTAGAACTGTTACATAACAAATTAGTGTGTTACCTACCTAGCTATTTACAGTTATCCTACAGATTTTGTGGGTTTGTTTTATAAAATATAGTAGGTAATGTAAAGTAGGTAAGTATAGGTACCTAGGTTACATAGAAGCACAGACAGGGCCATCGCAAGTCAGCCAGTTAAATCAATGCCACAGTGCAACAAATCTCCACTCTCCTAGTGAAGCCTTTGAGTAAGTACTAGATCCAGGTGAAATCTGCTACACCATTTGGGCCTCAATTTGTCAACTTGATTTATTTGGCGGAATACGGAGGGCGACTATAGAATGAGTTGCTTGCCAGTGAGAGTTGGTTCGGTTTGTATGTACGTAGGTACCTTGTACGCACCGATACCTACTTAAGTAATCTACTTATTTATATAAATCGAGAGATTTTTGAATTGAAGAAGTACAACCTACCGTTATTTTTATAACTTTCTTATTTTATAAACATTTGTATTTGTCCTACAGCGGGAATCAAACCCGCACAACTTGAGTCTCAGACAGGTACTAGCCCAAAGCGCTCAGGAGGTCGTCAAAAAATAGGTAGGTACTTTTTTACCAATTGGTAGGATACCTACACATAAATAAGTTAATAACTTTCGTGTTTTATAACACATAAGTAAGGTATTATAAAACACGAAAGTTTTTTTTTAATTTGTTACCTACCAACGAGCTCAATTGCTAACTTGCTTACAATTTACAACCACAGCATCACGTTCCGGGAATGCTTCAACGAAATTAGCCTAGCACAAAATAGAAAAGCCCAAGTAGGTACTTATAATTAGCAACTTTGAAGGATTACTCTCAACGTTCCAAACGGCTGTAAAACGTCGCGGGCAAAAACCTTTTTGCTTGCGAATGTAGTTTTCTTTAACACTTATCCAGGAACTACCATTAAGTACATAGCTTTATTTGCCAGTGAATTACATCCTTATTCCTTGCTGTTAAGGTTTAAAGTGGTCAGTTTGATCTCACTTGAGAAGACGTGGTGTCACGTAAACGATATGATGATATATTATTTCAGTGATAAAACCACAAAAAGAACTTATTTTAAACCGGCTTCAAAAAAAGGAGGAGGTTCTCAATTCGGTTGTATTTTGATTTTGATTTTTTATGTTTGTCACCGCATAATTATCTTCGTCATTTATAAACCGATTTGGAAAAATCTTTTTTTATTTAATAGAATATACTTCCAATTTGTCCCATTTTAAAAAACACCCAGTTCTGATGATGGAATCCATGAGGAATCGAGGGAACTCCTAAAATATTATATTAGACATACATATAGCGATTTTGGTTTTTCAGCAACAAGTTAAGTATTAGTTTGTATACCTTTAGCAAATAAAAACATGCAAATAGCTGAATTCAATGCCGGAAGTCGGTTTTTTAACGAAAAGTTATATTTATTCTGAAGGCTCAATATTGGGCTGACAAGTAAGTGATAATACCTAACCTACCTAAGTTGAATCCGGCGTTACGTAGATACCTACTTGCTGTAATGTTATAGGTATGTAGGTAGGTGTTGTTAGTATATAAGCAAGGGTAGGTCGGTATAACAATTAACCGCGATGGCGCTATAGTTTTATCTCACCTAAAACATGCTAAGTATAATGTCTCGTTATGTGTCGTCTTGGAAGACTTCGAAGTAGTCAACTTACCTATGGCTTTTCTGTGCCGTATTGTACACCTAGTATAGCATATGTGATGAATCGTATAGCAAAAAACATACAGTCGAATTGAGAACATCCTCCTTTTTCTGAAGTCGGTTAAAAATCTAAGCGTTCTAAGATGATTCTTATCCGAATACGGGTACACGGATCGGTTGCTACATCAGCTACTTCGTAGCAAATGTAGATCGGCTGCTAAGGCTGCTACGTCGTAGCAGGTGCTACGGACTTCCGATTGGCGAAGTCTGAATAGTCGAACATTGGGATTATCTAATAAGAAAATTTAAGCAGGTACAGTTGAAAAATGCGCAATCTGGTTTACGTCCGAATTGGTACCATTTAAATAAAAAAGCTTTGTTCTACCATTTTTGGGGTTATTTAATTTTTGTGAAAATTTTATGGTATAATTATGTAGTACCTTACTAACATAGCCTATTTTTTTAAGAATCTGCTGATTTTAGGGCCAACATCAAGCTTGTGTCAAGTACCGAGTAAAAGCACTCACCAAAGGCATCACCGCGCGCTGCCGAGACATTAATAGATGAAAAATCTCATGTGCCTGCAACTTCTCCGGCACCCGTACCCTTCAAACCGAAACACAGCAATGCGAGCACTATACTCTGCTTGGCAAATATGTACAGTGGTAGTACTTCTCCGGACGAACTCTTCTACAAGAAGTTCTACTGTTAGTAGTAGAACTTCTTAACAATAAATAATTTTAATGTCTAACAGTGACTGACCACTGACTGACTGGACCACTGACTGGACCAATTGTAAGTAATGTTTTTTTTTATGAGGACATTGAGTCACTTGGCTACTATATCAGCCCTGTATTAGGCAATGCTAGAATGTAAGTAACGTAAATAAGTATGGGGGTAGATCTCTTGATTCTTGAACTGCACCTATTTTGTAGACCGAACCCAAAAAACAAGCTCAAGATTTAAAAAAAATTGTATGTTCATTTAGCAAAGCTTTATTTATTTATTTATTAATTTAAATTCAACTACTTACTACGCTTACAGTATACACCAACACGTGCAGCAAGCCAAAACAACAGGTGTAATTCTAATTAATGATTATATCACAGACTATACAGGGTGTTTTTTTTAAATGGGACAGTATGGGGATATCCGAATCCATAAGAGATAAGGGAAAACTGTCTTTGGAACCATTTGCTCATTTTGTATGAAAACGATTTTGGCATACTTATTTTTTTGGTCAAGCGTGAGTTCTCCATAAAAATGAGTAGTTTTGATCAAAAAATTTTTTATGCGTTTCGACTCAGTTTCATGTACGGATTGTTTCATTGTATCGGAAGAAAAAAATCTGAGCAGCAGAAGTTAGTTAAATTTTATAAAATGTTTTCTCATACAAATTGTGAGTAATCTGGTACCTACATTAATAAAACTATCGCAATAAATTTTCAAAATGGCCTCCCTCTTGCTGTTTCCAGGTACGGGTACGTTTCAGAATACCTCTTGTGGCCTTAAACAAAACACTGTTTATTAGATTATATACTTTGCCAGCAAAAATGCTTCTGAAAGCTGTGTTACATTATTCTGAGCCGAATCTCCTAGCTAACCAATAAGTATTCTAACGAGTTAATTTTGCATTAAACACGGATATAAATTCCTCATTGGTCGATCCCAATAGCTGGTAGGTAATAGTTGGGAGATAGATCCCGATTCCCGACGTCCAACTTCTAATCCTTTTATACAAAGTTGTATTCCGAAATTTTAGTCGATAATACCTTTGTAATACCTTCCGTACCTACTTAAATATTGTGAAAATGATATAGAATGATTTTTTGGGGGAGGCTTCTTGTTTGTTTTAAATTAGTGACTGAAAATTAATGGTACAAACAACCGCAGATCGCAGTATTGGTGTTAAGTAATCAGATGGATATATACTGCTGCCCACCCTTCCCTTAGTCAACTTTTACGAGATCCACGGGAGAAGAGGGAGGGATCAACTCGGCTAAGATTACAAGATTTGACGGTAACATTCCGCATTCGGTGAGTGTAATTTGTTTAAAACCAACACAAATAACACATTCCTGTAAAAAGAATGTATGACGTACATGACATATTACTTCCCTTGTTGTCCCACCGCGGCGCATGTTGTGCACGAGCACGCGGTGCATTTTAGTTGCGTGGATTTATTTGTTCGACAACGTGGGCCTACGTTTCCATTGCAGTACACACTATACACGAATACTAACCCACGACTATGTACAGCACTAATAGGTATTAGCAGTTTGCCGCATGTGTGCATGGTGTTTGACAGCGTTGAGCTATGTAAGCGCTTATTCGAGCAAGCCACGCATGTATCAATGACGTCAATTGATGCGTAGCGTGTCCGTGGGTTGCAGTGGAGACGATCACGTACATTTTCTTGCAAAGCGAAGCTTAACACACGTGCGTAGCCACTCCGTGCGCCGCGGTGGGTCTGCGCCTTTATAGAAGGGATCCTCCATTTGTGCTATGGAACTGTGACGTCATGGAACTTTTATGAAGCAGTCTTTCGACAAAGACGTTATCCCACAGGGTCTTTCTATGAAATGAGCCTCCTTACGAGCGCATTAATGCAGTGATGGTCACGATCGGCCAACTTTACGAGAAGGGTGGCCAAGCATCATTGACGCGAGAATTGCGAATTATTCGCCATGTAGTCGCAACTGCCACCACTAGTGTCCGTTGCGACTTATTTTACTGAAAGCGTCGCAACACTCAGGAATAAACCAAAAGACTATTATATCTGTCGAGTCTTATTTTCACCCCTACGACTCAAAAGCAATAAGTCAGACTTTTCTTAGTACATCATATTTTATTCTACCTCACACAACGATCTCTAATACTCACATAGATATCGGGTCGGCGCAATAAAAACGTCTCGGTGAATTTAAGCTCACTTGAAAAGTGAGTTTGTATTTGATTTAGTTCGCTTCAAACAAAGCCAATGTAAACACGTGTCACAATGCCGCAATGTATATTTAAAAGTTGCAAAAATAATCCCCGAAAAAACAATTTAACGGCCGGAGTGTCTTACTTTCGTTAAGTACATGTAGAATAAGTTGTATTTTAAGCTTTAAACTAACAAAAAGTATGAAATTTTGATCAAAATTACCGATTTTAAACCACCGCTACAAATGTTTGGCCAACGTTGACGCAAAATTGTCTGTAACAGAACAGTAGATGCATGGAGTAGATTTGTATTGTAATAATTTGTTTTTACCAGAACTTTAAAAAATTTTAATACTACTTTTGTGTCTGTTTGTTGAACTCTCATCAGATACTTGGCTTTCCTTTTTTTTATTTTAGCTTTCCGAGCAATCCATTTACGCTACTGTTATTTAACCAAATCTTTGGTTAACAACCCCTTTACATCTATACCAACTGATAATGAGTCCTCTCGCTTTGTTAAAATTTATGAACCAGAATCACTTATAGAACACATTATCGTAAAAAAACAGTACTTTTTCAAATTCTTTTATCATATTATAGGTATATTTCCCAAATATCAAATAAATGCCCAACCTACGGCAGGCGCCTGTACGCCCGCCCTCAAGCACTTTACGGTTTTTGTTGGAAAACTTTGATGGTCGATATCTTTTTTTATTATGAAACGAGACAAACGTAACAGAACATATATTTTTTATATTTGAGCTTTTTATAACTAGGGCTTCATTATCAGCCTGTAGGTACGCAGAATGGAAATTTTTTAATGTTGAGCTGTTTTAAACATTTTGGGTTTTGATCAAATTATTGCACTAAACTGTACTTGTATTATAAAGATTGTAAACATGAATATAAAGATGTGGAATTTAGTGATATTTTTATTTGTGACATCCAGCGATAGACATCTTGGCCAAAAACATAAACATACACATAAATATACACACAACAGAACGTTAATAAAATAACAAGTATATATACTATCAATATCAAACATACATGCCCAAAACATAAATAATTTTAACTTAACTTTAACGTGCATATTATAAATTATTTAAGTGATCAACGCGACTCCATACCTTCTGTAGTTAAATTTGAAGAAGCAAACAGAAGCGAAACCATGGAAACGGATGGATGTAGCTCGCAAGGTAATAACGGGAAAAAGAACTTTATTTGTAGCTCTTTAAGGTTGATTTCACACTAGTTGTTTAACCTATGTCTTTTGATTTGACAAGTGACAGGAGTAATATAATTGCTTTGCTCGTTTTTTGTGACGAATGATCGTAAGTGTAAGATAATATTTTGAAGATTTGCTACTTTTTTGCTAGGTGTCATGGTTGTAATTAGGTTGAACTTAGAACTGTTTTAAAACTTTCATCTTTGTTCGTTAGTAAACAAATGTAGCTGTATAAGTATGTATCCATGCGGACAGTTTTTAGCTTTCATTTTGTACGTGACCCTGGATCTATTGTGAATTATAAGATCGTTGACCTCACAGATTTATTCTGTGCCGAGATATCAACCCTTTTCAAACAGGATTAAAGCCACTCGTGCTGTGTCGCGCACGAGCGTGTCTGGACAAACTTAATAGTATATGAAGTGGAACACCTATTTTCATGATATTCCATGAACTTATGTGTCGTTCCCAGTTTCTTGGGTGGAAAAGTGGTAAAGTTAATCTTTACCTTCTGTACTGCAGTTATAATAGTTCACTCAATGCGCCCCCTGTCGGGCGTCCGTCGAGTAACGATTAAGTTTAGTCCAGATTTTCATGTCCCATTGGATTTTGTGAGCACGATGTTTTGAAAACGTTCAAGTAAATGAGAAAACATAAATTATATCAAGTAATTAATAGATTAAAATGTAGTTCTGGAATTATTAACACCTGGATGGAAGACGTATATACGACAAAGAAGGCTGACAGAAGAGAAAGGAGGCTGTCTCCAGCAGTGAGTGATTCCAGGTTAGATGATAGTAATTATGTGTTCTATTACTTTACTCGCGTCAACAAAACCAAACTCCTAGCGATGGAAATTTTTAAATAGGTTAGACTAGTAGTAATAGAATTGAAGTTATCGTGGCTTGGTATCATTTTAGAAAAAATTACGACTATACACCACGTACTTTACTATTCTCCTGCTGACGTTTCGTTGACCATTTTGATTTAGACTAGTAGTTTTGCGAACAGTAGACCTCGCGAGCACACTTTCTTGTTACTATTTTTTGATAAACTTTAAAAATCACTTCCACGCGCAATCTAGTTATTACCCAATCTTACTTGAACCTCAAAGTCGATGAAACTCCAACAAATGAGAGCTCACGTTAGATTCATTTATTTATTTAATTTATCGGATTGGTGGTCGCAGTGTTGGTGTTTAAGTACTTAAATGCTGGACATTTCACACAACATTATCTAGCCCCGAGCTAAGCAGAGCTTGTGTTATGGCTACTAGATAACTGATATACTTAATACAACACATTACAAAGATAGATATTTTTTATTATACACTAGTTGCGCCCCGCGGTTTCACCCACGTGAATAATGATAAAAATTGAATGTGTTAATCCAGGGCGTAAAGTATCTCCATTCCAAATTTCACTCAAATCCATTCAGTAGTTTTTACGTGAAAGAGTAATAAACATCCATCCATACTCACAAACTTTCGCGTTTGATGATGATGATGATGATGAAAAGTAGCCTATGTGTTAATCCAGGGCGTAAAGTATCTTCATTCCAAATTTAACTCAAATTCATTCAGTAGTTTTTACGTGAAAGAGTAACAAACATCCATCCATACTCACAAACTTTCGCGTTTATAATATTAGTAGGATAGAAAAATACCCAGAACACCCTGAACAAATATCTGCAGATCGTACAATTATTTGTTCCGAGGCGGGAATCGAACCCGCAACCTCCTGCGTCGCAGGCAAACCTTCGCCCGCCGCACCACAGAGGTCGTCTAGGTGATTACTACTGCCCATTCTCTGGTACAATTACTTAGTCGTTTTTTCAATATCCATGGTAGGAGTCATGCCCCGGACTCACCCAGGCACCCGGAGGGTATGCCATGCGTAAATTGGATTTGCCTCACACCACTTCGTGGTACGATATCCTCGAAGGCGATAAAACCCGTGAGATCACTGAATAAAATATACAGTTAAGAGTAACCCGAAAACCAATAAAAGTTACTGTTTTGCGAGGATAAAATGGAGCCAACACATTAAACACGTTAGCATAACTGAAAAAAAAACAGTTTAAGTAAAACAGTTAATTTTACTGTCAAAACAGTGTCAATCATTTTATTGTTGTTACTGTAACTGAGTGAAATCGTTAAAATTACTGTCAGGATACGTTGCTATTATGGACCAAAAACTTCCTTAACTGTTTATACGTCTAAGTATATTTACTGTTTGCTTCCTAACTGTTTTTTTTCGGTTGCCCCAACGATGTAAAAAATTAGATCTCACTGAAAATTATGTTGTAACAACTGTGTAAATTTTAACTGTGCACTTTTTGCACACAGTTTTTTTCAGTGATTATGTATATGTATAAGTATGCATGTAGACGATAAGCGGAACTCGTAAACGTAAAAAATAACAATTTATAATTTAATAGCTAACCATAAAAATAAAACCTGATTTAATCGAGATTTCCATCAGATTAGAGAACATTAAAGTGACCCTATTCAGCATAATAAAGATAAAATGAAATGTGGAATCAATGATCAGATTGACTGAAAACTGCCACATAAAAACTTTTACGACATTCAAGGTATTCTAACATTGTAAGGGTTCTGTAGGTACTAGCATCTACTGGGACCAATAATGTGACTTCATTTAGCTGGTGCTGTGTACCAAAAAGAGTCTTGCTATCTATTGCATTGATGCACATGGATACCACATCCACATGCATGCGGGTTCGATTCCCGCTGCGGGACTAATGTTTGTATGATCTGCAAATATTTTTTCCAGGTCTGAGTGTTAACGGTACCATGGTACTCGTAGTTCCTGATACCCACGACACAGGGAATCCTTGTGTGGGATTATGACTACGTATGTGACTGTTGGGCGTTATGTTAATTTTTCTCACATTAAAATAAGAAGGTATTTCAATATTTTATTCTGGTTTGCTCTTGAGATCATTTTCTGGATACAACGGACATTTTGTGAGATTCAAAAAAACATGTTGTAGTGAAACGTTTCGCAAGTGGCATGAAATTCAAATTTTATTGTGTTTTTTGCACATTAGGTACAACTTACCAACACTTCTTGAGATAGCAAACACATGTTTTGCGGAAATCAGGAGACCTAACACACATGTTTTAATCAATTCGGCACCGTTCGTCCATTTCCCCGTTCGTCCACTCGGTGCCCGTTAATTAATAGTCACTTATAAATATCATTAGTTTAGCTACGAATGTCAATGAATGATTTGTATAGTGTTATTTTGGTTCATTGACATTCGTAGAACTAATGATATTTATGAGATACTTTCAATTAAAACACGTGTGTTAGGTCTCCTGATTCCTGCAAAACCAGTGTTTGCTATCTCAAGAAGTGTTGATAAGCTGTAATGTGCAAAAAACACAATGAAATTTTAATTTCGCGCCACTTGTGAGACGTTTCACCTCAAAATAAACGTTATTTTCATTAAATTTAAATCATTATTTTGAGTAACGTTTTCACGCAACCAACGTTTCACGCTTTCCAACTATTCTTTTGGACTGTACCAAGTTGCAAACAAAGTCACAAGTATCCAGTTAAAATAAATAAATATAAATGTATAACATGACTGCCAGACACACTGCCTTGAAAATATTACTTACGGCCTTACTCAGAATCCCCAATCAATTCAATGGCACATTTTACTGTTTAGGTTTTGTCTCCTAAATGGGAATAAATATAGAACCATTTCATGATAAGTAAAAAAATTGGCGTCTCCGAGTATGAAAATTACTAACAACAAAATGAGGGTTCCGCTCGCGGCAAAATACAACGAACCAGAGTTCCACAAACTTGTGTTGAACAAAACCCCGCAGCAACGGAACTTTGAATATTATTTCGACTAAGAATAAGTTTGGGTAATATTTGGGCAACTTTGTGAATTTCTGGCAGGAATTTTTTAATATTTTCCTAAACTGGTCTTCTTTTTTCGAGCTACTCGTGAAATATCACTGTAGTGAATTAATTCAGTTCGAAGTCTTCGAATTTGTGATCCCAGGACATGACGGTTTCCCCATGATGTAATCTTTCAGTTTGAGAGCACGTGATATTGCACATAAGTTGTTTGAATTGAAAAGTTAATCAGTGGTCATCCACGCTGGGACACGCTAGGGACGTGCCTATACGGTGTGTAAAAAGACAGCTCCCGAATACTGAAGGTACCGGTAAAGCTACCTATATCATAGCTATATAAAATAGCTTTCGCCTGAGAGGTGATTCATACCGGAGAAAACCTTTTTTTTCGTTTCGTATTTGTCAGCCAGCAATGTACGCATTTATTCCGGCCGCGCGAGTTCAACGCTCCCAGTCAGCTGATCGAGCCGTAGGGCCAATATTTCTCATGTGGTTTTCATTGCTTTTTTTGGCGTTTTTATTTATTAACGTGTTTTTAATGATGGAAAATAGGTTTTTGTGTTCCTTTAACGATATTTTATGGATATTTATAAAGAAAACACGAAAAAAGCGGATCAAAAGTGAGCATTTTTTTTCGTGTTTTTTCAGCTTAAATATTTTCAGAATTATGGTCTGAATGCACTGTTTCAGTTTTCGGGAGTAGTCTTCATACAACCTGTATAGTCGCGACAACTTCGCGCGGGGCCTGTCAAAGTATGTATCAACTGTGATAATAATCGCGATTGCAGCGCGTCTCTAATAGCGCGTCCCCCATACTTCTTGAGCCAATTAATTTAGTAGAATAATCATCATAATCATCATCATCAGGACAACTGCTGGACATAACGGGGCCTCTCCCTTAGAATGTATGCAGGCATAGATTGTATTCAGGTAGATTCTGCACATCCCCTGGTGTACCTAATCCAATTCTAATCCGTGGTGTCTTTTATTACATCAACGGGAGGAGAAGGAAGTGTATATTTGTCAGCCAGACGCACCACGTCACAATAGTAGATTGTTATACAAGGGGCTAAAATGACCCATTATATACAAGGTAGCGAGGGTAGTAAATAGAAACCGAGTTTTAATGGGTTTTTAGCGCCGTGTGTTACTCTCTACTTTTTACTACGTTTGCGAGAAAATAAAATAATCCAATACAATATGGAGTTAATTACGGTCACTACCAATTCAATTTACAATTAGAGAAAAATTCTAAAGATTTCATGCCAATGACTTTTTTTTATTTCTTTTGTAGCCGCAACGCATTGCATGCATTCTACCAAAGAGATCAGCGATTTTAGTTCCATTTTCAAAAGTAAAATGTTGTTCTTTTTGTATGAAACAGTAACAAGTCGAGTATTTATTCATGATTATTCTACTTATGACTAAATACTTTTTCGTTTTTGTAGGCTCATTGCCATTTGAAAGACAAAAAATTTAAAAAAACTTTTTCCCCTAATGGAAGAAATGTTATTTTTTCTTCGCTCTGGTGAGCCACAATGATGTTTTTTTTTAGCAAGAGGAGTGAAAAGTCTATTATAAGCCCTACAAATATATAGATAAGTTGATGGGAAGTGTAGGGTAGTTTGGGTGCCTATTTTGTGCTGGCTCGTTGTGCAGCCCACCCTTAGTAGTCTTCCACTCAATTTATCACTTGACCTCAGCACTCAAGCCACTTGGGAGATATTTACGAACTTGTTTTCTTTAGTAGGGTTCCATGATACGCTTTGTAAACACAGCAGATATTTTTTTTTTAGGAAAAATAGAAATGGTCTTGCAAACGGTTGCGTAACGTAGTGACTGGCAGAAATGGGGGACGCTTTTGCCTTATAATAGGACAAAATGGGCTAAAGGATATAGAAATCATCTTAAATAAACTTAACTTAACGTAAATATAACTTAACTTAATAGAATTGAAGTTATCGTGGCTTGGTATCATTTTAGAAAAATTACGACTATACACCACGTACTTTACTTTTCTCCTGCTGACGTTTCGTTGACCATTTTGAGGTCCTTCCTCATGAGCACCGACCGCGACCACGCTCAAAGGTCGTGCGACGAGAACACTCGAGAGAGAGAGGTGCTCATGAGGAAGGACCTCAAAATGGTCAACGAAACGTCAGCAGGAGAAAAGTAAAGTACGTGGTGTATAGTCGTAATTTTTCTAAAATAACTTAACTTACCCATCAAATAAATAAAAATATGTATATCTGGCATATTATTCGAGCTAGCTCAATAGTTTTGCGACACGGATATAAAGTAAAGAGTAAGTAAGTAAGTAAATAAGCAATTAAATAACGAATATAATATTGACGACCTCTGTGGCACGCCGGGCGGAGTTCGCCTGCGACGCAGGAGGTTGCGAATTCGATTCCCGCCTCGGAACAAATATTTTTACGAACTGCAGATATTTTGTTCAGGGTGTTTCTGGGTATTTTCTATGCATGATAAAAAAAACTATCTATGTAATGTATTGCATTAAGTAGGTATATCAGTTATCTAGTACCCATAACACCAAGCTGCTTAGTTTGGGGCTAAATAATGTTCTGTGAAATGTCCAGCATTTATTTATTTATATTAAACGATTGAACTATATAGGTACTAGTATTTGCTCGCGGCTCCGCACGCATGTAACCTGTATTTATAAATTATAACTTGCCTGTATGTTTTTCGACCTATCTATGAACATAGATTCGTGGCCTATCCACTTTGTTGAAGAATAGTGTATTCTTCATCAAAGCCTATCTACGTTCACTATTGACGACTTTTGACACTATTGTCACATCCACGCTTCGTTCACCGGAAGTCGAAAAACGTTTTCATTAAATTAACGTGAAAGCTTTTCTAAAAGCGGTGGTCCACGTTTTTCCTTATACAAAAAGAGCCGACAAAATCCGGTCTGCATCAGTAAAACATAGTTATACTGTGATAAATCTAACAAAGCGACCCATATGGTGACCCCTAGGCAACCCCTGGGCTTGATTATTGCTTCCATTTAAGAAATTAATCTTAATTATGATCAGACTTTCATAATTAGATATTTTTTGTGGTGGAAATATTATAACTCGTATTACCTGTCCACCTCAATTTCTGGCGTTATCACGAGTGGGGGACAATAGCACTTTTTTCCCAACGTCCCCCAGTGGGGCCAAAAAGGTGGGGGACGCTGGGATATACCGTGTTATGGTACGCATCCTATAGGTGCGTTCTCATACAGAGCAGGCAAAAGTTGACAGGCTTTATTAGCAAAATGAACGCAGCCTATTGAAGACTTCGACAGTTTCTTTCATAGGAGACTGTTGCCCTAGTTATGAGGGTTTATGTGGGCTGGTGCCCGTTCATTTGATGTGTGTGATGTGTGTAGAGAATCGTACGAACGGTTTTATTGATGGAGCTTGTACCTATCAGTTTTGTACGTGATTATACCAATATCTCTAGAAACTACAAGCAGACATGGTAGTATACTAAATTGAAATTTCCAAAATAAATTAAAATAGGTTATCAGCGTCTGTTACTGATCAAATATAAGTAGTTAAAACTTACGAAATAATTATATTATACCAAAATATGAATAAAATATTAATAATTTAATTTTTAGAGAAAATTCTTCATTATACCTACTAACTTTTTGTTATTGTATTGGTTGGTAAACTCGCGTCAAATCGTCAAGTATGAATGGAGTGCGTATACGTTAACATACATTATGTAGTATTTCTAGTACGTACAGTGTCTATAAATTTACGCGTTTTTTGCATAAAAAATTGACCTTAATAAGTTTGTGAATATACTAAAGCATTAAAAAAGTAATGACAGCGTACATAGTAGTAGAGCATCATGATTGTGATAAAATTTGCTGTACTACCACCATACGTAATTCTGCCGCAAAGTAATAATGCTCACATTGCTGTGCTCCAGTTTGAAAGGTAATGGGTGCCAGTGAAATTACAGGCACATGAGACTTTTCATCTTTATGTCTCAAAGTTGACGGCTTAGTGCAATGCCGCCCGTGGACCACTTTATATATATTATTATGTTTAATTGTTCCGTATTTCTGAACCAATTTGCCTATAGCAACAATACTTTGGTAAGTTATTGAAAAAACGCCGGGAAAGATTCTGATATAACTTTTCATTTAAAAAAACCAACTTCCGCCATTTTATTCAACTAAATATCTGGATGATATGTTGATGGTGAAAAAACCAGAGTAGTGAAATAGTTATGATACTTTCTGAAAGCAAATGCTTGATTTGTTGCTGAATATATCAAAATCGCTATATCTATGCCCACAATATTTGAGGAGTTCCCTCAATTCCTCATGGATTCCATCATCAAAACTGGATTCTGAAAAAATAGCACCAATATGGAAGTATATCTATTCAAATAAAAAAAGAATTTTCCAAATCGGTTCATAAACGCCGGAGATATGAGGTAACACACATATAAAAAAATTACAAAAATACAACCAATTGAGAACCTCCTCCTTTTTGTGAAGTCGGTTCAAAAAACCAGGACTGCGTGAACGAAGTCATTACGTTTCACCAGCGTCCAAATACTACAAACTAAAGCAGCTGTTAATGCATATTCATTTAAATAGCATTTAATGCAACCATTTCAGTAGTAATCTCGAAAGGTTCCGTAATTTCATTCATTCATAAGCCATTGTCTCATAAAATCAAGTCTCAAAGTTTTAAATAACTTTTCCATTCAATCTTCACTAGTCTACGCTAACTTAGTTTAAAACTTTTGGGCGTCAATTTATGAAGTGTTGAAAATTACTGTAAATTTCCCTGTTTTTAGGGTTTCGTTAAATAAAAGGTAAAAAGAAACCCTTGTGAGAGTTGGTTGGCTATCGATCTATAATGTTTATCCGCAGAGCATGTTCCTGAAATCTATCTGAAACTAATTTTCTGTATATTTGGGGTTCATATTTAATTGGAAAACACCAAAGTCACCTATTATGGAAAAAGGCACCAACCACTGAATAAGAACAGTCAAAGTCACAACCGACAGGAGTACAAAGTAGTTTACTTTGCACTTTGTACACTCACGAGTGAAACATTGATACTGTTTACTTTATAACCGAAGTTAAGATGTTTGCTTCAACTTGTCCCCGAGTGTACATGTACATGATGGGAATTTAATCTCCGATGTTAAAGGAACGAAGATTTCTTTTCGTTTGGTAAGTTGGTACAAGATTTTTTTGGAAATTATAAATCTTTTGTAGTGGTGTTTAATTTATTTTCTGTACAAATATTTGCATGATCTGCAGATATTTGTATCAGGTCTGTGTGTTGTGGCACCATGGTAATTGTAGTTCCTGGTACCTACGACAAAGGGAATCCTAGTGTGGGATCAAGACTACGTATTTGACTATTAGGTGTTATGTTATATCAAAACTACAAAATAGGTTGCTGTATAAAGGTTATGAATTGTAATCGACTTTAGTTCCAATTTTGTCCACGTAAACAGTGAAGTTAGTGGGACTATTTGTAGTTCATTGTAGATGTTGGACGTACAATGTCCAATTGTAGAGCCAATAAAAGAAATTTCCAATGTTAGGAAAAAAGGGTTTAAAGGGAAGATCACGTAGCAATCCGCCAATTAGGCCCTTACATATTCTAACGTGTTTAATGTAAAATAAGTAGAAGGTTCCATAATAGGGACCTCTTTGTCAAATTTTGAGAGATTTTGTGACACATTACATTATTTAATTTTGACTACCTTCCTAAGGTTTTTAAATTCTCATTTACTATGTATCAGCAACTCCTTGCTCCGAGGCACCGCACACAGGTACTTCTCACCTAGTAGTAAGACGGACCATTTATGTAAGCCAAGCCGTGTTTGTTGCCTGATTCTTCTAGGCTTGGTCGCGTTGGAACAGGAGTAATTTTAGTTTATAAGACGATTCAAAATGATCCTTGTGATTTCAATTAATAAAGTTCTTTTTGACTTTGATTTTGACATTGTGCTCTATATTTTGACTGTCATCGCTTTGTTTAGATAAGATAGGATTCTTCTTCAACTGCCTTTAGGTGTCCACTGCTGGACGAAGCCTCCCGCATAGAATGCAATGAGGAGATTTGTCTTATAACCACGCTTGGCAAACGGATTGGTGATCGCATTATGGTGTTAAGTACTCAAGATGCTGCTGCCCATCCCCTGGTCTTTTATTACATCCATGGGAGGGCAAGGAGGGGTCTATTCCTACCAGGCTGTTGATTTTGTTTGAATTGGATTTGGCTAGATAGATGGGTTTATGGTTGGTATTTCAATTAAGCGGCAATGGGCTTGGAACATAAATCGCTTACAATTCCGACGTTTTTTAAATTACCCAGTTATTTATGTACCTACAGATGCCTACAGTCACGTGCATAATTGCAATCATACTTTTTGGGTAAAAATTATCTCCAGCGGCTATTTGTTTTGCATATCGGTACCTATACCTACACATACGAAACTTGTTTCTAAGAATTTCATTTCGAAAAAAACAACTCGCAATATTTATTTATTTGTTTCTTAAAGTATTTTTTGGCAAAAACTTATATGCTGAAATTTTATTTCGCAATAGTTAATTTCGCAGTGGTAAAACGGTGGCAATGGTTTGGTTCGCAATTTGGTTAAAGTACCTCATGACTGACCAACGGGGCTGCGAAATAGTTCTATCAATGTTTTATTTCATAAACGTTTAATCTGTCAAAAAGTGAAAATACGAATCTATGGAAATCCTAATCTGGATACCCCTTTTTCACATCCGATTTTGTCTCATAGAAGCGTAGCACACAAGAGAAAAGATAAAAAGTAAACTTTAATTTGGGGTCTAAGATCACCCGTAATCAAAGGTCACTGAGGGTCAAGGTCACAGTCCAACCTAGCTAGAATAAGAAAGTAGGTTTAAATAGGTTCAAAATGAGTGGCAGATCCAACACATGGAACCCCGACACCGCCAGCTCACGTGCGTGACACCCCTAGAATGTATATGAAAAGCTCGGAGCCAAAAACCCGCGTGGCAGGTCCTGAGTGGAGAAATCCTGTGAGAAAATGAATAAACTTAATTTATTAAATTATTGTTTTTCAAATGAGAAATAACGGTTTTTTTATAAAATCAGTCAAAATGTTATTAGGTGAAATGAATAATATTTGTGAAATGATTTTCTGCGAAATAAAATTCGATTTATTGATATTTTGTGTTTTAAAGTAAGTATTAGGATCCGAAAGTATTTGCAAATTGAATATTCAAGAAATATTCATTTTTGAAACATGTTCTTGAAATTGTTTGCCAAACGAAAATTAAGCGAGACGTTATATGCGAAGAATTACAAAAAATAGTGTTTAAGTAAACTATAATTAATCATTGCATGCACACACATAATTAAGATAAGCTCTAAGAGTTCGCCGTAGCGTTGTTTAGCAATGCAAGGATCTTGGATCTTATCGATAATCAGTTTAATCACAATTATCTTTAAAGTTTGTTAGAAAGCAACCTACCAACAGTAGAAGTGGCAGTGTTGACAGCAAGCTTACTCTTCTGACGATTCATTCCTTATTCTTTCACGAAAATCAAATTCACACCAAAATCCAAAAGTCATATAAATTTTACAACTTTTCAATAAGATTCTTCGTTTTATTATAATATCCATATCGTTACCAAACCAGACCGTACAAATTTAAAATGTCCAAAAGTGTTCAATTTGATTTCACAAGGGTAAAACAAATATTTCAGTTTCATTCGCCTGCAGCATTCGGTTGAAACTCTTTCTGCTACAATTTTGTTCTCGTTTATGTTTATTTGACAAACAAACATAATAATGGGGATATATTATATTTATGTATGTTTATTTGTCAAGTTACTAATTGTATTTTGGTGCTTTATGTCAGTGACCGAAGGAGATATGGTAGCCTTGAAAAGAGCCTTGTGACCGGTGAAAGGACCATCGTGGTCAGTCCACTTCGAAAAGGCTACACGTCTCTGGTAGCTCCATTACTTAGGCACAAGTCGTAAAGAGCACTGCATTGTAGTGGGGGATCCTAACTTCCTCCGATCCTAAAGTTTTTTTTGTTTGAATTCAGGTCACGCACCACTATACTTTTCAGTTCACTGATCAAAAGCAGTGTGATTAAGAAAAAACCAGTGATACGAAGAAGAATGTAGGTAAGTTCAAAATCATTTCGCAGGGGTGATGCTGTTGAAATTTTATAAATTTTGTTAATCATCATCATCAGCCTGAAGAAGTCCACTGCTGGATATAGGCCTCCCCCATAGAATACCACGACAAATGGTCTTGAGCCGCCTCCATCCACCGACTTCTTGCGACGTTTATAATGTCTCTAGTCCATCGAATGGAGGGCCTATTTTGTTATTAATTCAGGTCAATTTTAAATAGAGTAGATTATTATGATTTTTTTAAATTCTCTACATTTTACCGAATATTTCGTTGCTATTTCACTTGTTTCACGCCCACAAAATGGCAGCTGGCTTTAAATTCCACAGCCTAGGCAAAATTTTTCAGACGCTGGATGCTTTTTTTTTGCCATGTGTATGTGTAGTTTTATGCCGTGGTGGTTCCAGCCAGAATAAACCGCAACGTTTCCTCCCATGGATGTCGTGAAAGCCATCAAAGTGATTACACCAGAAGATCATACTGCGATCACCAATCCACCTGCCAGGTGTAGTGATTATGACAAAGCTCGACGACGATTTTTTAACTAACCTTAAAAGTATCGTCAGCCCATCCGCATCCAAATTACAGTTGCAAACGGCAATAGGGAATGCGACGATAGGAATCATTTTGGTAGTTTTAGCGCGGTCCAAATCTTTTGAAACTTGAAAAGAGAAATATTTAGGTCAAGAAGTTTCCCCTATTCAAGTTTCATCGGATTAAGAAAGCGTTAACGTTGCCAAAATGATCCCCATTGACGAGTTCCCCATTGCCATTTGCTACTGCTAATTTGAGGGATGATCAGTTTGTGGTTGCCACTCCACTCGAGACCCTTTACTTTCCGAATGGTAATCGGTTCTGTGAGCTTATAGCCTGATCCTTACCACTTGAACTTGCTAACTCTGAAAGGTATCTTATATTGATCTAGGTTCTTGTACGGATCACTTCTACTCTTCTTATGAAACATAACACGTAGAAAAACTCTAAGCATAGGTATCTTCGTAGCCCAATGCATGACTTTGAGCTTATGTATGGGGCCAATAGTAACATATAGCATAACATATAACATAATACCCAACAGTCACAAACGTAGTCCATCCCATACTAGGATTCCCTGTGTCATGGCTCATTGGGTATCAGGAACTACGAGTACCAAGGTACCACAACAGCCAAACCCGGAACAAATATTTGCAGATAATGCAAACATTTGTACTGCAGCGGAAATCGAACCTGCTACCTCCTGCGTCTCAGCCGGCTACTCTGCCTCTGCGCCATGGAGGTCGTCAAACGCCACGACGGACGGTCGTCAGAGGTGGTAAGCCACGTCTCAGTGTCGTAAGTCATCACTGGCAATTATCTGCCAGAAAAATCTACGCGAAAGCTTGATAAATTATCTGAATAGCTTGACAGGTTCTTTGTACTGAAAGGTTTTGTTCATTTCATTTTATTTCTCTTTGACTCTTGATGTGTAGGTAAAAAATATTTATTCCATTTTATGTTCCGTGTTGCAAATTCCTAAAACAGAGAGCAACGTAAACGACCTCGCGTTTTGACTTGACTGCTGTATTTTACTTAACTGAAATCTGTGCACGCTAGGTACAGCTAAAATTTTTCGGTAAAATTTTAATTTGGTGAAAAATTCTCGAGAATCTTTCCGTGGATTTTTAGATGAAAGCTACTGTTAAATTCACAAAAGAAGAAACCACCAAAAAGTACCTACGTTATTGAATATTTTTCCTCTTAACCACAAGTACATTCATGGTCTTAAGTTCGTCAGGCATTTTTACAATGGCATATGAATTGTACAATCTAAACCTTTAAACAAACTAGATAATCTAGTCAACTATCTAAATCTCTCTATTTTGCGATCTTAATACGTATAAATATCAAAGGCTGAATTATCATCATCAGAAGCCTTCAAATATTTATATACAGGTCCCACGTATACACACATACGTCCCACGGCATTGCTACATATAGAGGACAAGTACTTTAAAGATTGAAGTTAGGAAGTTTTACATAATGAAGACTTTCCTTTATTGTTTAAAAGCACTACTGCATTCAATTTTAATAATATAAAAAGTCACTTGCCTAAGCCGGGACTTGAACCCGCTAAATTACAAAAAACAAACATTCTGTATTTTTATGATACCGATCGTAATTATAAGAGTAAATTATAATTGAATAACATATTTTTTCAAATTAAAGGAACACCGGCAACACCGGGTGTTGTTGTGTCGTTGTGAGTTTGTGAAAATGGCGATTAGCTCACGTCATGTCATTGTAGTTCCCTACCCCTTCTGGGAAAAGGCGTGTGGTTATATGTGTAGCACACACTCGGAAAGTAAGAGTTATTACTGTACATACTGTGTAAAATAATAACTCTTACCTTCCGAGTAACAAATAAAAATTCTTCCTTCTCAACTTCCGAGTACAAACTAACGTTCCGTACAATTTGCCATCCTTCAGCTTGGCAGACTACGAATAAGATTTCTACGAATAAGATATTGGCAGAGGAAGTGTTCAAGCAAGATCTGGCAAGGCGCCATCTACCTGAAGTTTTGCTATTATTCAAGGCAAGACAATGCCATTTCAGTAGATTTCTTTATTGGACGACTTTAGGGAAAAGTTCCTTTTTTGTTTAGAGAGAAGAACTGGACAATTTCGTTAAAAAGGTTATGAGACAGTAGGTATATCATTTTGTGCTTGGTTTACGTTTTATTCGTCATAATACACTCGAGAGCAATGAATCCGGGTCACTTAAAGAATGTTAAAAATCTCGGAAACTAAAAATGATAGATTAATGCAATAAATTGTATTTAATAGACAATGTAATACTCCTTAAATGAAGGTAAAAAAAATATGAGTCACCATACATTTTATTAACACAAAATTACATAAAGAAAAAAACTGCTGATCTCTCCTTAAAACAAAAATAGGAAACATGAAATTTTTGAACTTTATTACGATTTTCTTGAATTTTAATACTTCGTATTGCCTCCTCGTGCTTCCATTACTGCGTTTACGCGGTTTGGCATGCTGTACACCAAGTTCCTTATACGATTTTGGGGAATATTCTCCCATTCCTCTGTGAGAGCAATTTTGAGCTCACGAAGCGTGATTGGGGGAGGGTTTCGTTGTTTTACGCATCTGCCTAGCTCGTCCCAAGCATGCTCGATCGGGTTGATATCCGGGCTGCGCGCTGGCCACTCCATACGAGTAATGTTCATCTCTTGAAGGTAGTCATTCACAATCCTACCTGTATGAGGTCGGGCATTGTCATGCATAAATATAGCATCCTCACCTAAATTGACCATAAATGGACCAACGTGATCATTGAGGATTTCTTCCACATATCTTACGCTAGTTAAAGAGCCGTTTTCTATGATCACCAGCTCTGTGCGACTTTCAGAAGAAATTCCGGCCCACACAAGTACAGACCCACCACCGTAGCCTACTTTTTCTTCGATGCATGCTTGCTTGAATCTTTCCCCTGGTCTTCGATACACTCTGTGTCTTCCATCGTGCTTGTAGAGCATAAATTTTGATTCGTCGGAGAACATAACTTTTGACCAATCTTCAATACTCCAATTTACGTGGCTCTGGGCATATCTTAGTCTTGAAATACGATGCCCACGCTCCAGTTTAGGGCCGTTTGCAGGTCTAAGGGGTTTTAAGTTAGATTCAGCAAGCCGACGTCTTACTGTCCATGCACTTGGGTTACTTCCTCCGAGGCGTCGAAACTGATTTGTGAGTTCAGTTCCTGTGAGAAAGCGATTTCGAAGCATGGTGTTCACCAAGTATCGGTCTTCTCGTGCTGTGGTACACCTGGTTCTGCCCGTTCCTGGTCTGCGTAGGTTAGAACCAGTTTCTTCGTAACGTCGGAGAACTCTTTGTACTGTTGACAGCGACACACCGACAGTCCTGGTTGTATCGCGCTGACTCCGGCCGGTTTCCAGCATTGTAAGTATTCTGGTGCATTCTTCAGGCGTAAGCGACATAATTTCAGCTTGAATAATGAATATAGAGCACTATCAACATGGTTTATGTACCCACATAAATGACAGATTACAAACAAAAGCAAAACCAAATGCTGTAATTTCGTAGTTCCATCTTCGAAAGTGGCCCTTTTTCAAATTTGATTTTTTTATGATATAACTTTACAATAACTAAGAAGTTTTAATACCTTCATTTAAGGAGTATTACATTGTCTATTAAATACAATTTATTGCATTAACCTAGCATTTTTAGTTTCCGAGATTTTTAGGATTCTTTAAGTGACCCGGATTCATTGCTCTCGAGTGTATAAACGAGTAGGTTAGTGCCTTAACACCTTAGGTTCGTAGGTACAAAATCAAACTGAAAATCTACTCTTGAGAACGATTTTGTGTGCACCAAAAATGACATTGTTCGATTGGAATTTTAACTCAAGCGCTGTCAGAGTTTATCTACTGTATTTATTGCTCCTTAAGTTTCCTTCTAATTGACAGTGACAGTGCTTAGCGACACTAGGTGCCAAATTCTTCTGTTATAGACAAAACTCGATATTTTCGTATAATGTATGTTAGTTTTGAACAGTATGTAAACAAAAAGCGTAAGCGATTTTTTGTTCGAGGGTGTAAATGATCGCTTATTCCGATAATATAACATAAAAAATGCGAGGAAAAAACAAAGTATTATAAAATAAATTGAATATTTAATATAGCTATATTTAAAATTTGTTTTCCCGGTTTGAAAAAAAAACAAGGCAGGAGCCTTGTTTTTTTTTCAATTACTCGTTTCCATTTTTAAATAGAAATAAGGATTTACCATGGAGATTGTATTTAATTGTAGCATAATATTATGAATGTAATAAGCCTCATTCTATTTTCAAGTTAACATGAGGCAAGGTCGAAAATCGAATTCAAAAATAATTTCCACCATAAATCGTTTATTACACAACTTGAACTGATATAACTTTTCATTTAAAATACCGACTTCCACCATTGTATTCGACTAAAATATTTGTATGAAAAAAAAATTATGAAAGAACCATAGTGGTGAAAGGATTATGATACTTTTTGAATGCAAATGCTTGGTTTGTTGCTGAAAATGTCAAAATCGCCATATGTATGCCTACAATATTTGAGGAGTTCCCTCAATTCCTCATGGATTCCATCATCAGAACTGGATTCTGAAAAAAATGTGACCAATCTGGAAGTATATCTATTCAAATAAAAAAAGAATTTTCCAAATCGGTTCATAAACGCCGGAGATATGCGGCAACAAACATTAAAAAAAAAAATATATTCAACCGAATTGAGAACCTCCTAATTTTTTGGGAAGTCGGTTAAAAATACTGCATGCTATAAGCTTAGGAACCTTTACTTATTGTTATTTAAACGGTAGCTGGATAGTGGCCAGTTGGCATCAGCTGCCAATAAGTTTAGACTGTCGAAGATGTGCTCCAGTAGTTATTGCTTATAGCCCTGTGAACCGGCGATTCAATACAAACCTATATTTTTAGATAGAAACCTAAAATTCTTAATTCAAAGAGGGTGATTATAGTGCTAATGAAACGATAAAAAATACAACCGAATGAGAACCTCCTCCTATTTTGTAGTCGGTTAAAAATATAAATAACAGTAGCGACTGAGCAGACTTCTTTTCGTAGCGTGATGTTTGTACATGCAAAATTATATTTTTCTATGTTATTTAGTTTAGTTATTCTTAAAGTTCTACTGTTATTTATTTATGTTAAGCAGTAAGCTTTTTATTGGTAATCTTTTCCCCAATTATTCAATGGTCACAATCCGTTGACTACCTACTCGATCACTATTCGTGCGAACCTCTCATATTGTCTCTTTTATTGTCTCTCTATTGTAATTCTATTGTCTTATTATGTAAAAGTAAGCTGTTGGTTATCTTGAAAATTAATAAATAAATATCAATATGATGAAGGCTGTATCAAAAGTTCAATACCCCATTGAGACCTCATCGTGGATCTTCATTGAGGACTTTCTTGCAATATTAATTTCACAAAAAGCGACGCGTAACCCAAGATCTGGCTGTTATCTGGATAGTATTACCATTCATATCGCATTAGTATTGCCATTCAGTGTAGCAAAGCAACCAGCATCTTAGAGATGCTTCCGTCTGGTAGTGATTTGGATCAGGTAAGCTATCTTTAGATCGTTTGCAACGGTCTATAGAATGATCAACTGTTTCATTTGTATTTTTTTAAATTTATGGGGGTTTTTGGGGGCAAAAAAACGATCTAACTAGGTTTCATCTCTGGGAAAACTCATTTTTCCAAATTTTTCGAGCAAAGCTCGGTCACCCAGGTACTTGAAAAAAAAAATTACTATTTCTAACCAAACAACAGGGGTATTTTTAAATCTAACCGAATGTTTGTCAGGTTACATTTTAGATTGATCATGTCTGTGCCTTATCATTTGTAGAATTTACAATATTGAATAGGTGATCTAATATAAAAATGATCATAATAAAACAAATACCATAATTATGTAAGTATATATTTAGAATAAAACTAATACCTATTAGAACACGACAAATAACTTAATTTTAAAATTTTAGATTTATAGAATACTACATAATTTTAATGTTATATACTTACCCTCTTATTCAAAATCAATTTTTAAACATTTGATAGCTAAAATAGCTTTTGTCTTGTTTTATTGGCGTATGTCATTTTACATCAGAGAGATCAAAACAATAGGTTCAAAAAATGATTATTAATAAAGTGGTTATAATTCTAAACTATACTTACTACAATATTGTACATTTAGATATCTAAGCAATAAAATATTTCTGTTTATGATTCTAAAAGCCATTTGAAACCCCTTGCAAAACCGCTAATGTACAAACCGATACATCACAGCACTACAATCTGTGCGGATGTGCGTTTTAGTGCCCCATCGAGCTACCTACAATCAATTGTGCTGCGGTTGGGATAGACCCTAATGTCTTCCTAACGATCTCAGTTAGAATGACTATTGTTAAGATTTTGTATTTTGTATGTTTGTAAGTAATGCTAAGTAGTTGCCATGACCAGGTATAAATATTTGCATAAGAACGATTTAAGACAATCATTTGCAGAAAAATAAACAAAAATTTCTTACTATTAAACAAGTTGTGATTTTTTTAAGTTCCTCTGGTATAAAATATGCAAATACACATTTAAAAAATCATAACTTCTAAACTACTAAAAATCTGTTTTAGAATGAGTATGTACCTATCAAAAAGGGGATAGATATTTCCTCAGCGTATATCGATTAGATTCCTATAGCAACATTTTCACTGCGGAGTCGGGTAAAAAGCAGTTACCGCCTACGCTAATGCCAGTGAAGATTAAAACAAGCAAAGCTGTGGCTCAAAGCTCTATCGCAATACTGGCTAGTGTAATATTGCAACGGATCGCAGTTGACACAAGTTCGTAGGCCATGTGCGTGTGGCAATTTTAGTCGAATGAGGGGTTTTCACGGCCTTCTCGAATTAGGCTTTCAGAAATAGGTGGCGCTGTACGCTTGATAAACTGTCAAAAGAAAGTTTTTGCCTTTATGACAAACTAAAAAAGTAAACCATCTCTAATTTGATAGTTGTTGTTGTTGCCAGCGAAGCCATCTATCGAGCTAGTTGCAACTACTTTTTTTCTTTTCTTTTTTTCTTTTTTATGGCCTCTGAGAAAATTCTGCTCAATTCTGCCAATGTAAATCGAAAATGAAGAGCTCTCATTGCCGCCTCTAGTCTGAGACGTAACATTACATAACATAACATCCAACAGTCACATACAGTCCTGCCCCCCTTATTCCCTATCTGAAAGTCACTCGGTGACTAACGTTTTGACAAGTAAAATTACCATCAATTGACAACTCTTAATGATAATTTTGAGCAATTTATGGTAATTCTACTTGTCAAATATTAGTCACCGATTGACTTTCAATTAGGGAATAGGGGGCTGATCCCACACTAAGCTTCCCTGTGTCGTGGGTATCAGGAACTACGAGTAACATGGTAACACAGCACCCAAACCCGAAACAAATATTTGTAATCGAACTCGCACATCTTGCGTGATTCATCTTGCGTGCCAAGGTCACACGACAGAGAAGAAAGATTGTAAAATACTGGAGTCACTGTACATGCTTCAGAGGTATAGGCTATGTAAAGCTAATCATCTGTTTCAATTGTCATGGGCCGTTTGATTAGAAGTTTTAAACACGTAGGTATATTTTAACACAAATACATTGTCTTACTGGATTCTGCGACTCTGTGTTTAGGGTTACGTTTCGCCACCTGCCCTTTTGGCGCATCGCCAAATCGTTGGCTCACCCGGGGTGCAAACAAAACCCGTTCCGCGCTCTCAAAAATGACCCCACACGTTAGGTATCGCTATTACAATTTATACAGATTTGGTAAGCTATTAGGTACAAGAAAACGCTTTTGTCTAATATATGTGTGGAGATTTCTGTAGATTTTTCGGCAGGTTTTCTTTCATTTACTTTATTTTATTAACCGACTTCCCAAAAAGGAGGAGGTTCTCAATTTGGTTGCATTTTTTTTTTTTTTTTTTTTTTTAAATGTTTGTTACCGCATATCTCCGGCGTTTATGAACTGATTTGGAAAATTCTTTTTTTATTTGAATAGATATACTTCCAGATTGGTCCCATTTTTTTCAAAATCCAGTTCTGATGATGGGATCCACGAGGAATTGAGGGAACTCCTCAAATATTGTAGGGATACATATGGCGATTTTGATATTTTCAGCAAGACACCAAGCATTTGCATTCAGAAAGTATCATAATCCTTTCACCACTATGGTTCTTTCATAATTTTTTTTTCATCGAAAATTATTTAGCCGAATACAATGGCGGAAGTCGGTTTTTTGAATGAAAAGTTATTCATAGAGTAGTCGTAAATCCGTGGTTTTGTCGGTTTGGTATTTTTTTCCCATACAAACTTCAACACTCCAATTCACCGTCTGAAGGAGTAAATTTTGAAAATTTACCGTTTCAGTATATTAAAATACATATATTTCTGAGTATTAAATACAAATCTATACTGGAACTTGGAGTGTAATAATATATCAGTACCTCTGCGAGCACATAGTTGACAAATGGGTACTCTTCTTCCAGTCCACAAGCAATACTCTCAGCATTTTATGAGCCATCATAATTCCAACAAGTTTCTGATTTCACCTGGCTTTGGCCGGCTTACTTATTCAACAATGTCGGGTCCAGAACAATAGGGTAGCAAATAGCCATGTAGGAAGGTATTGCTTTTATTATTACATCACCAATATACGACGTGATTCACGAATGCGCCCTAGGGGTTGATATTTTCGCGGCTTTGTGGCAGATTGGATACTACAAGTACCTTGATCATCAACCAGGACATTTTCGTAGACCTAGCGTAGACCCAGCGTAGACCCAACGTAGACCCCACGTAGATCCAAGATGTGTTTACCCTATAGTTACTAAAGTACTCATTTCGAAATATCGAAATATTTTGCACACTTAACTAAAATGTGTTCTTTTTAAAGGTACCTTCGGTATTTTTTAATAATTACCAAATGTGTCTTCATCGGTTACTCTGTTCAGATGTCTGTTCACAACAACGCATGTTACTTAACTAAGTGCCTACTCAAATATAATCGAAAATTGAAAAATTAAGCTATTTGAAAAATAGCAAACTTGAAGTATCCAATGTTATTTCCTCAAAGCTAGCACATATACTGATACTGCGAGTGCTGTCCAAGACTTCCATTTGACAAATTGCTATTTATTCCATTTCGCTCAGCGCTTCCTGCATAAGCGTGATCTTATAACGTTTAAGTGCATCACACACGTAGCAGATGCTGTAATATTTTATATGCGTATAAAAACTTATCGCATCTTAAGGTACCACACGTAGCAGATACGATAATATACGAAAATGATACATTTACGCGAAACCTTCAAACTGTATTGTATATCAATTTGTAATCACAGATATCATCTGTCCATCTTTTGATATTATGTCGGTGCCTACAGATGCTTGACAGTATAATTTTATAGTTACAATGCTCGCCACATAACATGCTGTTAATAAAATGACAAGTTATAATGTAAGTGATCTGCTACGTGTGTGTTGCTCCTTAAGTTTAGTATAGAGAGCGATATGGACAGATACGCGCTCAAATACAGATATCTTACCGCATCTGCTACGTGTGTGACACACTTAACTTGATTGATGTGATTGGATGTGATGACAGATGAATTCAATTAACATGGCATATCTCCTTGCCTGCTCTCACTGAGATTTATATATTACCAGCTCAGAAAATTCACAATTTTTTATGTAGGATAGCGGCCCACTCGCGAATTCATTTGCGATGGTTTCGGAGGTCCCGGGTTTTTTTAGAAACCATTCGCGGTTTGCGGATGACATCATAATAACATGTATAAAGATAATCTAAAACGTGTAGACATTATTGCTGCGGTAAGTATATTCTAGAACCAATCAAAGGCATTAGAGTCAGTTAGTGTTCAGAAAGAGAATCGTCGTGACCAAATTGCGAACATACATTTTGAACTGCATATTACAACCATAATTAGGAGCTGGTGTCTTTCTGTCGGCATTATGAATAATAAACTAAAGGAACAGTTATTTCTTATAGAATCAAACCGGAGCAGATGCGCTATTGTATTGCCCACTAAATAAAATAGGTAATTAGGCACAGCAGCACCTTTGAATCCCACGACGGTTCTCTTTCTGAACAAACTCTAGTGGCAAATATACCATAGAGCCAAATATTCGTTTTCATTAGTGCTACGGTATAATCATAAAAGTTGTTTAGCAGGATATAATATCCTTTGTAGTGTACTTTGTAGACATTTAATTAAGTGTCTGTCGAACAACCCTAGCTGACGCCATCTAGTCGTAAAAGACCAAGATGGTGTTAGCTAAAAGATAAGCTGAGCTGTAATTCAAGCCTTTATAACCAAAGCGAGATCATAATAACGAAATCTCACCGTCGTATCTGAGTCCTGAAATAAGTCTGCCGAAACATGAGGTGAAAAATCCTCCATTTCATGACATGTCATGACTGAACTTGGATGACAGGGATGTCACGTTATGGTAAGTCCGGTTTTAGTCGGCTTTTGTATTTGGTATTCTGGGAGGCTAGTGCGGTTTCTGATATTCGTTTTCGAAACTATATGAAGTTTCCGCTAGGGGCGCTGCAAGTAAATGTATGGAAATTTACTTGCAGTGCCCCTAGCGGAAACAAGAAGAAAACTAAGGACGCTGTCAGTAAATGTATGGTAGGAAACGAAACTTCATATATTCATATATATACTTCGAAAACTATCAAAACCCGTGCTAGACATGCTGAATCTTTTACGTTTCATGTTTTTTTATATTAATCTCGCTGGGGTTAGCTCGTATGTCGTAGGTAACGCGTTGTAGAGGTTCGATGCAGTTGAAGTTGCAGTTGGATTTTTAACAATGGATTTTGAGTATATTAGGGCAGTGCTTTTATCTAACGCTCCTAGAGAAAACAGTGAGATGAACCTTTAGTAAGTCTTGCTTGAAAAACGTACATTAAAGTATGTGTTAAGTTATAGGATACCTACACTGGAATTTGTACTATGAAGAACCTTTAAAATTTAAATAGAGAGAGATGATGCACGTGATAGACACATTCATAGCTAATAACGCTGAAATATATCCTCCATTTTGAAAAAAATGCGAATTTTTTACAAATCATAGCATGTCTGCATCAGGGTAAGTGAACGCAACACACTCCCTCCACGTCTTGTTTACTGGGATGTTAAAGTGGGCCATAGCATTATATTTTATTTAAATCAACTTTAAAATAAGTCCGGCTTTTTTATATACTTACAACGCACAAGTCTATTTTCAGATTTTCTCATAAATTCTGAGCACGTATTCTACTCATAGCTGTGTGTCAGGACAATGTTGCTGAAATATAGGTTTTCTCAAGTCATGTTTGTTTAATTTAACCCTTGTTTTTAACGTAAATAAGGAAATAATTTGTTGGTTTATTTTTGGGTGAAATTGTGCGTGTAAAACATCTAGGAAAAAAAAACATAATTCAACGCTTTTTCGTATAAGTGAAATTAAAAGTCATAGAAATCAGTTACCATTTTTGTATACTACTAGCCAAGCAAACAAACATACGGCCCACCTAATGGAAAGTAGTTAGCGTAGCCTATGGACGCCTGCAACACCAGAGGCATCACACACGCACTGCCGACCCAGTGACACAAAGATAAAAAATCTGATGTGCCTGTTATTTCACCCCCATTAAACCGAAACACACCTTTAATAAATCCATTTCCTAGCAACACATTACAAATTACTTATAGATATGAGTGTAAAACCACTGTTTTATTTCTTTTTTTTTGTATTTATTTATTTATTTACACGCACAAAATACATTAACAACCACAAATAACAATAAAAAAGAGATACCAAAATTATTGTTTTTATCTTGGTAGCAACATAAACATATGTGCGCACAGCAAAAATAAGTTAACATACCAAGCAAGCTGGGAAGGTTCGAGGACTTATGAAGTTATACAGCTAAAAATATACAAGTTTGTCAATAATAAACATAGCAAAGCATGGTACACTCAAAAAACTGATAGAGCGACTCAGCCACTCAAGTTGTTGAAATGGAGGATTTCTTTAATATTTTTAATGTTGTAAACTACATCATAAAGACATTCAAATATACCGAGGCCTTGTGGCTATCGTATAGAAGTTCCAATTTGTATCAGTAAATATACACTTTTCACAAACCTGTGAACCAGCTAATAAACGTACGGCAGCGTCCTGATATTTCAGAGTTCAAATTAATATAACAATAATAATTGATTTAATAATCAAAAGTTAATTAAATACAAGGTAAACATACCACTAGATATAATTAACAAATATAACCATTTCTTATGGAAATGGCTAAAGTAGGTCCTGAAATTGCTCGCATGCAACCTTCATTGAATATAGAATCAGTGAGTTAGCTCATTATATATTGAGCTGGTTTGGAGTGTCACGCAGGGTTAGATGTGGGTATAATCTCCACTTATATAAATAAACCTTGTAAATTATCTCAACCCTTTCTTTCAACAAGGCTTTACCCGAGGATTTGCATAGGTAAATAAATAGAAAAAGCATTATTGAGTACACGTCATAAAATAGTAGATTGTATCATAAGGGAGCAAAATAATATTTTTACGGCGAGGGCGCTTTTTTGAATCCAGAGCGAAGTGAGGAATTCTAGAGTAGAATCCCGAGCATAGCGAGGGATTCTTTAGTAGAATCCCGAACGTGGCGAGGGATTCAAAGTACGTCGCCCGAGCCAAAAATATATTTTGCGCCCGAGTGTTACACTCTACTTTTCATCACCCACTATGAGAAAATAAAAGGCGCCTCATATTTTATTTCAAAACAAAACCATGAATTTCTAACAATCCATGAATAACTTATCATTTAAAAAACAGACTTCCGCCATTGTATTCGACTAAATATTTGGATGAAACAAAAATTATGAAAGAACCATAGTGGTGAAAGGATTATGATACTTTCTGAATGCAAATGCTTGGTTTGTTGCTGAAAATATCAAAATATTATGTATGCCTACAATATTTGAGGAGTTGCCTCAATTCCTCATGGATTCCATCATCAGAACTGGATTCTGAAAAAAATAGGACCAATCTGGAAGTATATCTATTCAAATAAAAAAGAATTTTCCAAATCGGTTCATAAACCCCGGAGATATGAGGTAACAAACATTAAATAAAAAATACAAACGAATTGAGAACCTCCTCCTTTTTGTAAAGTCGGTTAAAAATGACGAAATCGCGGGGCGAAGTTCGCGCGTTTCTAATTTGTTTTTTTTTATTCAGCCGGTGGCGCGACTATGGGCCGTCGTACCAGCCAGTATTTATTTAAACAATATTTGCGTTCGCCTTCTTTGGCGCTGAACACTAAGATGATCCAAATTTAAAAAGGGCGCGGCAAAGATAATTGCGGCGCACTTATTTGTGTTTGATTCTTTTCAAGATGTTCCAAATTCAAAAAGGGCGCGTAAAAGATAATTGCGGCGCACTTATTTGAGTTCGATATATTCCAAATTTAAAAAGTGCGCTGCAAAGATAATTGCGGCGCACTTATAGAAGCTTCATACAGAAAACACCACCTTTGGGTGCACTTAAAGGCGAACCAAGTCGTCCTTTTCGAATAGATGGGATGAAAAAGAACTTTATGCTATGCTAGTTAGCTTAAAGTTCACTTTTTTCTTCCCGCTAACCTAATTATTTATGTCACCATCATCATCATGAAGTCTACTACACTGGACATTTTTTTTTTTTTTTTAATGGCATCTGAGGATTTACTCAATTTTGCCTATGTCAAGTTATTGATATAATCAAACAATGTCCAGTCGTCAAAATCTTCTGGCAAGTCATGTTCTAGTAAATTAATGGCAGTTTACTAGAATGTTCCTGGACAATTTCCACCCCTTCGAAAAGACACGCAATACACTTATTTTATTTAAATTCACTACTATGTGCTCTTTATAAGCTACACCGGTTAAAATGCCACCAAAATTACACGATATAACTAAAAAAAACACTAGAAATTGAAATAAAATAAAAAAGGACGACGTCTCCCTTCGAAAGAGCAGAAAAAGTCCCACTGGACATTTAATGCCACGTCGAACGCTCTTGAGCTGTCTCCATCAACGGACTTTCTTCGGTTCTATGAGAGGTGTTTTTCGAAACGGTGTCGTTCATATTCGTGGTCACAATAGAAAACCTTTCCATCCTTTTTTTCCTTTCTTTCTTTTTAGTTTTTTGCGGCGGGTGAAGGTTCGCCTGCGACGCAGGAGGTTGCGGGTTCGATCCCCGCCTCGGAACAAATATTTGTGCGATCTGCAGATAATTGTTCCGGGTGTTCTGGGTATTTTCTCAACATTATTATTTATTTATTTATTTTATTTATTTCCTTTCCTTTCTTTTTTTCTTTTTTTTTTCTGTCCTTTTTTGGATCGCTTTAAGCGATAAGACCACCCATTGAACGTTAAGTTTTTTTTTATGTTTTCTTTGTTTTTTATTTTTATTTGGTGTGCATTAATGAGTTCATCTATATACCTTTTATTTAAAAAAATTTTTTTTTTTTTTTTGGTTTTGTAATGTGTAACTTATCTACCAAGCACAAATCATCACTCTAAAGGCGTAATAAAGATGAATTAACGGTTTCGTTTATGACAAGTACCTATTAATTGAATGACCTTTTATGACCCTTGGTCTTAATTGTGTTTAATTATTTCCTCGGTATAATTTTATAGGCTGAGCTTTTATCGTTATCATAAAAACGATTATTATTCCTCTTCTAGGAAAAGTTAGAGAGCGTAAAAGGTATCCTAAACCTTTATTTCTTATTATAATTATTATTAATTGTGTTATATCCGTTTAGTAATCCAAAATAATAGTTAATGGTCATTTTCTCCAATCAACCCCAAGCTTTAGTGAAAATAAACAAGTAAATAACAGAGCATAGTGTTACTCGATGGGGAAAAATCCCAACGAGTAACAATGTTACTGGTTTGGGTGTTACTCGTTGGAAACCCTCCAACGCTTGAAAACTGACAGGGTTTTATTAAAAACTGTCTCAAAATGAATACAGACTTATTTACAAACTTCTTTTCGGTTTCAACTATTATTAGTATATTGTTTTACCTACACTATTTTTTGCATCTCATTATTTAATCTCATCATGTGGCACTGGACGTTCAAAATACTACTTTTGAGATCAGTCCTCGTCTTAAAACTAAAAACTAGAAACTAAATACTAGAAACTGGAAACTAGAAGCAGACACAACAAAAAAACTAAGTTTCTTCGTGAGCGTTATTCAGCCAAACGGCCGGGGAGGTTTTCGTGAAAACCTTAATAGACCATTGAACTAGGTACTTTAATACAGATATATTCAGTTTTTTGGCAACAAAATACTAATAACAAAGCGAGCGTGCAGAGTTTTAAATTATTGCCCATAATTAAGTAAAGCCAAGTCTGACCTTTACGCCAGACCACATGGGACCAATATCTTTTAATTTTATTTTACGCGATACTGCAGTCACGTAGTAATATTGCCAAAGCATATATATTAATATTATTATCTAGTACCCATAACACAAGCTCTGCTTAGCTTGGGGCTAGATAATGCTGTGTGAAATGTCCAGCATTTATTATTATTATTATTATTATTATTACTAGACGTAGATGTGAAACTCCTTCCATAGTTACGTAAGTAACTGCTCGCTTGCTTGAGGGTCAAAAAGTGCCTTTCATATAGCACTGTATGAACTGTGGCTCAGAAACAATGTTTGTTTGTTTGTTTAATTCTTTATTGCACTATTACAAAGAATAATAGTACAAAAGGAGGACTTAATGCTATGCAGCAACATCTTCCAGTCAACCAAAAAGAAGAGAAACAGAGGTTGGCGTGCTCTAAAATTAAAATATAATATAGTTAACACAAACTTACTAACTTATACAACTTGAACAAACTAAAATAATAAAATAAAATAATAATAATAACAATATAGATAAATATTAATATCCTAAAAGTATATATATATATAGAAATATAAATACCTATATAGTAGCAATATACATAAAACAAAAATAAAACAACACAACAAAAAACACCAACACGAACTCATGAGGTGGAGTTTAAATAAAAATCATGTACGAGTCAAAGTCAAAGTCAACGTCAAAAAGAACTTTATTCATTGAAATCACAAGGATCATTTTGAATCGTCTTATATAAAATTAAATTACTCCTGTTCCAACGCGACCAAGCCTAGAAGAATCAGGCAACAAACACGGCTTGGCTTACATAAACGGTCCGTCTTACCACTAGGTGAGAAGCGCCTGTGTGGTGCCTCGGAGCAAGGAGTTGCTGATACATAGTAAATGAGAACTTAAAAACCTTAGGAAGGTAGTCAAAAGTAAATAAACATCAGCAAAAATATGCAAGACAGCACACTCTACGCTTGTTATACTTATAAATAATAATCTAATACAAACATGTAAATAGGTAAGTACAGATATTGCAAATTTCCATTTTAGCAGTCGAGGGGCAGAGCGACATCAGGCCACGCGGCTTTATCATTAATATAGTCATCAAGAGTGTAATACGCTTTCTTAATTATTATTCAAGGCTTTTGAAGGCGGGTTTAGTAGATGACTTTTTGATATTAAGAGGAAGAGCATTGTCAATATCATTCAATATCTCAGCATAATTCAATGTTGAATAAAACGAAGCACTAAAAACTCACAGCGGTTTCTGTCAAGTGTAGGAGTTTCACCTCTAGTTGACGGTATTCGGTGCTGTTGTATCGTGCTGAGAATACCGAATCAGATGAAAGTCAGGCATAAGAGCCTTGCCAAATAGCGTTCACTCCCTAAATCGTGCGGTAACAAAATGCAATGCAATAATTTAACTAGCTAGTTTCAACACATACAGTTTATAAAAATAACAATATTAACATTACACTCTACAGAAACGTTGCAAGAAGTCGGTGGATGTAGGTAGCTCAAAACCGTTCGTCGTGGCATTCTAAGAGACATACCCAGAACGACGTAGTAGAAGAAGGCATTCCTCTCGATGGACTAAGTACATTATAAAGATCACAGGTAGTTCGTGGATGGAGGCGGCTCAAGACCGGTCGTCTTGGAATTCTAGGGGAAGGCCTATGTCCAGCAGTGGACTTCTACAGGCTGATGATGATGACACTCTACACACACAAACATAGTGATCCCTCACTCCAGATTCCCTCTGTCGTGGGTCACGTCGTTGGTGGAATCACGAGGTACCATGACACCCAGAAAAAGCACAAATCTGCAGATCATTAAAAAATAGGTCCCGCAACGGTTATAGAATCCACTCCTCTTGCATCTCAGCCGGCTACTGAGGTCATGAAAAGGCAACCATGGGCGGTTATACTACTTTCGTTTAGATAGTATATAGTAGAGGCAAATTAGCAAAAAGTGTGGACCTAAGTCGTGTAGTCGTGGATTCTTATGGAAACGTTAGATGACACGAAAAGAAGCTTATCCTAGGTTTGCACCGTTTCTGGCGCTTACGGAAGGCTTTTAAATATTAGGTACAAACTTAAAAAGGCCGTACATCAATTTTAAAATAGAAAGAAATTACTTGATGCACTGTCTTAGTGCATTATGATTTTAATAAAAACCACGTGCATTTAGGGAACACAAATAATACCAGTATAAAACTTCCGGCGGATGTAGTACTAATTAAATGAATAAGTTTAAGTCAATTTCCAGAACTACATTAATTTTCCCCGAAGTAGAGCGACAATAATATATGGAAAAGTGCCTTTCGTGAGACGCACCAAGGTGCAAACCTGGTAATGTATTTCGAACATTTTTCTGATAAGTCTATCAATTTGCACCGACTACCTTACTTTTCCCGGAGCCGTAATAACCACAAAAAGTTTTTTTTGTAAATGATTTTTTTTGTATGTTCCGTATGTCGGATTTAAAAAATACTTGGTGCAAATGTAGATCATAACGGTTCAAAGTCTATGCCAAATTGCACCGACTACTTCTATTTCCCCCATTAAGTTACGAATATTATAAGGTTTTCACCCTATTTCACCCTGTTCCGGAGGGTGAAATTACTGATGCTTATTATTAGAGGTGATTTTTAAGCCATACAAAACAATTAGAAAAGTTTTCATGACTACATCTAATTAGTACCACACTTTTGCAAAAAGCACCTAATTTGACTGTACTAATAGCGATTATATGAATAAATCTGGGGTAATATGTTAACCTATTACGTCACCTGTCAACGAAATAGGTTTAGAAAAATAAATCGGATCAACAAATGTTGTGAACTTTTTTATCTGCAAAAAAACCTCCATTTTTTGAACCGCAATTTACCCATAAAATAGGGTACCTGTATCACCCTTCCGTTTCAACACTTCTCACAGGCTAGCGAAGTTACATCCCTTGTAAATACTTGGCTATCACCCCTTAGGGGCGTCCTTTGTGGTTCCGAGCAAAAAGGTGAATTTTACATATTCTTTTTTGTTTTGTTGAGTTTTATTTCCCATAAATATCTAGTGAATCGCATAATGATGACAAAAGATGTCATTGATTTCAAGGTCATCCTCATCAGCCGTTATAAGTCCACTGTTGGACAAGACCTCTCCCATAGAATACAAGGGAGGGTTTGCCATAATCACCACGCTTGGCAGGGGGATTGGTGATCGCATATATCACCAATCCCCCCCAAAGTATGGTATTGAGAACTCCGGTGGATGCTGCTGCCCATTCCCTGGTGATCCTGTGTCGACATTTACGTCCACGGGAGAAGATGGAGGGGTCTATTCTTAGGCCGGACGCATCACGGCACGGATATCAAGGTGGCTTGCCTTTAAATAAAATTGAGTCAAATCTAAAATTTAATTAACGGCATATAAATTTGGGTTAAAACTTAGTCTAACTTAATATAGATTCTATTTAAATCAAAATTAGGTCAACATGACAGAATTAAATTGATTGTTGAAAATTTCTACAACTACAAAATATTCACTCTGCGCGGCCAAGTTTACTTGGGACTTTTATAAGTGGAACTGTATTCCCCCTTGTTTTAAATAAGGCATGCCCAAAGTAAATAGAAGGCATGGACTATTTATAAAGTTACTTTTCAAATCGGACCAAAATTAAAAGCAGAGCAACCGAAAATAAATATTTTTTATATACTTGTATTTATTTTAATTCAAGCACAAAAGACTCATTAAAAAAACATCAATCTAAAACACAGAATATCAACTTACATAAATAAACACTATCATTTAATTCCTGGATTTTTTCAAGTCAGCCGTTTAAGGGCCGGTTTCCACCGAGCCGGTCACGCATAATGGACCATCCATAGAGTTCGAATGCGGAAAAGGGAGTTCTTTAACATTCCACCGGGCCGGAGAGGAGAGAAGACGATAGGAGATGTGTTTGAATAAACCGATCCGATTTCGTTATTTCCTTTTAGTTTTTACCTGTCAAGCAAGCCAACCTGCCAGCTTGCAATCGTCATAGTCATAGTCATAGTCATAGTCATAGTAATTTATTTGTCAGAATGTAGGTACATGATGTAGATTTCACACAATTAAAATAGATCCATTACACTCTTACCGTTTTTAGGCATGCAAATATATTATGTAGTTACAGGTAGGTAAATATTTAAAAGTATACTAAAAAACTAAACATTGCTCAAGTCGTCCGTTAAAAACTGTCACTGTGTAGTAACATTTCTCAAGCAGAAGTGCCTTTAGCTTATTTTTAAAACGTACAGTGTCATTCTCTTTCGTCTCCTCTCCTCTCCGCCCCGGTGGAAACCGGCCCTAAAACAGCACAATTTCGTATAAGTAGATCAACCCAGATTTTCGATTGTATAAATTCTGGAATAGTCTAGAATCGTGAGCTCGATTTCCGACGCCAAGTTGCAGGAGAACTTCGCTATCAGGCTTACCAGGGATTATTTGCTAAGCGTATTTAGTATGTAGAGCTTTTTAGCATCCTATGAGGATATGCTAAGATAGACAACTTGAAGTTGGAAGTATTCGTATGTTTATGGATAAGATCGGTACTTATATGGGCTTTTAGATTGTAAAGTATACAGTCAAATGGATTTATTGTCGAGTAGGTATGCTTAGAGCCTGTGAATTCGAAAGCTTTTAATCTACTGTGTTAATGAACTGGTGTAAAAGGAAACGATTTAGCTTTCATAATGTGTTACAAAATTGTCGAATAATAAACAAACTCAAAAACATATAGATCATATACGATTGTTTTGATAGGAATGTGAAAATATCCTCTGAGTATATAAGTAGAAAATCTTTTTTTTTATCAGGGCGTATTTTATTATTTTAAGTTTATATTATTTAACTTCATTACTATTTATTACTCTATTTTATAAAATTAGGTAAATTATGTATTCGATGTAAAAGTTGAATTTTATCATTCTATTGTTATTGTTATTATTTTTACTCTGTGCACCACTCGTTACGGTCTATCCAAAGGTTGCCTGAAAGAAATCGCTTTCAGCGATAAGGCCGCCCATTGCACTGCTAATTTTAATAAATCGTATTATGTATTCCTTGGTGTACAATAAAGTGATAATCTATACAGATTATCAATTAAGAAAGTTCATTCAAAAAAGAAACTTACCACTTAAAACTTAAATTGTTGTAGAGATAGGCCAAGGTAGGTTTTTTTTTTATACTACTTGGCAAGCAAACAAGCATACGACCCACCTGATGGAAAGTAGTTACCGTAGCCTATGGACACCTGCAAATATATCGTAGCCTATGGACGCCTGGAACACCAGAGGCATCACACTTGCGCTGCCGACCCTGAGAAATAAAGATGAAAAGTCTCATGTGCCTGTAATTTCACCAGCATCCGTATGGTTCAAACCGATACAGCAATGCGAGCACTATAGCTGCTATAGTGCTATAACTGCTTGGCTGCAGAAATAGGTACGGTGGTAGTACTTCCCACAAAACTAACAAAATTCTATAGTAGTTTAGATTCTGTAGTAAAGGCCTTCAACGGCTGGTTTTGGTCAAACGCAATGTATATTATCATGCCATTACAATTTTCAATAAACTACCAGATGACTTTAAGGACCTGCCAATAAATATATTTAAATGGAAATTGAGAAGTTGGTTGATTGATAAATGTTTTTATGACATTATGCAATTTATGGAGTATAAAATCTGAAGTTCATTATTCCACATAATTACCTTAATTTTTTTTGACATTATTTCTGTATAACTTAATTTTTTAATTCCAATGATTTCGCACCTACTTAAAATTTGACATTGTAGTTTATTTAATTTATCAGATTACATTATAGACATTATATAGGATTAATTTTTGCACGCTTTGTTGAGGCAGAATGTAATGGACCATTTTTATTTTTTGACTTTACTTAACAACTATTGTACCTACATTCCTGCGAATAAATGATTATGATTATGATTATGATTATAACGTGTTAAAAACAAAAACCTGCAACAGAAACTTGCCTTTACGTCATCTACCAACATATTTAATTCTAGTTTCACAGCAACATGCTGAAAGTAAACTTATTTCCCAGCGGGCCGCGTCCTCACGTCCGCACCTTGGAACTTGAACGTTTTAACGTATGCACCACTCATTTTAATATTTTAATATATTATGATATAAATACTTGCAATAATAATAAATGTACCGTTGTGTGTCCGGCCTAGGAATATAACTCTCCGTCTCCTCCTGTGGATGACCTAAAAGCTGACTTAGGGATTACACCAGGGTATGGGAAGTATCTACCTGCGAGTGCGGACAGCAGAGGCAAAATTGTGCTACATAACATAACATAACATTATAACATAACACCCAACAGTCACATATATAGTCTTGATCCCACACAAGGATTCGCTGTGTCGTGTGTATCAGGAACTACGATTACCATGATACCATAATAACCAACGGGAAAATTTTTTGCAGATCATACAAACATTTGTCCAGCGGGAATCGAACCCGAAACCTCTTGCATCTCAGTTACTCGCTCATTGCGCTACGGAGGTCGTCGATACATATGTTATGGATTGTAAAACTGTGCCTATGTCCAGCAGTGGACTAGAATAGGTTGATGATGATGTTTCAGTAAGACTATATTACAAACATCCACACATCCTCCTCCTCCCCGATCTCTGACGACCTCTGTGGCGCTGCGGGCGAAGGTTCACCTGCAACGCAGGAGGTTGTGGATTCGATTCCCGACTCGGAACAAATATTTGTACGATCTGCAGATATTTGTTCAGGGTGTTCTGGGTATTTTTCTATGTATAATAAAAAATATCTATCTATGTAATGTGTTGTATTAAGTATATTATCAGTTATCTAGTACCCATAACACAAGCTATGCTTAGCTTGGGGCTAGATAATGTTGTGTGAAATGTCCAGTATTTTTTTTTTTAATTCTTTAGTAGGATTTTATGTAGGTACAGTAACTGCTATATAAATCTCATGTCTATCAAACGTATCCACGTCAGAACAAAAATTCGTAGGTTCAGTCCTTATTCTAAGGGTTCACCAGACAACTCCGATAAATCCGAGCGATCCTGTCAAGTCGAAGCTATTTGTGACGTTAGGGACCCCATAAATCTTATGGGACGTCAAGCTGACACATTTAAACGTAAGTGACGTGTGTGGGAAGCAATTTATGGTGAAGGAAAATAAAGTGACAGGTATAACTTGGAGCATGAAACGTAAACTCAGAATAATGACCATTATTCTGAGAACTTAATTAAACTATACCTAATTAAGATATATAGATCTGAGGCCTTACCATGAGCTCTTATAGCGATTTAGTTCAAAAACTATTCAGTACAAAATATCGGTTCCGTGATGTCCGCAGCTATAAATAAAGGCTCAGTAGCAGAAGGTCTATAGACTTCTGCGATTAAAGTTATTCAATGATGGACGACTAACCGATATTTTGTACTGAATAGTTTTTGAACTGAATCGCTATAAGAGCTCATGGTAAGGGCTTGGACAAAAGTGTAGTGAGAGATACAAGTAGGTACCCATACTAAAGAAAAAACGCAGTATTTAACTAAAATTAATAAACATATCAGCAAAATTAATAGCACGCAGCAATTTCAGCCCTCCTGTTTTACAGATGAGTATTGCGTTCTTACCTCAATTTTATAGCAAGACAGTGAACATTAAAAAGTGAACCATTTAACCAGACGATACGATTTTCAGTTTAAATAAATAAATAAGCATCGCAGCGGGCTAGAGGAGAGCCAGAGGGGCATAGAGAGGTCTATGCTAGGAATTTAACTACGTTGTAGAATCCGAAGTAGGGAAATAAGTAGAAGAACCAATATCACCGACATCATAGCTCTCAAAATTAGCAAGTTGAAGTGGCAATGGGCAGGTCATTTTAGCTTGCAGAACTGTCAACCGTTAGGCGCTGTCTCCACGAGCGAAAGAATCGCGACGAGTCCGCGCATTGCCACTCGTCGCATCGCCGCGATAACATCGTCGTGTGGAGACGCGTCCTTAAAAATACATGGCACGACGTTAAAATCGCCGTGATTCTCTCGCTCGTGGAGACAGCGCCTTAGGGAATAAAGGTTCTCGATTGGTGAACACAAGCCGGACGACGTACAATGGAACGAATGTATGGAGCGGCCCCTTTATTGGCTAACGAACTGATAATCGCTTTCGATTCCGATTTTACAGTACATTGCGCTTTATGTTTTGAATATTTCTGCTTCTGACAATAAGCTGAAGCATGCGGAGCAATGTGCTGCGAAATCGTAATTGAAAGCGATTATCAGTTCGTTATACAATACCGGGGTAGGTTGGACATCATCATCATCATCAGCCTGTAGATGTCCACTGCTCGACATAGGCCTCCACGACGAACGGCAACGAACTGCCTTCATCCACCGACTCCTCGCAACGTTTATATTAGTCCATCGAGTGGAGGGCCTTCCTCTACCGCATCGTCCATAGCCAACAAAAAAGTTGATGTCAAAATGTGTGAATCTAATAATGTTCAACTTCGAACTTCGTGTTCAACTAAGTATTCTCTATAATTATAGTTATTCTTGGGACTTTTGCCGTTAGTACAATATTTAATTAATAAATTGAAAAAACGTTGATATTTTTAACCGACTACCCAAAAAAGGAGGAGGTTCTCAATTCGGTTGTTTTTTTGTTTTTTTTTTACGTTTGTTACCGCATATCTCCGTCGTTTATGAACTGATTTAGAAAATTCTTTTTTTATGTGAATAGATATACTTCTAGATTGGTCCCATTTTTTTCAGAATCCAGTTCTGATGATGGGATCCATGAGGAATTGAGGGAACTCCTCAAATATTGTAGGCATACATATGGCGATTTTGGTATTTTCAGCAACAAACCAAGCATTTGCATTCAGAAAATATCATAATCCTTTCACCACTCTGGTTCTTTCATCATTTTTTTTTCATCCAAAATTATTTAATCGAAAACAATGGCGGAGGTCGGTTTTTTAAATGAAAAGTTATTCATTATTTTGTATGACAACGAAAATTCAACGAAGTATGAACCCGCAACCTCTCGCATCTCAGCCGGCACATAGGTCGTCAGCATATGGTAACAGGCATTTTAAAACGGTAGCAGACAAATCGCAGACTCTAAAGCTACCTTCCTGTGTTTTTACTCACTGAATTATTATAGGTGCTCAGTAAGACTGCTTATTTACTTAGCACACCGCCCAGCGTGTAATTAAAAAAATACTCAGTCGACGCGAAACAGCTGGAAAAACTTCGAAATGGTTTACAAGACTTGCACATTTTGCGTGTTCATAGAAAAGAGAACTTGGATTAATTTACTACAGATGAGTGCCGTGGTGTGTCCAGCCTAAGAATAGACCCCTCCATCTCCTCCCGTGGATGTCGTAAAAGCCTTCACTGAGAGTTACACCAGGGGATGGGCAGCAGCATCCACCTGAAATACTGCGATCACCAATCCGCCTGCCAAGCGTGGTTGTTATGGCAAATCCCTTGAAAAAAACATTTTATAGAGAAGGCCTCGCCCAGAAGTTGACTACATTGCTCATACATTTACATTGCATTAGCTGGTTTCATGCCGGTAAGCACGATATTTTGACCAAACAAAACGTCGAAAAATTCCCCAATTTGTGGAGTCGATGACACCTAACATTAGTTATCAAACTACTATGTAACAAAAATTTACATCCTCCGAGCGGAGCGTTCGACCACTAAACTCCAGGATAATGCTAAAAAATGTCCGGCAGTTACCCGAGCCGTTCGAGCTGGATATCACGTGACACAGGCCGGTGATCATTTATGTATATTTAACCCGGGACAGTAGGATTAGTATTCAAACTATACGAGTACAGCGGTGCAATTTTTGAATTGATTTGAGTCACTGAGTGTCTAAATATCATCAAAAAGGCCGCTAATCACCAGTTTTCAGGAGATTTATTGAAGGACACTTGTATTAGAAATAAGAATTTTAGTTGTCAATGAGTTTCAGATGTATAGAAATTGGGAAATCTTGGAATAAACGGATATTTTACTGACGTTTGGTCACTCGATGAGTCTCAAAAATCTCAGTCAGTTACTTCCCCGGACGAACTCTTTCACAAGAAGTTCTACTACTAACAAACAAATTATAATGTTAGGTTATGATAAAAAAAAACTGCTACATTTCACTTCAATAAACACAGTTAAAAATATGACATACAATTAATAGGCACTAAAGCTGTACTTACAATAAATCAAACATTTATTAGATTTGGCGAAAAAAAAATAATCAGCGTATTTTTAAGATGAGAATGTGCTATTGATGTGCTGAACACATTTTGAACAATAGAATAAAACTCGGAAAGGTGTTGGGCTAAACAAATACTAGCTTAAATTAACCTTAAAAAAACATACTTATGAACATTATCTTTATTTGTGATAACATTATTTCAAGTTCCTTCTAGTCCAGGCAACGAATGATTGTGGATGGAATGGTCGAGAGCAGAAAGCTTGACTTATTAGCATTGTCTAAAAAAAATATCTAATTGTCGCCAATCATTCGGCGTAGAGTAAATTTTGCAAGACTACTGCCTTAACCATGGCATGATTATCGTTAGCTGTTCCTTAGAAAATAGATTTAAATAGACGGATAAACATAAAAATTATCTGATAATATTATTTCCCTGGTCACCGTTTGAGGTACCTTAAAAAACATTGAGGGTGAAACGTCAAATAAAGATAAACGTACAGTCCGACCACTTAACTTGGCGCGGCTGTGCGCCACTGTGCTCGAAACCAGTGTTGCCACTGTATAGATCTTAACCAAAGACAGGGAGATAAAAACTGGCATATTTATACAATTGGAACAATCTCGATGTCGTCTTTCGATTGAATTGCTAGAAAATGGTTACGTTGGTTGTCAACTTACCTATTTTTATATCTACTTATGTAGTATTTTTTGAAACAAAGACCCATTACATTTATAAACTTACTTAAAAATATACTTGGCCAGATATTTTTGTATAAATTGAAACAACATTGAGTTGAATCACAAGCTTTTATGTCATTCTGTTTCATAAACAGACCAAAATTATTTTTTCATTTTCCTACCCCTACCCGAACCTTCCTTAAAATAACTGAAATAATCAATTATGTATGAAATTGGCCTGAATCAGGATGTCTGTCTAAAAACAGAAGGTTGTTTATGAAAAGACGCCCTTTGAGGCTCTACCTACCCGTTCAGGGAAAAAAGCATGTGTTTATGTACTTTATTATTACAATTCTCTTAAAAGGGTTGGTACCGATCAAAGCTGGGCAAAAACGGAGCTGTGTATTCAGATAGTAATATATTATGGCAGGGTCTGAATGAGGGCACTATTTTAGTTTCAGGAAGTAATCTGGTTACATCCCTGTTATTATATTACCGATTGTGGATGACGTCATGTGTAATGTAACTCCCCGACCCCACCAGTTCGAATCAGATTTTTGTTGAAAAGTGTATTTTTCAAAACAAGCTTTTAATTATAATTAATTAAAAGCTTGTTTTATAACTTCTAATGAAAGAAGAAAATAAAAACGTTTATTTGGCACAAAAACGACACACAATGCCGATACCAGACACAGAAGTTTAAATAAATCGGTTCATGTGTCTGTAGGTATGCCAAAATGGCGTTCAGCTCAGCATAAATGTTGGATGTGTTAACGCTGATTTTCAGCTGAAACAACAAAAATGGTGAGGGTTAAGCAGCAGTGACAGTTAAAATAAATAAAATATAACCAATAAAACACAATGTAATTAGTGATTGGAACCGTGTCCTGATCAAAATGAGCCCAAACATGTCCAGGTTACTGTTATCATCGAGGAGTTCCGTTGTCCACCTTCCAGTCTCCATAATCAGATATGCTCGCCGTCATGATATTATTGTATTGTAAAATTTTCAGCTCGGTTGGGTGGGACTGGTTCAAAATTCTGTTTCAAGATTTTTCTCACACTATTTAACTAACATACATACTATTCAAGTTAAATAAAAGTTAGTAAAAACCGCGACGATTTTACTAAAAAGGTATTTTAAATCTTTAATTTGTTTGTTTCATTTCATAAGACAAGTGAACTTGCATCATCATCATCATCATCAGCCTATAAGAGTCCACTGTTGGCTAAAGGCCTCCCCCATAGAATGCCACAACCAAACGGTAGGTAATGTAGGCAGGTATACACCAAATTGTTGTGTGGTTTTGGATAGTTAATGTTGTGCCGTGGTATGTCCGGCCTAAGAATAGAACCCTCCTTCTTCCGTGGATGTAGTAAAAACCTTACTAAAGGAATAGAACAGAGGATGGGCAGCAGCATCCTTCTGAGTACTTATCACCAACTGCGATCACCAATCCGCCTGCCAAGCGTGGTGATTATGGCATGTCCCCCCATTGTATGTAATGGGGGAGGTCTCGTCCAGTAGTGGCCTTAAACAGGCTGGGGATGATGATGATGTTGAATAGTTTTTAATTTGCGTATAGAATGATCCTGAGCTCCGTTAAATGTTTTTCAAAATGGGATTTGAAGGTACTTCTTCCAAAAATCTGTAAAAAACTTCTCTGTCAACCTAGCAACGTTGAAAGTAGCGTAGTCATAGTATTATTTGGTAGCGGTCAAAAAATGGATGGATGACCGCTTGTACTTTCTATAAACGTATTTATATTACTTACTTCTCTTCTTCTCGTTCTTCTCTTTTTCTTTCTCTTTCTCTTTCCTCTTTACTTTTTTCTCTATTTTTTCTATTTTTGCTACTAGGTAGGTAGTTAGTAAAAATACTTTTAATTGAAAAGTTATATTTATTTAAGGTTTACCTATAATTAAGACGAATAATCAAATAATTTGACTTAACAGCTAATTATTATAATATTTATTATAATTTAGAACAGTGTAGCATTGATTGTGATACTTACCTTCTATAAAGCGTTATTTTTTAAACTAGTCTTAGAAATTATTTCAGTGAATATCAAGTTTATGTTAATAACAATAGAAAATCTTATTATAATCTTCACTTTTTCTAGGATGTTCCGAATTGTTTCCATTTGTCCCCCTGCTTTGTCCCCCTGCTTTGTCCCCTGCTTTGTCCCCCTATATAGGGGGACAGATTCTACTTACAGCATTTATAAGCATTTCAAGTTCTATAGATATTTTTATTAATCTTTAAACGGAACATGCTAATGTAACTTCTTCACAAAAAAACAAAACCAACCTAACCCTAATTGGGAAGGTTTTTCGGATAAAACACCAGGTTTAAGTGTGTCACACACGTAGCAGATGCGGTAAAATATCATATCGCTCTCTATACTAAACTCAAGGAGCAACACACACGTAGCAGATCACTTATAATTTACCGTCAAGCATCTGTACGCACCGACATAATATATATCAAAAGATGAGAGGTTTCCGCGTGAATGTATCATATTCGTATATTATCGAATCTGCTACGTGTGTGATACCTTCAGATGCGATAAGTTTTTAGACGCATATAAAATATTATCGCATCTGCTACGTGTGTGATGCACTTTACACATTAGCTAGATTAATTAATAGAATTGCATTACTGGCGATAATAAGCACGCCACTTGATATTACACTGAAAGAAGATACTTATCTACTAATCTAATGTGAATTTAGTAACAATAAAATATATTTTTATCAGATAATTATATAAATTTAATATAATGCCATGCCCGCTCTTTGCTCCCCTGGTTAGTTACTAATATCTAATAACCTTCGATATTATAATGTAACCCATCACAAACTAGTTCTTAATTTACGGGACACGTAACACATGTTTAATTGACAGGTTTATATACAAAAAAGCTGCCAAGTGTGTTGGGCCACGCACAGTGAAAGGTTCCGTAGTCGGGATGAACGTTCACGGTTAAAATTCAAAGTTTATTATATGTGTTATGTTATGTTATCCCATAATTTTCGTTGAAAGTGTTTTAAAAGATCCTTATTTTTTTTTTTGAATTTTTCATCACTTAAGTCAAAAATATTGAGGTCCCCTCCGATAAACTCATTATGAGTTTGGAAGCGAAAATATAAGCAACTACTTCCTTATGAATTACATTTCTATTATACTATCTCTTTCTCTCTCTCTCTCTCACACACACACACACACACACACACACAGTTATCATCTTTTATACTAAGGTAATAAACAAAGAAGCATGGAAGAATCAGCACAACAAACACGACTAGGCTGTTTTATAAACATTCTTCTTACTGCACATACATTCTCACACACACCCACACGTTATGTGTGTTTTCTCATGGAACTAAATTCGCATATAAGTAGAGAAGATAACATTAAGTATTTGAAGTAGAATAGTAGTAAGATACAAAAGAAGCAAAGCTAAATATCCTGCAAGTAAACTACAAGAGTAGGCCTTTATAAAAAAAAATGTGTTCGGCCGCGGCTTCGCTAGCGTTTATACCAGAGTAAAAAATAGCCCTACCAGATTATAATCAAACTGTTAAGTCATCTAATGCCCATTTTACATATAGCTAGTAGTCATGTTAGGGCAATGGTCAGCTAGCATTTCATTGGTCAGCAGATCTGTTTAACATTACATTCCATGCCAGGCACCCAATTAAATTCCTGCTGTCACCGCTTCCACTAACCTGGCTTTGTTTTTAGCTACATGTAAATCAAATAGTGTTTTTACATTATACATATTAACAATATCGTAATCAGTTACCGATATACGATAACGAATACCAACGACAATGCTCACCCCATGGCACATGTTCCGTTTTTGCCAATGGATGGCATAATCGCATTAGCGGAAAAGCATTTGTCCTATCATTGATTTAAATAACTTTTCATTTAAAAACCCGACTTCCGCCATTATATTCGACTAAATATCTGGATGAAAAAAAAAATATGCAAAAACCATAGTGGTGAAAGGGTTATGATACTTTCTGAATGCAAATGCTTGATTTGTTGCTGAAAATATCAAAATCGCTATATGTATGCCTACAATATTTGAGGAGTTCATTCGATTCCTTATGGATTCCATCATCGGAACTGGACTCTGAAAAAATGGGACCAATCTGGAAGTATATCTATTCAAATAAAAAAAGAATTTTTCAAATCGGTTTATAAACTACGGAGATATGAGGTAACAAATATGAAAAAAAAAATACAACCGAATTGATAACCTCCTCCTTTTTGTGAAGTTGGTTAAAAAGGGGTTTGGCGTTTTCTGTTCGGTCACACACACATCTGCAGAAGTGAATACATATAGCACACATAATCATCATCATTGTACTGTCCTTATCCCAATTTACTTGGGTTGGTGCAGTGCGTCTTTTTTTTATTATAATATCTTCTGAGCAAAAACTTAATTTTGCCAATGTCAAGTACAGATTATTTCAAATAATGTCAAGTCGTAAAGTACCCGGTCAAATCATGTTCTAGCAAATTGATGACAGTTTTACTAGAATGTTCCTGGACAATTTCCACATCTTCGAAAAGACAGAAATTATTTTATTTAAATTCACTACCATATGCTTTTTATAAGCTACACCGGTTAAAATGCCACCAAAATTACACGATATAACTAAAAAAACAATAGAAATAGAAATAAAATAAAAATTGACGTCTTCTTTAGAAAAAGCAGAAAAAGTCTACAGTACGTCTTTTTTTCCAACTCTTCCCTGTCAGCCGTCACCTCATCATTCACACCTTTCTCATTCATAATCTCTCACGCAATCCTTCAATCTTTACTTAGGTCTTCCTCTTCCTTTCCAACCACTAACCTTCATATTCATGACTCTTCTAGTTACATGCGTTCCATCCCTCCTCATAACATACCCATGCCAAGCTAAACGATTCCCTTTTAATTTTTGTGTCACAATACATTATAGCACACATACAAACAATAATCTCACATTGGTCACGGAGGCCGACAGGCATCCGATATATTGGAGACGGAAACGTTTCCGATCGGATGCGTTAGGTTTTAATTTCAATGTGGTAAGTAACCAAATCATTTTTCTCTAGTAAAACACAGTTAAAAACAATAAATATGGTATATTACTGTGTTTTACTAAAGAAAATTGTTAGAAAATTGTTTTAGCACTTACCACATCGAAATGAAAAACTAACGAATCCGATCGGAAACGTTTTCGACGTTTTAGAATAGCCCTGCATATCCCATATCGTTGTAGACCAGAAAAGAAAGTAAAGCAAACATATTTCACACATTTACGTACCCCGAATATCGGATGCTCGGCGTGCAATAAAGATATATGTGGAAACGCTCTATAATCACAATGTATCAATGATCGCAAATATTTAACAAAGAAAAGAAACACATTTTATTCTCAAATAACATTTGGGAGAGCAATCTCCAATAGTCAACAGCGTTAATAACATTAAATAACAATATTTACTTACAGAAAATTAGTTTGAATAATTTTATTACGTTACTGAATTCAAAAACAAATAACAAATAACAAATATTTTCTCCGTTAATAACCGAAAACACAAACTGCCTTATTAATAAATCCGGAATAGTTTCGGTACAAAAACGCTCGCGTTTAGTCTCTCTCCTTTTATTTCACAAATGAGACAGGGAAAACTAGACCTTCATTTCGAGTCAGTTTCATCTATTTTATTAATACAGACCATATTGACTGCCTGATAGAAAATTTATAGAATGTGTATGTGAGTCAATAGGTTTATGTCGTATGGTAAATATGTGCTTGCTCATGCCCGACTTAAAGCTAAAGTTACTACGAACCAATTGATTTTACGATTGTCAACTGTTTTCAATCCCTGTTTGATCCATCTTTGATACAAGATCAGTCACCATGGCATGGCCTCGTACGATGTTATTTCCAATTATTTTATAAAAAACTTTCTATGTTATTTATTATTCATTACAAATAATCCATTGACTATTCATTTTTATATTTTGATAATCTAAGAAATGTCGCAATTCATTGTTTACAGACACAAAATCAAAGCCAGTAGTATATAATCATACCTATAATTAAGTTGTATATTTTGATAACGTATAAGAAATTAAGGTATAGCTACGTAGGTACCTACCTATTTGCAACACTCTTCAGACTACATAATAAAACAAGATATTTAGACCTGTATTAATAAATCGAACTCAACTGACGACCTCTGTGGCGTGGCAGGCGAGTAGCCGGCTGATGCGAGAGTTTTCGGGTTCGATTCTCGCTGCGGGACAAATATTTGTATGATCTGCAAATATTTGTTCCGGGTCTGGGTGTTATGGTACCTTGGTACTCGTAGTTTCTGATACACAGGAAATCCTAGTGTGGGATCATGACATACAGTAGTGTGCAACATAACATTAACACCCAACAGTCACATATGTAATGTGACTGTTGGGTGTTAATTGAACGAGCGAAGCGAGTTCTCTGAGTCAAGTTGGAAGAATCGGCGTTTGTATGTATGTGTGTATGTATGTATGTATGTATGTTTGTCCGATGAAAACTTCCAAACCGTTAATCCGATCTTCATGAAATTTGGTATGAGGGTAGATAGTATTGGTACAATTTGTAGGTAAGGTTATGAGCTATATCGGTCAGGGGGTTGCTGAGATATTGGGGTCCAAGAGGGGGTAAAAAAAATAAAAGTGAGACAGTCAGATCAAGTGGGGTGTCTAATGAAAGCGCTTTGGTTGTACATTTCAAAACTGTTATTAATAAGTATTTAGCTTTAGTAGTTTTTGAGATATTAGGGAAAATAAAAAACGTAAAAATCAAAAATTATAGGGTACTTCCAGCAATCCCACAATGCTGAAATTTGGTATGCTTGTGGCTTTTGTGTCACAACTACAGGGAAAAGTCTGAAACTGAAGAATTTAGAAACTTGTACTCCATAAAATGGAGACCAATATAACATCCATTGTTGACCTCCCATTTCTAGGAATTTGAATGACGCTGGAGTTCTATGTTTCACGTCAAAAGAACGTTATCACTTAATTCGTCAGGTACTTGATATAGGTACTAACAGGTATGTAGTATTACGCCCCGTTGCTTAGCTCTATTCAAAGGTTATTTCGATGATGTGTAGGAAATTAGAGTTGTTACTGATAGATCCTGTACTGTACTGGTAGACCTCGAGATGAAAATTTTCAAAAATAATAATAGAATAACTTTTCATTTAAAAAACTGACTTCCGCCATTGTATTCAACAAAATATTTGGATGAAAAAAAAATTATGAAAGAACCATAGTGGTGAAAGGATTATTCTACTTTTTGAATGCAAATGCTTGGTTTGTTGCTGAAAATATCAAAATCGCCATATGTATGCCTACAATATTTGAGGAGTTCCCTCCATTCCTCATGGATTCCATCATCAGAACTGGACTCTGAAAAAAATGGGACCAATCTGGAAACATATCTATTCAAATAAAAAAAGAATTTTCCAAATCGGTTCATAAACGCCGGAGATATGCGGTAAAAAACATTAAAAAAAAAAAAAAAAAACTACCGAATTGAGTACCTCCTCCTTTTTTGGGAAGTCGGTTAAAAATGGATATTACTTGGTTAAGTAGTCGGGCTGATAAAGGTGTTATCGCGAGGTCTCCGTTCGGGGCGAACCACTAGTGTTATGTTAACGTTAACTTGAGGACACCAAAAAGGAAATTTTTGTATAGAAATTTTGAAATTGATCGTACTTACACACTTATACCCTGATTTTGATTTTTAGTCAATTTTTGTAAACAAAGAAATGTCAAGATATGCCACTGTGTGTATAAGTGTCAAATATGTGTATCATATATGTATATACACATATGATACACATACATGACACTTAATACACACAGTGACATTTATTTGTTTACAAAAATTGTCTAAAATTAAAAATCAGGGTATAGGATCGTTCTCTAAGTAAAGTTCGATTTATTAATACGGTCCATAAAATATTGCTGTTTTCTTTAAACTAATAAACCATTTCAGTTATTACTCGTAGCTGTTAGACTATTCATGTCCTCCAAAATATCTCAAACTAGTTTCAAACTACAGGTGCATCCGCAATAACTCTAGTAAAGGCTTGTCCACACGCGGTCAGCGCGCGATCACGACCGCGGTCAGAGCGATGGATACAATTGCGAGCCCAGCAGCTGCACTGGTTCGGGGTCCACTGTTGCATTCGTCTGTCTCACAGCAGAAAGTGCGGGCGCCCCACCATTCTGGAACAAGGTTTTTTATTTAGATACAATTATAAAAGGTTTGACGAAGCGAAGTTATAACGCGTGTGTTTTCGTGAACGACTTTTGCAAACTCATGCCAGTTTTCAAAATAGCAGCTGGGTTCCGTTCGTTTGGAGTTGCCATTATGTATTGTTTATGGATGCGTTCACGCATAATGGCAACATATTCCCTCGAAATTTGAATAGTTTTGAATCATTGTAAATACGTTTTATTTTTGATTATCTTGCGAACCGGGCCATCTCAGGAGAAGGTACCTTATATTTTTTTTTGTGTTTAGACGTTCCTCTAACTTTATTACTTATACATTTATAATTAAGTTAGAGGAACTAGAGGAGTTAGAGTTTTTTTATTTACTTTTTTTTTCTCTTATTTACTCAAACTCACTCAAAGATAAATAGAAATAGTATATCTGTATTACATTTGAATGAAAATATTGGAAAATGGAATACAACATTTCCTTGAATGATGGATAAATAACCAGACATCAATAATAAACAAATTACTTAATGCAAATAATTATAATTTTAGTTATAAAAATCTATGACACGTTTAAAAAATGTTGGTAAAATAACCTACATACATATTTGCTCTATTAAATGCCTACATGGATTCTACCTATTCAGGCTACCTACCGTTAACAAAATTAGATTTTGACCTGTCCTTGAGCCCGAGAACCTCGGTCTGCCTCGCTGTTGCAATGCCCTAAGCACAGGGTTCATGTGAATACTATAGTATTATATAACAACTAATTGTATCCATCTGAAAGCCAATAAATGTATTGAGTATTGAGGTTGAGTCGAGAGCAAAGACTAAGAATACCGGTGTATGTTTCCAAATTAGAATATCTAAATTTCGTTAAAGCGTTCACAGGTTTCCGTAGTGTAGCGGTTATCACGTGTGCTTCACACGCACAAGGCCCCCGGTTCGATCCCGGGCGGAAACAGATTATTTTTTACATGTGGTTTCGTTTTACAACGGCCCATTAAAAAATTGCTCATTATTATATTATCAAAAAATAGATAAATTTCGTCAATAAATAAGTTGTTTTTATAGATTTATGATAAAAGTACTTTTACGATTTAGATACCATACGCTATCACGAAGTAATCGGCTTCTGCCCTAATTTTTTTTGGTATTTTGCTAACTTAGTGGTGTTTTACCTTAAAAAAGAACAAGCAGACATTGACATATATCTCCTATAATAATATATCCTATATTTATACCAATCCTATAGTGGAGCACTGGATTTCCGTCCATCAAGACGGAAATAAGAAATAACTCTTCTCTAAAAGTCTTGGTAAATCTACCTAGGTACTTGTGGTTTGTTTCTTATTTTATTTTATCTTAATTTTGTTTATATTTGTATTTTTGTATTTTTGTGTGATATGGGGGTGTACAACCTGTACACTATATACAGTGCCTCATGAATTAAACGGATTTTATTTATTAATTGATTACTAGCGTATATCAATGCAAGCAGACGAAGAGTTGTGATAACGTCAGCAGTTTTTGAAGTCGGAAAAATGCTGACGTGTTTTCTCCAAGTTCTCATAATTATTTCCCAAACATACAGTACAATGAGTACAATAGTAAAAGCTCGAAAATGCCACACGGCTGTCAGCACAAAGTTTCTGAGCGGCGCGCCGCCAAAGCTGTCAGTCAGCCTAGATATCTACGTGTCATTTACATGAAAATATATCGTGTTTCAGATTGTCTGACATGTTTTATTACATCTTATTACAATCGCAGTCACTCGTTGCCATTATGCTCAAAACAATAACTTACTGTTGTTCTGAGTCATAATACCTGGCAGTAAAGGCGCAGACCCACCGCGGCGCATGCTGTGCACGAGCACGTGGCGCATTTTAGTTGCGTGGATTTATTTGTTCGACAACGTGGGTCTACGTTTCCACTGGAGTACACACTATACACGAATACTAACCCACGACTATGTACAGCGCTAGTGATGAAATACGCTTTGTGTAAGTAGGCGTGTACGGCATGCACCAGCGTGTGTGGCGTTTGACAGCGTTGAGCTATGTAAGCGCCTATTCGAGCAAGCCACGCATGTATCAATGACGTCAATTGATGCCTAGCGTGTTCGTGGGTTGCAGTGGACACGATCACATACATTTTCTTGCAAAGCGAAGCTTAACACACGTGCGTAGCCTCTCCGTGCGCCGCGGTGGGTCTGCGCCTTTACGTTTTTAATACCGGTAGGCAGGTATTATTGCCTTTTTCCGCTTTTTCGAAAATAGATAAGTACCATGGTACCATAACACACGAAATTGACATCAGGATGTTGGGACCCATGAGCTAGGAATCTGGCTCCTATGCTATGTTTTTCTAGCCATTTTGTAGTCCCTGAAAACACTATTCCCTGAATTTGTAGTTCCATAGTTTAGAAGTTATAAGCACTTTTCTTGGTCCGTACAACCAGGTATCAGGTTGTACGGACCACCTAGATCTCTGAAACTGAGGACCTGAGAGAATCCGTCAATGGCAAAAGTTTTTGTAGTATTTTTGTAGTGAATTTGTATGGATTTATTTTTTTCGTAACAGCTATAGTTAAAGAGAAAACATCAGGTTGTACGGACCACCTAGATCTCTGAAACTGAGGACCTGAGAGAATCCGTCAAAGGCAAAAGTTTTTGTAGTATTTTTGTAGTGAATTTGTATGGATTTTTTTTTTCGTAAGAGCTATAGTTAAAGAGAAAATAGGTGTTTAATGTAAAAAACATCAGGTTGTAAGGACCACCTAGATCTCTGAAACTGAAGACCTGAGAGGATCCGTTTATAGCTAATGTTTTTTGAACGAGCGAAGCGAGTTCTCTGAGTCAAGTTGGAAGAATCGGCGTTTGTATGTATGTGTGTATGTATGTATGTATGTATGTTTGTCCGATGAAAACTTCCAAACCGTTAATCCGATCTTCATGAAATTTGGTATGAGGGTAGATAGTATTGGTACAATTTGTAGGTAAGGTTATGAGCTATATCGGTCAGGGGGTTGCTGAGATATTGGGGTCCAAGAGGGGGTAAAAAAAATAAAAGTGAGACAGTCAGATCAAGTGGGGTGTCTAATGAAAGCGCTTTGGTTGTACATTTCAAAACTGTTATTAATAAGTATTTAGCTTTAGTAGTTTTTGAGATATTAGGGAAAATAAAAAACGTAAAAATCAAAAATTATAGGGTACTTCCAGCAATCCCACAATGCTGAAATTTGGTATGCTTGTGGCTTTTGTGTCACAACTACAGGGAAAAGTCTGAAACTGAAGAATTTAGAAACTTGTACTCCATAAAATGGAGACCAATATAACATCCATTGTTGACCTCCCATTTCTAGGAATTTGAATGACGCTGGAGTTCTATGTTTCACATCAAAAGAACGTTATCACTTAATTCGTCAGGTACTTGATATAGGTACTAACAGGTATGTAGTATTACGCCCCGTTGCTTAGCCCTATTCAAAGGTTATTTCGATGATGTGTAGGAAATTAGAGTTGTTACTGATAGATCCTGTACTGTACTGGTAGACCTCGAGATGAAAATTTTCAAAAATAATAATAGAATAACTTTTCATTTAAAAAACTGACTTCCGCCATTGTATTCAACAAAATATTTGGATGAAAAAAAAATTATGAAAGAACCATAGTGGTGAAAGGATTATTCTACTTTTTGAATGCAAATGCTTGGTTTGTTGCTGAAAATATCAAAATCGCCATATGTATGCCTACAATATTTGAGGAGTTCCCTCCATTCCTCATGGATTCCATCATCAGAACTGGACTCTGAAAAAAATGGGACCAATCTGGAAACATATCTATTCAAATAAAAAAAGAATTTTCCAAATCGGTTCATAAACGCCGGAGATATGCGGTAAAAAACATTAAAAAAAAAAAAAAAAAACTACCGAATTGAGTACCTCCTCCTTTTTTGGGAAGTCGGTTAAAAATGGATATTACTTGGTTAAGTAGTCGGGCTGATAAAGGTGTTATCGCGAGGTCTCCGTTCGGGGCGAACCACTAGTGTAGTAGTTGAGATTAGGTGCACAGCAAATTTTCACGCAAATCGGCTGAGTATTTTAAGAGAAAAGTTTGTCGGAAGCAATTTCACATCAGCAAGCGTCCATTCTAGAATTTTTAAGACAGGGTGACCATGTTTTCGAACAAAAATTGGCAATAAGTGGTCATCTTCATCATATCAGGCGATAGATGTCTACTGCTGGACATAGTTAGTGCTGGATATAGCTGGAAAACGTTGTTTTTCATTTGTGATTTAGTAACCATATTATTTTATTAGAAACTAACGCACCACGGGTCTAGATATTAGTGTACTGATCATGTGTACCAATTTTCATGGAGTTTAAAAAAAATATAGCTAAATTAAAAGTAAACTTTGTTTGCGTGTAAATGGGCGTAAGCGCCCTTTTGATAGCTACCGGTGACCTTCTCTTAAGTTGTCAGAATGCCTAGCCGTATAATAGGTACTTTTTTTTAATTATTTAAATTTGAAAGGAAACAATTTACGTTATTTAATCAGTCATTTAATTAATTAATTAATTTATTAACACAAGCTAGTCAAACTAGTGAAACAAAAAAATTTGCCAATAAGTGGTAATTTTTATCATTATCAGGCGGTAGATGTCTACTGCTGGACATAGGCCCAAAGACGGTGGACGGAGGCGGGTCAAAACCGTCAGTTCACACCGAAGACTTCACCGGTTGTACCTCGTGTAACCTTCTTACTACCTACGCAATCTAGATAAATAATACAAAGCGCACTACAATCAGTTAGTCGTTTTGCATTCTATCATCTATTGCAGCGCCCCTAGTGAGTGCGGTTTGACTTGTGGTCATAAAACCTATGGAGTACATACTATATGAGTATGTAGCGTAATACCTACATATACATATAGTATGTACACCTACTATCCCAAAAAATGCATTACATCTGGCAAACCAGTTTGCATTTTTTTGGGGATCAAAGTTGCCCGCGTCCGTAGGGAAACACCCTCGCGACCCTACACGTGATCTCTGGGTGGTGCTAAACGGGTAACAACACTTCTGGTGGTAGGCTTCGGCCGTGGCTTGTCACCACCCACCGGACAAAGCCATTCCGTGAAGCGACAATGTCGTGTTTCGGAATGATGTTCGGTGCAGCCATCGTGGATGTGACGGGTCTGAGTAGTTCTTGCACTGGAATCAGCATGAGCGTATTAGAGACCGCAATGGTGCAAGTGTGCCGGGAGGCTAGGCTTGGAGGGTAGCGGGATCCGAAGCACGGTTCTCCGCTGGCCGACCGCGTTGTAGGGGGCCCAACTAGTAAGCCAGCCACTTATGAAAGGCTGCCCCGCCGCCTCGCGAAAAATCCCAGAATGCTCCATAGTGCCGGTTGGCGACCGGAAGAGAGGACCCGATGGCCATTCCTGGGGGGGTTCGGGCGTCCCCGCAGTCTCCAGTCTAGTCCCCCACAGGTACAAGTGCCTGTTGTATGTCTCTAGGTTCGCTAACCAGTGCCTCGCTCAACACCGTCTTCCCGCAAACCTAAACACTCTACTACATCATGAAAAAGTCAAGTAATAAAAAGTTGTGTCTACAGTGGAAGTACTTCCTCTCGCTTCAAGTGCACCTCTCCAATATCCGAGGATTGCACTCCAATCTCGATCCGGTCCATCACCACCTAGAGACCACCAAGCCACACTTATTATTCCTCACGGAGACGCAGATTCAATGTCCTCCCGATACAGCATACCTCACATACCCAGGCTATGCACTGGAGCACAATTTTAAACCCAAAGCAGGTATCTGTCTCTATGCCCGGGACGACATTTGCTGTCTGCGTCTGCGTGACCTTGAAGAGCCCAATTTTTCCGTTTTATGGATTTTGGTGGACACTGGCTTTGATAAGATCATCTACGCCGGTCTATATCGATCTCACTCTGGAGATCACGAGACAACCAGGGTGTTTAACTACATCTGTGAAACGGCGGATGTGGCCCAACAACGTTACCCTGATGCCCAGCTGGTGATTCTGGGGGACTTTAACGCTCACCATCAAAAGTGGCTGTTCCCATACCAGATTACTGACCATGCTGGGAGAGAGGCGTGCAAACTTGCACTCACGCTAAATCTCACTCAGCTGGTTAATGAGGCAACCAGAATTCCAGACGTTGAGGACCACACAGCCAACTGCCTAGACCTTCTGCTGACAAATGAACCAGATCGCCACTCAGTATCAGTGATGCCTCCTCTGGGATCGTCTGATCACTGCGTGGTGAAGTCTGTATCATCATACTCGCCACCTGATCCCTCGCCTAGAGGTAGTAGGCGAGTGTGGCGTTACAAGTCGGCAGATTGGGATGAGATGCGTCATTTCTTCGCTTCTTATCCTTGGCGGCAAACCTGCTTTTCTTCTTGTGACCCGACGGTTTGTGCTGATGCCATTACGGAGGTGATTAAAAAAGAGCAATGGAATATTTTATTCCATTTTCCGATACTTCGCCTTCAGGTAATGCTCGCCCATGGTTCAGTCCCGCGTGTGCTAGCGCAGAATCGCAAAAACAAACAGCATACTTAGCCTGGGTTGACGCAAGAAATAAGAAAGCCTCGGATACACGTAATAAGAAGAAAGCCTATAACAAAGCCGCCAAGTCCTGTAAGAACGTGATACGGAAGGCTCGCTTCGATCGTATTGGCCGTCTGGGGGCTAAGCTTGCCGCATATCCTGCGGGAAGTAAAGCTTTCTGGTCTCTGGCTAAATCGGTTGAATCGAACTTCAGCCGCCCTTCGCTCCCACCACTGCTGAAACCGGATGGGTCCCTTGCTCACGCTGCAGTTGAGAAAGCAAATTTATTTGCAACTCAATTTGCGGAGGCTTCGCGTCTAGACACCTCTGGCGAAACTCCACCTAGCCTTCCTCGTTGCGAAGCTTCAATGCAGGAAATTTGCATCCAGCAAAAAGAAGTGCTCAAAACGCTGCGTGGTCTTGACGTGAATAAAGCTAGCGGGCCGGACGGTATCTCAGCCGTAGTGTTAAAAACTTGTGCCCCTGAGTTGTCTCCAGTATTAACACGACTTTTCCGCCTGTCTCTGAAAACTGGTGTTGTCCCCAAGTCGTGGAAGCTCGCTAATGTGCAGCCTGTGCCCAAGAAAGGTAGTCGTGCCGACCCTTTGAACTACCGTCCTATTTCGATCACCTCCTTACTATGTAAATGTATGGAGCGTGTTCTGAATAGCAAACTCCTTGCATACCTCGAAAATAACGACCTCCTCAGTGACCGCCAGTACGGATTTCGCCGAAACCGGTCTACTGGGGATCTTCTTGTGTATGCCACGCACATTTGGAGTGAGGCCATCGAGAAACACGGTGAAGCACTGGCTGTTTCACTAGACGTCTCGAAGGCCTTTGACAGGGTATGGCACACTAGCCTTATTGGCAAGCTTCCAGCTTACGGACTACCAGTTCGATTCTGCTCCTGGCTCGCTGACTTTCTGAGGGAAAGATCAATTCGAGTAGTCATTGATGGCTGCTCGTCTGATCAATTAGCCATCAATGCCGGGGTACCTCAGGGGTCGGTGCTCTCTGCCACGTTGTTTCTGCTGCGTATCAATGATTTGCTCATGCCCGGTGTCATTGGGTACGCAGACGACAGCACAGTTGTGGAGAGGTACGTTTCCACTGCTCGAGCTAGTCAGAGTGAAATTCAGAAGCTGAGAGATGAGATTCTTCAGCGTTTGAATTTGACTCTCAAGGCTGTGTCCGACTGGGGCGATGCCAATCTTGTTAAATTCAACGCCTCCAAAACGCAGGCTTGTCTCTTCTCGGCGAAAAAAGTCAGTTTCTTCAAGTTCCCATTTTCCGGGATGTACCTATAGATATAGGAGATCACCTCTTGGGTGTTTCTCTTTCGCCTACTCTCAACTTCGGCTCATACATCGAGTCAAAGGCAAAAACAGCTGCTATGAAGCTGGGTATCCTGAATAAGGTAAAGCGATACTTCACACCGGGACAGCTTCTCAACTTATACAAAGCACAAGTCCGGTCTGGTATGGAGTATTGCTGCCATGTTTGGGATGGCTCGGCCAAACACCAGCTAGCTGCCTTAGACTCGATTGAACGCAGAGCTTTCAGGCTTATAGGGCAGCAATATATGGCGGAGACTAAGATCCAGAGTCTCGAGCACCGCCGTAATGTTGCTAGCCTTTCCATTTTCTATAGGTTGCATTTCGGAGAATGTGCCCAGGAACTATATGATTTGATCCCACCATCTCCTTTTCATCATAGGACGAGCAGGCGCACGGCTCAGTACCATCCTTACCTCATTAGTATACCTTCTATTCGTACTAAGCGTTTCGGTTCCACCTTTATTATGCGAACTGCTAAGGAGTGGAACTCGCTGCCGTCGTCTGTCTTTCCTGAAAACTATAATTTGGGTCTTTTCAAGGCAAGAGTGAATAGGTGCCTTCTAGACCTTCGTGCTCCATCGTCAGCTGCATCATCACTTACCAACAGGTGAGATCGCGGTCAAACGAGGGCCTATAATTGTAAAAAAAAAAAAAAAACCGTGCCGTGGCGTTTCTGATATTTATGTCCAAATGAATCATCGAATTTCTAGTAGGACTGGGTGGAATAAACGAAAAAATTTACCCCACCGTCTCAACCCGCGAATGTCATAAAACCGAACACATTACATAATATTATTATTATTATTACCAACCGATTAAAAACTTAAATGTCTTTATAAATAATAGAAGTTCTACGAACAGTAGGTAAAACAGTAGGTACAGTAGTAAAACAAAATGTTTTGAAATCCATACATCCAAGACTACAGGCTAATTCCAAGAAAGAAAATTAGATAGTCATTTATCTATCTGGAACAAAAGTGGGCGAAAAGTCCAAATTCAAAATTGTCCGACTGGTCAATCTGACAGTTTGGAATATTTTTTTCTAAACATAGTTAGATCATCGAACTTCTAGTAGGACTAGATGGAATAATTAAATTAGAAATTTGAATTTAATATAATTAAATTAGATAAACATTTATGTTGTGTTTTAAAAAGGAAGATAAATTAGTTTAATTAATGAACCTATTAATTCCATATTAACATTCTTTAAACTGTAAGTTTAAAAAAGGTTGATCTTTCGTGGCCTTATTTCATTGAACGAGAAATAAGCAATTTTTTATTGTGTTATGTACTATATTTACAAAGAACATTATCTTTGTTTTGAAATTAAACGAAGAGGCTACATATTTTGAGGCCTATTATTATTATGATGACTTTATCTAGTTACATACCGTCTAATTCTAACAAAAAAATTATAAGAAGATAAGATAAATATTTATTTTGTGGCTTAGTAAGGAAGGTTAACTAGGTAGTCAATGAATAACTAGGAAAAAATATTGTATTAAGTATAAGTTTAAAAAGGCCTTAAAATAAGGACTAACCCAGAATTTATTTATTAGCTGCCAGTGATTCTAGAGAGTATACATCATTTATGTTTATATTTTAATGAGTGTTTTCGAGAGCCATTGAAGCTAAATATTAAATTGACGCCCCTAAGTAAATTAGTTAGATAAACTGACTGAGGAACCACGAGACTGCTTTTGAAAAATAACAATAAATGCATTAAAACACCGCAAACTGCGGGCTCTGGCAACCAACAGAATTTTCGAAAATGTTTTTGAATTCGACCCTGTGGTTTATTAGACAATGTTTACTCAGGATTTCTTCTCAATAGCCCCCGGAAAAAACTCAGCATGTGTAAGTAGTATTTAAGTTGTAATTCTAGAGAGTTGACTGATAGTAAGTTTGACAAGCTTGAGTTAATAAATGAATGACTGATTAAATAACGTAAATTGTTTCCTTTCAAATTTGAATAATTAAAAAAAGTACCTATTATACGGCTAGGCATTCCGACAACTTAAGAGAAGGTCACCGGTAGCTATCAAAAGGGCGCTTACGCCCATTAACACGCAAACAAAGTTCACTTCTAATTTAGCTATATTTTCTTTAAACTCCATGAAAATTGGTACACATGATCAGTACACTAATATCTAGACCCGTGGTGCGTTAGTTTCTAATAAAATAATATGGTTACTAAATCACAAATGAAAAACAACGTTTTTTGGCCATAGACAAAGGCCTTTGTCTATGGCCTATGTCCAGCAGTAGGCATCTACCGCCAGATATGATGAAGATGACCACTTATTGCAATTATTGTTCGAAAACATGGTCACCCTGTCTCAAAAATTCTAGAATGGACGCTTGCTGATGTGAAATTGCTTCCGACAAACTTTTCTCTTAAAATACTCAGCCGATTTGCGTGAAAATTTGCTGTGTACCTAATCTCAACTACTACAAAAACATTAGCTATGAACGGATCCTCTCAGGTCTTCAGTTTCAGAGATCTAGGTGGTCCGTACAACCTGATGTTTGTTACATTAAACACCTATTTTCTCTTTAACTATAGCTCTTACGAAAAAAAAAATCCATACAAATTCACTACAAAAATACTACAAAAACTTTTGCCTTTGACGGATTCTCTCAGGTCCTCAGTTTCAGAGATCTAGGTGGTCCGTACAACCTGATGTTTTTTACATTAAACACCTATTTTCTCTTTAACTATAGCTCTTACGAAAAAAATAAATCCATACAAATTCACTACAAAAATACTACAAAAACTTTTGCCTTTGACGGATTCTCTCAGGTCCTCAGTTTCAGAGATCTAGGTGGTCCGTACAACCTGATACCTGGTTGTACGGACCAAGAAAAGTGCTTATAACTTCTAAACTATGGAACTACAAATTCAGGGAATAGTGTTTTCAGGGACTACAAAATGGCTAGAAAAACATAGCATAGGAGCCAGATTCCTAGCTCATGGGTCCCAACATCCTGATGTCAATCACACGAAACAAACATTTGTCCCTCAGCGGAAATCGAACCCGCCTCTCGTATCGCAGCCGGCAAATCGCCCGCCGCGCAAGCAAATAAAACAAAAAACTAATTTCAATTTATTGAACGAGCGTAGCGAGTTCTTCTAGTCAACTTGGAAGAATCGGCGTTTGTATGTATGTATGTTTGTCCGATGAAAACTTCCTAACCGTTTATCCTATCTTTATGAAATTTAGTATGGGGGTAGATAGTATTGGTACAATTTGTAGGTAAGGTTATGAGCTATATCGGTCGGGGGGTTGATGAGATATTGGGGTTCAAGAGGGGGTAAAAAAATAAAAGTGAGACAGTCGGATCAAAGCAATGAAAGTCTAATGAAAGCGCTTTGGCTGGACCTTTCAAATCTGTTCTTAATTAGTATTTAGACTTAGTAGTTTCTGAGATATTGGGGAAAATCTAAAACTAAAAAATCAAAAATTCTAGGGTACTTCCAGCAATCCCACAATGCTGAATTTTGGTATGCTTGTAGCTTTTGTGTCACACTACAGGGAAAAGTCTGAAATTGAAGAAATTAGAAAGTTGTACCATAAGAAAACAGTAACCAATATAACATCAATTGTTGACCCCCATTCCTAGGAATTTGAATGACATTGGAGTTCTATGATTTTCGTCAAAAGGACGTTATCAATTAATTCGTTAAGGTGAAACGTTTCGCAAGTGGCGCGAAATTCAAATTTTATTCTGTTTTTTGCACATTACAGTTTATCAACACTTCTTGAGATAGCGAACACATGTTTTGCGGGAATAAGGAGACCTAACACACACGTTTTAATTAATAGTAACTAATAAATATCATTAGTTTAGCTACGAATGTCAATGAATGATTTGTATAGTGTTATTTTGGTTCATTGACATTCGTAGCTGAACTAATGATATTTATGAGATACTTTCAATTAAAACATGTGTGTTAGGTCTCCTGATTCCCGCAACACCAGTATTTGCTATCTCAAGAAGTGTTGATAAGCTGTAATGTGCAAAAAACACTTAAAAATTTGAATTTCGCGCTACTTGCGAAACGTTCCACCTTAAGTGCTTTATATACTACAAACAGGTATGTCGTATTTACGCCCCATTGCTTAGTCCTATTCAAAGGTTATTTCGATGTGTAGGAAATTACCTCGAGGTTAATTTTTTTTCTCAGTAAGTAAGTACTTATATGTTTTTAGAAATCTGTTAGAAGGGTAAATAAAGTAAAATATGCAAAAAATATCTCGAAGATACTTCAAGTTCTCTGGTAATGCTGAAATTTATTATTTTAGTATATTTTGTTCTACAGAGAGAAGTCGAGCATTGAGGATTTTTTCTTTGTAATATCCATTTTTTGCGTAGAAAACGTAAATCTTTAAAAATTAGGAAGCAAAACTAAACTACAACTAGATGGCACTGTTTATTTAAAAAATCTTTTTTTTTTTGGTTTTCAAAATCATTCTCATGTTAGAGAAATAAAAAGGAACTAGTGGGAATGAATCAAATTGACTCGGTAGTTTTAGATATGTGATGGATCAACCATACAAACATACTACATAGCCATTAAATACAAACCCCTGTAGTCGGGTTGATAAAGGTGTCATCGCGAGGTCTCAGTTCGGGGCGAACCACTAGTTTAAACCAATTACTAATTAAAACACTGAAAAATGAAATTGTAATAACAACACTTTTAACACACATTCAAAGTCCATCTATCACAGAAGCAACTACCTTTATGAAAAACAGTAATTCGTCTCCTTATTTATTTTGTGAAAAACAGTATTTTGGTCCCAGTATTTATTTGTCCCCGATATAAAACGTGATTTGCGAGCTGTTACAGTGCCATTCTGATTCGTGACATAATAAACAGAAAATCTTCAGTGGAGCAACTTCATGTGAATGTGTGAAATTAATTGGAATATGTACAATATGTACATACATATTAGAAAAATAATGACTATACACTACGTACTTTACTATTCTCCTGCTGACGTTTCGTTGACCATTTGGAGGTCAACCTCATGAGCACCGACCGCGACCAATACCAACCACCAAGCCAGGATTACTTCAATGCTATTATGTAGATACATACATAAACACATGCCTTTTTCTCCAAAGGGGTAGGCAGAGAAGGCCAAATTAGAAGCAAACATCGATCACAAGCAAAAGAGCCCTTTTGCTTGCTACCCTCTCGTATTGTAACTATTGTACCATCGATAGGACAAATAAGTTGCATTACTTACACACTACCTATCTTTACATTTACTATGTCGATGAAAAAACCTGAATAAAAAGTCCATCCGAGCCCACTCGATTACCATAAAGCGAACAAACGACTGTTAACTTCCACTTTATTTTATTGTGGGAACATTTATTTTAGGGATCCACGACGACGCGAATAAAATGAAAACAGAGCCCTTGAAATCACTCGTGGCTGTCAAGCACAACCCTTTTTTGCAATAAACGTAAGATAGGTTATATTAAAAACGGATTGATGAAAAGTCTTTCTCAATTTATTTAGATATTTATTTCTAAGTTTGCTAACTTTGATAACCATCTCCTCTCTTAGAGCAGAGTTACTCTGCGAGAAGCTGGCTGAAATAAAAGAGGTTGCAGGTTCAATTCCTACTACAGGACAAATGTTTGTATAATCTGCAAATATTTGTTCCGGGTCTGTTAGTTATGGTACCATGGTACTTGTAGTTCCTGATACCCACGACACAGGGAATCCTCGTGTGGCATCAAGACTACGTATGTGACTGTTGGATATTCTGTTCTGTTCTGTATGACACACCGATAACTTGTCGGTGACGTTATGTATTGTTAACTAAACGGTTAAAAATAAACTCTTTGGTGCTTGACAGTCTATCTGTCCAAAGTAGGTATGTGTTTCTTAGCAACATCATTGCTATCAACATAAAATTTCGCACAGAACTAACGTACGGGACGTAAGGACGCACAAGTAGGCAATGCAATGTAATACTCTTATCCAGAGCCAAAAGTCATCGACGTTCCACTAACACGCACCAATCATGCATCGCTATGACACGTGGCATCATGGTCACGACTTATGGCGCAAACTGTAAATCAATTTGACAAGGTCTGTAGGTATCTTATGCCGTGTCACAGAAGCAAAAACCCATCAAAATGAATACAACATTTCCTTGAATGAGGTTGAGTCGAGAGGAACGACTAAGAATACCGGTGTATACTTCCAAATTTAAATATCTAAATTTCGTTGTAATCTTCAAAGGTTTCCGTAGGTAGCGGTTATTACGTGTGCCACTGACACGCACCAATCCTGCATCGCTATGACACGTGGCATCGTGGTCACGACTCGTGGCGCAAACTGTTAATCAGTTTGACACGGTCTGTAAGTACCTTATGCCGTGTCACAGAAGCAAAAACCCTTCAAAATGATTGCTCTATTCCGTGTCTGTGATAACTGGTTTTAATTGTAAGTTGTAATAATGATACCAACCTTTTTCATTGCAGGTCGGCACGCAATCCCGGACAATGGTCAACTCGCTTACGTATTTCTGAAACAAATAAATCGATTAAATAAAAGCTAATAATGTGTTGGATCTTAAAATAGACCCCTCCATCTCCTCCCCGTGAGTGTTGTTAAACCCAACTGCTATTACACCAGGAGATGGACAGCAGCATCCATCCGAGTAGGTACTGCAATCACCAATCCACCCGTCAAGTTAAGTTAGTATGGCAAATCTCCCAATTGTACTCTATGGAGAGGCCTAGTCTAGCCGAGTAGACGTCTACCTGCTGGTAATGACGATGACATCATTTTGAGAAGACCGCTCGTGATTCTGATCAATAATCTGTGTTTAACTAAATCTAATATCCAAGTTGAAAATCCATCTTCCCGAGTAGGCCATTAGCAGCAGCTATTAAAATTTATTTTCTTCAAACTACCAAGTAATAAAATTATGTCTCCTAAAATGCAAGCAGAAACAGTAGATTGTTATACAAGGGGCTAAAGTGACCCATTATATACGAATTAATAGAAACCGAGTTTTAATGGGTTTTAGCGCCGTGTGTTACACTCTACTTTTCACTACGATTGCGAGAAAATAAAATAACCCAATACAATATGAAATTAACTACGGGCACTACCAATTTGCAATTAGAGAAAAAATCTAAAGATTTCGCGCCAATGTCTTTTTTTATTTCTTCTCTAGCCGCAAAGCATTGTATGCATTCTACCCAATTCTACCAAAGAAATCGCCGATTCTAGTTCCATTTTCAAAAATAAAATGTTGTTCTTTTTGTATGAAACAGTAATAAGTCGAGTCTTTATTCATGATTATTCTACTTACGACTAAAGACTTTTTCGTTTTTGTGGACTCATTGTCATTAGACAGACAAAAATTAAAAAAAAAACTTTTTCCTCTAGTGGAAGAAATGCTATTTTTTCTTCGCTCTGGTACGCCACAATGACGGTCTTTTTGAGCAAGACGAGTGAAAACGAAATTTTTGTGCTCTTATAAAAACATTGCTGTAATATTCAATGAAAATCTATTACGTCCAAGTTTCTATTCCGAAAACAACACCATTTTTAACCGACTTCAAAAAAAGGAGGAGGTTCTCAATTCGGTTGTGTTTTTTTTTGTTTTCCATAATTATCACCACGCTTGACAGGCAGTTTGGAGATCTCAGTATTGGTGTTGAGTACTCGGGTGGATGCTGCTGCCGTGCTTATCATTATTCTAAACTGCTGCCCTACAAAGAGGATGCAATAACTATAGGTAATCCCCTAGTGTGATCTCTTGTTTTCAATATAGACTTCTATTAGTTCACCAAAAAGTTTTCATAGGTTTCTTAGAAAGTGAAAACATTCGCTCAAAAAGATTTAAAAAAGGAAAACGTATACTCGCTGTAAATAAATTCTGAAAATGCCCGACCACTGTTCGCGAACGAAACGAATTGGCGCGAACCGAGCGAAAGCGACTGAAAATTACATTGTAAAGTTTGTATTAGGTACATACAACGATCTTATAATTCACAATAGATCCAGGGTCACGTACAAAATGAAAGCTAAAAACTGTCCGCATGGATACATACTTATACAGCTACATTTGTTTACTAACGAACAAAGATGAAAGTTTTAAAACAGTTCTAAGTTCAACCTAATTACAACCATGACACCTAGCAAAAAAGTAGCAAATCTTCAAAATATTATCTTACACTTACGATCATTCGTCACAAAAAACGAGCAAAGCAATTATATTACTCCTGTCACTTGTCAAATCAAAAGACATAGGTTAAACAACTAGTGTGAAATCAACCTTAAAGAGCTACAAATAAAGTTCTTTTTCCCGTTATTACCTTGCGAGCTACATCCATCCGTTTCCATGGTTTCGCTTCTGTTTGCTTCTTCAAATTTAACTACAGAAGGTATGGAGTCGCGTTGATCACTTAAATAATTTATAATATGCACGTTAAAGTTAAGGTGATTGCTCTCGCATGTGGCGCGAAATTCAAATTTTATTGCGTTTTTGCTCATTACAGCTCATCAACACTTCTTGAGATAGTAAAAACTGATTTTGCGAAAACTAGGAGACCTAACACACATGTTTTAGTTTATAGTTTCACATATAGATCATTACTTCAGCTACGAATACTCTTCAATGATTTTTACAGTGTTTTTTTGGTTTAAAGGTATGTGTAGCTTAACTAATGACATTTATGAGATACTATCAATTAAAACATGTGTGCTAGGTCTCCTAGTTTTCGCAAAATCTGTTTTCTCTATCTCAAGAAGTGTTGATTAGCTGTGATTTACAAAAAACACAATAAAATTTGAATTTCGCGCCACATGCGAGAGCAATCACCTTAAGTTAAAATTATTTATGTTTTGGGCATGTATGTTTGATATTGATAGTATATATACTTGTTATTTTATTAACGTTCTGTTGTGTGTATATTTATGTGTATGTTTATGTTTTTGGCCAAGATGTCTATCGCTGGATGTCACAAATAAAAATATCACTAAATTCCACATCTTTATATTCATGTTTACAATCTTTATAATACAAGTACAGTTTAGTGCAATAATTTGATCAAAACCCAAAATGTTTAAAACAGCTCAACATTAAAAAAATTCCATTCTGCGTACCTACAGGCTGATAATGAAGCCCTAGTTATAAAAGGCTCAAATATAAAAAATATATGTTCTGTTACGTTTGTCTCGTTTCATAATAAAAAAAGATATCGACCATCAAAGTTTTCCAACAAAAACCGTAAAGTGCTTGAGGGCGGGCGTACAGGCGCCTGCCGTAGGTTGGGCATTTATTTGATATTTGGGAAATATACCTATAATATGATAAAAGAATTTGAAAAAGTACTGTTTTTTTACGATAATGTGTTCTATAAGTGATTCTGGTTCATAAATTTTAACAAAGCGAGAGGACTCATTATCAGTTGGTATAGATGTAAAGGGGTTGTTAACCAAAGATTTGGTTAAATAACAGTAGCGTAAATGGATTGCTCGGAAAGCTAAAATAAAAAAAAGGAAAGCCAAGTATCTGATGAGAGTTCAACAAACAGACACAAAAGTAGTATTAAAATTTTTTAAAGTTCTGGTAAAAACAAATTATTACAATACAAATCTACTCCATGCATCTACTGTTCTGTTACAGACAATTTTGCGTCAACGTTGGCCAAACATTTGTAGCGGTGGTTTAAAATCGGTAATTTTGATCAAAATTTCATACTTTTTGTTAGTTTAAAGCTTAAAATACAACTTATTCTACATGTACTTAACGAAAGTAAGACACTCCGGCCGTTAAATTGTTTTTTCGGGGATTATTTTTGCAACTTTTAAATATACATTGCGGCATTGTGACACGTGTTTACATTGGCTTTGTTTGAAGCGAACTAAATCAAATACAAACTCACTTTTCAAGTGAGCTTAAATTCACCGAGACGTTTTTATTGCGCCGACCCGATATCTATGTGAGTATTAGAGATCGTTGGGTACATATTAGGTATTTAGATTTTGCAAAAATTGATTTTTGCAGTTGTGACTTCTTGATGCACGTGTGTTAAGTGCAACACGAAGTCACTTTCCTCTCGGTGCAACAATTTACTCACCCCCTTATAATAATTTTTTAAACCTTTTTTAGTTAAAATATGTTTTGTCTTGTTTTGACGTATGACATTTTACATCAGAGAGAACAAAACAAAAGCTATTTTGACTAAAAAAGGTTTAAAAAAAGGCCCTAAGTATTCGTCACGAATATCCAGTAACACATTGTATGGTGTACGTCTACTAGCGAGCCAATTAACTCACAAAATCCTGCCCGTTCTTAAGACCTCTATTAGAGAAACCACTAAGAACCTAAATGGTTCCAAATTGACGGCCTCACCCGGTAGTTACCGCACGTCGAATGTCACATGACATTTATCAATTACAACCTTCCGTAGGCTTTGATTTTCAGATTGTTTAAGCAATACTTATTGACGACGGAATTTTTTCTGCTCTTTCGAAAGGAGACGTCGTCCGTTTTTATTTTATTTCAATTTCTATTGTTTTTCGTGTAATTTTGGTGGCATTTTAACCGGTGTAGCTTATAATAAGCACATGGTAGTGAATTTTAATTAAAAAAATTGTATAGCGTGTCTTTTCGAAGGGGTGGAAATTGTCAAGGAACATTCTAGTAAACTGCCATCAATTTACTAGAACATGACTTGACAGAGGACTTGACGACATGACATTATTTGATAAATCTATGCTATTTGACATTGGCAAAATTTAGTACATCCTCAGATGACATTAGTAAAATAAATAACTTTTCATTTAAAAAACCAACTTCCGTCACTTCATCAGAACTGGATTCTGAAAAAAATGGGACCAATCTAGAAGTATATCTATTCAAATAAAAAATATTTTTCCAAATCGGTTCATATACGCCGGAGATATGCGGTAACAAACATTAAAAAAAAAATACAACCGAATTGAGAACCTCCTCCTTTTTTGGGAAGTCGGTTAAAAAATAAAAAATATTGACGACCTCTGTGGCGCGGTGGGCGAGAAGCCGGCCGAGATGCAAGATATTGCGGTTTCGATTCCTGCTACGGGACAAATGTTTGCATGATCTGCAAAAATCGAAAATATTGTAGGTATGAGAATTTTAGTCACCGATGACTTCTAAATATACGATATTTTGGAAATCGGTGACTATCGGTAATTTTGCTAACTAATCAATTTGCTAAAAAAGCTAATTTGCACTCGAAAGTGACATTCGAAAATCGACCCTCTGTTCTAAAGAGTTAAAGTTAAAAAGTTGCTAACGTACTCGGAAAGTTAACATACAGTCTATATATGAGTGGAAACCTCAACACAGGAAAGCACTACTCCGCTAACTGGCTTATCGTGTGTTTACCCTACATCTGTTACAGGTGGCTTTACCCTACTTTGTTGTTATCATTATTTAAGAGGAGGTCACCGATGCAAAAGGGCGTTTACGCTTTTTTGCACGCGTACGAAGTTTGATTCTAATTTGATTATTATTTCTTCAAACTCCATTAAACTTTGTACACATGATAATATCTAGACACTAATATCTAGACCTGTGGTGCGTTAGTTCCTTATAAAATTATATGAATACCAAATCATAAGTAAATAATAAAAAGTTTTCTAAGGGTCTATTTTGTTTTTTTTTAAAGGTCTTTATTACATAAAATATTTAAATAATTAAAACTAAACACAGTTTAGTAAAAAACAGCTTAAAGTTAGAAGTAACTTGGCAGGCTAAGGCGCCTATAAAAGTTTTTGCCCATTTTATATTGGGCACTTTATAAATCTAAGTCCACGGGTATTAATGTACTGATCATGGTGTACAAAATTTCATGGAGTTTGAAGAAATAATAGCCAAAATAGAAGTGTACTTCGTTCGAGTACAAAGGGGCGTACCTAAGTGCCCTACCGGTAACCCTCTCTTAATTCGGGCTTGAATCATGTGGCTTTGATGAGCCTTAGATAGTAACTGTTGTTGTAAAATAACAAGTAGGGTGAAAAGATTAAGGCATCCTTTCATGCGCATACGTATTAGTTTTAGGAAATGCCGGATTTCTCACTATTTTTTTCTTCGCCCTTTGTATTGTAATATTTTTGAATGTTTTCTTTGATCTGGTTGTTTATAAACAAACCCCGGACTTTTCCAGCAATTTTGTTGGTACCTATAAGCTGCCGTGGTGTATACGACGTAAGAATAGATCCCTCTGTCTCCTCCCGTGGATGTCGTTAAAGTCAATTAAGGGATTACAGCAAGGAATGGACAGCAGTATCCACCCGAGTACTGAACACCAATCCGCCTGCAAAGCGTAGTGATTATGACAAATCCCCTCATTGCATAATATGGGGGAGGCCTCTTCCAACATTGGAAGTCTGATGGCTGATGAAGAAGATAAGATTTACCCTGGCTGCTGGCTAATTTAGAAATGTGTTGTAAAATGAAAGCGTTAAATGTGTCACACACGTAGCAGACGCGATAAGATATCTGTATCTTAGGCCTAAGCACGAACATCTAACGTTATCGAGACGCTAGCGAAACGATAATAAACGTCAAATATGAACCAATCAACTTACTAAGATTTCAAGTTACCCTGGTGTCATTGGTCAATATTTGACATTTGCGATCGTCTCGTTAGCGTCTTGGTAACGTAAATTATTCGTGCTGACCCCACTGAGCACGTATCTGTCCGTATCGCTCTCTATACTAAACTCAAGGAGCAACACACACGTAGCAGATCACTTATATTTTACCGTCATGCATCTGTAGGCACCGACATATATCATAAGATTGACAGATGATATCTGTGTATACAAATTGAAATACAATACAGTTTGAAGGTTTCCGCGTGAATGTATCATTTTCGTATATTATCGTGCTGCTGCGTGTGTGATTCACTTTAGCCGAATTAGTCGTGAGAAAGCTAACACCAAAACGCATTACGCCATTTGGTGTTTTTTTCTTTAGTTTTGTGTAAACTAACTACTGTTGTTTTTATTTTGTTTCTTTTTTAAGGGGGACAAATAAATGTATTTTCTTTCTTTCTTTCTTTCAAAAGCAGTGATGAGATCACCGCTATATAGTCACCTATATATTACCAGAATTCTCCGACCCTTAGTAAAAAGAGGCTCGTTAGCTCTAGCTACTCCTTCGTGGGAAAAAACGTATGGACGTATATACGTACGGACATAGAGTTCAAATTCCAGTCACAAATGCCACAATTTGTATTTAATATCGGCCAAAGAAGTCAGTCAGTATAGACTTTACCCTCATTGAACGGGTCGAGCACTGTGTGCACTTTGGCACAGAATAGTACAGTCAACGACATAAACAGCGACATGAGTAGTGTTTTTTTACAAAACTTTCCAGTCAATGAAAATTCTCGACGGTTTATTGTTAGGGTTTCGTTTTATCTGTTTTCAGTGGCAATTATTAACATAGTAAAAAAAATTTTTTTGATTACTTGAATTATTTTGCTACAAAGTTATTTGTTCTGCTGACTGTACCCACTAAAGCTGTTGGGAAGCGAAGTATTATGCTGACACCGGCCAGTAATAGCGATTTTGATGCGCTTTATTTGTATGACTTCTTCACAATTTGAGTTAAGGCAAGGACTGATGCCAAAAAATAGTGTAGGTAGAACAATATACTAATAAAAGTAGTTGTAACCGAACAGAATTTTTAAAAGTTTGTTTTTGCAAATAAAAATTGCAAAAATGACTATCCTTAAAAATCTTTGGCATTCAAATGCTCTTAATTTTGAACGGCAACAACACGTAGACTATTATATACTACTAGGTGGTGCCCGCGACTTCGTCTGCGCAGGATTAGTATTTCGAGTAGCTTATAATTAGAGTGGCATAGAAAAGAACTAACATTATGAAATTATCACATAAATAATTTTCGCGGCATAATTCTTAGTACTGCTTTTTCTACACTTCCAAAAAATACACTACGGTAGTTATTATTATGTTTATTATACTTTAAAAATGCAATACTTGCCTATTTAGTTACTTGCCTAACCTTGGGCCTATATTACTTTAAGCACAATGCGTTTTTAACAAATTCTAGTGCCTAGAAAATTCGCAAAACGGACACAACCGTCAATGACATATGCCCTCACGCGTCTGCCCGCGTTCGGGCCGCGCACCCGCACTCAGCGATAAGCGACTTCTTTCCCCACCTCACCCGCCGCGCCGTGCGTCGACCCGCCCGGATTGTTTCCAACTTGCTTGACACTTATCGTCATATTATAGACAATTCACACAAATCTTTATAAATTGTAGCCTTTGTGTTATTCTGATGTATAAGCTATATTATTGTACAGTTTCATTAAAATCCATTCAGTAGTTTTTACGTGAAAGAGTAACAGACATCCATCCATCCATCCATCCATACTCACAAACTTTCGCGTTTATAATATTAGTAGGATAGACTATATCCTACTATCCTACTAATATTATAAACGCGAAAGTTTGTGAGTATGGATGTTTGTTACTCTTTCACGTAAAAACTACTGAATGGATTTGAGTGAAATTTGGAATGTAGATACTTTACGCCCTGGATTAACACATAGGCTACTTTTCATCATCATCATCATCATCAATTTTCATCATTATTCACGCGGGTGAAACCGCGGGGCGCAACTAGTATAATATAGTCGTATTTTTTATTGTTGGATGTTAGGATTTTAGGATTATACCACCCTCGAGTGGAATAAGCTGCGCTGCGTTGCCGCATTTATCTTTGACTACTATGTGGTACCAGTTGTTTTAATTTTTTGCATCACATTCTTGGCTATTTTACAAAATAAGTGCTTTTACTCTATAGGGATTGTAATTTAATGCTTATTCTCCTGTTAAGCTAAAGAAAATGAAAACAGAGTTAAGAGAATAATATATCAAATCATTTTGTGAAATTCGATCTTCAAAAACACTTTAGTTCTGCCCCCTTATTCCCCAACTGATAGTCACTTGCTGACTTACATTTGATAGGTAAAATTATATACCTACCATCAATTGATAATTCTTAATGATAATTTTGAGCAATTAATGGTCATTTTACTTGTGAACCGTTAGTCACAGAGTGATTATCAGTTACGGAATAGGGGGCTGGACTAGTTATACTGAAAGGTTTAGGCAGATTTAATTGCGCACTAAATTTTGTTAAAAAATATGGTAATTACTTAGTATACGCTTTCAATATTTTTCTATCTATGATCTATTGAAAAATGCGGCGATAGTAACCATAGCAACGGTTAATTCTTATGAGAAAAACATCGTTTCTGTGTTGTTTAGCAATGCGTCATGGATAATTTCGTAGACCCTCTACGAAACTTCATATCAGAGTTGTAAATAAAACAAAAAAAACATTTTCGTAGAGCCTCTATGAAACATCGTAGCAGTGTTTATACCCCAAACATTCAACAAAGTACTATTTTATGCACATTAAATACTCGCGAATGCCCTTTCCTAGGATAGCGACCTTATATTTTATGTTTGCATGTTTACTCTCAGCATAGTCTGGACAATAAAAATAAATGATCTTTCAAGTTAGAGAAGTTTAGTGATCTCTGGGTTGGGCTGACTGGGCCCAAAAAAGGATGGAACCATGTTAAGAGTTCTAAGAATATAAAATAGACCAACAAATATATAGTAACAATTCCGCTCCTCTCCAACGAAAACTCTGAAAGAATTCGACACGTGTTTCGTCTCTCAATGAAGCATCCTCAGGAAACAGTAGACTTGCTTCGTTGAGAGGCGAAACACGTGTCGAATTCTTTCAAGGTTTTCGTTGGAGAGGAGCGGAATTGTTACTATATATTTGTTATATTGTTGAATGGATTTCCGCAAAGTCACGCTTGAATCGATTAATTATTTAGTTCTAATAATTAAAATTGAATTATGTTTCGTATATTTGTTAAGTACGAGTGCACATTCATGCCAGATGATTTAAAAAGAGGATAGATGCCCTAATTTATTCTGTGTGATACGGAACATTCATTTTCATTATTTAAACCCGAACCTTAAAGCATTTATTTAATTGTCAAAACAACAGGGCCACAAAACGGTTGTAAAGTTGTAAAACTCAGCTTAAACCGTGCCTGTTACTTGCGATAAAAACCTACAATTGTAAATTTTATTAGTTGCTGCAGAGTTCAATTTAAAATTTAAGTAGTTTACACATTTTACCCGTTGTTCATAAGGAAATAATACCCTTCTATACAAAATCAAATAAACTAATTAGAGCCTTTTAATTATCCATTATGAAACTAGTTTACCACAGAGGTCAACAAAACCCTACCCTAACCAACTACTAACGTTATTACGTAGAAAACCGGTTACCGCAGTTTTACTGACGATAACGGGTTGAACTACACATGAACGTTAGTATGCTTCAGCTCTGCGCAGTTGTCATTCCTTTTAGCGCGTGTATGACGTCCGGATGCAATTACAGACGCGGTGGTGATAACACAAACGCGTTTTTGACAAAATACGCTTTTAGTATGGGCACGTTGCAAAAAATTATTATAGTTTTATGAACTCGCTTTATTGTGTACCTAACAAATAACATTAACAAATCATTAAAAATACAACTTTATGCATAAATAATATCTTTAGATCATTCGTAACTGTCATTAGATAGTTTAACTCCTACATATTATGTATTTTTTATGTTTCGTATATCGTTTTGCGAATCGCTTTTGTTTTATTTTTCTTTTTGGGAACAATGATGATTACGGGCTGTCTTATAAAAGTCTGTCAAGCGATAAGCAGTACTTAAAATATTGTCATTCCTGACTGTTTGCATAATGTCAAACAGAGACGGGACTAAAAAATAAAAATTTAATCAATGCTTCCATTTAAATAACAGCAATTATATTTATATAATATTATAATATTTTTTTTCAATAAACAAATAAATTTTAATAAACGCATTAATAATTGAAATGTTTAAATCAATAGTACAAAGATTCAAGTGTTGAGTCACAACTATGAGAGTGTGTGCAATTTTGATGATAATTTTGAGCGCAAATTTTTATCTGTAGGCGCCGGTAAGCAGGCGGCACTGACCCGTTTTCTACGTAAGTTGTAGCCTACGCTCAAATATTTGGAAATGTGTACTTTGAGTGTAAGGCTAATAAGGGTACTGTTTGCGTTTTGTAATAGGAATTCTGTTTATTGAAACGATAAATACCTTCTCAATTATGAACCTTGGGCAAACATAATTTACATATTACAGGAAGATTATTGTCATAGAAGTTCTGCCAGATATTTTTAAAAGGTATATAAAAAATACATGTTTTATACAGATATTTTAAACATTTTGCCATTTAAACATAGAAAGATACTGTGGCAGCTTAACCTAATGACATAACATAACATAAGATAACAAATGCTTAATCTATGGATTTTTGCAGTTGAAAAATGTATGCACAATGCGCATTAGCACGCGCTTACAAACGGTGATGGATAATAATCTTGAGAAAACCACCATATAACATAACATAACATCAACAGTCACATACGTATAGTCCTAATCCCACAATAAGATTCCCAGAGTCGTGGGTAACAGGAAATACGAGTACCAATGGTACCATAACACCCAGAAATATATTTGTTCCGCAGCGGGAATCGAACCCACAACCTCTCGCATCTCAGCCAGCTACTTGCCCGCCACGCCACAGATACAAATCTGGTCTGTTGACATGTTTACTCATAGTAGTTTTTTTTTTAATTATTGTTCATAAATCTATGTGAACTTGGGGAAATATAAAATTGTGTAACACTTTGGTACCGTTTATTTAAATGTAACAATCCCAACCCTACTAAATTACACTTATCTCTAACATCTAAGGGACCATCTTATCTTTGAGAACAGCATCCGGGCGGTGACGTCATCAATGGCGTCTTCTGCGATTGTGAGTCTGAAGTGGGTTATCTAAATGTTTGAGTGTCTTCCCTTTGTTAGAATTATGCCGAACAATTTGCTAATTTAGTTTGAAACCATTTTTCTAATTGTTCATTTTGATTTTGATACTTCAAGGTAAGAGCCAATTTCACCATACTCTGTTAGTAGGTAAATGTCTTGTTAAATCTAACCATTGGTCAAGGTGGCAGATAATCTTTGAAAACACCTTTCAAAAAGCATTGGTTACACTTATAAGTTGTTTAACCGCCTGTTATTTGTTGGTGAAATCAAACCTAAGAGTAATTTTGAAATATATTTACGAAGGTAGTTTCGCATCCATGCTTCTTTTACATCAAATTAGGGTATGCCATCTTTACGTACTTTGATTACATGGTAACTTAGTTTATTTTAGAAAACTTACGACTATACACCACGTACTTTACTATTCTCCTGCTGACGTTTCGTTGACCATTTTGAGGTCCTTCCTCATGAGCACCGACCGCGACCACGCTCAAAGGTCGTGCGCCGAGAACTGAATAGTAAAGTACGTGGTGTATAGTCATAATTTTTCTAAAATGATACCAAGCCACGATAACTTCAATTCTATTAACTTAGTCTATGCTAAATCACATCAAAAACATTTTCAAATCGTTCATTTATAACACCTCATCACAAAAGCTTTACCGAGATAACCGTCACCTGCCAGTCCTGCCACTTTAGGAGGTAAGTGTAAGTAGAAAGCAGTATGCCGGTGCTGGTATGCCGGTTGCCAAGTGGCAAGTGACCACTTGTAACTCGTACTTAAAATTTTTATGCTAAGGAATAGTGATTTCTTTTGAAGTTTTACACAGCAACATTTTTCTAGTGGAAATATCCGTAAGTGCACTACCGGTTTTCGAACCCATAGCAATAACTTTCTTGCCAATCCTAATAGGTATATAAGCATTGCATTCAGTCAGGCACTGTGCTTGATTTCAACGGAGTTTTGATACTCCATTAATGATATCGGAAGTCACAGTCACAAGCATCTACAAAAGCAGTGCAAAAATAAAACATAAAAAACCAGCTTCATACATAAAAGCGATCTTATGAGATAAAAAGTGTCTGGATAAAGTGCCGTTTTATCTGAGATCGATAATGGATTCGGATTAACGAGTTTGGCAGAATCGATCGTGAGAGCTTTAAGATGACAGTGGCGGATTTTCAGGATTTCAGTAGAAAATTTTGAGGGTAAATTTTGGTACTATATCAAACAACAATTCAGTATGGAACGCGGTCTAAACATAAACATGGTTTACCACGACACAATTGACTTAAAACTCTGAAAAAATTAGAGATATGCTTGAACTAAATAAATATGAATAACTCAATCTTAGAGCATTTATACAAACTAAGAACTCAAGGGTGAACAACATACATTAATTTTGTAATGAAAAGAAATAACTTTTCATTTAAAAAACCGACTTCCGCCATTGTATTCGACTAAATAATTTTGGATGAAAAAAAAATTATGAAAGAACCATAGTGGTGAAAGGATTATGATACTTTCTGAATGCAAATGCTTGGTTTGTTGCTGAAAATATCGAAATCGCCATATGTATGCCTACAATATTTGAGGAGTTCCCTCAATTCCTCATGGATTCCATCATCAGAACTGGACTCTGAAAAAAATGGGACCAATCTGGAAGTATATCTATTCAAATAAAAAAAGAATTTTCCAAATCGGTTCATAAACGCCGGAGATATGAGGTAACAAACATACAAAAAAAAAAAAAAAACGAATTGAGAACCTCCTCCTTTTTGTGAAGTCGGTTAAAAATCGTTTTACACACGTTACCAATACGAAATTGTAACGGAATGAAACGTTATTATAATCATGAAACTAGATTAAAACGTTATATACACGATATTGAAACAAGAATGTAATAATGTATACTACTAAAAAGTTTGGTAGAAAGTTTCGTCTCATCACGTCTAGTTCAATGGTCGAAATAAATCGACCTATGATATATATACGTTATTTGCAGATCATGCAAACATTTGTCCTACAACGGGAATTGAGCCCGCAACCTCTTGCATCTCAGCCAGGTACTCGCCCCCCGCACCTGAGAGGTCGTCAAAAAAAAGATGGTTTCAGTATTTCTACCATATAGCTACAGACAAAATACTCACGATGCAGTATTTAGCGTTGGCGGGACAAGTCTCTAGATGCGTTGCTGTGCGGTTGTTACACGGTGTGATAGAGCCCACACCATCACTGTATGAACCACATTTCCAGCATTTAATGGCACTTGATGCTGCAACCAGGGTCAAGAGGATGCCGACAGTCGCCAGTCTGGTTGTGTTTGACATTTTCTGGAGAAAAGAAAAAAGATTTGTTGTTTTGAAACGAGAATTTAAAAACGTTGATCAAAAAAACGTTAAAAACTATATTTAAACGAAACCTTTAAGTAGCAAACTTTTTTAAATTTACTAAAAACTTTATTTTCAGTTAAGTAAGAAATTAATAAATGAAAACTTTGGTGAATAACTCTCAAAACGAAACGAAACGTTTTGATATGGATATTGCATGCTGATGCTGATTAACGTATAGGGGTAATTCAGGGTATATTCAGGGTGCTCCGAGGTACCACACAAGCGCTTCCCACCTAGTAGTAAGAAGGATCATCAAATTAAGCCAAGTTGTGTTTGTTACCCTGGTTGATGGCTTGGTCGCATTAGAACATGAGTTAAGTATTAGAGGATTCAAAATTATCCTTATGATTTCCATGAATAAATTACTTTTTGGTTTGATTTATATATTCTATCCCTGTATTAAATTTGGTTTGGTTGAGTAAAAAACAAACACTCAAACTTTCGCGTTTACAATAATAATAAATTAGAAAAAAGATTATGTTTCCATGGGTTTCTTAGTGCTCATCAAATGATTTTCTATGAACAAAAACATCATACAATCATAGTCAGTTTTTTGAGTTGAAAAGATAACATCCTCACGGTAAAACAACCGAGATTTTTAATTATTCGCGTGACACTTTGAGTGGCGTGAAGGGCTTGCTAACAATGCACGCTATACAAATGCTTCTGAGACAAGATGTTAGATTGTTGCTTAAGGGCTTATAGAAGACTAGCTAGGACTTTATTCTGCTTTTTCAAAACGAGACGTCGCCCATTTTTATTTTATTTTAATTTCTAGTGTATTTTTTAAGTTATTTCGTGTAATTTTGGTGGAATTTTAACCGGTGTAGCTTAAAGAGCACATGGTAGTGAATTTAAATATAAGTAATTGCGTGTCTTTTGAAATGGATGGAAATTGTCCACGGAACATTCTAGTGAAAATATGCCATCGCTTTATTAGAAACATGATTTGGCTGAGACTTGACCTAACTTTAACAAAATAATTACTTGACATTGGCAAAATTCAGGAATTCCTCATAGGCTAAATAAAGAGTTAAAAAAAAGTAAGAGCAGCTAGAGAATTTTGAATTTTGAAAAAATCCATACTGACTCGGATTAAAAATTATCTATATGTTTTAAAATGTTAGGTCATCAATTCGAATGAATTCAGATCCGAAAATTGGCGTTGCGTTGGGAGTGGAAGAAAGACGTTGTAAATACGAGTACGTGTGCCAGATACCGCAGGAAGTCGGTGGATGGAGGTGGCTCAAGACCGTTTGTCGTGGAATTCTAAGGCGGAGGTTTATGTTCAAAACAGGACTTCGATAGGCTGACGATGGAGATTGTTTTATTGCGCCTGATACCAGGATCTTAGAGGTCGATGCAATTTTATGTATTATTTCTAAGCGTAGTTATTACCACCGCATTTTACTAAGGGGTGCAAAATACGAATTCCTTACTGCCATCAACGAGCGAGCATGTTAAAGTAAATATTATGTAGTTTTTTAGAATTTATGGAATAAGTACATAAGAGATAAATATTATTATTTTTATAGGATCACCCCAGGATGATCACCTACACAGCAAAGAACAACAATTAAAATCGTACCAGCCATCACAAAGTAATCGATTACAAACATAAATAAACATAGCTGCCCAATAGAAAGTCTCCATGTTTTTGAAGTCGGTTAAAAAAGACAAGAAATCCTATCAGTTCCAGTAAATTTGTCACAAACATCCACCCATCAATACTTCATTGATAAATCTTCAGATCGACAGCTGTTCTAAAGCAATCACTTTACCCCAAAGCCTCAAAAACCTTTACGGGATAATCAACTTAAACACAAAGGTTTAAAGTGTAAAGTTGTGTGGATGCGAGTTGGCACAATGCCATAGAGAGACTTTGCGAAAGTCTAGCTTCGTTTGGTAGGTTGAAAGGACTTCGTCATGGTGCGGACCTTTAGCCTAAAGTTCACCAACACAAAGGGGTGGTTTAACTGTCTAGCCTTACCAATTTATTTTAAACAGATGTATATCTACTCTAATACTAAAATATAAAGATTAAAAAACTAAAAACAATACTTAAATGACAGTCTACGCAAATGCCATCGAAATGAATCTAAAAAATTCATGGAAGTAGTAAGTACTACGTACAAAAGGAATGAGCTCTATCTGTGCATCTTGCAGCTAAAATAAAGAAAATAAAACCTTATCCTAAGGACGTCAGAGTCTTGTTGCGCGCAAAATAAAAATGAAGCCGAGTGAGAGGGCAACCTCTGAACGCTGTGTCCCGTTCTAACAGTGACTTAGAGTTGCCAGAGTTAAGTTGATTTCAATCCTTTCGTTGTTTGTAGGAAATATGAGATTGATGTAATGTAATGAAGTAAAAACATGTACTTCTAAAATGTTTCTAAATATAAATAATAATTGATTACCAACATGTTAAAGCAAGATTATTTGCTGCTACGTGTAAAGCCTTAAAAAAAATTAGCGATTGGCGTATTGGTTTTTCTTTTATTTGTATGCATGGAAGTAATAAGTACTGTACATATACTCTGATTTTTAATAATGATGATAAGTGACATGTATGTATGCCTTATGTGAATTTACACGTATGCTACACAATCATGACACTTATACTCACAGTGGCATATCTTGACATTTGTTTGTTTACAAAAATTGTCTGAAATTAAAAATCACGGTATAGTACATATTACTTCCATGTTTGTATGAAATACGAACACTTGACCTGACAACCCCACATGAAATCGCCGACTCGGGCGTTAATGGCGGAGTGTTTTTAAATTTCGTGATATTTTTGAAGAATTTTAGTTAAAATGCGGAGAATTTGTGTCGTGGAGGCTTGCGAAAGCGAGTATTATCCTGATTGTGGTTTATCTTTTCACAGGTAATAGTTTTAAACATAATTTGTTAGTGAAGAATTACGGTGACCATGCATGACTATCCAATCCTAGTTCAAGAACAAATAACTTAAACACCTATGCATTTTGTTATTCCTTTCTCTATTAAAATAACTTTGTTTCAATTTCAGATTTCCTAAAGATCCTAATGTTAGGGAAATATGGATAAATATTATACCCATGAGCTCTACCCGAAAACTGACCGATTGGTTTGCGGCAGAAACTTCACAAGACTGTTTTATTTAGCAATGTCTGATTTAGAATTAAACTTAAATGTAAATTTAACTGTTTTTTCTTACCTAATTAATTAAATATACCACAATAGGTAGCTTATCGTAATTTTATCTCAGTCCAGCTGCATGTCGTGTCCCACAAGGACCAGTAGGCAGTAGGTAAGTACCTACCTATATGACGCGAGTGTGAAAAGCAAGCAAAAACAGCAAATGTATAGTGCCGCAAAGGGCAAGTTTATCATTAGCATCTTCGATTTGAATCCATCTGAAGCAATGTTCTCATGACGTCAGATCACAAATTATTTTTTATAATTATTGTCTTAAATCATATTTCAATATAGTCACCATCGCCAGAGAGGGATAATAGATACAGTTACTGAGCTCTCGCTCAGCTTCAATTTTGCGACAACAGCTCATTCCTGTTGTACGTAGTACTTATTACTTCCATGAAAAAATTACATTAAGATACAGCTCTTCTATGGACAACAGATCATAATATAACTTTTTTTCCATTACGATACAACTTCACTTGGACCAAGGAGGTTGCAATGCAGTTTTTCTATACATAATCTGTGTACGCGGCGGAACACGCTCGCGCGTATGTAGGTATTTAAGCGCTAAACGTTTACAAATAAATGCAAATATAAGCTGTAATTTTATGCAAATTTCATTGTCAAATTAGTTTTTGTTTTAAAAAATGTCTGAAAACGACAGTAGGTAGCGATACTGAAGAAAATTTTTCACCACTGGACATTCTCGAAGCTGCAACGAACAAATGAACCACTTACCGGCGAAATCTAGAAGGTATTACAATAAATGTTACCAAGACTTTAAAATATAATATTACCTATTTCATGAGATTAGATAAATTAGTGTATGAAACTGCACATAATTTGGTCTTATTATGCAACAGTTTCATAAACTACTATTTCATACTAGCTGTCATTATAAATTATCGTTCAAGCTGAGCCGTTTGTGTTGGTTAACTTTGGGCTATGTAGTTTCCGCAAACACGCCTTTTCCCCTGAAGGCGTAGGCATTAGCTTCAAAGGGCCTTATTTCACCATGGGTTGCACAGTCGCTGGAATATAGACGTGACAAGTGGTGAGCTCATCGCCACCATTGCTTTCCATGACCAACTCGGCTAACGCTTTCTTCCAGTAATAACACACTCCTAAATAAGTCAGCAGCCAGAACAAAAATTGCCTAATAATTCCAGCCCTCTAATTACAGTAGTAAATGGCAATGGGCATCAAGACAATGGCGATCATTTTGGCAGCCTAAAGTGCTGTCCAAATCATTCGAAACTTGAAAGGAGGAATATTTAGGTCAAGAAGTTTTCCCTATTCATGTTTCAAAGTCAAAGTCAAAGTCAAAAAGAACTTTATTCATTGAAATAACAAGGATCATTTTGAATCGTCTTATATAAAATTAAATTACTCCTGTTCCAACGCGACCAAGCCTAGAAGAATCAGGCAACAAACTCGGCTTGGCTTACATAAATGGTCCGTCTTACCACTAGGTGAGAAGCGCCTGTGTCGTGCCTCGGAGCAAGGAGTTGCTGATACATAGTAAATGAGAACTTAAAAACCTTAGGAAGGTAGTCAAAAGTAAATAAACATCAGCAAAAATATGCAAGACAGCGCACGCTACGCTTGTTAATACTTATAAATAATAATCTAATACAAACATGTAAATAGGTAAGTACAGATATTGCAAATTTCCATTTTAGCAGTCGAGGGGCAGAGCGACATCAGGCCACGCGGCTTTATCATTAATATAGTCATCAAGAGTGTAATACGCTTTCTTAATTAGATTCATCTTTATGTAGGATTTAAATCTGCGAATAGGAAGTTTAAATGATTAATAATTTATAATAATAATTTTCATAAGATTTAGATAGCGCTTAGGCTGCCAAAATGATCCCCATTGATGAGTTCCCCATTGCCATTTGGTATTGTAATTAGGGGGTGGGTTCCATTACAAATTCTATCAAAACTTGGCCCAGTAGATACTTGAATACTTACGTATACGCAACAATGACGAAGCAGGATTTTAACAGCGCAGCGGTTTTAGAAAGCGACAATGAATTGAGGATGACGGGACTTTTTGAGTTAAAAAGAGTGTTATAAGAGCTTTATAATAGGTGTACAAATATTTTAGAATAGATGCAAAAATGGGCCACACAGAACACTCAATGTTTGGACTTGTTAACCGACTTCACAAAAAAGGAGGAGGTTCTTACCTCATACCTCCGTCGTTTATAAACCGATTCGAAAAATTCTTTTTTTATTAGAAAACATATACTTCCAGATTGGTCCCATTGTTTTTAGAATCCAGTTCTGATGATGGATTCCATGAGGAATTGAGGGAACTCCTCAAATATTGTCGGCATACATATAGCGATTTTGATATTTTCAGCAACAAATCAAGCATTTGCATTCAGAAAGTATCATAACCCTTTCACCACTGACTTTTTCATAAAAAAAAAACCATCCAGATATTTAGTCGAATACAATGGCGGAAGTCAGTTTTTTAAATGAAAAGTTATGAGTTAAAAAGAGTGTTATAAGAGCTTACAAATATTTTAGAATAGATGCAAAAATGGTCCACACAGAACACTCAATGTTTGTACTTGTTTTGTTAGTAGTAGAACTTCTTGTGAAATGTCCGGGGAAGTAATACTGCCTATTTCTGCTGACAAGCTGTAGTGCTCGCATTGCTGTGTTCCAGTTTGAAGGGTACGGGTGCTGGTGAAATTACAGGCACATGAGACTTTATCTTTATGTCTTAGGATTGGCAGCGCGCGTGTGATGCCCCTGGTGTTGTAGGCTTCCGGCATTGCTAACTTTCCATCAGGTGGGCCGTATGCTTATGAATAAATAGTGGGTCTATCTTTAGGGTAGGTTATATTTATAGGATACATAATAATGTAACATATAGAAAGATTGATTAATTAAATTGGACTTTTAAAAGATTTTAGTTGTTTTTTTTACATAGTAGTTATTTATACAAAAACATGATTGGGGTTGCATCAATAAGCTAAAATAGGTTAATATACTGTGTTATGGTTTTTGATACCTTCCTTCGGTTGTCACCTTATTTATAATGTTAACTTTTGAAAACACTATTATTATTTTTCACTCTTGATACACAAGTTGTACAAAAGTAGCTTCATGGCTTGTCATAGTGTTTTATTTTTAACCGACTTCCCAAAAAAGGAGGAGGTTCTCAATTCGGTTGTTTTTTTTTTTATGTTTGTTACCTCATATCTCCGGCGTGTATGAACCGATTTGGAAAATTCTGTTTTTATTTGAATAGATATACTTCCAGATTGGTCCCATTTTTTTTCAGAATCCAGTTCTGTTGATGGAATCCATGAGGAATTGAGGGAACTCCTCAAATATTGTAGGCATACATATGGCAATTTTGATATTTTCAGCAACAAACCAAGCATTTGCATTCATAAAGTATCATAATCCTTTCACCACTATGGTTCTTTCATATTTTTTTTTCATCCAAATATTTAGTCGAATACTAAGGCGTAAGTCGGTTTTTTAAATGAAAAGTTATAATAATCGAATTCAACTCTCCCAGCTATCGTCCACAAAAGCAATTTAATTGAAAACAGGCTATCCCCAAAGTTCAGCAGCGACATTCATAACAACAAACTATTACAACTTTCACTTCGCAAATGAATTCCTAGGTTCGAGTTCTGGGGCAAATCTATAGGGATTCATGTGTCCATACTCAGAGATGTCTATTTTTAACCACAGATATAACCCAAATAACAGGCATTTGAGGAATCATTACTATATATGTGAGACTGGTTTAGAAAATAAAAAAAAGTTGGAAGGATAGGCCCTTACCACCCCCCACCCCCCCATTTCCCCCATTTTCATGAAAGATAAAGCCTGCCTAAATGAAGCCACTGTCCAAACCTTGGGTCACTTACAAACTTTCTATTGGTACAGTTTCGTAATCTAGTAGAGTTTCTACCACGTACCAACATTGAGGTTTATCAGAGCGGCGAGGCTATAGACACTCACACGATTAGTACAGCTATACCTACTGCACACTGGTGCTATTACAGCAGCACTGCACTGAAAACCCGAAAAGATTGATCTAACCTTTTTGAACGAGCGAAGCGAGTTCTCTGATTCAAGTTGGAAGAATCAGCGTTTGTTTTGTATGTATGTATGTATGTATGTATGTATGTTTGTCCGATGAAAACTTCCAAACCGTTAATCCGATCTTCATGAAATTTGGTATGGGGGTAGATAGTATTGGTACAATTTGTAGATAAGGTTATGGGCTATATCGATCAGGGGGTTGCTGAGATATTGGGGTCTAAGAGGGGTAAAAAAAATAAAAGTGGGACAGTCAGATCAAGTGGGTTGTCTAATGAAAGCGCTTTGATTGGACATTTCAAAACTGTTTTTAATAATTATTTAGCCTTAGTAGTTTCGAGATATTAGGGAAAATAAAAAACGTAAAAACCCAAAATTCTAGGGTACTTCCAGCAATCCCACAATGCTGAAATTTGGTATGCTTGTGGCTTTTGTGTCACAACTACAGGGAAAAGTCTGAAATTGAAGAATTTAGAAACTTGTACTCCATAAAACACATACCAATATAACATCCATTGTTGATCTCCCATTTCTAAGAATTTGAATGACGTTGGAGTTCTATAGTTATCATCAAAAGGACGTTTTCAATTAATTCGTCAGGTAATTGATATAGGTACTAACAGGTATGTAGTATAACTACGCCCCGTTGCTTAGCCCTATTCAAAGGTTAATTCGATGATGTGTAGGAAATTAGAGTAGTTACTGGTAGATCCTGTACTGTACTGGTAGACCTCGAGGGGAAAATTTTCAAAAATAATATATACATAGAAAATATGGAAATTACTTAGTTAAGTAGTCGGGCTGATAAAGGTGTTATCGCGAGGTCTCAGTTCGGGGCGAACCACTAGTGTTTTGAACGCAAAACTGTATTTTCTCAAAGCAAATAATAAAACGAATTGAAAACGATTATACGAATTTTACTTGTGAAAAAATATTTTGACATTACTTCTTTCGAGAAGAAAATTTGATATGTGGAAAAAAAAACGATTACACTTCAGCCAGTATTAAATCGTATAGGCTTCAAACTTCATGGAGATATCATTTGAGGCCGTAACAACTAGTTTAAACCATTTTGATTGGTTAGTAAAGCACGTACCTGCATGATTTGTTAAATCAACTTTTTTTTGTAAAATCTAATAAATGTCATGCTGCGGTTGTTTATACATTATTTAGTATTGAATCTACTTAAATGGAATCAACATTACAAAATTCAACTATTGGGTTTTTCAGTGTGTGCACTGTGCAGTAGTAGTACTCGTGCTTTACGAGTTTTGCATGGATAACATTGTTGCCGTTTATGGAAACGTTGATGCAAAAGGCCTAGAACATTAAATTTATTGGAGTGGTGTTGGGGGGAAGAGACGTATGCCCAGCAATGGGTTGCTTAAATCTGCCAATGATGATGGTAATGATGATGATGGCGAGTTATATGCTTAGAGAGGAAGAAGATACAGGATAATATAACAAGCATAGCGTGTGCTGTCTTGCATATTTTTGCTGATATTTATTTACTTTTGACTACCTTCCTAAGGTTTTTAAGTTCTCATTTACATTTATCAGCAACTCTGTCACGGTAAAATCTCCAACCAGTCTGCCGGCTAGCTAAGAGACACTTCAAATCGTCAGGACACGGGATTCGAACCCGCTGTGTGTTACCAACGCTGCGTGACATTAATCAGCGTGTATTCCTACAAGAATTTAGATAAGGGGTTAGGTGGTCCCTCGCCAAAGAAACTACCCAGGTTCCAAACACAGTTTACTACAAGAAACTAACAGAGGGTCCAATTATTCTACTATACTATTACAAAGATATCACCAATCTAGAATCTTCCCTAGGGGTCCAGTTGGTATCCAAACGCAAGAGCTTCCAGGGTCGTCTACCGAGTCGTCGGCTGTGGCCCTCGCCAGCAAGTAGGCGGGGGGGGGGGCGCTCGTTCTCAGGGGGTACACCAGGGAGCGGCAACGTATCCTTCACTATACACTTGCGACTGCGGAGACTCAAAATGCCAAAACCCGCCAGGGTCTGTGGCGCACCAGATCAACAGGGCACCACTCGGTCCTCTACGACCAGCTCCAAAACGGGGAACAACCTCTCGGATTCCAAGTACGGTTCCTCTAAGGTCTCACGACGACCCGTCGCGTTGCGCGCCTCCCGCCGAATCCTTTCGTCCTCCGAGCTCTGGCCGTTGCGAACCCTTCTTCCCCGCACCTCCGAATAGCCAACGCCTTATACCGGCAGACGAATTCAAAAACTCCACCAATCAGTGGTTTGCAATATTCGTTCTCCACGGCGTCAGCGTCACCTGGTGTCCGGTGGCGGAAGCTGCCGCTTAGCTACCGAGACAATATCCCAACGCGGGAAAACTTAAACCGAATAAACAGTATCATTACAACTCCTTGCACGCAGGCGCTTCTCACCTAGTGGTAAGACGGACTATTTATGTAAGCCAAGCCGTATTTGTTGCCTGATTCTTCTAGGCTTAGTCGTGTTGGAACAGGAGTAATTCTAGTTTATGCAAAGACGATTCAAAATTATCCTTGTGATTTCAATGAATCAAATTCTTTTGACTTTGATTTTGACTTTGATCACATCACACATCACATCAGCAGTCTTTATATATGTCCACTATTGGACGAAGCTTATACCATATAATGCAACAGGAGGAAATGCCAAAATCACTACGCTTGGCAATCGGATTAAAGATCACAGTATTTGTGTTGAGTACTCAGATAGATGCTACTGCCTATCCCCTGGTGTAATCTCTTAGTTAACTTTTATGACAGCCACGAGAGGAGACGGAGGGGTCTATTCTTAGGCCGGGCACACCACAGCACAGATAGAGGATACAAATTGGTAATTCCCCTCTCTTTCATGACTTTCCCCCATCCCAGGGTATTAAATTAACCGAATGACTCCCCCGAGGACTAACTATTCCTTTATGCATAAACATTAGGCCGTAATGGTAGAACTTTTAATTAAACAACTCAACTTGAAACGTAGAATTTTAATGGTATGAAAATATTTAGAGAAAACATGTTGTGAACTCTTCGTTGTATCACTGGTTCTTTGTTGGTGTGCTTTAGGTTAGAGATGTCCAGTGATGGTGACAGGATGGAGTTTGCCTCGCTGGTAAACGACTTGTTAGTCAGGATGCCAGGATGTCTTCATCCTGGCAAAATACTTGAAAAAGAAACCCTAATACCCTATTATTATTCAAATATTTGTACGTTCTGCAGATATTTGTTCAGGGTGTTCTGAGTATCTTCTACGTATAATAAAAAATATCTATCTGTGTAATGTAGTGTATTAAAGTATATCAGATATCAAGTACCCATAGCACAAGCTCTGCTTAGCTTGGGGCTAGATAATTTTGTGTGAAATGTCCAACATTTATTTATTTATTCATTTATTAGGGTATTTTTTTGTTGAGGTTATCCTCAACAAAACTACATTATTATATTGTAACCCTACCCCAGCTAATGATTCCCAAATGCCAGTTATTCTGACTCAGAAATAGAAAGGGGAAGGAATGCAAAACTTTCCCAGAAAATCGGGAATAATAATGAACGGTTTGGATTTTTTTTCGTTTTTCGAGAGGCAGGTAATTGGCCGTTTGGCGTACAGTCAGCGATATGAACAATTTCTCAAAGTTGAATTTTATGCTTAAAGCTAACAAAATTGGTTATAAAATGCAATAATAATATATGTAGGATTAGCATTCGCCCGCGGAGAGTAGTGAATTTCGAAGTGATAAATTTAAATAACTTTTCATTTAAAAAACCGACTTCCGCCATTGTATTCGACAAAATATTTGAATGAAAAAAAAAATGATGAAAGAACCATCGTGGTGAAAGGATTATGATACTTTTTGAATGCAAATGCTTGGTTTGTTGCTGAAAATATAAAAATCGCCATATGTATGCCTACAATATTTGAGGAGTTCCCTCAATTCCTCATGGATTCCATCATCAGAACTGGATTCTGAAAAAAATGGGACCAATCTGGAAGTATATCTATTCAAATAAAAAAAAATACAACCGAATTGAGAACCTCCTCCTTTTTTGGGAAGTCGGTTAAAAAGTATGTTGATTCTGTTTTGAATCCAAGTTTTACCTACAAGTTTACAAGTTAAGTTACCTATCTTTGTAACTCATCAAAATGATCCCACTCGTTTTGGCCAACATTGAAACAAACAAAGGAATAGATAAACTTACAATGTTTCACTTAAGTATATAATATTTGTAAGGATAAGTATGTAAGAACAACTTGACCAGCAAGTATCAAAATCATCATCATCATCACCTGGTTAACGTTGGATTATGTCCCTCCTCTCCCATAAAAGGCCACGTTGGACGGTCTTAAGGCACCTCCATCCACTGACTTTCTGCGGCCATCGGAATGTAGATGCGGGCCGTCCTACTGTATTGTTTCATGGTAGAAATATATACAAAATGGTTCACAAACTATTGGTTTAGCGAACCAGGATAGTAGTGGATCTCACGGCTCAGGGACTTTTTCTATGCCACTGATACTTAACACACATGGTACTAAACACTTCCACTTTAAAATCATGTTGTTAATAATTAAAATAATAGTAAAATAAAATAAAAATTAAAATTAAACTGATTCAAATTGTGTAAACGCCCAATTTTTGGTGTTGACTGTACCATTCCAATCAGGTATGGAAGTTTTATTAGGTCTAGAAAATAGGATTTAAAACCGAACGGCGAGATTAATTGAACTGTTCGTTTGGATTTGGTCATTCCACTGGTCGACGGGTGAATTACCAGTTCCAGAGTTTTACAGTTGGAACGAAACTGCTGTAATATTCTACGTTCTCTAGCGATGGCCACTGAAAGTTTGTGAGTATTGAGAATCACACTTTATAATACTAATGTTCAAGAATCTTAAAATTACTAAGCACTTAAGGCACGGTATGATCCTAAAATCTAGACACCCAAAAACCAAATTGCTTTACACAAACGGCTTTGTTTAAAGTCGAAAATCGCATGTCATATTATTTGACTATGAAACTGATTTTCACTTCAGACTGTATTCATTTTGAGGGTTTTTTTAATAAATCGAAATTTACAAAATCATAATTAAAAATATGCGGTTAGAAATTTAAAATACGAGTTTAGCTATTCGTAAAAAAGATTATGATGTTGCCGCTCAAAAAGCATTTGAATGCCAAAGCTTTTTTATATTGTATATTTTTGTTTCCCACCAACCAATTTCGATGGTATACAAATAGATTATGACCTGGATTGAGATATAGGCTACTTTTAATACGGTTACCACCAGAATGAAGCCATGAACAGACACTACCTAGTTCAACATTAAACTGCAAAGTTGGCCATTCATAAAAACCAAGCACCAAATTCACAGATATGCTAATAAAATTTTGAATTTGAAATTAAGCCAACTGACTGTACCGTCGATTTATCATGTAGATTATCACCATCAGTTGCCTTCGTATAAATGAGGCAATTATATCTTCTGGATGAGACATTGATGAGTTAAGAATTATAGCAAGATGATTTAAAGACATTTTCATCCCATCAATTCGAAAAGGACAACTTGGTTCGCCTTTAAGTGCGCCCAAAGGTGGTGTTTTCTACAAGAAACTTTTATGAGTGTATCTTTGCCGCGCACTTTTTGAATTTGGAACATCTTAGTATTCGAACACAAATATTGTTTGAATAAATACTGGCTGGTATATACGACAGCCCATAGTCGCGCCCCACGCCGGCTGAATAAAAAAAGACAAATGAAAAACGCGCGAACTACAACCCGCGTTTTCGTAAATTTTCACGGATTGTTAGAAATTCATGGTTTTGTTTGTAATAAAATATGAGGCGACTTTTATTTTCTTATGGTGATGAAAAGTAGAGTGTAACACTCGGGCGTAAAATATATTTTTGGCTCGGGCGACGTACTTTGAATACCTCGCTACGTTCGGGATTCTACTAAAGAATCTCTCGCTACGCTCGGGATTCTACTAAAGAATCTCTCGCTACGCTCGGGATTCTACTCTAGAATCCCTCATTTCGCTCTGGATTCAAAAAAGCGCCCTCGCCATCAAAATATTATTTTGCTCCCTTAAGATACAATCTACTATTTTTGTGGCAAATAGGTAAACGTTTTCTTTCTTTCTTTGTGACCGATGGTGAAAGAAACTGAGCCTTTTCACCACACTGGTTCTCTAATTTCCAATGTAATTGAAACACGAAGAAACCATCTTTCACCGTGCCTTTTAATGGTTGACCATTAAATATTTAAAGCTTTGCCACTTGGGACCAATCCCAATCGGATTGGTTCGCCGTTCGGCCACCATTTGGTTTATCCTGTCGATGTTGCCAAAGTTTGAAATTGGAATTCATCGTCAGCCAATAACTTCGGCTTCGAGTTTTAGAGTCATGCGAGGTTGCGATGCATAAAATTCAATTAGGAAGAAGATTTTCTTTTTATTCACGTAAAAACAGAGTCTTCTATTACCATAACTGATTTATTTGGGCTCTTCCTGATAATGCCAAGCTGAAGCGCGACCGCTATATCAGCCTTATAACTTTTCATTTAAAAAACCGACTTCCGCCATTGTATTCGACTAAATATTTGGATGAAAAAAAATGATGAAAGAACCATAGTGGTGAAATACCACACATACATAGTGGTGAGGATTATGATACTTTTTGAATGCAAATGCTTGGTTTGTTGCTGAAAATATCAAAATCACCATATGTATGCCTACAGTATTTCCCTCAATTCCTCATGGATTCCATCATCAGAACTGGATTCTGAAAAAAATGGGACCAATCTGGAATTATATCTATTCAAATAAAAAAAAAATTACCAAATCGGTTCATAAAAAAAAAATACAACCGAATTGAGAACTTCCTCCATTTTTGGGAAGTCGGTTAAAAAATATCATTTTTGTTTCGTGCATCTGTGTAGTCTTGAGTGGAATTAAGTTATTCATTGTAACGGTAATTTTGCTAACCTTCTGTTGTTTATAGCGAGGATATTCTGATTTATTTAGTAGGTACTAGTGAAACGCCCGTGGCTTGGTCCGTGTGATTTTTTTTCCATGCAAACTTCAACAACCTGCTGCTCCTTACAACTTTGCAAACTACGACCACCTCATAGCGTGTTGTTAACGTTAGTCAGCCTGCGCTAGTTTTCTTGCATACTGGTTCATAAAATTTTTTGCTAAAATGAACTAATTTGGTTTAGTTTTGTTAGTAGTAGAACTTCTTGTGAAAGAGTTCGTCCGGGGAAGTACCACCGTACCAATTTCTGCCGCCAAGCAGTAGTGCTCGCATTACTGTGTTTCGGTTTGTAGGTGCCGGTGAAATTACAGGCACATGAGACTTTTCATCTTTATGTCTCAGGGTCGGCAGCACGTGTGTGATGCCTCTGGTGTTGCAGGCGTCCATAGATAGGCTACAATAACTACTTTCCATCAGGTGGGCCGTAAACTTGATTGCTTGCCCTAGTACTATAAAAAAAAAACAAAAAAAAACTAGCGTTATCTATGACTGACCTAAGCTTATTCGAGATCTGTCTGTGTCTGATTACAGACGGAGCGAGAATCGTTATTTACGCACAGAAAAAAATGTCGCCAATTTTTCATCATAAGGGTGTTCGAGCTATTTATCAATATCTCCACGAACAGGCTCAATATAGAAGATTAATCGAATCATTGCCGTTTGAGATACATTCTTTGTCTAGTTCTCTTTGAAACACTTTGAGGGTTCCGCATTACCTCAAAACGAAACCATTAGGGACGCATTAAAAATGTACCGCTATTATGATATTAAGATTAAAGTATCTTCTGGTAAAATGTAGTGGAAGCTTCAAAAAAAAATTATTTTGAATTAATTAATTGTCTATTAATTAATTCAAAATAAGCGGCCTAAGAATAGTATTTTTTATTTAGAAATGTATTAATGTTCTAACTTAAAATAACTAGTGGTTTGCCCTGAACTGAGACCTCGCGATGACTTCTTTATCAGCCCGACTACTTAAGTAAGTCATTTCCATATTTTCCATTATTATTTTTGAAAATTTTCACCACCTTTTTGACTAAGCAACGGGGCGTAATACTACATACCTGTTAGTATATTAAGTATCTGACGAATGACATGATAACGTCCTTTTGACGAAAACAATAGAACTCCAACGCCATTCAAACTCCTAGAAATGGGCGATCACCAATGGATTTTACATTGGTTATTGTTTTATGGAGTACAAGTTTCTAAATTCTTAAATTTCAGACATTTCCCTGTATTTGTGTCACAAAAGCTACAAGCATACCAAATTTTAGCTATGTGAGATTGCTGGAAGTACCATAGAATTTTTGATTTTTACGTTTTTTATTTTCCCCGACATCTCAGAAATTACTTAGTCTAAATACTTATCAAAAACAGTTTTGAAATGTCCAACCAAAGTGCTTACATTAAATACCCCAATTGATCTGACTGTCTCAGATTTTTTTTTTTTACCTTCTCTTGGACCCCAATAGCTCATCAACCCCCCCGACCGATATAGCTCATAACCTTACCTACAAATTGTACCAATACTATCTACCCCCATATTAAATTTCATGACCAGATGAATTTTATGATCGGATTAACGGTTAGGAAGTTTTCATCGGCAAACATACATACATACATACAAACGCCGATTCTTCCAAGTTGACTCAGAGAACTCGCTTCACTCGTTCAAAAATGGGAAACATTGACAAAGTTGTGAATAATCATATATATATACATGTACGGAAGCCACGGGGAGCAAGTCCAACTTACAGTTTACTGTGTTCTTTATTTATCTAAGCGACACTCAAAGAAAATGGCCGAAAGTTTCTTATATTTGTGAAAAATGGGAAGAGAGTTGGTTCGCAGTGCCTCGGTGTTGAGTTAAAAGAGAATTTGTACTTAATACGATTTACTGACTTGTTTTTCTGTATTTATGGAAGAAACAGGTGAGGAGGCACAAATTTATACGATAAGAAACTCATTGGCTGATACCTAGTTGCTAAAAATAGGGATGTTTGTTGACCGAGCGAGCGAAGCGAGCGAAGTTTTTGCAAAAACTGGCAAAATTTGCTTTCGTCTGTACGGATGTATGAATATCCTTTGTAAGGTATATTACCGTTACATCCGGTACCAGAACGTTGCGAATAAAAATATTTTTTTTTGTAGGTTGTGTCAATTGCTTGTCTAACGGTCTCAGGTGCTTAGAGAATTTATGTTCTAAGACTCAGGTGGCTCGCCTACTCTGTTGAGCAGAATATACTACATCTTAATTGTAACGACATTCTTAGATTATTTAATTAGAGATTAAATTCAAATACCTTATTTAATTAAGTTGGTAAAAATTTAATCACTATGTAAAAATTTTTATTTTTGCAAACCTGTTTTTGTCAAGATCTTATTTACTAGTTACTAGCTGCGCCCCGCGGTTTCACCCGCGTGAATAATGATGAAAATTAATGATGATGATGAAAAGTAGCCTTTGTGTTAATCCAGGGTATAAGGTATCTTTATACCAAATTTCACTCAAATCCATTCAGCCGTTTGAGCGTGAAGAAGTAACAAACATAATATACTATAATTTATTTATTTAAATAAATAAATTATAGTCCTATTTTTAACCGACTTCCCAAAAAGGAGGAGGTTCTCAATTCGGTTTTTTTTTTTTTTTTTTTTTTTTTTAATGTTTGTTACGGCATATCTCCGGCATTTATGAACCGATTTGGAAAATTCTTTTTTTATTTGAATAGATATACTGTAGAAAGGAAAGAAGAAGGTGCTATATTGACCTCATCCGCTCTTTCTTAGCTTCATAGCTGCTGGTACGTGTCTTGGTAGAAATGAGAAGTCCACAGTTCACTTATGATGGTTGTATTAGAACTTCTCAATGGTACACGAAATAGCTATGATAAATGGTTTGATGGTAAATGAATACGCGCCGCCTTCTCGGCGGCTGGTTACGTACTGGCTCGGTGATATAGGCAATGCTGCATTTTGCTTGTTAGGCAAAATACAGAATTGCGTGTTCGGTGTAAACCCGAACATATACTTCCAGATTGGTTCCATTTTTTTCAGAATCCAGTTCTGATGATGGGATCCATGAGGAATTGAGGGAACTCCTCAAATATTGTAGGCATACATATGGCGATTTTGATATTTTCAGCAAGACACCAAGCATTTGCATTCAGAAAGTATCATAATCCTTTCACCACTATGGTTCTTTCATAATTTTTTTTTCATCCAAAATTATTTAGTCGAATACAATGGCGGAAGTCGGTTTTTTAAATGAAAAGTTATCTGATGTATAAGCAATAATATTGTTAAGTTTCATCAAAATCCGTGCTGTAGTTTTTGCGTTAAAGAGTAACAAACATCCATGCATCCAAACAAACTTTCGCATATATATTAGTGAGATGAGATATATACCTATATAATATAGTGTGATTTGTTCGTTAGAAAGTGCTTAATTCAGTTATTCGGTAGCCCAATTTTGTACTAGGTACCGACTCACTGAGTTTGCAAAATCCAGTCCGGTGTTGGCGTCGAATCAAAGGAAACTTCCTAATACTAGACACTCAGCATTTTTTATGAATAAGACCTCATTGTAATCTATATAAAATAAACATTACATAACACCCAACAGTCACATACATAGTTTTGATCCCACACTAGGATTCCCTGTGTCGTCGGTATCTGGAACTACGAGCACCATGGTACCATAACACCCAGACACGGAACAAATAATTGCAGATAATGCAAACATTTGCCCCGCAGCGGGAATCGAACTTGCAACCTCTTGTATCTCAGAAGGCTACTCGCCCGCCGCACCACAGAGGTTGTCGTCGAGATATGATTTTACACTAAGCTTTTTTTGCTCTAGACATAAATTATTTATAACATGAGAGATGAAGAGAAGGCATAAGTTTTTATTAAGTAGTTCAAGCTTATCAAATGTATTGATGATTATGAGTTTACCGACTGATGTTAGTGATGATGATGACATTTTATTCGAAACCAAAAGTTGATCGAAATGCGTGCAAGTAGGTACGTCGCGTCCTTGCTGCGTCCAATAATTCAATAGATAAGTTAATGTCGAATGCTCCTGACCTGACCACTCGATAATAGGTCGATATATTTTATCTATAGTGACTTCTCGTACAAGTTAAAATTCCAGTTTTATAAAAAAATAGAGTTCTTGCAAAATTTATCGAATGTGGATATCACACTCGACCTCCTCCGACCTCTGTGGCGCGGCGGGCGAAAGTTCGCCTGCGACGCAGGAGGTTGTGGGTTTGATTCCCGCCTCGGAACAAATATTTGTACGATCTACAGATATTTGTGTAGGGTGTTATGGGTATTTTCTATGTATAATAAAAAAATATCTATCTACGAAATGTATTGTATTAAGTATATCAGTTATCTAGTACCCATAACACAAGCTCCGCTTATATAGCGTGGAGCTAGATAATGTTGTGTGAAACGTCCAGCATTTTTTTTTTCTAATTCGAAAGTTTGTGAGTATGTTTGTTACTTCTTCACACTCAAACGGCTGAACGGATTTGAGTAAAATTTGGAATAAATAAATGCAGGACATTTTCATACAACATTATCTAGCCCCAAGCTAAGCAGAGCTTGTGTTATGGTATACTTAATACAATACATTACAATAGAAAGATATTTTTTTATCATACAATTATTACAATTATTGTTTTAATATGTAGTTCAGAACGTTAGTTCACAATTTGGCCACGCCAGCTTTCTTTCTGAACAGACTCTATCCTACTTCTTACTAATAGTATAAACACAAAAGTTTGTGAGTATGGATGGATGGATGGATGTTTGTTACTCTTTCACGTAAAAACTACTGAATGGATTTTAATGAAACTTTACAATAATATAGCTTATACGTCAGAATAACACATAGGCTACAATTTATATAGATATTGTGTGAATTGTCCATAATATGACGATAAGTATAAAGTAATTAGGAAAAAATCTACCATCTGCAAGCTATTCTGGCGTGCGCTGCCAAAACCGCTAGAGTTACATTATGATATGATAGAAATGTTTATCTAAAATATTCCTACAAAAAAGCCCTTCACATTATATATCTACATCTTATGTGTAAGCCATTACAGCCAAAATGTGTATAATATTATAAACGCGAAAGTTTGTTACCTATGTATATTATGTGTATGTATACTTCTTCACGCTCAAACAGCTGAACAAATTTGAGTGAAATTTGAAGTGGAGATACCTTATACCCTGGATTAACACATAGGCTACTTTTCATCATCATCATCATCAATTTTCATCATTATTCAGGCGGGTGAAACCGCGGGGCGCAACTAGTGTTATAATATAAGTATATAATAATATGTTTTATCGTGAAAAAAATCCATAACGATTCAACTGTGCCGTAATCTCAGGTCTCGGAGTCTGTGAACCTGCTCGTCTGATAACCTGTCTTCCAGATAACTAGGTGATAACATTTGAGGACGTATAAAACAGCGTTCCATCTTATTCGGAGACAAATAAATCACTTGAACAGTTTGAAATTATACATTACACTGTTTAGACAGAGTACAAAATTAATTTCAGTGAATTTGTTTACAATTAAACTGATGTGCGGTTAAATAGGGTCACTTAGAAAAATCACAATTACCTCCCAAACTATGCAAGATATCGAATTAAAATATAAACCATATTAAAGTATATTTCATACGGCATTAAACAGAAAGTAAAAAACTACCCATCATTAATTAACTAAAAAAATTAATAAACAAATATCAGTTTGGGAGGATTATTAGGTGACCCTATTTAATTGCACGCCAGTTTAATTTTCTTGCACATTGTGTTTGGGTATGTACGTACTAAATAGTTTATTAACAAATATATTTGTTGGCGCGAGAGGTCGATATTGACTTGTACTGACTATTTAACTTTATTATAATTGTACTCTTGTAACTAAGATTAGTGTAAGTGAATAAATGCCGTTTTTTTTTTTATTTTTTTTTTTGTTCAATACCTCCTACACAACTTTAAAGCGGATGTGCTTTTAATATACCACCTAGATAATAATCTTATTTGTTTGAATACTTAATATTGTTTGTCTATTTACTTCTAAATTCTTTATTTTTTTATTATAGTCAGAAACTGTGTGTGGAAACTTGTAGAGCTTTTCATTTTCGATAAAAAAAAAGTAGTTTAAATTGGTTCGATAGATGGAGCTGAGTTCACACTAGCTGTCAAAATTGACAATGTATTATCTGTGGTGTACGCGTACTAAGCTATTATCTAACTAGTCTGTGGCTATTATTCATGATTTTCTGTTTGTGTCTGCTTCTTGAGTGTGCGCTAGTGATTTCGTGGTGTTTTTAGAAGTAAGTAGGCAAAAAAAATACTACGAAACGAAAATTATTTCTACGTTATTGATTATGACATTTAAATTTATTTTGACACTTGACAGCTAAGTTACAGAGCAGCGCCATCTATTTTCAAAGCTGAAAGCATGATTTGAAACGGCCGTGAAACCCCTCATTGGCTCTCTATATTTTTACTTGTATGTTTGTTTACCTAGCTGTAAGTTTTCCAAAAATGTATAAAATAAAATTAATAGATAAACCAATATGTTCGTGCGCAGGATACGAGCTTACCAGCCGAACTATTCCCGGTTTGCTGTCTGCGTGTGGAGCTTGTAGCAGTAGATTGGCCTCCTACAAGTTCCACACGCAAATAGTGAGCCGTCAAGACCAGCAGCTGTGTGAAGAAGAACGCGCGGTTCACCTTTCCCAAGAGTGAAGACAAGCTGAAGGCCCTCGTGGAGCTGTTTACGAAATAATAAATAGCTCCACGAGGACCTTCTCTTTGTCTTCAGCGTTAATGGTTATCTCAACCAGTGTGGTTTCTGTCGGCATCTATTGGGAATCAGGTAGGAAGGACGTACGATGGTAACTTAAGATTACGATTAAGATTTGGAACTTAAGGATTGTTAAGTAAGTAAATAATTTTAATAGTACCTAAGTATAATAATATGACTCACAAACAATTTTGCACGCCTGCGTGCAGGCTGAATACAGTGACTAAATTAGTTATAAGACCTGACATTTTAAAATAAGTATTCTTGCAAATAAATGATTGATTTGATTTGATTTGATTTGAACTTTTGCGAAAGGCCTTTTTTAATAGATATTAATTATCACTAGAAACGGTTTATTTACCATGATTTTTGGGCTTTATTCATTCCCTATATTTCGGCACAGTTTCATGCGCCATGATCACGGGTAAACTGAACTGAGTTTACCCGTGATCATGGTATAGTGATAATTATGTTAATAACCATGATAGTTATAACAGATATTGTAATGTGGTGGACAGTCCGATGCTTGCTACTGACAAAAAGTATAATTATGAGGTATCAAACGAAAAACACAAAGTTAACCCCTCGTCCGTTGAGCGGTTTTATCGGTCGATGCCAAAAAATACTATTAGTCATGTATCGCACACTGAAAAAGTATTTAAAAAAATTGGCAATTATAAACTGATATAATATAATTATTATTTATGATGATAAATTGCAATTTTTACTAACATATTTTAAATAAATTTACTAACATAATTGCATAGATTTAGTGTATAATGTCTATGCTTATAATTGACTATTTTATGTCTGAGTAATAAATGATTTGATAAACTACACTTTTGAAGTTAAAACCTATTATTGTCAAAAATCCTATTATTGTCAAAAAACCTATTATTGTCAAAAACCCGAACAACAGTTTACTACACATATGTCCATTCAATAATAAGATTAAATTTGCTTTTTCATTCTATTAGCATAATATTACCAATGACCAAAAGTGTCTACTGAAGGTAACGTAAAATTGACAAAAAAGGTGGGTCACAAAATGTATCTAACGTCACCATCTTTCCTTCCGTGGTAGTACTGGATTACTTAGTAGTTCTACGGGCTTTTTTACCCATATTAGGTACTACTAGGTAGTACCACGGGAAATAAACGCTTCTTTCCTGGTATTGGATGGTGCTAAGGTTATTTTAAACAATCGAATCTCGTGTGAAACCACGCTGAATTAAATATTCCATACTTAGCCTGCATGGGCGTTCAACCATAGCTTACCTAACAGCTACCATCCAAAACTAGAGCATTTCCATCCCCTAGCCAGTAAGGGTGAATAATTTAGAAGCGTTTGAAAGGTGGCCTTTTCATTGGAGATGCATTTGGGCCGATGTGATTTTAGACGCCTGCGTACTTCGAAACCCACATTCAGATCGGTGTTTTATTGAATGAGTTTTTTTTTAGTTCTCAACGGAAAAATTATCGGTCTGTCTTATACGTTTATGCAACACCAAAAATTGACTGTCGATATTATCAAGACATAATTGTGTACTCTTAAGTTTTTATGAGACAGACCGTAAGTATATTTTTCATCCCATCTTTATTCGAAAAGGACGACTTGGTTCGCCTTTAAGTGCACCCAAAGGTGGTGTTTTCTATAAGAAACTTCTATAAGTGAGCTGCAATTATCTTTGCCGCGCACTTTTTGAATTTGGAACATCTTAGTGTAAAGCGCCAAAAAATCGAACGCAAATATTGTTTGAATAAATACTGGCTGGTACGACGGCCCATAGTCGCGAGTCGTGCCGCGTAGGTTGATAAAAAAGAAACAAATTAAAAACGCGCTAACTACAGCCCGCGTTTTCGTCAATTTTCACGGATTGTTAGAAATTCATGGTTTTGTTTTGAAATAAAGTATGAGGCGCCTTTTATTTTCTCATAGTGGGTGATGAAAAGTAGAGTGTATCACTCGGGCGCAAAATATATTTTTAGCTCGGGCGACGTTAAAGAATCCCTCGCTACGCTCGGGGTTCTACTCTAGAATCCCTCACTTCACTCTTTATTCAAAAAAGCACCCTCGCCGTAAAAATATTATTTTGCTCTCTTATGATACAATCTACTATTGCGCCCGAGTTAGATGTTATGTTATGTTGTTGTTTGTGTTCGATGTTTAAACTATAACTACCTACTAGAACGACTTTACTGTAAATTGTACTTGATGTAAATATTGTTGAATTTTTCCACCGCTCGTTATTTTTTGCAAAAAAAAACATTCATAGTTTTTTATCGGTACAGTAACTGCATCGCTTTGACGAATGATTACTTTGAGCTCAATTGTATCCGTCTGATTGCGTGGTTTGGCAGGTGCATGAAAAGTATCGCAATTTGCGGGTTTTGCCGGCTTGCTTCTTTTTTTTTACTTTTAGGTTTAGTGCATGGAAGTTATAATTACTATACGTATAGTAGTTATTACTAACATGTTTTAGTACATGGTGTTATTTTTGTGTGACATTGCTTTGGTTTTTTAAATATGTTAATTATGTACTCGCTCAACGTAATTTCATCATAGCACGTAGTCTGCCTATCTCTGCCTATATCTATTAGTATATTAATACTTGGTATGTATAAGAATATCACGTATGTATTATCTTGTATATGGTGTACATTTTATTATACCTACAATGTTGGTGACATTAATAAATAAATAAACTAGTGGTTCGCCCCGAACTGAGACCTCGCGATAACACCTTTATCAGCCCGACTACTTAACTAAGTAATTTCCATATTTTCTATTATTATTTTTGAAAATTTTCCCCTCGAGGTCTACCAGTACAGTACAGGATCTACCAGTAACTACTCTAATTTCCTATACATCATCGAAATAACCTTTGAATAGGGCTAAGCAACGGGGCGTAGTTATACTACATACCTGTTAGTACCTATATCAAGTACCTGACGAAATTATTGATAACGTCCTTTTGATGAAATCATAGAACTCCAACGTCATTCAAATTCTTAGAAATGGGAGGTCAACAATGGATGTTATATTGGTTTCTGTTTTATGGAGTACATGTTTCTAAATACTTCAATTTCAGACTTTTCCCTGTAGTTGTGACACAAAAGTCACAAGCATACCAAATTTCAGCATTGTGGGATTGCTGGAAGTACCCTTGAATTTTGGGTTTTTACGTTTTTTATTTTCCCTAATATCTCGAAAACTACTAAGGCTAAATAATTATTAAAAACAGTTTTGAAATGTCCAACCAAAGCGCTTTCATTAGACACCCCACTTGATCTGACTGTCTCACTTTTATTTTTTTTACCCCCTCTTGGACCCCAATATCTCAGCAACCCCCTGATCGATATAGCTCATAACCTTACCTACAAATTGTACCAATACTATCTACCCCTATAACAAATTTTATGAAGATCGGATTAACGGTTTAGAAGTTTTCATCGGACAAACATACATACATACATACATACAAACGCCGATTCTTCCAACTTGACTCAGAGAACTCGCTTCGCTCGTTCAATAAACTGTTTTAACGATTTTTACATTGTATAGGTACAGCTACTTCGTATCACTTGTTCTTTCTTAGTAACCCTAAACCCTGCGTTAGGTCAGATTAGCTTGAGGTGTCTTTCTCATTTACTCTTAGGTAGAGGCATATTCTACCCATTAAATAGGTATAATAACTTATCACGTTTCCATTAGGTTTTTGGGGTGTTTTTTTTTATTAAATGTCGTAACTGGTTTTTGGCCCACCTGATGTTAAGCGGTAAACTCAGCACCTGACCTCTTAGGTCACATCCCCCTAGGACGCGGCCTACTTGGCACAGCACTACACCCGTCATCCTGAGATATAAAGATGAAAAGTTGAATGTGCCTGTAATTTCACCGGCACCCATACCCTTCAAACCGGAATACAGCAATGCGATCACTACTGCTTGGCGGCAGAAATAGGTACAGTGGTAGTACTTCCCCGGATGAACTCTTCCACAAGGAGCTCTACTAGGTACTAGTATATTAGCATTAGGTATTACGCAATGTAAATAATTACAAATAGAAGGAAATACACTCATTACTAATTTAATATCAATTTATTATTGGTCCTGATCGCGTTAATAGTATTTTTATTGTTTTTCAGTATCATTTAAATCATGATCTAAAAAATATTTATGACATTACTCGTTACTGGATAATGAATCTTCATTATTTATTAAATAATTTCTACTAAAACGTCCTTTATATTCTCTATTCCCTATTTTATTCTAATTACAAGTTTTAAAACTTTTCGAAACACAGCAAGGAGTTCTTATTATAATAACCAACATGGGACATTTAAGGAAAAACTTGTAATACCTACCTATATAGGTACAGAAATGAAGGCTATTATTATTATTAATCAACAAAAAAACATTCGCACCAACCTAAAAAGTTTACGTAACTTTTTTCCGCAAAATTCAAATCTTACCTTCAACTTTTTAAATTTTACGACACAGCACACAACTTTATTCTGCCACTTTTCACTTAATTCAAAGTTTTTTTTAATCGTATGCTGGCAAGGGGCAGAATATTCGGAAGCGTGTAACCTCTATAAAAGGTTTCGCGGTACTGAATAGGGGAGGTTTAAGCCGGTGTTTGGAGAGCTAAGAGCCTCAGTATGCAGGTCTGCATTGGCGTGGAGAAAAATACATAGTATGTTCAGAAAGAGACCTGTCGTTGGATTTGACGAGCTGTGCTTAATTACCTTTTTTGTTTAGAGGGCAATACAAAAGCGCGTGTGTTCTGTTTTGATCCTATTACAACTGTAACTTTTTCTTTAGTTTATAATTCATAATACCTACAGAAAGAAACAGCTCCTAATGGTTGTAATATTAATTTAGTTCACAACGTTACTCCACAATTCGGCCAGGACAGGTCTCTTTCTGAACCGACTCTAAACACTTACTCCCTTATTCATAATCATTTTTTAAACCTATTTTAGTTAAAATAGCTTTTGTCTTGTTCTCTCTAATGTAAAATGTCATACGTCAAAACAAGACAAAAGCTATTTTAGCTAAAATAGGTTTAAAAAATTATTATGAATAAGGGGGTATATGTTAAAGAACTCCCTCGTTCGAACTCTATGGATGGTCTATTATGCGTGAGAACTCAAAAAACTTAGTAGAGTCACACAGAATTTTCAGTTCATAAACATACAAACATGATCATACGACTGTATTCCCTTAAGCCATTAATTTAGGTAGTTCCCGGACTGAGCCTATAATTGTAATTAAACCTGTGCATGAAAGGAGCATTTGCGAAGGCGCCACTCTCCACCATTCCCCACACTAGTTCTTTCATTATTGATCACTAGGGCCTTTTCAGGACCAACATAAATAACATAACGCCCACCAGTGACAAACTAAGTCCTGATCCCGCACTAGAATTCCCCGTGTCATGGGCATATCATGATATTACTACACCCAGACCCGGAACAAATAACATAACATAACACCCAACAGTCACATACGAAGTTTTGATCCCACTCTAGGATTCCCTGCGTGTCGTAGGTATCAGGAACAACGAGCACCATGGTACCATAACACCCAGACCTGAAACAAATATTTGCAGATCATGCGAACACTGTCCCGCAACGGGAATCGAACCCGAACCACTTGCGTCTCAGCCGGCTACTCGCCTACTGCGCCACAGAGGCCAAGTGACACAGGCCTTCCGCTAGCATTTCAAGAGCGGGGTTCTTGGTATGCTGGCTGGAAGAAAGTTTGGTAATAGTTTGCATTAGTGCGGCTGATGGATTGTTGGATTCCCATCGTTATTAGCTAATCAGTGGATCCATTTTGGGATTGGTTAGGATTTAGGAGTATTGTTTGTCACTATTTATTAGCTATTTTGTTTAATTTATGCAGCAACCGTTGAAAGAAATTATCGTGAGGAAAAGGCATACCCCAGAACAACATTTTTAAAGCATGGGACATCCGCTGATTCGCACTGGGCGAATCGTGGTGGATAGTGGAGTCCAATCACTCTTCGAAAGTAGGCCCCGAGTCCAGGTAGTGGAAACCATGGGTTGATTATGCTTACCACACAATAGTAAAAAGTGGACGAAGTCGTGGGAATTTAGCTTGTGTACAATAATAATAATACAAAATAATAATACGAAAGTTTGGATGTATGTTTTATAAAGGGTTTTTCAATAAGAACTTGACAACTTTTTTTTTCAATATCTCGCAAACCATTTGAGATACATCAAAACTTTTATTATTGGCTTAAAGTACAATCAATGCAATTATGAATGGAACTCGACTTCGGTCATATATGTCTGGAGATATTGAAAAAAAAGTTGTCAAGTTCTTATTGAAAACCCCGATAGTTATGCAATGACTGCACCAATTTCGGTGAAATTTGACAGTGATAGGTTGTGAAGAGAATTAAGTTATTATCCCAAAGCCGCAGACAACATAGATGCTAGTATCATATATACTTAAATAGGTTTAATAACATTTGCTAGGGACAGCAAAGAAACAATATAAAGTAAGGGCGGGCGGACTGCCCTAATCAAGGGGGTTGAAGGGGGTAGCTGCGATAAAAAGGCGCAATGGACTTAACAAGGGAGGATAAACGGGAAACGGTTTTTCGATTACATAGAGATAACTAGTGTTTTGTTGGTTGTTACAACGTTAAAGAAAACCGGCCTACGGGTTCCGTATACCTACCATTTCTATAAAAACGGCAAAAAAAATCACGTTTGTTTCATGGGAGCATATTATTGGGGGAATATTTATTTTATTCTGTTTTTTAGTATGTGTTGTTATAGCGGCAACATAAATATATCATCTGCAAAAATTTAAATTGTCTAACTATAACGGTTCATGGGATACAGCCTGGTGACGGACGGACGGACGGCGGGACGGACGGACGGATGGACGGACAGCGGAGCCTTAGTAATAGGGTCCGTTTTACCCTTTGGGTACGGAACCCTAAAAAACTACTCATCATTAGGTACCTAACCAAATTTTAAGAAATAACCAACTATAGTGACATGGAGAGAGAGACGGTTTATAAAAGAGTTACCAGATATTAAAAGCTCTTTTCATTAAGTCAGACTCATTATTTTAAAAAGAGGCTTTCTTTCATCTCCAGAAAAGGGTGGGAAGTTAATTCGAGTGATAAATCATGCCTTGTTGAAATTGACATATTTATAGGGCGTATCTGTGAGCTAAAAAGCTCGGTGACGATAAATCTTTTGCTGATAATATATTAAAAACTGTTGTAGGAAACAAGTATCGACTTAAGGTGGATCGTCTCGGATATGGCGTGAAATTCTTTGACTGTGTTTTTTGCTCGTCACAGCTACCTGAACCAAAAAACACTGTAAAAGGTTGAATTTGACTAACTTCTGTAGAAGTTAGTCAAATTCAACCAATTAAGAAAAAACCTCAACCAATTTAGAAAAATCAGAGCTGTAGCTCTGATTTTTCTTATTTCACGAGACCATCAGAGCAGTATAGAACAACATTCATCACACATCTTTGTCTAAGGCCACTAGAGGTGTTCTGAAACGTGCCCGTACCTACAGCAAGCGGGAGGCCATTTTGAAAATTTATTGCGATAGTTTTATTAACGTAGTTACTGGATTGCTTACAAATTGTATGAGAAAACATTTTATTAAATTTGACTAACTTCTACTGCTCAGATTTTTTTCTTCCCATACAATGAAACAATCCTTACATGAAATTGAGTCAATACGCATTAAATTTTTTTTTAGCAAAACATCTTATTTCTGTAGAGAACTCACGCTTGACCAAAAAAAATAACTATGCCAAAATCGTTTTCATACAAAATGAGTAAATGTTTCCAAAGACAGTTTTCCCGTATCCCTTAAGGATTCAGATATACCCATACAGTCCCATTTAAAAAAAACACCCTGTATACTAACCTGAGTATTATACTTACATACTATAGATACACGTCTGTCTCCGAGAGGAAAAGGCATACCCAGACCATATCTCTCCATCAGATCCTATGAATTCCTCCCATACCACAAACAATGGCTTAGTTCCACCGCTATCCTTAAGTCTTTTATTGTATTGCAGAGAGTTAACATGATGAGTCCTGTACTGTCAGTATTCAGTACTACCTGTATTACAGGTAAAGATGTTTTCTTTGCCTAATCATACTATGGCGATGAAAACCTAAACCACGGAAATGAAACACCAGGCCACGGCAATGAAACTCCAAGGCTTGGCAATGAATTTTTTTTCATTGCCTTTTTTTTTTTCATCGCCATAGCAAATTTAGCCCACGGAAACCATGGCAATGAAAGCATGGCGATGAAAAACAAGGCAAAAATATAAAATAACAAAAAAACGATGAATTATTCAAAGTAATAAATACTTCACGAATAAACATAAGAGAAATGGCGTTCTATCGAATGCTTAATCAAGAGGACCAACTTATTCAAATAGAAGTTATATTTATCCACGGCGATAAAAGAAAAAATGTCCAGTGTCATAAAAATGGAATACTTAAATTTATGGCGCGAAAACGCAGGCACGTGTGTACGTCCTTCCACGTCGGGTGCTTGACCGGCACAAATGTGCAACGTTTTGAGCACAGAGGGGGAGACTCAAGTCGTTAGTTAAGACAATATTCTTATAAATGTTTAGGCCACGGCGATTAAAGGTAGTTCTGGGACAAATGAATTTTTAGTAACCATTCGTTGTATTGTTTAAATATTTGAATAAATGTATTCCGTAACAATACTTTAACTATTCACTTATCAAATTAAATTAGGTTTTAATATAAATAACCAATAGATTTTTATCAATGAGGTATACACATGAGGTCATGAGGTGTTTGTATACACATCAAGGTGACGTGTGGACAAACACGGCAATGAAAGATTTCGAGGTTTAAATATTTTTTTTAGAGTACCTATTAATCCTATTAACTAGTGGTTCACCCCAAACTGAGACCTCGCGATGACACCTTTATCAGCTCGACTACTTAAATGTAAGACATTTCCATAATTTCAATTTTTTTATTTTCTCCTCGAGTTAATTTCCTACACACACGAAATAACTTTTGAATAGCACTAAGCAACGGGGCTTTCATACCACCAGAGACAAGTAACTTGTCTTTGATACTACATAAGTACCTGTTACGAATTAATTGTTAACGTCCTTTGACGAAATCATAGACCTCCAACGTCATTCAAATTCCTAGAAATGGGATGTCAACAACGGATATTATATTGGTTTTTTTCTTTTATAGGGTACATGTCTCGAAATTCTTCAATTTCAGACTTTTCCCTGTAGTTGTGACACAAAAGCCACAACGACGAAATCATAGACCTCCAACGTCATTCAAATTCCTAGAAATGGGATGTCAACAACGGATATTATATTGGTTTTTTTCTTTTATAGGGTACATGTCTCGAAATTCTTCAATTTCAGACTTTTCCCTGTAGTTGTGACACAAAAGCATACCAAATTTCAGCATTGTGGGATTGCTGGAAGTACCCTAGAATTTTCGATTTTTACGTTTTTTATTTTCCCTAATATCTCGGAAACTACTAAGTTTAAATACTTATTAAAAACAGTTTTGAAATGTCCAACCAAAGCGCTTTTATTAGACACCCCACTTGATCTGACCGTCTAACTTTTATATTTTTTACTCCCTCTTGGACCCCAATATCTCAGCAACACCCTAACCGATATAGCTCATAACCTTACATACAAATTGTACTAATACTATCTACCCCCATACCAAATTTCATGAAGATCGGATTAACGGTTTGGAAGTTTTCATCGGACAAACATACATACATACATACTTACATACATACATACATACATACAAACGCCGATTCTTCCAACTTGACTCAGAGAACTCGCTTCGCTCGTTCAATAAAATATTTATTGTTCCACATAGATAACTAACTATTTCCCCTTATGATCGAATTACCTTAAACGCGAGATGCCAATGAAGGCATTACACATAAACATGAGATTTGCCAAAAAAGATGTTTACCCTAAACGTAAGATGCCAAATGAAGCAGTATGCCTAAAATGTGAATTTGACAAAGAAGCAGTTTGTCTAAAGTGGATACCTACAAAACAAAATGCCTAAGTGGTTAAATGCCTACAAAGATGAATGTCTAGGTGGTTAAAAGCCTATACAGGTAAATGTCTATTTACATAGTGGTTCGTTTTTTATGGTTTTTATTTTTCCTTTAAGTAATAATTATGCAGGCTACCTTCTATTCTGACGATCATTTAACTGATGACTGTCTCATTCCAGTATAATTCGTAAAATATCCTTCAGAGACCTACTTCATAAAAAAAACCACAATAACAGTAATTTTCAATAGAGATTAGCAAATATTACTAGACAATATTTTACTATGAAATCGACTTTATGGCTGCCAATTCTCTTGATATTTAAGGCTTTGCTAACAGTCAACTGACTTATTTGACTTACCGCTTCTAGGTCATCTTGTATTTAAGGCAAACTGCTTTACAGGTAATTTAAATTTAGACTAAATGCTAATCTAATAATAATTAATCTCTGTCAATTTCACATTTTAGGCAAACTGCTTCATTTGGCTTCTTACGTTTGTTTAGGTGTAATGCCTTCATTGGCATCTCGCGTTTAAGGTAATTCGATCATAAGGGAATTTTTGGTCCCGGGAAATTCACCCAAAAATAATTGAACAATATTCGTAGCTAAACTAATTATTTTGATGAGATACTAAAAATTCAAACAATGTGTGGTGGTCTCCTAGTTTTCGCAAAATCAGTTTACGCTATCATTGCATTATTTGTTTTTAATTTCAATATAAGTAAAATAATTTACTTATATACTACCAAAACAGAAAGTTTTCTCAAACTAAAATATCTTTTGTTATTATTTCAAATATTCATAGCTGCAAAAAGATTCACCTTACGCACGTATAACCACATCAGGTAATAATCTATTTAACCACTATATTGACCGTAAACATCTACCTAGTACCTTCGTTTTATGTATCCCTGGTGATTTGAGGTTATATACTTGCAGATACAAGTAATAAAAATCTAAAGCAATGTTTGTAGTGCAAGAGATAGATAGAGGTGTATAACAACAAACATTCCGAACATGTGAAATTATTTAACTAATTAACTTACATGTAAAATTATTATATTATTAGACTACCAAAGGTGTTATTCCAAGATGTATGGAGCCTAGCTCTTGTCGGTGTACACTTGTGTAAACGTGGCTAAATATATGTAAAACCTTTTCCCACTGTCATTTTTTGATTATTTCGCTTCATTTAATGCAGGTTCCTAAAATATCTTTCTCACGGAGAGCAACACAAAACAAAACAATATGGCGGGGCGGATACAATTTACTCTGTGGTAAAATGTTTCGACAGCTGTTGACAACTTTGCCCAGAACTGCATTTCGTTCGCGTCTTGGCTCCAGGGTCTTGGAGCAAGGAATAGTAGATTGTATCATAAGGGAGCAAAATAATATTTATACGGCGAGGGCGCTTTTTTGAATCCAGAATGAAGTGAGGGATTCTAGAGTAGAATCCCGAGCATAGCGAGGGATTCTTTAGTTGAATCCCGAACGTAGCGAGGGGATTCAAAGTACGTCGCCCGAGCCAAAAATATATTTTGCGCCCGAGTGTTACACTCTACTTTTCATCACCCACTATGAGAAAATAAAAGGTGCCTCATATTTTATTTCAAAACATAACCATGAATTTCTAATAATCCATGAATAACTTATCATTTAAAAAACAGACTTCCGCCATTGTATTCGACTAAATATTTGGATGAAAAAAAAATTATGAAAGAACCATAGTGGTGAAAGGATTATGATACTTTCTGAATGCAAATGCTTGGTTTGTTGCTGAAAATATCAAAATATTATGTATGCCTACAATATTTGAGGAGTTCCCTCAATTCCTCATGGATTCCATCATCAGAACTGGATTCTGAAAAAAATAGGACCAATCTGGAAGTAAATCTATTCAAATAAAAAGAATTTTACAAATCGGTTCATAAACGCTGGAGATATGAAGTAACAAACATTAAAAAAAAAAAACAACCGAATTGAGAACCTCCTCCTTTTTGTAAAGTCGGTTAAAAATGACGAAATCGCGGGCCGTAGTTCGCGCGTTTCTAATTTGTTTTTTTTTATTCAGCCGGTGGCGCGACTATGGGCCGTCGTACCAGCCAGTATTTATTTAAACAATATTTGCGTTCGCCTTCTTTGGCGCTGAACACTAAGATGATCACCATCCGGCGGTTCTGGCGGCGCTGCGGCTGCGCGCGCCCAACAACTACTTGGACGCGCGCCGTCGCCCCGCCATGCTGGAGGTGCCCACTTGTAAGACCAACCTACTTAAGTTTGCCCCCATGTCACTCGCTATCTATTTACTAAATTTTCTGTCCCAAAACAGCATAGATATATTTTTTCTAAACCTGCCGAAAGCCATGGAAATGGCACAGCTTTTGTTTGAAACAAAATTATAATTAAGTTATATTTATATTGTAATAAGTTAATAATAAGTTCTTGCATTTAACATCGCCTTAGGGCTTACCTGTAATGATGTTAAAGTCTCAATAAGTAAATAAATAAATAAATAAATAAATAAATGATCCAAATTTAAAAAGGGCGCGGCAAAGATAATTGCGGCGCACTTATTTGTGTTTGATTCTTTTCAAGATGTTCCAAATTCAAAAAGGGCGCGTAAAAGATAATTGCGGCGCACTTATTTGAGTTCGATATGTTCCAAATTTAAAAAGTGCGCGGCAAAGATAATTGCGGCGCACTTATAGAAGCTTCATACAGAAAACACCACCTTTGGGTGCACTTAAAGGCGAACCAAGTCATCCTTTTCGAATAGATGGGATGAAATAGTTATTTGTTATACAAGAGTGCAAAGTTGCTTTTTAACCGCGTGCTCAGTTTTGATGACCGAGCAAGCGAAAGATTCTAAAATTTAACCACGAGCGTAGCAAGTGATTAAAAGGGAATCAAAAGAGCACGAGGTGAAAAATCTTTGCACTCGAGTGCAACACGTAACTTTTCATCCCACCTAAGCGAGGAAATTACTTAATGCAAAAAAAAACACTTACAATCACAAGATACTTTTGCGCATTTTCAACAGTTTCAGTCAGTTTCTGTTGGCGTCAAATAAACTTCCTCGTCGCTAGAATCATGCACTCATTTTAGGGTTTTCACTTGTTTTCAAGTTTCTTGTTTTTAACCTAAGGTTTTAACAATATGACGTGAAAGAAAATGGCGCGCTTAAAGCAAATTAATAAAATAGTTATACACCAAGAAGGTTCCGAGTCTAAGTTTTTAACAAATTAAAAAAGGTAGTATGATAAATTCGGCACCATGGAGGTAAAAGTAAATAGGTTTAATGATGTTTTGAATTCACAAACTTAGTGCACACGATGTTCTAAATTCAAATTTACTTTATCCTCTAGTGGATAAAAACGGCTTTTACACTCAGATATCGAAGAGTAAAAATTCTCTTTCCGAGATGGTGGGATGAAAAATATGTTACCATTGTAAAAATTTTTCGATGTTCAAACATTTCTGTGCAGTAAATTATGCTTCAAATTAGAGTAAGAGTATTTTTACGATAATCACTGATATTTTCACCGTTCTCTGTCTGGTGTACCTACATCGATATAGGCCATTTCGTCCTTTCATGACGATTGGATCAAAGGTTCGAAAGTTATTGTTGACCAAACACCCATCAAACATAGATAACCATTCACATACATCCGAATCCGAAAACTTGCCTTCTCTAATTAACACAGAACTTCGCATAGCTAGTTCATTATAGTTCTTAAATTAAAAAGAAATCTTTTAGTATAACTTTAAATCCCTACTATTGGTAGTGCCTAGTAAGTTGAGAGGAGTTTTTATCCAAAGTTCTAGCTGTAGTCTTGTAAGGCCCGGGTGAATTCTTTTTCTTTTTTTCACTACTTTAAGTAACCATATGCGGTTTTGTCATGGGGTAACTAACAGTCTTCTACCTCCTGGACGGATATGTTTACGCGCGGATATGAGGGTCTGAGAATACTCCAACAATCGCTTGTAATTAAGAAATACATTAAGAAATACGTGCTGTTTCACTGGTGAAATCAGTCACCAGTGAAACAGAACGCGATCAAATCAAGCTAAACTCAGTTTACGCGTTTGACTGCGTTTAGAGCTCCAGTTTGCATTTCACCAGCATAAATTGAACGGAGTTCAAGCTGAACCGAGTTTAGATAGATAGATAGATAGATAGATAAACTCTTTATTGCACACCAAATAAAAAATACAAAAATAAAAGGAAACATAAAAAAAAAAAAACGTACAATGGGCGGTCTTATCGCTAAGAGCGATCTCTTCCAGACAACCTTTGGATGGATAGGATAGTAAAAAATCAAAAAGACGGCGGTGTACAATTAAAACATACCTACTTAAAATACCTACAACTATACTTATACAAGTACCTAAAAATTACAAATATAAATATACATAATATACTTAAAATACCTACCTACATAAAATGGAGGGTTCCCAACGAGTAACACCCAAACGAGTAACACTGTTACTCGTTGGGATTTTTTTTCCTATCGAGTAACAGTGTAACTCGATGGGATACAAATTAAAAGAAGTATTCCCAACGAGTTACACCCAGTGTAACACTGTTACTCGATAGGACAAAAACATCCCAACGAGTAACAGTGCTACAAATTCGACATATTATTTTAGTTCGGTTATAAAAAAATGTACGTAGCTATTTAGTTGAAAGTGTCCATACTTCGTTGCTATACTTTATCTTCGTTAGTCCATTTTTTGTTTTTGTACACTATTAACGCCAAAATATGGCATCTTTGAACATTCACCATATTTTATTAGCCTGATTGAAAAAAATTATATTCACTGCTAGTTAAATCTCTAGTCTTTCAAATAAATTCAATAATTAAACAGCAACGGATAAATCTTAGTGAAACAACGCAATCGTGCAGTTTGTAATTTTTATGTAGACAACACTGCACTATAAGATATTGCACAGAATTGCAGCAGAGATAAGCATTTTGCGAAGTGTTTCCAACGTGATTGAGTTTTATTACTGGTGAAGTATGCAATGAATATGATAAAATAATAATATACATGAATATAATATTATAATATGAATACTGCTCTATATATTTTGGCTGTACAAACCGAATAGATGGAAAAACCCGGTAATAAACTTTCAATCTTTGTCTTGTATGTACTTTATTCCCACAGCATAGGACAACTCGGGAGTAAGCGCAAGCACATTCTAACTATACTCTTTCTACGGTGAATCACACCAAGTACTTTTTTTATGGTGAGAATGACGAGCACTCCTAGCGTACTTTTTGGGCAACTCTGTATTGCAATATAAAAAAACACATCAACTCTTGATTCTGTAGTTGGGAGAACGAGTTCAATTCTAAGACAAGGCCTGCAGTTTAGAAAATTTACAATAGTGATAGCAACGTTGCCAATGTCTTAAAAAGGATATTTGGTGAAGTTTCCTCTAATAGTGAAAAATGGTTATCTCGTGTCCAGAATGAAAGTAGGTGCTGGCAACACTTTTGTGCAGTCAAGTTTTCAGTGTGTGTGAGTCAGTGCACAGGGCACACAATAACGTACAACCGCTACAAAAATGGCGTCATCCAGTTCATTTCAACAAAACAAATTTGTATACGTGAAAAAAAATTGAGGTAGTGTTCTTCATCGGGAGGGCATCAGTACTACGCCTGAAGAAGACATGACAGTGGTTTGGAAGTGTGGGCGTGTGTAAAAAGAAAAATTTGCAACGGACTGTTTCGAGTCAAAGTAAGTAACTAATTAATAATTAGTTACTTACTTTGACTCGAAACAGTCCGTTGCAAATTTTTCTAAATAAATCGGCAGAATGTATAACACTATTAGCACATAATATGTGCTAATAGTGTTATACATTCTGCCGATGGATTTTGGTTGAGCTGAAATTGGCCAGTAAAGATGGGCATAGACAAATTAGTTCCTAAAAAAACTATGTAACAGCTTAACGCCTAACTTTGAAGTTAGGCGTTTAGTTTTGGCGGGCAAGTGTCCGGGTGAGATGCGAGAGGATGCGGGTTTAATTCCCGCTGCGGAACAATTAATGTTTGTATGCTCTGGAAATATTTGTTCTGGTGCTGGGTGTTATGGTACCATGGTACTCGTAGTTCCTGATACCCACGACACAGGGAATCCTAGTGTGGGATTAGGGCTACGTATATGAATGTTGGGTGTTATGTTATGTTACACTGGTACCAATCACCCAGGTATTTGCCTGATTTAGTCTAGTGACCAATCCAAAACATTTCTTGCTGAGTGTTCATCGTCCTTTTATTTAATCAAAGTTTAATTGTAGTCTAATAATTAGTGGAAATAAATAAACTCTATGTTACTCTTATATTATTAGTATCAATTATTAATACTCATTATAAACAGATTAATAAGTACAGATGCTCGCGGGAAAAATAGCATTCCGAAAATATTAATGGCAGCAGTCTGACTAAATAAAGATAGATAGAAAGATTGCTTATATCTTTATTTTGCACCATTATTACAAAAACACATCAAAAAAAGATACATTAATTATATTTATTATCTAATATATTTTATTTCAAAATGGTCCATGGTTTTATATCCGGAACGGGAAAAAGGAATGCTTCACTTGAAGGAAAGTGGTCGGAGGCAGCAGCGCGGCTTGTCTCTTTCGCATGCACCTATCGCTAAGTTAAATTTAGTTGGTCAATAACTGCACATAATAGTAATTGTCAATAACTGGATTTTTATTTCCTTGTGTTTTATGATAATGTAGAATGTGGTACATAAAAAGTAAAAAAATGAATCTTAAATTTTAGAGCACAATTAATGTAAAACTGTAATAGATACAAAAGTTTGATTTAAAGAGGAGTTAATACAAATGTTTTTGGACACTTCGATGTTTATTTTATTAAGTTGATTGTTTTATTTTTAAATAAAAAGCAGTGATCAGCCATTAATTAAAGTGTTTTTTTTTTAATTTTCAGCTTCACCCTGACTAATATCTTAGTGTCACTCGTTGGGAACTTTTTTCCTAACGAGTAACACTGTTACTCGTTGGGATATTTTTTTCTAGAAATATTCCCAACGAGTAACACCTCTCCTTGGGTGTTACTCGTTGGGACAAAAATTCCCAACGAGTAACAGTGTTACTCGTTTGGGTGTTACTCGTTGGGAACCCTCCCATAAAATTAGAATAAAATATAATAACATAACAATAACCTAGCAGTTCACGATAAGGACAGGTAGTGATTGTATACCTTGGATTTAAATATGCAAAGAGTTTTAGAAGATCTTATTGAAAAAGGTAAAGCATTCCACAATCTGACACTTTGGACGGTAAAGGAGTTGCCGTAAAACTGTGAAGTATGAACAGGAGTTTGGAGCTGAAGAGTTTCGGCAGAGCGTAGGTTAAGATTATGAGACTGGTATAAAAAACTGAAACGTTCTTTAAGATAAGAGGGAGAAGACGGATTGAAAAGGATATTGTAAAGAAGGGACAGAATATGTGCATTCCGGCGAAGACGGATTGGGAGCCACTTGAGTTTTGCTCGAAATTCGGAGACATGGTCAAACTTGCGTAAGCCAAATATAAAGCGGATACAAAGGTTTTGAAGGCGCTCAAGTTTGCTCAATTGAACTTCGGAGAGGTCGAGGTAGCTGGCGTCAGCGTAATCTAATATGGGGAGTAGAAGGGACTGCGCAAGCATAACTTTGGTGGCTGTTGGCAAAAAGTTACGAAGTCTTCGCAACGAGGCCGAAGACGCAAACATTTTGCGACTAATCTCCGCAATACAAGGCTCCCAAGATAGCTTGGCATCGATGATGATGCCTAAGTTTTTCACAGACTGGCTGATTGGTATCGGTGTTCCGTCAAAGAGTATACGTGGAAGTTGTGAAAAGTCTAGCCTGGGAATCATTTTGAAACTACCAATTATGATGACTTGTGTCTTTTTCGGATTTACAGTAAGGCCAAAGGATTTACTCCAGTCACAAATTCGGTCCAAATCAGAATTTATTAAGCTAATGGCTCCGTTAATATTTTCAATACTTACTTAGAGTTTAACTTCTGAACGCCCGATTTTCGACGTTTAACACATCTAAACGCGTTCAAGAGCTGTCACTGTCTGTCTATTATGTCATATAGGTACATAACTCGCTATAATTGTGGAACATTGTTTGATTTTGTTTTACCTAATAAAGAATGAAAAGAGCCCTGGCGCTAGCCTTTGATGAAAGATATGATGAGGATGACTTTATTGCTCGTCGCCCAAGATGGATACGCGAGAGAGAAGATCACTTTGACACCCTTGATGACAAAGACTTTGTTACAAGATTTCGTCTCACGAAACCAACAGTTCTGTCTGTATGGAGTCTATTGAAGATAAAATTGAGTTTCCTACTAATATGTGAGTACCATAACATGTTTTATTTGTTAGTAAGTACCTATAATGTAAAAAAATAACTGCATAATCAATAATTATTACTTACCTATTGTTTCAGAAATAATAGTGTGTCTCCTATTAATCAGTTGTTATGTACTCTACGTTTTTACGCAACTGGCTGCTATCAAATGACTGCAGCAGATTTATGTGGATTTAGCACTTCTACTGCACACAGAATAGTGCATAAAGTCAGTGCTGCTATTGCTTCACTCCGACCACTCCACATTTCCTTTCCAGAGTTACCCGATGATGTCCACCAGGCACAAACCGGATTTTATAAGAGGGCTAGATTTCCATATGTAATAGGTGCTATAGATTGCACTCATGTAAAACTCATCAAATCACCAGGTGGAGAGCATCCAGAGATTTTTCGTAACAGAAAACACTATTTTTCACTCAATATTCAAGCCATCTGCAACGCCAAATTAGAATTTACTGATGTGTTCACTCGATGGCAAGGAAGTACACATGACTCATATATTTTCAACAACTGCTATAGAAGAGCAATGTTTGAACAGGGACATTATAGAAATTCTATTTTTGTTGGAGATGCAGGCTATGCCTGTAACAGTTATGATGACTCCGTTAGAACAGTGTAATACTGCTGCTGAAAACTTTTACAATGAGTCTCAAATAAGAACAAGAAATTGTATAGAACGATTGTTTGGAGTCTGGAAAAGACGTTTCCCATCCATGGCTATTGGTTTAGGAGTATCATTAGGGAAAACATTTCCAATAATCACTGCCACAGCTGTTTTGCACAATATTGCAAGAAGAAGTGGTGAAGTCACACCTCCTGATGACAACCAAGTTATAAATCCAGCTTCTTGGGATGCTTTATTAGCACAAGGCAATATTAATAATGGAAATAATATGGATACACAAAGGACACAAAGAACTAATCCAAATTACAGAAGAACTTAGCTATGTTAAAAGGCTTATTTCAAAAACGTTGAGACGTTAAATTTTTCAACGCTATCTCTCCGACTAATAGAGGCGAGAAGCTTTTTATAGATTGACAATTAAATGGTATACTTTATGATGTAACCGAGGCGATACACTTAATGTACCACCTGTCGATAATCAGGTGGTGAATTGGAAGTAAGGTCTGATCTGGTTAAAAATAATATATATTTATACTTAGTAATCTGTGGTTAACGGTGTTGGTCTCGCATTGATAATTTTTCATAATTTTAGACTACCTTAGTTTATATACCATTAAAATATACTTGTAGAAAAAAAACATATACCGGGCGTCCCACGGATATGTCACATGGAGAGAAAGTACCTTGAATATTGTAGATGGAACATTTTACTGAAATAAGACATTATTTGAATTTACAAAACAATTTAAACTGCATTAATAGATATTTAAATAATTACATGGTTGAACCGGGAATCAAACCCGTTACACGAGAAAAATAATCACCCTGTAGCTTTATCATACCGATCGAAAGAAAGAGAAAATTATTATTATTATTTAAATATATTATAAATATAACATATATTTTTATATTAGTTTTTAACTACTGTTTGTTAACCCAAATAAACAAAAAAAAATAAAAGGTTAATAAATAGTTTTTTTGGTGAAATATGTGAATTAGTGGCTGTTATACTATGGCTATATAATACTATGTTAGAGCTGAAGGGCATCAACCGGATGACGGGCATTTACTTTGGCAATCTTTAATACAAGGCATGTTATAGAAAAGCTTGTAAAACCCCAAACACCTGCCTACTCTACGTTAATAGATAATCACAGAAAGACGTTTCGTCTTATCAAATCAAAAAGTTAATTAGAACCTTGTACGAACATCTCAAATTGGTCCAATTCCGTATGGAAAATAGCTCCCAGCAAAATGTAATATTCAAATGTCCCACAAACCGCAGGATAAGGCTCCCCACAGACGGATGACAAGATAAGATAATCAAGGCGTCAACGAATTTGGGATCAAAATTATTCCTCATTCGGGTATTATTGCAATCTGATCCAAGGAGATATTGAGGTCAATTATTATTCTTCTTCATCATCTGATGGTACACGTCCACTGCTGGACGAAGCCTCCCCGTAGAAGAGGGGGCTGATTCTACTATTTTTAACGGAAAAACCATTCTAAGACCATGCAATTAAAATTCAATTAAGCTTATCATTAGAAATGGTAGTCTGCTAAATTTGTGATTGTACTGAATTGAAACGATTGTTTCTGAATGGTCGTAATTATAATCCAATTGAAAAACTATTGAAGTTAGTAGAATACCAAAAGTGTCAAAAGTGTAATTTTTAACCGACTTCACAAAAAGAAGGAGGCTCTCAATTCGGTTGTATTTTTTTTGTTTTTTTTTTATGTTTGTTACCTCAATCTCCGACGTTTATGAACCGATTTGGAAAATTCTTTTTTTATTTGAATAGATATACTTCCAGATTGGTCCCAATTTTTTCATAATCCAGTTCTGATAATGGAATCAATGAGGAATTGAGGGAACTCCTCAAATATTTTAGGCATACATATGGCGATTTTGATATTTTCAGCAACAAACCATTTGCATTCAGAAAGTATCATAACCCTTTCACCACTATGGTTCTTTCATAATTTTTTTTTCATCCAGATATTTAGTCGAATACTATGGCGGAAGTCGGTTTTTTAAACGAAAAGTTATTGAGATAATTAATTAACAATTCAAACACAATTTGCTTAGTAGAATTGGGGCCCAGGAGGGATTTGTCACAATTTGGATTTGGCAGGTGGATTGGTGATCGCAGTATTGGTGTCGAGTACTCAGGTATATGATGCTGCCCATCCCCTGACATAACCAAAATAGCTTTGCCTTTTTCAACATCCACGGGAAGTGTTGCAGGCCTTTTCTTAGGCCAAGCCCTTCATGGGCAAATTTTGTTGATAAATGGTATCTAATAGAATTGAATTTATCGTGGCTTGGTATCATTATAGAAAAATTACGTCTATACACCACGTACTTTACTATTCTCCTGCTGTCGTTTCGTTGACCATTTAGTGGTCCTTCTTATTTATTTATTTTATTTATTCATAAAAGGCACGCCAACAGCATAAATATTAACACTTTCACAAAACATGACTTAGTTAGATAGTTTTAGTCTGATACATATACCAATTATAGGCGTACACAACATTGACATTTAATCTTACGAATTAAAAGGCTGAGATAATTTTTAACTATAGGTACTTACTTACATAGTATTAATTATTTAACTTAATAAACATAAAATATTTGGTAATAAAACAGATAAGTAGCTTCTACCTATACCTACATAAAAATAAAATAAACTTATTGAATATAATTCAACATTTTATAATAAAAAACTAATCTAAAACGTGAAAGAATACTGACTAAGTATATCAATTGCATTCAGTATCGTTTTGTTGTTGACGAAAGTGTTCCAGCACTTTCTTTTTAAAAATTTTGGCATTATCACTGAAAGTATCTATGTTATCAATTTGTTGTTTGAATCGAGCACCGACCACCACCACGCTCGAAGGTCGTGAGACGGGAACGGATGGTAACTCATGAGGAAGGACCTCAAAATGGTCAACGAAACGTCAGCAGGAGAATAGTAAAGTTCTTGGTGTTTAATGGTACTTTCTTCGAATTCCCCAATTTGCTTAATATTTTATTAAATAGTTCCATCTCGATATTTTTTGTACAAAATCCATTATTATAAACAATTTTTAGTTACCTACATCTCGAAGCGTCGCCATTAGAGGCAAAAAATGCTGAAAATAATTCGACTTGATAGCTTACTTCAGTAGACACGAGTTCCAGCAGTGAGCTGGATAAAAAGGCTGATTTTATCGTATATTTGCATTGTTGAAAACCAGTGGCATGCACCGATAGGCCTATTGAATCATATTGAGCACTGAATATTATCATGTATAAGTAGACAGATAGTTAGGTAGAAAATACTTTATTGCATACCATAATATACAAACAAAAAACAATTTCACAAACAAAAATAAAAACTAATTATGTTATACAATGTGCGGTCTTATCGCTTTGTAGCAAATTCTACCAGACAACAATTAGATGACAGGGACTAAACACATCTATACAACCAAGTACTTACTTCATCATTATCATCAGCCTGTAGAAGTCCACTGCTGGATATAGGCCTCCCCCCTAGAATGCCATGAGGAACGGTCTTGAGCCGCTTCCATCCACCGACTTTCTACGATGTTTATAATATCTTTACTCCATCGAGAGGAGTGCCTACTCTAATGCATCGTTCCTGACGACCCATTTTAAGTTGAAAAGTTATAGTAAAAGAAACCAGTGTGGTGAACCCATTCAGTGTATCTCGTATGGTTTTTTTTTGTTTCTACAAACTCTCGAAACAGTATTTTGAATGAATATCATACAACCGCCAATTAATATGCACCTTTCAAAAAGTTCCGAGTGCACTGGTATAATAGCTGCTGTACTCGACTTCCGACCCTAAGGTCGTGGGTTTGGATTCCGGTCGTGCACCAATTTTTTCCACTCAATTTTATGTGCTCATTAGCAAATGCTCCCAAACTGTGAAGAAAACCATCGGATACATTTTTTTCTAAAAATATTATTGTTATTTTCCAGATTAACTACATTTATAAAATTTGACCGTGACAGTACATGAAAAGTGCATACCGAATCTTTTCTCCACACTGGATCTTTCACCGTTGAACTTCTTGTGAAAGAGTTCGTCCGGAGAAGTACTACCACAGTATCTATTTCTGCCGCCAAGAGTCGTGTTCGCATTGCTGTTTTCGGTTTGAAGGGGTTTGCCGGTGAAATTACAGGCACATGAGACTTCTCATCTTTATGTCTCAGAGTCGGCAGCGCGTAATAAAATATGGTTTAAAGTAAAACAAATAAGTGATAAACTAGAACAAACTTTTATTAGATTGTTTTCTTAAACCATTCTGGCTATGTAAATAGAGTGGTATATAAAAAGAATTGTACTACAGAATGCTAAATTTATTCTTTTGTTGCTGATTATGTAGATATATAACAATTTACATAGTAAATAGATAAAAGAACCTCAAAATGTCAATACAAACTTTGCTATATACAAAACTTCGTATATAACCTGATTATGTACTTAAATATATATTAACTGTACATAAGCAGGATATATAGCTCGGCTTTCATATAAACCAGCCAACGATTGCACCAGGGCAGTTCGCTCCGTCCTGTTCGAAAGGCAAACAAGAAGTGAGTCGGCCGGGCGGCCTCGCCGCTATAAATACCGGCCACTCCGAGTGTTTGCGAACTGGGGCGGGTAGGCCCGATGTGCTTGAAACGTTGAATTAGCTGCATTTTTAAAGTAATTCTGTTACCAAAGTTATAAGAGGTTTGATTATCTTTCACTGACATAAAATGTGAGCAAATGTGTTACATCTGTTCATGTTAATTAAATAACCTACAAGATAATGGATAAATGTACTTACGTAATCATTATTTCAACACTTATTTCACAATAGAATCGTTCAGCAATGAAAACATACACATATATTATTTTGTTTTTATTCAAATAATCTATCACGGCCAAACTGACCAGTACTTCGTTCTCGAAGTACCCACTTTTTTTTTCTTTTTCGTTTTTCTGTTTCTTTTTCTTTTTCGTTTATTTATAAGATCTCTGGCCTTTACCAATCCAACCACCTACCACCTGTTACCCGTGGTTCCCAGTGAAGGATCAGGACAGAGATCGACTAACAGATAAATACATAGACATAATAAAGTTTATATGATCTCTGGCCCTTACCAATCCAACCACCTACCACCTGTTACCCGTGGTTCTCAGTGAAGGATCAGGATAGAGATCGACTAACAGATAAATACATAGACATAATAAAGTTTATATGATCTCTGGCCCTTACCAATCCAACCACCTACCACCTGTTACCCGTGGTTCTCAGTGAAGGATCAGGATAGAGATCGACTAACAGATAAATACATAGACATAATAAAGTTTATATGATCTCTGGCCCTTACCAATCCAACCACCTACCACCTGTTACCCGTGGTTCTCAGTGAAGGATCAGGATAGAGATCGACTAACAGATAAATACATAGACATAATAAAGTTTATATGATCTCTGCTCTTCTTGATTCAGATACCTATCACCTGCTACACGTGACTCTCGGTAAATAATCAGAACAGAGATCGACTAGCAGACCAATACATAAACATAATAATTTTACCCATGACCTCTGACCTTGACATATTAGTCCTGCTACCCGCTGCTGGTATCAATCAGACTAACATCAGGTACAGAAGCCGACCAGCGGATATTCGTGAATAATATGGTATATTTTCATTTACTTTTTAAGTACCAGAACATATTTCAATTCAATCAATTCTGTTATATTAATTAAACAATTACTTACTATATAATTACATATTTGTTGGAATTCTTCAGCCTATACAAATAATATTCATTAATTCAAAGTAACAATAAGCAATGTAAGACTAGCTACAAGTAGTTACAATCAAGTGGTATTACCTTCTCAATTTAATGTAATTTTAAGCTTTAATAATAATCTATCATGGTCTATATCTGCAATATTTCTTTGAAGAAAGTGTTTTGTTCTAATCACTCACCAGGTCAAACTCTTATTGTTTTTTACTGTAAATAAACACTTTCATTTTCATATGTCCCGCAGTGGTAGTGGAACCCGCAACCTCTCGCATCTCAGCCAGCTACTCGCCCCTCACTGGCCTGATTCGTTCGCATGGCATCGGCTCGTCGCTCGTGCGACTTACTTGCCACTTACACTTACACTCACACACTTTGACACTTCATGCAACTTACTTGCCACTTACACTTACACTCACACACTCTCTTGACACATAGTACGGGGCCGACAGCACTTAGCATCCGCCCAGGTGACGCTTAACCACTTGCCGCTGTACGTGGTGCTCCGACAGCACTTGGCATCCGCCCAGGTGACGCTTAACCACTTGCCGCTGCCAAGCAAAACGCGAACAGCACAGCGCGTGGACAGCGTGCACAGCAAAGCGCGTACAGCAGAACGCACTGATCAGCAAGCACAGAGCACGCGCAGCAAAGCGTGACTGTTGACGCAAACGAAGTCTCGCCAAGACCAGTCAACGCTTATCTTCTTCCTTGAAAGAAAAAGAGAAAACATTCCATTAATGCGACAAAACAGAACAAATAAACTAAAAAAACAAAAAATTTCAAAATGTGGGTAATTTTTTTCCTTTTTTTTTTACACGCTCGGTCTTACCTGACACGCACATAATTTAATATAAGAAATACGTACGGCTTCGCACGTGGCCTCTAAAGCTTGTAAGCGAAACATGGTAATATGCAATGACTCTCAAAATGCAGTGGCTGCAGTGGTCCATGACGACGCTTCTTGTAACTACGATTACCCCCGTCAGCATCACGGTCACTGCAACTGCAGCTACAACTATGTACGATACCCTTTCCGGTTCCCCGTACCCTGTACGGTTTCCTTCGCGAAGTTTGCCCTCGCGATAAGCAACGCGAATATAGACCTCCCAAATTACTGCCGCGTGAGCACCGTCCTCACTGGCTCCGTGAAAGTTGATTGCAAGATCGGGATCGATGCCATTGATATATTTTACGTAGCTGCTTTTGCTACTGTAGTGACACTGCTCCACCCTAGGTCCACTGCAATAGAGTTGATGCTGCTGCACCAGCTCTCCAAACAGGTTTCATTTTTGGCGGGGTCGAACGGCGGCAACACCACGTGCCAAGGTGTCTGTCAGACACTGCGTTACGGAAAGCCTTGAGTAGTCCTTACAAAACGGCTGGATCCATCACGAAACACGTACACACGTTCCCGATATTCTGAAACCACAAAAACAAAATTAAAGTTCGTATCCCACTTCTGATAATAAAATATGGTTTAAAGTAAAACAAATAAGTGATAAACTAGAACAAACTTTTATTAGATTGTTTTCTTAAACCATTCTGGCTATGTAAATAGAGTGGTATATAAAAAGAATTGTACTACAGAATGCTAAATTTATTCTTTTGTTGCTGATTATGTAGATATATAACAATTTACATAGTAAATAGATAAAAGAACCTCAAAATGTCAATACAAACTTTGCTATATACAAAACTTCGTATATAACCTGATTATGTACTTAAATATATATTAACTGTACATAAGCAGGATATATAGCTCGGCTTTCATATAAACCAGCCAACGATTGCACCAGGGCAGTTCGCTCCGTCCTGTTCGAAAGGCAAACAAGAAGTGAGTCGGCCCCCCGTCGTTATCTTCTTCTACATCCCGAGTGGGATGAGGTGAGGGTTTCAGGGCATTGCCCTACTACCTTGGCTCTTCTCCGCCCATTACAATGGGCGTGTCTTTTGGGTGCAGGAATTCACAGGCGGGGGGAGGGGTCCTACCCCTTAGCTTAGTCCGGTGCCACTACTCGGCCGGTGCGATCAGACCCTGCCGGGTGAGATCCCTGGTTGCCCAGGGAAGGCCCAGCGAGCCGATGTGCGACCATGCCAGTGGCCACCGGATGAAGTGCCCCCGCACTGTTGGCGTCTGCTTCTTCATCGTCCTTGATGATCATATCTCGCGAGTAAGGCTTCATTTTTCTTTTTCCTGGTTCGTCCGGTGGTCTTGCATGCTGGGGGGCGATGTCCACAATGTGGGCATGCATCGATGCATCGGCCCTCCGGAACATGGTCGACGTGAGCCGTCCCACGAACGCCTCGAGGTCCTCATGCTTCAGGTCTCTTTGTATAGTCAGGTTTCTCACGTATCGTGGGGCTCCTACAAGCCTTCTGAGAGAGATGTTTTCCTGGGCTTGCAGGCGGGTTCTGTTCGTTCTCCTCAGGAACGGATACCACGCTGGTGCCGCGTAGGTAAGCCGTGTCCTGAGATAGGTTTTGTAAATGAGCATTTTGGTTCTCAGCGGGAGCTTTGATTGTAGGATCGGAAGGAGTTTGGCGCGAGCTCCCCTTACCGATCCCACAACCGAGTTGACGTGCTTCTGAAAGCTGAGGCGCCGGTCAATTATCACCCCTAGGTACTTGACGTCCGGCCGCCACGGGATGTCCTGGCCCAATAGCTTCAACGGCGTCGGCAGTGCTGTGCCTCCCGTCAAGATGGCCTGCGTCTTTCCGACGTTGACCGCGAGTCTCCACTTCTGTAGCCACTCCGGTAGGGCGTCTAATGAGGGCTGTAGTCTTTTGGCTGCAAAAGCTGGTCTGTACGATGAGGCGTAGTACGCAGCATCGTCCGCGTAAAGGGCGAGCTTTGCCTGCCCAATGACTGGGATGTCATCAGTGTACCAGGCGTAGCAAGCGGGGGAGAGGCAGCTTCCTTGCGGTACTCCGGCCTTTGCGGGCCGTATGTCAGACAGCGCGTCCTCTACCGAGACGAGGAATTTTCGGTTCTCGAGGAAGCTTCCCACGATCCGAATGATCTTCTTTGGTGCCGTGGACTTTGACAGTTTGTACAACAGCCCCTCGTGCCATACCTTGTCAAAGGCCTTTTCCATATCGAGCAGAATTGCCGCGACATACTCCTTCTTGTTATGGCTCATGGCCATTTCATTGACGATCTTTGTCACTTGTAAGGTGGTGGAGTGCTCGGCCCTAAACCCGAATTGTTCCTCCCTTGGCTGTAAGTGCGGCGTCAGGTGCGACAATAATAGTCTTTCGAAGAGCTTGGCCATCGTGTTCAGCAGCGCTATTGGCCTGTAGCTTTCGGGCTTTCTGGCATCTTTTCCGGGCTTAGGGATCATCACCACCTTTCCTGTTTTCCAGCAGGCCGGGAAATGGCCAGAGCGGAGAATGCCGTTACAGACCCTCGTCAGGGCGACGACCGACTTCGGCGGCAGATTCTTAAGAGCTTCATTCGAGATGGAGTCCAGTCCGGGTGCCTTCTTTCTCGGGAGTCGCTGGATGGCCCTTTTTACTTTCCCGGGGCTTATGCATATGGCCTCCTCATCGGGCAGTGGAGGGGCGGCGAGGTAGTCCGCCAGCGCTCTTTCCACCATTTCCACGTGGCTGTGGTCGCTTGTGGGGTTGGGGGTGAACTGCTTCTCTAAGTGCTCCGCCAGGATTTCCGCCCTGTCCGCGGCTACGAACTTGAGAGTGCCGTCACTTCCAATCAGTGGTTGGACAGGCTTGGGTGTGCTAGCTAGCTGCCGGCATAACCGATGAACGGAAGGGATGTCATCGGTTATGGAGCTGATATGGTCCTCCCATCCTTCGGCAGCGTGGTCGTCGAGGGCGGTTTTCAGACGCTCCACCAGAGCATTCAGTTTCGTCCTGACTCGCGGGCATCTGGTCTCCTGCCATAGCTTCCTCGTTTCCCTTTTTTCGCGAAGTAAGATCCTGATCCTGGCCGGCAGAGGTTTCAACCCCATAGCCGGTGCGGAGGTGTGCGAAGCTGCGGTGAGGGAATCCTGGATGGCTATGGTCAGTTCTTCCGTGGCCCGCTCGACGTCGTCTGGGGTCTCCACGGGTCTGGTGGTGGTCCTTTCTTGGGCCTCCCTCTGAAAAGCTTCCCAGCAGATTTTCCGCCTACGTGCCAGCGGAGCGACTCTGCTTGGGACCTCTTCCAACACCAAGAGGACTGGTCTATGGTCCGAGGGCAGGTCAGGAAGCACGCTGAGGAGTGGCGTTCTCGTGAGACCTTTATGGACCACTACGTCGATCACGTCTCCCATCCCGTTCGCTTCGTAGTGAGTCCATGTCTCCGGCCCGATCACTTCGTAGTGATGGTCCATCGAGTCTTGGTATAAGATTCGCCCGTTCTTGCACACCCTGCTCGAGTTCCATAGCGTGTGCTTCACGTTTAGGTCGCCGGCTACTACCGTCGGGGTGTCAGTGTTTAGTAGGGATCTTAGCTCGGCCTTCTCCAAGGTTCCTCCGGGCGTCCTGTAAACCGAGAAGAACTTCATGGCTTCACCGGCGACGCTTATCAGCACTCCTAACGCCTGTATGGAGTTGAACTCGACGACAGGGACGGGCTGGTGAATCACCCTTCGATGGACCATCACCGCGAGGCCGCGGTACGCGTGCCCATCCGGGGTTGCCTCGTCCTTCCGGTATGTGATATAGTTAGAAATCCTGTACTCCGTTTTCGGTTTTAAAAAAGTCTCACTGACCAACAGTATATCGATATTTTGCTCACGGAGGAAGACGGTCAGTAGTTTTTTCTTCCCCGTGAGCGACTGGGCGTTCCAGTATGCCACTCTAAGATCTACCCCCATTCTGGTTGAGGATCCTCATAAGGCCCATGAGGGTGGCAGTTTCGGCGTCCGTGCCGGACTGAACCGCCTCCAGGATTTCTTTCAGTACGCCGATCGTCTGACCGAGGGAGTCTCGGCGGGCGGGCTGGGCCGGGAGCGGAAGCGACTTGGCTTGGCTCTCCCCAGGCTTTTCTGAGCTCTTCTTGCCTTTGCCCCTCTTGGGTTTCCTAGGCTGGGGGCCTCTCTGGGGGTTCGCCGGTGCCATAAGCGAAGACGCCGCCGTTTCTTCGATGGTGGCAGGGGTCACAAGAGCAGCGCCTCTCCTGCCTCTGGCTTCGACTGTTTCCGGCATGGTGCCGCCTCTCTTATTCCGGATCTCTCTTCGGAAAACCGGGCACGCCTGAAAGTTGGCTGGATGCGCTCCGCCGCAGTTTGCGCAGGTTGCCGGCTCCTCTCTGGGCCTCGGGCAATCTCCTGCCTTGTGGGGGTCACCGCAGCGCACACAGGCCTGCTCTCTGTGGCAGTTGTGCGAGCTGTGTCTGAACTTTTGGCATCTGTGGCACTGCGATGGCCCCTTCTTGCCTCGCCACGCCTCTATGATGATGCCCGGCATCATTAGGAGCTCCGTGACTTCATAGATGGCCGGCATCAAGTTGGGGGTCTTCTTTAGCAGTGCGTAGAAGACGCTTCCTGGGCGGCCCTGCCTGCCTTGAATGTTCTTAAGGTACTCCGTGGTGAAGCCTTTCTCCTCTAGGGCGGCTTGGATGTCCCCGACCTCCGTGTCCGACGGAAGGCCGCGGATGGCGACTTTTAAGCTTCTTTCGGCCGGCAAAGAGTAAGAAAACCAACTGATTGGTTCCGCTTTTTCCAGCTCCGTCAGGTAAGCCTGAATCAGCCGGTACTCCTTCTCATCTTCCGGAGAAAAACGGATGCCCTGCCCATATGGGCGTCCATTTGGCGGTCTCCCCAACTTCGCAGCCAGCGCCTTAAAATGGGTGGACCAGTTGTCGAGTTTCTCGACGACCAACGGCGGGTATCTGGGCCCTTCCCTTGCCTTCGGGTCACTTTTGCCTTCTATGGCTTGCGAGGGGCGGGGGGGGGCGTCGCTCTTCACAACACCGCTGGTGGATGCCGTCTGGGCTTGGTGTCTGGCGGGGGGGGGGGGGCCTTGCATTGCTCCGGCCCGTGCTGCTTGCGCAAACGACTTTCCCGCGGCCTTTGCCGTCTGGGGCTTTTGCCTCTGCGGTAATGGCGGTAATGGCTTCTGCGGCTGTGCTGCCTGGGAGGGCTGCAGAGGCTTCTGGGCCTGCTGCTTCGGAGTCGGAATACGGGACGGGCTCTCTGTTCGAGTCTGCTTTACTGTGTCCTTTCGCGGACTAGCAGAGAGAGAGCGCGTGCGGCGCCTCTTTCGTCCCTCCTCCGCCCCCCGCTTCGGACTCGCGGGCTTTCGGGGTTTAAGCTGGACGTGCGTTGGGGGCGGCAGGGTGATTATTGCATTCTGTGCAAATTCGAGGGCCGTGTGGTCTTCGATTGACAGCTCCGTGCCCTCCATTTCGGCTTCTTGCAGGCGCAGGTACATCGCCATCCATCGCAGCATTCCCTCCGAAAAGGCCCCGACTTGCATAAGTCGGGCGAGTGTGAGAATATCACGCTCGTACAGCCCTTTCGGAGACAATGCTTCGTAATGATGGCTTCTGACCTGGCCTCTGCCGTCCGGAGTGACGGCGGGGGGTCCTTCTTCTATTTCGAGAGCGGAGTCTTCCTCCTCCCGGAGCTTTTCGGCCTGGCCCTGAAAAGGGCCTTGGGGCGAGCGATTGGTGTCGATGATAGTGGCTTGGCCCTGAGAAGGGCCGGGGCCCTGAGAAGGGCGCGTGGATGATGAACCCGGCACCGGGTTCATCACGATGTTGGTGGTGGCGGTGGTGATACGATTCTACGTACGTACACGTAGGTACGTACGTAGGTACGCAAACGGTGCGTGGCGACTGGACGGGTTAGTTTAGTACACCGCTGCACTAACTCGTCCGACGGTCCGCGGGCGCGGGTACTCCCCGCCGTAGCTCGGAGCTACGGGCGCGGTCGGCGAAGATTTATGTACTAATAAATCTCGGCGACTCTGCTAGCGCGACTTAGACGAGTTCACCCGAACGCGACGATGATGACTGTCCTGAGTCGGCCGGGCGGCCTCGCCGCTATAAATACCGGCCACTCCGAGTGTTTGCGAACTGGGGCGGGTAGGCCCGATGTGCTTGAAACGTTGAATTAGCTGCATTTTTAAAGTAATTCTGTTACCAAAGTTATAAGAGGTTTGATTATCTTTCACTGACATAAAATGTGAGCAAATGTGTTACATCTGTTCATGTTAATTAAATAACCTACAAGATAATGGATAAATGTACTTACGTAATCATTATTTCAACACTTATTTCACAATAGAATCGTTCAGCAATGAAAACATACACATATATTATTTTGTTTTTATTCAAATAATCTATCACGCGCGTGTGATGCCTCTGGTGTTGCAGGCGTCCATAGGCTACGGTAACTACCTACCTTCCATCAGGTGGTCCGCATGCTTGTTTGCTTGCCAAGTAGTATAAAAAAATCACTGACCTATCGCAGCGCACCAAGAAAGAACCAGTTAAGCAACGAACGAAGAAGTTCTGAATAAAAGTTCTCTCAACCATTTATCACCCATCAAAGAAACCGTGCTATTTACGAAACTCTACAGAACGGAATATCTTTCAAAGCACCCCGGGGTCGGTTTACACAAATGGACAGAGCGCTGCGGAAATTAGATGTTTGGTAGAGTCGGGGAAAGATATTTAAGGATGAGACACACTTACAGAAAAGACAGAGAACCGAAATTTTTTGGAAGAGTCGAGAAAATAGAATTACGCATGTTTAGAAACGACCGATAGCGTATTATAGGTAGTTTATAGGTAGTGCCTCAATGATCCACACAAAGTGGCGCAAAATCGTGGAAATTTAGGCCAGGGCCACAGTGCGGGCCTAGCGCGGTTACGACGGTGGGCGCAATATATCAAACATATGAAACCGCCGTTTGCGTCCATAGTGTAGTGGCTAAGGTGGGCGCCTAGCGCGACTGTCATGAGCGAGTTAGCGCGCGTAGTTTTCAAACTTTCCTATCCGCGCGTTATGTACCAATACTCTACAACAGCTCGCGCGTCACTGTGGCCATCCGCACGCTCCCGCCCGCCGTCCCGCGCGCAGACGCCCCGTCCACTTAATTATAGAATTTTGTTAGTAGTAGAATTTCTTGTAAAAGAGTTCATCCGGATAGTACTTCCACCGTTCCTATTTCTGCCGCCTAGCAGTAGTGCTCGCATTGCTGTGTTTTGGTCTGAAGGATACGGATGCCGATAAAATTAGAGGTACATGAGACTTTTCATCTTTATGTCTTAGGGTCGGCAGCGCGCGTTGCCTCTGGTGTTGCTGGCGTTCATAGGCTACGATTACTACTTTCAATAAGGCCGTATGCTTGTTTGCCAAGTAGAATAATAAAAATATCAACTGCCTGAAAATGCAAAAGACAAGACCGAGAACCAAAAAAAAAAAATATTAAAAAAAAAATCAGTAAAATATAATACACTCGAGAGCAATGAATCCGGGTCACTTAAAGAATGTTAAAAATCTCGGAAACTAAAAATGATAGATTAATGCAATAAATTGTATTTAATAGACAATGTAATACTCCTTAAATGAAGGTAAAAAAAATATGAGTCACCATACATTTTATTAACACAAAATTACATAAAGAAAAAAACTGCTGATCTCTCCTTAAAACAAAAATAGGAAACATGAAATTTTTGAACTTTATTACGATTTTCTTGAATTTTAATACTTCGTATTGCCTCCTCGTGCTTCCATTACTGCGTTTACGCAGAAAAAAAACAACAAAAAAACAGAAATCAAACAATGATAAATGACAGATTACAAACAAAAGCAAAACCAAATGCTGTAATTTCGTAGTTCCATCTTCGAAAGTGGCCCTTTTTCAAATTTGATTTTTTTATGATATAACTTTACAATAACTAAGAAGTTTTAATACCTTCATTTAAGGAGTATTACATTGTCTATTAAATACAATTTATTGCATTAACCTAGCATTTTTAGTTTCCGAGATTTTTAGGATTCTTTAAGTGACCCGGATTCATTGCTCTCGAGTGTATTACATATAGGGTTTGGAATCTCCTTTTAAGCAGATATATGCTTGTGTTAGGAGATCCCGCTCTTCAATAGCCATTTAAAAAGTAAAAAAACTAAAAGTACATAAACATAACTAAAACTAACTAACTAAACTAAACGTAACTATACCAAGGATAATCCATGTTTTATGGTAACATGGTAAATTTTCGTCAAACTTTAGAACCGTGTGTCCAACATCCTAAAAGAAAGTGAGCGTGTGGCAGAACCAAAATTATTTAGATGTAAGATAATATTTTACGGAACTTCGCGTAAAGACTTCACGCCTTGGCAATATTTTACTGGCGCATGCCTGCTGCTTCGTCCGTATAAATAACTCTTGAAGCTATAAAGTATTTTGGTGGTTTAGTACCTACAAACGATTCTACCACCCTATTGGGATTTAAAACTCGTGAATTCTAATGCTGACATTCCCTTATAACAAGCTTTTATTTGGCGACCTCTGTGGCGCAGCGGGCGAGTAGCCGGCTGAGATGCAAGAGTTTGTGGGTTCGTTTCCCGCTGCGGGAGAAATGTCTGTATATATATTTGTACCGGGTCTGGGTGTTATGGTACCATGGTACTTGTAGTTCCTGATACCCACGGCCCACGACACAGATAATCCTAGTGTGGGATCAAGACTTCGTATGTGACTGTTGGGTGTTATGTTATTGAAGGACCGACGACATTTTAAAGGTAGCAGGAAGTCGGTGGGTTAAGGCGGCTCAAGATCGTTTATCGTGGCATTTTATGGGAGAGGCCCAGAATTAAACTTCTACAACCTTAAAATGTATGTTTATTTAAAATACGGCTAAAATTACCAAAACCATAAAGTTTGGCCCAGTACATACTGAAAGTTGTCTGAATAGAGACTGAATTGTGCATTGACAGGAAATTGGTATTCTGTTCTCTCATAATAATAAATAACATAAAATGATATACCTAATAACAATTTAGTCTACTTTCTATTCACGGTATGACTACCATTAGAGTAGGATATCTTATCTTATAGGAGGATCTTTGGAAAGAGTAAAGAGAGACTCCATCTATTAATGATAAAATTATCGAAAAAACATTGAATCGTTCAAGTTTCGGTCACAATTCGATATAATCGCATTACCATGTTGTATTTTATTACAAGCTTTTATTTAAATTGCAATTTATGTAGGTATGTTTATGGAATCTTGCAAATTAATTTTAAATCAGTTATCTTTAACCGATTGAGCTGAAATTTTTCATACCTGTCAAGTTCAGATGACAATACAATATTTATTTATTTTATTTATTTATTTACACGCACAAAACACATTACAACCACAAATAAAAATAAAAAAGAGATACCAAAAATTATTGTTTTGATCTTGGTCGCAACATAAACATTTATATGTGCGCACAGCAAAAATAAGTAACCATACTGAGCAAGCTGGGAAGGTAATAATATGGTGACGGTGAGCTGATCTGATGATGGAGACGGAAGGTGGACAACGGAACTCCTCGATGATTAGTAGTAGCCTGGCAGTGTTTGGACTCATTTTGATCAGGTTCCAATAAAGAATTTAACAAAAGCTTGTTTTGAAAAATACATTTTTCAATAATAAACTTATTAAGTTATGAGAATACCATTTCTGACATTTAAAGGTGCCACTTCACTTTGGTTTGCTTCAATGTTTGCGTTATTTTTCCAAGGTAAAATCAACCATGAGTCTATCGGTACATAATATTATTTTCCTTGACAAAATAACGCAAACATTTGCGAATATACACCAATTAGTGGCACCTTAAGACATCGACACTTAGATCGCAACGTGATCCGAACATTATTTTGACTAATTTTGATTATGAGAATTGGGCCTTTGTTTCTGATGACCGATGATGCTGACGTATCATGTTACAAATGCGTCGTTATGCGATAAAAAACCAGATTATATTGGTCATTATGCGTCAGAAGGGAATTATGTTGGAACGGAACCCTTAAATACAATGCAGGGACACACAATAGGCGCGGGTTAGAGCCAAACTAGCATGATTGCTCCAACTCCGAACTTCCAGGTGATGTTAATTAGTTGAAGAGCTTTGAAAACTGTTTTCAGCTTTGCAAAATGTGTTTTCGGAGACCCATCTTACCATTCATCGGAGTTTTGGGTAAACTAATAGTTTTGGCACTTTTCAATATTAGTTTTTGAATTTAAGTTTCTACTCTCGCTTATGAGAGCAGGCTAGAGCAGTGAGAGCAAAACTGTCCACCTACACGATAGTGAAGCTTGATAGCTAATTAAATAAAGTTGAACTATTAATTAATTAATCTCGAATCGGAAACGCAGTGAGGACTGAATTACATTGTAGAGGTAGCAATAAGGATGGAGGCGTCTCAAGTCCATACGTCACGGCATTCTATAAAAAGAGGCATAATATTATCTTCAGCAACGAAGTCAACAGACGGTAATGATTATGAATAAAAAATTTCGTTCATACCTATGCTTTGAACGAAATTGAATTAAACGAAACATGCCAAGCACTTATAAACATCCAAATCAATTTGAACCCTATCAGAGTACAATACAGCTTGTAATCAACTGTAGGTACTATTGTCGGTACGCGTGTCGATAATTACCCTGGGTATGCATTCTGAACTGGGTATTTCAACACTGCAAAGCCAAATAGCTAAGGCTGTATGAATATTTAGCGGGCAAACAGCTGCTATAGCAGTTAACAGCAGCTTTTGAACATAAAAAACTAGTATCTAAGGATATACGTACTTACGCTTACCTATACTTCTATAGGTATATTTTAAAGAGGTAAAGTTTGTGAGTTTGCATACAGAAGGTAATCTCCAGAACTAATGATTAGATTCTGAAAATTCTTTCAGTAATATAGGAAGCTACATTATCCCTGAGTCATCATCATCAGCCTAGAAGTCCATTGCTGGGCATAGGCCTCCCCCCTAGAATGCCATGAGGAACGGTCTTGAGCCGCCTCCATCCACAGACTTTCTGCGACGTTTATAATGTATTTTATCCATCGAGAGGAGGGCCTACTCTACTGTGTCGTTGCTGACGACTCTGTTTATCCCGAGTTCCGAAGTATAGGATATTTCCATAGGTAATTTTTTTAAGACCTCCGTGATGGCGGGCGATTAGCTGGCTGAGACGCAAGAGGTGCGGGTTCGATTCCCGCCTCGTAACAAATATTTGTACGATCTGCAGATATTTATTCAGGGTGTTCTGGGTATTTTCTATGTATAATAAAATATCTATCTATATCTATCTAGATATAGATAGATATACCCAGAACACCCTGTAATGTATCGTATTGAGTATATCAGTTATCTAGTCCCATTACACAAGCTCTGCTTAGCGTGGGGCTAGATAATGTGGGTTATTCCCGCTCGTCCCCGAAGGGGTAAGCGGGAAGGTTTTAGTAGCGTTCGTCCCCACTAAGATATTAAGAGGGCTATTTTTTTATTAAACCACAATAAATACCTGCAATGACATACAATTAACATTTTATTTATTTTATTAGTTTATTCAATTTATTTATGTTGGCGAAATGTCCAGCATTTATTTATTTATTAACATTTGCGATCGTCTGGCTAGCGTTTTGGAAACGTTAGTTAGCCTATGCTAGCTGTATTGAGGTTGTAATGTTGTCACGCCGTAGTTATTATGTAGCTTTCTATTGACTTGCTAAATATTCTGTGGTTTTATCGCTCGTTGGACCGTGTAGTGTGGTTTTAATGTTACTAATAAGTGGTTAGATAGGTCATACCCGATATTAATTACAATAATGACCTGGGGTATCTGCATTGCGGTGTAATAAATTATTTTAAACTGCCGCTTATTATGTGCATAACAATAAGCCTAATTGCTTTAAAAATAACATAACACAAGCTCTGCTTAGCTTGGGGCTAGATAATGTTGTGTGAAATGCCCAGCATTTATTTATTTATTTAAAAATGAATATAGTAAAGTCCTAGTACGATCGGGTTCTAATATGCGTACTTATCCTTTATTTGTTATGTAAGTTCGTAGAACTGAAAACCACAATGTTATTGAATGGCTACGAACCAGTCGTCCGACCCCCGTATTCTCTATCTCGCGACAGATTTGCAACTGGCGTTAATAGTGCGATCAATGCTGTCCAACGTCGCTTTTCTTATACAAAAGTTACTGTTTTACAGCAATCATTGCACAATTTACGCCTGTTGCAAACCTGTCGCGAGAAGATGGTGAATGGATACGGTTTGAGACCGTTCGTTGTGTTGTGACATTCTATGGGGTAGGTCTTTCCCCAGCAGCGGACGACGGTCCATCTGATCATGGTAAACGTATTAACATGTCAGAAGGTTTTGATGACCTCAGTGGTGTGGCGGGCGAGTAGCCGGCGCGGGTTAGGTGCGGGTTAATTCCCGCTGCGGGACAAATGTTTGAATGATCTGCAAATATTTGTTCGGGGTCTGGGTGTTAGGATACCATGGTACTTGTAGTTTCTGATACCCACGACACAGGGAATCCTAGTGTGGGATCAGGGCTATGTATGCGACTGTTCGGTGTTATGATCATACATAAATAACTTAATCTAACTAACTAACTTCGACGACCTCTGTGGCACGGCGGGCGAAGGTTCGCCTGCGACGCAGGAGGTTGCGGGTTCGATTCCCGCCTCGGAACAAATATTTGTACGATCTATATTTGCAGATATATATTTGTTCAGGGTGTTCTGGGTATTTTTCTACGTATAATAAAAAATATTTATCTATGTAATGTATTGTATTAAGTATATCAGTTATCTAGTACGCATAACACAAGCTCTGCTTAGCTTGGGGCTAGATAATGTTGTGTGAAATGTCCAGCATTTATTTATTTATTTATTTATTTAATGCCTTTTTCTCGGTGGGTTTGGCAGAGGTCATAAATCAACTAAACACAAATACATAGATTTGAGAAATTCAATACATTTTTATTTCCTTATTTTCACAGTTAAAGTTTTACCTCAAAGTCATACTTTTGCAACACAAAACACGTTAACAAGGCATCGTGTAGCGGCACGAGTCAAAAGCTGTAGCACTTTTCAACAAACTTTATAACAAGAGAAGCTGCGTTTCGGGACGTGCTTCAACTTAGATTATCTGATTTTGGTTTAACTGGAGCTACAGCAGGCAAATAAGTTTACATTTCAGTGTGAACCTATACAATTTTTCTACAGTGTTAATGAGAAGGATTATTGGGGAGATATCTTAAACAGTGAATAACATTAGAATGCACCATGGCCGGGAATCGAAACTACTCATTTGTATTGTTTTTTGTACTATCAGAATCACTTACAAAAAAATAACACATAAAATTCCTGAACGGAATAGCCGAAGTTGTTTGCTATTGAACGAAATGTTGTTGCAAGCTTTTGTAAACTCCTACCCCTAGGTAGTGTTCTACAGGACTTATCAAGTGCGAGCCTGATTAACGCACTGAGGGTTCCGTTCTAAGCAACAAGTACTGATCCCAAATATAGTTTCCATTTCAGTATATAACTCAACAATCGTAAGATTTCTCTCTGATGAGATCTGAGGTCCAATTCTCTAATTTAAAAACATTCAATTCGCAGTATAATCTCGTCTCAGTCGCACTTTCACGTATAGTAACTATTACTTAATCTTCGCGTTTCTTGCGAAGAATATGTAATAGTTACTATACGAGACAGTGCGACTGACACGAGATTATATTGTGACTGGAACGTTTTTAAATTAGAGAATTGGGCATCAGATTCTCTGAGATCTGATTTTTACTCTGTAAGTATACAACTGTTTTTTAGTTTTTGTCAAATAAATTTATTCTTATTCTTATAACTATAACAGTTTTTTTTGTCTTTGTTATTTATCTATTGATTATCTATTATCTTTAATCAAGCCAAATTCGAAAGTCAATGTGTATGCTTTACGATTTTTGAGCTACAGTTGAGACAAAATAAGTTGAAAAAAAAAAAAAATGAAGTTATAATTTAGGCAATTTTTTGAGATTTCTTGTACCGGGTCGACCCTTTGGAATGTTGTTATTTAAAAAACATAACATAACATCCAAACCATAACACCCAGACTCGGAACAAATATTTGCAATCATACAAACATTTGAGTGGGAATTTAACCCGCAACCTCTCGCATCTCAGCAGGCTATTTGCCCGCCGCGCCACAGAGGTCGTATTTGTATTTTTATTATTTGTAAGTTTTTGATTCATGTCAGAACAACATATTATCTAGGAAAATTTCAACTGGCTACTTCTAACGGCTCTTACGGTGGTCTAAATCTAAAATCAAATTAAAAGAATTTTATTCATTAAAATCACAAGGATCAATTTGAATCGTCTTATAAAGTAAAATTACTCCTGTTCTAACGCAACCAAGCCTAGAAGAACTGGGTGTACCCTTGTGACAGACAGCCAGAAAAACAGACGGCGCTATGTTAATAAGGTTCTATTGGCACCTTATGGGTACGTAACCCTAAAAACGCCGCTCTAACGACTTCCTCTCAGCAAATTACTAAAGTTAGAAACGCAAATGTGGAAACAAACTTATAGAATGACTCACCATTAGTTAAAGACGATATTTGTTTGGTTGTTTGGGAAAATATACATTGGTTTTTATGTTAATTTAGTTTACCCTAAAGTTATTGTAACTAACTTTGGATTTTTTGTTTTAAAACACGGTGAGATGATAGTAGACACTCTCCTACAATTACTACTGGAGTAATAATAATTTGTAGTACACTCCAAAAGATGGCAGAAGGGTTTGATGGAGTGTACCCATCAAGCCATTTTATTTGATATTAAATATGGGTAACTATTGTTTATATCAATTATACATTTTGAAAAATTGCATTGTATTCCAGCTATATATTTCATTTAGTGTGATGTTAATATTATAGTCTATAACACGCGAATTATAGACGCTTCATAATAATTGATACTTACCTCATTTGCCAAAATCTGTCAATAATTTGTATCGGAGCTATGAGGGACCAAAATTACATACATTCATGCATACATATTATTATTCACCTAAAACCGTAACCCTACGTTTGCATTGCTGTGTAGTCGGATTAATATAATAGTAACTATAGGCAAGTGCTACGAGTCTACGGCGTAGCACCGTAGAACATTCCTGATAAAACTTTGTATCTACGAAACGAAAGAAAACAAAGTTATCGGGTGACCGCACCATTAGACGGTACATTTGTTTGGCTCTTGGCTGGTTGAAGTGTTTGGGTAAGAGAATGGTCAATAATTATGGGGTCACGTAGTAGCAATATTCTAAGATATAATTTGGCTATCGAAGTAATTTTGAAGTGATCACACTAGACATATAGTGCGAATGTTTGTGAGTATGTTTGTTACTTTTTAACGCTCAAATGGCTGAACGGACTTGAGTGATATTTGGAACGGAAATACCCTATACTCTGAAGTTAATCCAGGCATACACGAATAGACATAGGCGAATTTTCATTATCATCATCATCATTTTGAATTATTGTTTACGCGGGTGAAACCACAGGGTGCAGCTATTCCTCTTCGTTCAACTCGTGAACATTGTTATATTATATAGGATAATGAGGAAGTTCGTTTGTCGTATCACTGAATTTTTTCACACACGACACACATGTCACACATGTCACACATGACACACATGTCACACACGACACACATGTCACACATGACACATGTGTCACAAATGACACATGTGTCACACATGACACACATGTCACACATGACAGATGTGTCACACATGTCACATGTGTCAACAACAAACACATGTCACACATGACACACATATCACACATGACACATATGACACATGTGTCACACATGACACATGTGTCACACATGACACACATGTCACACGTAAAACACATGCCGCACATGACACATGTGTCACACATGACATCTGTCACACACGACACACATGTCACACACGACACATGCCACACACGACACACATGTCACACATGACACATGTGTCACACACGACACACATGTCACACATGCCACACAAGACACACATGTCACACATGTCACACGTGACACAAGTAACAAATGTCACACGTGACACACATTTCCCCTTTAAATACCTCACAACTCTCTTATCCCAGCTAGCTGCGCATACTCTTGAACACCTTCAAATTCCATCTCTGAATCTTCATCTGAAGAACCTGGAACGTATGTTAGATCCGAAGAATTATCTGCTTCATCTACTCCTGTGTCATAACCAGGGATCGGAGTAGGTAGATTGATTTGAGGTCATTGATCTCAAACGTATATGTGAATATGGATAAGCCTCCGAGTTTCCGGCATTTTAAAACTAATTATTGTTATTTTTCCGGTACTTCGTTATTAAGATGAGTATAAAGTGAAAAACGTATCAATATACTCAATTATATGCTGCTAGTGGTGTAAGTAACTGACATTTTATAATACCTAAAAAATTATTCTGGTGGAGTAAAAGCCTAGCAAAGTATGAATTACTCTGCATACATGGTATTTTGTCACCTTATCTAAGTTGCTATCTATATACACATCTGACCAATCAGGACCAGGAACAACTTCCGGTACCAGTTCCGGAAATATGGCGTATCCATGTTATGACTCATGTGACGTAAGTACGAAAAATCAATCTACCTACTCCGATCCCTGGTCATAACTCTCTGTCTCATCCAAAGTGTCATCAGACTGGTGAATTCTCTCAGGTGTTTCCTGTGAAGTACGAGTAGAACCGGATTCTCTCCTACTCTCAGAGCTATTTGAATCAGTTGGACATTCATAAATACCGACGATGTCTTTGTTATCATCATGTGATATATCTCCCTTAACAAATACATTTTCCAAGAACTTTACATGTCTTGCCTTGATGCATTTCTTAGGACATGATGGATCCAACAGCCTGTAGCCTTTACTGTCCTCACAATAACCCACGAATATGCATTTCTTGCTTTTGGAATCTAATTTTCGTCGATTCTCTTCCAAAGCATATGCAATGCATCCAAAAACCCGAATATGTTTAACATCTACCTTTTCCGAAGTCCACTTCTCCTCTGGAACGACCCCCAGTACTAGTGTTTCCGGAACCGGTATTTATTTTGAGAACCGGGAATTATGGTACTTTTTTTTATCGGTACCGGGATGTCCCGGTTCTTTCGGTATTTTCGGTTCTTGGTAGTTTTGGTTTTATAATACAAGTGATATGCTTCAAAAATAAACTACAAGTAATTATTGAAGTAATTTTTATTGGAGCGTTTTTCACTAACAGCCTTTGCAAGCTCAGCATTTAACTCATCTCCTTTCGTCAAAGCAATGTTTTGAACTTCAATCACATCAGAGTCACGTTCACGTTCTCCCGACTGTTCACCTTGTGAGGTTGGTAGGGGTTCAGCTTGAGATACCGGAGTTGTTGAGGTTTTGGTGCGACTTAGTAATGATACTATTGCGGTGCACATTTCATCGCTGCTTGGGCGAGAAAACACTGATGAATCTTCATCATTTTGTTGAAGGAAATAACTTTCTGGATTTTGCAAGTAATTCAAGAGTCGCAGCTGCAAGGTTGAGACGCCGTTCTGTACATCGTTTTTTTAACATTATGAACATGTTTTCGGCCACAAAGTTATTTTCAATATTCGCAATTTTTTTTAATGCAAATTGTATAGCAATTGCATAACCGCGACGAGATAAAGCCTCTAATACAGTTTTAATTATTTCAAGAACTTCGTGTAACTTCCCAACTAGTTCCCAATCTCCTTCTGAGAATGTTATTGTGGAGTTTAAATCAATTAATGAAAGAAAGAAAGAAAGAAAACGTTTATTTGGCACACTAAAAAACAAAAAACGACATACAAAGCCGATACCAAAAATCCAACAACTACTTAATAGCATAGGTACCTACTAGAGAACCGTCGCGGTCGCGGGCGGTGCCCATGATTAAGAGGATTAAGAACTCAGCCTCGAAACGACAGCAAAAGTAAAGAAAAACAGTGGTAATTAGCCGTTTTTCAAATAAAAAAAAAAAAAAAATAAAGGCTCAAATAAATCGGCTCATGTGTCTGTGTGCCAAAATGGCGTTCAGCTCAGCATAATGCTTTCACAATGCAAGTTCGCAGCTTCAAGAATCGTTCAAGCGTAGCGAGGCTACTCTAACGTGTTACTGAGTCACAGGTTATTTCTTTTAGCGCTGAATTATTCACGTTAGTTTTGAATTTGTAAATAGTAGTGGGTGTGAAAAAGTAAAGTAAGAGAAAGTAAGTAAATAGTAGTGTGAATCGCGTAATAAAAATAAAATTCCCGAAAGTACCGAAAGAAGCGGGAATCAAATTAGATTTCCCGGTTCCATTTTACTGACAAAAGAACCGGGAATTCCCGGTTCTTTCGAGACCGGGATTTCCCGGTTCTGAACCCAGTACCGCCTTACTAGGCGAGCGGTTTATCAGATAGACTGCTGTATTTACGGCCTCCGCCCAGAACTTCTTGTCCAAGCCTGCATCCTGGAGCATGCTCCGAGGCTTCTCCATGATCGTCCGGTTGGCTCTCTCTGCTACCCCGTTCAGTGAACTGCATCTCGGAACCGTAGTTTGGTGCCGGATTCCACTGGCTTCCAAGTACTTCTGAAATATGTACACAGTTGACATATTCAGTTCCATTGTCACTCCTCAAAGATTTTATGTTTCTTTCAGTTTGATTTTCCACTAGAACCTTGAAGCTCTTGAATTTTTCAAAGACGTCGTCTTCAATTTTAAGGAAATAAACCCATGTTTTTCTGGAAAAATCATCTATAAAAGTGACAAAATACCGAGCACCAGAAAGTGATGGTGTCTGTATTGGCCCACATACATCTGTATGTACCAGGCCTAAAACCACTTTAGACCTACTCAAAGATTTCTTGGGAAAGGGTAACTTTGTCTGTTTTCCCTCAATACAAGCAACACAGTTTTTGAAGTTAGAATTTTCCAAATACATACCTGTAACCATCCCATTCTTCATAAGGTTCCTGGAGTTGAGATGACCTAACCTCTTGTGCCAAACTTCTTGTGTGACGTTGTCCGCAGCACGGTCTTTGCATACCTTCTGTGACTCCTCACAGGCCTCCGGCTCTACACTAGAACTCATGGCAATCTCCAACTCCCCAGTATTGTCTAATTGATAAACACTATTGATGTATGACGCTGTCGCTACCACTTCATTACCAGATTTACCTAAGATTTTACATTGTTTGCTATCAAATTTTACAATATAACCTTTCCTAGTCAACTCGCTTACTGACAAAAGGTTAGTACTTAAGTTAGGCACATAGTAAACATTGCTAATTGTCTTTTCACCATTTCCTAACACCACTAACACATTTCCTCGACAAGCCGTTGCTAACTTTGCCCCGTTGGCAACATGCACATCTAACGCTTTTACCGAGACACACTCACTCATATTGTCTGACATGTGTGTCATATGTGACACATGTATTATGAGTGACATGTGTGTCATGTGTGACATGTGCGTCATGTGTGTCATGTGCGTCGTGTGTGACACATGTGTCATGTGTGACATGTGCGTCGTGTGTGACACATGTGTCATGTGTGACATGTGCGTTGTGTGTGACACATGAGTCATGTGTGACATGTGTGTCCCACGTGTGATACACGTGACATGTGTGACACATGTGACCTGTGGGTGTCTGTCACGTGTGACATGTGTGACAAACGACACACACGTCACACATGATCCATGTGTCACACATGACACACATGTCACACAAGACACACTTGTCACAAATGGTACATGTGTCACACATGTCACACATGACACATGTGTCACACATGGCACACATGTCACACGTGACACATGGCACACATGACACACATGTCACACTTGGCACACATGACACACATGTCACACATCTCACGCCGGTGGAATGTTTTATGTGTGTCATCCTTGATACACATGCTGAACCTTACAATTATTTAACACGATCATATGTTGCGCATTGGTTTTATTAGGGCATTAAACTAACTATTTGACACTCTCAAATGGCTGAACGGACTTAAGTGATATTTGGAACGGAAATACCCTATACTCTGGATTAACACATAGGCGAATTTTCATTGTCATCATCATCATTATTTTTAATTATTGTTTACGCGGGTGAAACCACAGGGTGCAGCTATTCCTCTTCCTCTTATAATTTTATATAGCTATGGCATATAGGTAGCTTTACCGGTACCTTCAGTATTCGGGAGCTGTCCTTTTACACCCTGTATATATTAAAAAAAAATTGCTGTTCGTTTGTCTCGCTAAAACTCGAACGGAACGGCTAACGGTCGAACGGCTGGGCGGATTTATTAATTCATTTGTTCATAATTGTGACGGAAAGGTTTAAATGTACTGGGACCACTGGAAACACCGGGACCACGCAAACGAAGTCGCGCGCGGACTGCTAGTATAATATATAAATCGACTTGTGAACATTGTTATATTATAATAATAATTAATAATAATAATTAATCTTTATTTGCATAAATGTGGTACGTACAAGGTTCTTATGTTTAGTATAAGGTGGCTCACATTTCCCATGTCTGGGATACAAATATTAACGAACAGGCAAGTTATTAGGTCAAAAACTACCATTAAATTACAAAAAGTTACATAAAATACCAAAATAAATCACAAATGTCAACACTTAAAATATTTAAAAAGAACGTTAAATTAACAATGCCAAAACAAAAATTAACTCTAAAGATAATACTCTAACCTAGGAAGTCCTTCAAATGGTAAAACCTGTTACCAAGTAGCCAGAGTCTTAATTGTGTCTTAAATTTATTTAGCGGAAGGCTTTTAATGTCAGAGGGTAAGGCGTTATAAATTATATACAGGATAATGAGGAAGTTTGTTTGTCGTATCACTGGTTTTTTTTCACGCTATTTTAAGTCCACCAGTAATACCACCAGTATTTTAGTCCCTAAAATTTGCATGATCAACCTATAAAAGATTTTGGGTAAACTCACAATTTGTTAGATAGGTTTATGAATACGATAGCCTGTTTTTTTTAAAAAAAGCGTGTCAAAAAACATGAAAAAATTGTTGATGGTTGTGGAGAGCCTTAAAATAGCTTGCTCAATAAATATGCCAAGTAAGATTCTAGAATACGGTTGTTAATAGTAAGTTTTTCTTACAACAAAAACCTTTTATTTTCAATTTGACCTTGTAACTTTATGAGTTTCAGAAACCACTTAACATCATGACCACGTGAAGACAGAATTGCCTAAGTACCCTACTTCACACATCATTAGTCTTGTCATACTTCGAAGTCTTCAAACAACTTTCAAGTCACTTTCGGCAACTGATTATGGGCGCCAAGTCGTCGCTACTAAGTAAATGGGTTTCCACAATATCGCTTCTCTGTTTTTAAGATGTCTCATGTGAGCGCCATCGCCTTTTGACGACCTCAGTGGCGCGGCGGGCGAGTAGCCGGCTTAGACGAAAGCGGTGCGGGTTCGATTCTTGCTGCGGTACAAATATTTGCATGACCTGCAAATATTTGTTCCTGGTCTGGGTGTTGTGGTACCATAGTACTCGTAGTTCCTTATGCCCACGACACAGAGAAACTTAGTGTGGGATCAGGACTATGTGACTCACCTCTTGCGTCTCAGCCTGCTAACTCGCCCGCTGCACCACAGAGGTCGCCAGCATTGCCTATCCTGAAGAAACCTGAAGAAGTCTGGATCTTTTCAGGAACCTTCTAGACCTTTGTGTTCTAATAGTTGGCCCCACTGTCACTTACCAACAGGTAAGATCACGATCAAATGAAGATAAAATATATATAACAGGATACATAATTAGCACAGTAAGGGTAGCTTTATTGCTGAAAGCGATTTCTCCAAGGCAACAAAAGTTATTGCATTGTTAAACGGACGAACAGCTAGTTCCGGCTTTTACTCAAATATAAAATAGCCGAAGCACAGATATAGTTTTTTATACAAAAAGTAAATTAGTGCTGCATGGATTCGAACCCGCAACCTTTGGATCAGATGCCAGTGTCGGTTTGCACTGAGTATCTCAAATAACTTATGCACACTCACTCACATACAGCACTCTGTTAAGTACTGTCATATGAATGGATTACCCACTTTAGGTATTTAGGCATACTGCTTCATTTGGCATCTTAAATTTAGGGTAAACAGCTTATTTGGCAAATCTCATGTTTAGGTGTAATGCCTTCATTGGCATCTCGCGTTTAAGGTAATTCGATCATAAGGGTTCGCGTCATCTAGTTAACAATGATGAATGAGTATTGAATTGGCCTACAAATTGTTCTACAATCATTTCCCAAAACAAGTAATTACGGCGAAAATGTCGAGAGTCAAATGGCAAAAGTAATTTCGGTTGGTTTTGATTTATTGTGTTTGATTTGTATTAAATTGCCATGATGTGGTAGATTAATCATGTAGATAATGTGTAACTAGTCTGAAGTAATTTACTTACCTACTTACTAAAATTAATAACATAATATAACACATAGTTACACACATACGTTAGTCTTGATCCCACACTAGGATTCCCTGTGTCGTGGGTATCAGGAACTACGAGTACCATGGTACCGTAACACCAAAACCCGGAACAAATATTTACAGATCATACAAACATTTGTCCCGCAACGGGAATCGAGCCCGCAACCTCTTGCATCTCAGCCGGCTACTAGTCCACTGCTTCATGGAGGTCGTTCATATACTTCTTCATCAGCTAGTAGACCGTCCACTGCTGGAAGAAACCTGTCCATAGAATGGGAGGGATTTGCCATTTTTGTGTATTTTTTATCAAAGCTGCTGCCCATCTTCAGAGGCCCAATTCTCTAATTTAAAAACATTTAATTCGTAGTATAATGTTGTGTCAGTCGCGCTGTCACTTATAGTAACTATTACTTAATCTTCGCGTTTCTTGCGAAGAATCCTACTATCCTACTCCTACAAATATTATAAACGCGAAAGTTTGTGAGTATGGATGTTTGTTACTCTTTCACGTAAAAACTACTGAATGGATTTGAGTGAAACTTGGAATGGAGATACCTTACGCCCTGGATTAACACATAGGCTACTTTTCATCAACATCATCATCATCAATTTTCATCATTATTCACGCGGGTGAAACCGCGTGGCACAACTAGTAAGTAATAGTTACTAACGAGACAGTGCGACTGAGACGAGATTATACTACGAATTGAATGTTTTTAAATTAGAGAATTGGGCCTCTGGCGTAAGCCCTTAGTCACCCTTTGCATCATCCACAGGAGGAGTTGGAGGAGTCCTGTTCTTAGGCCAAGACCATCACGGCAAGTTTAAATATTACATTTATTTATTTACATAGTTTTAGGAATACAAAATATTTTGTATTGATTTTGATATACTTACAAACATTATTTATTTATTTGAAAATGCAAAATCTGTTGGAAACATGATGTTCTTTCACTCATTCAGAATGATTGTCTGAGCCACCATTTAATTCATTCACTCTCTATCAATAAATATCAAGTAAGCTGCACGTTTCATTTCATTATTTTAATATTAAAATGCTAATTCCAGCGTAGGACCCAATTAAGTAGTGTGTAGCCTAACAAACCCTTCTTTTTTTAAATACTGGCTTTTCTGTTAAAAAACATGTTTTTGGTTTGAACGCATTACATTATGATTCATAATACGTGGGTTTACCGTGAACACAAATAAAGCTGAGGATTTTATAAACAGGTAAATCATTTTAGAAACATTTCTTAAAAGCATGTAATTCCTGATCCCTTCCTTGCCGTGTTTGAGAGCCTTAATTCAATCCTAATTAAGGGCTTAATAACCTTCTAGTCGGAAGGAAAATTCGGGAAATGTATTTTTCAGGCTTTTCGTGTTATACTTGATACAATTCCGGGTAATATTTAATAAACTTTGGTTCAAAAGGAAAAATAGATAGATGAACACTTTATAATACACTACCATAATATAACAACAAATACTTAGACATAATTATCACAACAATTAACTGTCGCACATTACAATGCGGCCTTATCACCGAAAGGTGGATGCTGCTGAGTCCCCCCCAAATAATACCTAATCCTTTAGTCGCCTTTTACGACATCCACAGAAAGTTGAAGGAGTCCTTTTCTTAAGTCGAGACTACCACGGCTATAACTAATTCGTTCTCGTATTAGTCCTCCCATATACCTTCTAATGCCCGCAATTTCAGTCTTTTTTTTTTGTCGTTGTCATACTATTTTTAGGCCCGTATTCCAGAACTATGCTCAAGCGTGAATCGAGACTCAAGCATAGATTTGGTGACAGTTTTTCATTGAAATATGTCAAAAAATCTATGCTTGAGTCTCGATTTAGTTTGAGTTTAGTTCTAGAATACGGGCCTTAGACTTTGCGTTCTTTTATCATAGCAAGTTAATTAATTTTCTAAAATAACTAAGATGAAGCATTAGCCGCCGTAACACAGGTGCAACCTAGCACGGCTGCTAACAGAACTTAGCTTTTAGCCTACTAACATCATTATTTTATTTTTAGTACTTATGGTTTACTTGAATGTTTTTGTTTTTTGAAAAAATATATAAAATAAATTACTTAGTTTAATAAAAAAAATAGAATTAAAAAAACGGATACCTATCTAAAAATTGAGAAAAATTCAAATGACAATTCTTTATAAAAATAAAGTCTATTGCGATGTGACGAGAATAAATATAATGAGATGCAAAAAATAGTGTAGGTAAGAACAATAAGTACCTATACTAATAATAGTTGTAACTGAACAGAATCTTGAAAAAAAGTCTGCTATTGCAAATAAAAATTACACAAAAGACCCCCTAAAAAAGCTTTAAAGGCAACAGCCTTTCAAAATTAAGAGCATTTGAATGCCAACACAATTTTTTTACGAATTAAATAGGTAGACTTTTTTTTAAAGTTCTAACCGCATATTTTTTTATCTAAGGTTTGCATATTTCGATTAGTTAAAAGAACCCTCAAAATGAATGCAGTCTGAAGTACAAACCAGTTTCATCGTCAAAGCCGTTTGGATATATAAAAAAAGATTTTTGAATGTTTATATTTTAGAATCATACCGCGTCTTAGGATCTACATTATGAAGATAAAGATGAAGATAATTTTATTTGTTTTGAATATGGTAACTTTACATTGGTGGTCATAATTCACACGTCCAACATAGGTACGTACTCAGTCATACATTATGACATACAAATAATTTAGTTCCCATAAGTAGGTACTAGAGTAGATACATCCATTCCATGTCATAAACCAGTCAAAGAACCAGTGATACCATAAACGAAGTCCCAAATGACACTATTTCTCCTTACTAGGTAAGTACATACTTATATATTAAATATATTGGACTTCGTCACAAAATGGAACTAAAACAATGTCAACAATACAAATCATAAAATATAATACAAGTATGTGAAGAATCTGATAAGAATAAATGGAGAACTCGTTGGGAAATTCAATATTTTATTGTATTCCTAGTTACGGCCCCTTCTGGATGGCAACATCATATGTTTGAATAAATCCTTTCCTAGGCTCCAGCCTGGTTCTGGATGGTCTGAAAAATAAAAATTCTTCACAAAAATTCTAGTATGCATCAAAAAAATACCACTTTTACTTCACCGTGTTTGAGCTACTTATAATAAGCTGACGGTCATTATTATCTTCAGCCTATAGAAGTACACTGCTCGGCATGGTCCTCCCCTGGAATACCATCTTGAGCCGCCTCCATCCATCGTCGAAGCGCCGACGCAACGCAGCCGCAACGCCCCCGTGTGGCAGCGCTCAACACGCGCTTATTGTAGACTTTCGTCTAGTGACCTTACGGACTTTGTAACTAAAAGGTATGGCGTAGTTTCCCGAACGCTGCCCATCCGAATTGGATTCGTCGAATGATCTCTTTGTCGAAGTTGTATCTACCTAGTTGAATTGTCTGATCTGAATATAATATAGAGGACTTTTTCTGCTCTTTCGAAAGAAGACGTCGGCCGTTTTTATTTTATTTAAATTTCTAGTGTTTTTTTGAGTTATATCGTGTAATTTTGGTGGCATTTTAACCGGTGTAGCTTATAAAAAGCACATGGTAGTGAATTTAAATAAAATTATTGTATTGCGTGACTTTTCAAAGTGGTGGAAATTATCCAGGAACATTCTAGTAAACTGCCATCGATTTACTAGAACATGACTTGATAATATTTTATAAATCTATGTTACTTGACATTGGCAAAATTAGGTACATCTTCAGATGCCATTAATTTAAACAAAATATAATATAAATGTACATGTTATTGACAACTTCGATGATAATACTTAGTTTCGTGTATCGGCATGGATGCGTCATGGGCATTTATTTGGATATGCGATAGTGCGGACCCACGGTGAAAAGGGGCCCATTAAGGTTCTCCTACACCATTCATGAAAAAGACGTGTGTCTACATAGACACAAGTCTTTTTCCTATATGGCTATATGGATTAGGTATCTAATCCATATCGCTCTTCCACTGGCTTACTCTGGTCACTGCGTACGTAGTTTACTGAAACTTCACCTGTAGAAAATTTAAAACAGGTCACTTTGAGAATAAACATTGAAAGAAGCCTACAAGCGGGCTGATACAAAAAGGTCCCTAACTCAGCAATACAGTCGTAAACAAACTGAGCTGGTTTTTTTCATACTACTTGGTAAGCAAATAGGCATACGACCCACCTGATGGTAAGTAGTTACAGTAGCCTATGGACGCCAGCAACACCAGAGGCATCACGCGCGCGCTGCCGACCCTGAGACATGTATAGTTGAAAAGTCTCATGTGCCTGTAAATTCACCGGCATCCGTACCCTTCAAACCGAAACACAGCAATGCGAACACTACTGCTTGGTGGCAGAAATAGGCACGGTGGTAGTACTTCCCCGAACGAACTCTTTCACAAGAAGTTCTACTCACAAAACTGGTCTTCCGTTAGAGCCTTTTTCAGATCAAGAGAACATCAGACGTGTATCTATATAAACTACGTAGCTACAAAGAATCTATTCAATTCAGCAGGCCTCAGTGAGCCACATGCCTCACTGAGAGACCAAGAAACATAACCAAGAATGAACCAGGGTTATTCGCTATGACCTAAGAGATCCTTGTCAATAACGTGTGACGTCACCCATACGATTCAGCGATGATTCCACGCAGATATCGTAACGAGCCCGCGTTATGTTACGTTTGGTCATACCGAATACCTAAGGGGGCTGGACAGTTGATATAAACATAAGTTGTTTCTTACCGTATGGATTTACTGAAAATAATATACAAAATCTTATCTCGCTTATAATAATAATATAATACTAATAACTTGTTATAATATTATAATACTAATTACTTTATTGAGGACACAATGAAATGAACTAATATTAGAAATGCGAAAGTTTGTGAGTATGTTTGTTACTTCTTCACGCTCAAACGGCTGAACGGAGTTCAGTGAAATTTGGAATGGAGATACCTTATGCCCTGTATACATAGGCTACTTTTTTCATCATTTTTCACGCGGGTAAAACCGCGGGGCGTAGGCAGTGCTTTATAAAAATGCAAAATTTTTCATTTTTTTTCTAACATTATAAGTCGTGGTTGGCTATCGTAAAAGACGACTAAGGGATTAGGTGCGCCAGGTGATGGAACTGCATCCAACTGAGTAACTAACACCAAACTGCGATCTTATATCCACCTGCTAAGTGTGGTGATGATTAGCAAATACCCCCATTGCACGCCATGGGTTGTAGGATGCATGCCATGGGAGAGGCCTCATCTAGCAGTGGATGTCTCCCGAGCAATGAAGAATGAATACGGTTTTTTCTCTAATAAATAATTAAAACTTACTGTCAACATCCGTTACAAGCACGTGATGAGCTTTTTCAATCGCTAAAGAAATTGAAGTTCAAAATGTTTTATTGGATAATATTCTATGGATATAATGTATACTGCTATATAACTAACTACGTTCTACTATTCTGTAGCAATACTCATACTTATACTCATTTATAGGAGCCTTACAACACACTTGGTTATGTCAAATTTACACACATAGTAGGAACAATAAATAATAAACGAAACAAATACAGAAATATTACCTACTCAGAGCCATTCAAAAACAGACAAGCATAGGGGTACACAAGATAACACAATTACTCTGAACACAAAAAAAAACTCAAAACTAAAAATACAAGATGGGCGTAGGTAGTCAACAAATTACAATCTAAAAGTTCTTGTCAAACATGAAATTATACCAAAATTAAAAAATTCAAAGAGAAATGTCAGAATCATAAGCTGCTACTGAAAAACTATATTGATTACTAAAAATTTCGCAGAAATTCGTTGCATGGAGGCGGCTCAAGACCGTTTGTCGTGGCATGATAATATGGAAGTGGTTTTATGTCCAGCAGTGGACTCCTACAGGCTGATGTAGACCAACTAAAGTGGCCATGAAATAACATACAATAACATAACACCCAACAGTCACATACATGGTCTTGATCCCACACTAGGATTGCCTGTATCGTGGGTATCAGGAACTACGAGTACCATGGTACCCAGACCCGGACAAATATTTGCAGATCATACAAGCATTTATCCCGCAGCGGGAATCGAACACGCAACCATCTTGCATCTCAGCCGACTACTAGCCACAGAGGTCTTCCAGGATAGGTGGAAATATTCAGTATCACGATGAAGATGATGGCTGAGGAGTAATTAAAATGTTCTCTTACAATTTATAACAGGTTTAACGTCGCTGGTTATGTTTTTCTTCCCGTAGATCTCAACCATTTCCTTAATGTAAGATTCGAGTTCCTTTACCCATTCTTCTCCGTGTCCTTCGTGACCTAATAATTACAAATTAGGTAGTTATTGTACCTAGTTTAAGTTAACCTATTGGAGTTACCTATTGGGTTTGGAAAGGAAATTCCTGAGTAGGTAATCTTTAGATGGTGAACACCTCATTAGAGGCCCAATTCTCTAAGTTATTTTAAAACTACACAGAAAGTTAACCGAATCGAGACTGAATTGCAAATTGACCGAAAGTTGAATTTCTGGTCCCTCATAAATAACAATTTAGTCCACTTTCAATTCATGGTGACCACCATTAGAGTGGGATAGTTATATATATAATTGAAAAGAGTAAAGAGAGACTCCATCTACTTATGCTAAAATTAACGAAAAAACTTTGAATCGTTCAAGTTTCGGTTACATTTCGATATAATCACATTACAGTGTTGTATTTTATGTCAGGAGAATACCATTTCTGACATTTAAGACATCGACACAAGATCGAAACATGATCCGAACTCTATTTTAACTATTTTTTACTTAGTGAATTGGGCCTCTGGATTTTTGTGGCATTCTAAATAAAGTCAATATTAATAAGTCTGAATAAGAGCGGTTTCACACTAAGTCCGATCCGTATCCGTGGAAATTCGGATATGTGAAGTAATCGGATGACGGAAGCCGGATCTAGTGCGTAAACTACCATAGAAATAGTTCTACGACTACTCCGGACCGTATTTTCACGGGTTCGGATCGGAATCAGATCGGACGTAGTGCGTCTCTACGCCGTAGACTTGCGTGGACGTCACGCAAGCGGTGTGCTATGCCATGTCTCATACAGTTCCATAAATTACAACGTAATGGTACGTCGACGTGCACGTTTACGTCTACACATACGCAGCCGGTGTGCTGTGGCCTTAAACTGTCGGTTTGCTCTGTTAATAATAATTTAAATCCGTTATTGGCTGTCGGTTTTAAACTTAGCTTATGTATATGTATTATAATATCTTATTTCTATAAGCTGTGAATTTTGTGAAATAAATAAATAAAATAAAAACTAAATGTTACTACAATTTCTTCCATGTAGAATTTGTTTGTTGGATTTGTTTAAGTACATTCTCTTTCATTTTTTTTTAGAGTTGCCTATCTAGGTGGGTTGCTCTGCTGTGCAAAAAACCAGAAATTAATGTTGGAGTCGAATCCTGTAAGTATGTAATGAAAGGGCTGAAAATGGCGTACATAGTAGGTATAACTTTTTTTTGCTAACCACACTGGTCTTTTTTCTTTTAAAGTAGGTAAGCTTCTTTCTTACCGTTACCGATCCCAGAGGATTTCTATAAAGGAGGTGACGGGAATTTCGATCCCCTGAGTCGAATAATGAAAACTATTTAGTTAGGTTACAGTTAATTATCGCCAAACACACAATATACAATGTCTTAATGGTAAAGCACAGCATTAAAGAAAGGTACTTATTTATATGTAAAAGGTGTCTTAAGGCTGGTTTACACGTATTAAGTTGTCAAGTAGGTAACTAAATTTTAACTTAAATTTGAGTGATTAATTGCATGTAAACGCAGAATTTAGTAACAAGTTGTAAGTTAAAATTTAGTTAACAACTAAACAAATTAATTAGAATTTGGTCTATTTTTCGGTTAAGTTGGTGGGCGGGGCTTGTCACTTGATACGTTTGAACAGGCACAATATTAGTTAAATGCATAAGTGTAGTAACGCGCTCGGTTTCAATTGTTCATCGTTTAGGTATTTCGTATTGTAAAATGTCGAAGTGGACGGAAGATACGAAAATGATGTTTGTCGAAGAGTATTTAAAGAAAGAGTGCTTATAGAATATAAGATGCACGAATTTTAGAAATAAACTAGCCAAGCAACGCGACGACCGATTGTCGATATAGTATCAGCTATGGCAAAATTTATCCAAAACCACAGAATTCACGACTGTATTACGTTGTTGAGCGTCCATATTGAGTGAACTAAAGAGCTTAACTACTTAAATACGTATGGAGATGTACTTAAATATAAGTCACTTAAAGTTAAGTTAAAATTTAGTTACCTACTTGACAACTTAATACGTGTAAACCAGCCTTAATAGGCTACCACCGGAAACATAGCTCTGTCATGTGTCATCACGCAAAGGCTGCGTTTCCACCACAGAGATGAGCGAGGATGCGTAGCAAGGGATGTGTTTGTTGAGAACCAATAGAATCATTTCATTTACCTAGCGCATCTCTGGTGGAAACGGCTTAGCGACCGAGGTTTTTATATACGTACAAAACGAGCGAGGTGCGTGCGAGGGATGTGTACGAGGGATGTGCGCGAGGGATGTGCGCGAGGGATGGACGCGAGCGAAAAATAACTAGCTCTGAAAAGAGCCCGCTACATATCCTCACACCGCTCATCTACCTCGCACATCTTTGGTGGAAACGAACCTAATACTAAAGTGATGTGACCACACGCGCACGCGCATGCAAGTAATGCCATTGTGGTAAACGATTGAATCACCACATGTACACATGTACGGCGGACGTCCATAACGACGCTGATGATGATGATGAAGCTACTTACTTGGCGGAGGTCTAAGATCTGGAAAATGTCCCGGTAACCCTGTTATTGGAAAATAAATTGTGTTTCACATATCCACTTGTAACGAAAGCAAAATTACTAGATTATTTGTCTAAGTAAATAAATAAATAAATGCTGGACATTTCACACATCATTATCTAGCCCAAGCTAAGCAGAGCTTGTGTTATGGGTACTAGATAACTGATATACTTAATACATTACAAAGATAGATATTTTTTATCATGCATAGAAAAATACCCAGAACACCCTGAACAAATATCTGCAGAACGTTCAAATATTTGTTCCGAGGCGGGAATCGAATTAAAATTTTCTTTTTTTTTTGTGCCCATATGTTTAAAATAATTAACTTAAAATGTTAATTGAAATGTAACTGTCCGTTTATTCCAATCTGTCCTACAAAAAGTTCGATGATCTAACTGTTTGGACAAAATTATTCCAAACTGTTAGCTTGACTAGTCGGACAGATTGGAATCGATACAAAAATTCTTATAACTCGGTTTGTACTTTTCCCCACTTGGCTATTTGCGTCATAACACGACCCAATTAAGCTGAAATAGTACGAGTAATTATTTATTAAGAGAGTAATTATGTGAGCATAGTTTGCAGTAACGTAGGTAACTGGATTTCACACTATAACTCAAGTTATAATAGACACTAACACAATTAAACTTTGTTACAGGGACCACGGACCCGTATGATCTTATCAAAGTAAATCACTTCACCTCATGTTCTCGCGGTGTAGTGAAGTTCATTCGCGTTCAAATCCCAGTGTGTGTAATGTATTTTCCACAAATAGCCCCCTTGCGAGGCGAATCCTTACCCACACTTGTTATTTAACTGTCAGTCACCACAAGGCCCTTTACTCTATTAGATTGTTATTTATAAGTATAACAAGCGTAGCGTGTGCTGTCTTACATACTTTTGCTGATGTTTATTGACTTTTGACTACCTTCCTAAGGTTTTTAAGTTCTCATTTACTATGTATCAGCAACTCCTTGCTCCGAGACACAGGCGCTTCTCACCTAGTGGTAAGATGGACCATTTATGTAAGCCAAGCCGTGTTTGTTGCCTGATTCTTCTAGGCTTGGTCGCGTTGCAACAAGAGCAATTTGAGTTTATAAGACGATTCAAAATGATCCTTGTAATTTCAATTAATAAAATTCTTTTGATTTGATTTACAGAGCCATTAAACCCACGTAAACCTAGTCACTAATCAAGGAGGCGTCAAGAAGATGATTCCCTGTGTCGTGTAGGTATTAGGAACTACAAGTACCATGGTACCACAACCCCCAAACCCGGAACAAATATTTGCAGATCATACAAACATTTGTCTATATAAAAACTTATAATTTCTTTACCTTCGTTTTCGGATCCCACTTCGCTTTTATGCTTTATGGTGAATCGCAGGTTACTGATCCATTTATCTTTGGGCTGTCGTGGTTGGTAACCTGTTTTACAATTTCATTAGTAGCGATTTTTGTGCAGTATTATCTAAATTTAAAGTATCTACCTACACTAAAACTATTGCGCGCTCTTTCTAATAGACTGAAATAAAAGGGACCGCGATAATTTTAGCGCAGTTTAAGTTTAGAGAATGGTGCGCGGAATTGCTACCATTAGTATTAGTACAGGCAAATTAGCAAAAAGTGTGGACCTAAGTCGTGTAGTCGTGGATTCTTATGGAAACGTTAGATGACACGAAAAGAAGCTTATCCTAGGTTTGCACCGTTTCTGGCGCTTACGGAACCCTTTTAAATATTAGGTACAAACTTAAAAAGGCCGTAAATTTTAAAATAGAAAGAAATTACTTGATGCAAGTTAAATTACTGAGTGAGACTGTCTTAGTGTATTTTGATTTTAATAAAAACCACGTGCATGTAGGGAACACAGTGTTGAACAAATGCATCTTCCGCAAAAAAAAATCCAGTATAAAACTTCCGGCGGATGTAGTACTAATTAAATGAATAAGTTTAAGTCGATTTCCAGAACTACATTAATTTTCCCCGAAGTAGAGCGACAATAAAATATGGAAAAGTGCCTTCCGTGAGACGCACCATGGTGCAAACCTGGTAATGTATTTCGAACATTTTTCTGATATGTCTATCAATTTGCACCGACTACCTTAATTTTCCCGGAGCCGTAATAACCACAAAAAGTTTTTTTGTAAATGTTTTTTTTTTGTATGTTCCGTATGTCGGATTTAAAAAATACTTGGTGCAAATGTAGATCATAACGGTTCAAAGTCTATGCCAAATTGCACCGACTACTTCTATTTCACCATTAAGTTACGGATATTTTTATGGTTTTCACCCTATTTCACCCTGTTCCGGAGGGTGAAATTACTGATGCTTATTATTAGAGGTGATTTTTAAGCCATACAAAACAATTAGAAAAGTTTTCATGACTACATCTAATTAGTTCCACACTTGTGCAAAAAATCACCTAATTTGACTGTACTATATTATTATGTCATTATAATGCCATAAAATAATTGTACTTTGTGGTAATTATGAACAAGCTGAAGACGCAGTATAGAACGGCCCGTAACTTGATGGACCGATGGTATTGTAATGGCCGAAAATTATCAGTGGATGGAGGCACCATGAGACAGTTCATCATGGCATCCAACGAGTCTATGTCCCTCTTCATCAGCTTCCACTGCTGGATTGAGGCCTCCCCCATATATGCATAGCGTGCAATGGACGGATTTACCATAATCACCATGCTTGACAGGTGGATTGGTGATCGCTGTTTACTGTTAAGTAACAGGTGGTGATGTGACTGGAGGATGATGCTGTCCATCCCCTGGCGTAATCGCTTAGTCGCCTTTTACGACATCCACAGGTGTTGCAGCAGTCCTATTCTTAGACAGAGACTACCACGGTACAGATGAGGTCTAGGTAGCTGCAACTGTGACCATTCTAAAGGACCTCAAAGGCGCCAAGAGGCTTTCGACCTTTGTCTCAGCCGCCTTCGAGAAGATCACCAAGACGCAATACAGACAAACTCAAGAGAGAGAGAGAGAGAGTTTCTGGAGAGATTGAAAGACACGGTGGACGTAGCCCCACGCCAACACTAAACCACAATGGCACAATGTCGCCGGGGACCTAAGATAATCTTGACAAGAGATCGTGACCTTCTTCAATGGGGAATCGACATACACTATAACACCCAACAGACAGTTTGTATACATAGTCATGAACCAACACTAGGATTACCTGTGTCGTGGCCGTATCAGAAACTACGAGTACCATGGTACCATAACACCCATACTCGGAACAAATATTTGCAGATGATACAAATATTTGTCCCGCAGCGAGAATCGAACCCGCAACCATTCATTCAACCGGCTACTCGCCCGTCGCGCCACATAGGTCGTCAAACAGCTACCTACTAGGTACTTATTTTACTCCTGAATTGAATACCTAACAGGTTTTTTTAAATGTAAAACTGTTATTAGCTTCAGAAACATTAACCTACCTTCATCAGAGTTTTCAGAGTCCATACCCATTCGAAGTATGGGTTTTTCTCCATACATAAGACCTGTAACATTCAAAGTTTGTATAACTACTCTACACTGTTTGTCTTATATCCACTGATAAATCTTAGTTACTTACTAGATTGGTAGCTATCATCGGGGAGTCCATAAAATATCGGTAACTGAAATATTTTCTTAATTAATAAGTACCAGCTTATAATAAACTAAAATATATTTAATTTTTATCTGCCTAAAAATCATAGTAAAATAATACAAACATAGAACCTACGTTTTGTTATGTACAGGCAGAAAACTAATTGATTACTCCGACGGTTACTCCGTCCCGCGTGCCAAATTACTTAATTTTTTATCATCAATTTTTTTCTTTCACAGCAAATAAGCTACACAACTCATCATAAAAATCGAAACACTACCAAAGTTTTCTTTCTGGCATGACCCCATGTCCCCTACGACCCCCCTACCCCTCGGACCAACTGAGCTTAGTGCTTAATACATAACTTGAGATAAAAAAGTAGGTACCCACAGAAAATATGAATCACTAGTTGCGCCCCGCGGTTTCACCCGCGTGAATAATGATGGAAATTGATGATGATGATGATGATGATGAAAAGTAGCCTATGTGTTAATCCAGGGCGTAAAGTATCTCCATTCCAAATTTCACTCAAATCCATTCAGTAGTTTTTACGTGAAAGAGTAACAAACATCCATACTCACAAACTTTCGCGTTTATAATATTAGTAGGAAGTAGGAAGTAGGATTTCGTTCATACTTCTATCTTTAAATACACTGAGGCTGGCCAAATAGCTTTGCCGCATGTAGGTACTTACATAACTATGTAGGCTTTACCTAGTAGGTACCTACAACCTATAGTAGGTTACCTAGGTGGAGTTAAAAAAACTGAAAATTCTTATTTTTTTTTATCTTACCGCTGCAATCGCCAAAACCACTATCTTTATCATAATGGAAACCTAACTACACGAAAAACATCAATCCAATTCATGTTTTCACTCAGAAAACAATTAAAAAGTTATTGAACCAATCATAATTATAATTTGCCATGGTGTGTAATTGATCAGCACCTATATTCTATCCACGCATGTGTTTTAAAATATTACTTTCGTGTAGTAAACGATGTTAAGCCTACCATCTAGTCTTTAGATAGACGATTTTTTTTTTACCTCCTTTTGCTTTGTCGCAGTCGGGTAAAACTCACCTTTTCAATCCCCGACTTCACCCCGAAACACGTAGCAGACGAGGTAAGATATCTGTATCTGAGCGCGTATCTGTCCATATCGCTCTCTATACTAAACTCAAGAGCAACACACACGTAGCAGATCACTTATATTTTACAGTCAAGCATCTGTAGGCACCGACATTTATATCAAAAGATGGACAGATGATATCTGTGTAAACAAATTGAAATACAATACAGTTTAATGGTTTCCGCGTGAATGTATCATTTTCGTATATTATCGTATCTGCTACGTGTGTGATACCTTCAGATGCGATAAGTTTTTATACGCATATAAAATATTACCGCGTCTGCTGCGTGTGTGATGCACCTTATAAGTTAGAGACCGAGGCTGGTCCGAACGTTCATTCCTCCCGAAAACTATTAATCCCTAAGGTTAAATAGAGTTGTTATACTAGAGTTTACCTGCAGCTTTGCTCGCGTTAAATTGGGATAGAACTAGCGTATGTACCAATCCAAATTATAATCGATCTCTATACCAAATTGTATCGAAATCAGTTTGGCCGTGACGGCATAAACACAAACATTCAAACTTTCGCAATAGTAGAAGGTATATATCAGAACTTTTGTATAAGATCACTTGGAACCTTCGTTCTCTACTGTTATTATCTACTGAGTACAGTAGATAACCGAAGGTTCCAAGTGATCTTTTACAAAAGTTCTGATATATGACTTCTACTATTGCGAAAGTTTGAAAAGGTGAAGGTAAGGTGTAAAAAAAACTGCTAGAGTACTAGACAGTACTCTAGCAGTTTTTTTTAAACCTTACCTTCACCTTTTTTTAAGGACGTATAACATACAACTGTATGCTATGATAAACTGAATATATGATATGCGCTGAGTAAAATCTTGGAAGATTAAAGAAAAAATGTTAGACTACCGTCTTATATTAAAATAAAAATACACAAACGTCCTTATAAATAATTCAATAGAAAATACATTAGTGTAAAACATAAAATTACTTAAACAATTTTAAACATTTAATTTTTATAACACATAACACGTGCTTTTGTCAAAATACAACTAACGTTAACATAACACCCAACAGTCACGTTCATAGTCCTGATCCCACACTAGGATTCCCTGTATGTCGTGGGTATCAGGAACTACGAGTACACCATGGTACCACAATATCCAGACCCGGGACAAATATTTGCAGACCATGCAAACATTTGTCCCGCAGCGGGAATCGAAACCGCAACTTCGCGCATCTCAGCTGGCTACTCAGCCGCTGCGCCACAGACAAAAACGATTTACTAATTACTACTAAAATAAACTTTAAAAGGTTTTTTTTTATCATCCAAGTGCGAAGTGTTATTAGGATAGGAGTTTCACTATCAAATGCTGATAAAAAAAACCGGCAAGAATTACGTTTCGTTTTTTACTATGTTTATTGATGTGTTTCAGGTATAACAGTGAGTGCTATCTTCTGGCGCCCCCTGACGGCGTCTATACGTAGACTGCCGGTTGTGTTCTCGAGTAAGGCGTAGATGTCACTCGGTGTGTGCACTGGCTTGCCATTTATGCTTGTTACTATATCACCTGGTTGAAGGCCCCCGCTGGAAAATATATAATAGTACATTATGGTACAAGTGTGTAATGTTAGTGATTACCGGTCTTAAGAGAGCCGAGGACGGCTCACGTGTGTACGACGTTTTCAACACACTTGTGAAGAAAATAACTTTAAACAGTGAAAACGAGTTGTGAACAATTTTTTCGCTATGGCGTGAAAAATTAATCAGTTTTCCAATGCGCGCACATCCAACAATGGCGATCGGCCATAGACTAAAGGAATGAGGTTTCTTTTTTTTTGCTTTCCGCGGCTTGCGTTTTAGCCACGTACAAAATAGGGAATTTTAAGTTTTCTTTGTTACAGAGAAAACAAAAGTTATATTTGAGTGAAAGTTTTATTTATTAAACACGTACAAGTTAAAATTATCTATTTAAATACGAAGTTGTATTGTTAGATGTAATATGAAATTGTAAAGATGAAATGAGCAAGCAATAGGTACATTAAGTTATTTGTTTTGTATCGAAACTTTTTTAAGAACAAAGCAACTCAATCAATAAATTAAAAAGAAATACTCTACAACTCACTTGTGAATAATAGCAATGAAAAAGTCACAGTTTGATTACAGGTGTCATTGGTGTCGATTTGACATTACCACTCTCTATAGCTAAAGTTAATTTTAAAGACTCTATTTTAACTAAGTTTTAGAAATTCTGCATTTGAGGTTCTCCTTCTTAGCTAAAACACCCGCCTTATTTGAGTAAACCATAGACAATTTAATGATTTTATTTCTTGGCGGATAAAGCTGTTAGCACACAGAGTGGGCCATTACATAATTTCCGAAAATTATCGGTTATTTTGCAAACCATTAAAACTACTCAAAATGTATTGAAAAATATACTTTTCTCGTGGTTTTTGGTTTATTTGAAGATAGTTATGCCTGTAGCTGTATTTTTCATAGCTTTTACCACTAAATAAGGAAATGATGAACTATATATTCATTTTATATTTGACAGCATCACCAGCGCCCCACCCACTTTAAATACTCTTTTCACCGCCCAGCTAGCGCCGTCATGTAATTATCTGTGTTTGTTATAAACTTTTATGTAAAACCGACCTCCATGGTGCGGCGGCCTCTGTTATATCCTTAGAATAAGGACTGAAGGTTATATTCTACATGTGATACAAATTTGAACATCCTAGCTCACAGTTGACAAAGGAAAGTTGAGAAGTTGTTAGTAGTAGAACTTCTTGCGAAAGAGTTCATCCGGGGAAACACAAAATAAATTGTGGGGGAAGTACTACCACCGTACCTATTTCTGCCGCCAAGCAGTAGTGTTCGCATTGCTGTGTTTCGGTTTGAAGGGTACGGGTGTCGGTGAAATTACAGGCACATGAGACTTTTCATTTTTATGTCTCCGGGTCGGCAGCGTGCTTGTGATGCCTCTGGTGTTGTAGGCGTCCATATACTACGGTAACTGCTTTCCATCAGGTGGACCGTATGAATGTTTGCTTGCCAAGTAGTATAAAAAAAAGACTGATTCGTATTAGCGGTAGGTATTGGTGTTAAGTACCACACATGATGGTGCGGTCCATCCTCTTGCGTAATCCCTTCGTCGCCTTTAAAGAGGCCAGCATAGTTTTGTATCCTCTTTGGAGACCAGCACGACAACAGAAGCTATCACCATATTATTGTTTTAGGGCAAGATAAATAAAAACTTTTAAATTACTTTGTAGGTACCTAGGGTACCTATATAGGTATAGTTATTTAGTTATGTAGAAGCCTACAGTTACACGTTACAGTTGTTAGTAAGCCTACAATTTTAGGAACCAGCCAATTAAAATGCATTTTTTTAATGTTGAATGGCTCAGATGCTTCTCGCACGAGCGTTCTCTCGTTCCTGAAGAATTCTAGTGTTGAAACACGTAAACATATCAGTGGGGACTTCTATAACCCAAGTAAAATGCATCTATTACTTTTAGAATACCTGTCTGAAGCATCAATCACTACTGCAACAACGAATTCTTTATGTATATTTCGGTAAAACGGGTTTTGATTGGAATTATTATAATTTGCTTATTTAGAAGGGACCTTTTCAGGTGGCTTTTAAATTAGTAAGGAATTTCCTAATATTACGCCAAACTGACAGGTAGCTATTGCGTTTCAAATGCAGACTAGCTAAGTTTATTATCTAAAATGGCCGATGACGTCAAACTTTATATTTTACAGAATTTTAGAAATAGATAGTGTCGTTTCAAATGCCGACACGCGTTATGTCAGTTTTAGTTAGCTTTAAGTTTAGCGAGTGCAATCTCAAATCGACACCATTATGTGCCTAATTGCGGTGAAATTAAAGCCACTTTATGAGCAAGTGTGTTGAAAAAATAATTATGCTACTCTCTGATTTTTAATCTTAGGGCCTCGTTCACAATCTGCAAGTAAAGTGTTGATTAGTTACTTCCTAAGTAGCGTTAACCAATAAGTAAAAGTGTCGATTAATTTTTATCAGTTTCACAAAAGAAAATTGAGTTCCAATTCCAATTAGCAACTCGGTGGTTAGCATCTAACCGTTCAATAGACGCTGTCATCAACGACAAAAACGTCAGCAGTCACACGTCATGGTTGTCAGATTTGCGCGGCGCGGGTAATTTCTTGCTAGTTTCGTGATACACAATACAATTCGTGTAAAATTGAAAATTATAATGGATAAAGCTAAAATACTATATTGTTATATTAGACCATGCACTTGGTAAACTGCATTTTTAGATAAAAAAAAAAAACATATTCATCAAGTTCGGCAAAATAATTTACACGAACATGAAATACACGAACTCTCGGAATTGTTTGTCTTGATGAATTTTCTAATTATCTCTATTTGATTATCAATTAAATCAAATAAATCCATTTCTAACACTTTCTAATAGGTTTTTTCGTAACAGTTTGATACTATCTGCACAAAACCAGACGAAACTTGACTTTACTCGTCAATTAGACCGGCTAATCGGCAGATGAAGCAAGAAGTAAGTTACAGGCTACTTTACTTCCTGGATAGTGCTACTCGGCCTTTGTGAAACTCGTATGCAGTTACATGGGACTTTAACCGACAACTAGCCTACTCGAGACTTTACTTGAAGATTGTGAAAGAAGCCCTTAGACTTTTGTAAACAAAGAAAGTTCAAGAAATGCCACTGTGTAAAACAGTGACATTTCTTTGTTTATAAAAAATGTCTAAGATTAAAAATCAGAATATAGTTTGTTCAAGAAGAAACCCGTCGTGGGATTGGAGTGCGCTGCTGTGCTTTAATTACCTTTTTTGTTAGCTGGCAATACCGTGGCGCATCTGTTCCGTTTTGGTCCTATTACAACTGTTACTATTTCTTTAATTTATGATTTAAATTGCCAACAGAAAGTAACCAACTTCTAATAAAATTATTGTTATTAAATATGTAGTTCACAACGTTAGTTCACAATTTGGCCTTGGGAGGTAGCCGGCTGAAATGCAAGAGGTTGCGGATTCGATTCCCGCTGCGGCACAAATGTTTGTATGATCTGCAAATATTTGTTCCGGGTCTGGGCGTTATGGTACCATGGTACTCGTAGTTCCTGATACCCACAACACAGGGAATCCTAATGGGGGATCAAGACTAGGTATGCGACTGTCGGGTTTTATGTTATGTATGTAATGTATGTATGGATGTATGCATGTAGAACACATACCTGTGCGCAGGCGATCCTATGATAACTTTCCACACGAGAATTCCATATTCTATGTCCGTCGGCATCTGAAAGCCATTTTTTTTTGTTTTTTTACATACATAAACACACGCCTATTTCCTCGAAGGGGTAGGCAGAGCTTTAAAGGTCACCGTGGGTTTTTTTGTTGAAATATTTATTAAAAAAAGTTGTCTTCAATAAGGTAAGCGCAAAGACAATGCATATTCATAATAATGATCACCAGCCTATTTACGTCCACTGCTGGACGAGACCTCCCATATTTAATGCAATTACCACCAGATATATTATTATTGACGACCTCTATGGCGCGGAGGGCGAAGTTTCGCCTGCAACGTAGGAGGTTGCGGGTTCGATTCCCGCCTCGGAACAAATATTTGTACGATCTGCAGATATTTGTTCCGGGTGTTCTGGGTATTTTCTATGTACTTATAATAAAAAATGTATTAAGTATATCAGTTATCTAGTACCAATAACACAAGCTCTGCTTAGCTTGGGGCTAGATAATGTTGTGTAAAATGTCCAGCATTTATTTATTACCATAATCACCACATTACACTCATGAGCAGCAGCATCCATCTGAGTATTCAGCACGAATACTACGATCACCAATCCGCCTGCCAAGCGTGGTGACTATGGCAAATCCCCCCATTTTTTATGGGGGAAGCTTCGTCCAGCAGTGGACATCTAAAGGCAGTTAAGGAGGATAATTAAAAACTTGGTAAAATAAATTAACCTCTGGATTCCTCATTCGTAGTTCCATCAAGATGTTGGGCGTGAGTGAGAGCATTGTGATGCCCAAGTATCGCCTTGAAACATCTGGCGACTTTGTTTTCCCTGTAATGATCAAATTATTACAATTATCAACAAAATTGAGCGAAATGTTGACTTTTAAACCAACTTCTCAAAAAGAAGGTTTACAATTTGTAGACCGTTGAATTGATAACCAATTGTTGTGTCAATTGTATTATTTGCTTGTATGATATACGCATAAGCTTGTATAATCAACGTGTTAATTTGTATAATAAGTGTTGGCTCCTATAATGTAAGCATTAACTTGTATAATTAACGTGTTGATACGCATGAACTTGAATAATCAATGTGTTGATTTATATTATGAGTGTTGGCTTGTATAATATAGGTCCGCATGAACTTGAATACTTAATCAATTTGTTGATTTCTATTATGAGTGTTGGCTTGTATAACACACACATTGACTTGTATAATCAACGTGTTGGTTTGTATTATAAGTGTTGTCTAGTATAATACACATATAAACTTGTATAATCCACGTGTTGATTTGTATAAATTGGCTTGTATAATACACGCATTAACTTGTATATTCAATATGTTGATTTTGATAAAGAGAGTTGGCTTGTTTAATGCATGTAATAGCTTTTACCTATGTTAGCTTGTAAAACAGCATTGGCTGATATAATAATACTTACGTTTGTCTAGAAACTCCTTGACATAATCGATAGGTATAGCAAAGGAGATCCCCGAAGTGACTTTCATACTGTTAATGCCTATCGCTTCTCCGTCCAAGTTGACCAGAGGACCTCCACTGTTGCCGAAGGTGATGGGAGCATCGGTTTGGATGTAGACCATGTCCTTGCCTGGAATTGAGATGAAATATATTTAAGCAAACATCTAAATAGGTATGTTAAGTTCATGTCATCATCATCATCATCATTATCATTAAAATATATGTATAACATAACACCCAACAGTCACATACGTAGTCTTGATCCCATACTAGGATTCCCAATTTTGTGGATATCAGGACGAGTACCATGGTATCATAACACCCAGACCCGAAACCGATATTTGCAGATCATACAAACATTTGTTCTGCAGCAGGAATCGATCCCGCAACCTCTTGCATCTCAGCCGGGTACTCGCCCGCCGCGCCAATGAAATCGTCAGAGGAGTATATATGTAAAACAACCGATTTAAAACGTTTTAAATCAAATGTTGCCGTTTTAAACCGTAAATAAATCGTTTTAAACGGTTGAAAACTCGCCTACAAAAATAAAAGAAATGAGTTTTACACTTCATTATGGGCAATTTTTGGTCACCTGACGTCATGTTTCGTTTTAATTAATTTATAGAAAATCAATAGAAAGTACCTACCCTACATTACATACTAGTTATGAAGTTTTGGATTTAATCTGAATCAAATCGCTTGAAAACAATGAAAAAAATGTTGTTAAAGAGTTTTTATAACATAAGTTAGGTAGGCTTGGTCGGACGGACCAACTAGATCTAACCCGGTTTTAAACGTTTTTTTTTCGTTTTAAACAGATTGGTTTAATTGGTTTTAAACCAGCCTTACATCTATACAGAGGAGGAAACAACTAATGAACTTGGAATCTCATAAAGTTTACCTCTCAATCCTAGTTCTTCACTGCCCCTCTGCGTGGAGCTCACCACTCCGGCTGTAACTGTATTGCTGAGGGCTAACGGACTGCCCATCGCCACCACCTGCAAATGTTAGGTTAGAATTCTACACTGAGAGCACTCTTAGGTGCACCATAAATACTAGAGCTCATACATTCCGTCCACACGCAGTCACGCGTTTTGCCGCTCGCGCGAGTCGAATCGTGCTTAAATCGCCTCATCTGGACAAGCTCTTAATATAGAATCTTGGATTTGTCCTTCCTCTACAATATTTTGATACTTGTTTTCGTTTTTGTCAGCTTTTTAGTATAGTAAATATTGTGAAATAAATTTCATTTTTGAAAATCTACTCAAGAATTTTAAGGTAATTGCGGTGGTGTGTCTGACCTAATAGATCCCTCTTTCTTCTCCCGTGGATGTAGTAAAAGGGATAGCCAGTAGCGTCCGCCTGAGTACATGACACCCTGCAATCACCAATCCGCCTGCCAAGCGTAATGATTATCGCAAATCCGCCATTGTATTTAACGGGGAAGACCTCGTCCAGTAATGGACGTGTTGATGATGACCTACCCTGCTTTTCCTTCACCACTCCTTAAGTTCTTATTATGTTGCTTTAAGATAACAAATAGTCTAGATAAGATATTTGACTTGCTTGCTTATTGCTGACTTAAATAGGCGCATTTTGTTTTTATAACATTTTTATTAATATAGTAGAAGGGGTAGGTACTTACTCAAATAAATAAGTTATAGTTATAAATATAGAGGTAGGGTTAGCACAGGGGGACAATACACCCCAGTGGAGGTCTTAAATACCCCCACTTAGAATAAGAATTAGAAATGAGTTATATTGATAAACTGGATATGTAGCTATGTATACAGAGTGTTTTTTTAGATGGGGTTTTAATTTTGGTCAAGCGTGAGATCTCACAAAATGATAACTATGCCAAAATCGTTTTCATACAAAATGAGTAAATGGTTCAATAGACAGTTTTCCCGTATCTCTTATGGATTTGGATATTCCCAAACTGTCCCATTTAAAAAAAACATCCTGTATATACATACCTAATAATATAAAAACATAAATTATGCATAAAAAACAATCATACCAAATATAAAATAGATAAGTACCTATACCTATTATAAACTAATATACTTGTATATGTAGGCACATAAATAAATATGTAGGAATCAAACAATAATCAGCGACAAATGGGCAGATAATGTTCCTTGACCATGGATTAAAAAATTAGGAGTGAGATATTGCTGTACAAACCCACTCGCCAGACTGGATATCAGACGATGACCCGAGTTTCATAGTCGGCAGTCCTTTCACCGGTATCCTCAACGTTGCCAGGTCTGACTTCAGGTCTACATCTTCTACAAATCCCGTATGTATTGAGCCATCCTAAAAACAGCACAGATGTGAAAGATTAATGGAAAAATCAATTACTTATCTACATTACAAGCTATAGATATGGCTGAAATGCGAGAGGTTGCGGGTTCGATTCCCGCTGCGGGACGAATGTTTGTATGATCTGCAATTATTTGTTCCGAGTCTGGGTGTTGTGGTACCATGGTACTCGTAGTTCCTGATACCCACGACACAGGGAATGTGAATCCTAGTGTGAGATTAGGACTATGTATGTGACTGTTGGGTGTTATGTTATTAGATTCAATGACTTGTAAGAGTTTTTTGTACCATGGTACTCGTAGTTTTTAATAATATCGCACCAGGCTTGAACCATAATTAAAACCATACTAAGTATACATGAGACTAATTTGACACATACTTTCAAAGCCATTCTGGAATAAAAACAACACTCTATCAGGTGATCAGAGATTGTACAATGCTTGAGTTTAGCTCTAGAATATGGGTCTGTGACTTTATCAGAGGCCTAATTCTCGTAATTCATAATCTCATAACATTAAATTCAGTTTCACATGTGTATGCGAAGATTAGGTAATAGTTACTATGTGAAAGTGGGACCGAGATGAGATTATAATGTTACTTAATTGAATGTTTTAAAATTACAAGAAATGGGCCTCGGACCATGGTTTCAAAATATTGCACAACATAAATCCACATTACTTACCAGTAACCGGACGTTGACTACGGCATTGGGCTTATTAACTACAACGTGGGCATTCGTTAGAATTAGCCCATCTTCTTTTACGATGAACCCCGATCCGTTGGACAGCGTGACAGGCTGACCAGAGAATAAGTCAAGTCTTCTGGCATCCTTAATCTCTATGTACACGACAGAAGGGGCAGAAACCGCCACAACATCCGCAATGAAGTTAAACTGCTTCCTTCTACCTTTTAAATCATTTACTTTACTTGCAGCGCTTATTTTTTCCCTAAAATTAACGTAGCCTATAAGCCCAGCTGCCACCGCCAAAACACCACTAAAATAATAGCTATTCTCTCGTGCACTGTCACTGTTTTGGTTGTTACATGATGGGGCTATTCGAGAGACATATCTGTAATTCACATTTCGCAAAGTTTTTAGTTTGAAAAAGCGAGAAAATCTTGAAATCAACATTGTTGATGTTGATTGTTGACATATCAAAATAAATATGCAATGCAAAGGCTGGCTGGCTCTCAGATAGGAATAGGAATGACATGACATGACAGTCACTGACTGCCTACGCTGGCTGAAAAAACTTTTTTTTGTCTTTTCGCTCATTGGGGCAGGCTAAAGTCTTAAGACCATACCACCTCGTCTTACGTAAGGCTTGGCATTTCGTTAATAATAAGTTTAATTTTTTGATTTTTCACAAAAACGAAAGCCACTTTTTTATTTTATTCGGTCACGTCATCAGCGTCCTTAGAATAATGGGTAATTTTGAAATGAAAAGTCACGTAACTTTTTAAATTTCACTAGGTAGGTACACTTGTGTTCTATAAACCGGTTAAAATGCCATCAAAATGAGGGCTTTTCAACTTCGATAAAAAAAAAAAAAAAGTAGTTCAAAGTGTTTCGATAGATGGCGCTGACTCAACTGTAATTGCCCAGATTGTCAAATGTATTATCTGTGGTGTACGCGTACTAAGCTATTATCTAACTAGTCTGTGGCTATTATTCATGATATTCTGTTTGTGTCTGCTTCTTGAGTGTGCGCTAGTGATTTCCTGATGTTTTTAGAAGTAAGCAAAAATAAATACCACGAAACGAATATATATCTACATTGTTTAGGTTGACATTTAACTTTATTTTGACACTTTTTTTGACATTTACGTAACAGAGCAGCGCCATCTATTTTCAACGCTGACAGCATGATATGAAACGGCCGTGAAAACCCCTCATTACACGATAAAGAAACTAAAAAAATAAAATTAAAATTAATTAGACGTCTCTCTCTTTCATAAATAAACAGACTTGGTGACCGACTGACTGAGTGAATGACTGTGATTGTGATTAATTTTGATTGAATATCGTCCAAACCTCGTCCAAACGTCCAAACCTTGGACGAATAACAAACTCTACATGCCTACATGACATCCATCAAAACAACGCAATAATAAGCATGGACCTTAGAATAATGACTAAAGCTATCATTATTCTGAGGCATGGAAGCTGTCATTATTCTGAGGCATGGACTTAATGTTTGGTAGCTACATTAAAAATGAAATACCTACGCTCGAATGAATTAATGTTTTTAGTGGGTAAATAAATAGTATAGCGCGCAACACTAGCCCATCACCTGACAGTGACAGCGAGTACCGGACCATGCCGCGTTAGCGACGTTCTGTCTCGCTATATCAGCCCAAGTCTCAAAGTGTAACTAGCGCCATCTCACGGCAAGCAAAAGAGATTCGGCGGCCCGCGCGATACCGTGATTGATCGATCTCGACGGATTATTGCATTATATTATAATAAGTACCGATACATACTTTCGTTCGTACCGTTATGCACTCGCTCGTCACGTCAGTCACAAAATAATACAAGGCGAGCGAAACTACGGGAAAGAGTCGAGATTTTATTGGGACTTTGTGCTTAGGTATTTATTGAATTAGCTTTGTTTTGATAATACAAATAGAACTGAATTGTTAGTTTAGTTTTTCTACTTACACAGGATGGAGAGGTAGGTAGGTAGGTAGGTAGTGCAATAATTACAATTTTAATCAGTGTAATAAATTATATTTTAGCAGGTACCTACTTTCTTAGCTTTAGGTAGGTACCTAAATTCTGTTCATAACTAATAGCCTGTAAAATATATTTGCTTATCCACCTACATGCAATGATCGTATAAGTAGGCACCTATAGTCTGATTTTTTATCTTAGATATTTTTTGTAAACATTGACATTTCTTTGTTTACTTACAAAAAATGTCTAACATTAAAAATCAGAGTATAGGTATGGGTAGTGGGTAGGATTATAATACCTAATGTAAGTAGGTACATAGGTAGTTAGGTACCTAATGTTAAGTAATTAATAACGATATTTTACACATCTAATATTGATACCTATGTACAGGTTTTTAACTAACTTAAATATGAATTTATGTAGGAACTTACCCTAAATTATAGGTACGTACTACTTTTATTATAAGTACCTACTTACTATACCATTATTATAATTTATAATTGCTAAAATCAAATTATAGGTACAATAAAACATATTCCAACAAAAAATCAGATCAACACACTAAATTTGGAGTAATCAGATCAATGTTACCTATCGACTCCGTTATATAGTAACTATTAGATAATTTTTACTTTAGGTTCCTTCGGCTTTTAAACTCAAGTTTTTTTATTTCAGACATATCCTATTCACAGTCCATATTTTCACAAAGATTAAAAAACTTACAAACTACTATAATAAACTTATTACTAGAGACACTGGATCAAGAATGCATTACATGATCTCTTGTCCAATGCTCCATGACGGGACAGTCAGCTTTGAATGTTACAGTAAACTCCAATTTTTCCACTTGTCACATCCACAATCTAAACCATTTATACCGTTAATTTTCTCAATATTACCATTTTTGTTACTAACTCCATTAATGTTACTACCATCCCCATTTGTGTTACAATCAGCCACGTTTATGCGACTTTTTCCGTTCAGGGCTGTTACAGGTGTGTAGGTGTAGAAAACACGACAGAGTGCCGTGTCGTCTCGCGGTAAGCTGTATTTGACGTGTCTTGCTGCAAGCCAGGCTGCTCCCATAGCACTGGTCACTCTAAGTTTGACAAGCTCTAGCTCAGTGCTTGCAACCTGCAAGACGAAAACAACTATGTGAAGTTTTTTAATAATAAATAAATAAATGCTGGACATTTCACACAACATTATCTAGCCCCAAGCTAAGCACAGCTTTTGTTCTGGCAACTAGCTAACTGATATACTTAATACAATACATTACATTGATAGGTATTTTTTTTTATTAAAACATAGAAAATACCCAGAACACCCAGAACAGTTATCTGCAGATCGCACAAATATTTGATCCGAGGCGGGAATCGAACCCGCAACCTCTTGCGTCGCAGGCGAACCTTCACCCGCCGCACCACAGAGGTCGTCGATAATACACCTACTTACCTAACATTTCCAGGTGATTTGTACCGATATCTATTGACAACAATATATTATAGGGCTGTTTCAGAACAGCATACCTACACTGGATATTTCTTGGTCACCCTGTGCTAAGTTAGTGACTGGCCCTAAAAAGGTGATTATGTAACCAAGAAATAACCAGTGTGGTGAAAGCATTGAGCACGCGTCGCAAAGGTACCATTTTGGCCGGCATCAAAGGAGTCATCCTACTATTACTTTGTATACATATGACCCAACGGTCACATAACATTAGTTCTGATTCCACACTACCCTATGTCGTAGATATCAAGGAACTACTAGTACCATGGTACTACACCCAGACCCGGAACAAATATTTGTCCCACAGCGGAAATCAAGCCCGCACCTCTTGTATCTAGGCTGGCTATTCGCCCAACGCGCCACGGAGGTCGTCTATGATGTTTTCCTTCACTGTTTCGTAGCCCTACCCGTATTCCGAAACTAAACTCGAATTCAATCGAGATCAAGCATAACTTTTTTACAGTTTTTAGCTCAGAGTTTCACTACATTAAAATGAGAAGATCCGCAGAAGAACTCAGATCAAACATACATAGCTTTCAGTATTCTGCCGTCTGAGTTTAAAAAGGCTCAATAGTTCTGGAATACGGGCGTGACAGAATTGAGTTCCAAATTTTTGAAAACTCACCTTTCGATTGCCCAGCTCTTGCAGAAACCCTTGCTTCAGCAGATCCCAGCTGTTCCAGACCGATCCCACACACACCACCCGGAGTCTAGAGCTCTTCGCTTTCCTCGCTAGGGCGGCTACGTGGGCTCCTAGCGCACCACCCGCGCAGGAGAATATGTGGAGGGATAGCTCGTCACCAGAGTAAGCTAGTGCTGATAGTTTAAGAGTTAGCGCTGGGGAAAAAAGACAAAACTTCAGTAATTACAAGCTTTATTTAAGTTTTAAATTGAAAAACGGCTAATTACCACTGTTTTTCGTCACTTTTGCTGACGTTTTGGCAGTATTCGCCGGTCTACCTGTCGAACGTGGTAGCGGGCGGTGCTCATGACACTCATATACTTGTACTAATATTTATTCTGTGCTCATGATGATGAAGCTTCTGAACTCAGTCAAGAAAAAGTCGGCAAACGTGACGAAAAACAGTGGTAATTAGCCGTTTTTTTCAATTTTAAAATGATTCCCAGCCACGAAAGTTTAAATTCTATTTATTTAAGCGTTGTCTGGTATGATATAAACTTTCAAGCCAATTAACATTATTGCATACGTCCAAATTACGATACATTACTATGATAACAGCGAACTGATTTGATGGGGGGCAACGGAAGAAACTCCTCGATAGATAATATTTTATAAAAAATTACGACTATACACCACGTGCAGTGCATTACTATTCTCTGGCTGACGTTTCGTTGACCATTAAGAGGTCCTTCCCACGGGAACTAACGACGGGGGTTAAAATAACATCAAGCCACGATAATTTCTATTCTAAGGTAATACTTGGTTCTTACCACGTTAGTCACCTCGTAGGTGGTGATGAAGTAAGCAATTAGAAATTTATATTGACCTAAATGAGCCCAAACAGGCACTAACCACCCAACGTGTTAGACAGTAAGAGTTAAGTTGCGTCCATCATGAATAGTTTCATGTGATAGCCCTAGAGCTAATGAACAAAATAACAGCACTAGCAATATTGATTGTTTTCTGTTCGTCAAACGATGATTAATAATTTTATTGAGTCACCCTGATAAAAGGCGTGAGTACCTAACAATGCGTTAATGGTTGCTTATTTTGCAACCTAAAAATATGGATCGAATCAGAATTGGACTTAAAACTATGGACTCAATTTCTCCAAATCTACTAAATTATATGGCTTGCTCGGGACCAGCACTCTCTCACCGTATAACATTTCGGCTGTAAAATTAGCATCAAACCCTGCAATTTTTGCTGAGGCTCATAAAATATCATTGCTGCTTACCGTCTATAAATCTCTATATTAACTGTCGCTACGTATTTTGACGCGTAATGGAAGCACCTTAGCGAGCTAAGTTACCAAGCTTAAGTTAATATATTACCAACACTTACCAGCAAACTTCGACTTGTCAAAAGATTTATAAGCGTGTGGCAGTAGACCATCTCTGTTATCAACACCGAAGTGTTCCTTGATAAGCTCCCAGGTGCGATGGATGGGGTGAGGGCTAGTCTGTAGGTCGTCGATTTCGTCAAAAACTGCCTTTACTGCGCGGTGAGCTATCCAGTATGCTGGGAATAGAAAAAAACGAAGATGAATACAGAGTGCCGAGATTATTTTTGATTAACATTATGACATGTGTGATTGTTATGTAGGTTGGTAAATAAGATGAGAGTAGGCTCACGTCTATCCCCACAACGCTCTCAAAATTTATAATTTCAACGACTTTGTGACTATACAGGTAAGGTAGATAGACTCGCAAAATAATTTGGCTAGTTGTCCAAAGACAGATACCTACAGAATAAGATTATGACATTATTTTTTTTTGGGTAATTCAAGCTATAATGCAATTAATAAATAATAAATAAATAAATGCTGGACATTTTCACACTACATTATCTAGCCCCAAGCTAAGTAAAGCTTGTGTTATGGGTACTATAGTACCCATAACACAAGCTATATAGTTATATATAACTGATTATACTTAATACAATACATTACATAGATAATTGTATTTTTTATCATACATAGAAAATACCCAGAACACCCTGAACAAATATCTGCAGATCGTGCAAATAATTGTCCCGAAGCGGGAATCGAACCCGCAACCTCCTGCGTCGCAGGCGAACCTTCACCCGCCGCGTCACAGAGGTCGAACAATTGATGGAGAGATACCTAGAATATGACTGGCTCTTGTGTCTTGCCTTTGTCGACTACGAAAAGGCTTTCGACACTGTCATGCACTGAAACGTGTTTAATTCTCTACATCGCTACAACATTGATTAGCGGTATGCGAATATCCTCTGGGAGCTTTAAAGGAATGCGACGTTACAAGTGAATATGCATAGACTGTCTGATTTTGTGCCAATTAATAGTGGCGTACGACATGGCGACACCATCTTGTCAAAGTAATTCACAAATATTCTAGAAGACTGTAAGAGCCTCCGAACGTTTGTCACCAATATTTTTTTTACTTACCGCCACCTTCATCTCCTAGTAAGTGTCCCCATCCACCGCAGCCATGTTTTTCGCCTTCTGCCGTCAGGAGCAGAGAATTTGATCCCGTTCCTGAAATTATTAAAAGTTTCGTTGCGATTAGCGATAGCCTGTTATAAATACCTAGTAAGTAGCTTATACGAAAATAAGCAAAATATTGCTTTTTAAAATGCTAAAAATCTACTGACAAGACACTTCGACTTTCAATTTATGACACGTTTAGGGTCATATTTAAGTCATACGTTTGTCAAACTGATAAAAATATGAATTAGAGAGTCATCTTCATAGCTAGCGCTGCGTGCAAAGAGAAAGTTGGTAATAACTAGTACACCTAACCGGTAGGTAAGGTAGGTATTGAATACTATATCGTACATTGCCTCCGCTTCAACTGTTGCGCAGATAAATTATCGCTTATTGGATTCTGTAGGAATAATTCAAAGAAAATGATTAACTGCCAGGTGTGCTTGATAGTAAAGGCATGTCGTAAAGTGATAATGAACTGACTAACTTAGTATACCTAGACATGATTCAATGATTTTGTAATTTTAATTTTGTGATAACGCCCCCTTGTGGGTGCTGCAGGCCTAAAGGGCAATAAGAGACCCACAAAAAAAATGGTCGGTGCGCTCATGGTCTCAAGTTAACTCTTGCGGGTTATAGTAAAACTCTCGTTTAGAATGAATGTTTAACTCTCCGCTAATATAGCTCACAATAATTAATTTAATTTGAAGTCATAGTGGTTTTTAAGTACCTAGATGAAAAAATGGGGGCGCTAAAAAATAATTTATTCTCAAAGTGGGCAGTAGACAAAAAAAGTTTGGGAACCTCTGCTCTAATAGATGGTCATTTTGATCAGAGTTATTTTTATGTTTGCCAAGGTCTGTCAAATGTTAACCGTTGCACACATCTTGCCTATATTACTTCTATTTATATATCCATAGTATGTTTGCTTTTCTATATATCTGTTTGCCTGTGGGCGCATAGCTCCAGGACGGGTGCTCTGATTTAAATGCGGATATTTTTGTATGATGGATGGTGTTTGAGAGATGGTTTTTAGCTTTGTTTAATGGAAATTGGTGCAGCCGTTTCTAGGATCTACACTACACTTTTTCTCTCACTACTTTTAAGGAAACCCAGGCATTTTTGCATCTAGAAATCTTTAGTTTAAGCTCAAATGTTAATTTTGAACGGCATAAAGCTAGGCCTGATGATGACCAGCATATACTTAATGAACAATATCTAGGGTACTACTAAAGCTGAATTTTCAAGTTTGAGTATTAAAAACACATTGCAGACACCATTGTGTTTTTAATGGAACATGTCAACATGTAAAATTTTTATAAAATTTACTTGTTGGGCCTTGCTTGAAACAGTTCACTCAGAACAGTTATCCATTGTTTCGATCAAATCCATTGTTTTTTAATCCAGTGCCAGTGGTTTGTGAAAAACATGGACAACAGAGGCCTGAGTAGTGCACTCGTTCTCCCGATTCCCTAATTACGAGTCAAAATGTGGTTTTTGTTTGGTAAAAATGATGAGAGCCCCTAGCGGTATTGTTGAGAAACTCTGTATTACCATACAAAAATGGTAGTAGAGAGAACGAGTGCACTACTTAGACTCAGGACTCTGCTGAACCTGTAATAACAGGTTTTTTTTAGGTAGCTGTCGAGTTTAATAACAATTGAAAAGACATAATTCACTATCGGTACTTAGATAGGTACCTTATTGATTTATTGTCGTTCATTATTTGCTTTACAATAATATAGTGGCTTTAAACCACCCACACCAAAGATAACTCTGATTGTTACAACGCACTTCAACACATTGCCATGTTTTCATTACGAACAATGAACCTACTTCCCTACGAACAGATTAAAAATGTCTCTCCAACTTCACACTCATGTTTACATTTTACATCACTCAGCCTCCGCCAGGGTGAGAGGTTATCTGAAGACCTAATTGCACGGCCCTGTTTCTTGACCTAGTTTCTGGTTGTTTTCAATTGTGATAGCAAATTCACAGTATTGAAACTGAGACAAATGGCTTCATTGTCAAACTATTCTTAGTTCATCAGTTTTTGTTAGGCACTTTAAATCAAACATAGGGTCTTCTATTTTATATTACAAAATTATATTGGAGTGCCAATATAGATCACATCTGTTTTTCATAGTTTGCTTGTTATGGAGTATGATTTTTGTTATAATAATGATAAACATTGTCAAGTCAGTGTTGTTAGACGACATTCTTAGATTTGGTATTTTAAACTTTCGTGATTAGAAAACATGTTTATTGGTATTGCCATGTTAATTATGGTAACATAGTGATAAATATCTATAAATATTTTTAGGTTCGCTTCAAAGCGAAGACTTATTGGTCCTCAGAATATTTAGAATTCTTAGCTTTATGAGATTGGAATCGAATTGGCATTGATAGATAAGTATATGATTTCCAAACAGCAAATCGGATACCGGAAGCTTATTTTCCGACATAAATTACTTGTCTGCTCAGGTTTACCACAACAGCTCATTTCAACAAACCCACACAAATCCATTTATAGCATTATATAAAACTAGTAGAACGCGCCCGCGGCTGTCCGCATAGAGTTTTTTCCATACAAACTTCAACACCCCGCTGCAACACTTTAGGTTGTAATTTCGGGAATTACTTTCTTAAAGCACTCCTAAACGACAAAAGGAATGTGCCCTCCAAATTGCAGGTCTCTATAGGACGTGTTTAGGCTGTGCATTGATATTCAATCCGTGGTTATGCACGCAACGATTTTATGTTATATTGATTATATTAGAATTGGTTAATAGTGCCACGCGTGATAAATCTAAATTAATTAGCATTGGTGTGCATAAGCAATAAAACAGTCATTGGACTGGTATTGATGACAAGGTCACACTCGGTGAAACGGCGTTTTTTAATGAGAACTTAATCTAAATTTGTGTGAGTGTGCAGAAAAATACGGACCATCAATGCAGGTATTCTCTATCGCCTCACTTAGAATTTTCGCTAAACCTCACGTTCTAGAGAAAAACACTGTTGAAAATTTATACAGATTTCACGTAATTGGTAACTCACCAGCAATAACAACCATGCCACCATTAGGAGCGGCAGTGAACAGAGACCCGGCTGTGTCAGTGGCTACATAGATCGCCTTGGCACAGTGTGGGTCTTTCTCTGTGACACGGGTGGCTAGCTCGGCATTGCTGCTGTCTTGTGCACATCCTGATAGTGTTAGTCCCTGAGGAAAAGAGACATGTTTTAAAATTGTAAGTAATCACAAGGATCATTTTGAATCAAGGACGTTTGACCATCACATTCCCTTTGTCAAGAAGAATCAAGAAGTAGGTAACCTACCAGATGTGAGATTGGATGCTTGTGAGATAGATGGTGGCTGTGTCATGACATGTTTATTTGGTTCAAGTAAAAGTGTCAAAAAGTAAATTATCGATGAAATATCAGTCTGATGGTGTAAAAACCCTTCCTTGGGAGCTAATTGACTTGGAATTCAATAGGTAGGTTTAATTGGAATATCGTGTTGGGTTGGGATTTAAATGTTTTCTATCAAGGTCGTCGTAATGAATGACGCGGAGAACTTTGACTCAGGGCGATTTGTCCCACTTAAACATTTGGAAGTCGTTAACCTCTACGTTCTTTAGCATCATGTTTGATTGAGAAAACACAGTGCTCACTGGTTCACTTACAATAATTGAATAAAAGGTTTCAAACTAAGAATAAAAGTTTACCAAAGAATCCAAGGGCTTGTCCTTCGGTATACCAGCAGCTTCTTTTGCAGCGTGTACCATAGCCAGCACCCTGTTGGCGCACTCGTCGATGCCAACACTCCAGTGGTTGGTACCTGGTCCTTTTGACTTGCCGACCACCACACCATTCTCATTGCATATTACGAGATTGGAGTGCGTTGCTCCTCTGTGGAATTCAAAATAGGTGTCTAGAAAACTGTGCATATAGATAGAATAAATAGATAGATATCTTTATAGATAGATTATCTGCCATCAAAATTTTATAAGAGCCCTCAGGTAAAAGTTCACCAATACGTAAACGGTCTGTCAGCAGAGTAATCAGCTGCGGTTATGATTACAGATAATGTATAAATAAACACATTAGATAATAATTGGTTATTGGCTTAGTGACCTTTGGGCTTATTTTTCTAATATGTGATAGGTAACACCCGCCTGCTTGAAATATACAATTAGTCCGTATAGTTCTACCATTCAGTTCTACTAGTAGGACTAAACGGAGAAAAATATAGGCCATCACGCCTTTATGTTGGTAAACTATTGCGGAAGTTTGATGCGGCAGCACGTAGTGCGTTTCAACAGGTTATTCATCTATCATGGAGGAACTATGAATCAAGTTTACTTATCAAACTACTTCAGAACTTTTACGTCAAAGTACTTATCAAAAACATTCATTTTTTTATTTGAAATACTATACGTACAGATTATTTATTTATTTTAAGTATTTGAAGTAGTTCATGTCGTAACTAAGTGGGAATACCTCAGATGGTAGCTCATTTCACAGCTTGTATGTATGGGGTGAGGAAGAAAAGATCTCGAGAAACGAGTCATACAAACTAACGAAGGCTCACAAATTGAATCCATATGTATGATATTCATAACTCATATCTCACATATTATATCAGCAATGTATTACGAAATAGGTACTTGCCTAGGTATCTAGTCAATCTCGCAAAATAGTCAAATAATGTGGCCCAGAAACAATAGTAAATAATTACGAAGGAGTTTATATCACAAGTACATAAGTTCTAAAAGTTAGTTAGTTTCTATAAGATCTTGAAATTGTATGCTAAACAAGCATACTGCCAGCCTCCATTTGTAAAGGTACTAGTGGGATAAGTCAGTGCCAGTTGTACCATCAAAGGTACTAGTGGGACAAATCGGTGCCAATTGTACCATCAATGGTACAATTGGCAGGAACCTAATGGTTCATGTGGTCCGGAGGCATTTAATATCGTGTGATGCAAACAAGTTGTACGTTGGACGAGCAATTTTTGATTTCTGCTATCACAAAATCAATAACACGTAGATTAAAACGATTGTAATGGACTTGATAGAGGTAAGTATATTTTCATTATAAAGATAAGATAGTATATGAAATGCATTTACATAGGTACTGTTTAATTGACTTCAAAAAAGGAGGATGTTGAAACTATCTAAAACGTGATTACAGAATAGAATTCAGTTAGCTGTCTGCGCAGTCTCAATTTGCACTAGGTATCAACTTGAAAACACAGTGTTTCTACCATAAACTGATAAAAAGCTGGTAACTTGTGAAACGTTTTAGCTATCTACGTTAATGATACTGGTGGTAGGTATTCCAGTTAGTAGGTCTAACCTATCTAGTTTAAATCGCAAAGTCATACTAGACCATCAGACGAAGCTACGATATTGATAGCTTATTCAATGGTGTTTGATCATTGAAATTAGGTACTTAAGTATTCCTATTGATCCTAGTTTGAAAAATGTTATAATTATAAACTAGGTGAATTTAAACCCTGTTTCACGCGATAATACGACCAAACGTAGAAGAATCGGGCACGAATAATAGCTTGGCTAATTAATGAAAAATTGAGGATCCTTCTGATGGCATAATAACAAAAATATTGATAGTTTTATCGAACCAAACCTATGTCAGAATATTTTTGTATAATTTCTGTCAAACTGGTCAATCTACCGATACATATCTTCCGATGGTGGAACAAGCCCTTATTATCTATCACCTATGATTCACAACAACAATAACCTCAGAGGCCAAGTTCATGTTACATCGCCGCAATCGTTATCGGAATTAGATTTATACAGATAAGTCTTGTACCTACTTAATACGTCAACAAGTTTAGTGATTACTGTCTAACACAGTGTTTAAAATCCATAAAACATGTTAAGTACATGTTTTTAGTTCGAAAGTCGATTGTTTTCTATGGGCTAAAATACTAGAAATTGATAAATTGTGTGAAAAACTGGGAATTTATTGAAAGATCACAGGAAAAGATGTAACAACAAACAGCATCTTCTCTAGATAGTTGCAAAGTTGCTACTTATGCAAGTACCTATGTCATCTTGCCAACCTTGTCAAGACACGGCTCAGCTCATGAATGATCTATAACTGAACTTTCGTTATTATATAGGTCTGTATCATTTAGTTTTTTATCCACTAAGTACATGATCATTCAGGGGAATTTATAGGTACTATAAGTATTATTTTCATTAGAACATCATGCACTGTAGAAAATTGTAATTTCCCGAACTAACGAAGGCTACCTGTCCTTTGGTAGACGCTCTTATCTCAGTATAGAATTAGATGATACAATCTGATAATGCGGGTGATAGCAATCCTATAGGGAAATAACCTTTATCGTATTTTGCGAAGGTGTTACAATCAGATTGTTTTATTTGTTTACTTTCGTTGCAGTTAGTGTCTGTTGTGAACGAAGGCCAGTTATTAAGTAGGTCTAGGTACCTACCTACTATCGAAAATGGGGATTAAGTACTTAATCTTATTATTATTAAATTTAGGATCCTTGCTCTAGTAATTCATGAGACTTTTCATCTTTCTGAGACATAAAGGTCGGCAGCGCGAGTGTGGTGCCTCTGGTGTTACAGGCGTTCATAGGCTACCTACGGTAACTGCTTTCCATTCGGTGGGCCGTAAGCTTGTCTGCTTGCCAAGTAGCATAAAAAATAAAAAAAAATAAAAAAATTGGATATTTGCAACTGATGAACACGAGTACTTAATTTTAGTTTATATAGGTACCTACTTAAGTACTTACTAGAATAAAAAAGATAAGTAATCATGCGTTCCTCCTTCAATTTAAAGGAGTTTCGGGATCTATTAGTACAAGGGATCTATCAGAACTAGGTAAGTAGGTACTCGTTCTTTAAACTTTCGCGGTCAGAACACTAGGCACTTCAGTAGGTACTTACTTATTTATTGATATTGTCACGGGTAGGTAGGTAGGTACTTACCTAGTTATTTATCGCATGTAGGTATTATTGTCAGCCCACGACCACGATTGTTGAAATAATGTAACACATTCAATACGTCAGAAAAATACCTAAATAGTAAGGTAATACGTACACGCAATAAATTATTACCTGTGACAATACCAACTAATATCTATGGAGTTCCTTTTAAGTACTTACTTATATTTTTACCTATATTTTATTCACAACTATAAAAATTAAACTTCCTACCTAGGTACCTAGGTCCTATACTTACTTAAATAAAGATAGGTGCAATGCAACAAAGGATTCTGTCTGACAAAGGTATACTAAATTGAATACGACATAAAAAATTCAAGGCCAACAACCTATGAAATTGTTTGAATTGTTTACATTCCTATTATCCTGCTACTCATGATTTCATCTTTGACTCTAAAGGAATAAGATTTAAAATTCAGTGATTTTGGTTTCGTCGGTGTGGTTGACAAGCCGATTGAATAATGCAGCCTGATTGGTCAGTTTATTGGTGATTGTAACCATGTTATGCAACGTGCTGAATGTTGTATACCTATTGTTTTTATTTTGCTGCAATCTGCTTTAAAAGGAGTAAGTGAACAGCTGTTAGTTAAAACTTTGTTTTCATCATGATGGTTCATTCGGTGGATTTTAGGTACTTACGTACATCTAGGTGCCTACTTATTTTTTTACTTAAGTAGGTACTTTGTTTACAAAGTTGGTAAGGTACTTTGGTAATTTTTACAAAACCCGGTTTGTAACAGAATTATAATTATCATTAGGTAGATAGGTAGGCAACTAATAGATTAAATTAAGTATCACACAAATTAAAATATTATCCATAATAATCATAGATTCGGAATTTAAAATTACGATTTACATTCGACATTGGCATTTGGATGATCAGTGATCATAAAAATCGACTAATTTACACAGTAGAAACATGCGAGATTGAATAATTTGAATAATACTTAAAGCATTGTTCTGCTAATTACAATTGCGAAACTTGTAGAATGCCCCAACCAAGGCAAACCTTTCTACTCTTACGACCCAGCGTAGCTAAAACATAAACATAGCAATATCTACTCAGTAGGAAGGTACTCACCCTTCTACGCCACCGAAATACATTTCAACTAGTAATGTTTATTAAATTACCAAACAAATAATAAAACTCTAAACGGTTACGAAACCCGAATTAGGTATAACTTTTTCGATAAATATTGCGATTTTTAGAACACACACACACCTTCGCCTACGCGGCCACAACACTGACTGACTGACTGAATGAAATTCACAGTGTTGCCAGTGGCCTCTAGTCCAAAGTAACACGACCTGGGTCAAAATTAGTAACATTTTTACATAAAAAAGTTTTTTTCCCCAAACAATTTAAAAACATACGATTTTACGCAATGAAATCAACTCTGCGTGAAAAATATTTTGCAAGCAGGCGTTTCTTTAAACTCTTTCAACCCAATTCAAAGACTTTCTATCGGCGAGCGGAGCAATGCCACCATTCAAAAGTTCGTCTGGGAAACTACTACCAACGTACATAATTCTGTCGCCAATTAGCAGTGCTTTGCTGTGTTTTGGTTTTAAGGGTACGGGTGCTGGTGAAATTACAGGCACATGAGACTTTTCATCTTTTTGTCTCATGGTCAACCAAAGGCAGCTCGCGTGAGATGCCTTTGGTATTGCAGGCGTCCAAAGGCTACGGTTACTACTTTCCATCAGGTGGGCCGCGGCCGTAAGGTTGTTTGCTTGCCTAGTAGTATACTTATATAAAAAAACTCTAAAATTTTATACGTAGTTTTAGAAGTGAGACCGTACGTAGGAGATAGACATCACCGTCAAGTAGAGCAAAAGTTTTAAAAATGAGAGCAGTCAATATTCTTTTTTCAGCAAAAAACAAGACGTGCAAAGTGCTTTGCAGGAGCAGCCAAAACAGCAATAATCATAAGGCATCGGCGAGCAGAGTGAGAAAATTTAGCTTTTTTAAAAGCGAAAAAAGCAGGCAACTGTTTAGTGTTCTCTCCAGGATTCGCATTCATAATGCTGTTGGTAGGTACCTACTGATTTATTAAAGAGATTATATATGACAGTACATTTACCAGTATTTGTCACTCCACCTGGACGTGCCGCCCTCGGGCCTCGTGGGGTGTGCGCCCTACACGCATGGCTTTGTAATAGCTGAATGTTCAGAATGTCATTGATTTACGATATCATTATTTATTTGTATCAAACCTAACTTAGGTTTTAAGACATTACTAACCAAATTTTTGTAATCAGTTTGTTTGATAAATAAATTTTAAAATTATCTGATGTAAATAATCATTAATTTTAGGAAAAGTAATTTTATTCATTACCTAGTTCGCGTCCCTTTCCTTTTTCACTTGTTTTATCTAGGCTTCGAACCTACATGGCTAAGATGAAAAGTAACATTTTCAGTCAAGTAACATAAAGGGTTCAAAATTAACGAAAAATGTTACAAAAGTAACATTCTGGCAACGCTGAAAATTCATTCACAGAATCATGAATGGGAGTGATCAGAATGAACGAAATAGAACAGTTATCGACGTTTTGTGAAATATTCTTGGAGCAAGGAACAAGAAATATTACAGTAGGTTTGACACTGACAGAATATTATATTTATTATCACAAGCTCCTTGGAGCAAGGAACAAAATGGAGCGGCAGTAACATTTATTTTGTATGAAAATTGCCCACCATTAGCTTGCCATTCAACCATTCATTTAATACTCTGTGACCTTTGATTGCCTTCATTCAAAGTTTTGTTTACTTTTTGTGTTTTCGTAAATTTTCACTATTTTATTAGCAAATACCTATATTTTTTACTACACGAGTTGGATTTCACAATGCCTGAGTGTAATATTGTGCATTGTGATACGAGGCAAAGCCAGTATCGGCCTGGACTGACTTTACATAAGTGCTTCAACAGTTTTCATTGAAATTGTAGTTTTGCTTCATTATTTTGTTCTAAATCTTTGATTATATACACACTAGATAGAGCTTCATGACACAAAAGCGTCGAAAAAAATATCAGCTAACTGTTAGCTGATAAGTCGCTTCCCGCCCCTCATTGTCAATTGTGTTGTCAAGGCGAACGGTCGCAAAGTGAATTGAAATTTGAGCTAGCAATGACGATTTGCGCCATAAAAGTGTGCAGAACTTACAAAGGACGTTTAAAAACAACTAGTAAAGTCACCTACCATCGATAAGTATCCAGAATTCATAGTATTTTCAAAAGTATTCAATAAAAATAATCAACTTATTAGCCCCGATTATTCAACTCAAGCTTGGCACTTTTGTCTGTGTTGCCAGTTTTTGAATGCTAAATTCCTTATGGTGACTGAATAAATGATTCCTTATAAAGTGAGAACGTCGATTGGGTTCACCTGCTTTTACTTTCCTTCACTTTTACCTATGAAAAGTATAGTAGGTATGTACAATATATCGGCCTCTGTGGCGCGGCGGGCGAAGGCATACATACGTTATCTTATCCACTCTAACGAATGCCTATAGCGATGATTAATCAAAAGATGACTGAGATGAGATTATATTGTGAGTTGAAAATTTAAAATATACAGGGTGTTTTTTTTAAATGGGATAGTTTGGGGATATCCATAAGAGATACGGGAAAACTGTCTTTGGAACCATTTGCTCATTTTCAAAAACGATTTTGGCACAGTTATTTTTTTGGTCAAGCGTGAGTTCTGCATAAAAATAATGTTTTGATCAAAAAAATTTTTTATGCGTATCGACTCAGATACGCATAAAATTTTTTTTTGATCAGTTTTATGTAAGCATGGTTCATTGTATCGGAAGAAAAAAATCTGAGCAGCAGAAGTTAGTCAAATTTAATAAAATGTTTTCTCATAGAATTTGTAAGTAATCTGATACATACCTACGTTAAAACTATCGCAAAAAAAAATAGCCTCCCTCTTTCTTTTTCCAGGTACGGGTACGTTTCAGAATACCTCTAGTGGCCTTAGACAAAGATGTTCTTATTAAAAAGTCAAAAGTCAAAAGTCAAAAAGAACTTTATTCATTGAAATCACAAGGATCATTTTGAATCGTCTTATATAAAATTAAATTACTCCTGTTCCAACGCGACCAAGCCTAGAAGAATCAGGCAACAAACTCGGCTTGGCTTACATAAATGGTCCGTCTTACCACTAGGTGAGAAGCGCCTGTGTGGTGCCTCGGAGCAAGGAGTTGCTGATACATAGTAAATGAGAACTTAAAAACCTTAGGAAGGTAGTCAAAAGTAAATAAACATCAGCAAAAATATGCAAGACAGCACACGCTACGCTTGTTATACTTATAAATAATAATCTAATACAAACATGTAAATAGGTAAGTACAGATATTGCAAATTTCCATTTTAGCAGTCGAGGGGCAGAGCGACATCAGGCCACGCGGCTTTATCATTAATATAGTCATCAAAAGTGTAATACGCTTTCTTAATTAGATTCATCTTTATGTAGGATTTAAATCTTCGAATAGGAAGTTTAAATGCACCTTCTGGAAGTTTATTATAGAACCGTACAGAATTCCCCATAAAAGACCCACTTACTTTCTTTAATCGAAATTTTGGTATATTTAGTTTGTGTTTATTTCTCGTGTTAATACCATGCACGTCACTTTTTATCATAAAACTATCCAAGTGTTTATGTGTATGTAATAATATTTCATAGATATATTGCGATATTACTGTAAGAATATTGATTTCTTTGAAACGCTCCCTCAAGGAGTCACGCGACTTCATTTTATAAATGGCACGTATTGCCCGTTTTTGTAAGACAAAAATAGCTTGGATATCTGCTGCTTTACCCCACAGTATGATACCATATGACATAACACTATGGAAGTAGCTAAAATAAACAAGCCTAGCTGTAGCTTCATCAGTAAGCTGCCTTATTATACGAACTGCATATGCAGCGGAACTAAGTCTACCAGCAAGAGCCACAATTTGTGGTGCCCACTGCAACCCTGCATCAATATTAAGCCCTAAGAACATGGTAGACTTGACAAGATCAAGTGTCTCCCCATTTATTTTAATATTAGTTGGATAATGTTTTACATTAGGCAATGTGAATTTGATGCATTTCGTTTTTTTAGCATTAAGCAAAAGATTATTAACTGTGAACCACTCAAGAACACGCGATAGTGAATCATTTACATCATCGTAATTAGATTTAGATCTATCAACTTTGAAAATCAAAGAAGTATCGTCAGCAAATAGAACTATGTCACATATGTCTTTCACAAAAAAAGGGAGATCGTTAATGTAAACTAGGAATAAAAAAGGGCCTAGTATTGAACCCTGTGGCACCCCCATGACAATAGTCGATCCTGAAGACCTTTCACCACCAACATCAACTTTTTGGACCCTATTGGATAAGTAAGAATTTACAAGATTAATTGCCTGATTTTGTATGCCATAATGTTTTAACTTGGAAATTAAAGTATCATGCCTCACGCAGTCAAAAGCTTTGGACAGGTCGCAGAAAACTCCGATCGCGTCCTGCGAGTTCTCCCATGCTTCAAATATGTGTTCTAAGAGCATGGTACCAGCATCGGCTGTCGAATGACCCTTAGTAAATCCAAATCGATGACTATGAAGAAGTCCGTGGAGGTTAAAGTGTGACAATAACTGAGTAAGAATAAGTTTCTCGAAGATTTTACTTAACGCAGGCAATATAGAAATTGGCCTATAATTACCTGGATCTTTTTCGTTACCAGACTTGAACAAAGGAATTAATTTACTATGTTTCATAAGATCAGGAAAGACTCCCTCGTCAACAAAAAAAAAGTGTAAAGTTTGACTAACTCCTACAGCTCTGATTTTTCTCATTTCACGAGACCATCAGAGTAGTAGAACAACATTCACCACACATCTTTGTCTAATGCCACTAGAGGTGTTCTAAAACGTTTTTTTTTCAGTTTTTTCAGAATACCTAATGATCCTATAGTTCACAGTCACTGGGTGAATATTATAAAAAAAAACAAAGTTTGTTTTTTATTGACTTTTTTCCCACACGCTCGACATAATCACAATATCGCTAGTCTATCTATCTCCATTCTGTAAAAAATCAACAGATTCCACTGTTTGTTTTCTAGTAACCGGCAAAACTTACTTACCCGAACATAGTCAGTTTTTCCCAATAAATTGGGAAATATGTCAGTAGCTGTTATCTTTACGCACGCAAACAGACACAAAAGCAATGACGTGACGCGAGTGTAAGACAAAGCTGCGCGCATGTTTGTGTGTGTAGACACGCACACGCGCTAGCAAAGGCTGGCCTGTTTCTTTTGTAGTGTTTGCAGGACGAAACTCTATCTAGTGTGTATATAATCAAAGTTCTAAATGTATGTTTCATTAGTGAGCTTTAGAGTAAACATAAGGACATAAGTGCCATTGTTGTGTAAAATATCATTATTTCATAGTAATTTATTTATTGCTTACAAGATTGTTTACAACTAGGGCTCGGTCGGGCAAATAGCCGACCCAGTTCGACCCAAAAACCGAGCACGCCTTATTTATCAGAACAACCGCCCTGTGCAAGCTCATGCTCCAAGCCATGGAAGAAGAAATCCAATGGAAGTACAACTAAAATAGCTGCTGATGTTTATAGTGTGTTGCTTCTTACACCTATACTAGAAGGCACTATGTTAGAGATAGACAAATGTATTGTCATAGAACAGTCTGTTTTCCTTTCCGTACCGCTAAATATTTGTCATAGGCAATTGAAGTTTTCCCTAGTGAAGGGAACATAGCATCATCGTAGGTAAATATTTTTTTCCGATAAAATAATTTACTATGATGACGATTAAATAGTTAATTTCATCGTTGATGGTTTCCAACAGTTACGAGAAACCGGCCCTAGGTACTATATTCAAAATACAAAATTTGCACATACACGAGGCAGGTATCAAATAAAACCATAATATCTAAACACACTATTTTTTTATTTACAGTAGCTTACTAGATAGGTACACATAACTGCCGTGGTGTGTCCGGCCTAAAATAGACCCCTCCTTCTCCTCCCGTGGATGCCGTAAAGTAAGATGAAGATGTTATAGATGAACGTTCAGAACTCAAAAACTCAAGCTGAGTCGACCGATGGTCAAGTGAGTAGCAAAGATGTGACGAGCGAGTCTTGTTTAGACATTTATAAACAATTTAAGCAGATATATATAACCACTATGGCGCGGCGGGCGAGTAACCGGCTGAGATGCAAGAGGTTGTGGGTTTAATCCCCGCTATGGGACAAATATTTGTAAGATCTGCAAATATTTGTTCCGGATCTGGGTGTTATGGTACCATGGTACTCGTAGTTCCTGATAACCACGACACAGGAAATCCTAGTGTGGGATCAGGATAACGTATATGACTATTGGGCGCTATGTGATGTTACTATAAATAAACCAGCAATACATTAGACAAAAATATACTTATTCTAACTTGAAAACTAACGTTGGAGTAGAATCTTACTTTGACTTGATGACTGGATTGTTGACTTAGTGGTAAGAAGAGTGTGCGTACTGCATCAGGCTCTAATCTCCGCCATTTCAAATCATCATTTTTTTTTACAAAGTATTCTCGAATAAAATGTTTGGTACAGATTCGTCTATCGTTAGGGATCCAATCTGGTTTGTTAATTAATAGCCTCTAGCCATTTTTTTTAATGAATAATATCTTGAGGAAAGAATTGAAAAGAATACTCCTGTAAGAAAAACGCAAGGATAAGACTAAAATATTTACTTTGAAAAGGTTCCACCCCATTTTGATAGCCGCGTAGTTTATATGCGTAAAATCTATCGATAGTCGATCGTATCAGGTGCATTGGTACAACACTATGATAACCAATACTATTTGTATTTTTTGCATAAAAATGACTAGGAATCCTTATAAAACAGGATTATGTGATGGTACTTTGGTATACAAATAGCCCCCAAACACATATAACCCTGACCCCTAAACCCCTAATCTACAATTACCTACCTAAACAAAATAACTTACCTACCGGTGGAAACTTATATTCACATCATTGTTTTGTCTCGTGGAGGAATGGGATTTACATCCCGGCACTGCACATGCCATTTGTTGTTAGTTTGCTTGCCTTTTTATGGTAATTTTAATTGTAAGTCGCAGTATTACAACAAAATTTTATAATTTTTCTCTCCTGTCAAAACGACGTTCACATGTAAACATAACCCGAATACACGAAAATGTCCTAAATCACAAGGTGATTTAGATATTTAGCTGGACCTCTTCAATTTGATGTAATGTGGTACATGACGTCATAAATGGACCCAAGTACCTGGTACGATGCAAATAAAATAAGAACAGATTTCTAAATGCTTTTCTCATTCCAACACATTAAAACATTCATTGATAAGAATGAGACGGATACAATTAAAAAACGCTGGCTTTAAATCTTACTTCCATTGACATTCATTCTTCCGTGCTCCAAGCACAAGCTAAATCACAAGCGGCAACGTCATAAGACTACGTCCATTGTTTTATTCGTCCAAGGTCCGATGAATAAACTGTCATCATCATTGTTTGCTATCATCATGGCTTAATGTAAATTATGTTATAAGCTAGGTATCGTTTATTTATATATTATAATTATACATTCAAGAATAACGTTTTCGTTAAAATAACAAACAAATCGATTCGTTGTCGCATAGGTTTTAAATTACGGGACTGTGATATAATAACATACATTTTCTTTTGGTTTAGTTTTTCTAAAGCCCTTTTGCCGCAATTTTTTTTAGGATTCGTTTTTAATATTTGGTTTAAATTTGAAGAAAATGTATTGCTGTTGCTACTAACTCTCCTGTTCTTAAAATTTACTAATGTATTTAAAAATTATTATCGATTGTAGAGGTACCTACTGCTGCTGGGATTCTAGGCCTATCTAGCTACTAGCTATCTAGCTACCTAGCTTAGGTACTATTTAAATGTCAGTGTCTATTTTGCTGGAGTGAACTTTCAAGGGTTTATAAATAAATAAAACTTAGAAATTAGTAACATTTCGTATAATATTTTATACTGTTTATCAATCACACAATATAGATACAGCTCACCTAACGAATGTTTATTATTTAAACACTTAGTTATACATCATTGTTACCTAATTAAGTTGTAGGAAAGTTGAGATCTTTCGGTTACTCTAATAATTGTAAATTATAACGATAAAGACTGATGCCAAAATAATAATTTGACAAGTAATTAATTAATTACCTAGTAATTACTACATTCATTTATGTTACACAGAATAGTAGATCATAATTTTAGTGTGAAGGTAGGTAGGAAGGTATGTATATAAATAGAATAATAGTCCTATTTAAGGTATTATTTATAATTTTTATGATATATTTTATTGCAAAATTTTACGAAGGAAGGCGATTATTAATTATTATATGAATTTAATGCCTAACTACAGGATATCTAGCTTATCTACTTAGAAGATTACTGGGACATTTAGGACATTTTATAAAAGTATTGAAGCCGTTTAACATTAGTTATCCTAGTTGAAGTAAATAAACAATAGGTAATTTAGTACTTGAATAAATATTGATTTTCATTATCTATAGGGGTGTAAAACTATAACAATTTTGTAGGTTAGGTATATTATTTTTATATTATTAAAGTAGGTAGGTAAGTACAATATTGACCCACGAGTTTTTTTTAATATAAAAATTTAAATCTTTGGTAGTCTGTACGAAAAGAGATGCATGGAGAAAAATGGAACAAGTATTGTTTTAAATTAAACATTCATGAGCGACCAAAACCCACCTTTTAAGATTTTTATCACTTATTTATTACAAGTATAAACCTAGGTAACTGTAATGTTAACGGTGTTATGAACATCAAAAATGGAAAATTAAGCACTGCAGCGTCCTCATTTCCCAAGTTTTTCTCTTTTCACACAGAGACTAGATTAAAACATTATGAAACAGTCTTTTCAATAATAAATTATTTAAAGTTTTTACAAATAATTCTAATAGCTCCAATTCAATATAGCTCAGATTTCATACATTATAATTTATAACATTTATAACTGAGTTTTAGTAAAGTTACGCTTATAAAATAGCATTACAGTATAACGTGTTATTAGAATGACGTTATTTTCATACCCGTTATTATTAACATCGAGGACTAGATTTTTTATACACCACATCACTAGTAGTTTTTTTGTTTTAAACACATGCAACGGTCGATTGGAACTGCGGATTTTGCCGTCGCATCGTTTGACGTCACCTGTAAATAATAAGTATGGTATCATAGGTATGATTACGAATTGGTACGTGTAGGTAATTTATAAGACAGAAATTAAGTTATCTCAGACAGTTAATTTATTCACCAGCCCATCTCTTGCAAGAATAGCGCAAAGCGCCGTCTATTTGAGTGATAAATGACTTAGGTACCTACTTGGAACTGTTATGCTGATAAAATTTACCCTATAGTAATTCATAGATGGCGCTATGCGATACTAAAACCTACTAAACACACCATCATAGAGACATTCCGATTTCCGTTCCATACAAACACAATACACAAGTAGGTTCAACAAAAAGAAAGATGGAACGTTAGAAAAGAAGCGCGAAATTCAAATCATCCCATCCGTACCTGAGAACTTAATACCAAACTGCGATTACCAATTCACCTGTCAAGCGTGGTGCATAAGGCATAACCCCCTTGCATGCTATACACGCTGTGGACGAGGCCTCATCCAGCAATGGATGACGAAGGTAGGTAGGTAGGTACGAGATCCGGCATAAGAGAATCATAATTTGTTATCTGTGATGATACGTAATAATTAAAAATAAAGCTATAAGTAGGTAATTGTCTACAGTCACGATAGAATTCACTCTGTGCTCTGTGGCGCGGCGAGCGATAGTAGCCGGCTGAGATGCAAGAGGTTGCGGGTTCGATTCCCGCTGAGGGACAAAATGTTTGTATGATCTGTAAATATTTGTTACGGGTCTGGGTGTTATGGTACCATGGTACTCGTAGTTACTGAAACCCACGACACAGGGAATCCTAGTGTGGGATCAAGACCACAAAAAAAACCATCCAAAGGTTGCCTGGACGAGATTGCTTTCAGCGATAAGGTCGCCCATTGTATTGCCTTTCTATCGTAATATTACTTGTTCAATAAAGTGTTAATCTATCTATTATCTATCTATGAATCTATCTATGAAGACTACGTATGTGACTGTTGGGTGTTATGTTATGAATTGGGTTGCCAGTTCCGAAGCGCTGCCACACTGTTCAGCAGCCTGGAAAACCACAGTGACGATGAACGAAGTAATGTTTTCACCTGTCAGCAGCGGATGGAGCGTGCAAGCATGATGTGTCCTCCTCCAGCGAGTGCGAGTGCTGTGCGCGTTGCTGCGCGCGTCGCGAACCTCCACCCTCCTCCGACTCACGGCGCGCCCCGCCGCCCCCACAGAAGCACTTGCAGATTATACGTTTGAACGCGAACCTGGAATCAGTAAAACAATTTGATTATTTTTTCGCACTGACAAAACTGTCTACCTATAATGTACATACATAAACACAAGGGTAAGTTCCACGTTTCTGAACTTAAACGCTTTCATGGCAGGGATGGTTCTCCTAAACAGCCTGTAAAAGAGGTCGCCCTCGACGTCGCAAAAGTTCTGGTAGCTCAGACGATCACCATCCTAACTCCGACAGTTAGCGAGTTCTTGAGCGGGGTCGCTCGCAAGAACTCGAGGGGGGGAGTGTAGCGTGTGCCGGGGACCCTAGACCTGCACGGTCCACCAGAGTGCCCATACGATTCCTGAACAATGTCTATGGAATATGACAAATATTAGGGATCTGTGAATGTCAAGATGGTTGTCGATAGTCTTTGGTTTATAATGTAAATTGTTATCGGATTTTACCGGTTCCACCTTTTGACCGTTTTGTTATAAAAGTGTCAAAATATCCCAATAAAAATTTGTGCATACGAACTAATTTGTTATTTTTTCGCCAACGAGCTAGCCTACCGCAAAAACGCCTATATCCCCGAAGGGTAACCGGAGCTTCAAAGGGCCTTATTTCACCATGGGTTGCACAATCGCTGGTATATAGGCGTGACAAGTGGTGAGCTCATCGCCGCCATTGCTTTCCACGACCAACACGGCTAACGCTTTTTTCCAGTAATAACACACTCCTAACTAAGCCAGCAGCCAGGACAAATCTTATACCAACGAAAATTGCCTAACAAGTCCGGGTGTATATAGGTACCTACCTATCATTAAAGTTCTTGCTACCTACATAAACCCACAAATAACAAAACCCGATGTCAAGATGACATCTGATTATTTTTTTCGCACTAAGAAAACTGTCTACCTACCATCTACCTACATTTCCCAAATACTAATCAAATAAAATTGGATAAACCGCCATCTTTATCTTAGGTCTTGCTTCGCTTAATTTGTTACCGTTGCTCATTGGGCGATCCATCGGATATCTCTCCTTACGGTTACGTACGCTGAGAATTCAAAGGCTTTAAACCCTCGAGAACCACCAAGAGGGTCAGAGAGGCGAGGGGGGGGGGGTTCGAGGGTTTACTGTCAACCCAACCCAACACCTTAGCCATTTAAAGTGTTTCACTCGAAGATCTCGGCTTGAGTGTAGAGGCGAACCTATAGTTATTAGGTAGGCATATAGGTACTACGTAGGTAAGTATCAGTCATTCATCCTCTCATTTTCTCACCTAAAGTCCTTGGAAAAGAGCGCATAGATGAGCGGGTTGATGGCAGAGTTGCAATATCCCAGCCAGAACAGCACCGAGAACAGTAGCGGAGGCACGCATTCGCCGCAGAAGGCTCGAACCACGTAGACACTGAAGAATGGTAGCCAGCAAAATACGAAGCCACCAACGATGATGCCGAGTGTCTTGGCAGCCTTTGTCTCCATTCTGAAGCGTTTCACCTGGAAGGAAAGCAGAAATTTATGATCAATGCTTAGAATGTTTGGAGGTTTGGTTAAATGACTTAGTCTTGAAGTAATTTAAGGTATTCCTGAGGTATTAACGTAGGAAGATGACCTAGACTTGGCTATCCCTGAGGAATGACGACCTCCGTGGCGTGGGCACAGGGAATCCTAGTGGTATCAGGACTATGTATGTGGCTGTTGGATGTTATGTTAATTAACCTAGAAGATGACCTAAACTTGGATATCCCTTAGGCATTAACTAAAGAATCCTTGGCTTGGTTATCTCTGAGTGAATAACCTAAGAAGATGACCTAAGACGTAAGAACCATGACCTAAGCTTGGGTATCCCTGAGGCATTAACCTAAGAAGATGACCAAGTTTACTTCCCTGTCCCGGTCATATTACCCTATCTATAGTCTGCTATTTTATAGGCACCCCACCTGAGCCTTGATGTTCCTCTTGCCCATCCGCCTAGTACGCGGTTTGTCGTCATACTCGTCATACAGCGGCCCCGGCGCCAGGTGGTGACTCCGGACCCTCAGCCGGCTCTCCGTCAGCTCTCGGCCATCTCTCTCGTAGTGAACAGCGTACAGGCTGAAAAAATTTTATTTTCATCAGATAGTAGACACACTGATGGACGTGACCTCCTTCACAGAAAGCAATCTCTATTTGCCATAATCACCACGCTTGGCAGGCGGGTTGGTGATCGCAATATTGGTGCTAATACTCTGGGAGATGCTGCTGCCCATAGAGATATCATTAAAGCCAACTAAGGGGTAACCAGGGCTGGTGCAATCCCTAAATTACCTTTTATGACATTCTCGGGAGAAGACGGATGGGAATTTAGGCTGGACACAGCATATTATTATAAATGATACCAATCTTGGTACCGATATAGCTTTAGGATATGACAATTGAATTGGCAATGGGCAGACCATAATTATGGCTCGCAGAAACGACAACCATTGGAGAATAAAGTTCCTACCTACCACAAACGTCCGAACCGTACCGGACGAAGCAAGATACGAAGGCCCCCCCTTTCAATAGACCGACGACATTGTACCGGTTGCAGGAAGTTGGATGATGGACTGTTCGTCGTGGCATTGAATGGGGGAGGATTATGTCTGTCTGGAAATGGATGTCTACCGGCTAATGATAAGTATACTTATTTTGAAAGCTCTAGGTTGATTGACATCAAACAAGACAAAGATATGGCATTGACAGCCATTGATAGGCGTGGTTGTCTGTAGAGAGCAATCCTACCTTAAGACCCCTCATGATTCAAATCCTCGTACGTGCACCAATGAGTTAGGTACTAGAACAATTTACGTGCGCATTACCATGTGCTCTGAAATGGTGAAGAAAAACACCGTGAGGAAACCGACACGACCTATAACCAAAAAGTCACATAGCAAGCAGCCATAATTCTTCTAACCTTGGACTTGGAGACCTGCTGGGAGATCTAGAGTTCTCATGGTTTGAGCAGATCTGTTCTGATGATGGATAGGAGACGGAGATTTTGACTTTCTCGTGGGCTCGTCTCGCACTGGAATGTCTGGAAATCAGGAGGCTAATAATTAATTTAGAAGCCTTCTTCATCAGCATCATCCATATTGCCCGGTATCGTATTAACCCACTGCTGCTCAGGCTATTTTATGTTTATGCCACCCCAGACCTATGCCAATCCAGCTTACGTTAATTTCTTATCGTCTGCATCATCATTGGCATGTAGAAGTCCACTACTCTGGATATAGGCCTCCCCCCTAGAATGCCACGACGAACGGTTTTGAGCCGCCTCCATCCAATTAAGGGTTAGCACTAGCATTATTTTATAGTCAAATTTTAAAATCAAAAGTATTTTATTCATTAAAATCACAAGACTATAAGATTATAAGACAACATTCAATCAACTTAGAAACTAAATTTACTCTTTTTCCTTCGTGACCAAACCTAGATAACAGGAGGTTGTTTTTAAAAAGTCTTCAATTCAGTGTTTTGTTACTAGACAGCAAAGAGCCACGAAAAATCTACTAGGAAAGCATTTTATATGATGCGAAATAAAACAAACGCAAGATACGGACAACGAAGCGTTATGTGTGTTACCGTTGTTCTTGTGTGTGTTAAAAGCAGTAAAACGGGACATATAAGATACCGGTGAGCGGAGCGAGCCACGAAGAATTTAGTAATATGGGCGTGATGAGATCATCAGAAATCCAAGTCAACAGTCGATACTGGTAAACAGAATAGACGAAAAATTCAATGGTGGAGGTGGCTGAAGACCGTGGAATTCATGGAGAGTTATGTAAAACAGTATTATATCAGCGTAAGGCTGATCAGAGGCTATTTAACTAATGAGTTTTTAGCCATGATGGAAGGATTCTAATGGAGCAAATTTAGGAAAAAACATGAAACAAAGATTTCTCACATTTGGGTAGGAAATGGTTACTAGAATTGAATTGATTGGTTACTGAACTAACCTTCTTAGTCTCTCAGGTGAAGCACTGAGCGAAGTGCTGGTAGAATGGTTGGAGGCAGTTGACAGCGGGGATCCATGCGGTCTATTCGACCCTCGCCCCCTGTGTATCCTTAGGGTTAATCGGTTGTCGTCAAACCGGTTACCGAGTCCTTTACCTGAAAAGTTTTACAAGATCTGATTTCGTAATAGTAAGAAGGAAAATAAAGTGTGTAAAAAAATACTTATAAATTTAAGGAGTTATATCAGAAGCCTTTAGACATCCACTGTTGAACGAGGCCTCTCCCACAGAATGATGGGGGGGATTTTACCATAATCACCACGCTTGGCAGGCGGATTGGTGATCGCAGTATTGGTGTTGAGTACTCAGGTGGATGCTGCTGCCCATACCCTGGTGTAATCCCTTAGTTAGCTTTTAGGACATCCACGGGAGAAGGAGGGGTCTATTTCTTAGGCCAGACACACCATATCACCTCAGGCAGGACACACCACAGTAAGACTTTTAATCTATTTAATGGTGACGTTGCCTCCATTATTGATGCAGATGATCAGACGATGGTAGAAGACACGCAGGGGCTTCGGTCACTTGCCTAAATGTGTCTCACCTATTCGCGCCGGACGCTCTTGGACGAGCCATTACGTCTGAACGTTCTCTTCAGAGTAAGTAGTAACTCATTCAGGAGCACCTGACCTGAAGAATTATCCCAACAAATAAATCAAGGTAGTTTTAAGTTTTTTGTTCACCTTTAGTAGTTCTAAAGCCCTGGTTGATGGCCTTGGTGGTCCTCACGGCAGCCTTGTAGATTCGCCAGTAGAAGAACAGCATCACAAACATTGGGATGTAGAAGGAGCCTAAAGCTGAGTAGACTACGTATCCGGCGTCGTTGGTGAGCTCGCACGTCCACTGACACGGCGGGTCGGGGTCCTTGCCCTCTTCCTGCGGGTGAGAAGGACATGAACATGGCTCAGTACCATCCTTACCTCATTAAGTAAGTATAGGTTCCTTGTATTCTCACAAAATCTTACGGTTCATAAGGTAAGGGAAATATATTAATGATAAAGCCGCGTGGCCTGACTTCACTCTGCCCCTCGGCTGCTAAAATGGAAATTTGCAATATCTGTACTTACCTATTTACATGGTTCTATTAGTTTGTAATTTATAAGTATATTGTCTATCTTATAAACATTTGCTGATGTTTTTTACTTTTGACTACCTTCGTAAGGTTTTTAAGTTCTTATTTACTATAATATCAGCTTCTACCTGCTCCGAGGCACCACACAGGCACTTCCCACCTAGTGGAAAGACGGATCATCAAAGTAAGCCAAGCCGTGTTTGTTGCCTGATTCTTCTAGGCTTGGTTGCATTGGAATAGGAGTAATTTAAGTTTATAAGACGATTTAAAATGATCCTTGTGATTTCAATGAATAAAATTCTTTTGATTTGAGTTGATTTGTACCCCCTTTATAATGCTAAGGAATAGAACAAACTACCGTCATTTGTTTTTCCTGAAAACTATAATCTGGACTTCTTCAATATAGTACAGGCAAATTAGCAAAAAGTGTGGACCTAAGTCGTGTAGTCGTGGATTCTTATGGAAACGTTAGATGACACGAAAAGAAGCTTATCCTAGGTTTGCACCGTTTCTGGCGCTTACGGAACCCTTTTAAATATTAGGTACAAACTTAAAAAGGCCGTAAATTTTAATATGGAAAGAAATTACGTGATGCAAGTTAAATTACGTATAGAGAGACTGTCTTATCGCATTATGATTTTAATAAAAACCACGTGCATGTAGGGAATACAGTGTTGAACAAATGCATCTTCCGTAAATAAATACCAGTATAAGACTTCCGGCGGATGTAGTACTAATTAAATGAATAAGTTTAAGTCAATTTCCAGAACTACATTAATTTTTCCCGAAGTAGAGCGACAATAAAATATGGACAAGTGCCTTCCGTGAGACGCACCAAGGTGCAAACCTGGTAATGTATTTCGAACATTTTTGTGATAAGTCTATCAATTTGCACAGACTATATTAATTTTCCCGGAGCCGCAATACTCACAAAAAGTTTTTTTTGTAAATGATTTTTTTTTGTATGTTCCGTATGTCGTATTTAAAAAATACTTAGTGCAAATGTAGATCATAACGGTTCAAAGGCTATGCCAAATTGCACCGACTACTTCTATTTCACCCTATTTCACCCTGTTCCGGAGGGTAAAATTACTGATGCTTATTATTAGAGGTGATTTCTAAGCCATACAAAACAATTAGAAAAGTTTTCATGACTACATCTAATTAGTTCCACACTTTTGCAAAAAATCACCTAATTTGACTGTACTAATAGTGAACGTGGCCGTAGATGGGCCACATTGTAACACTTAACAACAAGTAATATAATGGCCTATTGAAGGTCCAAGAAAGTAAAAAAAGGTGGTTGTACAGTGTACTAAACTTCATGTAATATGTAGATGTCGTCCATCTAAGTGACAGCTCATTTGAGTGGCCTTGTATAGGTACGTAGATAAAGATATAAGCGAAGCAAGCTACTCCTAAGTTAAGGCCTTACCTGTTTGTCCTTCCATCCCACTAGAGGCGGAAAGCATATAACAAACGACAGCACCCACAGGCCTGCGATCAGTGCCTTGGCTCGTCGTCTGCTCATGATGCTGGGGTAAGAGACTGGGCGCGTCACAGCTACATATCTGTCCAAGGATATTGCGCATAGGTTGAGGATGGAGGCGGTGCACATCCACACGTCCACCGCTAGCCACACGGAGCACCACACGTCGCCGAATATCCATATCTGGAAAACAATTATTTGTTTAACTTTTGAAAGCATCATGGTTATGAACATAACTATCACTAGAAATGGGGTATTTACCATGATTTTCACGGCGCATGCAACTGTGCCGAAATATCGGGAACTAATAAAGCTCAAAAATCAGGGTAAATATCCCGTTTCTAGTGATAGTTATAATTATTTGTTTGTTGCTTGCTAGGATTGGGTTAGCACAATGAAAAACCCCACAGCGGGGCCTCAGTGCAGGCAGGTCTTAGTAGAACTAGAACCCAGAATTTGAATAATCTTAATACACTTGTTGAGCATTTTTCGTTGGTATAAGATTTGTCCTGGCTGCTGGCTTATTTGGGAGTGTGTTATTACTGGAAGAAAGGGTTAGCCGAGTTGGTCGTGGAAAGCAATGGCGGCGATGAGCTCTCCACTTGTCACGTCTATATTTCCGCAACTGTGCAACCTACAATGAAAAGAGGCTCTTTGAGGCTCTGTCTACCCCTTTGGGGAAAAAGGCGCGTGTTTATGTATGCTAGGTATACACTAATAGATAGCCTAACTTTTTCGTTTGTATTTCTTAAATGTTGTATATTATACTTTTATTACTTGTAAATTTTATTCTTTCTGTAAGTAAATACTTTTAGATAATTTCTAATTAAATACAATATGATAATTCTTTATATTTTTTTCTAGTAAGAATTTAAATATTGTATTAAATACAATTTTGACTGAACATTATCGACTTGTCTTTTGCTTTCCGTACCTATCTACTTGTACAACAACCAAACAACAAACCATACAAAAAAACATAATACAACAACCTACAAAGCAATAATAAAAAGGAAGTATGCTTTCCGTCATCACACATCCGTCGTAGAGGCTACGAGTAGGGTCTACGCCGTAGTGATCTCGTAGGCTACCTACGGAAATACGTGAATAACACCTAGATACATAGCTATATCCTAATGTCTCAGCTGGTTATATCTTAAGATCGTTAATTTGGACATTCCTAAGCACGATGACAAAGCATAGTAATTAATTAATTAGTAATGCATTGCGGTGTTCCGGAGGAATTACATTCAGGCAGGCATGTAAGTACACAGGAAGATTTATTGGTGATGAACACTACAATAGGTTAACACAGTTTGATTTATCAAGAGTAGGCTTAAACTGAGGCTTTTGATGATGAGCAGGTAAATAAATCATCATTATCATCAACTGATAGTCCACCAGGACATAGATCTCTCCCATATAATGCCACGACGAATGGTCTAAAGCCGCCTCCATCCAACGACTTCTTGCGATCGCTACAGATCATCGCTCCATTGAGTTCAGTTTTGGGTAGATACTCAACCGAATTCTAACCTACGATCGTGTGAATTGGATATTGTTTAAGACGTGCACGTCTTCATCTTAATTAAAACGAACGAACTACTTAATTAAGTGGTGTTAGTAATCGCATATGAATTTAACAATAGTTGAGTTTGAGGGGGTGTGTAAACTAAGTCCCTAACTCTTAAGTGATTGTGGCGTGCTACAAAAGTTTAGGAGACTCAAAATTTCGTCCACAACGATAAAATGTGTTACAGATTAAATATTTTTCGGTACTTAACAACATTTTTTATTTTCGCCTGTAAAACCATACTTGAACCCGAATCTACCAGCTAATACGCAACCTAGGAGCCCTAGCAGGCCAGTGACACGTTTAGAAAAAAGGTAGCTTTGTCGATTCTCTAATTCATTAAACCTGCATTATGTACCTATGTCAGGATCGTAACAAGTAGAAATATGTGGTATCTGCCTACCCCTCCAGGTATGTATGTATGTATGTATGAGGAACTTTATCTAACCCATAATTGAGGGGTTTCATTTTAAAATACTAAACAACTCTGAATTTTATTTTCAGATATGTAGAAACAAATGAACGAGAATGAACGAATGACTTTCCACGAATAGTCTCCTCTTAACCTGTACCTCGACATACATAAATGAAGACCCTCCACGTTTCCACGTATAAAGTGACTTCAAAGGCCTCCTCGGAAATAAGGTGTCACCATGAGAAGGGTTAATAGGTCCAAGCGACCTTATTTGGATTTCCTGGATATTGACCCGAGTATAATATACCCGTCAAGTATTAAGTATCATATTACGAGATTCATATTTTGGGTGTAAATTTCGTAAGGTGGAATTTATGGTACGAACAGGTTTAAATAGGTTCCTACTTACTTAAGACGATACTCCTTGAAAAAAGTTCCCACGCTAACGCCGCCCATGAGCCCCGATTAGAAAGTGATAGTGCTATTACTCAATTGAGCCCGAGAAGAGATGCGGTATAGATTCTGTCCCGCCCAGAAGCACTCAGAAGTAAATGACGTAAGCGACATGTGATAAAACTTCGTTTTGCTTAAAAAGTAGCAAATATAAAAATAAATCATCTTCTATTTTGTTACATGCTGTGATTTTCTACCGAATTGTATATAAAATTACCGTCAATATCTTCTAGACTCAAAGGATGGCTGTAAAAAAGGTTTTAGGAGGAACAGTTTCAAAAATTAAATCTATCGAGAAAAGTTTTTCCAATCGTGTTTCTGATCTACGATTTCGTTAGATTACATCCTCAAGTAATCACTGTTTAAACATCAAGTTTGTAACTTTTACCTTTACTGAGTGAGAATGTAACGAAGGCTCCAAAGTCAAGGAGGCTCGTCTTAACAAAAAGTCTAGATGTTGTGGTATCATGGTACTCGTAGTTCCTGATACCCACGCCACAGGGAACCCTAGTTTGGGATGTCTACACAAATATGTGACTGTTGGGCTTTACGTTATGTATCTCAACTCTACGGAACCTTCAGACCACGAGCAATACTCATACTTGACCTAGATTTTGTGAAGTTTTCAGAGTGCTTTCCTATTTTAACGTTATTTGTAATATTTTGCCTCCAGCAGAACTCCAGAACTCATTATCATAATTTAATTTACCCACGTTTAAAGCCACAAGCTTACATTTAATTTATTTTATTCGCCTCGTCTTTACTCAACTACACTACGTACAACAGAATTATGGCTTAAAATGTTTTAACCATTTATAATAAAATATTTTTTTAAGGGCTTTTACACCATAGTGCCGTCTAGCCTAAGGGCTTTATTCATAATCATTTTTGAAACCTATTTTAGTTATAACTTTTCATTTAAAAAACCGACTTCCGCCATTGTATTCGACTAAATATCTGGATGAAAAAAAAATTGATGAAAAAACCATAGTGGTGAAAGGGTTATGATACTTTCTGAATGCAAATGCTTGATTTGTTGCTGAAAATATCAAAATCGCTATATGTATACCTACAATATTTGAGGAGTTGCCTCAATTCCTCATGGATTCCATCATCATATTCATATTCATATTCATATTCATATTCATATCATTTATTCACCGTAGGAACACTGGGAGCACTTGGTTTTGTAATGGTGTACATACATTTTAGCGGCCGCACATAAGCCTTGTCAGATAATAATGAATTAATTCTAAAATATACCTATATAAAATCATTATGTCATACACATTACATACACAAAACCTTCAAAACAATATTTTTTATGAAAACAACACAAACAAACTAAACAAAAACACAAATTATAACAAAGTTATGTGTTGCCGTAGAATAATAAAAATTTCTACCGAAACATTTTTGTACTTATTTATTATTTTATTTATTTTTTCGGCTGTAAAGGGGCCTTGCCAAATAGTGAAAATACAATCAATAAAAATTAAATTAAATCAAGAAAATTATAAAACATAATTATTCAAATGTGTCAAAAGTTAATTTTATTTTGCGGCTGTAAAGGAGCCTTGTCAAACAGTGTAAATAATAAAAAAGTACAATATTGATTAAATTAAGAATAATTATAAAACGTGTACAATATTATATTATGTGTAGTTAAAATAGGTAGTTACATGTTGAGATACTATTTATTTTTATATTTTGCCAGGGCAGAGACGGACATTGTCCAAACATCTTTATCGCTATTATACTCACTACACTTATAGTATGCAGCCCTAGTTAAAGCAATTTTAATATGTTTTTTGAATTGTCTCTCGCTAAAGTCCAATATTTGCTTTGGGATTTTATTGTAGAATCGTATACCATTTCTAAGAAATGATTTATTACACTTTTGAAGTCTACATTTGGGGAAAAACAGCTTACATTTATTTCTTGTGTTAAATGAGTGCGAGTCGCATTTTTTACTAACTGACACATTTTACATCAGAACTGGATTCTGAAAAAAATGGGACCAATCTCGAAGTATATCTATTCAAATAAAAAAATAATTTTCCAAATCGGTTCATAAACGACGGAGATATGAGGTAACAAACATTAAAGAAAAACAAAAAAAAAAAACAACTGAATTGAGAACCTCCTCCTTTTTTGTGAAGTCGGCTAGAAATAGCTTTTGTCTTGTTCTCGCTGATGTAAAAGTCATTCGTCAAAACAAGACAAATGATATTTAAACTAAAATTGGTTTAAAAAATTATTATGAATAAGAGGGTAAGTGTATAACTGCAACTTCACTTGGTGTATAATCGCAAATGTTTGCGTTATTTAACCAAAGCAAAATCAACCATGACTCAATCAGAACACAATGTTGTTTGCTTTGGCAAAATAATGCGAACATTTAAGCAAATACACCAAGTTAAGTGCCAACATAATGTTCTGATAGGTGGCATACACTTTACCAATCTGTCATAGGACTTCACCGAAAAAAGCTTGAAATTGGATTAGGTGCGCCTAGAAGGACTTTTTCTATTTCTAAGGAGACGTCCATTTTTATTTTATTTCAATTTCTAGTGCCTTTTTTGAGTTGTATCGTGTAATTTGGGTGACACTTTAACCGGTGTAGCTTTTAAAGAGCAACCGACTTCCCAAAAAATAAAGATTTTCTCAACTCGTTTAATTTTTTTTTTTTTTTTATGTTTGTTACCGCATATCTCCGGCGTTTATGAACCGATTTGGAAAATTATTTTTTTATTTGAATAGATATACTTCCAGATTGGTCCCATTTTATTCAGAATCCAGTTCTGATGATGGCATCCATGAGGAATTGAGGGAACTCCTCAAATATTGTAGGCATACATATGGCGATTTTGATATTTTCAGCACCAAACCAAGCTTTTGCATTCAAAAAGTATCATAATCCTTTCACCACTATGGGTATCATTTTTTTCCATCCAGATATTTAGTCGAAACACTATGGCGGAAGTCGGTTTTTTAAATGAAAAGTTATCCTTAATATATTAGAAGATACAGAGAAACGGCCTTTCTTTTGATAGATCGATAACATTGTAATGGTTGTAAGAAATCGGTGGATGGAAGAGGCTCAAGGCCGTTTGCCATGGCAATCTATGGAAGAGGTGTTTGTCCAGCAGTGGACATAAAACGGCTAATGATTATGGTACTTGAAGCTGGAAAAGTCCAGTCACATGACGAAGCAGATTTCTATATAATGAATAGGTTCATATTATCCTATATATTCACACCAAAATGATAAAATATCCAGAATTCCTGCTAAGTGCTGAAATTAATTAAAGATATTATAATTAAATTGGATCGGAGCAACATCTGACGCTTCCGTAGCAACTACGATGTATTCTCGATTCATATTCGATTTAAGACGACCTCTGTGGCGCGACGGGCGAAGGTTCGCCTGTGATGCAGGAGGTTGCGGGTTCGATTCCCGCCTCGGAACAAATATTTGTACAATCTGCAGATATTTGTTCAGGGTGTTCTGGGTATTTTTCTATGTATAATAAAAAATATCTATCTATGTAATGTTGTTGTATTAAGTATATCAGTTATCTAGTACCCATAACACAAGCTCTGCTTAGCTTGGGGCTAGATAATGGTGTGTGAAATGTCCAGCATTTATTTATTTATTTTTATTTATTTATTTGTATCTTCTAAAAAGCATTATTTATGTAATGTCATTAAAAATAATGACTGATCATATTTCTCTAGTTGTTGGATATATTGAGTATTTCAGGTTCGAGATTCTGGATCCGTGGGGAACACCTGGGTTTGATTCGCCCTTTGCGTTTTCAAACTTTTTTCTGGTCGAAGCGACGGTTCACACGTCGCGACGTGTGATCCAAGAGCTGGCTCTTATTTGGCTTAGGGCATTAGTATTGCCATTTAGCATAGCAATGCAGCCAGCGTCATGGGGACGCTTCCGTCTGGTAGTGATTTGGATCAGTTGGGCTACATTTACATCATTTGCAACGATCTTTAGATAGCTCGATACTAGCTATCTAGATTACGCTAGAATAAGTTTTTTTTTTAATTTTTAAACATGGATTTGGATTTTTAACTTTGGTAGGGGCAATTTTATCCAAACGCGAATATAGATATCAAAACGGTAGATACGGCATGTGTTTGCAGATGTCACATTGTGGAAATTATTGCTGCTTGTTTAATTCCGTACGGTTTTAGATTTAATTTAATTATTTTCATCATTGTTTTTACCATTTTGAATTTTAACTAGCCAGCTAAAGAGAGCCGTTAAAAAAGGTACCTATATTTGAAAAAAAAAATACAGCTGAATTTAGAACCTCCTCCATTTTTTGAAGTCGGTTAATAATGCAAAACATCATACACAATTCTGGATAAGTTGATCTTAAATAAAGATAAGAAATTGTTATAAGATTTATTATTCTTGCTGTCACGTGCCAGCCACAAATGGAAGGTAAAATGTCCCATTTTGGCAAAAAAAGTGATTCAAACATTCCCATTTTTATTGATGGATATTTTAGTAGGGCACGTGTGGTGTGCGTGCGATAGATCCAACAATTTATAGAGGTGGCAATAAAAAAATATGAACAAAAATTGCCTAGGCACTTATCTACATTAAATGTGGGTATATCGATTCCACTTTCGATGTACAAATTATTTTCAGATTATGCAATATGTACGGAACAAATAACACGTTGTATTAAGAGGTGCTTTTTTTATACTCCTTGATAAGCAAACAAGCATACGGCCCACCTGATGGAAAGTATAGTTACCGTAGCCTAGGGACGCCTGTAACACCAGAGGCATCACACGCGCGCTGCTGACCCTGAGACATAAAGATTGAAAAGTCTCATGTGCCTGTAATTTCACCGGCACCCGTACTCTTCAAACCGAAACACAGTAATGCGAGCACTACTGCTATAAACGGAACTGCTGCTCCTTTATTTCATATTGGCTTGTTTCTACCAACGGCTACAATCAAAGAGAGCCATACACCTCAGGCAGAGTGATTTCAAAAGAACAAGCATGAGAAAAAAGGCGGAGAAGTAATTCTCTTCCCCGATGCAAATCTTTGCTTTACCTTGATTGCGTGACTAAACTACCGAATTTTTGACACAGTCAATTGGAATCAGTAGACAATCTTTCTAGAGTGAAATTTTACAAATGATTGAGTGTTTTAGTAATAACTTAATAAAAGGTTTGGAAGTGGGCCAATATAGTCACCTATGTGGCGTGGTAGGTGAGTAGCTAGGTGAGACGCGAGAAATGCGGGTTTGTTTCCCGCTGTGTGAACCCACGATACAGGAACTCCTAGTGTGAGATTAGGACTATGTATGTGAGTGTTGTGTGTTATGAACATGTGCAGTTTATCACTAGACCCTGTTTATTTCTTGTCTGGATGGGTTGGATGGGCGTTCTAATATTAAAAACACTTCGATTTGATCTAGACTTTATTGCGACCATTTCCTATTCGATCCGTCAAGACAGTGACGTTTTGCCGGAAACCTTCATAGATAATAAATACGAATCATAGACTATAACAGACCCTAAGGTTTGACCCACGTTCTGTGGGAACGAAGGAGTGCTAGCGAGCTTTGGTCTTTGAGTGTATTCTTCATCAAAGGGTCGTAAAAAGTATAAATATAGATACTTTCATATCAACATACTTTAAATAGTTGGTTAGACGTCCACTGCCGGAGGCCTTGCTCCGCCATATAATACAATGGGGGGATTTGCTATGAAAGCAAATCCCCGCTTGGCAGGCGGATTGGTGATCGCAGTTTCGTTGAGTACTCAGGTCGATGCTACTGCCTATTTCCTGGTCTGATCCCTTAGTCAACTTTTACGACATCCACGGAAGGCGATGGAAGGGGTATATTCTTAGGTCTGACACAACACGGCAATACTAATCAAAGCCAAATTAATTACAGTCAAAACTGGCTTGATTTACGATAGTGAGCTTTGCTGGGCCTAATAGTGTAGGGTCTATACTAATAAATCAAATTTGACTCTGAGAACGATATTGTGTATGTTCCAATTTCAAAAATGTAAGTTTTGGTGTTGTCAAGATCGTAAGCTAACGTTACCGTGACGCTAGCGAGCCGATTGTATTCGTCAAATATTAACCAATCAACTCACAAAGATTTTGAGTTACCTTGAGGCCATTGGACAATATTTGACATTTGCGATCGTCTCGCTAGCGTCTCGGTAGCGTTAGTTGTTCGTGCTGACCCCACAGTTCAGAAAGCTGATTCTAAGTTTTTAGCACACAATTGACACGGAAGTATGATGTAATGTTACAAGGATTTTGTATGGCGACACCGATGAGCGCCCCTAGCGTACACTCTGTGAACCTCATTTTCCATACAAAATCCGTTTTAAGTTTTATACTATTGTTTATAGATATTGCTTGTGTTGTGGACGTATTATAAAACAAAAACTTAATTCATCGAGAACCTAGTGTCTAGACAAACCTAACTTAGGTTTTAAGACATTACTAACCAAATTTTTGTAATCAGTTTGTTTGATAAATAAATAAAAAAATAAATAATACTTCCGTGTCAATTGCTTGTCAAAACTCAGAATCAGCTCTCAGTCTTTTATTACGGACCTTAGTACCCTTGCATGTCTAGTTTTAATAAGGTTTACTACTTAAATTTCTTACACTGTGGCAGGCAATCAGAATCGAATTAGTACGAAAACACGGAACTTACTCAGAGATTGTACAACTCACAGTATATTGTTAGTAATGGTATTAGTTACACGCAATAACGACCTGTTTCATATTAATTCGATTATAGTGCCAGCTTTTCGGTGAAGTTGATTAAACATCATCATCAGCCTGTAGAGGTCCACTGCTGGCCATAGGCCTCCTCAATAAAATGACAAACGTATGAAATTATCAGTAAAAAGCTTAAAGAGTCTATACTAGGTATCAAAGAATGGTTCTCTGTCAATAAGATGCTGCTCAATGTTGACAAAACGAATATAAAAGAATTTGCACTAGGCACCAGAGCGTTAACATACACTAGGAATAAAGATCGCCTAGCAGTCCCTATGACACGACTTACAAAAGTTTTAAAAAGCTACTACCGTACAGCAATTAAGTTATATACTAAAATCCCTTTAGATATTAAGAACATGGCAGACTCTAATTTCAAATCTTGCATAAGAAATCAATTAATAGACTATATTTATTATAAAATTGATGAAGCTTTTGCGGATAATTAAATGTTTACATCAGAATTTAATATTAATGAATGAGCTATATTTATTGATTCTGCTTAGAATTTCTAGTAATAAATACTTAGTTGTTATTTTTAAACTTATACAATATGACGATGCTTTTGCTGAATTTAATTTATCAAGGTGTGATTTAGATTAAGATTTAAGAAGATTTATTCTTTTATACTTTATATTATATGTGTTGATAACTTTTCTAAGTACATGGTACTATGTCTATGGATAAATAAATAAATACAATACAATACACAACAATCGGTCTTAAGCCACCTCCATCTACCGATTTTCTGTGACCTCAGAGGCCAAAGCACATCGGATGCGTTTGCAGCACGACGTAGACAAGCGCGTCTCGACGCGCGTGGACGTCACGCAAGCGGTGTGCCATGTCTCGTACAGTTCCATACATTACAACGTAATGGTACGTTAACGTGCACATCTACGTTTACGCGTACTTAGCCGGTGTGCTGTAGCCTTTAAACTATGTTCAGTCAATCGAAAGGGTGCTCTACACAGCGTCATCCAGTTCGTGATCGATTCGAGAACCTTTATTCTCCAACGGTTTCCGGTTCTACAACCTATTTCTACTTGAACTTGCTATTCTGAGCGCTTTTACCCGGAATTGTTGGGAAATTTTCGATGGTAAAAGATTTGTCCTGAGTGCTACCTTATTTAGCAGTGTGTAAGAAAGGGTTTAATGAGTTGGTCATGGAAAGCAATGGCGGCGATGAGCTCACCACTTGTCACGTCTATATTCCTGCGATTGTACAACCCACGGTGAAAAGCGGCCCTTTGAGGCACTGCCTACCTTTTCGAGGAAAAAGGCAAGTGTTTATGTATGAATGTATGTATGTATGACGGTGATCTTGGTTCTTCTATGGATCTTCTCGTTATAAATTCTATCACGTAGTTTTCTGCTTGGAGCTTCAAATTCAAAATACATTATTATCAATATTTCTATTAACTGACCGTTTGTCTAGTTCTGAGTTGTAATTTTATATAAAAACTACTCCATACATTGTTTTTTTATACTACTTGGTAAGCAAATAAGTATACGGCCCACCTGATGGAAAGTAGTTACCGTAGCCTATGGACGCCTGCAACATCAGAGGCATCAACGCGCGCTGCCGACTCTGAGACATAAAGATGAAAAGTCTCATGTGCCTGTAATTTCACCGGCACCCGTACCCTTCCAACCGAAACAAAGCAATGCGAGCACTATTGCTTGGCGACAGAAATAGGTACGGTGTTAGTACTTCCCCGGACGAACTCTTTCACAAGAAGTTCTAACTCCCAACAGTCACTACTTAGTCTTGATCCCACACTAGGATTCCCTGTGTCGTGGGTATCAGGAACTATGAGTACCATGGTAACATACCACCCAGACTCGGAACAAATATATTATGCAGATCATACAAACATTTGTAGACGACCTCTGTGGCGCGGCGGGCGAAGGTTCGCCTGCGACGCAGGAGGTTGCGGGTTCGATTCCAGCCTCGGAACAAATATTTGTACAATCTGCAGATATTTGTTCAGGGTGTTCTGGGTATTTTCTATGTGTAATAAAAAATATCTATCTATTTAATGTATTGTATTAAGTATGTCAATTATCTAGTACCCATAACACAAGCTCTGCTTAGCTTGGGGCTAGATAATGTTGTGAAATGTCCAGCATTTTATTTATTTATTACTATTTGGCCCGTAGCGGGAATCGAACCCACAAACCTCTTGCATCTCAGCCAGCTACACGCCCGCCGCACCACAGAAGTGGTCTATCACTAAGACTTATACGTCTGACAGCTAAAATGAATAGATTGGAGATGTATCCTCTTACATAGATACACTTACATTATCCTATCAGAAAAATAGACGAATCCATCATAAGTCAAAAGGTCACAGCCTCACCCTTATCAAAGATAAGCCTATGAGTAGTAGGTAGGTACTTTTCGCGGTAACAAAAACTGGCAGGAGCAAGAGGCTCCATTAGAATAATCCCTTTGGGTGTAATTTGAATCAGCTATTTTGTTTTGTATTCGGTTTTATGTTAGAACTTGATATCTTGAACCTTGAAAGGTATTGTGGGTTTTCAGAAGAATTTACATCGCTAAGTACCTATTTGACGACCTTTGTGGCATGGCGGGCGGGTAGCCGGCTTAGATTCAAGAGGTTGTAGGTTCGATTTCCGCTGCGGGACGAATGTTTGTATGATCTGCAAATATTTGTTCCGGGTCTGGGTGTTATAGTACCATGGTATGTAGTTCCTGATATCCAAAATACAGGGATTCCTAGTGTGGGATCAGGACTACGTATGTGACTGATGGGTGTTATGTTTATTAGAGAGTTTTGATCAATACACGCGCAAGTTTTACTGGTGCATGAACCAATGTGTTTAGAAATGATATAGTTTGCATCCGAGTTTTTGGTTCTATGATTATGTTGGTTTCCTTACGATGCTATAACCATTTGAGAGCTCGGTATTTACCACATTGATCCGTTTGTGTGCGATTTGGATTTGAATCGGCAGTTGGGGTCACTAGCAACTACACCACCAGAACTGTAGCCTAGCCAGAAGCTCAAGTAATGACGTATGTTGTGTGGTTCGACACGGAATTTGTTTAACACTTTGGTAATCACAATTTACATTAAAAAAACCGTGTTACGCTTGTTAAAACTCAGATTATGATTATCAACCATGACTCATGACTCATGGTTGATTTTACCTTGAAAAAATTACGCGAACAGGTGACGTAATCCCGCAAAAAAGCGTAAAATAAAAAAAAACTAAGTCAATTTCGAATGCTGTCAAAAAACGAAGTACCCCAAAGAGGTCCACAAAACGGTTCCTTTGATATTGCGATACGGAACCCAAAAAGAATAAAAACGATTCGAGTGTATCGACTTTATTGACTACCCTCCACTTCAGTGAAACTTTTTTTCGTAGAAAATAGATCATGAACGTTTTGGCTCAAGGCATAACATTTTGAAACAAAAATGATAAATGAGGAACTTCTTGAAGTCCTCTCTGTGAGGAATTCTGATGTAAAAAACCATATATCATTATAAATATAACATAAAATCCAACAGTCACATGCATAGACCAGATCCCACGCTAGGATTTCCTGTGTCATAGGTATCAGGAACTACGAGGACCATGGTACCACAACACACAGACAGAACAAATATTTGCAAAATGCAAAGATTTGTCTCGCAGCGGGAATTGAATTCGCACCCCTTGCATCTCAGCAAACTTCTCGCCTGCCATCATGCCACAGACATAAGTATGCATAAACATAACAGCCAACAGGCACATACGTAGTCCAGATCCCACGCTAGAATTCCCTGTGTCGTAGGTATCAGAAACTACGAGTACCATGGTACCGTAACACCCAGACCCGGAACAAATATTTGCAGATCATACAATCATTTGTCCTGCAACGGGTATCGAATCTGCACTCCTCGCTCCTCAGCCGGCTACTCGCGCGCCACGCCACAGAGGTCGTCAAGTGACGTTTTATTGTTTTCTTCGTCACCAAAACGTGTTCTTTCTGTTTCTTCACATCGATGACGTCATTTGTGGATGACCCATATTCATTATTAATAAGTTCTTCCCTTGCACCACACTAGTTCGTCTCAACCGATTGCGTCCGCTCCCGCCGACTGTAGACTGTAAATCTGCACAATTACAGGAGGCGCTATCGAAGCCTCCCATCCAAGATTACGAAGCGTTCCACTAAGAGCACCAATTTGAAGAGCACTGATTTGAAGAGCACTGATTTGAAGAGCACTGATTTGAAGAGCACTGATCTGAAGAGCACTGATTTGAAGAGCACTGATTTGAAGAGCACCGATTATGAACCGTTCCACTAAGAGCACTGATTTGAAGAGCACCGATTACGAAGCGTTCCACTAAGAGCACTGATTTGAAGAGCACTGATTTGAAAAGCACCGATTTGAAGAGCACCGATCCGCACAAACATATTCTTTGAAATAAATTACGCTCAGAAATTATGTAGAAGCTTATATTTGATAATTAATTGATTCAAGCGTGACTTTGCGGAAATCCATTCTACAATATAAAATAGACGAACAAATATATAGTAACAATTCCGCTCCTCTCCAACGAAAACTCTGAAAGAATTCGACACGTGTTTCGCCTCTCAACGAAGCATCCTCAGGAAACAGTAGGCTCACTGCGTGCTAGAACGAAAAAGACACACTACTGCAAAAACTCCGCAGCCATGTTGCCTCTTCGAACGCCGAACAGAAAGTGAATCCACCTGTACGCCAACCGCCCTTATATAGACCCACCGTTATCTCTCAGACTAGCCCCGCCCCCTGACTCCCCACTACCTGTCGTAAAAATGCGTAATAGCGGCGATCTGGGCTTATATTTGGAAAATATTGGAGATGTCTTTTCCTTATTTACTCTGCTCTACTTTTGTTTGCGTAGCGAAGTTATATTTTTAGGATTCCTCACTCAAAGTGCCAACGGGGCCCTATTACTATAGGCCTACGCTGTTCGTGTGTCTGCATGTCTGGGGTTCTGTGTCACATGCAACATTCTTCTACAATATATTCGCTCAGAATGGCGACAAGAAAGTAAGGTAATTACCGCAAGTTCGCTTAGTTGCTCACGACGCACGCCAAATCGATTGGTAAAACCAAAACAAAATACCATCCTGCGTCTTTCGAATGTACAAAAATTTTATTCTTTATTTTACGTACCTACACTACCGGCCATTCTTGTAATCGTACAAATCTCTCTCAATCCAAAGATTGCCTGGAAGAAATTGCTTCTAAACGATAAGACCGCCATTGCACCTACTTTTAATTATCATGTTAAGTTTTGTGTATTTTTTTAAAAACTTATGATATACAATAAAGTATTTTCTATTCTATTGAAATATGAAATGAAACATAACTTTTCATTTAAAAAACCGACTTCCGCCATTGTATACGACTAAATAATTTTGGATGAAAAAAAAATTATGAAAGAACCATAGTGGTGAAAGGATTATGATACTTTCTGAATGCAAATGCTTGGTGTCTTGCTGAAAATATCAAAATCGCCATATGTATGCCTACAATATTTGAGGAGTTCCCTCAATTCCTCATGGATCCCATCATCAGAACTGGATTCTGAAAAAAATGGGACCAATCTGGAAGTATATCTAATCAAATAAAAAAATAATTTTCCAAATCGGTTCATAAATGCCGGAGATATGAAACGCCGGATATACAAACATAAAAAAAAAAAAAAAAAAAAAAAAAAAATACAACCGAATTGAGAACCTCCTCCTTTTTGGGAAGTCGGTTAAAAATAAAATGAACCTTCCTACCTGCCGTAGGGTAGACCTAAAATACCCCGCGAGAATAAGACATGCAAGTTTGCTCACTTTCCTCCACCATTTGAAAGCATGAAGGGTTTCGTAGATACATTATTTTTTGAGTGGAAACAACCATCATTGCATGACCGGATTCGAACCCACGACCTAAGGATACTATACCACCAGTACCCTCGGGCTCAAACCCTCAAAAACTGTCCAGGCTTAGTAAGATTTTCCCGACCTACTCTTAAAATTTAATCAGTGCAGTCCAAAAAGGTTCTGGGTATCTTAAATACCGAGACTAATTGCTTGGTACTACCTTTATAAGCACAATACCAAACCACGGAATAGATTAATCTCCAAGCAGTAGGTAAAGATGCTTGTAAGTCCCATTAACCAGCATTAACCGGTAAAATAGCAGGTTTGTGATATAAGTTCCGTTCTGAGTTCGAACAAATCTTCGTTCTTTTTTTCAACCGACTTCAAAAAAAGGAGGAGGTTCTCAATTCAGTTGTATTTTTCTTTTATGTTTGTTACCTCATAACTTCGTCATTTACAAACCGATTTGGAAAATTCATTTTATACTTCCAGATTGGTACCATTTCTTTTAAACCTTGTTCTGATGATGGAATCCATGAGGAGTTGAGGGAACTCCTCAAATTTTGTAGGCATACATATAGCGATTTTGGTATTTTCAGCAACAAGTTATTGTTTTGTACACCTTTAGCTAATAAAAGCATGCAGATAGCCGAATTCAATGGCTGAAGTCGATTTTTTTATGAAAAGTTATATCATCCAGTTTACGTCCACTGCTGGACGGCCTCTCCCATTGAATTAATGAATGAATGAATGAATGAATGATTTATTTATTTGCTTATAATGAAGGTACAGTACAAGACAGATGATAAATATAAATTAAAGTCTCCAATACATTCTGCCGTCAAGCGTGCAAAATTTAAAATGTCCTTACAAACTAGGTATAGCTAATATGCAGGTCACAAGCGAGTCAGAAAACAAAAATACTCCTATAATATATAATTATAAAACGATTAAATAGGTCGTACACAAAACACAATGGAGGGATTTGCCATAATCACCACGCTTGGCAGGTGGATTGCTGATCGCAGTATTTGTGTTAAGTACTCAGATGGATGCTGCTGCCCATCCCCTGATGTAATCCCTTAGTCGGCTTTTTTGACATCCACGGGAGAAGAAGGAGGGGTCTCTTCTTAGACTTAACACCACGGCAAGGCGTCGAAACGAATGCGCGAGCTTATTGGTTTTCTCTTGGTCAAACTGCTTTAAAAAGAACTGATAAAGGTCGCAGCACACCGGCTGCATGTACGCACGTGCATGCACATAGACGTAATGCGTGACGTTATGCATTGCAGCTCCCAAAAGACAAACAGGCTGCGTACCCCTTAGAATAAGGACTAAGGCGTGCCCTACGCAGAGCGGTACGCCAAAGTGGCAGTGATGACGTTGTATCAATGACATTCCCCATTGGACGTCACACCAAACAAAAGCGTAAGCGTGGACGTATATGCGTAACCAGGGGGCTTAGCACAGGTTTTGATAGTTTTCGAAACCATAATGAAGTTTCGTTTCATTCCATACATTTACTTGCAGCGCCCCTTTCTAAAACGAGAAGAAAACTAAGGACGCTGTCAGTAAATGTATGCAAGGAAACGAAACTTCATATAGTTTTCGAAAACTCTCAAAACCTGTTACTAGACGTACAGGGGTCCACGCGCGTATCCACGCGCGTGTCTACGTTACATGGTGCTGCATATGCATCAGGTGTGCTTTGACCTTAAACCTCTAACCTCTCTCTCTATTCAAAATGATCCTTGCGATTTCAATTAATAACATTATTTTTATTTGATTTGATTTTGATTAAGAGCTTCTTAGAAGATTATGATAAGTAATTGTTTTCCCTCTCAGTGGTTCTGTATTGCACTGTCTCTACTGATTACAGCTAATATACCTACTGTGACTAAACTCTTCCATTCCAGTAATTAGGCTCTTAGAGGCAGAACACGGCAGATGTGACTTTTAAAGGGATTTACTGGAAAATAAACCTTAAAGTTATGTTATTAGAGTTCTGTTTAGTTAGAGTTGAAAGAGTAAATAAGTCATAGTTATTTTAAGCGCTGTCGCATGTTACATAAAAGTCATTTTGGTTTGAGATTTTCACTTTTCCGGATTATAATAGCTTAAGAACTCTAAACTCAAAGTCAACTGGTATAAAGTTTATTTTTCTATAGTAAAATGATTTTCCCAATAAAAATATTAATAGTCGTGGAAATGAATGAATATCTATTTCTAGCCTCAACATTGAGGCTTTAGTAAATAGGATGACGTCATAAAACGCTTAAGAAGTCTAAAGGTGGCTTCACACAACGAGCGATAATTATGAAATATAACTAAATAACAATATTATTGACATACATACTATAGTACTTATAGATCGTTGGTTTTCCAAGGGTCATGTTACCCCAGTGCAGAAATTACATTATTATAATTATTGGTCCTTGGTTTAAACTTCTTGGGTGTTATTATAAAAAATGCACTTAGTCTGGGTTTAAACCAGGATTAACCAGTCTAGGCTTAAATATCGGCCTAGGGTATATACGACTGTAATACAAAAGTAGATGGTTTGTTTTCCAGAAGCAACTTTCAAACTAGATAGTCCGCGCTTATTGCAAAAATTACATAAGCTTAGACTATCTCTGGTTTATCTAAATCCAGGCAGTCCCCTAGTTTAGCAATGGTCTATAAATTGACAGTTGATTGCTTGTTAGAGGTAAGAATTGGGACATCTCAATTGTGATGTGACACAATCCGTCAGTTTGATACTTTGGAAATTTGCGAAGTAGCGCGAGAATTGATTTCGGAAAACAAACCATCTATTTTCGTATTTAAAGTTGCATATGCCTAATGTCGATATTAAATCCTAGACTAGTACGCCTGGACTAAATACAGATTAAGTCCATGTTCTGTAATAAGGCCGGAATTAAATCATTATCAATTCAATAATTGCCCCTCCTGGATGAATTTTCAAATTGCGGAATAGCTACACTGCTATAATTTATAGCCTAGCTCACTGTGTGAGGGACACTTAAGGCTTATGAGAAAAGTAAAAAATAATGATGCCTCTTATAAGCTAAGGGGTGTTTTAAGATAGAGCCTATTTCTGCGCGAAATATTGGGTTTATGGCGTCTCAGGGGAATTACTTAGGCGTAAAACTGGAGCAGAAGAATTACGCACCCTCAAACCATTTTTTCGAGTTATTATGACTGGCTTTTCATCATCATCATCATCAGATGAAAGATGTTCACTGTTGCACAAACGATGCCACGACGAACGGTCTTGAGCCGCTTCCATCCACTGACTTCCTGTTGCCTGTCCATTGAGTAGAATGCCGTGCTATACATGTAGGTTTGTGGTCACCACTCGAGAACCTGTATTCCCTAGTGTCGGTTCTGCGAGCAATATGGCCTGCTTATTGCCACTTTAACTTGGTAATGCTATATCGGTAAGCTTATTTCTTTTACAGATTTCCATGTACTGGTTATTTGATAGATAAAAAGTTGGAGGCTGTAAGTAAGTGTACTGCGTGCATCACCATGAGGCATTATTTTGTTGGTACTTTAAAGTTCGTTAATTAAGCTTATTAGCCTAATTAACTAACGGCGATTGTGTGACCTACTATCGCTGAGAACACACAACACAACACAATTGTTTAAAGAGTGGTACAGTCCGATACAAACGCAGTACAATCGAATAGAAGTCTTAGAAATCCAATATTGTGTCAGTTGAGAACTAAATTTTTCCACCCCTATGTCTCTTACACCCTTAAGGTACAAACGATTTAATGAGCGGTACAATTCGGTACAATCACGCTACAATCAAATAAAATTAATAAAAATGAATTATTATATACCCGGTTGCTAACACATAGGTAAAAGAGGCCCTTTGAGGCTCTGCTTACCCCTTCGAGGAAAAAGGCGTGTGTTTATGTAATGTATGTATGTAAAGTTCGTCATGGCATTCTATGGGGGTAGGTATAAGTCATATATCAGCGTCTAGCGGCTGATATGATAATTATGATGAAACCGATTGTTTTAGGACAGTGCACTTACCTCAAAAACTTCCCTCGTGGCAGAGAAAGGCAGAACAGCTAACCCAACGAGTAGATCAGCAACCGCCAGAGACACGATGAAGAGATTGGTCACGCTGCGCAGCTTAGATGAGCAGAGGACCGCAGCTATCACCAGACAGTTTCCTGAAAAATTTATAGGTAAACATTACCCGGGATTGTTGGAAAATTTTCGTTGGTATAAGATTTGTTCTGGCTCTTGGCTTATTTAGGAGTGTGTTATTACTGAAAGAAAGCATTATCCAAGTTGGTAGAGGAAAGCAATGGCGGCAAACATACATACAAACGCCGATTAGAATAGAATAGATTTATTTGCAAAAACATTCAGAAAAAATAATAAAAAAAACTGTAAAATTTTGCTGCAAAAAGGTCCCAAATCAGCATTTGCAGGTTCTAAACAACCTGCGCTGGTCTTCCGTTAGAGCCATTTTGCAAACAATATAATAAATTGGTAAAAAAAAAGTCCTGGACACAATGAAACACAAGAAAAGAAATAAAACAAAGAGATTCTTCCATGTTGACTCAGAGAACTCTAAAAATGCTGTCAAAATAGTGCAAAAGTCATTAGTTTGAAACCCGGCTACGTAGTACTCCACTATTAAGAACCCAGCGAAGGATGAACTGCCCATACAAACGTAATACCGACGTCATTTGTAATTCGAGCATATTTCCACCATATTATGCTATTATTCGGATTCGGATAGTATTTATCTATGTTCCCAGATAGTTTTTTTTATCAAAATATGTACCTAAAATGAAATGTAAGCGAATTACTTTTTGTATATTTTTACGACCTAAACGACATGTTTTCATCTTATTTGTTTCGTATTAAAAACAACGATATGTTACGTATTTTATGTGTAGGAACATAGCTTATATTGTCAAGTAACAGAATAACAACACGATATAAAAAAAACAACAAGTTTTTATTCATCATTTTTGGTATTACGGAACTTGAACAAATTTCTAAAAAATTCTGAACGCCCATATTGCTATCGCGTCAGAACCGAGGGCCGGTCGGGGAACTACGGTTGTGTGATGTTTGACAACTCGACAGGCACTCACACTAGTACACTGTGTAACCCTGCGCTTCGCTAGCTCTTGTGTTTGTTCACCTATTTATTTGTTATATATGACATTGCAATATTTTTGCCATTTTATTTAGATTTCCCTTGTGATTTGGAATGAAGTAACCTAGGTAACTAACATACCTACGACTTGTGCTTTGTTTACCATTCAGTACCTAGTTTTTGCGTGAAATAGTAGCGGCTCAACTTTCCAATAGCGACTGTGAGCTCGGAGGTTCATATTTTTATCACATAAAGTTTCACATAACATAAGCCTAAATATGAAATGGCGTACTGCGGAAACCAATAGTTTTAGCATTGTGAGCTATGACAAAAAATCAAAGAAAAATATTTCAAAGTAAATGCTCAACTTTCCTTTAGCGACTGTGACCTACGAGGTTCATATTTTTATGACATGTAGGTTCACATAGCACAAGCCTGAATATGAAATGGCGTACTGCGGAAACCAATAGTTTTAGCATTGTGAGCTATGACAAAAAATCAAAGAAAAATATTTCAAAGTAAATGCTCAACTTTCCTTTAGCAACTGTGACCTACGAGGTTCATATTTTTATCACATGTAGGTTCACATAGCACAAGCCTGAATATGAAATGGCGTACTGCGGAAACCAATAGTTTTAGCATTGTGAGCTATGACAAAAAATCAAAGAAAAATATTTCAAAGTAAATGCTCAACTTTCCTTTAGCAACTGTGACCTACGAGGTTCATATTTTTATCACATGTAGGCTCACATAGCACAAAGCCTGAATATGAAATGGCGTACTGCGGAAAAAAATAGTTTTGGAGCTATTCATTGTTGAAATGTGCTAAAAACCGGTTTCCGATCTCCATATTTTGGTGATATTTTACTATTTGTCAGTGTTCGGATACGATTTTCGGCTTTTGACATTGACCCCCTCCCCTCCCCCCTCAAGCCTTATACTTACAGTCGCTAAAGGAAAGTCCTTCGATGAATTCTAAAACAGGAGTAAGCACGTAAACAATCTCAACTCTGAGAACACAAACGATGACAGAGTTCATTGACGTTCAAGGAATACGTAACCGACTGGACCGTAAGAGCAAAAAACACGACTAGTTGAAAATTGAGAAACCACCAATTTTTAGCAAAATATACCATTTGGTCTGTCACTGTCATTGTCAAAAGCCGAAAATCGTATGGGAACACTGATAAAAAGTAAAATATCACCAAAACATGGCGTTCGGAAAGCGGTTATTAGCAAATTTCAAAAATGAATAGCTCCAAAACTATTGGTTTCCGCAGTACGCCATTTCATATTTAGGCTTGTGCTATGTGAACCTACATGTGATAAAAATGTGAACTTCCTAGCTAGCAGTCGCTAAAGGAAAGTTGAGCGTTTACTTTGAAATATTTTTCTTTGATTTTTTGTCATAGCTCACAATGCTAAAACTATTTGTTTCCGCAGTACGCCATTTCATATTTAGGCTTGTGTCTACATGTGATAAAAATATGAACCTCCTAGCTCACAGTCGCTATTGGAAAGTTTAGCCAAACTCAACGATCATCAAAGCACCAACCTGCCCCCTTATTCGCTCTGACCAAACGTAACATAACGCGGGCTCGTTACGATATCTGCGTGGAATCATCGCTGAATCGTATGAGTGACGTCACACGTTATTGAAAAGAAATCTCATAGGTCATAGCGAATAACCACCCTGATCACAATTATTGGAAAAAAGTTTGTGCTCGCGAGTTCTACCTGTTCGCAGAACTAGGTACCAAGGAGTTTTTATTGCTAGATATATAAATGTAAAAGTTTGTGACAAATGCCAAATATGCCAAGAAATTATTTTTGTCAAATGCTAGTTTGCATAAAAAATAAATACCACCTTCGAATTATGAATGGTAACGACCACAGAATAGAAATAAGTGTTCGGCTGTGCCCCGCGCGCGCCTGCGTTAGCCAAACAGGGACAGCAATATGCAGGCCGACTTTTGCGCTATTCTCGAGTTGATTTAGCGTCCGGCCATCCCCGCCACCTTAATAAAACTTTTTAACCGACTTCCCAAAAAAGGAGGAGGTTCTCAATTCGGTGGTATTTTTTAAATGTTTGTTACCGCTTATCTCCGGCGTTTATGAACCGATTAGGAAAATTCTTTTTTTATTTGAATAGGTATACTTCTAGATTGGTCCCATTTTTTTCAAAATCCAGTTCTGATGATGGAATCTATGAGGAATTGAGGGAACTCCTTAAATATTGTAGGCATACATATGGCAATTTTGATATTTTCCCCAACAAACCAAGCATTTACATTCAAAAAGTATCATTCTTTCACCACTATGGTTCTTTCATAATTTTTTTTCATCCAAATATTTAGTCGAATACTATGGCGGAAGTCGGTTTGTTAAATGAAAAGTTATTGAACTACAAAACATCGTGAATTAGTTTAAAAATCATTCAAGTCTGATGACCAGCTTACGAATCGGATTGATATTTCTTTTCCATCGCCCTTTTTAACAAAAGCGTTACAATTAATGAATCAGAAAAAAAAATAAAAGACATTCTTTTGAAATCCCCAAAGAACTGATAAATTAAAACATAAAAGGATCAGATAGGGTTGTCAGGTCAAAATTCTAAAAAGACGGACATACCTTGAAACTACTTAAATTCCGGTCCAAGTATATGTTTCATGTACTTAAGTTCCAGTAACTTTGACAAAATGTCTTAAAGATACAACACTTTATAAGTTATATCTTCATGGTTTGCAAAAACAACTATATACCCATATTTTGAACGAATAATTTAAATTAAGATAATAACCCTAGCTGTACTTCTCCTATAGAATCAAACTTTAGTGATTACCTCTAAACTGTTTTTAACACTACTCAGATCTTTTCTTGAACTTTTCTATCATTAAGTTCACCTATCTTTGTACTTACATCACTTTTAAGTTGTACATAAAATAATTTAATATATTTCTTGCGAGATACGTACACTAAAAACATCCACCGATCTATCTAACCGTTAGATATATCGATGTTTTTAGTGTATGTAAGTCTAACTGAATATGTTTACTTTTTAACCGGACAAAGCTTTAGCAAGTCGCATGTACCTAGTATGTTGATTACTTAGTTCTTGTAATTATGTATGTCATTAATTTATTTGTTTCTTTCAGAGTATTATGTAACTCCCTCTATTTTGGTTTTAATTTTCGTTTGTTTTTGTTTTATGTTGTGATAAGTATAACCCAACGAACATTAATCTAACCTGACATTACAATATTGTCTCCCGACAAAGGGCCAGAAAAAAAGAAAAAAAAAGTCGCATGTACCAACCCTACTTATAAAAGAGATTTGGCCAAAAGCAAAGCTGGAAATCTATAAAGTACAGCGAAACCAAACAGCTGACATTTTCAGATCTCCAAAAAACATGAAAGTTAGAACGAGTGTTCTTTTCGGCTTCTAGATGCCCAATAGAAAGTATTTTACAAAATTCAATCCCTAATAGGACAAAAGGAATCTTCAAAATTTTTACGGTTTTTTTTTCTTAAAACAAACGCATTATAATTATCATAACTAAGAAGGTTCTCGGGTGGCGACCACAAACCGGACGACGCGGAAGAGGAAGAGCCTCCATTATACATATACATGATATTATATTATACATTATAAACGTCACAAGAAGTTAGTGGATGGAGGCGGCTCAAGACTGATCGACGTGGCATTCTAAGGGGTGGACTTCTACAGGCTGATGATGATGTACTTAGAAATTGGATTTAGTATAGAAGCCGTTTAGCAGCAGTAGCAGCAGTTTTGGGGTGTCTGATGTCTGTCAAACGAAAAATAGTTTTTTTTTACTGGGTGAAGTATAAGTCAGTATCATCATTATCACCAACCTATTTACGTCCACTGGTGGACGACCTCCCCCATTGAATACAATGAGGGGATTTGCCATAATCACCACGCTTGGCTTGTTAAGTACTCAAGTAGATGCTGTTGCCCATCCCCTGGAGTAATCCTTTGCTTTTACTACATCCACGGGAGAAGAAGGAGTCTATTCTAGGCCAGAAAAAATTATATAGTCTAGTGTCTTTTTGAGAGCAAAGGCGAACCTACCATCCTTCAATCTTTATCTTTATAATAAATAAATAAATAATAATAAATGCTGGAGACATTTCACACAACATTATATAGCCCGAAGCCGAGCAGAGCTTGTGTTATGGGTACTAGATAACTGATATACTTAATACAATACACTACATAGATAGATATATTTTATTATACATAGAAAAATACCCAGAATATCTGCAGATCCTACAAATATTTGTTCCGAGGCGGGAATCGAACCCGCAACCTCCTGCGTCGCAAGCGAACCTTCGCCCACCGCGGCACAGAGGTCGTCAAACTTTGGTTTATCTTTGAAACACTTAACATGACCCTTCCAGCCCCAGCCTCCTTATTCGGTATGACCAAACATAACATAAACGCGGGTTCGTTACGATATCTGCGTGGAATCATCGCTGAATCGTATGGGTGACGTCACACGTTATTGACAAGGAATCTCTTAGGTCATAGCGAATAACCACCCAGTTCATGTGTATATCCAATGCAATCCCTAGAAACTTTAAAGAGTCAACTTCACCAACTGTCTCATTTTTATAGCCAAGTCAAGAGTTAATGGATTAGAATTATAAGAATTTAATTGTTTTATTAATTTGTCATTGAATCAGCCAAGACCATCAAACAACGCCTTGCCGTGAGGAAAAGTAACTTTGTATCACTATATAATATAGTTAACTTTACAATCTTTTCAACTTCCCTACAATATCCACAACACTTTCTCAAATAGCCCCATTTGTTTCAGTTTACAAACTCGGAAGTGTAATCAATTATTTTTATAAAGTGATCGCCAGATGTCGTTGACGGCGATACTGAACAACTTCTGAGTAAAGCAACTAGCATGTCGACGTGGGCTTAGAAAAAAAGGGTATTTGAAAAACGATGAAAATGCCATGATTAGAATAACTTTCTAGTTGACAAAATGTTTTTTCAACACAATAAACTTTCTATGTTCTCTATCTATATATATTTTATGTATTTATGTCTAGTTTGGGGGATGGTGAGCATCCAAACCATGCAACTACGTTGTCAGTGGCATTGTTTATGCTTGTTACTTCAATATGTTTAAGTTTAGAAAATTTATAAATAAATAAGTGGTTGTCTGGAAGAAATCGCTCTCTGCGATAAGACCGCCGATTGTAGGACTTTAACTGTAGGTTTATATTAATTGTATATCTTACATTGTGTCCTCAATAAAGTTTTTATTATTTATTTATTATTATGCCTAGAATGAAAAATTGAGAAAAGAAGACAAACACTACTGGACTAATATAAATTGTTATGTAAGGCTTATTATTAAAAACCCTCAAAGTTTTTAATACTGATAAAAAAAGATAACGGAATAAGTAAAAATGCTTGAAAATCCTGCAAATTCAAGAGCTTACAATCCAATGTAAGAAAATAATCATTTCACAAACTCAATCTTGGCGAACCATGCAAACACGCAAACCCTTAAAAGGGTTTCTACAAACGGCCTCTCCTAACACCTAATTTTCACAAAAACCTATTTTGACAAAATTGCAGTTATAGCTTTTTACGTTGCGGTACTCGAATCCCTTGTTAAGTATTACCACAGCTCATGAAGTATGAAAACAGCTGGGTAACTCTAAATGATAAAAGACCTATCATTCTTATACATTGAGGCGTTTTCGGAATACACAAATTGTTATTGCTTACCCACCTAGTGGACCCCGGGTCGTATTCATCAATTTCACCATCAGCAGCCTTTAGACGTCCAACGATGGACGAGGCCTCGCCCATAAAATAAAATGTGGGACATTACCATAATTACCACGCTTGGCAGGCGGATTGGTGATCGCAGTATCGGTTGTGAGTGCTCCAGCTGGATGCTGCTACCCATTCCCTGGTGTAATTTCCTAGTCACCTTTTACGACATCCACGGAAAGAGATAGATGGGTCTATTCTTTGGCCAGACACACTACGGCTACGACACGGGTCGTATTAACTATTATTTAATCTGTGACCGGGTCTAAGAAAGTAATTTAACATTACTAAGGTTTGGATGACTTAAATCTTCGAGCACCACACAGGCGCTTCTCACCTAGTGGTAAGACGGACCATTAATGTAAGCCAATCCATGTTTGTTGCCCGATTCTTCTAGGCTTGGTCGCGTTGGAACAGGAGTAATTTAATTTTATATAAGACGATTCAAAATGATCCTTGTGATTTCAATGAATAAAGTTCTTTTTGACTTTGACTTTGAGCAACACGGACTTCCGCGCGGGCCGGAAGGGAGTAGCTTTAGCGATATATTACCATTCAAATAGTTCTGTCATTTTTTGCGGGGGGGATATGTGCACACAAGCGCTATTCCGCATATACACATCCAAATACAACACTGTAATGACGACACTCACATTAACAAACCTTGCACAAAATAACAACTAGTTTTATTGAACGCATATGCCTACTTTCGCTTGTAGTTTGACAGAGGGGAACGCTGTGAATGGCTACTCTTGTGCCATTCGCTCGGGTATTAGTACTACCTTCCGTGGTGCTCGAAGACTTAAATCGAATGCCAAAATTGTGCAAGTAACACTCAGTCAAGTCATAGTTTTGGACACTGTATCATCACAACATTACACACAGCAACAAACAACAAGACGTTATTATATCACAGCTATATTTAGCGGTGTAGCTGTTTCCTTTGCAAGCTGTGGTATCGGTTGGAGGTTTTATTGGCCAGGGATATTGTTATTTTTGTACATTATTCCCGGACGAGGGAGGCATTTTTAAAAGAAACTTTCGTGAATAAAGTAAGATGTTTAGGAGATGGAAGAGATTAATTTTGCCTTTCGGACTTTTATGGAAAGCTTTGGAAGTCCAGTTGGGGCAAAGATTTTGTTGACGATTGAATATCTCCTAAGTTAATTGTCAGGCTTCAATGAAGATTTCCTTTAGTTCCGACTACAGCCATATACCGACTACGAATAGTTTTTTGTTCTTGAATGTTGTAATTTGACGTTTATCACATCGCTAAGAGGAGGTACCGGTAGCTAGCAAAAGTACGCTTACACACTTTTCAGTACACTAATATCTAATTGCGGGTTCGATTCCCGCCTCGGAACAATTATTTGTACAATCTGAAGATATATTTTGTCCAGGGTGTCCTGAGTATTTTCTATGTATAATAAAAAATACCTATCTATGTATATTGTATTGAGTATATCAGTTATGTAGTACCTATAACACAAGCTCTGCTTAGCTTGGGGCTAGATAATGTTGTGTCAAATGTCCAGCAATTATTTATTTATTATTTATTATTACCTGCGTAGTCATCCCAAACTAGGATTCCCTGTGTAGTGAGTATCAGGAACTACGAGTGCCATGGTACCACAACATCTAGACCTTTTGTTAGGGAAGTAGGAACCTATTTAAACCTGTTCCTACCATAAATTCCAGTTAAAAAAATAACAAAATTAGTTTCTTATAACATTATAGGTATCACAACATTAATTAAAAAAAAAACTTTTTTTTTAAACTGACGTTCCGCGTGTCTATCTATACCCTGATTATTAATTTCAGAATTTTTTTGTAAACAAAGAAATATATCAAAATATGCCACTGTGCGAATCAATGTCATGTATATGAATCATATGTGTAAGTACACGTATGATACACAATCATATTAGTGTACTGATTTTTCATACAAAATTTCATAGAGTTTGAAGAAATAATAGCCAAAATTTAAGCAAGCTTCGTTCGCGTGCAAAAACACGTAAGCGCCCTACCGGTAACCCTCTCTTAAAGACTATTTAATTGGTTAAAACTGTTAATTATCGCTACGACCGATGGTGAAAGTACCAGTGTAACGAAAAGATTCAATGCTCCTCTTACGCAGTTTCCTTTCAAATACAACACGCCATAATAGTTTCTTAAATCTAGTTACATCAGGCATTGTATGGCATATTATTTATCACCTCCATTACGCGTCTTTGAGAAAAGTTCTTTATCTTCCTGCCAGATTCCGAAAGTGATTATTTATCAGGGAAGTATTATAGTATTATCGCGTTGCTGGCATGAACGCCTCTAAATCACTGCAAACCGTGGTCAGATCGGCTTTGTTAGATTGATCTGACCACGATAACAAAAAATGTCCATGGTTCGATCAATCAAGAATCAAATCAATTTATTCAGTAGTCACTAAATAGGTTGTATTTTTTGCATTTATTAATTTTTTTAAATGGGAATTTTTTGTAGGTATTGCGAAGAAAAACGTGCATTGAGTGTATTGCGATTACGCACTCTCCATAATGAAAACCTTTGATTAGGCTTGAAACCTGTTGGTGCAACAAACATAGGTACCAATCATTCATGATAGATAAGTTACGTGGTAAGTTTAAACGTGGTGATTATGAATAATTCCCACATTGCATTTGGGCTCGTCCAGCAGTGGACATCAACCGACTGATGATGATGCTTAATTAAATATAAAGTGTAAAGCCTAAGTAATATAAAAAATATGGCTGTTGACTTTTGATCGTTTTATTTTTATAAAACCTCCGAATGTCATTTTCAATGGGGTTATACGATTATAGTGTGTGATTAGGGCAATTATGGAAACGTCTAGTATTTTTATAAGTCCTTTATCTACTGAATATAAAGATTAAAAATTAAACACAATTTACTTTAATGACAGTCTTTACGCACATGCCAACGAAATAAATTTAAAAAAATTACATTACGATACAGTTCTTCTATGGACAAGTGTATCATAATATAACTTTTTTTCCATTACGATACAACTTCAGTTGAACCAAGGAGGTTGCAATACAGTTTTTCTACATAATATTAGGATGCGGCGCAGCACTAATAACTTCTAAATACACTAATAACACTAAATAACTAATTTATGGAAATTATATTATCTATTTCATGAGATTAGATAAAGTAGTGTATGAAACTGCACATCATTTGGTCTTAAAACACTCGTGCTATAGAAGAACACGCCTGTGGCTCGTTTTTTAACTCACACTCGTATTTTAAGAAACCTTATTATGCAACAGTTTCATAAACTACTATTAATTGGTCTAGCCAAGCGTTTTAACTAGCTCTCGAACTTTCTAAAGTGATCATGCGGTATGTGTACGATAGTACATACTGTTATTGGTTCTGTGATATGGATAAGGAATAATGGAGGGCCTATATTTTGCCCCTGAGGGATAATTTATTGATAGTTTCAGTGATACGGGAAGTTTTGGGGAATTTTGTTGCGATATATTATGGAAGTTAAATAATAATATGATTATGCAGCCAGCATGTTGCCATCGGGTGACGGCTTGGCGATCGTAGAGTTATCTGTTCAGTTTATTTAAGTTTATAAGTGGTTTTGTTACAAGAGTTTTTGTTATTTATTCTAACAAAATGTTCTTGATTCACCCGCGGCTTGTACCGGGTAAAATTGGTTGTATATCCAGGACATAATCTATCTTTGTACAAAATTTGGTCAGTCAGTCTAGTTACGGATTATAGATTCGATTTAAAGATTAGATTATGGATTGCTTAGATTTTATAAAGATTTTTAGATTTATTTGCAACAACACACAAAAAAAAACATCAGATATAATTAACATACGATACAATATTTAAAAAATGATGTTGCAAAAAGGTCCCATTCAACATATTACTACGTGTCTTCCGTTATAACTATGTCACAAAAAAACATACAAACATCCAAATTTTCGTATATTGAAAAAGCGAAGCAAAGTTCTCTGTGTTAACTCGAGGGCAAAGCGAACAGCATTCATATATTATGTGTGTATGTTTGATGGAAATTAGTTCGACCACTACATTCGAACCATTGACCCAATCGCCATGAAAGAAGATTGCTCAAAGTTTTATGGAAGTTAGGCTGAACTTGCGTCTGGACCAAATTGTTGCCAAACGCGTGTACTAAGAATATTTATAAAAAAAAACATAAAACTTTTTGGAGGAGAACTCGAATAATCTATTTTTTTTTTATATAATTAATACAGGTACAGACGATAAAACAAAGGCTTTCATTTCTTAGTTATACTGACGTACCAGGCTTAGTTATTCCTTTTCATTGCATAAAAAGTGGAAATAAAAGAGACCTAATGTTTGGGTTTATTTTATAGTATTACACACATATTTTGTTTTAAAATCATATTTATACATATCAATCAAATAAATCGGCCTAAAATAGAGCAGGAGCTTGAATGCCATTAAAACATAACATAACGTGACATAACATAACATAACACGTTAGTTTTGGGACGTACTTGTAATTGACGGTTTAAATTCTAACATTTTAAACTACTTTCCTACGAGGCACGCATCATCAAGAACCTATAAACGTCCACTGTTGGCCGAGGCCTTCTCCATATAATGCAATGGAGGGATTTGCCATAATTCGCTTGGGTTGGTGATCGCAGAATTGATGTTGCGTACTCAGGTGGATGGCGCTGCCCATCCCTTAGTTGGCTTTTACGACATCCATTGGAAGACGAAGAGGTCAAGCTATGCTAGCTACGCCACGGCATAAAATCTACTAATTAACATCTACAAACAAAGTATTCGTTCGTCACAAACTTACTCAGTGACTGCGTAGCGCTGTGCGGGTATTTTTAAACAGCGCTCGTAACGGCATTGAGGTACGATGTAATCGGCAAATGGACCTCCCACGGCTTTGTATAAATGAATACGGGACGCACAGCATATTGGTAAAAAGCTGATTCTTTCCATACCTACACGTCGCATAATGCGAATCTTTGATATACAAAAGTTATCTCTTTTACGTCCGCATCTTGATAGTAAGTTTCAAAAATAAGATCGGTATCGAAATATAAAACGTCTTTTTTTAGGTAGTCTAACTGATTCTATGAATTAAACATTTAGAAAAAAAAATGGTAAAGAACTCAACCGTTCAAACACTCAAATGTCCCCTTATGTACATTCAAAATCAGGTCACATAATATAATTTGCCAGTTCGTTAAAAACGTAATCTCAAAAATATGTTCACTTCAAAAATATTTAAGGGACACCTACAATTTACAAGACTCATTACTTATATCAAAATTACAGTTAATTTGGCTGGAATTCAATTGGTGAAAACTTCGTGATTTATCATGACTTCGAACGTAGAACCACTGGTTTTTTCTAATCACCCTAATTTTTTTCACTGACCTTTGATCCGATGACCCTGAAAAGATCATTGTGATTGTTGGTGAAAGAACCATTGAGGTGAAAGGATTGAAAGCGCCTTGCAGTGGCTTCTTTTGCAATTGCAATATGGAAAGCAACAACGAAGAATCATTCTCTCGCGAAACTTTTGATATGACATTTTATTTATTTAATTAATTAATTAGAAAGGCCTAAGCCAATTACACTAATTAACATTCATTAGGTACTCATAAAATACTTTTTACAAAAACAATTAGAATTCTATGTTAAAAAAAATTGTAATTCATAAACATTGAACCAGCTATTTCTTTTTTAACCTGTTGCTTTACTATATAAATGAAAACGCTAGGCGAGAATAGTGTCGGGCAGGTAGAATCCGCTTCGGGGCTAAAAGATGAAAACCCTTTTCAAGCGGTAATTGGCAGCGGCAAATATTTGTAAATATGTTTCATGCACTGGGTTTTCTGGTTGGGCTTAGATTTTACAACTTCATATTAAAATAGTAAGGTTCTGAATTTATGCTTTTACTAGCGTTTGCTCACGGCTCTGCCCACGTGGAACCTCTCTTTAACAGCCTTTTAGAAGTCCACTGGTCGACGAAGCCTCCCCCATGGAATGCAATGGGGGAATTTGCCATAATCACCACACTTGGCACGCGCATTGGTGATCGCAGTTTGGTTTTAAGTACTCAGGTGGATGCTGCTGCCTATCCCCTGGTGTAATCCCTTAGTTGGCTGATATTACATCCACGGGAGGAGATGGAGAGGTCTATTCTTAGGTCGAACACACCGGCACTCTCAACTCTCACGATTTCATCAAAAAAATCACAGATCTGATTCTATTCAAAAAAATCTTAATGTAATGGAGTTTTTCCAACCTGATAAAAGTCATTAACAATTCAAACCCGCCATTTTCGAATATTGGACTGGAGATTTCAATCTGAAATCGGAATTTGTTATTGCATCTCCCCCATTCAGCCAATAAAGCCTTAATTTGAGCAGGTGCCTGTCATCTGTTAATATCGTGATACTGTTGGGATTCCTTCCCTTTCATTTATCACTTCTTTTGTTAAAAAATATTTATACCTCAAACGGAATTAGAATTTTGCATTAAGTAAGGAAGACCGCTACTTTTATTCTGAAATCATCCCTCGGGCTTATAACGCGGGAAAAACCAAGGGCGACTGCTAGTAGGAAATTAAAATAAGAGTACATGAAATTGTACAGCGCTATTGACCTTTTTTGGCATTTTTATGACTAAAACCACGACATTGTTTTTAATAAACTTGAATGACAAAATCGGTTGAAGGTATAGTAAAAACTGTAGGTCAGATTTGGCTCAGAATAGACGCAAAAGGCAGTGAAAAAAGAGACTGAGCTGAGTGGGATTAAACGCATACGATAACGATGATGGACAAAAGTTTTTTCAAAACAGGTTCAAAATTTTACTAGAAAACGAACAGTTACAATAGATATTAAACAAAAATCAGACGTTGGATATAATTAGTTCCTTTGTTTAGCAGCAAATTATAATTAAATTAATTAATTTAATTAAGAAGAAGACTGCCTTCTTCTAATTTATGTGGTTCAATTTTAAACTTATAGCTAGTTCAATTAGAAGCTTTTATAAATAAATCTATGATTTAAACCATTTACTACCAGTATGAAATTGCGTGCTACGTAGATGCACGTAGTCTTCGTAGCATCCTCTACGATTTTCGTAGCAATTTGCTACGTTTCTGTGGAATGGGATATTAACGTGTCGTACAAGAGATTAAGTACGCAAAGTGTATTCCTAATCCAACCATTTAATTTAAATATGTGAGTTAGTTAATAGTTTTATGGGTTATTCTACTACAATATTGTAAATAACATAATGCGATGCAACCTTATGAGAGCAGAACGCTCTTATGGAAACACATTGCAGTGATGGGTAGCGGCTTTTATCTAAAGCAAAACCTTATCAAGGGCCTGAAAACGTGAGGCAGCCTTTTAACCGACTTCACAAAAAGGAGGAGGTTCTCAATTAGGTTGTATTTTTTTTTGTTACCTAATGTCTCCGTCCTTTATCAACCGATTTGGAAAATTCTTTTTTTATTTGAATAGATAAAATTCTAGATTGGTGTCCCATTTTTTTCAGAATCCAGTTCTGATGATGGAATCCATAAGGAATTGAGGGAACTCTTCAAATATTGTAGGTACATATATCGATTTTGATATGAAAGTATCATAACCCTTTCACCACTATGGTTTTTTCATCATTTTTTTTTCATATAGATATTTAGTCGAATACAACATGGCGGAAGTTGGTTTTTCATATGAAAAGTTATTTATAAAAGCCTTTTCTTTTAAATGTCTTTTCTTTGCAAAGGCAATTATTAATTGATTCAAGCGTGACTTTGCGGAAATCCATTCTACAATATAAAATAGACGAACAAATATATAGTAACAATTCCGAAGAATTCTGGAATTCTTTCAGAGTTTTCGTTGGAGAGGAGCGGAATTGTTACTATATATTTGTTCGTCTATTTTATATTGTAAGGCAATTATTACCTGACTGTCCAAAATAAGAAAGGTTATGTTTTTCTGGTGTATGTATGTATGTGCTTTTAGCTGTTTTTGTAGAAGCTGGATGGATTTTGATAAATGAGAAGACACTGGACTCGTTTTGACCTCGAGAGTGAAATAAGATATATTAAGTATCAAAAACTCATTAGGGAGCGCTGCAGTAATGATGGAGTTCAAAACGGCTTATTTAATTGAAATGCTGGTTTTTGCAATATTTTTGTAGTACGTCGATGAAGGTTTTTTTGGTTTAGTAGCGAAAACGGACAACCGAACTCTTCAATAGACATTCATCGTGGTTTTGGTCGTATTTGGGCAGTTCTGATAACACATTTTAAGTCAACCAATTTAAGGTGAAAATAGATCAGGAAATTTTGTTATGAAAAGGGTGAATGATTGAAGTTGGATTGAACCGAGTAATTTCATATTTCAGTAATGAATGGAGGATATTGTGTGCAAGTAGAAAGCTAGTGACGGGGTAGGTGATTTACGAGCGTGTCAGAATGATTTTTACGATCAAATGTGTTGAAATGAGTATTATTTTTATTTATTTATTTATTCTTTAACTATGGCCTGTGGAAATAAAATTCCTCAATATTTGCCAATGTCAAGTCATTATTTTGATAAAGTTAGATCAAGTAATCAAAATCTCAGTTAAGTCATGTTCCAGTAAAGCGATGGCAGTTTCACTAGAATATTCGTGGACAGTTTCCACTCATTTGATAAGACTCGCAATACGCTTATATTTAATTTCACTACCATGTGCTCATTAAGTAAGCTACACCGGTTAAAATGCCACTAAAATTACACGATGTAACACAAAAAAACACTAGAAATTCTCCTCTCGAAAAAGCAAAAAAACGTCTTGAAATAAGTAGGTAATATAGATATTAGTACACATGGATGGATTTAACTACACTGATGTGTAGTTTTTTCCAAGGAATTTTTATACTACGTATTCATGCACATGACATACAACTTATGATATTGGTTTTTATTATCTGTGGATTTATGTAGCAAGAACTCAATTTATACTTTTGATTGTTCATTATTTAGTGTTTTTCTAAGTTCGTTAGTTCTCTTTTGTTTTTTAATGGTTCGATCACGTAGTTCTATTAATCGAATCACAAAGGCTTTATTTACGGATCACTTGGAGGAACCGGCTCATAAATCATCATAATTAACATCTAGAAGTCCACTGCTGGACATAGGCCTCCCCCATAAAACGCCACGACGAATGGTCTTGAGTCGCCTCTATCCACCGACTTCTTGCCACCTTTAAAATTACGTCAGTCCATAGCCATTCTACATTGCATCGTCACCCCTCTAGGATCTTTATACCCCAATGACGCGTATAATATCTCATATTATAAATCCAAATTATATAGTACAATATAGCCATTCAAAATAATTACAATATTGATTTATGGTTTTTTTTCCAAATGATGAACAACTTTAACATAATTATTATTGATAATTATAGTGATTATTGTGGCTTTTCAGATATCTATTATCAGTTATAGTTTTAGAATTGAAACTTTCGTGGTTGGGAATTATTTTAAAATTGAAAAAACGGCTAATTACCACTGTTTTCCGTCACTTTTGCTGACGTTTCGAGACTGAGTTCAGAAGCCTCTCTACCGTCGAACGCGGTCGCGGGCGGTGCTCATGATGAAGAGGCTTCTGAACTCAGTCTCGAAACGTCAGCAAAAGTGACGGAAAACAGTGGTAATTAGCCGTTTTTTCAATTTTAAAAAGGTATAGTTTTGTTGTGGATTTCTACAGGCTAATGATGTAGTAGGGTTTTGATAAGGTTATTATCATCATCATCACCAGCCTATAGAAGTCCCCTGCTAGATATAGGCCTCTGTCATAGAATGCCAAGACAACCATTTTTGTTCCGCCTCCATCCACCGATTTCATACGGCCTTTTAAACACCGTCCGTCCATCGAGAGGAGAGCCTTCCTAAATGTCGTCTTGTTTATGATACATGATGATTATTTGTACGAACTAGGTTTTTTAAAGAGGTTAACAATTTAACTTTAGTTAACATAACTTATCACCCGACGCGTCACATACATAGTTTGGGGCTACTCTTGAAAACAGTTCCAATCACAATCCAGTTCTAATCTCATTCCAGTTTCAACGCTTTTTTGGTACTCTTGAACCAAATCGAGTTTGAAATCGAGATAGAGCACGCGATTGACTTTGTGTGAAGAACAACAGAGGCAGAAAGTCGATCTCACTTAGTTTCATAAAATTCCACTCCAAATTGTGAGCTAGTATTGAATTCAAGAGTACCAAATGACCAAGTAATCTAGGTAGGTACTCTCTAACGACAAATGACACTAAATCCTGAATTACGATCGAGTAGAGCGTCAAGAGTAGCCCTGCTGATCCCATACTAGGATTTCCTGTGTCGTGGTTATCAAGGAACTACGAGTACCATGGTACTAACAATACCCAGAACAAATATTTGCAGATAATGCAAACATTTGTCCCGCTGCGAGAATCGAACTCATACCTCTTGCATCTCAGCCGGCTATATACTCATCCGTTTTAGATTGTAATTTTTGTTATTTACCTGCTATGACAAGAACATCGATAAGGGCTAGGATGGCCAAGCTGACTAAGCTGGAAACCTCGTCCCAGCGCACCTGGAAAAATTAAGTTAATCAAAGTCAAAAAGAATTATATTCATTGAAATCACAAGGTTCATTTTGAATCGTCTTATAAACTAAAATTACTCCTGTTCCAACGCAACCAAGCCTAGAAGAATCAGGCAACAAACACGGCTTGGCTTATAAAAATGCCCCGTCTTACCACTAGGTGAGAAGCGCCTATGTGGTGCCTCGGAGCAAGGAGTTGCTGATACATAGTAAATGAGAACTTAAAAACCTTAGGAACGTAGTCAAAATTAAATAAACATCAGCAAAAAAATATGCAAGACAGCACACGCTACGCTTGTTATACTTATAAATAATAATCAAATAGAAACATGTAAATAAAAAAATGCTAAATTTTCATTTTAGCAGTCGAGGGGCAGAGCGACATGAGGCCACGCGGCTTTATCATTTATATGGTCACCAAGAGTGTAATACGCTTTCTTAATTAGATTAATCTTTATGTAGGATTTAAATCTTCGAATGTTTTGTTTAATGTTTAAATTCATCATCATCATCATCATCATCGTCAGTCCATGACAATGTTTAAATAAAACAAGATAATTCACAACGGTACAAACATACTGTATACACTTCTGCCGCCAAGCAGCATCATAGAGCTTGAAGAGTTCGACCGAAATTGTAGACACATGGAACTCTTGAACTTTATGTCTCAGTGTGACGGACGCTACGCAATACCACATAGGTCAGGTCTGGTGCTACCGTCAGGCTGCACGGTGGGGGTTTAGTTAGATAAGATAAGATAGATACCTGGTCGTGTAGAGCCGCGCACGCGGTCGCGTTCAGTGGCATATTCCACCCCCCGCGTGACCCGCGACCGCGCGACGCATCGCCTGGGCTTAAGTGCCGTGCTGCATAGCTGGGGTTAAGTCTGGAACAAAAGACATAAAAGTTATTTTTTGGAAAAAACATAAACTGACTTATCTATATGTTACTTAAGCTAAAAAGTAGAAAATAATACTTTTATTACTTTAAAGCAAAGTGTATTAATGGACAATCAACGAAATTATTGATTACTTATTTAACTATTTACAATTTAAAATCACTTTGTTGATGTATGAAATGTCCAGCATTTCTTCATTTATTAACCGACTTCCCAAAAAAGGAGGAGGCTCTCAACTCGGTTGTTTTTTTTTTTTTTTTTTTAATGTTTGTTACCGCTTATCTCCGGCGTTTATGAACCGATTTGGAAAATTCTTTTTTTATTTGAATAGATATACTTCCAGATTGGTTTTTTCAAAACCCAGTTCTGATGATGGAATCCATGAGGAATTGAGGGAACTCCTCAAATATTGTAGGCGATTTGGCATATGGCGATTTTGATATTTTCAGCAACAAACCAAGCATTTGCATTCAAAAAGTATCATAATCCTTTCACCACTATGGTTCTTTCATAATTTTTTTTCATCCAAATATTTTGTCGAATACAATGGCGGAAGTCGGTTTTTAAATGAAAAGTTATTTATTTATACTTATTTTTTGACTGGGTGCCAGACCATAGTTCATAGTTTTTGTGAATTCATCGCGTTTCCGTCCATAAGCTACCATTTGAATGCCACCATCACGCCGCAATTGGTTTGTGCTGCCATCTTCCAAGAAGACTTCCAGCGGAAGTACAAATCAAAATGGTTTGAATAAAAATATATAAGATATGTAACGTAATGTTACATACTCTAAATCAAACCGAGTAGGTAGGTCTTTAAAACTGCGACCATACCTACTATTGGTTATTCTGTGGCAGTTAGTTGTTATTGTCATTTCGAAAACATCACGCCATATCCACGAACGCTGTGATTGGTTGCGTCGACCATCTGTTTTGACATCACCTGATCCATTCTCCCCGCGTGTCTGCTTCGTCCCGCGACATCCATATAAAACTACCGGCGCCCAGCCGCCCCGTGGCTATTCAACAAATACGAGAGTTAAGAACGTTACGTGTCTCCTCATACAGGACGTCTGTGCACGAGTTCATAATTTAGCTCCTCCAAATTACGTATTTTAACGTCATTAATAACGAAGAAGTACAACGATACCTATATACGTTGCAATAGTACACGAAACTAAAATCAGTTTTGTTAATCAAGTAATTAGCTTCAGTTAAACCCCCATTTGGGTAAGTGTTGAACAATATCTAAACTTATCATTTAGGTAGGTAACTAGACGCCTAGCGTATTTGTAATACTCGCTATTATTATTGTGTTCCACTCATCTCTTTGCCTTGTGTACCTACTACCTATACCTAAGTGTTGGCTAATTACATGGATGGAATTGTACGTAGCATTCTTTCTCATGTACCTACACAATTCCATGGCATTGAGTACTAGCCGCTTGTGCTGGTCGCTGCTTGCTTAACCGACGATGGCGAAGCCAAAGGAGGGTTATGATTTCATCCATCGCCACGCTTCTAATGTAAAAGCGTATACCTTGTCATAACTGCTTCCCTTCACGCATAAATAGCAACAAGTACTTATTATTTGCCGTAGCTACTTACTTACTATGCATTCTAATAATCAGCTTAGCATTCCCACTGCTGGGACTCATGTCTTACGATGTTGTTACGTGATCTGTGTAGGAACAACATCATCTTTTAAACTATCCATGTAAACTCCCTCTGCTTTTTATCATGGCCACCTCACTTCATACATCTAGGCATATCCCTAGCTAGCGCTTTCCTTGAGGTGGTCACATTATGCTGCTAGAAAACAGATTTTAACCTGGATGAATATTCCAGGGTTTTTTTTACGTCCACTGCAAGGACCAACAACATCGAGCTACGCAGATGACAACTTGCCTGCACCCGCCTTATACCCACTGAGCTAGACCTGGCTGAAGACCTGCCGTATACTCCATTGCGCTGACTGACCCTCGTCTCTTCGTGTCGCGCAAAGCTAAGGGGAGTGTCTTTCCAACTGCAAAGCGAAAGTTAGGCGGGCCATAGAATCTACGACCTATATTGTTATTTAAGTTTAATATTATTAAACCATTATTTTGTGTTGACTAGAGTTTACTTTACTACCTAAACTTACGACGTCACAGATACTAAAATTAGTAAGTTTATAAATTGTTATTTCACAGATAATTTTAAGAATAATTACACGCAATAAATCTTATACCTAACAATTATATATAACTTTTTAAGCAACTAAGGCTCAGTAATTATCCCAACTTCACAAAACCGCTTTCGTTGGTACAATTATGAGAGTTCTAAGTTCTGGACTAGTTCTATTAGGAAGCCAAACAATAGCCGCAATGGGACGGACAATTAGTAGACCGGGTACTACATCTACTCTGTTGTTTAAGTTACTAGAAACTATTATAAATCCTACTAATATTATAGCTAATAGCTCTACCACGGCAGTTATTATAGATGCTGCCACAAAAACCAACGCTTTAAGAGAAGGTTATTGATAAGGCACTTACGTCTTTTTGCCACGAACGAAGTTTTCTTCTATTTTGGCTATTATTTCATCAAACTCCATAAAATTTTGTACACAAATAAATGATCAGTACACTATATATAAAAAAGTAAGTTTTTTGAAAAAAATATTTTTCATATCTAGCTTTAATTAATTGATTCAAGCGTGACTTTGCGGAAATCCATTGTACAATATAAAATAGGTGAAATAATATATAGTCGCCTCGCCGAACGCCGAATAGAAAGACAACTGACTTCCTGTTCGGCGTTCGGCGAGGCAACATGGCACGTAGAGAGCCTACTGTTTCCTGAGGATGCTTCGTTGAGAGACGAAACACGTGTCGAATTCTTTCAGAGTTTTCGTTGGAGATGAGCGGAATTGTTACTATATATTTGTTCATCTATTTTATATTGTATAACAAGCTTTTATTAAATTAGTGATCGGAACCGTGAGCTGACCAAAATTAATCCAAACACTGCCAGGCTACTACTAATCATCGAGGAGTTCCGTTGTTCACCTTCCGTTTCCATCATCAGATCAGCTTACCGTCGTGTATTATATTGTCATCTGAACTAGATAGATATGAAAAAAATTCAGCTCAGTCGGTTAAAGATAACTGATTTAAAATTCATTTGCAAGATTCCACCCGGACAAACATACATACATTGCAAGTTAAATAAAAGCTTTTAATATGAGCAAGTAAAGATGAGTTTGAAAAACAAGATGTGAAGTCCGGTATTTAATTTTCCTTAAATACGATGACCGGTAGAAGCCCAACCGTTTATTTTTAAAAAGAATCCATAAAACCTGAAAGCCATTCGATTGTCCTTTCCAATTTTATTTCTTTCCCCATTTGAATATACAAAACAACTTTGACCCGTATTCAGCTTTCGTCCCGAAATAGTAGTAAATGATGTTACTGTGAAAGTTTGAAACGTAGGCATTGATAACATGTGCTATTATTATTTGCTAACTTTATTTTTGAAATCGACTATCACACCTTTACTTATTGTAAATAACAGTTTAACGATTTCAAAAACAAAGTTTTACCAAATTCGTAAATACTGAATAGGAACTTGCAGTAATTAATAACTAAACAAAGTTTTAACTTAACATAAAAACCATCAAAAGCTCCAATCAAAAAAAAGTATGCGCAAATGTAATCTCCTCAACTACTATTTTTACGAACGTTGCTTTGCATAGTCCAATGTGATTGAGTACTTAAACTTTATATTAATTAAGTTCTAGTTTTTACTTCTTTCGTATAAACAAAAAGAATAATATAAGAAAAATGTTCTTCTAACATTTACGTACACCGCCGGTCATTCACCTAGTCTAACAGATCTCTCCATCCAAAGATTGACTGGAATAAATCGCTTTTAAGCGATAAGACAGTTCATTGTACCTATTTTAGTTGTCATGTTAACTTTTGTGTATTTTTTAATTATCTTATGGTGTACAATGAAGTATTTTCTATCCTATTCTATTCTTCTTTTTCTGATTTTTGACTGTGTCGTGCCTTATGGTAGCGTTGTGTAGCAGGTCTACGCATAACATAACAGTTCCTTTGGATTCGGTGATGCTATCATACGCTGGTTAAAATCAAATAAAGCATTTTGATATTGACTGTAGCATTGAAAGGGTATTATTAGAACCTTTTGTGCTGATCAAACAATGAAAAATGAACACAGGCATTATGTTTAATTTATTAAAGTGATTAGTATCACTGATGTTATCCAGGAATGGATAGCCCTACGTTTTGGATAAGTATAAGATTTTGTAGTCAAAGTTTGTATGTAAGTGTACAGTGATGAAAATACCAAGATTGCTCGTACTACCTCCTAAGGATACACACGATGACACATACATTTCTATATAGGTTAAATGATACAGCACATATGTATACCGAATGTATTACGCGAATATAAAACTACATACATGTGTCTCTGATGGTGGAGCGGAGGTGACTGCTCGTATGCGCTCGCCGTGCTTCGCCCTAACATACGAGTCAGCATTCTTGTAGCCGCACACACACACGCTACAAGACATTACACTCAGTGTATGGCACTAAGAGTAGAGTGTATGACACTCAGTGTAGAGTGTATGAAGCTAAGGGTCGTTGTGGTGTGACATTGGTTTGCCGTGTCGAATTGTGCATGAAAAGTGCTTCCGTGGATCTCATGCTTGACTCCAGTGGAAGCTCTGCGTTTTGTAACCACAACACAACAGTAGGCTGATTCTAAGTTTTGACGACCTCTGTGTCGTGGTGGGTGGTGGTAGTTGGCTGAAATGGCAGAGGTTGCGGGTTCGATTTCCGCTGTGGCGCAAATGTTTGTATGAGCTGCAAATATTTGTTCCGAGTCCGGTGTTATGGTACCAAGGTACTCGTAGTTCCTGATACCCACGACACAGCTAACTCTAGTGTGGGATCAAGACTACGTATGTGACTGTTGGGTGTTATGTTAAGTTTTTTGCAAACGATTGACACGGACGTATGGTGTAGAAGTAACACGGATTTTGTATGGCTACACCGATGAGTGACCCTAGCATGCACTTTGAACCTCAATTTGCATACAAATATCCGTGTTACACTAAACGATACGTCCATGTCAGTTGCTTGTTAAAATTCAGACTAGGGCCTCAGACTTTGAGCTGCACGCCAATTTGTTATGACGATGCGTGGAAAGTGCTTAAGAGACACAATTTAAGTTATTTTTTTATTCATATTTTGATTTGTGTGTCTTACGTTTGTTAATAACGACGACCTCTGTGGCGCGGCAGGCGAAGGTTCGCCTGCGACGCAAGAAGTTGCGGTTTCAATTCCCGCCTCGGATCAAATATTTGTACGATCTGCAGATATTTGTTCAGGGTGCTCTGGGTATTTTTCTGTTTAAAAAATATATCTATGTATGTAATGTATTGTATTAAGTGTATCAATTATTCTAGTACCCATAACACAAGCTCTGCTTAGCTTGGGGCTAGATAATATTGTGTGAAATGCCATATGAAATGAAATATTTGTTAATACAGTAACAAATGTAAGACACACACAAAAAAAAGTAGTAAAAACATTTTTCTTTGTAGCTTTATTATTAGGCTCTTTTCTGGCTCTTTTATGCAGGATGACCAAGAAAGAACCAGTGTTACGAAGTTGTAAAAGTAGATGAGTTGATCGAGTGTCGCGAACATTACCGAGTCGAGATAAATGTCGAGTGCCTTCAAAAATGTCACTATATCGCAACTCAAGTCCTGCAATCTCATGTCCTTTTCACTTCCTTTAGTGATATTATTTGGAGCGTATAAAATTGGACAAGTTCTTGAGATATATTCATTCTGAATGCGTGCCCTTTTTTATGTAAGTATGCACTGTACCCTATTGACCAAGTTGAAGTACAGACACAAGACGAAAGAATAGTATGGTACCGATAGTAGGAACATTTTTAGGAATTTATAAGACTAAATAAAAATCAAAAAACGTAATAGTAATCGTGTCGTATTTTTTCTAAAATGATACCAAGCCACGATAACTTCAATTCTATTAATTTATAAGACGTTTTAGTTCATTATAAATTCGACTTTAATTTCTTCCTGACAATTTTATTAGAGTTTGCTCAGGAAGAGACCCGTCGTGGGATTTAAGGGCGTAGCTGTGCTTATTTACCTTTTTTGTTAGCGGGCAATACCATAGAGCGTCTGTTCCTTTTTGACCCTATTGGAAATTTGAATCATAAACTAAAGAAATAGTTACAGTTGTCTATTTCTTTAGTTTATGATTCAAATTTCCAACAGAAAGTAACCAACTCTTATAAATATGTAGTTCACAATTTGGCCACGACGGCTCTCATTCTGAACAGACTTTTGTGCCAATCCAAATTTTGTTATCTTCGTAGTAGGTACATAGTTTATTTGAAAGCTGTAAATTATTACATCATGATTCAGTAACAAACAAACATCCTAATTGTCGCATTTATTAGTAGATAGTAGAACTAGTAGAACTAGTAGAATAAGAGATGAGGTTAAACTAATAATTAATCCTCACGGTTCTTTTTTTTTGTTTGAGTAAATGACGGAACTGGCGTGACCCCCAGCTATTAAAAATGCAATACCTCTTAGGTCACGTCTACCTAGGACGCAAACGGTATTGGTAAAATTAACTCATTCTTTATCAAAAATCAGTGCATCACAGGGACAGGGATCCAGATATAAATGAAACAACCAAAAGCCAAATAGAAATACTTGTTTAAAAATACCACATTTATCAACTTTTAGTTTGGAATCCACACAAAAGGCACAATAGAGGTTAGCCTTTGTACGGGGTATTTTTACCCAACAATGCAAAAAGAGGTATGTTATGATTCATGATGAATTTTGTGCGATCAATGCTTGCTCTTGAATGTGAGAAGAATGGTTTGATTTATTACGAAAGCAAAGAAAATGAATGTGCTTATGTGATCTTGTAGGGCATAGAAATAAGAGTGTACATTTTATTTACAGTTAGCGGATATATTTAAGTGGTATATAGCGGACAAGAAAGTGTATATAAAAAGAAAATACATACATAACATAAACATAACCAACAGTCACATACGTAGTCCTGGGATGTGATTCTCGTATGGGCGTCATACAAGATGTGACGTCATCACGTGGACGGGATTTATTCAAGAATACGGGCCAATATCCCACACTAGGATTCCCTACGTCGTGGGTATTAGGAACTACGAGGACCATGGTACCATAACACCCAGAACCGGGAACCACGGGCGTAGCCAGGTTTTAGTGTGGGGGGGGGGGGGGGGGGGTCCAAGAAAATAAACGACAAAAATGTACACAACAAAACAAATTAAAACATCAATAACTTTTCATTTAAAATACCGACTTCCGCCATTGTATACGACTAAATATTTGGATGAAAAAAAATGATGAAAGAACCATCGTGGTGAAAGGATTATGATACTTTTTGAATGTAAATGCTTGGTTTGTTGCTGAAAATATCAAAATCGCCATATGTATGCCTACAATATTTGAGGAGTTCCCTCAATTCCTCATGGATTCCATCATCAGAACTGCATTCTGGAACCAATCTGGAAGTATATCTATTCAAATAAAAAACGCCAGAGATATGCGGTAACAAACATAAAAAAAAAATAAAAAAAAATACAACTGAATTGAGAACCTCCTCCTTTTTTGGGAAGTCGGTTAAAAATGTATTGAAATCACAAGGACCATTTTGAATCGTCATAAAAACGAAAATTACTTTTTAACCGACTTCACAAAAAGGAGGAGGTTCTCAATTCAGTTGATTTTTTATGTTTGTTACCTCATATCTCCGGCGTTAATGAACCGATTTGGAAAATTATTTTTTTATTTGAATAGATATACTTCCAGATTGGTCCAGATTTGGTTGGTTTTTTTCAGAATCCAGTTCTGATGATGGAATCCATGAGGAATTGAGGGAACTCCTCAAATATTGGCAACAAACCAAGCATTTTCATTCAGAAAGTATCATAACCCTTTCACCACTATGGTTCTTTCATAATTTTTTTGCATCCAAATATTTAGTCGAAAACAATGGCGGAAGTCGGTTTTTTAAATGAAAAGTTATATTCCAACGCAACAAAGCCTAGAAGAATCAGGACAACAAATATGGCTTGGTTTGATTTGATAATCCTTCTTACTGATTGTGGGAAGCGGGAAGGTACCACGGGTTCGATTCCCGATGCGATATTTGCATGATCTGCAAATATTAGTTTCGGGTGTTTTGCTACCATGGTAATAATCTCGCAGTTCCTGATACCTATGATACAGAAAATCCTAGTATGGGATCAGAACTATATTTGTGAATGTTGGGTGTTATGTTATGTTGTTATATCGCTTTTGTTATATTCTTCTAAGTTTTAGTATGGAAGTTTTTTCTTGTGGGATGCGTGTTTTAAACCGTTCAGTTACCGTGGTACCATTAGATAGTACCACTGATGGTACTGTGGTAATTTTTATTTGCCGTTGAACCATTAATGGTACTACGGATTTCTTTTGTTTTGCCGTGGTACTATACAGCGTTTTCTATTCGTGCGAAGCCATAAAACTCATCATCATCATCATCAGTCTGTATAAGTCCACTGCTGGACATAGGCCTCCTATAATGCCATGACGAACGTTCTTGAGCTGCCTCCATCCACCGACTCCCCGCGACGTTTATAATGTCTTTAATCCATCGAGTAGAGGGCTTTCCTCTACCGCGTCGTCCGGTTTGTGGTCGCCACTCGAGAACCTCTATTCCCCAACGGTTATCAGTTAATAATAATAATAATAAGCATTTATTGAGGAACAGCAAAAATATAGAATTATGTGTACAGTTTGAAACGATGATGCCTGTAGAAGTATGAAAACTGTGTTACAGACACCAACGCCCTCCTCCTTAAAGCAACAAAGTTCCAACCAGGTAAAAGGTATACAAAAACTAATCTAAAAATAAAAGTTTTGTTCCCACAGATCAGAAGCATCTGAGAGTGTGTGTGTGTGTGTAGTGTGTGTGTGTGTGTGTAGTGTGTGTGTGTAGTGTAGTGTGTGTGTGTGTGCGTGTGTGTGTAGGCACTATTGGGTAATCTTTAGTTCTTCGAGCTATATGACCTGCCTATTGACACTTCAACTTGCTAATTCTGAGAGCTATTAACTAAAGCTACAAGACTATTTGGTTGTTTTTCTAACCTATTAACCTATTTATACGACCTTTTATTTTTGGTCTTATCTCCTGAACATCCTTAAATACCTTCCAGAACAGTTTTGCGTAATCTAATTACAGTTCTTTACTTTGAAGCTGATAAGGATTCCAATCTCATTACTGAGCCAATTTACATGCTAAGCTCCTTTGGAACCCTGTTGGAATCAGATAAAACTGTCTCACAAAGTCCGATTGTTCAGGACCACATTGATGTAGGTGATTATAATACTATGATGACCTCTGTGGTGCGGCGAGTGAAGGTTCGCCTGCGGCGCAGGAGGTTGCGGGTTCGATTCCCGCCTTAGAACAAATATTTGTACGATCTGCAGATTCTTGTTCAGGGTGTTCTGGGTATTTTTCTATAACAATAAAAATAATATCTATCTATGTAATGTATTGTATTAAGTATATCAGTTATCTAGTACCCATAACACAAGCTCTGCTTAGCTTGGGGCTAGATAATTTTGTGTGAAATGTCCAGCCTTTATTTATTTATTTTATTTATTTTTTTTAAACTTTTTTCTAGCACTGTTTCGAAGAAACATTCAAAAATTATGTCATCATCATCATCAGCCTATGGAAATCCACTGCTGGGCGAAGGCCGCTACCATAAAATTCCATGATGAACGATCTTGGAACGCCTCCATCCACCGACTTCCAGTGACCTTTATAGTAAATTTGGTAAATTTTTTGGCTGTAATGCCAGTGAATAGTTAGTTCTTGACCTATTTCGCCTATACACCTATTTATTGACAAGGATAGCCGCTATTCAACAAGCTGGTATTTGACCAAGTAATCCAAGTGTATCTAATATTATGAGCTTGTCCAGATGAAGCGTTTTACGCGCGATTCGAATCGCGCGTAAAACGCCTCTCATGGACAAGCTCTATGCGATACTTAATTGATTCAAAATTGTTGTTCTAGCACGTAGTGAGCCTACTGTTTCCTGAGGATGCTTCGTTGAGAGGCGAAACACGTGTTGAATTCTTTCAGAGTTTTCATTGGAGAGTAGTGGAATTGTTACTATATATTTGTTCGTCTATTTTATATTGTAAGCTGTATGCGTTACAAAGGAAATAAAAAAATTGAATTGAATTGATTTGAAAGTTAGTTAATTTGAAAACTCAAGCAAAGTTTAGCAATTATTCCACTTGTCAGATTCCAAAAGTACCACTCAGGAAATTATATAATTTCGAAACTATCAAAAGTGACAGCACTTTGAGAAAGTACGCCAGGCCCGTGCCACTCCGAATCGACTATCAATGTTAAATTACCTTTAGCGTGTTGAGCTTACATTCAAAATGGCTCAGATGAGCGCAATTCGTAGGACACATAACGAATGTGTTTGACAGTTTTTCATCATCATCATCAGTCTGTAGAAGTCCCCTGCTGGACATAGGCCTCCCCCTTAGAATGCCACGACAAACTAAGGGGGAGTTTTTCATAGAAACCTTTAAATTTAACATCCCGTAAAATAAGAATTGGTTAGTTAAACTAAGAATGTTATCTGTCAAATGGATGGAACTGTCACGCTCTGTCAAAAAACGCGCTTAATATCGCTCGCTCGTACGTGCCACATCGTGCCACATAGTCATTAGTTTTAATGATGTCGTCAAAGTGAAACTTGTGATGTGTTCGTACTATTGCTTCTTCTTTGATATCGTTATCGCAACTTATCGAAGAACTTATCGATGAAGTTTAATTCGATAACTTGACACAACTTTGACAAGATTGCAAATTTAGGGTTTGTTATAATGGTGGATTGTTATTGCTCGAATCTGTAATTTGTCTCGTGTTTTATGTAAGAAGCTTAATTGTTATTTCTAATTGTTGGTAAATAGAGTTTGTTTTACATTGAAGTATGTATGTACTTAACAAAACGAAATAAGTATGTGCAAATCATTGTGCTGAATCTAGTTTTGTTGTTAGCCGAGTTATTGTTTTTTTTTATACTACTTGGCAAGCAAACAAGCTTACGGCCCACCCGATGGAAAGTAGTAACCTTAGTCTATGGACGCCCGTAACACCAGCGGCATCACACAAGCGCTGCCGACCCTGATATATAAAGATGAAAATTCTCATGTTCCTGTAATTTCACCGGCATCCGTGCCCTTCATACTGAAACACAGCAATGCTAGCACTACTGCTTGGCGGCAGAAATAGGTACGGTGGTAGTACTTCCCGGACGAACTCTTTCACAAGAAGTTCTACTACTATATAACTATGACTTGTGATAACAACAACAACGTGCGAAAAAGGACGCGGAGTGAGTGTAGCGCGCATTGCACTCACCCTGATGAAGACCATCGATTAGGGTTGAAACCTGTTGGTGCTTCCACCAACATATCGGTACGTGAATCGGTTTACAAAATGAATGCCATCTAATTCAACATAAAGCCTACAGGGGTACAAAAGTTTTAATATTTTGCTACAATGCCGGCGGGATTCCAATTAACTCGCACGTAATGGACGCTCCGCACTACCGAGCCCGACTCTTATCGATGTGTAGAGCAACACTATTCCTTTTGAGTACAGCAGTATGTATGCTAGAAGGTCGGATGTTTTGGCAGCCAAAAGTGATAGTGTTTAGTTTTTTTCTTATTAAAGTTTGACTAACTTCTACAGCTCTGATTTTTCTCATTTCACGAGACATCAGAGCAGTAGAACAACATTCACCACACATCTTTGTCTAATGCCACTAGAGGTGTTCTGAAACGTGCCCGTACCTGGAAACAGCAAGAGGGAGGATTTATTGCGATAGTTTTTTAACGTGTGTACCAGATTACTTACAAATTGTACGAGAAAACATTTTATCAAATTTGACTAACTTCTGCTGCTCAGATTTTTTTCTTCCTTTACAATGAAACAATCCTTACATGAAACTGAGTCGATATGCATTAAACAATTTTTTGATCAAAACTACTCATTTTTATGGAGATCTCACGCTTGACCAAAAAAATAACTATGCCAAAATTGTTTTCATACAAAATGAGCAAATGGTTCCAAAGACAGTTTTCCCCAGTTTTTTCAGTTTTTTATTTCTTATGGATTCAGATATCCCCATACTGTCCCATTTCAAAAAAACATTCTGTATACATTAAGTATAGCAATTTTGGTATTTTTAGCAACAAGTTAAGCATGTGCAATCAGAAAGTATCATTTGGTGAAGTGGAATTGATGAAGAAGATCACAAATGGCCACCGGAACTCTTCAATGATAAGTCGTTCACTGATAAGGCGATAAGATTATCTCGATTAAGATAGTTGAAGCAAAAATAAATAATTCTGATGAAAATGTTACCATCGAACTGGAAGGTAGGCACCGGAACTCCGACATAAAACAATTAACATAGATTTAAGAACTAAACGTGTAAAATTATGTGTATTCTATAAATAAACGATTGAATCTTGAATCTTGAATCCTAATAGCCGTGTTTGGGTTTATTGGAATCGCCATAAGATGCACTCTGGTTATAAATGGACTCGGACTTGAAAATTGTTAATAATTCAATCCCCCAATGGAGCGTTCTCGGGTGTTTATTATATTTGCTTTATATAAATAACCTACCTAGTGCTATAAATACTGAGTGTGTTTTGTTTGCAGATGACGTGTCCCTACTGTTTGGAAGTTCTGTCAACATTGACATTGAATTTATAAAATCTACTTTTGAAACAACCAAACAGTGGCTTAGCGACCACAATCTGGAAATAAACTTGAATAAAACTAAAATTGTACAATTTAAGACATATCAGAGAACGCCTCTGAATCTAAAGAATTTGACCAATGTTCTAAAAATAGATGAAACTAGTGAATTTAAACTGTTAGGGCTGACACTAGATACACATCTCAATTGGAAAAAATACGTGGAAGCGTTAAAAACAAAACTTGCTAGGTTCACATATGCTCTGAGTATTATAAAATGTAATACAAACTACGAAACTGCCCTCTCAGCATATTATGCAAATGCGTTCTCGTGGTTCAATTATTCCATTGTCCTATGGGGCGATAGCGTTAATTTCAATGATCTATTTATAAAACAAAAAAAACTAATCCGCATACTAGGCAATATTAAGAAAAGAGAAAGTTGCAGAGCTCACTTCAAAGAAAATAAATTATTAACATTACCCTGTATCTATATATTGCAAATGTCCCTCTTCGTGAGGAAATATAGACATTTCTTTTTTTCCAAACAAGACTGTAACACTAATTATAACAGGCGAAATAAAGACCAGTTAATTCTACCACTAAAGAAACTGAAAGCACTTGATAAAAGCCCTGACTTTAGATTAGTTAAGATTTATAATAAAATTCCTAGTATTATTAAAAATGAACCTAAGGACACAATTTTTCATAAAAAGCTTAAGCAATTATTATTATTTAAATGTTACTATTCGGTGGACGAATTCTTATCTGATAAATTGTTAATATAATTGTTATGACTATACTTGTTTATAAATCTGTGAATGACATGCCTGAACTTGATAATCTGTAATTTTATGTAATTTAGGACCTAGTTTGACATTGATTTTTATGATTGATTGACTTGTTAGTTTAACTTTTTTTTAGGTATGCGCGTTTTTTATATAATGTGACTTATAATATTAAAATTGCAGCGCCCTACAGGGTACATGTACTTTCATAAGCTACTCTTAGACCTAAGCTATAAATTATGTACATGTTGACAATTAATAAACAATTAAACAATTAAATGATTATAATGGTAGTAGCCCGCATTCAACTTGCTCTACTTGATTCGTATTGGCCTTGATTGAATCCTTTCGCCACACTGGTTTTTTCACCATCAAAATATCATCCAGATAATTAGTCAAACACAATGGTGAAATTGGGTTTTTTAAATGAAAAGTTATGTTGATATATTCGTTGGTATTGCCATCATCATTCATCAAAATCAGTGTGAATCAGATAATTTTCTCGTTTGTGTAATGGATGCAACCACTCACTATCTGGCCTGTCTCTTATCGAAGTGAGGCACAACGTATTTGATTGAAATTGTTTGTATACGTAAAAGCTTGTATGTATGTATTGACTTCCGAAGTGAATAGTGTTTGATTGGTACTCATGCTAAAAGCCAATACAATAATAAAATCATATAACATTAATTATCGTGGCTTATATCATTTTAGAACAATTACGACTCTGTATACCTACACCCTGCTGACGTTTCAAATCAAATAGTAGATTATGCACTAAGGGAATAAAGCAGTGTCTTATGTCGCGGGCGGCATATTGAACCCTGAGCATAACGAGGGACTCTAAAGTTAAATCCCGAGTGTAGCGAGGGAGTTATATAGAGTCCTGAGTGAAGCGAGGGGTTCAAGCTGCCCAAGACGAAGATAGGCTTTATTCCAGTGGAGCATACTCTACTTTTCACACTTTCTGCGAGACAATAAAAAGCCAGGGCTTGTTGTGATTTTTGCGGTAGTAGATAGACTTGTACGGGGAAACCGTGGAAAGCTTTTTAAAAAGACAAATTTTATCATTGAAGTTAAATTATTTTAATTATAAAGTGTTTTACAAGTGGTGGCTTAATAACGACTGCCTTAACTCTAGCCTAAACGTACCATGGTCCAGACGCAACGTCATCAATTATGCACCTGCATACGTGCGTGGGCGCTCATACAATCTAGAGAGGAAATGCTTACTCTGCATTAAAGATGGCCCGATGAGTGGACGATGGTAACATAACTCCTCCCTCCGTAAGTTCGAGATTATCCGAAGGATGAGGATTTTCTCGAATTTTACTTGTTTTACATAATTTCTTAATTCTATGTTTAAATGCTAACAATAAAAGACAAATAACTATGATAACGCAAAACACTATGTTTCCTATACTAACATTTTTATAATCTAGAGCACTATGATCATTTTCACTGCTAATAATTTCACTTCCACTTTTGTGCAATATGTAATTCAGGAACTGAATGTCGGCAAGATCGATTCCATTGAGGTTGATTGGTTTCCTCTGCTCATCCGATGGACTGGTTATTATTTTGGGCAAGTTGATTACTGGAAACTTTCTGTAAATTACGTCTTTTCCTTGACTTTGGTGTCGCTTGATATTCAATTCCTTTATCTTAACTTGACAATCATCATTCATAGTTAATGACTCATAGATTCATTCATTCATGATTCATAGTTATTGACGTATAATGTATATTAAGAATAAATTACTATTGACTATTGACTATTAATATATAAGTTCCGCTAATAGTTTCTTGTGTAATTTCATTTTCGCAGAACTTGGTAAGTAGCGTTTCGGTTTTCACGTGAATTATCCAGCGATTCGGCTGTATGTGATCAGCCTTCAAAGGATCAAAGGAATATGCATAATAAATTTTATCTGATTTTATTTCAAGTAGGCTTTCATTTCTATACATTGCTCCATTCTAACAATATTTTCCAACTTTGCTGGATACACTAATTTTTCAGTTTTCTCGATTTCCTTTAGTAATACTATAAACTCATCTGTGTCTACGATGGATTGGTGTAGCAATTTAACCTTACCAAAAGCAATAGCCGTTTCAATCTCATTCAGTTTTATGTAGAGCGTTTGAAAGTTATGTATAAAAATGTTGTAAATGTGAATAATTTTATTACTAGTTTGAGATAACTTTGATTCATTTAGGCTTCGGTTAATGTCTTGAATACTTTCCTCAATTTGAATGAAATTGTTTTTGGTAGAGTTGGCTATTTTTGTAAACGTACCCACCATTTCGGTAACTATTGTAATTTTCTTAGATAATGCATCTTGTTTTGTCTTTACCTCATGAATTAACTTTTCGCACATTACAGCGTCGTCATTGTCAAGATTACCTGTAATCGTCTTGATCAATGAACCGAGAGGATTTATTAAACCACGCTTAGCTCTTACCGATGGAATCAATTGCTTATACTTTTCTATAGTTATATTCATGTTATAATCAGTTTGTGACTCTACTTCAATGAAGTCCGAATTAAAAGATTTGATGTTAAAGCAGCTTTGAACTTGGTCTTTTAGTTTTACATATTTATCTATATTTAATTCTAGTTCATTGTAAATAAGCCTTAAATCTAAAATCTTAATAACAGTCCATGTATCATGACTGACGACAGCTTGACCTTCCTTTACAGGTAGCAGTCCTGGATTCTTGTCAATCGGCTGCAGATGAAGGACCTGGCTTCGGATCACTTGGACCACCAGAAGGATTAACCTATGGAGGACACTTGATATCTTTAATGGGAACTTTAGTATTCCGATTATGTGTTGCAACTGGTACAATATTTCTTTCTATAGCTCCGGTAACTTGAGCTTTCTGATATCACGGCTTATCCTTACTACGTCTAGTATTAACGCCTTTAATAAAGACCGTGTCACCGATATCTATGTCGAATTCCTTTTCTCCGCCACGTTTCTCTATAACAGCTGTCTTTTTATCAATAATTTTGTCAGGTAAATATTCATACAAATATTTTGTCCTTCTTACACGTTCTTTAACCAATTGTTGATTAAACTGTTTATTGAAATCTACATAAAACGCATTATTGGATTCGGTGTGACCGAAAACAACTTCGAATGGAGTGAGGCCTGTGGTAGAGTGGATTGTGTGATTATATGACATTACTGCATATGTCATGACAGATGCAGCGTCTGTAATTTTCTGTTCATACTTTGCTATTCGGTAAATTTCTACAATAGTCGAATGGAATCTCTCGACTATCCCCATAGAGTTGGGATTATGAGGAGTACCGATGTGAAGGTCGATCTTATAAAATGATAACATTTCCTTCATCAGTGTGTTGTTAAACTCCGTTCCGGGATCGGAGCTGATTCTACTTGGCGTTCCATACAAAGAGAAATACTTTGTGAGAGCTCTTACTGCTTCAGGGGTGGACTTGGTGCTGATTTCAAATGCTTGACCTAATTTGCTGAAGGCATCAACTATTGTGAGATAATGTTTTCCTTCAATTGAAAATGTGTCGATAAATATTTCCTGGAATGGTTTAATTTGGGTCTGTGATAATTGTAATTCAGGTTTAAAGATTTACGATCGTATTTCATTTTCTTACAGGTTTCACATGCATTTATAATGCTGGCTACCGTTTGGTCCATGTTATTCCAATAAAAGGTACGTCTCAGATGTGTTAACGTTTCCTTAATCCCCCTGTGACTATTTTTACCTACATGATATTTAAGCACAACGTCTCGTTGTTCTTGTTCGTTGTCGACATAAATTACTCTCTTTGTACACTCGTAGAACTTTACTGTTCCCTTCTGAAAAAGCAATAGAGTAGCCTCTGAAAACTGCTTGCGATGTAATGCATCTTCAAAATAAAAGAAATATTTTATTTTGGGTCTAGTATAGCTTTTCAGAAAACTCTTGATCAAATCCGGGTTATTTAAAGGTAAGTGAACCTCTAATACTTTTTGTTTATGCCTAGACAAATCTTTAACCGTTATTTCATTTCTGTTCCAGGAATGTACGAGTATTTGATTTGGCTTGGTATCTATAGCTTCTTGTAAAATAAGCATACCATCTGTATCGAGATCGCGGGCCGAATGTATTGTGCCTATACTCTCATCGCGTCCTTCAGATGCAGATTCAGTGGTACTACCCAAAGATGGATTCGAATAGGGAGACCGTCGACTTTTATCTGCTATAGATTGATTACTTTTCTCCGAACCGGATGAAATTAATATCGGAGATGGTGTTCGTTCGCGCGGGGTCGAAGTGCGAGAAGTAACGTTTTTATCTTTACTCAAACGCATAATTTCGTTGGCTATGTCAGTGACATGGCGCTGGAGGTTTTGCTCCTTTTTGTCTACATTAACCTTCATTGAAACGTCATCATTTTCGCCTAAAGCATTAATCCTAATTCGTGACAAAGAGTCTGCGTTACAATTTTGTTTTCCTTGTTTATGCTCGGTTTTATAGTCAAATTCCGCCAAACGAAGATTCCATCGCGTGAGTTTACTATTAGGCTCTTTTATTGAGTCTAACCAAGCTAACGGCCGGTGATCTCTATATACTGTGAATTTTTTACCATACAGATAAGGTCGAAAATGCTTTGCAGCCCAGACGACAGCCAAAAGCTCTTTTTCGATTGTGCTGTATCGTGTTTCAGCATCGTTCAAAGTGCGACTAGCGTAAGCTATCGGCTTATCACTACCTATGGGACCCTGAGAAAGGACTGCACCGATTGCGAAGTTGGATGCATCCGTCGTAAGGACGAATGGTTTTGTAAAGTCGGGAAATTGTAAGAGCGGCGCGTTGGTCAAAAGCTCTTTACATTTTTGCGTCAATGTATTCCTATTTTGTACAATCAATTTTATTTTTCTTTTTGAGACAAGATGTTAATGGTTGCGTTAATTTAGCAAAATCTTTTATGAATTATCGGTAATAACCTACTAAACCAAGGAAACTCTTGATTTCAGTGGCTGTTCGCGGTAGTGGCAAGTTTAAGACTGCTTTTATCTTATCGTTGTTAGGCATTAGGCCATTTTTAGTGATGGTGTGACCTAGATAAAGGGCTTCTTTCCTTAAAAATTCGCATTTATCGAGTGTGACTTTCAGATTAGTTTTCTTTAGTCGGTCGAATATTTTACGGAGTTTATCGATATGTTCCTGTAGACTGGATGAGAATACTATGATGTCATCAAGATATACCAAGCAGTGGATGCCTTGCAGACCTCGTAGTACGTTATCCATGGCCCTTTGGAACGTTGCGGGTGCCGTTTTTAGGCCAAACGGCATCCTTTTAAATTCATAATGACCTGATTGAGTAGTAAACGCCTTTGATTAGTACCTTTGTAGTAGTTTGAGTAGTGACGTAGTAAACGCCGTCTTTGATTGATCCGCCTCATTCATGGTTCGACAATGAGACAGCCGGGCACATTACATGTAGTACATCAAAATGTGCAAGGCCTTCCCAGCAAAATCTTAGAATTAGAATTATTTTTAAATCGTTTTAATGTTGATATTATGTGTGTAACTGAACACTGGATGTTACAATTTGATTTACTCCCTTATTATGAGAATTATAATATTGTAAGTTCATACAAACGCAAAAACGCCATACGTGGGGGTTCCTTAATTGTTGTTCGAAATACTTTAAAATGCAAGGAACGTAAAGATGTTGCAAATCTCACTATTGAGAGGACTATTGAGCTATCTTGTGTTGAGCTAGAGCGGCATATCATTGTGAGCGTTTACCGTCCCCCTGACGCAGACTTCGCATTATTTGAATCCACTATGGAAGAAGCATTGCTTAAAACTTTTGTTTGTAATAAAATGCTAATAGTCTGCGGAGATTTCAATATAGATATTCCGGTTAATCCTCTATCTGAGAGGCTGCTTAATTTATTTAAATGCTTTAACTTAAATCACCTCTTCGAAGAACCTACAAGGGTGACACTAACAACATCCACCTGTTTAGATAATATTTATTGCAGTAGTGTTCCAATTGATAAATCAGTAATTAAACATTTCACCTCAGATCACTATGGTCACAGTGCTATATTTACTTGTAATTTTGTAGATGAACCTAAGGAATTCACTTATCGGCCTATCACAGAAAGTCGCATTAAGAAGTTCCAGGGCAGTATTGAACTTAAAATGCCCCTTGTACCGTGCGTAGATGATCCGAATGACCTTTTTACTAGTTTGTTTAAGTTGATATGTGAGGAACATAGTGAGATATTTAAGTTAAAAAAATGTAAAGCTAGAGCTAATGTCGGGTTAGCTGATTGGGCTACAACCGGTATTTATAGAAGTAGGAATAAATTATATGAACTCTATGCGGCTAGAGAATCAATGTTGCACGATCCAACGTTTATCTTGTACATAAAGAACTATTCCAAGACCTTCAAAAAAGTTTGTCATGCAGCAAAATCATTGCATTTGAGAAATAAAATAGAAAAATCAACAAATAAAATTAAGACAACTTGGAAATTAATAAATAATGAAATAGGTAAAGCTAAACCTCGTAGTAAACAAATTAATTTAAACGTAAACAATACAATATTATCAAATAATATTGAGGTCGCAAATGCCTTTGATAGTTTTTTCTCTAGTATACCTAATATTGTGACTCAATCTTTAAAATCAACTGCCTCTGGAGCATCTACTTTATTGGAATTAAGTGTTGATAAGTGTGAGGTCGCGTTTAGTTTCAGATACGTTAATGCCATTGATATTGTTAAGCCATTTAAGTCACTTAATATTAAAAATACTGAAGACCTTTGGGGAATATCTACAAAGGTGTTAGGTGTTATAATTATTGATATTGCGCCGTGTATGGCCTATATTTTCAATGGATGTGTTGACGAGGGAGTCTTTCCTGATCTTATGAAACATAGTAAATTAATTCCTTTGTTCAAGTCTGGTAATGAAAAAGATCCAGGTAATTATAGGCCAATTTCTATATTGCCTGCGTTAAGTAAAATCTTTGAGAAACTTATTCTTACTCAGTTATTGTCACACTTCAACCTCCACGGACTTCTTCATAGTCATCAATTTGGATTTACTAAGGGTCGTTCGACAGCCGATGCTGGTACCATGCTCTTAGAACACATATTTGAAGCATGGGAGAACTCGCAGGACGCGATCGGAGTTTTCTGCGACCTGTCCAAAGCTTTTGACTGCGTGAGGCATGATACTTTAATTTCCAAGTTAAAACATTATGGCATACAAAATCAGGCAATTAATCTTGTAAATTCTTACTTATCCAATAGAGTCCAAAAAGTTGATGTTGGTGGTGAAAGGTCTTCAGGATCGACTATTGTCATGGGGGTGCCACAGGGTTCAATACTAGGCCCATTTTTATTCCTAGTTTACATTAACGATCTCCCTTTTTTTGTGAAAGACATATGTGACATAGTTCTGTTTGCTGACGATACTTCTTTGATTTTCAAAGTTGATAGATCTAAATCTAATTACGATGATGTAAATGATTCACTATCGCGTGTTCTTGAGTGGTTCACAGTTAATAATCTTTTGCTTAATGCTAAAAAAACTAAATGCATCAAATTCACATTGCCAAATGTAAAACATTATCCAACTAATATTAAAATAAATGGGGAGACACTTGATCTTGTCAAGTCTACCATTTTCTTAGGGCTTAATATTGATGCGGGCTTGCAGTGGGCACCACAAATTGTGGCTCTTGCTGGTAGACTTAGTTCCGCTGCATATGCAGTTCGTATAATAAGGCAGCTTACTGATGAAGCTACAGCTAGGCTTGTTTATTTTAGCTACTTCCATAGTGTTATGTCATATGGTATCATACTGTGGGGTAAAGCAGCAGATATCCAAGCTATTTTTGTCTTGCAAAAACGGGCAATACGTGCCATTTATAAAATGAAGTCGCGTGACTCCTTGAGAGAGCGTTTCAAAGAAATCAATATTCTTACAGTAATATCGCAATATATCTATGAAATATTATTACATACACATAAACACTTGGATAGTTTTATGATAAAAAGTGACGTGCATGGTATTAACACGAGAAATAAACACAAACTAAATATACCAAAATTTCGATTAAAGAAAGTAAGTGGGTCTTTTATGGGGAATTCTGTACGGTTCTATAATAAACTTCCAGAAGGTGCATTTAAACTTCCTATTCGAAGATTTAAATCCTACATAAAGATGAATCTAATTAAAAAAGCGTATTACACTCTTGATGACTATATTAATGATAAAGCCGCGTGGCCTGATGTCGCTCTGCCCCTCGACTGCTAAAATGGAAATTTGCAATATCTGTACTTACCTATTTACATGTTTGTATTAGATTATTATTTATAAGTATAACAAGCGTAGCGTGTGCTGTCTTGCATATTTTTGCTGATGTTTATTTACTTTTGACTACCTCCCTAAGGTTTTTAAGTTCTCATTTACTATGTATCAGCAACTCCTTGCTCCGAGGCACCACACAGGCGCTTCTCACCTAGTGGTAAGACGGACCATTTATGTAAGCCAAGCCGAGTTTGTTGCCTGATTCTTCTAGGCTTGGTCGCGTTGGAACAGGAGTAATTTAATTTTATATAAGACGATTCAAAATGATCCTTGTGATTTCAATGAATAAAGTTCTTTTTGACTTTGACTTTGACTTTGACTTTGACTTTGACATTAACTTCAATTTGATGGTACCCACTAGCGAGATCGATTGTACTAAAATATTGGGCTTTACCTATTTTATCAAAGAGATCAGTAATATTCGGCAATGGGTATTTGTCGTCAACTGTTATTTCATTTAGGCGCCGATAATCGATCACCATCCTAAATTTCTTTTCTCCAGATGCGTCATATTTTTTAGTACGAAGTGGACCGGTGCACTCCAAGGTGAGTGTGAGTCCTGTATAACGTTATCTTCTAAAAGTTTATTTACTTGCTTTTCAATTTCTTGATTTAAGATAGACGGGTGTCGATAAGGTCGAATGTATATCGGGTCTTCATGAGTCGTTCTGATGTTATGTTTCACTTGATTTGTGAAAGACAAGGGTATTTTATCACAATAAAATATATCACGATATTCGTGGCACAAATTGTAAACACTATCACGCTCTTCTATATTTATGTGATTTAGTCGTAATTTTGTCAAATTGTCTTTCAGTACCTCATCAATCATGCAATCATCTTTCACAAAATTTACCACGCATTCCTCATTTTCGAATACCGTTACTTCAAATGGTTCCTTGAAAGTGATAACAGCTTTCACGTCAGTACTATTTTGAATGACTGTTTCCGCAAAGTAGTTCTCACACCTAACAAGGGCATTCGAACGCCTTTCTGAAATTGTATAAAATCTAATATCGCGTCACCATGTTGTAAATTCGTGGGAATCCTTACTCGCGTCTCAGATCTTGGAGCTACATAAATCTCATATGGCGGATTATAAATAATTGGAATTCCCGCGTTGTGTGTTTATAACACTTGGTTTTTCATGTCAATGCTTGCTCCTAATTTTTTAAGAAGGTCAGATCCTATCAAACCGTCATACCTTCCATCAACATCATAAATATAAAATTTATGAGGAAGTGTGCTTTTAAAGGTCTTTAATAATGGTATGTGTATTACTTCACTATGCGTGCTCTGAGCATGAGTGCTGACAACCGTAAATGGCTCGTAGTATCTGAATTCACTAAAAAATTCGGTAGCTTTAGCGGGGCTTATGAATGACCTACTACTTCCGGTATCGATGAGAAACTTTGAATTGATCTCTGGAATTTCAATGTGAGGCAATTTTAAAATACTATTGCAATAATTTAAATTTATTATCTCATTAGGTATATCCTTCGAGGCCCTTCGGTACCTGAAAATTTTCCGGTACAGTTTCCGAACAGATGTTTTCCGGATATGCGGAATTATTTCCGTCATAATTTTGAATGTAGTGACATTCGTTATCGCCTTCGTCATAACCATAGTTGTAACCATAGTTGTAATCAGGGGTGTATTCCTGATCATTGTTGTAATCGGGGGTGTATTCTTGACAAGACGATGGTTCTTCAGTATAATACAGATCGTTTGTAATCATATTTTGCCTTAACGGCGGCGCTGTGCGTATCGTAACATCGATATCCTGCAGCCTAGGTGCCTGTACCTGTTGTTGAGGCATGCCAAATTTATACTGATTTGGCTGAGGTTGGTTCTGAATTCCGAACTTAAAACCTTGCTGTTGAGGGATACCAAATTTATATCCACCGTGTTGGAATGGCGCGCGTTGCGCGGGAGGCTGACCGAAATTACGTTGAGGCAAATTTTAGGGTGCCCCAAATCGAAAACCTTGCGTGGGCGATGCGAATCTATTTGGTTGATAAAAGTTTGGTCTGAAACCACCTTGGTTTTGTGGAATGCCGAATTTGAAATTATTTTGTGGAATGCCAAATTTAAAATTATTATTCGGCACCGAATTAAACGCTGGTTTAAAACCTTGAGCTACTGGTAATGATCTCAAAGCGTTTTGTGAATTTTGTTGATTTGTAAGCTGCACTGAATTTTGTTTTAATAATTTATTTTTCGCATCATACTGAAACTTAAAGTTCACTTCTTCTGTCACAATGCTTAAGGCATTTTCCAAGTTAGAACAACCTTTCAACCGCACAATTCGGATCATGTCTTCAGGTAAATTATACAAGAACACGTTCAGAGCTGTGTTGTTGTAAATAATCATTTTCACTGCCTTGATTCCTTCATCGGTAAGCCTATTTACTTTCGCGAACAAAGAACTTCTAATATTCTGAATTCGATGACAAAACTGAATGTACGTTTCACTTTGTTTAAGCTTTAAAGTTTCAAGCTCAATCGCTATGCACTCTTCTGATCGAGGGTCACCGAAATGTTGCGTAAGCAAGTCTTTTAACCCTTCATATGACGTAATATTAGGGTGGTCGCTAAGTAGAGTCGCAGCTCTACCAGTGAGTTTACTTGACACAGCGTGGAATAAATACAGATTTTGAGCTGTATTTCCTTGAATTTTACTTCCACTAACCACATATTCACATTTTGAAATAAATAAATTTAATAAATTTTCTTCCCCATCATATTTAGGGATGATGGACAAGGTTTCTTTTGGAATGGCTTTGAAATCCATTTTACTTAATTTAATTTACTTACTTAAGTATTAATTATTTTGGATTTTTTAAGCATTTGGTAGCATTTGACAAAAGAAAAGTCTCGATATACGTTATCGAGGCTGGTTCCACGCTACGACCTATCGACACGATTCGAAAATAAAGTCATTATATCGAGATGTCAAATTTATCGACCGACGACCCATGCGGTTGCAGCCCATATGCGCTGATTATAAATGTGGGGCCTTATTTGCCTCAAGTACCTTACAGAAATTAATCAACTTCTCTATTAGCAGTCATATAAATTAGCTGTAACATACGTTTGAATGGGCACTATATCGATGAAATCATTAAGACTACGCGCTGAGCTTAGAAACAATACCATAATCCATAAAAACTGCATAATAATGATGTATTTTTTGAGCAGTGACTGTTCAATATTCTTAAGGCGTGTGTGTAAAATTCCGCAGGCTTTTTGACCAGAATATCAAATTAACTTATCAGACCGCTGCATAATGACCGGAGATTTATTCGCTATTTTTCAATCGTAACTTTTGTTTGCAATCGTAAATGCGAGGAATGAAGGCTCTAAAATTTGATTTTTGCTTACATGCATTGAGCATTTGCATTACACAGAATTCATTAACCGAGGATCAAGCGAACTACTGTGATCTGATGTTCAACTATACCTTTTTCAACGTCTTTCAATAGAATAGTCGTTATCTTTTGAATTGATTTTGTGATGAGTCGTGATAACGGCAGTCTATTGATGACACCGAAATACTCTCTACCACCCTGTATCAGTGTCTCTATGGTCGTTGAGTCACCCTTTATGTTGTGCATGAACGGAAAAATAGGACGCCCAAAAAGTTTTAACCTTCCAACGGCCACTGCGCCTTTTTGTTGTCAGAATGACCCCAAGAGGACCCCAGTTTTCAGGACAGTAAAATTGTATTGTTTCGCGTACAACCTAAGGAGTTATTTCCATAAATGTTGTGTGGATGTGACGGAAAGATAAGGGTTTCTTGTCGAACTATAGAACTCTAAAACTTACAGATATCACTCGAATTTATGCAAAAATTTGTCATTATCATAGATAAGCCAGATCAGTTCGTGACATATAGCCGAATTCCTATGTAACGCATTAACCAATACACGGTAAAACGTATGATAAGTGCATTAACTGAAATTGAAACTTCGAATACGCACGGCCTCTGTGAGGATTACTTATTTGAGGTCAGGCCTGCAATTTTGTGCACATATATTCTCACGTGCGATATCTATTTGTACCACTCGTAAAAATATGTAAGCCTGATAATTATCAGAAGATTCTGCTCATATTTCTGGACCTTTAATAATAAGGTCTTCTAACCGTAGTATTAGAGGTCCGATATCCATATTAGCTGAGGAGAAAATGGTGGACTTTTTGACATCTTTGATGAATCCGACTAACCTATGCTACGCCATTATGATTCAACAATTTTGTTTTAGTTGTTTTAATTATATAATTTAAGTTTTATGTATTAATTTTCTTTTGTCTTTTTCCCGTTATATGGCTAAATTAAAGCAAATGTTGCTTTGTTATATATCGCTTGACGGCTATGACTTTTTAATTACGATTAACCGTGAACAGTGACGAAGATTTAATTATTTTTAGCGATAATATTTTTTTAAAGAAATCTTTAGTCCAAAGCTTTTGCAATAACTAACAAGGGTTGTAAAAAATTATGGGTAGTACTTATATGAAACAAGGGGGCTTTTCTTTAAGATTTGTTATTCCGAGTATTATTGCGAAAACTGAATATTTTTATGACATCCTTTAATAAATTGTACAGATATTGAAAAACCTTCGCTAGTCCTAAAACTTTTGCAGTAACCTAACGAATTTTAGCAAGGGTTGTAAAAAATATGGGTAGGTAATGACAAAAAGGGGACTTTTCTTTAAGATTTGTTATTCCGAGTATTATTGCGAAAACTGAATAGTTTAATAACATCCCTTCAAAATTTGTACAGTTATTGAAAAACTGGAGATACTAAGCGATGTTGTGTCGGATGTTTGTGCGTTCAATTTCTATACACAGCAGCGAGAGAGGAAGATGTTGCGTTTTTAGCATATTTCAATTACTTAACCAAAAAATTATCAGACAATTATTCAATTATGTTGAATAATTTGCGATCGATAACTATAATTAAATTTCAGTAGCGTGTGTGTGGCCTAAATGCGTTTTAGAGCAAAAATTGTTTCCAGTAAACTTTGTTTATTAATCAACATAGTTAAGAAAATGGCAAGTATAGTCAAATGTAATTAATAATTAATACATATATAAATATTCAGCGGTCATAAAACTGTAAATGCTATTTTTTTTATGTTTTGGGTCTAGAATACTGTCATATTTATTAGAGAAAAAACCATTACTTTCTTCTTGACAATTCCCAATAGTTTTGAACATAATATATTATACATGTCTTATTGATTTGTAGTTTTTGTCGTAAAATTTACAACAAATTAATGGCAATTATATATATATATTTTTTTAAGTTGTGATTAACTTGCCTTAGGCCGCTAAAACGGCGATAAGGGTTGTAAATAGTACAGATGTCATATTTCACTTTATTTTTGATGTATTGAGGATTACTGGTGGACACTTCGATACTTCCTGCCACCGTGCAGGCAGTTTATTGAACGAGCGAAGCGAGTTCTCTGAGTCAAGTTGGAAGAATCAGCGTTTGTATGTATGTATGTATGTATGTTTGTCCGATGAAAACTTCCAAACCGTTAATCCGATCTTCATTAAATTTGGTAAGGGGGTAGATAGTATTGGTACAATTTGTAGGTAAGGTTATGAGCTATATCAGTGAAGGGGTTGCTGAGTTATTGGGGTCCAAGAGGGGGTAAAAAAAATAAAAGTGAGACAGTCAGATCAAGTGGGGTGTCTAATGAAAGCGCTTTGGTTGGACATTTCAAAACTGTTTTTAATAAGTATTTAGCCTTAGTAGTTTTTGAGATATTAGGGAAAATAAAAAACGTAAAAATCTAAAATTCTAGGGTACTTCCAGCAATCCCACAATGCTGAAATTTGGTATGCTTGTGGCTTTTGTGTCACAACTACAGGGAAAAGTCTGAAACTGAAGAATTTAGAAACATAAAAACAGAAACCAATATAACATCCATTGTTGACCTCCCATTTCTAGGAATTTGAATGACGCAGGAGTTCTATGGTTTTCGTCAAAAGGACGTTATCAATTAATTCGTCAGGTACTTGATATAGGTACTAACAGGTATGCAGTATTACGCCCCGTGGCTACCTATTCAAAGGTTATTTCGATGATATGTAGGAAATTAGAGTTGTTACTCATAGATCCTGTACTGTACTGGTAGACCTCGAGGTGAAATTTTTCAAAAATATTAATAGAAAAATGGAAATTACTTGGTTAAGTAGTCGGGCTGATAAAGGTGTTATCGCGAGGTCTCAGTCTAGGATACTACACATCCACTTCTTGGGCAGTGCGTTTTCAATGGCCTATCGCGTCATCGACGTGATATTAACCCTGTAACGCCGAAGTGCCTTCGGATTTCAGTGGCCATTTCGGCTCCTCTACAAACATTACTCTTTTTCTTGTTCAAATTTCTAACTATTGTAACTTGTATAAAGTTAGTGCCTTGAAGTTACTTTAAATATCCTCCCGCCTATTCCTATTCCTGCCGCCAAGCAGTAGTACTCGCATTGCTGTGTTTCGGTTTGAAAAGTAACGGGTGCCGGTGAAATTACAGGCACATGAGACTTTTCATCTTTATGTCTCAGGGTAGGCAGCGCGCGTGTGATGCCTCTGGTGATGCAGGCGCCCATAGGCTATGGTAAATACTTTCCTTCAGGTATGTCGTATGCTTGTTTGCTTGCCATGTAAGTAGTATAAAAAAACTGTGTACAACAAAGGTAATATTTGGAATAGTTGTGAAATAAAACTGTATTTTCTGAAAAAACTACATCCAGATACCATATTTATCAAGTTATTCAAATAATACTCATATTAAGCCAATTTTAAGTTATCCTTAGTTGAAATAAAAATAAATAGATACTTTATAATAAGATTCAAGCTGTACTTATCCTAGTTAGACAGAAAAACAAACAACACAATGTTATGGTATAACAAACAAAATACTAGTCTGAAATCATATTTCTGATGAAAAGGTGTATTTACTTATTTTAATGTACGGTGATCTTAGAAAAGGTAAGTAATGGTAGTTTCCTTTTGTAATTTTTTTAAAAAGGTTTGATAATATTTGTTTCATGTCCTCGTACTAGCCTGCCTGTAAGTACCTACCTACAAGAGGAAATTAATATAATATAATTTAAGAGATTTAATATTACTTTAAATATCTGCTCTGGAACAAAAAATACATTCTCACAATTTTTGTATTATACCTTAGCTGAAACACGGGTAGCATGGGCTGAATCACAGAGTTTGAGGTACTTAGATAGGAAAGGCCGGAATGAAATATCATTTTAGAAAATTTACGACTATTCCCCAGGTACTTTACTATTTTCCTGCTGACGTTACAAACCACGATAATTTCAATTCTAAAAGAAGTTTTAGTTTAGGTTTTTGAACATAATATGTACTATGTAAGTAAACTTTAGCTATACGTTAGGTAATCCCGCGTCGTCATCATCAGAAACGTTGTCTTTACATTATGACTTGTTTCCTTATAACAAGTAGGTAAAGTTATTAAATTTTGATAAACGAATTTAATTAAATCAAGCTATGTATCAAAATCATAAACAAAGACATTCTTATAAAGGATTTTAAATAATTTAAATTTTTATTTGGCGTGATAAATTTAGAATACAGAAATTGGATTTAGAATTTAAAAAAAATAAAGTAACAAATCTTACTGGTATTGATTTACCAAAACTAAGTAATCACAACACAAAGTCTTTTTAGCCATATCAGATCATTTTGATTGAAAATCATCCCTTAGCATTGGAATTGTTAAGCGGGCATCGATCGAATAGGCAAATCAGCTGAACAATGCATGATAACACTTCGAAGAGATGATGTAAATTATTAGGGCATTTGTCATAATAGCCATTGATAAGATCCAAAATAAATAATAAAAGTAACGGGTCACGATAAAAATATTAGTAACGTCTTTGAACGTTGTGTTACACGCAAGTACCTACCCTAGTAGGGTATAAAACTAAATAGTTTGGGCTGCTGAGGCCTCATTTTAGTACACATTTCAAACAGTCTTGATCTATTTTGAGGTTTTTTTACATTTCACCATCTCTAGATTCAGTGTCGGCTTTACCTAAATCTGGGCTCATACTCATACTTTACAGGAAACCCTAAATGAAAATCCTAAATCTCCAAATTCCAACTGGAAACGGAAAACTATAACGGATATTTTTTTGCATATTTTCTTCAACAATCTCTAAAAATGAAAATTCAAAAATTATAAAAAAAAATTGTATTGCTCATAACAGGGAAACCCTCCAAAATAACTTCTCATTTATTTGATAAATCAAATAAAACATCTGACACAAGTTTATTTTTTAATTTTGTAGTTTACCCCTCATTTGCCCCGCAAAGTGAACCCCCGAAATCAGAAATCGTTTAATTTACGCTATACCACGCTATACGCGCTTAAGTCGTAACTCTGTATTACCAAATTTCAATTATTTCGTTCCAGTAGCTTCGGAGAAAGTAAGCTGTAACAGACAGACAGATGAGCGATCCTAAAATGGTTCCGTTGGTACCTACCTTTGAGATACGGAACCCTAACCCTTCAGAAGTTTAGAACTCCCACAACTCCTTTATGAACCCCTAAAGACCCCTACAACCACTGAAAACCCGTACATCCTCTGAAAACCCCGTAATCCCCCACGAAATCTGGAAAAGTAAGGAACTTGAGAATAGTGGGCTATTTATGTACTCCTAAACATCATCTTCATCAGCCGGTAGACATCCAATGCTGGATGAGGCCTCCCCTCCCTCATAGCATACTCTTTTTATTATATCTATTTATTATAAATGTCTATATTTATAATAAGATATTTAAATCTATTTAAGGATGGCTACACTCGTAATGATACAGTTCTACAGCGTGGTCCTTGATAAAGTGAACAAACAAAAGTGAAACACTATTTCTGAACTATTTTTTTAGAGCTACTTAGAAATACAGGCTATGACTTTGTACCTAATTAGCGAAAGTTTCAAGGAGCACAGCACCATGAGAAGAAATAAGTTGCACTTACTGCCTACGTAATCGATAACTCTAAAAGCGAAACGAAACAGCACTGCCTCATTCTCAGGATTTCCAAATCTAATTTTAATCTTTAGCTTTGTAATGCATATGAATGTTCTTTTTGGCTTCCAGCCTTCTATGTGTAATTATATGTGTTATTATATCTATGTCTCTTCCTTGAAAGTATTTAAAAAAATTCAACACCTTCAGGGGATACAAGCCGATGTATTAGGTTGTACAAAAAAAAATATTCCTTTCATAACCACGAGCCAAATTAATCTTACACAAACGCGATAGGGCATATTTTAAATTGAAATTCGATGCAATTTTGAAGTCTGCTGGCTGTCAAATGTTATTTTTTTTTTGGTACTGTATTCTATGGTAATACCTATATAAATAAGTCACATTATGTAGTGGCACGTAGTACTTATTAAAACTAACACTGATTTACCAATTTATGAGCAAATCAATTTATTTATTTATACTAAATTTAGTTCTACTTATTTCTACACAAATTAATTAAGAGAATAACGGATTTGCCAATTTATGTGCAAATCAATCTGCCTATTTAAGTAATTTGCACTTCACTTAATTCTACTTATTACTACACAAATTAATTACGAGAATGACGGATTTGCCTATTTATGTGCAAACCAGTTTGCCAATTTATGTGCAAACAAAATTAGATAAACGCAATTAATAAGCTCGACGATTTATGTTCGAGAGGAAATGTGGAAAAGACACAGGAATATAAAAACAGGAAGTAAAAAGGTTTACTCACAAGCTGCTCGATCCCATGTCCTCCTGAGCCGTATTTCACCACCTTTCACACGCGTTCACCGTTATAGAGTCGTATTTATTTGGTTAGGTTCTTTGCGCTCCGCATAGAGTCGGTTTTCGTACGAAACGCTACCTTCTCGAGAGACCGATTTTGGGGTTTTCACGAGTGCAGGTTTCGGGAAAATCGCGGAAAATCCACGAGGCTGCGCCAGACTTGTACGGGGAAACCGTGGAAAGCTTTTTAAAAAGACAAATTTTATCATTGAAGTTAAATGATTTTAATTATAAAGTGTTTTACAAGTGGTGGCTTAATAATGACTGCCTTTACTCAAGCCTAAACGTACCATGGTCCAGACGCAACGTCATCAATTATGCACCTGCATACGTGCGTGGGCGCTTATACAATCTAGAGAGGAAATGCTTACTCTGCATTAAAGATGGCCCGATGAGTGGACGATGGTAACATAACTAGATTATCAATAATCTCTAAAGCGTCTGTTTTGATAAACTTTTGTTAAACTTTTGCTAAGTTTGATAAACTTTGGAGTAGAATCACTATCGTTTGTAATTTTTTATCAACATGAATATTGCAATAAAATTTACTGAAAATCACAGCACCAAACACGCTGTTCACATTCTTTGTAAACGCACCTTTTTCTTTTTTTTTGAGTTCTGCTGATGGTGGCCATTTCGAATTTCGAACAAACCTCTTTACAATGCCATATGGGCATTTTTTTACTGAGTTTTCCACGAGTCTCCACACGAATTTGTCGTTCCAAATTCAAACCACTTTAATCCCTAGGAGTTTCATACAACTTTATATCCCTAGAGAGACAATGCTTTACTTTACGTTGAGGTTGCATGATTTGTAATTGGACATTGTCGAGCAGGTGGTGTGAAAATAATTTTATTCATTGAAATCACAAGGATCATTTTGAATCGTCTTATAAACTAAAATTACTCCTGTTCCAACGCGACCAAGCCTAGAAGAATCAGGCAACAAACACGGCTTGGCTTACATAATGGGCCGTCTTACCACTAGGTGAGAAGCGCCTGTGTTCGCTGTTTCGTTGACCATTTAGAGGTCCTTCTTCATGAGCACTGACCACGACCACGCTCGAAGGTCGTGAGACGGGAACTGATGTTGGTCGGTGCTCATGAGCGAAAGACCAATAAATGATCAAGGGTACGTCAGCACGAGAATAGTAAAGTAAGTGATGTAGTTGTAATTTTTCTAAAAATAATATAATCCTCAATAATTTTAGCAAAATATTATTGAACGAGCGAAGCGAGTTCTCTGAGTCAAGTTGGAAGAATCGGTGTTTGTATGTATGTATGTATGTATGTATGTTTGTCCGATGAAAACTTCCAAACCGTTAATCTGATCTTCATGAAATTTGGTATGGGGATAGATAATATTGGTACAATTTGTAGGTAAGGTTATGAGCTATATCGATCAGGGGGTTGCTGAGATATTGGAGTCCAAGAGGGGGTAAAAAAAATAAAAGTGAGACAGTCAGATCAAGTGTAGTGTCTAATGAAAGCGCTTTGGTTGGACATTTCAAAATTGTTTTTAATAATTATTTAGCCTTAATAGTTTTCGAGATATTAGGAAAAATAAAAAACGTAAAAACCCAAAATTCTAGGGTACTTCCAGCAATCCCACAAGGCTGAAATTTGGTATGCTTGTGGCTTTTGTGTCACAACTACAGGGAAAAGGCTGAAATTGAAGAATTTAGAAACATGTACTCCATAAAACACTAACCAATATAACATCTATTGTTGACCTCCCATTTCTGAGAATTTGAATGACGTTGGAGTTCTATGGTTTCATCAAAAGGACGTTATCAATTAATTCGTCAGGTACTTGATATAGGTACTAACAGGAATGTAGTATAATTACGCCCCGTTGCTTAGCCCTATTCAAAGGTTATTTCGATGATGTGTAGGAAATTAGAGTAAAATAAGAAATAGGTACGGTGGTAGTACTTCCCCGGACGAACTCTTTCCCAAGAAGTTCTACTACTAACAAAACCATCTATTATTTATGAACCAATGTTTCTTCAACATTGATTAGGAGAGTGAATCACGGAGAATAAATAATTATCGCTGGTAGGAGTTGTTGAAACTCAATTATTTATGGGCAATTTAACACCCAGCCGTTTTGTGGTCTAAGTGATAGCGGATTTAGATAACATTTCATTCAAGATGTAAGTCATCAGTTAGTGTTGCCAGTGATCACTTATGGCACTAAGGTTGAGATAAATAGACGTAGCTTAGTCCGTACTAATGCTTAGAACTGTCCTTGTCACACAAATGTTAAAACACGCGTGCTAGAGAGTGACAAGAACAATGCAAAGCATAAGTACGTGCTAAGTAACGTCTATTTATCTCAACCTGAGACGTGCTCGCTACTCGGCCGTATAAACAAGCTCAAAGCCACGCAGCGGGCTAAGGATTGAGCTATGCTAAGGGTTTCACTACGTGATAGAATCTGAAACGAGGAAATCCTTAGAACCTAGATCACCATAGCTCTCAGAATACGCAAGTTGAAGTGGCAATGGGCAGGTCATGTAGCTCACAGAACTGATTACCGTTGGGGAATAAAATTTCTCGAGTGGTGACCACAAACCGGATGACGCGGTAGACGAAGGCCACTCCACTCAATGGACTAAATATATATGTATACAAACGTTGCAGGAAGTCGGTGGATGGTCGCGACTCAAGACCGTTCGTCGTGACTTCGTGACATTCTAAGGGGAGGTCTATGTTCTAGTGGACTTCTACAGGCTGATGATGATGATGATGATGAAGTTCAGTCTCGTCACTACCGCTGGATGACTTCATATCATAATCATCAGACAGTATGCAACTCAGCGTTGGGTGTTAACACATCCAACATTTTATGCTGAGCTGAACGCCATTTTGGCATTCCTACAGACACATATTATGAGCCGATTTATTAAAACTTCTACATGTAACTTTCGTTTGTTTGTATGTATTGTATCTGGTATCGGCATTGTGTGTCGTTTTTGTGCAAAATAAACGTTTTTCTTTCTTTCTTTTCTTTCTTTTTCTTTCAACTCAGTATCACTACTCTTGACAGGCGGAGTGGCGATAATACAGTATTGCTGTGAAGCACTCAGATGGATGCTACTGCCCATCCCCTGGTGTAATTCTTTAGTCGGCTATTACGACATCCACGGGAGAACAAAAGGGGTGATTATTCTTAGGCCGGACGAACTACGGCTAATATCTAATGTACCTACATATAATAATTTCACCGTAGAAACTTGAATAACACACATATTGTTATTATAGGTATTAGTTAACATTATTATTATTAATAATGAAACAAACACTGCTATCTGATTCTTTGTTAAGTAATCACTGACTTGATGAGCGATCAAGTTTTTGTTTTCAATTCGTAACATAAACACAGGTATCTTATTTAACCAAAATAAATCGTTATTCGAATTCAATTCCAATGTGTTTATGTTTATACAAATGGCATATAAGACAGGTCATCACGCTTGACGGCTGAATAGTGATTCGAGTTTGCTTCCGTTTGCATTGAAATAGGATTCTATTAGTTCGCTTTTCATTAATGCTTGATTGATTTTACTAATAAAAGATTCTGATCATTAGAAAAAAAAGAAGACATTTATATAAAATAAATAGTATGCAACAACATAATATACAAATAACTTTTCATTTAAAAAACCGACTTCCACCATTGTATTCGACTAAATAATTTTGGATGAAAAAAAATTTATGAAAGAACCATAGTGGTGAAAGGATTATGATACTTTCTGAATGCAAATGCTTGGTGTCTTGCTGAAAATATCTAAATCGCCATATGTATGCCTACAATATTTGAGGAGTTCCCTCAATTCCTCATGGATCCCATCATCAGAACTGCATTCTGATAAAAATTAGGACCAATCTGGAAGTATATCTATTCAAATAAAAAAAGAATTTTTCAAATCGGTTCATAAACGCCGGAGACATGCGGTAACAAACATAAAAAAAAAAAAAAATACAACCGAATTGAGAACCTCCTCCTTTTTTGGGAAGTCGGTTAAAAAGAAAACAGTACACAACAACACAATATAAAAAAAACATGAGACAAATTAAGTGCATGAGGAACACTGCCATGTAGGTACATGGTTCTACGAAAAGCCATGAGCTCAGCAAGTGCTGTGAATGAATTCCAAATTTTCAGCACAAGGCTCTAGGTGAAGTTTGAACAAAACAAAAACAGTAAAAATAAAAGTTATGAAGAAAAAAAAACATGTGTATTCGATTCTGTTGAAGTGGGAATAAAGTAGGTGTATGAAGGAAACAGCGCAGCTATTACAGATATAGAGGTTTCCTTCATCACCTGTAGAAGTCCGCTGCTGGACCTCCCCCCCTAGATTGTCACGACAAGCGGCCTTAAACCGCCTCCTTTCATCGGTTTCCTGCTACTTTTGCAATAGCAGAAGATGATTTTGATGGAGGGTTCCCAACGAGTAACACCCAAACGAGTAAAACTGTTACGCGTTGGGAATTTTTGTCCCATCGAGTAACACTATGGCCTGGGTGTAACTCGTTGGGAATATTCCTTATAAAAAAAATCCCAACGAGTAACAGTGTTACTCGATAGGAAAAAGTTCCTAACGAGTTACACTTGAACAGGTGTATTGAAAGATAAAGTTAAAAAAATTAAGTCGCTGTTTGCTTTGGCTAATACCACGCCCCGTTGAAACAAAACAGAGCATTTTGTAACACCTGTGTCGGCGCTAGCACTCGATATTATTCAGAAGATATCAATAAACCACCCAAGAGTTTGGTTTGAATAATAATTATTAACTTCTCGAATAACTTCCGAAAGTTATCAGCCAGGTGGTAATTTTGCCATTTCGGTTTTGATTATTCGCCACCCGTTAAGCGCAACACACACAGAGCGCGGACGCGGGTCGGGCGCGGGTCGGGCGCGTGCACGCGCTGATCATTGTCTTCACACACAGCGCGGGCGCGGCTCAGGCGCGGGTCGGCGCGTTGAGAGTAAATGACCGACCCGCGCCCGTCCCGCGCACGCATTCTTTGTGTTGTCTTCCATATAAATTCAATGGAATACGCTCGCGCCCAACCCGCTAGCCCCGCGCGCTGTCTGTAGTGGCGGGCGAAGGGCGCGGCTCCCGCGAGTCACCCGACCCGCGCCCTTCCCGCGCACGCGTTCTGTGTCTTCCACTCTTCCATATAAATTCAACGGAATACACCCGCGCCCGACCTGCTCACGACCTGCGTACGACCCGCACCCGCGCTTTGTGTGTGTTGCGCTTAGTACTTACCAATATACTTAATAAGCATATTCCCGCGGCTTCACCCACGTGGAACTAAGAGTAACTAGGTATTTATACACGGATATTTTAGAGATAGATGATTTAAACGTAAAGTTCGGACCGCTTACGAGCCCAAGTGTAGAATAGAATAGAATATTCATTATTGCACAAAAAACAAATCATGTGCATAGGCGAACTTAATGCTAGGAAGCAATTTCTTCCAGCTAACCTTAAGTTTACTTATATATCGAACTTTGGTAAATCCAACTTGAATTCTAAAGCAGATGAGTTGTTTTCAAAAACCCTAGAGCTATCTTTCGTTCTTCTTAAACCAGTGCAGCCCTCACAGACATACCTTGACAGGATGTTTACATAAATTATAAATTAAATGTATTCTCTGTCATACTTTAAACGTGGAAGTAGTACCTACTTATGTTAAAAAGTAGTTGTCTCTTTCGACATTCATTGATATCGTTTTAATACTGAAAAATAAACATAACGTATTTTTATACTCACTATAAACTAGTGGTTCGCCCCGAACTGAGACCTCGCGATGACACCTTTGTCAGCCTGACTACTTCAGTGGGGAAGAAAGGGTTATTAAGTATTTCAACGGCTATGTAAGCATGTTTGTATGGATGATCCATCAGAAATCTAAAACTACCGAGTCAATTTCTCTACCGTGACTGCCGTGACAGAGATTTTGTATTTAACTGATTTCTAAAAACATTTACTGAGATACAAAATTTTTACCAATAGGACTAAGCAACGGGGCGTTCATACTACGTACCTGTTAGTATATCAAGTACCTAACGAATTAATTGGTAACATCCTTTTGCCGAAATCATAGAACTCCAACGTCATTCAAATTCCTAGAAATGGGAGTTCAACAACGGATGTTATATTGGTTATTGTTTTATAGGGTACATGTCTCGAAATTCTTCAATTTCAGACTTTTTCCTGTAGTTGTGACACAAAAGCCACAAGCATACCAAATTTCAGCATCATGGGATTGCTAGAAGTACTCTAGAATTTTTGATTTTTACGTTTTTTATTTTCCCTAATATCTCAGAAACTACTTAGTCTAAATACTTATTAAAAACAATTATGAAATATCCACTCAAAGTGCTTTCATTAGACACCCCACTTGATCTGACTGTCGGACTTTTATTTTTTTTACCCCCTCTTGGACCCCAATATCTCATCAACCCCCCGACCGATATAGCTTACCTTACCTACAAATTGTACCAATACTATCTACCTTTTACGATTGGATTAACGGTTGGGAAGTTCTCATCGGACAAACATACATACATACATACATACAAACAAACGCCGATTCTTCCAAGTTGACTTAGAGAACTCGCTTCACTCGTTCAATAATAAAATAATATCATAACATTTTTGGTGTTATACTTTCTATAAATTGACACCTCCAAGAATTATAACTTTGAATATAATTTTACTTTACAAACAATTTCCAAAAGTTATTCCGCCTCATTTTGCAACAAGCTGTTTTTGTTCCGGTTTGAAAGACGAGATGAAATAAGATGAGTATAAGATTCGTCTTGTACCGTGCGCCTATTAATTTTTACAAAACTTAAGCACGACTCGAGCTTCAAGCATAGATTATAAAAAAATCTGTGAAAAACTTTGCATAGTTCTGGAATACGTGTGTAATTTTTTTGCGTATTCACATTACCTAGGAATTTACAACTAAAACTTTTGTCTGTTTGTTTGAATGTAATCCGTGATTTCAAGTCAAAGCGGCTGAGGACTGAGGGTACACAGGGGTACACAGATTAAACCTAGAGCGGTTTCGCACTACGTCCGATCCGAATCCGATCTGAACCCGCGTGAAAATACGGTCCGGAGTAGTCGTAGAACATTTCTATGGTAGTTTACGCACTAGATCCAGCTTCCGTCATCGGACTTCTCTATAGATCTGAATTTTCACGGATACGGATCGGACTCGGATCGGACGTAGGTATTGCGAAACCGCTCTAAGGCCCAATTCTCGTAATAAAAATAAGTCAAAATATAGTTCGAATCACTTTCCTAACTAGTGTTGATGTCTTAAATGTCAGAATTATTTACATCGAAATGTGTTTTAATCGAACCTATAGATAGATAGTTTTTTCAATAATACTAGCTTAAATTGATGAAATTATAGTCATAGTCATAGTAATTTATTTGTCAGAATGTAGGCACTAACGTGATGTAGATTTCAAACAATTATAACAGATCCATTACACTCTTATCACGTGTGTAGTAACATTTCTCAAGCAGAAGTGTCTTTTGGGGGTTCTCTTTACTCTTTCCAATTATATATTATATCTATCCTACTCTATTATAGTCACTGTAAAACGAAAATACACTAAATAGTTATTATGAGGGAGCAGAATACTAACTTTCTGTTAATTTATAATTGTATTCTGTTTCGATTTGGGCAATTTTCAGTGTAGTTTTTAAATAATTAAGAGAATTGGGCCTCTGGACTAAATCATGTTTAAACCGAAATAGCACCGCGGGTGACCTTAGAAATGTATAAAGCCAATCTACAGACTTAGTCAAGTCCTACGATCTCCAGGTTCAGATAAAGTACAAGAATGAGCTCGTTAATGCGGATTTCTGGCCAGCTGGCATTGTTTACCGACGCTAAAGGGAAGCGGTATCGAATCTAAAACTCCCAAAAGATGCAGTGTAAGTTTTAAGAATTAAATATATAATAATATGATAGTCTTTAGGGTATTATTGTTAAGGTATAATTTTATTATACATTTCCCATGTACCCTGAAATAAATACATTATTATTAATCCCTTCGAGTGTAGATTCCAAGTCCGATAAGTGGGAACGTTATAGCTGATTATGCTAAGTTTCATCTACCTGTACTTTCCTGTGAAACGTTCAAAGCCTTTAAAATACCTAGATACATAATACATTGTAAGTGTACAATATTACAAAAAAAAACAATGTTTTCAATAGTTTACTGGCCTCTTTCCCCACTCTACTGACCCCATCAATTTGTCATGAACCCTACAATGTTTTATCAATTAAATCGCGATCAAAAAACTTTCAGTAAAAAGTCGGTAAAAACCCCTTGAAGGTTTCAAGCTCATGTACCTACAATTAGCGATGAAATTGACTGAACAATTGAAAGCCATTGATAACGGCATGCCGCGCTTTGTATAATTCAAAGCAGCGACGACCACCTGGCGGTATCGATTGATACCGAAGACCTTGCTATGCAACTTGCATCTGTTACGCAAACATACAGGCTGCCCCAACATTGGTACATAGTAATAAAGTAATAAGGTATCTGAAAATACAGATTTACCTACGTATTTTTTAGGGTTCTTTACCCAAAGGGTAAAACGAACCCTAAGGCTCCGCTGTCCGTCCGTCCGTCCGTCCGTCTATTACCAGGCTGTATCTCATGAACCGTGATAGTAAGACAGTTGAAATTTTCACAGACGATGTATTTATGTAGCTGCTATAACAACAAATAATAAAAATAAAAAAGATTAAAATAAATATTTAGGGGGCTCCCATACAACAAACGTGATTTTATTGCCGTTTTTTTTTTGCCTTCGTGCGCGAGTCTGACTCGCTCTTGGCTGGTTTTTAAATACTGTGCAATTCACTCTTATTATAACATAAAACCCAACAGTCACATACATAGTCAGGAACTACGAGTACCATGGTATCATAACCCACCCTGACCGGAACAAATATTTGTAGATCATACAAATATTTGCCCCGAAGCGGGAATCGAACCCGTAATCTGTTGCATCTCAGCCGGCTACTCGCCCACTGCACCACGGAGGTCGTCAATACATTGTTTCTTGAAGTTGGAGTCTTAAGAAAATTTTGGATGTGGGATGCAAACCCATTAACAATAAAATTTACATGCCGAGCATAACATTTGAAACAAAATATTATTTCAGTCTCAGGGCCTTATTCATAATAATTTTTTAAATCTATTTTAGTTAAAATATGTTTTGTCTTGTTCTATCTGATGTAAAATGTCATACGTCAAAACAAGACAAACCATATTTTAACTATAATAGGTTTAAAAAATGATTATTAATAAGGTTTAGCTTGGGTACTAAAGGTGTACCATGTACAGATGAGGAAGTTCCTTTTACTTGTTTCTGTATCATACCAAACATTTGTAGGTAGCATATACAATAGTCAAAGTCAAAGTCAAAAAGAATTTTATTCATTGAAATCACAAGGATCATTTTGAATTGTCTTATAAACTAAAATTATTCCTGTTCTACTAAACAGAAGAACTAAAACTAAATAGAAGTTACAAAAATGTCTTAATTTAATCATGGGCGTTCATATTTAGTTTAAGGACCGTTAACATTAATATTTTACGTTTACACACCTGTAATTCCTCGAATCCCCTTATTTCACTTCTCTTAACACCGAGGGATAATCCTGCTCACACCAGGGTAATTACCTTAAGAATTCGGCGCCCGATTACAGCCGGGGAATGACAATTAGGTTCGACATACGGTGCTCGAGATTGGACGGTGATAAGCATTATAAAAGGGAGCTAGAGTTGTGCAAGTGAGAGATAACATAATCTATATCCATAGATAGGATTAAGTTAATAAAAGGTAATTTTATAATTTCACTATGGTCGGAAAATTAAATAAACGCACTTATCATTGATATAGAATAAGATAAGAAGAATAAGATGATGGAATAGATAAATGGAAACAATCTAGAAGTGTATTCTTTTAAATAAAATTTTCCAAATCGGTTTTTAAACAACGGAGATAGGTAAAAAACAAAAAAAATACGAATTGAGAACCTCCTTTTTTAGGATTCCGTACCCAAAGGGTAAAACGGACCCTATTTCTAAGGCTTCACTGTCTGTCCGTCCGTCCGTCCGTCCATCCGTATGTCACCAGGCTGTATCTCATGAATCGTGATAGTTAGACAGTTGAAATTTTCACAGATGATTTATGTTGCCGCTATAACAAAAACAAATGGTACGGAACCCTTCGTGCGCGAGTCCAACTCGCACTTGGCAAGTTTAAAAAAAAACTTCATTGTACACCTTAAGGTAATAAAATATATAAACAACTTAACATGTTTATTAATGGACGCTTAGAAGCGATTTCTTCCAGAATTTTTTTACAGAAACCAGAATTGTAAAAATTGCCTCTAAACAATAGCTGAGCTAGATAATTAAGTCTGTCGTCCACTTAGAGCAACACAATGCCGAGCCACTCGAGACACAACGACACCTATAGAATATTATAGCATATTTTTATGTTGGAGCATGCGGACGGCGTCATGGAATTTTGTTATGAGAAAAATCTTGCTCAGCGGTGTTGAGTTTCGAAAGCAATCACTACAATGCGACACCCACACGTTGCCAGCGTCTGATTTCCCCGATAAATACAATCTAGGAGTCTTCAAATTGAAAGTATCTTCTGGACAAGCGTGCAACATCTCCGATTATATGTCACTTTCCGTTAGATAAGATTTAACAAAGTAAAAACTCCGTCTTCATATTTTCATCGACTTCGAAAACAGGAAGAGATTCTTTATTTGACTGTATGTTTTTGTATGTTTGTTACGCGATTACTTCGCCAATTATAAATTGATTGTGATCATTCCTTTTTGTCTTATAATTCATACCACGAGCTTAGCCAGGTTTTAGTATCGAGGGGTTAGGGGGTTCAAGAAAATAAAACGAAATTATTTGCATTTAAGAAGTGTGAACAACAAAAAACTTTTTGACTCAAAATAACTTTTATCAATTTATATTTATGTAATAATTTCAACACCACGCTTCTCCTTATTTCAATAATTTGATAATAATGTAAACATTTTAAATATTATTACATAAATTTTATCTAAATTGATTCAGTCCTTTTTGATGGAAGTCGGTTTTTGTGTTTTTTTTTTTCAAATAATTGTCTTTGTTGATACTTCCTGTCAGAAAAAATACTTCACGGATCGTTTCGGGTCTGGGTGTTAAGGTACCATGGTTCTCGTAGTTCCTGATACCCACGACACAGGGAATCCTAGTGTATAGGATCATGACAACGTAATATGTGACTGTTGGGTGTTATATATGTTACTGAGAGCTGATTCTAAGTTTTGACAAGCAATTGACACGGACGTATAAGTGTAGTGTAACACGGCCTTTTGTATAGAAAATGAGGTTCACAGAGTGTACGCAAGGGGCACTCATCGGTGTCGCCATACAAAAATACACACTACACTATACCAGACGACCGTGTCATTTGCTTGTCAAAATTCAGAATCAGCTCTCTGTAGTGTAGAAAATTTACCTAGGAATGTTTTAGTGTACCTATATAACAAACATTTAAGATTCCGTTTGGACGGAGATGTGGGGAACATGCTAGTTAATTACTAAAATAGCCAAGCTAGATACGCAAGAGGCAGCACAATACTCCCGGAGCCACTTAAAACACAAAGCACACTTCACAGACGCCTAGTATATAGCACACTCTGAAGGCTTTAGGAGTTAGTGGCCTCTAGCAGGTTATATGTAGAAAAGTTGTCAGAAAATACATGACCTATTTTAATTGACAACGTCGTTGCGGGTTCAATTCCCGCTCCGGGACAAATGTTTGTATGATCTGCTAAAATTTGTTCCAGGTCTGGGTGTTATGGAACCATGGTACTCGTAGTTTCTTATACCCACGACACAGGGAATACTAGTGTGGGATCATGACTACGTATGTGACTGTATTATAAAAGCTTTAAACTATTAAGGTTCTCTGTTTTTTACTCAACCTTCGAGGTCGACGAGAAACTGGCCAAGACGCGAGAGGGTGTGGGTTCGATTCCCATATTATGGTGACAAAAATATTAAGCGATATTGCTAGACTTGTTGTAATCAAGTCTAGTAACTTCAACGAAATGTTGCTATTAATTACAAAGCTTGGTACAAACAGATTAAAATCAAACAAAAACTACAGACTTGCAAATAATTGAATAGCTAAATAACTAGTTTAATATTCTCGCAATAATACAATACACAGACAATACAACAATTTATCGTTCTCCATCGAAAGCGAAGCGACGACGACGCTATAAAACCCACTTTATATTCGTAATATCGTCGGCGATATCAAGATAATGATTAATTAATTTTGGTGGCAATCAATTAATATCATCAGGGTCGTAAAGTTTGGCGTCCAGTCAAAGACGTGCGATGCTTATTAGCTAGCTATCTTAACCAACCCCAGACAAAAAACAGTCTGTTGGTCTGTGATTGTTTTACAGGTATAGAAAGGCAGTAATACATTGAAAATACATTATATTCAGTCTTTTATATAGGGGAGAAAATTCATATGTACCTGTAGTTATTGTATTAATATCATACATATTTATATAGGATAGGCCTATGTTCAGCAGTGAACTTGTATAGGCTGATAATGATGATGATGAAGTCTATTAATTTCTACTTAATATTGTCTTAAAAGCAGTGCATCATATTCATTCGCTAAAAGCGTCACTGGTTCTTTCTCGGCCACTATCGAGGTGCCCATATCGAAATGTGGTTTAACCGATGATGACAGAAACAGTGTGGTGAAAGAGTTCAACCCACCTTATATAAGTTCCTTTCATGCAGTTATTTGATCTTTCTGTACATTTCAGTCGTAAATGGTCTTTAAGATTGTATAATACTGTCTAGACCACTACCTAAGTGTCCGAACGCGGCGTATCCTGAGGCAAAATTTGGAACGTGGTTACCGACACGCTGCGATGCAGCTTGTTACACGCCGGATCTATAAAGCGTATCTCGTCCAATCGCAGGACCGCTGGGTCGCGTCATGACGACTGCGTGAGTAATCCCACGAATCCCAATGGACCTCTAGTTTGAACCGCCAATGAGGCTAGGCTCACGTGTACTTTTTATATATGCTTAGCTTGTAATGCAGGTATGTAGTAAATTGTAATACGACAACAAAATCTCTTTAAATCAATTATGAGTCGTTCCCTATCCCGAACAGATACATATATCACATCTAAACTGTTTCATTGGCAATCACTGCAAATATTCATATTTATTGAGTTCTGTTCGATCAATGAAACATGTAATAAACCACGCGTAGTGTAAAATTCCGAAGTTTAGTCAACTCAAGACTAGTCACCACTAGTAGATTAAAACGCTCTATCGGTTTTTTTCCTAGGTTAGAGAACTTTTGTACGATGAACCCCTTGAGTTTTGATTTACTGTGCTTTTGTTATTTACATAGCGTTTATGCCCACACCACACAATCTGAAATTTAAACTGGCTTACTCTTACGGCTGCCAAGATGACCCCTGTGATAGGATCCAGACAAATAGACAGGGGGGGCAGACAGGCAGACATACAAACGGACGGTGTACGCTTAGTAATAGGGTCCCGTTTGGCATGTTTTCGGTACGGAACTTTAAGACGCTATATAGGTTCACAAAATGCCTTTAATGAGCTCTAGAATATTTAAGTTTTTGATACGAGTTCTTATAGTTCATAAAAATAAAAAAATTATCTCGTATTTTTAAGCTTTTTATCTAGTGAAATCATAAATTCAATACACAATTTGAATTACTCCACTTGACAAAAAAAAAAATAAACAAAATACCTCCTTTTTCACCTTTTTAAAATTTAAAACTAATTTTAGACTATCTTCCAACAAAAAATTTCGTTGAACCTATAGCGTCTTAAAAACATGCACTATAATTTAACGCTACAAATGTCCGACATATACGCTAGTACATAAACGCCCTTTTTAAAAGGTAGTTAAAAGTTAATAGCTTGATTAGAATAGCTATCGTTTTTCGGCATTGATTTATTCAGAAAGGAAATAAGCATCCATAATTAGAGCCGTTGTAATGTTCCGGTAGGTAGAGAAAATACTTGAACTACGTACTGTAGCAAACAAAGCCAATTCAAATGAATGAGCATTAGATGCACACTCTTTCATTACAAATCGAAACTATCTCAGTGTAACATGACCAAAAAAACCTGCAATCATGCTGCAATGAAGTTCATCTTTCCCGTGCAAATTAAGCATCGCTTTCAATTCGCTCGTCTCCCAGTGAAGCACAATCCTTACCTACCTGTAGCGATTTGAATTATTAAATTCAAGTGGCCCTTAAGAATATTTTCATTGAAATTTAATTATTCGAGCTTGAGAGTCGATGAAAAAATGAAATTGCTCCGTACCCTCCGAGATCGAAATTGAGTTATATTTCAGTTAGAAAAGGTTTATTTTTGGATGGATTTTTTAGTCTTGTTAGTGTAATTGTTGTTCTTTTTTTTGGTTTGATTTGTTTAGTCTGGGTTTAAGGTTTTAATTTAAAACCATTGTTTATATTTCTTTTTCTGATGTAAAAAAACAAGAGGGGTTGAATCTTCAGTTGAAGTTGTATTTTTAGCATTATTGTTGGATTGATACAATACAAATTATTGAACCAGCGAAGCGAGTGCTCTGAGTCAACTTGGCACGAATTGGCATTTTTATGTATGGATGTTTGTATGTGTTTGTATTAAGTAAGTATATCAGTTATCTCGGGGTTATTCCTGAAATCCCTAGTGCCCATTTCTTTGGTTGGACATTTTAAAACTATTTATGTTTTTTTTTATACTATGTCGGTATTGAGATTTACCTGAGCAAAAATGTAAAAAAAATCCTTTAGGGTAGGTACTTCCTATAATCCCACAATATTAAAAGCAATTTGGCATGCTCGTAGCTTTTGTGACAATGACTAGAGGGAAAAGTCCAAAATTGAAAAATTTCGAGATTTTTACCCTGTATAACTTTTCATTTAAAAAACCGACTTTCGCCATTGTATACGACTAAATATTTGGATGAAAAAAAATGATGAAAGGACCATAGTAGTGAAAGGATTATGATACTTCTTGAATGCAAATGCTTGGTTTGTTGCTGAAAATATCAAAATCGCCATATGTATGCCTACAATATTTTTTGGAGTTCCCTCAATTCCTTATGGATTCCATCATCAGAACTGGATTCTGAAAAAAATGGGACCAATCTGGAAGTATATCTATTAAAGTAAAAAAAGAATTTTCCAAATCGGTTCATAAACGCCGGAGATATGCGGTAACAAACATAAAAATAAAAAATAAACTACCGAATTGAGAACCTCCTCCTTTTTTGGTAAGTCGGTTAAAAATGAGAAAACAAATTCAACCTCCATTGTCGGCTGCGGCGCGGCAAGCGAGGAGCTGACTGAGATGCAAGAGGATGCGGGTTTGACTCCCGCTGCGGAACAAATGTTTGTATGATCTGCAAATATTTGTTCCGGACCTGAGTGTTATGGTACTATGATACTCGTAGTTCCTTATTCACACGACACAGAGAATCCTAATGTGGGATCAAGACTACGTATGTGACTGTTAGGTGCTATGTTATAATATTATGTTATGGTTATAGTTTTCCTACACTAAAGGTAGATAGATAGATGGATAGATTATAACTTTATTGTACACCATAAACAAACAACAAAAAAATAAGGATACAAAGTTTCAAATCAGAGGTACACTGGGCGGTCTTATCGCTTAAGAGCGATCTCTTCCAGATAACCTTTGGATGGACAGAATTATTTAACAAACAAGGACGGTGGCGTACATCTTAGTATAATCACAAAAAGACAAGTACCTACACTAAAACAAATTGATTTAATAAACAAAATAATAAATATATTATAAATATATTCTACCAGTATATTATGTATGATACACACAATTATATACCTACATATATATTTTACATAATATATCTACATACAATAATAATACATAATGGTGATATTAGAAGAATGTCAAGATGACGTACAGAGTGATGACAGATAATGTTGAGTGACCATGCTTTTGAAAATAGGAAGAGATTTAGCATGTCGGATCGAAACAGGTAATACATTCCAAAGTTAAGTTAGTAAGGTATCATGATAAGATACACTTACTAGATTTAGTGATGTTGACTGATTTCATAAAAGTAAGTTATCAATGAATTCCTTACACGCACCTACTATATTGGGTAAGTTTAATAAAAAAATAAAAATACTGGACACAACATTATCTAGCCCCAAGCTAAGCAGAGCTTATGTTATGGGTAATACAATACATTACAAAGGTAGATATTTTTTATTATGCATAGAAAATACCCAGAACACCCTGAACAAATATCTGCAGATCGTACAAATATTTGTTCCGAGGCGGGAATCGAACCTGCAACCTCCTGCGTCGCAGGCGAACCTTCGCCCGCCGCGCCACAAAGGTCGATCAATGATCGATGAGAGGTTGATCGATGTATGTCGTTTTTACACCGTTGACTCATCATCATCAGCCTGTAGAAGTCCACTGCTGGATATAGGCCTCCGCCATAGAATGCCACGACGAACGGTCTACACTCTAGAGCCTCCTCCATTCAGCGACTTCCTGCGACCTTTTTAATGATGGTCCATCAAGAGGGGAGCCTTCCTTTACTAATTTCACTGTTGATTAGTCCGATTCAAATGTTTTTTTCGATGCTGTGTAAGGAATGTTCTCAAAATGGTCACGTAAAAATTTTGTTTTTTTGATGTCTTTCATAAATAAGGTAAATAAAGTAGGTCTTCTACATCGCGTGAGTTCGCGAGGTCTCAGTTGGCGAACCACTAGTTATTTATGTTAACGGTAACTCCTAAAACTTTGTTTACTGTTATCAAAATTACTCTGTTATGTGTTGAAAGGTCTGGTGACCTAACTTTACGAAAGTTTACTATAAAAATAAATAGATTAAGTAGGCACTTTTGAAGACACAAACAGCTTTACCATCTAAGCTCTAGAATTTAGCTTTAAGTACTTAGTTTCCATTAAAATAATAAATTTAATAGCTAAAAATTGTTCGAAATAAATCCCTGGCAACTTCACCCATTTTCAGTAAAATTTGGTTTCTTAAGAGCACGTCTACATTCGATTTAAAATGTATTAATTATTTAAAAAAAAACATTTAATAATGCTATCGTATCGAGTATTTTGCCAGAGATATATCAAGATAGCTATATAGCGCGTCTTGTGAAGGTATGAACCTTATAATGTAGATGAGAAATCAGGACCACAATAAATATTATACTTGATAAAGAAGGCAGGTGACTTTTGACACAAGTCTACATGTGATAAAAAAAACCAAATTAATCACACTGGTTGTTTCTTCAAAAAGTATCAGATTATGTCAACATTTTGAATATTTCGGGTTGAACCCCCAGACACCCCCCCCCCCTGGCTACGCCTATTCTGTGAATGGTGATGATGAGATAAAACAGGACCACTAAAGATTTTTAAAAAGTTTTCACCCTCGTTTGCACTCTAAGATATTGTAAACTATTCTCAGTTTTAGCATTTCAACAGGTTTAAATAGATGTTTAAACTAGATTTCAAACCTCAATCGAGCTTGGAGGACGTAACCTTGTTTTGCGGTCAAAAGTGGTGAAGTGGCTATAACATTTAACAGTAATGATGACCCATGACCCATCTAACGCTCGTGTCATGGGAGAGCAGACTAGGGTTATCAGACTAATGAGTCATTCAACTCTGTGGCAAAACTTTAACAATTTTATAGTTTTAGTGAATCCTTAAATATTTTTCTACTTCAAAACCTTTCAAATGACATAGAACATTTATAAAAAATATTTACATTCCATTCGAGTTAATTTATTTTAAAATCTTTGATAACTTTTGTAGTTGAAAATACTAAAAGTTAAAATTTGTGAGTCTTTTTGTCAACGCATTATGTTCTTTTCTATTTTGTTTTTTGTTTTAATTCGTATTTTTAATTTCAATGAGTTGTCTAAAATGTACCCCTTGGGTCATACGCTTTCTTCTAATTATATCCTTTGAGATCAAATTATATCACAATATTATTTGATATACAGAAAAGTTTTTTTTAACACACCTGAGTACCTAATTGTTAAAATATGGCAAATTGTGTGTTGGACCACGCACAGTAAAGAGTTCCGTAGCGGGATGAACGTTCACGGTTAAAATTCAAAGGAAATGGGATATTTTCAGTTACAACATGTTGTAACTGAAAATATCCCATATCTCAAAAACTACACAACATAACATAACAAAATGATCCTTGTGATTTCAATGAATAAAATTATTATTTTATTTGATTTGATTTTAATTTGATTTGTCCAAATTGATTTTCATTGGAAACGTTTTATAACTTAAAACGTTTGTATACATTTAAAAAGACGAAAAACTGGTGTTTATCTTAACATTATCAATACATTTTGATAAATGTTAATTTGTTTTCTTCAGATATTCAATAAACATTTTTTTTATATTTATTCAGACAGTATCATTGCGATCTTATTAATAGCAGCTTTCGATACTCTTTCAACCCTGTCTCGGCCCTGAATGGACTTTATAAGTGTCATGATCTAGGGCATATCCATTATCCACATAATTTCCATTCCATATCTTGACCCCGCATTAGTATTTCCAGAGTATTTCCAGTATCAATTATCTACGCCGTAGACTGTAGCGTCTGTGGTCTAAACCGTAGACCATAGTGTCGTTGGCCTACGCCATAGACCATGGTTAGTGGTCTACGCCGTAGACTGTAGAGTCTGTGGTCTACGCCGTAGACTATAGTGTGGTTGGTCTTCGCCATAAACCATAGTCTGTGGTCAACGCCGTAGACCACAGACTCTACGGTTAGTTTGAATAACTATGTAAACAACAGCGCCTATACTTGATACATTTTTACAGAGTATTGTTTTTGTAGATAGCTATGGTCCTAATGCGGGAATTAAACGCATATCCTGTCGTTTCTCAGTCAAGTAAATTATTCACCTCACTACAGAAGTGAGCGATCGGGAGGTCATAGATGTATTCACTAGAAGAAAAATGTTGAGCTACATGTTTCCCAAGCTGTTGCAAAAATGTATCTCAATATCAACCCATAACATCACTAACACAAAATATGGTTGCACAATTTATGACGTTTATAACCAGTTAGTGGCTCAACATTACGTTGAATACACATTGTGCATAGAAAAAGCCCCTTTGAAAAGCGCTACCCTGGTTCCTCCGCCAATGATTACAAAAGTAAGTATACATAAAACAGCAATAATTTGTTCGGGCGCCTTTCCAAATCCCACACAGGCCCATTAGCGTAACATTAAAGTTTTATAATTCGACAGAACCAATTTGGACGTGGTCCAAACGCATTTTGATCCAGTGGTCCGTTTTTTACCGACTTCACAAAAAAGGAGGAGGTTCTCAATTCGGTTGTATTTTTTTAAAATGTTTGTTACCTCATATCTCCGTCGTTTATAAACCGATTTGGAAAATCCATTTTTCATTTGAATAGATATACTTCTGGTCCCATTCAGAATCCGGTTCTGATGATGGAATCCATGAGGAATTGAGGGAACTCCTCAAATATTGTAGGCATACATATAGCGATTTTGATATTTTCAGCAACAAATCAAGCATTTGCATTCAGAAAGTATCATAACCCTTTCACCACTATGGTTTTTTCATCATTTTTTTTCATCCAGATATTTAGCCGAATACAATTCTGGAAGTCGGTTTTTTAAATGAAAAGTTATGAGTTTAAATACCCATAAAATTAAATATAAAGTCAAACTTGGCAAAGGTGTTGGTACTTACCAGAATTTTGGTGAAGGTAAACACTGTCAGGAAACTGGCATAACCTAAACACAAAACACTCGAAGACATGTCACGTTTGTTTAGGGAGTTTCCTTGTTTTAGTGTCCACTGAATTTATTCACCACTCTGGTTTTTTCACGATCGGTAACCACTGCCAGACAACCGGAATGTTGATCAAGGGTGAAGCAAGGTATGATCCTGAAATGCAAACATAATTTTTTTTGTCTTAACGCCTTTGCTTAAAGTTTAAAATCGCATGTCATATTTGACGATGGAACTGGTTTGCACTTCAGACTGTATTAATTTTGAGAATTTTATTGAATTAATCAAAATACCCAAATCATAGAAAAAAAACATGCGGTTAGAACTTTAAAATACAAATCAAAATTAAGAGCATTTGAATGCCAAAGCTTTTTAAGGGTGGTCATATATGCAATTTTTATTTGCAATCCCAGACTTTTTTAAAATATGGTTTGGTTACAACTATTACTAGTTTATTGTTCTACCTACACAATTTCATGCATCTGATTATTTAATCTCGTCACGTGGGTGTTCAAAATAGTACTTTTGAGATCAGTCCTCGCCTTAAAACAGAGCCGGTCATACGAAGAAACCTTTCACGGACGAAATCTTTCACAAAGAACTCTACTGCTATACATATCTATAAGGGCAGGTGTACGTCCGTCTGTTTGAGTAACTTTCAAAGGTGCGCACAATAAAAAAATTACGAATTTTTTGAAAAGTTATTTCGCAAAGTGTCCAACTTCGCAACGGCCTCTAAACACATTCGGGCTGTTGGACCATTTTATCAGGGTACTGGAGTGAAATGGCGAAATTTATTTTCGCTTTTTTTCTGCCCATAACTGCCCGTTGGTCTGTAGTATCTAGGAGTGAATTTTGGATGAATTTCACGGGCATGAGATGCCACCACTCCCCATGGGTCACTCATTAGGGATGATGTGATGCGCCCCTCTGAATCTTTAAAGATTCGTAGTGCCCAAGTCTTGCAGCAGCCTCCAAGTACTAAAACTCGGGTATCCCATCGATAAAATGCACAATTTTAATTAAGAAAGTAAATGGGTCTTTTATTACGAATTTTGTACGATTCTCTAATAAACTTCCAGAAAGTGAGAACTTCTGAACTTCTTCGAAACTTTCTAAGATTTAAATCCGATATTAGGAATAATATAATTAAGAATGTGTATTACCCTAAATCATATTAAAAATGTTATTTATGAACAAAATTTAGTTGTTAAACAGGATTTAGACAGAGATCCTTGTATGAGTATAATAATATGTGAGGTATCGATGAATAGGTTACCCCACATAATATAAGTTAAATTATATGTCATTTTTAAGCCCCATTTCAGACTCTTAGTTTTTGACTAACCCTAGGTCTGAAACAGGTTGTTTTTTAATCAAACCGTTTTATTTCAAAATATTTTAAATTAATTAAATATTATATTTTATTTTATTTAAAATATTTTAAAAATATTTTAGGTTACAGTATGGTGATGCTAAGTATAACTAGGAGTTTTAAGAGTTCTAACAGTTTATCTAAAAGTCAATGATACATTTGTTTGAGATTAAATATTATTATTGATTAGCTTTGGAACCCTAACAGGCATGTCTCGACTCGGTCTTGGCCCATTTTATTATTTTATGTCCCAAAAGTGATATTCTGAGTCTCATTACAGACATAACAAGGCAAGTAACGAGGGGCTCTTTAGAGGTACTGTTGGGGTATAAAAATACGTCATTTATTTTATTTTACCTCGCATAAGGGAGATATTATTTTATATGATAAACACTTTATTTATATTGGATGACAATGTTTTTTTTATATTTGTTTACATTTGTTACGCCAGATAGATAGATAGATTAACACTATTGATCACCACACAGAAATAATAAACAAGTAATTTTACAATAGAAAGGCAAAAGATTGATGTAGATTCCTGAAAAATACAAAATGAGAAAGAATTAATTTGAAATAAAAAAACTTTTGAGTGTTTCAAATCAAATCAAATCAAATCAAAATAATTTTTATTCATTGAAATCACAAGGATCATTTTGAATCGTCTTATATAAACTTAAATTACTCCTGTTCCAACGCGACCAAGCCAACAATAACAATCAGGCAACAAACTCGGCTTGGCTAACATAAATGGCCCGTCTTACCACTAGGTGAGAAGAAGCGCCTGTGTGGTGCCTCGGAGCAAGCAGTTGCTGATACATAGTAAATGAAAACTTAAAAACCTTAGGAAGGTAGTCAAAAGTAAATAATTCAGAAACAATAAACAAGTAATTTTACAATAGAAAGGCAAAAAAATGATGTAGATTACTGAAAAATACTAAATGTGAACGAATTCCTTTGAAATAAAAAAAAACTCTTGTGTATTTCAAAATGGTCGTTTATTCATATTTGATTGTACAACATCCTATTGCTGAGTGAGACGAAGATTATCTTCAAATATTGGAAGTTGTGAATGAATGCTCTCAAGATGAATGAGATTTGAAATGAACCTCCATACAATCTCCGTCGACGTGAGCTGCTGTCATGTGTGTGAATGAATACACACACACCCCCATCTTAAGTATATACTACGGCCCTCATGAAGATGCGGCCGTCTCTTTAGTTTTTTTTAACCAACTTCAAAAAAAGGAAGGAGTTCTCAATTCGACTGTTTGTTTTTGTATGTTCGTTACGCAATTATACTACACAAAGGTTAGCTGGTAGAGAATGCTTCCTAGCATTAAGTTCGCCTATGTACATGATTCGTTTTTTGTGCAATAAGGTATATTCTATTCTATTCTATTACTCCGCGAATTATGAATTAATTTGAATGATTCTTTTTTTGTTTGGTAGTTCATATTTTAGAAGTGGCCCCATATAAATTTTATCAAAATTGATTCAACGCTTTTGGATAGAATTCAGCTTTTGTTTTTTTTTCTAACATTTACTTTATTTTTCTCCATATCTTTATCATTATCATCAGCCTGAAGAAGTCCTCCCCATAGAATGCCACAATAAACGGTCTTGAGCTGCTACCATCCACCGACTTCCTGCTACCTTTAAAATTTAGTCAGTCCATCGAGACGGGGGCCTTACACTGCGTTGTCAGGTTCGTGGTCGCCACTCGAGAACCTTGATTTCCCAACGGTTCTTGGTTCTACATAATCATTGACCCAGTAACCACGGGCTTGATTATTGATTTTCCTTCTTCTATGATGTCACTGGATATTTCTTGGTCACACTATTTGTGATGCTTAGAAGAGAGTTTCATTGTGACCATTGGTAAAAAGAACCAGAGTAGTCATCATCATCATCAACCTGTTGGTCCACTGCTGGACAAGGTCTCCCCCATCGAATTCAAAGGGGGTATTTACCATGATCACCACGCTTGACAGTTGGATTGGTGTTCGCAGTTAAGAGTTAAGTACTCAGGCGGATGCTGCTGTCCATCCCTCGGTATAATCCCTTAGTAAGGCTTTTAATACATCCACGGGAGGAGAAGGAGGTCTATTCTAAGGCCGGACACACTACGGTACTAGAATAGTGATAGGATTCAAATGCGTACCTCCTACCATGCAAAATGTTTTTCCCGACTGTACAAAAGTTAAAAAGAAACCAGAAAGACCGAGAAAACTTAGTTCAGTTCGTTTAAAGTTGAAGTAGTTACTACTTGAGGTTTTACGATCAGAATTAGCCAGCCTTTATTCCAACCCAATAGCACTCAGAATCGTATGAAAGAATTTGCAACACCGACGTAATCAAAGAAGAAAAAAGTAGTTCTTTGAGTAACCTACTAATCCGGAGATTTACTTGCTAGTTATAACTTAATCAGAGCCTTTTATGGAGATTTATTTTGGCTTATTTCTCTAATGGCCGGCCTAGATCCACTTTCAATGAACTATAAGGGAGTCAACAATAATTCTACAGCACAGTGGCCAAGTGCGGCCTAAATTTACGTTTAATTTTTAGTCAGGATTATTCCTAGATTACTTTGCAGTTAGAAAAAAAAACAGTATAACTTATATCTATTATCTAAACATAAAAACCTTGCAATATGAACGTACGATATGAAAGTAGGTACGGTCTACCGTATTTATGCAAAATATCATTAATAGTAAAAAAAAAAAAAAAATTTTTACTATTAATGATATCTTTTGAGTATCATCATCATCATCATCAGCCTGTAGAAGTTCATTATCTTTAACTAAATTGAATTAATTAATCGGGATCTAATTAAAGTTTTCAATATTTTGAGTCATTCATTTTTCAGAGAAGGACTTGTACCAACGGCCATTTATGTCTGAGTAGATACTTGGGCCCTTTAACTGGTACAGAAAACAAGAGGCCAGCAAGGGTATTACTGCAACACTTAACAATTAACTAATCTTTGCCATCATACGACTGATAAATGGCATCAACAAGAGCTTGTTCTTGAGTTTAATACTAATGTAATGATCATTACCGAACCCTTATCCAAAAGTTAGTAGCTACTTAACATGAAACAGATGTTGATGCATCACCCTGAAAATCCCCAACAGCGACCCTTACAACGTTAAAATCAACGGATCGTTCTTCGTATCTTGAAAATTGAAAATTTTACGCCCTGATCTACATTTATCGATAAGGAATCGCAAGATTGGAAAACGTATAGGCTGTAAAGTTGATCTTGGGACGATTTTATCCAGAAGGACCATCTCGGAACACGTTTAATGAATATCTTAAGGTAGTCTCCGATGAAGAGATAAAGCGTCTAGAAAGATACAAGTTAATGATATCAAAAGTGGGAAATTTGAACAAGACATTTTGTAGGAAAGTCAAGGAGACGGAGTGGCTTAATATGAAACAATCACCATACCTGCCAATTATTTGATTAGGCGAAGCGCGGAAGAAATATTTGTGCGATCTGCAGATGTTTGTTCATGGTGTTCTGGGTATTTATCTGTGTATAATAAAAAATATCTATCTATGTAATGTATTGTATTAAGTATATCAGTTATCTAGTACCCATAACACAAGCTCTGCTTAGCTTGGGGCTAGATAATGTTGTGTGAAATGTTCAGCATTTATTTATTGTTATCCATTTATTAAATTTAGGTGAATTGTCAAGTTAGACCACTAAGTCTCCTCATGTGGATGTTGTAACAGTTGACTCAAGGAATAAACCAGGGAATGGGCAGCATCCACCTGAGTACTAAATATCAATACCTACTGCGACCACCAATTCGACTTCCAAGCGTGGTGGTTATAGTAAAACCCTCTATTTCGCAGATGACGTTTATCAGCTGATTTTGATCATTTGATAAATCGACCGGCAGACGTGAACTGCTAGACCAAATTATCCTATCGTCACATAGGAAAATTTTAAAACATTTGTTACCAAAGGAAATATTTTAGGAAAAGCCAGTTACAAATACTATAAAATAAACGAGCCCTTTTTTAAGTACTTTTATTTGGCTTGATTGAAAATCTGCATTTTTCTTCAATATTAATCAACCCTGTAATATTGGTTCGCAAACTCATTTTATCCAAAGCAAACACATAAAATATCTTCTGGAGATATATTTCTGGTTTCATTTCTCAATCAAAACATTAAAGAAACCCATCCAATAAAGAGCCTTTTAACCCTTAATCCAACTTTGATTCGGAAATCATAAAACACACCCTCCCGATGCATAACGTGGCCTTTTTCATCCCCAATTTTAACCCGTGACTTGCCACAAGCTACGAGTTCGAATGTAAGTACTAGTTGGTGGTTTAGGGGTTAGACAAATAGCGGAAAAAATTGTAGAACCTTCTCGTGGAAACAACTAACTAATGACTTGGGACTTTCAGGCCCCAGATTAGGATCCCTTAACCGGACTACTAGCTATACCATCCATCAGTTAATATATGGTAATGGTGTTTATAAATGCGTAAAAAAGCTTTTTTAGGTAAAATTGCCATCGATGAAGTATTTCGATGAGTTATTTTTTTTTTTTAATTTTGACGTAGGGTAAAGGTGAACCTACCTCTGTCAAAGATTTCGTAGCACGATGCCTACTATCGCCATTTGTTGACGTTTAAATATTTTCATGTAATCTGTAGCACAATGCCAAAATTTTTAAACTACCATACATTAGATCACGTTATGCCTATAATTGCTAGATGCGACGAAATTGACAACTATTTGAATCGCAGTATGCCTAATATGGTAATCGTTAGTGTTTTTAATTGTAAGTGGCCTACAAATTGTACAGTCAAAACAAAATGTTACTATGGGTGTTTTGTAATAACAATGAAACTTTAGGAAAAAATACATTTATTTAATAGCACAGCTACATTCAAATATATTTTACAACTCTGAAATAAAAACACTTTTTCTATAATTCTGATTGGCTTACTTCACGGGCTTGCAGGAGCTGATTCGCACCTGCATCATACATACCTAATAGAAAAGAAAGAAGTATTAACATGGATTATAATTTACTACATACTAGTAAGTAGGTCGCATTTTGAACGCAACTGTACTAAAATAGACATAATGCTATTGTCAGATAAGAATTTTCTAAAAGTTGGCATACTGCTGATGTACATGTGAAAAAAATAAAAAAGTAGGCATTGTGCGGTCTAATGAATGAAAATTTTGAAATTAATTTAAGCTTAAATATAATCGCAAAAACGCTCATCTTACACCCGACTTCATAGCCTCCGCGTATTATACATGAGCGGAAATAAGGGCGTGCTCGTACCTTGCATCCGGGCACTCGACCCCGACACCTGTGTGTACGCCCCTTAATGAATTAGTATTTTACAAAAGGCGTTTACCACCTTCAATGAACATGATTCTCGTCTTTGAAGTTCAAGAGCTTAATCAGAGAATATAAAATTTCATTTAAATTTTCCCAAGACATTTAAAAAACATAAAATAAAAATCCAAGTGAAAGTTGGTTGTGACGTTGAAACTATAATATTATATTCCAAATGACAGTTTGAGGGTCAAACTACAGACGGACAGAGGCCCTTGAGATTAAAATGATGCCAACTAAAAGATCCAATTCATTTTAAGTTTGAAAAACTTGTTTTTTGTTTTTAAATTGATGAGCTTATAATTTTTAGGGTTTCGTATTTGAGAATAAAAACATTGGAACCTATCAACTTCGTTGTGTTTGTTGTTGGTAATAAATAACATCCGACAGACATAAGTCGCGATCCCTGGATTGCCGTGGGTATTAAGAAATATGAGTAAAATAAAATGAAAATGAATGAAAAACCTCGTTTACAAAGTTGTAGAACAAACGTTGTTCGCTATGACGTGTGGAATACCTTGCCCCTGGCCTTACCTAAAGGCGTATTACGTTACATATTGTATAATGTAATATTATAGTTATGTGTTGTTATCAATGACGCTCGAAAAACTTAACCAGGGGTGTGATTTCTGAATGTCATCAAGTGACCAAACGTCAGGAAAATGGCTGCTTATTCACGATTTCCAAATTTCTATACCAATATCTGAAACTCATAGCCGCGTACTGATTGACCGAGCAGCCTCGCGAGGCCGCCTCGCGAGGCAAATCCTCGGTCGGTCAAGACGTGCCTCACCCGAGGCAAACGCACGCGCTGCCTCGCCCGAGCGTGCCGCGGCCCGAGCCGAGCGTTGTCGATGCTCAAAGGCGCCTCAGTAAGTTTGCCGCGTTCACTCAAGACGGTAGTGTTTTGCCTCGCTTATTCGTTGCGTGTTAGTTGTGCGTCATGGATAAAGAACGCTCACGGTGGCTCGGCCTTGCCACGCGAGGCAGCCTCGGATTAGAAAACTTACAGACCGAGGCCGCCTCGCGCGGCATGCGTACTGCGGCAAATGTCCGAGGCTGCCTCGCGAAGCCGCTCGCTTGGTCAGTACGCGGCTATTGATGACTAAAATTCTTATGAGTACCTATAATATCAATACAAGTGACTTCTCCAGTACATCTCCTGAAAAACGGTGATTTGCGGCTTTTTTAATGATATTTAGTCACTGTGTATTCAAAAATCGCACCCCTGTATACGGTGTTGATCAGGGTGAAACAAAAAATTGCTAACTCAATGAATCTGCAGTGAACAGCCTTCGTAAACAAAATTGTCGAATTAACAATACAAAGGGAAGTTGAAATGTCAAACTGTCTCTGTCAATTACACCCGTAACGAGCAATTGGTGTTTACTCTGCACCCTCAGCCCTCATTACGAGTTTCGCTATCGAATCGACAATTGCAAAAAGATGTTAGACCGCGCTATGTACCTACCTATCATAGACCATTTTGCGGCACCGGTTGAATCAGTTCATTATTATTGAATATTATATTATTTGAAATTGATAAAACGGCAAACTACCTACCACTGTTTTTCGTCACTTTTGCTGACGTTTCCAGTGAGTGAGAGGAATTCAGTCTCGAAACGTAAGCAAAAGTGATGAAAAACAGTGGTAACTAGCCGTTTTTTCAATTTTAAAATAATATAATATTCAATAATAATGAACTGATTCAACCGGTGCTGCGGAAAGATTTGGACATCGCTAAGCCTGCCAAAATGATCGTCATTGTTGCGTTCCCCATTGCTATTTGCTACTATAGTTGGGGGGCTGGGCGGTAAACACGGCGACGTATTCGATTCGATAGCTAAATAAACTCGTGCTAAGGGCACTGCCCGTAATATAATTACTGTTTTAGACTCTGCGTAATGGGTTCGCGGTATCTGCAAATGATTGGAAGTGGTGAAAGTAATTTACTTACAAGGTTACGTGAAATTTGTTATTAAGTTATCGGTAAATTTTCATTGCTTTGTTGTGTGCAATATTTTATTCGGTAAACTTCGAGTGATTTCGTTAAACATCGCATCGTCACGTGACATTTTGAAATAACTTTGGCTAAATCAAGCATGTCAAACATGCGGCCCGCGGGCCGCATGCGGCCCTATACAGCTTTGTCTGCGGCCCGATTCAATTTTAAGAACATATTAGAGTATATTTTTCTGTAATTTTACTATTAGGTAATGATTAAATAAACGATTAGCGTCCTGCCCCCTATTTCCTAACTGAAAGCACAGCTGAAAGTCACTCGGTGACTAACGTTTGCCAAATAAGAATATGAAAAATTATCTTAAATAATTGTCAATTGATAGTCATTTCACTTGTCAAACGTTAGTCACCGACTTTCAGTTAGATAAGAGAAGGGCAGTACTACATACTAGGTATATATAGATATACCTAGTAGTTAGTACTGCCCCCTTAAACCCCATACAGTTTTTAAAGTCCCTAGAGTTTGTTTTCTTTATGGTTGGGTTTTGCGGCCCACCGATTCAATAGTCGTTAGGCATTTGGCCCACCAATGACTTTGAGTTTGACATGCATGGGCTAAATAAAGCTATTGTTTTAAAACAAACACCAACTTGTTTCAAAAAGCGCTGAATCAATTTCGATAAAATTAATATGAGACCCACCTCTGAAGTATGACCTACCAAACAAAAAAGAATCTTCAAAATTAATTTTAATTGGCGGAGTAACAAACGTACAGTCGAATTGAGAACATTCCTTTTTAGAAGTCGGTTAAAAAAATACTCAGTAGTATTTTTAAAATATCTTTGACTTTTTGTAATAAGTAGTTAGTTTAGAAGGTATGATAAAAATAAATGGTTTCATGAATTTAATGTTCTCCAAGAGTATATATACTGTTTATGTAACTTTTCAATATAACAAACTTAGGTATCACTGAAATACACGAAACATAATTAAATTCACCCGTGACGTATCACGCGCCTATTGGCCAACAAATTACGTTTGTCGCTGATTGGGCGACGACATTGTTAACCTTTTCCTTACAAAGTAGAATAACACGTAAAATGCTTTATCCTCTTAGGATGTTGTTAAGGAGACTTTTCACTAGATAAAACTGAAGAATTAGTTATAATTGATAAGAATAGATAAGAACTTTCAGCACATTTAAGTATAAGTTACACTACATGTCTTTATACTGTGACTACACGGAAAACACTTAAGTTTAAGTACTTTCCGTGTAATGAATGCTGGTTCCCTTGTAAACGGTACACGGGTCACCACCATCACCATGATCATCGACCACATTCAAGCCTAGGGGGCATCCTTGACTGACTCTCTCTCATAGACATATATCTCATAGATAGCGGTATCGTAATTGTCTTAACCGGAAATATGAACTGGTAGCTATTTGCTTTCTACCAGACTTCATCATCATCATGTACAACCACTATTGGAGATAGGCATCCCCCATAGAATGCCAGGACGAACGGTCTTAAGCTGCCTTCATCCACAGACTTCCTACTACCGTTATAATGTCTTTAGTCCATCGCGAGTGGACTTCCTCTTCTACATCTTCTGGGTCTACCAGACTTCCCTACATTATGATCATCACCCAAAGATTGTCGATACCTTACAATCCGGATCTTAAAAAAATTAATAAGACATTAAAATTGTTATAACTCTTGAATACCGAGAGTGAACATAATAACAAAAAAAATACACCATGTAGATATTATAACAAAGTATAAAAAAAGTATTTACAAAATTTCGAAAAATTTATAAAGTTTATCCATCATTTGATTTCTATCCCTTCAATTTTCTATGCCATAACTTTTCATTTAAAAAACCGACTTCCGCCATTGTATTCGACTAAATATCTGGATGAAAAAACCATAGTGGTGAAAGGGTTATGATACTTTCTGAATGCAAATGCTTGGTTTGTTGCTGAAAATATCAAAATCGCCTACAATATTTGAGGAAATCCCTCAATTTCTCACGGATTCCATCATCAGAACTGGATTCTGAAAAAAATGGGACCAATCTGGAAGTATATCTACTCAAATAAAAAAATATTTTTCCTAATCGGTTCATAAACGCCGGAGATATGAGGAAACAAACATAAAAAAAAAATACAACCGAATTGAGAACCTTCTCCTTTTTGTGAAGTCGCTTAAAAATAAGAAAGTATATAAAAAATAAACTAAATACAAAGTAGATACCTAACATCCAAGTTGAACCCTGAGTGGTTTTCTAACATCTTTAAATAACATACCTATTTTAACTTTAACAGTATTGCTGAAAATACAAGCGTTTTCTCCTAAGGTCACACTAGCGGGTCATTACTAGAGGGTCAACGCACAAAATTATGGAGTGATTATTGATCCGTGAAAGACTCACTCGACGCACTCAACCATAGTCAAAGTCAAAGTATTTTATTCATTGAAATCACAAGGATCATTTCGAATCGATTTACAAACTAAAACCATTGCTGAACTTGGTTAAGCTTTCCAAGAATTTCCAACAAAATGTTCCATTTTCCAAAACTAACATTGAATGTTCTAATTCTAAGTAATAAATTACACCACCAAAACCACAGTTTTCGTGAAAAAGAACTCAAAAAAAATATCACATCGTTCTACTTTTGTTGTAGTTAAAGCTTAAGTTAAGGTGGATCGTCTCGCATGTGGCGCGAAATTCAAATTTTATTGTATTTTTTTGCTCATCATAGCTCATCAACACTTCTTGTGATAGCGAAAACTAGGAAACACATGTTCTAGTTGATAGTATCTCTAAGAGATAATTAGTTTACGATCCACCTTAAAAACGCAACTTCAAACAAGGACAGATTATATTATACTTATTTTGCCTTGTAGAATATCAAAGAGCATACTGGAAACTATAATTATATTTATCATCTATGTTTTATACTGTACCCACATTATATGCAAATAAATAATTCATTCATTTATTCATTCATTCATTCATTCATTCACAAATTATAAAAATAGCTAAAATAGCGAGTTGATAAATTCTAACTATCATTGTACCGTCTATTTACTCAGTTTAAAATAAATTCTGCAATTTAGTGCCTTAAAAGGCACATGGTACATGGGAATATTTGCTAGGTTTTAGCATAACAAGTGTTTGTTCTTATGGTTTCAGCCTTCATAAGCTTCAAAATTGTAATTTTATATCAGGCATTTAGCGGCTATGGCGAAGCTTAACACTTATTTTTTTACCTATCACCGACAAATACGCGCCAGGCCGAAATTAACATTAGACATAATGTGCCAGGCCGAAATAAACATAAGACTTTACGTATCAGGCCGAAATTAACATTAGATTTAACGTACCAGACCGAAATTAACATTAGACATAACGTGACAGGCCGAAGTTAACATTAGACTATACGTGCCAAGCCGAAATTAACATTAGATTTTACGTGCCAAGCCGAAATTAACATTAGACTTTACGTGCCAAGCCGAAATTAACATTACACTTTACGTGCCAAGCCGAAATTAACATTAGACTTTACGTGCCAGGCTGAAAGTAACATTTAACATGGTATTTAATTTTATTCCACAGTCCATCTTTTACTTATTTTGCCAGATTTTCTTTACCTAGATGTAGGTACAGAAAGAAGCGCTTTTAAGCAGGACTTGTCTTTCGCAAACCACAAAAACACCCACACCTACACACACTGTGGTACACCCACAGTTTTCATTAGGACGAAACAACGAATATGACAAATGTATGGAGACCTGTACGTCTAGTACGGGTTTTGATAGTTTTCGAAAACTATATGAAGTTTCGTTTCTTTCCATACATTTACTGACAGCGTCCTTAGTTTTCTTCTCGTTTTCGCTAGGGGCGCTGCAAGTAAATGTATGGAAGGAAACGAAACTTCATATAGTTTCGTAAACTATCAAAACCCGTACTAAGCCCCCTGTATTACTTTTGTGTTTTATCTTGAAATAAAAATTCGAATGCCATGACACGTGTATGGAAGAAGCTTGTAACACAAACCACCATACTGGTTGTTTAACCATTGGTCACTATGCCCAAAATCGTACACTACAAGGTTGGTCCCTGACCTTTCGCAGAAACCAAAGAAAGAACCAGTACCACAACAAGTGAAAGATAGAAAAATAAAGTAATAAGATCGTCCTAAGTGTAAAGTCTCCTTGAGCTGTACCTTTTATTCATCGTGGGCGTTTTTGGCGACTGTCTCAGCTCTATTTATTTAGGGTTCCTTCTTCACGCGGATAAAATGTTTGTTCCTTTCGGTGTTATTTGATAAAATCATGAAATGTAGGTAAGCAAGAGATGAAAGAATTTACCTGTTCCTAAATGGGATTATTTAATTTTCTTTGTTACGTTTTACGAGCTAACTTTTCTTTTTCTTATCGTATCATTAAGCCTACCTAGTTTTAATGTTATAAGTTGCTCTTAGCTTAACAAAATCTGTTCAGTCCCTCTGTTATGTCTTTGTATGTGAATTATGGCCTTGTTTAGAAGAGCAACGACGCCCTGCCGTCAAACAGTGGGGTCAGCACGAATAATTTACGTTACCCAGACGCTTACGAGACGATCGCAAATGTCAAATATTGGTCAATGGCATCAGGGTAACTTGAAATCTTAGTAAGTTGATTGGTTCATATTTGAAGTTTACTATCGTCTCGCTAGCGTCACGATAACGTTAGATGTTCCTGCTTGGGCCTCGGTGCAAACTAGTACGGAGGGTAATCACTTGACTGTGCATATTATCTTATTATTAGAAACTTATACCTCGCGCTAAAAATGTGATGGTCTTGTGTAGGTCAGTTTATTACCTTATTCAGGTTATAAATATCTAAATTATGTTTGTTCGGACAACTTTGTAATAAGAAATTATTATTAGTTTTTAGTTAAAATTTAGTTAGTACATATCTTAGTTGGTAAGTTTTTTATGTTTTTCTTTTTACCTGAATAAATTATTAACTTTATTACCTTTATATTTTACAAAAGATTTATTCAGAGGATTAAGTTAAGTCCTAAGTTCTAGTAGAAGTCGCGAACCGGACGAAGCAGTGTCGGACGGACGGCCCCATTCAATGGACCAACGACATTATAGCAGTCGCTGGAAGCGGTCAATATGATATCGATCAAGCGAGCAGTTCAAGCTCTTCGTGGCATTCTATGGAGAAAAAGTATGTCCATTGGACTTCCATTGACTCATACTCATTTATTAAAACCATAGGAACAATTATTAAGAATACTTGGTCACGTCATACATTAGTTAGAAATTAGGTAGGTTATGTAAGTACCTACTTAACTGGAGGGGCGCTAAAAACTTGACTAATGATCAAGATAAGTTTCTAATAATCGGAGCAATCAGCTTTGCTTATTTAGTTGGGTCGTTAAATTTTAAACCCTTGACTATAAAGAGAGGTTGTTATAAATTGAAGCAATAGCGTTTGTTTGAATGTATGTTATGTTCTTTAATTTTTTGAAACCCCATGATATGTTCCATCTGATGGAAAGTAGTAACCGTAGCCTATGAACGCCTGCAACACCAAAGGCAACACACGCGCGCTGCCGACCCTGAGACATAAAGATGAAAAGTCTCATGTACCTGCAATTTCACCGGCACCCGTACCCTACAACCAGAACCACAGTAATACGAGCACTATGCTTGGCGGCAGAAATAGGTACGGTGGTAGTACTTCCCCGGACGAACTCTTTCTACTAAATTTCTATAGCAAATCCATACTAGACACAATGACGATAGACACTTCCCCTAACTTTACCTAATTGAATAGCTTTTAATAATTGCCTTTAATAACCATAATCTCTTGTTCATTTAGATAACACAATTGAATAAAGAGCTCAGCAGCCAATTATCAAATCCAATCAACAAAACCGCAAAGTTGATCAAAATCCTTTCGCTATCAAATGGAGCGTAAAATCTTTTGTGCGGAACCCTTGCTAATGAAACATGTTCACGCATGACCTGTGCCGTAACGGGTAACCCTTTTGTATCATCGCGGATTTGCAAGATACCCTGATAATACCGACATTGCCGCTGATACTGGCTTCATTATTTGGAATGAGTGAAAGGTCGCATGGGTTGCGGAGTTGAATCCTTTTTTGGATGTTTTTTATTAAAATTGAGATGGCAGAGCTTTATTAAAGTAACTGTTGTGCTTTATTAGAAGTAACTGGTGCTGAGTATTTATTGTAGTTGGTAGGTTATTTTTTAAATGGAGAAATGTATTTAGAGTAAGAGGTTGGGTGTTTGTTTTCATTTATCTCCGAAACGGTTTAACCAATTGTAATGCGATTTCTTGCGATCATTTGTATGACTTTAAAATATTCCAAAAAATTTTGATCACCACATTACACTAGGGATATCTAGGGTTATGATGAAGACGGAAAATGGACAACAGAATTCCTCGATGTTTAATAGTAGCCTGGCGCGCGATTTTTGTATGTCACTAAGTGAATAAATATCATGAAAAAGCCCGCAACTCACCGTTTTTCAAGAGATGTACTGGAAGAGGCACTTTTATTGACATCATAGGCATAATAATTTTAGTCATCAATGATTTTCAATATACGGCTCTGATAACTTCCTACTATCCTACTCCTACTAATATTATAAACGCGAAAGTTTGAGTATGGATGGATGTTTGTTACTCTTGCACGTAAAAACTACTGAATGGATTTTAATAAAACTTTACAATAATATAGCTTATACATCAGAATAACATAATTTCCATAATATGACGATAAGTGTCAAGTAATTAGAAAAAATCTACCATCTGCGAGCTATTCTGGCGTGCGCTGCCAAAAACGCTAGAGTTACACATATGTAATGTATAATAGAAATGTTTATCTTAAACAGTCCTACAAAAAAGCCTGCCACAGTATATATCTATATCTTATGTATAAGTCATTACAGCCAAAATGTGTATATTATTATAATCGCGAAAGTTTGTTACGTATTATGTTTGTTACTTCTTCACGCTCAAACAGCTGAACGAATTAGAGTGAAATTTGGAGTGGAGATACCTTATACCCTGGATTAACACATAGGCCACTTTTCATCATCATCATCATAAATTTCCATCATTATTTGCAACTAGTATTTTATAAAAGCTTGTTTTGAATAACATATATTTACCAAAAACTTATTTCGTTACCTGTTTTACTTCAAGAGTTTCTCCTCCACATCAAGCCAAAATCGCACTTCACGACATCAGTCAATCTGAAACCAATCAAACTAAATATTAATGACTGCTGTATAGACGACCTCTGGTGCGGGTTCAATTCCCGCTACGGGATAAATGTTTGTATGATCTGCAAATATTTGTTTCGGGGTGTGGTACTATGTTACTCGTAGTTCCTGATACCCACGACACAGTGAATCTTCTTGAGTGTGGGATTATGGCTAAGTGTGTGACTGTTGGGTGTTATGTTATCTTTCTCAGCTATACTTTTCTTCCTTGAACATTAGACGTTCAAAGCTATTAAATAACAACTTCAATATCGCAGTCTCTCATTTTATATCGCTACAACAACTAAGTTATAAAGTCTAAACTCGATTTTGCGGTCGCGTTTCCGTCTCGACTCACAGTTGCAACTTTAAAGTATAGCAAGTTCGAACCAACTTATAGTTGCACTTGTAAGTCGTAAATTTTGTTAGTAACTTCAAAGTTCCTCTAGGATTTGTTACCAGCAATGTGAAACTTTACAACTTTTATATTTACCTTATTCCGTAAACTGTAAACTACTTTTGGAAGTTATTTTTGAATTTTTCTTTTGTTTTTGCTATTTATTGTCGTAGTAAACTGGGTCTTGCTGCTAGTAGAGATCGTTATTTATAACAAAATATAATATTTATAGACCGTTCTGGCACGACATTGATTCCATGTTAGTCTTTGTCAGATGTTTATAAAAGCGAAATATCATCTCGAATGACAAATATCGCATGGCAAATATCGAATAAAAACTTTTTAAATAAGAAACTCGAATTAAAAATCTCAAATAAAAAATCTTGAATGATAATTCTCTAATATAGACGGTCTAGCTACCGCTCTACACCATATGGGCCTCAGTATCGTCATTAATTCAAATAAAATAAAATAACCAAATGGTTAAAAGGTATCACATACGTAGCATATACGCTAATATTTTATATGCGTATAAAAACTTACCTATCGCATCAGAAGGTATCACACACGTAGCAGATACGATAATGAACGAAAATAATACATTCACACGGAAACCTTCAAACTGTGTATACTTGTTTCTTGGTGCGGATCTATATATGCGGATATACACAGATATCATCTGTCCATCTTTTGATATATGTCGGTGCCTACAGATGCTTGACGGTAAAATATAAATGATCTGCTACGTATGTGTTGCTCCTTGAGATTAGTATACAGAGCGATATGGACAGATACGCGCTCAGATACAGATATCTTACCGTATCTGCTACGTGTGTGACACTAAATATGACATCACATTTGCAGCACCACGATATGGAAAATTTGACCTTATAAAATGTTCAGCACTGCTGAAAGCACCATGCCCAAAATCACTTTAAATATTAGGCACTGCATGCACGAGCATACATTAGCATAACTAATGCAGCTGAATTCGTTAGTGAGCACTTTACGAACTAACTAACTTATTTCTTTAAGCTTTTTCATAAAATTTCATAAAATTACATGTTCTGACAACTTGTTGAGCAATTTTCATTGGTATAAAATTTGCCCGCTGCCGTATTTAAGAGTGTGTTATTACTGAAAGAAAGCGTTAGCCGTGTGTCGTGGAAAGAAATGGCGGCGATGAGCTCACCACTTGTCACGTCTATATTCCTGCGATTGTGAAACCCATAGTGTAAGAGAACCATTGAGGCTCAGCCTACCTCTTGGAAAAAGGCGTGTGTATGTATTGACGTCAAAAAGCAATTCAAAACATGACCTTATACTGTAATTCGAAGCCAATTTCTGGTGAAGTAAATCTATACACACGCAATATGATGCACATACCTGTGCATGTGTGCGTAACAGCTATACATACGCAAATAGTAAACTATACATGTTGGGTTGTCGCAAATGTTTAAGATAATAATAATTTTACTTTTGCATGGGAATTATATACAGGGTGTTTTTTTTAAATGGGACAGTATGGGGATATCCGAATCCATAAGAGATACGGGAAAACTGTCTTTGGAATTATTTGCTCATTTTGTATGAAAATGATTTTGGCATAGTTATTTTTGACGTGACAACGTTTTATAATTCGATAGAGCCGGCTGCACGCACGAAAAAACATGACTCATGCGGCGTTACCTCGCTCTGAGGCGTTCCATGTAAGGCTTGAAGTGCAAGCGAGAGCGCGGAACGAGCGACAAAGAAGCACAATCGGTGACGTTGTCACGTTCAACTATCGTCAGTAAACCGACTTTACAGACAACCAGTTTTTTAGTCAAACGTGAGTTCTCCATAAAAATGAGTAGTTTTGATCAAAAAAAATTTTTATGCGTATCGACTCAGTTTCATGTAAGGATTGTTTCATTGTATCGGAAGAAAAAAATCTGAGCAGCAGAAGTTAGTCAAATTTTATAAAATGTTTTCTCATACAAATTGTAAGTAATCTGGTACCTACGTTAATAAAACTATCGCAATAAATTTTCAAAGTCAAAGGCAAATGACTTGTGCTACATCTTTGTCTAGTGGCATTAGACAAAGATGTGTGGTGAATGTTGTTCTGCTCTGATGGTCTCGTGAAATGAGAAAAATCAGAGCTGTAGAACTTAGTCAAACTTTAATAAGAAAATCTTTGTCTAAGGGCACAAGAGGTATTCTGAAACGTACCCGTACCTGGAAACAGCAAGAGGGAGGCCATTTTGAAAATTTATTGTGATAGTTTTATTAACGTAGGTACCAGATTACTTACAATTTGTATGAAAAAACATTTTATAAAATTTGACTAACTTATCTGCTCAGATTTTTTTCTTCCGATACAATGAAACAAACCTTACATGAAACTGAGTCTATACGCATAAATTTTTTTTTGATCAAAACTCCTCTTTTTATGGAGAACTCACGCATGACCAAAAAAATAACTATGCAAAAATCATTTTCATACAAAATGAGCAAATGGTTCGAAAGACAGTTTTCCCGTATCTCTTATGGATTCGGATATCCCCATCCTGTCACATTTAAAAAAACACCCTGTATACGATGTATACAACCTTCACACACGCACACGTAAAAGTATTCACATGTTAGTTCGTTTTTTTTAAATCGAACCATTCGAAAATGACTCGCAGACGACGACGTCGCGGGTGGGACAGGCGGGCGGGACAGCTAGTACGGTATAATGTCATACACTATTTTTGAATAAACGGATTAAAATATAGTTTTCATCATCGTTTATGAAATGTATGGAAGCCTTACCATGAGCTCTTATAGCGATTCGGTTCAAAAACTATTTAGTACAAAATATTGGTTCGTCGTTGACATCCGTCATCATTGAATAACTTTAATCGCAGAAGTATATAGACCTTCTGCTACTGTGCCTTTAAATATAGCTGCGGACGTTGGGGAACCAATATTTTGTAATGAATAATAAAATTATTGAATTGAATCGCTATATAAGAGCTCATGGTAAGGCCTCATAAAGTTATGATTACTTAGAACTTCCGTATAAGTACTAACTTGGCCTGTATGCGGGCGGAGCCGCAGGAAAATGTTAGTTCAGGATAATACCTAAGCCCTAGGATTTATCTTATTCCTTTTGTGCGGTGGCCTCGATGGTGAAATGTAGATAAGCCGATTTAAGTGTACCTCGGGATATTTTAGATTTTTAAATCTACAGTTGAGGGCTCCCATTCTTATAATGGGGTTTGTTATGATAGTTGAGTGTACTTAAAGATATATTTAAACTAGTGGTTCGCCCCGAACTGAGACCTCGCGATGACACCTTTATCAGCCCGACTAATTTAAGAAGGGAAGAAAGGGTTTTGTATTTAACGGCTATGTAAGTATGTTTGTATGGATGATCCATCAGAAATCTAAAACTATCGAGTCAATTTCTCTAATATGAAAGAGATTTTGTGAAGAAAAAAAAAAGTTTTTTTTAATTAAGCAGTGTCATCTAGTTGTAGTTTTGCTACCGAATTTTTAAAGATTTAAGTTTTCTACTCTAAAAATGGACATTACAAAGAAAAAATCCTCAATTTTCGACTTCTCCCCGTAGAACAAGATATACTTAAATAATAAATTTCAGCATTACCAGAGAACTTGAAGTATCTTCGAGATATTTTTTTGCATATTTTACTTTCTTTACCCTTCTAACCGATTTATAAAAACATTTACTGAGAAAAAATTTAACCTCTATAGGTAATTTTTCTACACATCTTCGAAATAGCCTTTGCATAGGACTAAGCAACAGAGCGTAAATACTACATACCTGTTAGTATTTAAAGTACTTGACGAATTAATTGATAACGTCCTTTTGACGAAAACATAGAACTCCAATGTCATTCAAATTCCTAGGAATGGGGGGTCAACAATGGATGTTATATTGGTTATTTTTTTTATGGTTCAAGTTTTAATTTCTTCAATTTCAAACTTTTCCCTATAGTTGTGACACAAAAGCCACAAGCATACCAAATTTCAGCATTGTGGGACTGCTGGAAGTACCCTAGAATTTTTGATTTTTGCGTTTTTTATTTTCCCTAATATCTCAGAAACTACTAAGTTTAAATACTTATTAAAAACAGTTTTGAAATGTCCAACTAAAGCGCTTTCATTAGACACCCCACTTGATCTGACTGTCTCACTTTTATTTTTTTTACCCCCTCTTGGACCCCAATATCTCAGCAACCCCCTAACCGATATAGCTCATAACCTTACCTACAAATTGTACCAATACTATCTACCCCCATACCAAATTTCATGAAGATCGGATTAACGGTTTGGAAGTTTTCATCAGACATACATACAAACGCCGATTCTTCCAACTTGACACAGAGAACTCGCTTCGCTCGTTCAATGAAACAATAGTAATAGTAGTTCTTGATGTTGATGACCTCTGTGGCGCGGCGGGCGAGTAGCCGGCTGGAGATGCAAGAGGTTGCATGCGGGTTCCATTCCCGCTGCGGGACAAATGTTTGTATGATTGGCAAATATTTGTTCCGGGTCTGGGTGTTATGGTACCATGATACTCGTTGTTTCTGTTACCCACGATACAGGGAATCCTAGAGTACGTATGTGACTGTCAGTGGTTCTGTTATGTATGTTATATCATCAACATCCTGCCAAGCGTGATGGTTATAGCAAATCCTCCCATTACATTGTATGGGGGAAGCCTCGTTCAGCAGTGGATGTCTAAAGACTGATGTTGATGATGAATATTGTGTTCTCTATATGTGACTTGTCGGCACCTAGGTACCTACTATTTTTAGGAAGGTCAGGTAATAGAATTAACAACACAGATGTAGAAATCACTATAACTGTTTATCATTCTGTTTTTACATAATTCACAATACATACCACGACATGCTCAGTGAATCACAACCGTTCCGTCCAGAAGCTAAAATTTTTTTGCCAAGCCCATGTCAACCTCCTGGGCCCAATTGTACTAAACAAATTGTGTTTGATTTGTTAATGAATTATCTCAAAATTGACACTTTTGACACTTTTTAACCGACTTCCCAAAAAGGAGGAGTTTCTCAATTCGGATATATTTTTTTTTTTTTTTTTTTTTTTAATGTTTGTTACCGCTTATCTCCGGTGTTTATGAACCGATTTGGAAAATTCTTTTTTTTATTTGAATAGATATACTTCCAGATTGGTCCCATTTTTTTCAGAATCCAGTTCTGATGATGGGATCCTTGAGGAATTGAGGGAACTCCTCAAATATTGTAGGCATACATATGGCGATTTTGATATTTTCAGCAAGACACCAAGCATTTGCATTCAGAAAGTATCATAATCCTTTCACCACTATGGTTCTTTTATAATTTTTTTTTCATCCAAAATTATTTAGTCGTATACAATGGCGGAAGTCGGTTTTTTAAATGAAAAGTTATGGTATTCTACTAACTTCAATGCCGCGTTCGGTTCGTGTTGCCTTCCGGTAGAAGACGTTTTGTTTTTTAGTTTTCTAAAAACCAAGACGACTTCCACCGGAAGTACAATTCAAATTAACAAAAATATAGGTAGAAGACACTAAAATTAGTAATTATATGAATTGCTATTAAACCGGTATTTTTAAGAATAATTACTCTTTATAAATCTTATACCTAACACTATTCAAATATGTAATAACGTAGGTAAATAACACTTAAAATAGGTATCAAGAATAATATTAGCAATTGTCATTCTTAAAAATCTTTTTGACTAGATTATTTTAAGACAAGAAACCCTTCAAAACATAACTCCATCTCTATAAAGAAAGTCGGTAGATAATTCTACGCATAACAAAGGGATAAATTACTCACACGGCCCACGCAATCATTGATCAAAGATCTGCCCGGAGCGTCGCGTGCCTCGGAAATAAAACCTATTGGTAGCTACTTTGGTATTTTATGAATAATAATGTTTTTTGTTGAAAAATTTATTATGCAACTTAATCTTTTATGACATTATTTATTGGAACCATGAGCAGGTCAAAATGAGCCCAAATACTACCAGAGGCCTTACCATGAGCTCTTATAGCGATTCAGTTCAAAAACTATTCAGTAGAAAAAATCGGTTTGTCGTTGACAACCGTCATCATTGAATAACTTTAATCGCAGAAGTCTATAGACCTCTGTGCTACTGTGCCTTCATAATAGCTGCGGACATCACGGAACCGATATTTTGTACTGAATAGTTTTTGAACTGAATCGCTATAAGAGCTCATGGTAAGGCCTCAGGCTACTGTTAATCATCGAGGAGTTCCGTTGTCCACCTTTCGTCTACCTCATCAGATCAGCTCGTTGCTACTATATAATATTGTATTATCATTGGAATTTGACAGGTATGCAAAATTTCAGCTCGATCGGTTGAGTGAAAATGATTTAAAATTCAGTTGCTATATTATTTGACCATATTTACGCGTAGTGTTGTATTTTTGAACAAGTGAAGTGAAGTAATAGTAGTTTATGAAACTGTTGCATAATAAGGGTTCTTAAAATAAGAGTGTGAGTTAAAAAAACTAGCCACAGGAGAGTTTTTTGATAGCATCACACGCGTATTTTAAGACCAAATTATGTGCAGTTTCATACACTACTTGACCTAATCTCATGAAAAAGATAATATTATATTTAACATTTATTGTAATACCTTCTAGATTTCGCCAGTAAGAGGTTCATTTGTTCGTAGCAGCTTCGAGAATGTCCGGTGGTGTAAAATTTTCTTTAGTATCGCTATTGTCGTTTTCAGACATTTTTTTATAACAAAAACTAATTTGACAATTAAATGTGCGTAAAATAACAGCTTATGTTTGCATTTATTTGTTTATACATATTATATATTTTATATACAGGGTGGGGCAAATTTTTGGCCCCTTAAGGGTAGCTACCTTTTCTTTTGTAGTTAGAAGGTTTTGTTCTTAAGAAACTTCTGTTTTATTTTGAATAAAAAAATATTGGCATTTTTTGATTTTTGAAAAAAGTACGGTTCGCCTAAAAAATGACATTTGTCAAAAAAAACAAGTTCATCTTAATCGACTCTATTTCCAACCAGGAACACTTTTCCCAAAGTAACTTACCAAATCAAATCGTAAGTTTTGGCAATAATTAAAAAAAACAATTCCCATACATTTTTTCAAGAAGCGCCATTCACCGCAATAAAGTCATGCATACCATTCGAACACGGAAAGCAATTTGTTCTAAATTCAAATTATTTATTGATATTTGTGATTAAACCTTATTGGTAGAATGATATACCACCTCTTTGAATGACAATACCGCTAGAAAAAATTAACGGGAAATATTTTTTTTTAATTTTAAATCCAAAATGTCTGTTACGATACGAATCAACAGCGGCTAAGCGAAGGTTCGCCTGCGACGCGGAGGTTGCGGGTTCGATTCCCGCCTCGGAACAAATATTTGTACAATCTGCAGATATTTGTTCAGGGTGTTTCTGGGTATTTTCTATGTATAATAAAAAATATCTATCTATGTAATGTATATTGTATTAAGTATATCAGTTATCTAGTTGCCATAACACAAGCTCTGCTTAGCTTGGGGCTAAATAATGTTCTGTGAAATGTCCAGCATTATTTATTATTAATATTATTATTATTAAGCTTAATAAAAGCTTATTTTCAATATAAATGTCGTGTTCAATCAGCGTTAGAAGCATTTCGTAGATAAAATGAAGAAATACCACTACCAGACAAGAAAGTCAAAGAAAGAAGAAGAATTAGCCTACCAACTTAAAAAAGTTACATACGAATTTAAATTAAGAACCATTGAATGAGTGACATTGTTGTTTTCACTTACTCGTTTTTTCATAGAAAATGTATGGGATTGGTTTTTTTTAATTATTGCAAAAACTTATGATTTGATTTAGTATGTTACTTTGGGAAAAGTATTCCTGGTTAGAAATAGAGTCGATTAAGATCAACTTGATTTTTTTGTCAAATGTAATTTTTTGGGTGAACCGTACTTTTTTTCAAAAATCTAAAAATGGCAATATTTTTTTCTTCAAAATAAAACAGAAGGTTTCTAAGAACAAAACCTTCTAACTACAAAAGAAAAGGTAGCTACCCTTAAGGGGCCAAAAATTTGCCCCAGTCTGTATATAATGTTTATATATTTTACATTTAGCGCCTAAATCTATGTGTTGCACCGCGTCCACAGATTATGTATAGAAAAACTGCATTGCAACCTCCTTGGTCCAACTGAAGTTGTATCGTAATGGAAAAAAACTCGTATTTTAAGAACCCTTAGTATGCAACAGTTTCATAAACTACTTTAAATCGTAAGCTCGCGGTGTTTTAGGAAAAAATGGACTCATGACTCATTACTAAATCGTTAATTGTGGCCTGAATACTAAAGCAATAATAAAACTGATATCTTTACAAGAATCTTGATTAATTTTCCTATTGATTTCTTGTATTCACGCAGACGATCGTGCAAGTGAAGTCTTAATTTTGTAACATTGTGCTACTAAGACTACTACTTCGTGCAAGGCGACAACATCAAGGCGTGTGTGATACGTGCGATCACATCCCAATCATACTAAACACGCATGTTTGGGATGTATGTGACAGCCACGCAGCGCTGAAGATTTGCACGTATAATGTCAAAAAAGAAAAATGGCTAAAACCAATGTTCAAAAGTAATAATGTCAAATTATAAAAATGTATAATTATTAAAATTTCCAGTACTAAAAATGTCCAATAATAAATATGTCCAATTATAATAACGTCTAATTGAAAAAAATGTTCAATTAAAAAAATGTTCAATTGAAAATCAGGCTAATTCGTTTAGGTTAGGCTTTGAGTTAAATACAGGATACGGTAGGTAGCTCTATAGCTGGTAATTTTTCTGGTTGGCCTTTTTTAAACTTGGACGTTTTTCCGATTAAGCGTTTCCATAGTTGGGTATTATTAAGCTCCTGGACATTTATGTTTTTTGACATTAGTCGTGCAAATCGCGCCGAATAAAATTATACGTATATCTATAATAATGTAGTTCAACCCTTAAAGAAACAAAAGGTCTTGAGTAACCTCCATCCACCGACTTCCTACAAACATTTCAATGACATCGGTTCATCGAGTGGAGTCATCTCTCTGCATCTTACATTTTGTGGTTGCCACTGGAGAACCATTTTTGCCCAGTGGGTATTGTTTCTGAGCTAAGTATATAGCCTGCTCATTGCCACTTCGACTTGACTAATTCAAGTCAAGCTTTTTACGAATGGGGACCAAAAATTTGCTAATCATCTTCTTCCAACAACGCTGAAAAGTCTTGCCTTTTCTATTCCTTTTCAATGCTATTAAATAATGAGAACTGGGTAAATGTAATTCAATGGGACAGGGTACAACCACAAAAGGTTTTCCAACCTTTCCAAACCTACCGAAAAAATCACATTGTCCTTTCAAAGTTACGCATACCAACTTAGCGCTATTCGAAAATCAAGTTTATTACAAAAGCAACAAGGGTACGGAGAGGCCACACAACAGACAACTGTAAGTTTAACACAACTGTAATTTGAAAAAAATAATTTGTTCTCTATCAAGCCCAACCCACCGAAGCGAAGTCCTAGTCAAGGAATGCCATGGTGGCACTTCACTTGGTGTATATACGCAAATGTTTGCCGTATAAGCCAATGTAAAATCAACCTTGAGTATATCGGTACATAATGTTGTTTTCCTTGGCAAAACAACGCAAATATTTGCGAATATACACAAAGTGAAGTGCCACCATCATATGGCTCAAGAATCTAAATGCAATGTGTCATTTTAACTGTTACGTCACTAACTGGCTAGATTAGTAAGAATCTATTTGACGACCTTTGTGGCGCGGCGGGCCACAGAGGTCCTCAAATAGATTTAAATTCCCGCTGCGGGTTAATATTTGTATGATTTGCAAATATTTGTTCCGGACCTGGGTGTTATGGTACTCGTTGTTCCTGATATCCACGACACATGGAATCCTAGTGTGGGATCATGACTACGTATGTGACTTGTGAGTGAAATGTAAAAAAAAAATGGCACTTATCCCTACTACTATTTATTTGTCTTATTGAATGCGGTTTCGAGTCCCACTTATTATTTAAATAATAGTAAGTAATAGTAAGTGTTTCTGAAATGAGGCCCAAAATTGTTCCCAAGACGCGTGTTGGGTTGCCGGGTTTTACCATACAAACGTCGACGAAAGTAAATAAAAAGGTAATAAACGCGATAAACGCCCATGATAATATCAAACGTATTTCTCTATGTCCTCTCTGGATTTTTGCTACAGGATTTTCTATAGTGTTCCTATACGCACATATAACTGATGCATGACGGTACTTTTTATCTGTTTTCATTAGTTTTTATTTATAATAATGCAAACAAAAACTGCCTATAGCCAAAACTCGAGGAGAAATTAGGGGAAAAGCATTATATAATATGCATGGAGAATGTTAGAAAATGGCAGAACCCTCATTCCTACCAGGGCCCCAATTCTACTGAATAAATTGTGTTTAAATTGTTAATGAATTATCATAAAATGGTCACTTTTGACAATTTTGCTATACCAAAAGTGTCAAAAATGTAAATTTTGTGATAATTCATTAACAATTCAAACACAATTTATTCAGTAGAATTGGGGCCCAGGCTGTATCATCATATTTCAGGCGTAGGCCTTATCTAAACAGTTTATTCGTGCATCTGGCTTGATTAAATTAGTAACTAAATCACTTGGATTGTATTATCCCAAGCATTGCTTTTTGCCTCTGAGACGCGACTCGATTATTGGTTTAGAAACCATTGCATTGCTTTTACGTGACTAACAAAATAGGTATTTTTATATATTTTATTTTAAAAGAATGTGATCTGAATTTAAAAATGAAATAACCTCTGATGGGGCGTGGTTTGTCACCCGTCACGTAAATGCACATTAAATGTTAAGGATTTTCGTGCACTTTAAAAAGACTTGAATTCTGAGAGAGAACATTATGGGTAACTTAAAATAGGTACGCTTTGTAGTTGTTTTCAGTAGAAAAATATATGAGTATTTATATGTGGGTGGGTGTATGTGTGTATAACAAGCGTAGCGTGTGATGTCTTGCATATTTTTGCTGATGTTTATTTAATTTTGACGACCTTCCTAAGGTTTTTAAGTTCTCATTTACTATGTATCAGCAACTCCTTGCTCCGAGGCACCACACAGGCGCTTCTCACCTAGTGGTAAGACGGACCATTTTTGTAAGCCAAGCCGTGTTTGTTGCCTCATTCTTCTAGGCTTGGTCGCGTTGAAACATGCGTAATTTTAGTTTATAAGACGATTTAAAATGATCCTTGCGATTTCAATGAATAAAATTCTTTTTGAGTTTGACTTTTGTGTGTGTGTTAATTTACTTGTCCTCAAAGTGACGTAAAACATTTTGCTGAAACTGGCTTTGCCTAGAACCAACAATTCAAAGACATGTTACGTCATGTGCATGAAAGCCTTTGCAAAGGCTCACGAACTTTTTCCGCACTGATGCTTTCAACATCGATCACCTGGGGTGCTATTTTTGAATGTCACTGAGTGGCTAAATACCATGAAAAAGGTCGCAAATCACCGTTTTTCAGGAAATGTACTAGAGGAGGCACTAGTATTGATATCAGAGGTATAAGAATTTTAGTCATCAATGAGTTTCAATATACAGGGTGTTTTTTTCTATGGGACAGTATGGGGATATCCGAATCCATAAGAGATACGGGAAAACTGTCTTTGGAACCATTTGCTCATTTTGTATGAAAATTATTTTGGCATAGTTATTTTTTTTGTCAAGCGTGAGTTCTCCATAAAAATGAGTAGTTTTGATCAAAAATTTTTTTTATGCGTATCGACTCAGTTTCATGTAAGGATTGTTTCATTGTAGCGGAAGAAAAAAATCTGAGCAGCAGAAGTTAGTAAAATTTTTATAAAATGTTTTCTCATACAAATTGTAAGTAATCTGGTACCTACGTTAATAAAACTATCGCAATAAATTTTCAAAATGGCCTCCTTCTTGCTGTTTCCAGGTACGGGTACGTTTCAGAATACCTCTTGTGGCCTTAGACAAAGATTTTCTTATTAAAGTTTGACTAAGTTCTACAGCTCTGATTTCTGAATCTGAAGCGTTAGCTCATTATCTTCTATTAGTTTTTCTATGGGACACCTAACACATAAGAGAAACATAACTCATATCAAATTGAAACCTACGAAAAAATCACTTAATATGACCTAAGTGTCTCTAAGGGCATTACCACACGGGCGTTGCGGCTGCGTTGTGTCGTTCGTCGCAACGCAATGATTTCAACGCAGTGAATACCACACTAACAGTTATGCTTCGATATGCTATTCAATATTGCGCTGCAATGCCGCTCCGTCTTTTCAACGCAGCTCCTTTCCCCACCTCGTCTCCCCAGCCCCACCATCTCCGTTGCGCGCGCGTCGCGACGACGCAACACACCGGCAACGCCCGTGTGGCATGTCGTTCAGATTTGTATGTAGAACTACGGAGCGTCACCACTCTGAGAGCTGAGAGCTGATTCTAACTATTTTGCACACACTTGACACGGACGTCTGGTGTAGTGTAGTGTGGATTTTTGTATGGAGATACTGATGAGCGCCCCTAGCGTACACTCTATGAACTACATTAACGTAGATCAAGATCTGATTCTACGTTTTGACAAGCAATTGGCACGGACGTCTGGTGTACTGTAACGCGGATTTTTCTATGGAAAATGTAGTTCACAGAGTGTCCGCTAGGGGCGCTCATCAGTGTCTCCATACAAAAATCCACACTACACTACACGAAACGTCCGTGTCAATTGTGTGCAAAATAGTTAGAATCAGCTCTCTGTCGTCGCAGCACCGACGCAACGCAGCGACAACGCTAGTGTGGCATTACCCTAAGTGTTAAGGCGCTACCCTGACCGAATGACCTTGAGGTGTTCGCCTCTACAATACATCGCAAATTATTTATTTTAGTGACACCTATGTAGTCCGTTCTAATAGTACTGCCATCTACCCGTCCGTCCGAGAACCGGCGGCTGACTGGTCCGCTCCTTGCGCACAGCCAGATTCGCACTGATTCATGAAATTTAATTCATAAAAAATAAAGAGAACCCATTTAAAAAAAAAATAATCGTGTAATAATTCTACTATTAAATTAACTATCCAATTGTGTAAACCAAAAAATTCAGTAACGTGAACTTTAAGAGAAGATGTACAAAATCATGATTTATTTCATTTTTTTCATGAGTTTATTGTTGAGTACTTACGACGTTAAATCATTAAACCAATCGTGGAACTTGATGACAAAATGTCAAAAATATATGTGGTGACTTATAATTTTTTTTCTACTTGCTTTATTTAACGAAGAGAGAGGCTTGAAAAAAACAGCTTGACGCCGTGTTTGGTCAGGGTACTGCCTTAAGAGGTGGTTACTGGTAGAGCGTCTACGCCCGTTTGTACGCGAACAAAGTTTGCTTCTATTTTGGCTGTTGTTTCATTAAACTCCATATTTTTTTTACATCCAAAACATGTCTCTTAGTCGGTGCTGTATCATATTTAACTTACTTGCTGCATACAGAATAAAATGCCGTATCCTTTTGCAAAAAATTTAGTAACTTGTATTTAGAATTTTTTTTACTGTGTTAAAAGCTGCAACCAAGCTAAGAGGTGTTGGCTAGGAAAAAAATATTAGCTGACAAACCAGATTGACGGTTAAGAATAAAATATATTAACCGACAAACCAGGTTGTCGATTAACAATAAAATATATCAACTGACAAACCAGATCCCCAATTCTACTAAACAAATTGTGTTTGACTTTTGGTATTGCAAAAGTGTCAAAAGTGACCATTTTGAGAATTTGTTTAGTAGAATTGGGGCCCAGGTTGTTGGTTAAGAAAAATATATACTAACCGTCCAACTAGGTGGACAGCGTAGTTGGTCGGTTGGTAATAGACGAAACTTTCATGGAGTTTAAAGAAATAAGAAAGAAATAATAGCTGAATTAGAAGAAATCTTCGTCCGGGTGCTAAAGGGTGTAAGCGCCCTTATACTAGCTACCGGTGACCTCCTGTTAAGTGTCACAGATAAGTTAACTGATTGGATCAAGTCAATTCAATCCCATTCAACAAGCAATTAATCAAAGGCTGATGGTGCCTCTCTATCGATTGATTGACGTGACGTCATTGGTCAAGGCACTAATTAGCTTCAGTGAGGGGTAAGCGATACTATACAAGCAATGTTGGTTGTAAACTACTAATGGGGATGTAATTATGTGTTTTCTATTGATTGCTGTCTATTTCCCTAACTAAACTAAATATTAACCTGAATGATGTATTGGTTGGTAGTATTATTAGTTCCCTACATTCCTATTCATACTTATATTACAAAGTAAAGTATAGTAGATTACGTATATTATATTTTACGTATATTTGTTTATTTTCTACTTAAATTGTCTAGCTAAGTTCACTTTAGATTATTCTCTATTTACCAACGTATCTAATTATGTTACACTGTATATAAACTTGTATGGTACTTACTCGTGCACGTGCTGCTTCTGGGCGACTTTTTATGTATATCACTATGATTAACAAACAGCTGAAAATTGGTTTGTTTAATCCAGGTTCTCTCGGTACAAATCATGACAACTTCATAGCCTCAGTCGACCGACACGATATGGATATCTTGGCAATAAACGAAACATGGCTCCATGAAGGCCAAGAGGGTCGAGCCCCTACTCTATCGGCGTACCGACTGCGTCACACTCCTCGGCCGCGAGGCAAGAGAAAGCGCGGAGGTGGAGTCGGGTTTTACATCAAGCGTGGTGTAAATGCGCGTACCTGGTCTCACCCAGTCGATCCGCTGCATGTGTTGGTAGAGCAAATGTGGCTCACCGTGACAATCAACGGGAAGAAGCTAGCAATCGGCACGGCTTACCGACCAAACTGGATTGATGTTGATTTGTTTTTTGATGCACTCACAGATTCATTTAATTCACTTCCTACTTATGATAACTTAACTTTATTGGGAGATTTCAATGAAATTAAAACAAAATCTAAGTTTGACATATTTCTTACATGCCTTAATCTTTCGCAATTGGTAACATCGCCAACTCACTTTACTGAGACTACTGAGTCGCTTATTGATGTCGTCTGCACTGATCTACGCGCTAAAGAAATCACTGTTGATCATGTGGGTAGGCTTTACGGTCACTGTCTTGTCGTTTGCAAGTTTGATATTAAACGTGAAAAGTCTTTACCTTCAACTATTACTTACAGGCCAATCAAAAACATTTCCATTTCCGACTTTAATAATGACTTGCAAGCTATACGTTGGGATATTATTTCGACACTTGGGAACATTAACGAGATGGTTAGCGTTTTTAACCTTAGTATCATCGCCATGTTTGATCTTCACGCACCTATGACCACTTTGGTTATCAAAAATCGCTCCAACCCGTGGATTACTGATACGGTAAAACTTATGATGAGGTTACGCGATGAAGCTTGCTCGGATTATCATAGAACCAAGTTAGACAGTAAAAGGGAGTACTACAAGAGTTTGAAGTCCACTGTTAACCAGGCACTATACCACGAAAAAGTAGCTTACTTCAATCTTAATATTAATAGCAAGATGCATGACCCCAGAAGCCTTTGGAAAAATCTTAAAACTACCCTTCTGCCAAAGAAAAATATTGAACTTCCCTTACATTTTCAAGACCCTGACATTATTAATGATCACTTTTTAAATATACCTGGCACCGTGTTTGTATCCGCCTCGCAGCATACCTACTTCCTATCCCAGAAATTTTGTGATTCTATCTTTCATATAGAGCCTATTAGTCTTGACGGAATTACTAAAATAATTAGAAATTTAAAATCAAATGCCGAGGGCTGCGACCTTATTAGTTTAGACATGCTTATTATGACGTTGCCAGATACCCTTGACACAATAAGAGTTTTAATAAACACGTCGATTAGCACGTCTACATTCCCTGACATATGGAAAGTAGCAATCGTGCGTCCTCTTCCTAAAATTCCTGATCCGGTTCAACTAAAGGATCTCAGGCCAATAAGTATCTTACCATGTTTATCGAAGATTCTCGAAAAAGCTGTTTGTGCACAGCTAACAGACTACCTAGAAAAAAATCACATACTGCCGGAAGTACAGTCAGGTTTTAGAAAAGGACGTAGCACGGTGACCGCCCTGCTCGATGTGACTGATAACATACTCTATGCGCAGGATAAAGGTTTGTGTACGTTGCTAGTGCTGCTTGATTTTTCAAGGGCTTTTGATTCCATAAATATTCAGCTTCTTATTTCTAAAATGGTATATTATGGTTTTGACAGTGGTGCTTTACAGTGGTTTAATGGTTATCTTAGTAATCGTTATCAGTTATCAGTATGTCAAACTCTCGTTTAGTAGTGATACCACGCAGTTTTCTGACAGGGTTGCTGTTAGTAGAGGTGTTCCTCAAGGTTCTATTTTGGGACCAATACTTTTCATTTTGTACTCAGCTGATATCGCTTTGCATATTAAATCATGTCAATTTCATATCTATGCAGACGATATACAGGTCTACATTTCCTGCAAGCCTTCCGAAATAAATAACGCTATTTCTAAACTTAATGCTGATCTAACAAGTATAGCTTTGTGGTCCCAGAATAACAGCCTACTTCTAAATCCAACTAAAACTAACTAGTGGTTCGCCCCGAACTGAGATCTCGCGATAACACCTTTATCAGCCCGACTACTTAACTAAGTAATTTCCATATTTTCTATTATTATTTTTGAAAATTTTCCCCTCGAGGTCTACCAGTACAGTACAGGATCTACCAGTAACTACTCTAATTTCCTACACATCATCGAAATAACCTTTAAATAGGGCTAAGCAACGATACCTGTTAGTACCTATATCAAGTACCTGACGAATTAATTGATAACGTCCTTTTGATGAAATCCATAGAACTCCAACGTCATTCAAATTCTTAGAAATTGGAGGTCAACAATGGATGTTATATTGGTTTCTGTTTTATGGAGTACATGTTTCTAAATTCTTCAATTTCAGACTTTTCCCTGTAGTTGTGACACAAAAGCCACAAGCATACCAAATTTCAGCATTGTGGGATTGCTGGAAGTACCCTAGAATTTTGGGTTTTTACGTTTTTTATTTTCCCTAATATCTCGAAAACTACTAAGGCTAAATAATTATTAAAAACAGTTTTGAAATGTCCAACCAAAGCGCTTTCATTAGACACCCCACTTGATCTGACTGTCTCACTTTTACTTTTTTTACCCCCTCTTGGACCCCAATGTCTCAGCAACCCCCTGATCGATATAGCTCATAACCTTACCTACAAATTGTACCAATACTATCTACCCCCATACCAAATTTCATGAAGATCGGATTAACGGTTTGGAAGTTTTCATCGGACAAACATACATACATACATACATACACACATACATACAAACGCCGATTCTTCCAACTTGACTCAGAGAACTCGCTTCGCTCGTTCAAATATTTAATTTTCGGGAGTCAGTACCAACTAGCTAGTTTAACGCCATCAGTGAGTGTTATGCTTATGGATGAACCTATTGAGCGTGTCTACAAAGCACGTAACCTGGGCTTGCAAATGGATTGTAATTTACGGTTTGAGGAGCATATTGCCGACTCTGTCAGGAATTGTTTTTATAGGTTGAAGGTATTGTATAGGATGAGGCCATACATATCGGAAGAGCTTCGTATCCAGCTGGTAGAGTCACTTGTTTTGTCTAAGTTAAACTAGTGGTTCGCCCCGAACTGAGACCTCGCGATGACACCTTTATCAGCCCGACTAATTTAAGAGGGGAAGAAAGGGTTTTGTATTTTACGGCTATGTAAGTATGTTTGTATGGATGATCCATCAGAAATCTAAAACTATAGAGTCAATTTCTCTCATATGAAAGAGATTTTGTGAAGCAAGAAAAAGTTGTTTTTAATGAAGCAGTGCCATCTAGTTGTAGTTTTGCTAGCTAATTTTTAAAGATTTAAATTTTCTTCTCTAAAAATGGATATTACAAAGAAAAAATCCTCAATTTTCGACTTCTTCCCGTAGAACAAAATATACTTAAATAATAAATTTCAGCATTACCAGAGAACTTAAAGTATCTTCGAGATATTTTTTTGCATATTTTACTTTTCTTTACCCTTCTAACCGATTTCTAAAAACATTTACTGAGAAAAAAAATTAACCTCTATAGGTAATTTTTCTACACATCATCGAAATAGCCTTTGAATAGGACTAAGCAACAGAGCGTAAATACTACATACCTGTTACATAAATTACTTGACGAATTCATTGATAACGTCGTTTTGACGAAAACATAGAACTCCAATGTCATTCAAATTCCTAGGAATGGGGGGTCAACAATGGATGTTATTTTGGTTATTGTTTTTTAAGGTTCAGGTTCCTAATTTCTTCAATTTCAGACTTTTCCCTGTAGTTGTGACACAAAAGCCACAAGCATACCAAATTTCAGTATTGTGGGATTGCTGGAAGTACCCTAGAATTTTTGATTTTTGCGTTTTTTATTTTCCCTAATATCTCGGAAACTACTAAGTTTAAATACTTATTAAAAACAGTTTTGAAATGTCCAACTAAAGCGCTTTCATTAGACAGCCCACTTGATCTGACTGTCTCACTTTTATTTTTTTTACCCCCTCTTGGACCCCAATATCTCAGCAACCCCCTGACCGATATAGCTCATAACCTTACCTACAAATTGTACCAATATCATGTACCCCCATACTAAATTTCATGAAGATCGGATTAACGGTTAGGAAGTTTTCATCGGACAAACATACATACATACATACATACACACATACATACAAACGCCGATTCTTCCAACTTGACTCAGAGAACTCGCTTCGCTCGTTCAATTATACGGATGTTGTATATGGTCCAAGACTTTTAGCCAAAACGCAAAAACTCATACAACGAGTTCAGAACGCTTGTGCTCGTTTTTGCTTTACTATACCGTATAGAGGACACGTGACTCCATACCTAAATAAGCACTGTATACTGAAAATGAAACATCGACGTAAGCTTCATTTGGCATGTCTTCTTTTCAGTGTTTTTAAGCACGACGCACCTGCTTATCTAAGTGAGAGGTTGAAGAAGGCGTCAAGCTCAAGACCCTACGGTCCCCGACAGTGTTCGGTGCAGCTATCGACACAACGGCACAGATCAGCAGCCTTTAGAAGCAGTTTCCGGTACGCTGCATCGAAATGTTGGAATCATATTCCGCCACCGTTGAGGAACCTGCAAAATATTCTTGGATTTCGTTTAAAACTAAAAAAATACCTGTTTGAGGGGCAGAAGACGCAGGAAGGTCTCGTGCACGATACGAGTGTTATATAGTTATTTTAGGTTCATTTTGTACAGTTATTTAATTATTATTATTATTTATTTATTTTTACTTGTAATTATATTAATTATATATATTTTTTTTATTACAATTTATATTTCAACTATATTGTAAGTACTGACACACCACATTATTTGTTATAAGTACTAGTTTATTTTCTAAAAAAATTCGATAAATTTTTGTTTTTTGTTTTTCCTTTTTGTACACTTTAACTATAGTTTTTTATTTATTTTTTATTTTGGTACGTCTGCTGTAGTGTTCTCTTGTTTTGAAAGAGGCTCTAACGGAAGACCAGCGCAGGTTGTTTACGACCTGCATATGCTGAGTTAGGATCTTTTTGTAACAGCAATGATTTTTATTTTTTATTTATTTTTTTACGTCGTCTTATTTTTTAATTTAATTTGTTAAATCTGTGCTGTTGTTGCAAATAAACTTTTTCTATTTCTATTCTATTTCTATTTCTAGATTGTATCTTATGGGAGCAAAATAATATTTTTACGGCGAGGGTGCTACTTCTATTCTTTAGTAGAATCCTGAACGTAGCGAGGGATTCAAAGTACGTCGCCCGAGCCAAAAATATATTTTGCGCCCGAGTGATACACTCTTCTTTTCATCACCCACTATGAGAAAATAAAAGGCGCCTCATATTTTATTTCAAAACAAAACCATTAATTTCTAACAATCCGTGAAAATTGTCGAAAACGCGGGCTGTAGTTCGCGCGTTTTTGATTTGTTTTTTTTATTCAGCCGGCGCGACGCCACTATGGGCCGTCGTCGTATCAGCCAGTATTTATTCAAACAATATTTTCGTTAGATTTCTTTGGCGCTGAACACTAAGATGTTCCAAATTCAAAAAGTGCGTGGCAATAGTAGATTATGCACTAAGGGAATAAAGCAGTGTCTTATGTCGCGGGCGGCATATTGAACCCTGAGCGTAACGAGGGACTCGAAAGTTAACTCCCGAGTGTAGCGAGGGAGTTATATAGAGTCCTGAGTGAAGCGAGGGGTTCAAGCTGCCCAAGACGAAGACATGCTTTATTCCAGAGGAGCATACTCTACTTTTCACACCTACAGCGAGGCAATAAAAGGCCAGGGCTCCATTAAATAAGTATCGTCTGTTTTGATAAACTCTGGAGTAAAATCATTATCACTCGACATTTTTTGTTAACACTAATATTGTCACTGACATAATATTATATTACAAAAATATTGCAATAAAATTCACTGAAAATCACAGCACCAAACATCTCTTTTGTTTCACATTCTTTAAAATCGCGCCTATTTCTTTTTTTTCCGAGTTTTGCTATAGTGGCCAGTTCAATTTTCGAACAAACCTCTTTACAATGCCATATGGGCATTTTTTTACTCAGAGTTTTCCACGAGTTTCCAACACGAATTTGACGTTCTAAATTCAAATCACTTTAATCCCTAGGGAGTTTCATACAACTTTATATCCCTAGAGAGACAATGCTGTACTTTACGTTGAGGTTGCATGATTTGTAATTGGACATTGTCGAGCAGGTGGTGTGAAAAGATAATTGCGTCACACTTACAGAAGTTTCTTATAGAAAACACCACCTTTGGGTGCACTTAAAGGCGAACCAAGTCGTTTTCGAATAGATGGGATGAAAAAGTAATTCTTTATTGTTAAAACTTACACTGTACCAACTGTACATAAAGGTGGTGGCTTAGAGAATATATATTATTAATTCTCTAAGGGCTTATATTTTGTAAATTGCAACAGTTTTTCCATTTTGCTCGTACCTACATCACTTTAAGAACTAGACTAGGTACTATGAATCCCTGGCTCAAAGATAAAGTTTGCAGTGTTTGCGGTAAAATTCTCTAAATCTTAGTCGGAGTTTACAAGTTCACAAGTTGTAAGTTTAAGCCAGTTTTAAAGTCGTTCAAGTGGCACGAAAATCTGTGAAGTAACTTTATGATTCAAGTTTTATTTTCGAACAATTTACGCGCAAATTAACTCTTCGATTTTTTATCGAAAATTGTACCTATAATTATTGAACACATCGTTTCAATGACACAATGCCAAAAAGAACAATAAATACTGTTTTAACAATATGATCCATGTTGATTGAAATAAATAAATATTATTATTATTTCAGTCATTTATTTTCAAACACAAGCTTAACCTGGACCTTTATGAGGCATTACTGGGGCCGTATTAGCCAACAGTAAGAGGCTCTTTTACAATAAGGATATAAAAAACATTATGTAAAAAACATATTGTTATGGTGGATGAAAGACAGATGATTAAACTATTGTGGAAATGGATAAAAGTTGGTGCTATTGTAAGGAGAACATGCTAATTGAATGTTTATTAGGCTATTAGAATATATGAGAAACTAAATTATTGAAAACGATTTAGTTAGGTGGTGACTTCCCTGTTCACTAAACGGGCCCCTTAAATGTGTCGCCAATGAAGGCAGAGTAAGGGGCAACGTTGGCGTGGACAGCTTAAGGATGTTGAGAGGTGTGCTGCAGTTTCACTAAGTGCTACTCCCAGCTTTATGCCTTTAACACTTCCACCTTTGGAGCATAGATTTCACTCTTGCGCCTCCACCCTCGGCCAGCCGGCTAAGGCAAGCCGAGGGTCAGGGGTCTCTGTTGACCCCAGGGAGTAATGGGGCTCCGCGGTGTCGCCACTCACCGAACGCTCGCCACAAGCGTGCCCTGCGGTATTATCCTACTAATATTATAAACGCGAAAGTTTGTAAGTATGGATGGATGGATGGATGGATGTTTGTTACTCTTTCACGTAAAATCTACTGAATGGGTTTTAATGGAACTTTACAATAATATAGCTTATACACCAGAATAACACATAGGCTACAATTTATAATTGTGTGAATGGTCCATAGTATGACGATAAGTGTCAAGTAAGTAAGAAAAAATCTACCATCTGCGAGCTATTCTGGCGTGCGCTGCCAAAACCACTAGAGTTACACATACCTATGTAATGTATGATGGAAATGTTTATCCTACTAATATTATAAACGCGAAAGTTTGTGAGTATGGATGTTTGTTACTCTTTCACGTAAAAACTACTTAATGGATTTGACTGAAATTTGGAATGGAGATACTTTACGCCCTGGATTAACACATAGGCTACTTTTCATCATCATCATCATCATCATCATCATCAATTTTCATCATTATTCACGCGGGTAAAACCGCGGGGCGCAACTAGTCTTAAATAGTCCTACAAAAAAGCCCGCCACAGTATATATCTATATCTTATGTGTAAGCTATTATAGCCAAAATGTGTATAATATTATAAACGCGAAAGTTTGTTATTATGTTTGTTACTTCTTCACGCTCAAACGGCTGAACGAATTTGAGTGAAATTTAGAATGGAGATACCTTATACCTTGGACTAACACATAGGCTAGTTTTCATCATCATCGTCATCAATTTTCATCATTATTCACGTGGGTGAAACCGCGGGGCGCAACTAGTTATTATTGAACGAGCGAAGCGAGTTCTCTGAGTCAAGTTGGAAGAATCGGCGTTTGTATGTATGTGTGTATGTATGTATGTATGTATGTTTGTCCGATGAAAACTTCCAAACCATTAATCCGATCTTCATGAAATTTGGTATGGGGGTAGATAGTATTGGTACAATTTGTAGGTAAGGTTATGAGCTATATCGGTCAGGGGCTTGCTGAGATATTGGGGTCCAAGAGGGGGTAAAAAAAATAAAAGTGAGACAGTCAGATCAAATGGGGTGCCTAATGAAAGCGCTTTGACTAGACATTTCAAAACTGTTTTTAATAAGTATTTAGCCTTAGTAGTTTTCGAGATATTAGGGAAAATAAAAAACGTAAAAATCCAAAATTCTAGGGTACTTCCAGCAATCCCACAATGCTGAAATTTGGTATGCTTGTGGCTTTTGTGTCACAACTACAGGGAAAAGTCTGAAATTGAAGAATTTAGAAACTTGTACTCCATGAAAAAGAAACCAATATAACATACATTGTTGACCTCCCTTTTCTAGGAATTTGAATGACGTTGTAGTTCTATGGTTTTCGTCAAAAGGACGTTATCAATTAATTCGTCAGGTACTTGATATAGGTACTAACAGGTATGTAGTATTATGCCCCGTTGCTTAGCCCTATTCAAAGGTTGTTTCGATGATGTGTAGGAAATTAGAGTAGTTACTGGTAGATCCTGTACTGTATTAGTAGACCTCGAGGTGAAAATTTTGAAAATATGGAAATTACTTAGTTAAGTAGTCGGGCTGATAAAGGTGTTATCGTGAGGTCTCAGTTCGGGGCGAACCACTAGTTATTATTATTTCACTAATTTATTTTAAATCTCGTTAAAAAAAAAATTTTTTACTATCAAGTACTATGTATAAAAACATAATAGAATATTATTGAACGAGCAAAGCGAGTTCTCTGAGTCAAGTTGGAAGAATCGGCGTTTACGAAAACGTAAAAATCAAAAATTCTAGGGTACTTCCAGCAGTCCCACAATGCTGAAATTTGGTATGCTTGTGGCTTTTGTGTCACAACTACAGGGAAAAGTCTGAAATTGAAGAAATTAGAAACCTGAACTATAAAAAACAATAACCAATATAACATCCTTTGTTGACCCCCCATTCCTAGGTTATTTGAATAACATTGGAGTTCTATGTTTTCGTCAAAAGGACGTTATCAATTAATTCGTCAAGTACTCAAGTCAAGTCAAAGTCAAAAAGAACTTTATTCATTGAAATCACAAGGATCATTTTGAATCGTCTTATATAAAATTAAATTACTCCTGTTCCAACGCGACCAAGCCTAGAAGAATCAGGCAACAAACTCGGCTTGGCTTACATAAATGGTCCGTCTTACCACTAGGTGAGAAGCGCCTGTGTGGTGCCTCGGAGCAAGGAGTTGCTGATACATAGTAAATGAGAACTTAAAAACCTTAGGAAGGTAGTCAAAAGTAAATAAACATCAGCAAAAATATGCAAGACAGCACACGCTACGCTTGTTATACTTATAAATAATAATCTAATACAAACATGTAAATAGGTAAGTACAGATATTGCAAATTTCCATTTTAGCAGTCGAGGGGCAGAGCGACATCAGGCCACGCGGCTTTATCATTAATATAGTCATCAAAAGTGTAATACGCTTTCTTAATTAGATTCATCTTTATGTAGGATTTAAATCTTCGAATAGGAAGTTTAAATGCACCTTCTGGAAGTTTATTATAGAACCGTACAGAATTCCCCATAAAAGACCCACTTACTTTCTTTAATCGAAATTTTGGTATATTTAGTTTGTGTTTATTTCTCGTGTTAATACCATGCACGTCACTTTTTATCATAAAACTATCCAAGTGTTTATGTGTATGTAATAATATTTCATAGATATATTGCGATATTACTGTAAGAATATTGATTTCTTTGAAACGCTCCCTCAAGGAGTCACGCGACTTCATTTTATAAATGGCACGTATTGCCCGTTTTTGTAAGACAAAAATAGCTTGGATTTCTGCTGCTTTACCCCACAGTATGATACCATATGACATAACACTATGGAAGTAGCTAAAATAAACAAGCCTAGCTGTAGCTTCATCAGTAAGCTGCCTTATTATACGAACTGCATATGCAGCGGAACTAAGTCTACCAGCAAGAGCCACAATTTGTGGTGCCCACTGCAACCCTACATCAATATTAAGCCCTAAGAAAATGGTAGACTTGACAAGATCAAGTGTCTCCCCATTTATTTTAATATTAGTTGGATAATGTTTTACATTAGGCAATGTGAATTTGATGCATTTCGTTTTTTTAGCATTAAGCAAAAGATTATTAACTGTGAACCACTCAAGAACACGCGATAGTGAATCATTTACATCATCGTAATTAGATTTAGATCTATCAACTTTGAAAATCAAAGAAGTATCGTCAGCAAATGGAACTATGTCACATATGTCTTTCACAAAAAAAGGGAGATCGTTAATGTAAACTAGGAATAAAAAAGGGCCTAGTATTGAACCCTGTGGCACCCCCATGACAATAGTCGAGCCTGAAGACCTTTCACCACCAACATCAACTTTTTGGACCCTATTGGATAAGTAAGAATTTACAAGATTAATTGCCTGATTTTGTATGCCATAATGTTTTAACTTGGAAATTAAAGTATCATGCCTCACGCAGTCAAAAGCTTTGGACAGGTCGCAGAAAACTCCGATCGCGTCCTGCGAGTTCTCCCATGCTTCAAATATGTGTTCTAAGAGCATGGTACCAGCATCGGCTGTCGAACGACCCTTAGTAAATCCAAATTGATGACTATGAAGAAGTCCGTGGAGGTTAAAGTGTGACAATAACTGAGTAAGAATAAGTTTCTCGAAGATTTTACTTAACGCAGGCAATATAGAAATTGGCCTATAATTACCTGGATCTTTTTCGTTACCAGACTTGAACAAAGGAATTAATTTACTATGTTTCATAAGATCAGGAAAGACTCCCTCGTCAACACATCCATTGAAAATGTAGGCCATACACGGCGCAATATCAATAATTATAACACCTAACACCTTTGTAGATATTCCCCAAAGGTCTTCAGTATTTTTAATATTAAGTGACTTAAATGTCTTAACAATATCATTGGCATTAACGTATCTGAAACTAAACGCGACCTCACACTTATCAACACTTAATTCCAATAAAGTAGATGCTCCAGAGGCAGTTGATTTTAAAGATTGAGTCACAAAATTAGGTATACTAGAGAAAAAACTATCAAAGGCATTTGCGACCTCAGTATTATTTGATAATGTTGTATTGTTTAAGTTTAAATTAATTTTTTTACTACGAGGTTTAGCTTTACCTGTTTCATTATTTATTAATTTCCAAGTTGTCCTTATTTTATTTGCTGATTTTTCTATTTTATTTCTCAAATGCAATGATTTTGCTGCATGACAAACTTTTTTGAAGGTCTTGGAATAGTTCTTTATGTACAAGATAAACGTTGGATCGTGCAACATTGATTCTCTAGCCGCATAGAGTTCATATAATTTATTCCTACTTCTATAAATACCGGTTGTAGCCCAATCAGCTAACCCGACATTAGCTCTAGCTTTACATTTTTTTAACTTAAATATCTCACTATGTTCCTCACATATCAACTTAAACAAACTAGTAAAAAGGTCATTCGGATCATCTACGCACGGTACAAGGGGCATTTTGAGTTCAATACTGCCCTGGAACTTTTTAATGCGACTTTCTGTGATAGGCCGATAAGTGAATTCCTTAGGTTCATCTACAAAATTACAAGTAAATATAGCACTGTGACCATAGTGATCTGAGGTGAAATGTTTAATTACTGATTTATTAATTGGAACACTACTGCAATAAATATTATCTAAACAGGTGGATGTTGTTAGTGTCACCCTTGTAGGTTCTTCGAAGAGGTGATATAAATTAAAGCATTTAAATAAATTAAGCAGCCTCTCAGATAGAGGATTAACCGGAATATCTATATTGAAATCTCCGCAGACTATTAGCATTTTATTACGAACAAAAGTTTTAAGCAATGCTTCTTCCATAGTGGATTCAAATAATGCGAAGTCTGCGTCAGGGGGACGGTAAACGCTTACAATGATATGCCGCTCTAGCTCAACACAAGATAGCTCAATAGTCCTCTCAATAGTGAGATTTGCAACATCTTTACGTTCCTTGCATTTTAAAGTATTTCGAACAACAATTAAGGAACCCCCACGTATGGCGTTCTTGCGTTTGTATGAACTTACAATATTATAATTCTCATAATAAGGGAGTAACTCAAATTGTAACATCCAGTGTTCAGTTACACACATAATATCAACATTAAAACGGATTAAAAATAATTCTAATTCTAAGATTTTGCTGGGAAGGCCTTGCACGTTTTGATGTACTACATTTAACGTGCCCGGCTGTCTCATTGTCGAACTCGTCAGTTTAAATTACTGTCAGCTACTCCTACTTGTTTGCCCTCATTAGTACTACTACTAACTACGGGCTTGTCGGTGAACTGCGTTATAGTACTTATAACGGGATCAAAAATATTAAATGCTAACAATTTAGCAATTATTAATTTACTATGTCTACTCAGGTACACAGTATCTCTTGTCAAAACAAAATTACTAATAAAATTATTAGTATCAAAATACAAAACGTCTCTATGACGACATGTCAAATTATATAGCATTAAATTAAGATTCCATATTTTTTGATTGTCTTTGGCACTCAAAGATTTTGAGTAAGGGAAAGCACATAAAATTATTTTTCCCAATCCTGAATCTAACTTGTGTAGCAAAGTCTCAACCAGCCCAATAATATCTAATCGCATGACACCACTACTCTCACCTAATTGTACTAACAAAGTGGTGTCGTTGTCAAAGCAATCCTCCCTCTTTATAGAATCTATAAGTTTGTGAATAGGGGCATTTGGAAAGCAATTATTTGTCACAACTTGCCCTAACAGATCACTAAGAAGCAAACCCATCCCAACACCTATCTTATCTGAAAACACCACAGTCTTCCGGGTCTGCCGACAGGATTTTACCTGTCTAACCGGAGACTGCGTACCAGGTGTGGAAACTACTTCAACCTGAACAGTAGGTTTAGCTTGTCTCTGCGATGCACATGGTGCCATGTGTATTAAAGCACCTAAAGCTGATCCAGAAGGCTCTGATACAGGAAGGTCCGTCTGTGAGCTACTATTACATACTTGTACATATGTGCTATCATCACTCAGTATCTCTACGATATTATTCATTTTCTGAATATTGTCAGATGCTTCTTGTTCAGCTTTTTTATATTTACACGTTACACTTTAAATACTAACAGGTATGTAGTATTTACGCCCTGTTGCTTAGTCCTATTCAAAGGCTATTTCGATAATGTGTAGAAAAATGAAAAATGATTACCTATAGAGGTTAATTTTTTTTCTCAGTAAATGTTTTTAGAAATCGGTTAGAAGGGTAAAGAAAGTAAAATATGCAAAAAAATATCTCGAAGATACTTCAAGTTCTCTGGTAATGCTGAAATTTATTATTTAAATATATTTTGTTCTACGGGGAGAAGTCGAAAATTGGGGATTTTTTCTTTGTAATATTCATTTTTAGAGCAGAAAACTTAAATCTTTAAAAATTAGGTAGCAAAATTACAACTATAACTGCTTAATTAAAAAAACTTTTTTTTTGCTTCACAAAATCTCTTTCATATTAGAGAAATTGACTCGATAGTTTTAGATTTCTGATGGATCATCCATACAAACATACTTACATAGCCGTTAAATACAAAACCCTTTCTTCCCCTCTTAAATTAGTCGGGCTGATAAAGGTGTCATCGCGAGGTCTCAGTTCGGGGCGAACCACTAGTTATAAAGCTTGTAAAATGGGGTCAAAGGGATTCGCCATAGACTCTCCTCTAGTTAAATTATTTTCATGAAGATTATTTTAGTGCACAAACTGTTACAATAAAGAAACATCCACCATCTTGCCATCTGAATCTGCTTAGTAAGCAACGAATGCCTTGAATAAGACATAAACACAACATATATTTCTGTGTCTTAGTGTGTTGTGTTTCCGTATTTATTCATATTATCATAACTTTTCGTTTCTGGCGCTTTGGTAATGTTATTACTACGTGCAGTCTTTTATTAATACGCTCACGATTTTTTTTGTTTCAAAATAGTTACATGACTTGATGTATCCGGCTTAAGAATGTACTCCATCTCCTCCCGTGGATGTTGTAAAAGCCGACTAAGGTACTATACCAGGGGATGGGCAGCAGCATCCACCTGAGTACTTAACAATGAATACGCGATCACCAATCCGTCCGCCAAGCGTGATGGTGATTATGGCAATTCCATATGGGGAAGTATCGTCCAGCAGTGGACGTCTAAACGCTGGTGATGATGATGATGATGGGTTGGATAAAGTATTCTATTCTAAACACAAAACTTTTGTGTATTTAGGTATTTCAAAATATAACTCGATACCTGAGCAGTGAAGCTTTGGGAACGTGAGTGAACCTGTAGGCGGACACTAGTATGAACAATATTATTTGACATAGTAGGTAATATAGTTTATCTACTGCACGAGCAATACGTCTCGCTGGCTCCGGCAGTAGGAAAGCTGACTATGTTCAACTAAATTGATATAAAATATCTTGCCTGAGCGCGGTCTAAGTGACAAGCTTAACTGATTTTTTTAATTGATGTATTGTTAACTATTCCATTTTATAAGAAACTAACGGTCTAGATATTAGTGTCTTGAGTAAGTGTAAAAAGTTTCATGGAGTTTGAACAAATAATAGCAAAGTCAAAACCAAACTTCGTTCGCACGGTGACACTCTCTTAACAGATTTTAAATGCTCCATCTCGTTATCTTCTTCAAAGTGAACAAGAAAGTTTTCACTTGTTATTGGTTCAAGAACAAACATAAAATCTTACACATAAACGAAAAAAACACTCAATGTTTTAGCCAGATTTCGTTGTATTTCGACGTGGTAAAACTTAGTTTCACGGTGTTGAGATTGAAACATTTTCAGGACTTCAAGGAAATGGGACGCCTTAATTGAAAAACTTACGTGTGGTGTCGTTTCAAATGTCGTGAAAAAACGTTAATATTTTTTATTTGATGCCTACCTTGATGAAGTCTAGGTCTGATGATGGAATCGGAAGGCGTAAACTGAACTCCTCAACGATTTGCAATACCTAGAGTAGTTAAGTTTGGGCTTTTTTTAAGTTGTTTTGATGAAATTTTTAACGTTGGATGGAGCCATGGTCTGATGACACGAGAGCAGCAGAAAATATGCTCTGAAATTTATTCGAATACCCATGTAAACGATTCTCATCATAGAATAACCCCTCGCAGCTCTACCGTAGATTAAGTCTAGAATAAAACTAATTATATAAGAGACAGCATTTTTATTATAAAGCTGTTTTAGCGGCTAGATATCCATCGGCACCACGGTGCTCGGCCGCAATCTTTAGATAATAAAATAACTTCGAAATAGGTTTCAACTTAATGTAGTTTTTTTAAATAATTTGTAAATATTGTTTTAAAAACCCGTTCTCCAGCTCACAAACCAAGAATAGCTTTCTATTAATGAGCATCTCAACTTACTTAATGCAAAGGAATGCAGTTCAATGTTTTAATGACCAAGAAACAACAATTTAATTTTTTTAAGTAAAATAATATAAAATGATAAAACTAAACTAAACTAAGTTTTTTTTAACATTAAATGTTATTTTCTTTAATTTATTATTCAGTAATAGTCGCCTCCTTGGCGTAGGCCTCCCTCATTTCCTCCCACAATTCTCTATATCTGGCCTTTGACATCCAGTCATCTATAATTTAAATTACCCGCAGTTAAATGCAATGTAATTTCTGCGTGATCTCTGAAGCACAAGCTTGTAACTTAGACCAAGTCTATCTCCCCATGCGTGGAGATTTATCATTATCTCGAAGACAGGGCTGTATAAAAATCACTGAAGCGTGAAATGTAAGACGAGGTCATCTACCGTTAGGCGCCTTGATCTATGGTGATTGGTACTATTCGGATCTGACACCAATTTTAGGTTTTTTAGGTTAGATCAAGCTATATTTCTTGGGGAGGCTCTGTCAGATTATATATTTTTTATAGGCAATAGTATTGATGTACATTATATTATATTATTCTAGTACATTTAGTAGGTTTATCATGTTTAGGAATAGTCACGTTAAGTATTATTTAAATTTGTTGGACGAGTGCAAAGCTCATAGAGCACAATACATTACTTTCGCGGCCGGCAAATCAGGCATTGATTTACGAACGTAGCCGACGCACAGACACATGCAAGGAACATAACTACTCCTCAGCTAGACAATAAATGTGACTCCATCAACATCTAATTGCGGCCAAAGTATGTAATTTTTCTCAAATAATGCGTGGATCTTCATTGATAACAAAGACTACATAACTATATTATTGACTAATAACTGTTCCGTGTTTTCTTCAGATCACTTAAAATACTGTAAGATATGCGCAGATAAATACGGAACCCTAAAAAGGAACTGCACCGTGTGTGACGCGACTGGCTTATAATCATCATCATATTTTTTTTATTAATATTATCACGGGTATTTATCGCGTGTTACCAAGGTGTTACCGTATTATTTATTATTCCTGGCGTGTCAAATGCGTTACAGCAATCGCGAATCGTGAATCGTCGCAAAAAAAAAAACTATCATCATCATCATCATCAGCCTGTAGAAGTCCAATGCTGGACATAGGCCTCCCCCTTAGAATGCCACGACGAACGGTCTTGAGCCGCCTCCATCCATCGAGTTCATCCTACAACGTTCATTCGTTCATTGAATTCAATTCAATTATTAAATAAGTCTTGGTTGTATGTAGCCGAAATATTTTTAGACAAGCCAAATTAGTACTTTGGTATTTTTTTTCAGTGATATAGACTGGCTTAAAGCATTAGAAATTATGTTTACATGTTGTACAGAAGATGTATATGGCCTACCTACTTATAGCTACACATTAGGGGACGCGCGTACACACATTTGTCGTTTCGTACACCTGTCGCACACCAAATTACCTAGTTCGGCAGTAACTGCGGTCATGAGTGAGCAATTCTCACCCCCATGGTAAAAATTGTTTTTATCAAATCTCACTATTATAAATGTGAAAGTTTCTGATATTTGTTACTCCTTCACGCTGAAACAGCTGCATAGATTCGGTTAAAATTCGGAATGGAAATAGCTTTTACCCTGAATGAACATTATAAGCTACCTTTTGACGACCTCTGTGGCGCGGCGGGCGAAGGTTTGCCTGTGACGCAGGACGTTGCGGGTTCGATTCCCGCCTCGGAAAAAATATTTATACCTACAGTCTGCAGATATTTGTTCCGGGTGTTCTGAGTATTTTCTATGTATAATTAAAAAAAACTATCTATGTAATGTATTGTATTAAGTATATCAGTTATCTAGTACCCATAACACAAGCTCTGCTTAGCTTGGGGCAAGATAATGTTGTGTGAAATGTCCAGCGTTTATTTATTTTATCTCGATATTCCCATCAGCCATCCATTTATAGTAGGTATTTATTTATTTATTTATCAAACAAAGTTATTACAATAAATTTGGTTAGTAATGTCTTAAAACCTAAGTTAGGTTTGTCTAGACACTAGGTTCTCGATGAATTAAGTTTTTATTTTAAAATACGTCCAAAACACGAGCAATTTCAACAAACAAATGCATGAAATATTTTAAATACCTACATAACAATAAACTAGCTAGCAAACGCACACAAAAGCGACACAATCGCAGAGTGGATAGTATTCCCGAGCAGTCACTAATAACCGGTTGGAGCTAGGTAGGTACTCAATAGGCGTGGATGTGTGCGCTTGCGCTACAAAGGATGCTCCATTTTAAGCCATAGTCATTACATGATATTCAAGAAATATTTTTTTAAAATGTGTTTAATATTTCTTTGAGTTATTTTATTTTTTACTTCAAAAGGCAGTTTATTAATAAGTAGCAAATGGCAATGGGGAACGCACCAATGGATATCATTTTGGCAGCCTTAGCGCTATCTGAATCTTATGAAACTTGAATAGGGGAAACTTTTTGACCTAAATATTCCTCCTTTCAAGTTTCAAAAGATTTGGACAGCGCTCTAAGGCTGCCAAAATGATTTCCATTGTTGCGTTCCCCATTGCAATTTACTACTCTAATTGGGGGGCTACTACTACCATCGCACATCTTGACATCGGAGAGAACCTCATCCACAGATCATCGATTCGTTGGTATCTCGTACAGCTCGCTTTAAGAGATCTTTTTTACCCCATACGTGCTAGTTTGGAATGGGTTCGTTTCCGAGATTTTTCGACAAAACTACAATATAAATTGCATAAAAAGAATGTAAAAATAATATAACTTTTCATTTAAAAAACCGACTTCCGCCATTGTATTCGACTAAATAATTTTGGATGAAATATTTTTTATGAAAGAACCATAGTGGTGAAAGGATTATGATACTTTCTGAATGCAAATGCTTGGTTTGTTGCTGAAAATATCAAAATCGCCATATGTTTGCCTACAATATTTGAGGAGTTCCCTCAATTCCTCATGGATCCCATCATCAGAACTGGATTCTGAAAAAAATGGGACCAATCTGGAAGTATATCCAAATTTTCCAAATCGGTTCATAAACGCTGGAGATATGAGGTAACAAACATTTAAAAAAATTTAAAAAAAATACAACCGAATTGAGAACCTCCTCCTTTTTTGTGAAGTCGGTTAAAAATAACCCTTTAGGGCAGGCAGTGCATTGTCAGTGGTGTTTGCAGATGTCAATTGGTGACAGAAACCGTTTACCATCGGGCCGTATAAGTACGTTTGTCTAGCAATAACATGAGATGTTGATGAGACCACAGAATGGTAGATAATATAGTTATTCTAATGTCTTGTGACTGATGGTTATAGAACCAGTGTGGTGGAAGGGTTCAGCGTAGAGGCTTTCATGCATTAGTATGCCTGAGTCACATCTTTTAATTAGCAAAAGCTTTTTTTTTAGGTCAAATTTATTTTATGTAAAGATGCTATGTCGATTCCGCATATCACAGGACAATTCCCAAAAATATAAAGGCATTTCAACGCAAATTAACATACAAATATATCATCCCAGTCGTTAAGCTGTCGGGAGTAATAACTTAAAAATATTTTTTCCTCGGAGTAATAAATATCACATAAACGCTTCCACGCAAATATTAAGTACAAACAATTGTTTTCCATCGATATCATAATATACCTATTTACTTATTTATTAGTAGGACCAATGACGAATGTAGACAAACTGAAAAGAAAACGGGGCAAAGAAAACGGGGGCAAACGCAAGTAAACCAAATTGATTATATATATTTAACCGACTTCAAAAAAAGGAGGAGGTTCTCAATTCGACCCGTATGTTTTTTTTTTTGTATGTATGTTACGCGATTACTCCGTCAATTTTGCATTGATTTTGATGATTCTTTTTTTGATTGGTAGGTTATTCTTCAGAGGTGGTCCCCAATAAATTTTATCGAAATCGATTCAGCACTTTTTGAAAAATTTGGTTTTTTGTGGTTTCCATAGAAAAAACCTAATATTTTACTGTGCCATTCTTGGTTCTGTCAGCGCTAGATGATAGGTACTGCTAGACATCGACAATTTAAATACAACAATTAAATACCTACCCGCCGATAGATAGCGTTTATTCAAATATGAATTACCTACATTATAGGCACAGGCTTGAAGTCGGTTTATGTTTTTTCAAAAATTAATTATACTATACTGTAACTATACAGACAAGTTGACACTTGTCACCAATAATTGCATACATATCACAGTGTAAACCATTAGCCTCTCACTCTTCAACGATAGTTTACCGGTGTTTTAAGTCAAAGTGATTTATCATTCGAAGTCTTTACTCTACGCTAGCATTTGCTCGCGGCTCCACCCGCGTGGAACCTCTAATGGTTTCGCCCGAATGGAACCTCTGTTAAAAATTATAGCCTGGGTATAATATGTTATTCTGATGTATAAGCTATAGTACTGTAAAGTTTCATCAAAATCTATGAAATAGTTTTTGCGTGAAAGAGTAACAAACATCCATCAATCCTCACAAATTTTTACGTTTAGAACAACCTAACAAGCTATGGTTTTTTGTATGGTAACACCAAAAAACGCTCATAAAAAAACTTTGAAAATCTCAATTTATATAAGGACTAGACGCTTTTGAATACATTTTAACTGCCTCTTCTAACACTACCATTTGTGAACATACATTTTGAGAAAAGTATGGCATTGCATTGTGCAGGTTTGTAGAGTCACTCTCCAAACTAGTAACTGCTTACGCTTCAGATACAATTGCAAAGCTATCATCACTCTATAATATTTTCTCTCTGGAATGTCTACTTATCGTTTTCCATGCCGGTGGTAGGGGTCGGGGGATTACATGGTAATTACTACGTATACTGTGGTGAGCAGGAAAATTGTTTTATCGGGAATTCTTGTGACAATTAGATAGGTACAAAGCTACGTAACCTAAATACCACATAATCTAAATTGGTGCGAATTTTTACTGAGTGACTAAATATCATGAATAAATTAAAACTTTTCATTTAAAAAACCGACTTCCGCCATTGTATTCGACTACATATTTGGATGAAAAAAAATGATGAAAGAACCATAGCGGTGAAAGGATTATGATACTTTTTGAATGCAAATGCTTGGTTTGTTGCTGAAAATATCAAAATTGCCATATGTATGCCTACAGTATTTGAGGAGTTCCCTCAATTCCTCATAGATTCCATCATCAGAACTGGATTCTGAAAAAAATGGGACCAAAATGGAAATATATCTATTCAAATAAAAAAAGAATTTTCCAAATCGCCGAATTGAGAACCTCCTCCTTTTTTGGGAAGATGGTTAAAAAGGCAGCAAATCACCGTTCTTCAGGAGATCTACCGAAGGAGGCACTTGTATTGATATCATAGGTAGTAATCAATGAGATTCAATTTACAGAAATTTGGAAATTAAGGATAGAAACGGCAATTTTACTGACGTTTTCGATGACATCCAAAAATCGCTCCCCTGGGAGCACTTCCGTCTGGTAGTGATTTGTTTCAGTTGAGCTATCTTTAGATCGTTTGCTACGGCCGGTTTTTTTTTATTTTGTTTTTAATTTGTGTCACTTGTATTATTCTCTCTGTAAATAAAGATATTAAAATCGAAATACTTATACTGTATAAGTTTACAAAACTAATAAATAAACAAGATGTTGACTGGAAGAAATCGCTCTCTGTGATAAAACCGCCGATTATAGGACTTAAACTGTAGGTTTATATTAAGTGTATACCTACATCTTACATAGTTTCCTCAATAAAGTTTATTATTATACTAGCTGGTGCCCGCGACTTCGTCTGCGCAGGATTAGTATTTCGAGTAGCTTATATTAGCGTTGCGTTAAAAAGAATATAACCTATATATATACTGTGGTGGGTTTTTTTGTAGGACTATTTAAGATAAACATTTCCATCATACATTACATATGTGTAACTCAAGCGGTTTTGGCAGCGCACGCCAGAATAGCTCGCAGATTGTAGATTTTTTCCTACTTACTTGACACTTATCGTCATATTATGGACAATTCACACAATATCTTTATAAATTGTAGCCTATGTGTTATTCTGATGTGTAAGCTATATTATTGTATAGTTTCATTAAAATCCATTCAGTAGTTTTTACGTGAAAGAGTAACAAACATCCATCCATCCATACTCACAAACTTTCGCGTTTATAATATTAGTAGGATTATTATTGTTATTATTGAATGTGGGAACTTTTTCTTCAGTAACACATATTTATATCTCCTTACTTGGAAGAAACTAATCAAGATCATTCGAGTTGAAACTAATTTATTTCAATATCAGGGGGCTTAGTACATGTTTTGATAGTTTACGAAACTATATGAAGTTTCGTTTCCATTCATACATTTACTTGCAGCGCCCTTAGCGAAAACGAGAAAAAAACTAAGGACGCTGTCAATAAATGTATTGGATGGAAACGAAACTTCTTATAGTTTCGTAAACTATCAAAACCCGTACTAAGCCCCCGTCCCGTTTGGTAGCAAGTTGCACTGAATACTTGCTAATGTTTGTATCATCTCTATTTTTGTGTCACTTGTTCTTTCTTGGTAATCCTGCGCTATGTCAGAGATTACCTTGAAGTATGTATTTCAGTTTTATTTCACAGCTTCATTTTTCTAACACGAGGGCCTACAAAACAATTCAATTGTGAATTTCCGCTGTTTTATAGTTGGCTTAGATGTCGACTAGGCCAAACATTATCTTTTTTAACCGACTTCCGACTGTCTTTTTTTTTCCGGCGTTTATGAACCGATTTGGAAAATTCTTTTTTTATTTGAATAGGTATACTTCCCGGTTGGTCCCATTTTTTTCAGAATCCAGTTCTGATGATGGAATCCATGAGGAATTGAGGGAACTCCTCAAATATTGTAGGCATACATATGGCGATTTTGATATTTGCAACAAACCAAGCATTTGCATTCAAAAAGTATCATAATCCTTTCACCACTATGGTTCTTTCATAATTTTATTTTCATCCAAATATTTAGTCGAATACTAAATAATATAGTAATATAATATATGGCGGAAGTCGGTTTTTTAAATGAAAAGTTATTTGTTACAACATTGACATCTGAATTATTTTATCTTTTTTTTGCGGTTGGCCCATCCGTCGTTCTAAAAAGATTTGCTGACAGTATGTCTAGAAGCTCCATTATATTTCACTATCTATACATACATTCATAAATACATGCCTTTTTCCCCGAAAGGCTCAAAGGGGCAGAAGCCTCAAAGGGTCTCTTTTCACCGTCGGTTGCACAGTCGCAGGAATTTAGTCGCAGACATGACAAGTGGTGAGCTCATCGCCGTCATTGCTTTCCACGACCAACTCGGCTAATGCTTTCTTCCAGTAATAATACACTTCTAAATAAGCCAACAGCCAGGACAAATCTTATACCAACGAAAATTGCCCAACAAGTCCAGTTTCAATAAATATAGTAGCTATTGTGATCACCTCTTCTGAACCTAAGTCGTGGGTTCGAATTCTGGACGTGCACTATTGGATTTTTCCACTCGAAAAATGTATATGCGCGCGATATAATTAAAATATGTCTTATTACCATGTACATAATATATTACTACTCATTATTTATATCAATGCTTATTACCTAAAATTCACACATACACATTCGACATGTGTTTGAAATGAGCCTCTGCGAGGCGTACTTAATTCACCCTACTGGTTTTTTTACTGTCAGTCATAAAGCCCTTTACAGGATCACCATACCTGAACCAGCCCCCGTATTACCTATCAAACTGGTAATCGCTTTCAAATACGATTTTACGGTACATTGCGTTTTATGTTTCAAATATTTCTGCTCTTGGAAAAGAAGCTAAACCACGCGGCGCAATGTACTGCGAAATTGTAGAAAAAAACGATTATCATTTTGATATGCAGGTCATTGATCTAACTCATGGTGACCAGGAAAGGAACATTGTCACTGCAAACAAACTAATATACAAAACCATGGAACTATAAACCAACAGACATGCCAAATGTCAAGGCAACTACCGTCCCACGGAAAATGAACCGACAATTAAGCAACATTGTATCAGATTGTCCACAATGGGCCTTTGTTCGTCTTTACGAGCGATAAATCTGCGGGAATCGAACCCGCAATTTTATTGTCGCTCTTTCATTTGCCGTGTGATTAGGCAACACAGGGTGGAAGTTACAGCTGGGTCACTCTTTACGTATTCTGCCACAGCCACGACATTTTTCGAATTAAGGTGTCATACAAATATAGGTCACTCACTACGGGAGTGGTACCATTGTTTTTCACATACCACAGTTTAAAGGTGTCTAAGCCCAGTAGCCAATGCAATTTTTGAATCAATCACTTAATTTTAATATTTGAACCACACAAACACTGACACTTATTTGTGACAGTGGTTGTCATGCTTGATTGACAATCACTGTCAATTAGGTTATTCCCAAAATCCCCGTTAGACATACCCTGTCAAGAGGATTTCGGTATTATATTATAGCATAATCGGTAACGTATGAAAAACCACGAATGAAAAATCTCAAAAGAAAAATTTTAAACGACAAAAAACTCGAATGAAAAATCGCGAATGAAAAATCTTGAACGAAAAATCACTGTCAATAGCATGGATTGAGCTTCAGTGACCCAACTACTTACTCAATAAGATGTAAAAATATAACACAAAAAAAATATAAAAAAATTCAAATGAAAGCCGTAAGAGCTTGAGTGACCTATAGCGCTCAATGAGATATTTTTGGAAAGAGTTTGAGTATCCTAGCTATACCTACATGCATAGCATATGCACTTGCAATATATTTGGAGTGACCTAACTGATTATCCTATGAGCTGCTGGGAAAGGGTATAAAAGATTCGGATGAGAGGCAATAACATTTTTATTCAAGACTTTGCGATCGATTTCTGCGAACATGAACCAGAATGGAACGTTCCAGCCCATAATTTATTACAAGCGTTTCTTGTATTACACGGTTTCGTAACTTAGGATTTTATTGAATAAAATAAACTATAAACGTCCTCTATGCCAGGCTATGTGGAGGTAAAAATAGTGAAAACACCTGCGGCTGGATTTGTTTGGAATCCATTTGGCAAGATAGATGGGTTTCCAATAAGCGGTAATCGGCTCGCCACCTGTCGCGAATGGAATAATAATAATAAAGTCTTTTATTTCCTTAACTAACTATTTACATAAATGTTGGCATAACTACTTAAACTTAAAATTAAATAACTTTTTTTCAAAGTTAAGGCCCCTTTCAGGCAAGTCTCCAGTTTTTTCCAGATTATTCTGTCTCCAGCATTTTCTGTAGCGAATAGAATACAAACTATAAAAAAATGTGGGCATTTACCAAATGCATCATCATTTCAAAAACCACGGCTGGACACAGCCTTCTGACCTTCTCCATAGAATGACACGTCGATTGCTCTTGAGCTACCTCTATCCACCGACTTCTTGCAACCTTCGAAATGTCGCCGGTCCATTGAGATATACCTTCCTATACTGCGTCGTCCGGCTCGTACTCAAGAACCTTTATTCATCGGTTATCGGTTCTGCGAGCTATAAAAAAGCACAAAAAGACGGCCTCACTGCAAAGCAGGCTTCGCACGAGCAGCAACAGCATCCTAAGCGCGTTCTCGGATCGTTTCGATTGTCCTCTGGGTTGGAAACTCGTCCAGAGGACTAAATCATTGTTAATTATTAAGTACTAACCTAGTTTTTAGGTTGCGTTTTACTAACAAATTGGACTCAGTCGTCTTAATAAATAAAATATTATTATTATTATAATTATTATGGCATGCCCATTGCCACTCTAACTTATTAATTCTAAGAGATATGTCAGTAACCTTGGTTCTTCTAAAAAATCTCCTCGTTTTGGATTCTATCACGTACTACCAAATGCATTGTTAGCGTATTAGGCTAGATATAATTATATTTAACGCCGAGGTTTGTCCAGTCTAATAGACCCCTCTATCTCCTCCCGTGGATGTAGTAAAAATCTTACTAAGGGATTACACCAGGAGATGGGCAGCAGCATTCACCTGTGTACTTAACACCAAACTGCGATCACCAATCCGCCTGTCATGCGTGGTGATTATGGCAAATCCCCCCTTGATTTCTAGGGGGGAGGCTTCGTCCAGTTGACAGTTGAGGGCTGTTGAAGAATTATATTTAAAGTTCGTAGGAAGAGTCGTGTCCTCTGGCTACCCCTGCGAGAAACCGGCGTGAGTTTATTAAGCTCTGCATTAACACTTGGCATCACTTGAAATTCTTGATTCCAAGGGAAATAATAGAGCAAAAACAACATCGCATTTGAATTGAAGGCTTGCGGCTGAAAGTTAGCGCTCGGACACGAACTATGAATTATTCATTGGAATCACTAAAGTACACGTTCAGACTCGCTGTTCATACTCACTATTCTATAGTTACCTGTATCACTTTTGGGTTCTTCTGCTGAGCTAGTATAGGTGGATTAGGTTCATTAAACCCCTTTACCCTAAGACCCCGAAATAATCCTTAAAAGTTCGGAACAGTTAATTCACTCATTCATTGTTATTATCATTATGTATTTATGCCATAAAAAAACATAACATAACACCCAACAGTCACTAACATAGTTCTGATCCCACACTAGGATTCCCTGTGTCGCGGGTATCAGGAACTACGAGTAAGGTACCATGGTACTACATCACCCAGAATCAGAACAAATATTTGCAGATGATACAAACATTTGTCCCGCAACGGAATCGAATCCGCAACCTCTTGCATCTCAGCCGGCCCCTCGCCCGCCGCGTCACAGAGGTCGTTAAAACACCCTATAATAAGTATATAATTTACTAGCTGAAGCCCGCGACTTCGTCTGCGCAGGATTAGTATTTCGAGTAGCTTATATTAGCGTGGCGTAGAAAAGAATATAACCTATATATATATATATATATATATATATATAATTATCACTAGAAACGGGATATTTACCATGATTTTTGATGTTTACCCGTGATCATGGCGCATGAAACTGTGCCGTAATATCGGGAATCAACAAAACTCAAAAATCATGGTAAATATCCCGTTTCTAGTGATAATTATGTTAATAACCATGATAGTTTCAAAAGATATATATATATATATATATATACTGTGGCGAGCTTTTTTGAGATAAACATTTCCATCATACATTACATATGTGTAACTCTAGCGGTTTTGGTTGGCGGTTTTTCTATGTGTTATTCTGATTAAGCTATATTATTGTAAAGTTTCATTAAAATCCATTCAGTAGTTTTTACGACAAAACGTAACAAACATCCATCCATCCATCAATCCATCCATCCATACTTACAAACTTTCGCGTTTATAATATTATATTTATATATATTATAATATTATATTTCATTTTAATTTATTATTCTGTGAATTTGGGAACTAAAGTGCTCTCCTAAAAAAACTTTTCTGATATCGCAATTAGGTTTGAAGTTTTATTTACTAAAACGCTAATAGTTGATACTCCTACAACTTCGAGTCACAGGTTATATTTTTTACTTTGCGCTAGGACAAAGGCCAGCTTGATATATGTAGCTTGAGGTATGGTGGCCTTGAAAGGAGTCCTTGAGGCCTGATTACACACAGTTTCTTTCAGCATTGGTCACTTCTTAATCTATACTCTGATTTTTAATCTTAGACAATTTTTGTAAACAAACAAATGTCAAGTTATGCCACTGTGTGTTTAGTCCAAGCGCGCACTTGGGCTTAGTGTCATGTATGTGTATCATACGTGTAATACACGTATGATACACAATCATGACACTTATACACACAGTGACACTTCTTTGTTTACAAAAATTGTCTAAGATTAAAAATCAGTGTATAGTCTAATTTATGTCCACAATTAGCTTAACAGCAATGGGCATGGGATTGATACTGGTACATATTCTCCCGTCTATCTGCATAGCAAACTCGTAGTTAATAGTGCGGTAACACGCCAATGGACTACACGATAAAAACTCTTCAATTTTCGATGTGGTTTTTGTCACCGATTTATTTCGACTTTTACATGCTCTATACACATGGAGTTACCTGGAGTTAGATAAAAGGTGCGATTTGATGATATCATATCCATATCATATCATACCTTTAGCAAAAAAAAAAGTACAACCGAGTTGAGAACCTCCTCCTTTTTGTGAAGTCGGTTAAAAACTGACTTCCGCCATTGTATTCGATTAAAAAGAAGTTATTATCGATAGTTGGTTGCTGCAATGGATACGATCACTTCACTAGCAGCTAAATCCGAGTTCCGCGCTGCATAGATAGCGTAGATCTATTTGTGCGTCGCATTTGTTGCATTGTTATCCGCAGAGATTGTCCGTAGATTGGTCCGTAGTTTGTTTATTGATGGTTCCACTAAACTACAAACTACGGACAAAAACAAAACGGTACAAATGAGAGCTTTTTTGTACAAAATAAAGAGAAAAGATTACTTCCATCGGTAATATTACGTGGGATGGAAAACTCAATCTTTTATTTGAGCAACACCAAAACGGGGCGACTCATTCTCAGATTGTCAAAACTATAAATGTCAAATATAAATAACTACTACCTCTATTACTAACTTATACTTTTATATGTTAGTAATAAGGATTTATTTTTTCTTATCTATTCGAAAAGGACGACTTGGTTCGCCTTTAAGTGCACCCAAAGTTGGTGTTTTCTATAAGAAACTTCTATAAGTGCGCCGCAATTATCGTTGCCGCGCACTTTTTGAATTTGGAACATCTTAGTGTTCAGCGCCAAAGAAATCTAACGAAAATATTGTTTGAATAAATACTGGCTGGTACGACCACCCATAGCCGCGCCGACCGACGCCGCCGCGCCGCAGGCTGAATAAAAAAAAATTAAAAACGCGCGAACGCCCGCGTTTTCGCCTATTTTCACGGATTGCTAGAAATTCATGGTTTTGTTTTAAAATAAAATATGAGGCGCCTTTTATTTTCTTATAGTGGATGATGAAAAGTAGAGTGTATCACTCGGGCGCAAAATATATTTTTGGCTCGGGCGACGTACTTTGAATCTCTCGCTATGCTCGGGATTCTACTCTAGAATCCCTCACCTCGCTCTGGATCCAAAAAAGCGCCCTCTCCGTCAAAATATTATTTTGCTCCCTTATGATACAATCGACTATTGTGTATTTAGTTGAGCCTTGAGTGTTCCGTACCTAGTGTTTAGAGTTTGGTATTTTGCTGGCAAGTTAAAACGGAACTGCATTAGCAAACCGCTTGAACCTAATTTTCCTGCCAATATTGACGTACAGACATACAATGGACAGGCAATCTGTACAATGCTTATAGATAAATGCATATCTGGAAATTAACCACCTTCTGATGCCGATTGCTGGAAGTATTTCATTGATAAAACTGATAAGATATACAACCTTTTTACCATTTTGACGACCTCTGTGGCGCGGCGGGCGACGGTTCGCCTGCGACGCAGGAGGTTGCGGGTTCGATTCCCGCCTCGGAACAAATATTTGTACGATCTTCAGATATTTGTTCAGGGTGTTCTGGGAATTTTTATGTATATTAAATGTTTATTAAATAAAAAATATCTATCTATGTAATGTATTGTGTTAAGTATATCAGTTATCTAGTACCCATAACACAAGCTTTGCTTAGCTTAGGGCTAGATAATGTTGTGTGAAATGTCCAGCATTTATTTATTTATTATTTACCTATTTATTTATTTTTTCTTGGTTAGATTTAACAAGACATTTACTAACTAACAGAGTGACGTCAAAAAACCACTGTGTTCTCTAAACTAACTCAGAAGGTGTCTTCATCATCATCATCAGCATTTAGAAGTCCATTGCTGGCCACCCCCATAGAAGTGCCACGACGAACGGTCTTGGACCACCTCCAAGAAGAAAAGAAGAATGTGTTACTAGATTTCTTTCATTTGTTAAAGTTACATTTTCATAAAATTACTAGCTGCGTCCCTTGGTTTCAACCACGTGAACAATGATGAAAATTGATAATGATGATGATGAAAAGTAACTTATATGTTATTCCAGGGTATAAAGTGTCTCCATTCCAAATTTCAGACAAATCTGTTCAGCCGTTTGAGCGTAAAGAAGTAACAAACATACTCACAAACTTTCGCATTTATAATATTAAATGTGATGTTATATCATCGTACTTTATGTTGGTGGAGGTTCCCACAGGTTTTGACCTTAATCGAGGGTCTTTTTCAGGGGGAGTACCATCCGCGCAGCGTTCCCCTGCGTCTTTCCATTCACACACAAAATGTCCCACCTATCAAAATAAATGATATAAATTCACGAAAGTTATTTAGTAAAATTGCGACCTCCGTGGGGAAGTGTTTTGGACTGTAGACACATGCTTAGGTATAAGTGGTATACGGTAGGTATATTAAGTTTTTGAAATAATTTAATAATTGAACGAGCGAAGCGAATTCTCTGAGTCAACTTGGAAGAATCGGCGTTTGTATGTATGTATGTATGTATGTTTGTCCGATGAAAACTTCCAAACCATTAATCCGATCTTCATGAAATTTGGTATGGGAGTAGATAGTATAGGTACAATTCGTAGGTAACGTTATGAGCTATATCGGTCTAGGGGTTGATGAGATTTTGGGGTCCAAGAAGGGGTAAAAAAAAGTGAAACAGTCAGATCAAAATCTAATCTAAGTGTCTAATGTAAGCGCTTTTGGAGATTTCAAAACTGTTTTTAATTAGTATTTACACAACGTCGTTTCCGAGATATTAGGGAAAATAAAAAACGTAAAAATCAAAAATTCTAGGGTACTTCCAGCAATCCCACAATGCTGAGCTTTTGTGACACAAATACAGGGAAAAGTTTGAAATTGAAGAAATTTGAAACTTGTACTCTATAAAACAATAACCAATAATAACCTGTTGTTGACCCCCCATTTCTAGTTGAAAGTTCCAAGTCTATTTGAATGAAGTTGGAGTTCTTTGGTTTTGATCAAAAGGACGTTATCAATTAATTCGTCAGGTACTTGATATACTATCAGGTATGTAGTAGGTATGTACGCCCCGTTGCTTAGTCCTATTCAAAGGTTATTTCGATGATGTGTAGGAAATTACTTCGTAGTAATTTCCTACACATCATCGACCATTCCATTCATTTCCAATATTATTTTAGAAAAAAAATGATTTGCTTAAGTAGTCGGGTTGATAAAGGTGTCATCGCGAGGTCTCAGTTCGGAGCGAACCACTAGTTAAGAGTTTTTAAATTACATAAAAACATACAAATACCTGAGCTGAAAAGTTTTAGATTGTATTCGAGAAAAGACCCGACAGAATGTTTTAAGTTTTATTTATTTTAGAAAAGTGCCCGAGTTGCTTCTATTGTAGGTTACGGCACGGCTTCGCCCTCTCGACTTAACTCGGGCGCTGCCACGGCCCCAGATTACTTATGATTTATAGGCTGTAAAGTTTCTTTAATGCCAAGCAAGGTGATGATTTTTATGGATGTTTACTGTATATGAAAATATTATTGGAATTTCAGAACAGATGGCCAATAATTTTTAGGGTTCCGTACCCAAAGGGTAAAACGGGCCCTATTACTAAGGCTCCGCTGTCCGTCCGTCCGTCCGTCTGTCACCAGGCTGTATCTCATGAACCGTGATAGTTGGACAGTTGAAATTTTCACAGATGATGTATTTCTGTTGCCGCTATAACAACAAATAATAAAAAAAAACATTTAAGGGGGCTCTCATACAACAAACGTTATTTGTTTGCTGTTTTTATAGATATCGGTACGGAACCCTTCGTGCGCGAGTCCAACTCGCACTTGGCCGGTTATTTATTTTTCCTTTGTTTGATAGAGTTCATTTTGAAGTCACTTCTAATAATAACATGGATCAGCCGTGAATCAGCAAGCTTTGTTCTATTTTAAAGTATTACCCATCTGCTGCTCAAGGTATAGGCCATTGAATCAATAATGGTTTCCTTTCATCATCATTAAGGTTAAACGTTTCGCAAGTGCCGCGAAATTCAAATTTTATTGTGTTTTTTTGCACATTACAGCTTATCAACACTTCTTGAGATGGCAAACACTGGTTTTGCGGGAATCAGGAGGCCTAGCACACATATTTTAATTGAAATTGTATTCACATAGTTTAGCTACGAATGTCAATGAACCAAAATAACACTATACAAATCATTAATTGACAACAACAATAAAATGATTGACACTGTTTTACTTAAACTGTTTTTTTTTTCAGTTATGCTAACGTGTTTAATGTGTTGGCTCCATTTTAACCTCGAAAAACAGTAACTTTAATTGGTTTTCGGGTTACTCTAACTGTATATTTTTTTCGAACAGATCGTGATCCTCATGGCTTCTCCCATAGAATGCAATGGAAGGAGTTATCGTAATCACCTCGCTTGGCAGGCGGATTGGTGACTTTTTAATCGTTGTGATTTCAATGAGTAAAGCACTGTTAACTTTGATAATATTATCACATCTAATGTGATAATGTCCTAAGACTGTCGTTGCATTGACTGGCCAAAATTGATTTATAATCGAAGAGTGTTGAAAGTAATACATTCCGCACTAAATATTCTAGAATTTATTGCTGTCACCACAATTTAGATTTTCGTCGTCAAGTATGTAAGTCGTAAGTACATTTATAGTTTTTCGGTCTGAATTATTTTAATTATTTTTTTATTCAGATTGGTAGGTGGTAATCTTTTGCTGTTTGTCTTGTTTGGGTCATTGATTAGGTCTCAATTACTAACTTGGTAGGTATACTGTACCTATCTAAAAAGTTGTCTACTTGCCATTGATATAAAATATGTCAATGCTACTTGCCTAATTTTATACAGTTCTTTATGAGTGATAATAAACTTCTTTAAACCGAAAACATCAGTTTTATCAAGAAAAAGCATCTACTAACGACATTTTTATGTCTCAGTTTTTTATGAAAAATTACTTGACCTAAGTGGTTTTCAATAGTCAAATGCCTTTTACATTTGGGGCCACATGTCAAAAGTATTTGAATTTTGATTAAAGAGTATATCGTTTCTTCACGTTTTCCGTCTAGTGCGCCCCCAACAGTAACTCCAACTGAAAACCCCAAATCACAAATACGGCTAACGTAACATCATTCATTCATTCATTCATTTATTTAAATCAATCAACATTGGATCACATTGTGTTAGTTGGTTTCTTATCCTAGATTAGTTAAAAATCAAGTCAGTCGAAACATTATGTGATTATTATAAATAAAACAATCATAAAAACGCACCCATTTAACAAGAAATTTAATCACATTCACTCAGATTCAGATTCACTCAGATTGACTCAGATTCTATCACCATAACTGCGATTTGGTTGTGGAATGGTATCCCACAGCATAATCGTATTCCCCATCGGTGCCTTCAGAGTTGGAGTGTATAATCACTTTTTTTACTCTTTTTACTTTTATCGGTATCCCTAAGCGCTAATATTTAGTTTATGAGTAGATTATGTATTTACTGGTATGTATTATATAATATCTAAGTGACTTCTGTTTACGTAAAGGCATATTATACTATTATTTATTAGAGTATATATTGTATAGTGTTATTATGTACCTAGTAATGTTCATGTATGTATAACCTATATTATGTAATATGTTGTACAAAGACCAATTCTTCTCATCATACATATTTTACACCATCTTTGTAAATTTCATCCACATTACACAAATGTTAACTGGTAGAGAATGCTTCCTAGCATTAAGTTCGCCTGTGAACATTGTTTGCTTTGTGCAATAAAGAATATTCTATCTCATCGACAATAATCATTGAAGAATATTCTTCATCGTATATTCAAGGTGTTTATTGAACTAAATAAGTGTTACAAGGTCTTATAAATATGGTAGGTACTTTAGACCTTCAACCCCTAACACTATTTTCAATTTCCCATAGTATTTATTTAGTTTTTATAAGAGTTCGTCCGGGGAAGTACTACCACTGTATCTATTTCTGCCGCTAAGCCAGTAGTGCACGCATTGCTGTGTTTCGGTTTGAAGGGTACGGGTGCCGGTGAAATTACAGGCACATGAGACTTTTCATCTTTATGTCTCACGGTCGGCAGCGCGCGTGTGATGCCTCTGGTGTTGCAGGCGTCCATAAGCTACGGTAACAAGGCCGTACTTTCCATCATGGGGGCCGTTTGCTTACCGAGTAGTATAAAAAAAACTAGCTTAGCTTATGCCAGCCTGTTAGTACGTGTCAACAAGGAACCAAAACTAGATAACTAGTGGTTCGCCCCAAACTGAGACCTCGCGATGACACCTTTATCAGCCCGACTACTTAAGAGAAAGGGTTTTGAATTTAACGGCTTTGTAAGTATATTTGTATACATAATCCATCAGAAATCTAAAACTACTGAGTCAATTTCTCTAACATGGATTTTGTAGAGCAAAACAGAGATTTTTTATAAAAGCAGTACCATCGAGTTATAATTTTGCTACCTAATTTTTAAAGATTTACGTGTTCTATGCTAAAAATGGATATTACAAAGAAAAAATCCTCTATCAAAAACTTCTCCCTGTGGAACAAAATATTCTAAAATAATAAATTTCAGCATTACCAGAGAACTTGAAGTATCTCCAAGATATTTTTTGCATATTTTACTTTCTTTACCCTTCTAATCGATTTCTAAAAACGTTTACTGATAAAAAAAAATAACCTTGAGGTAATTTCCTACATATCATCGAAATAACCTTTTAATAGGACTATGCAACGGGGCGTAAATACTACATACCTGTTAGTATATAAAGTACTTGACGAATTCATTGATAACGTCCTTTTGACGAAATCATAGAACTCCAACGTCATTCAAATTCCTAGGAATGGGGGGGTCAACAATGGATGTTATATTGGTTAATGTTTTTTAAGGTACTAGTTTCTAATTTCTAAAATTTCAGACTTTTCCCTGTAGTTGTGACACAAAAGCTACAAGCATACCAAATTTCAGCATTGTGGGATTGCTGGAAGTATCCTAGAATTTTTGATTTGTACGTTTTAGATTTTCCCTAATATCTCAGAAACTACTTAGTCTTAATACTTATTAAGAACAGTTTTGAAATGTCCAGCCAAAGCGCTTTCATTAAACACCCCACTTGATCCGACTGTCTCACTTTTATTTTTTTGAACCCCTCTTGGACCCTAAAATCTCAGCAACCCCCTGACCGATAGAGCTCATAACCTTACCTACAAATTGTACAAATACTATCTACTCCCATACCAAATTTCATGAAGATCAGATAAACGGTTGGGAAGTTTTCATCGGACAAACATACATACATACATACAATATACAAATGCCGATTCTTCCAAGTTGACTAGAAGAACTGGCTTCGCTCGTTCAACTACTAGGATATCCTCCATCTTCGTCCTATTCAGTATTTTGGTCATAGCCAGGATACGTATTGACAACATAGTGGAGCTCGTTAACACTGGCAGAATCGACTATAATGCGGAAGCCTCAGAAACTGCTAGTCATCAGAAATTTTTAAAACTCCACGAAGCCGTGCTGTTCGCCGGCAAATCCCAATGTCACAATATTAACTACCAAGAAGAAGAAGTGTGAGCAGGGGGTTTCTTGAGGCGTCCCAGGAAGACCCTAACAGTTTTTTTCATAGGAAACGCAAAATTTTAGAAAAATATAAATATCTTTTAAACTATTCATTTCCTTAAGGGGGGAATGGTTTTAGGGGACCCTTCCCCCCCTTCCCCTGCTCTCTCCCCCCCCAAATCAGGTGTCTTTGTGCTAAACTTTAACTCCAAAAAGTCTCTCGGAAAAAGGGTCACGACTCTCAGCGTTGAGGAAATAAGACACGAGGTGGACGGTCTAGCTAAGCCTAGAACTAGGTACAAGTTCAATGCGGAGGCTTTCATCTATTTCAGGCCGCGGCTGCAATCGATTACCTACGATTTGATTGCGTGCTTAAATCTACCGTATTGCGTCAAAGATAAAAATTGTACAGATGAAGCAGGGCTTAGCAAGATATAAAAGTATAGATATTCTGCAGTACCTACGTATTTATAGTCAATTTATGCCTCGCCGCATAGTGAATCGTGGCCGAGCGAGTGGCACAGTCAATCTACGCTAGCAGCCTCATTTGTCAGGGCAACATGAAAAAATGCGTCAAAGAATATAGATAAATTTTGATAAAATGTGAGGCTTAGATATGAAATGCCTTTATAGGTAATAATATTATCACATAGTGTAAATAGAATCTCAAATATTTACGGCCTTATTAGAAAACATGGTTTAAATCTGAGTTTAGTTTAGTACGGGTTTTGATAGTTTTCGAAACTATATGAAGTCTCGTTTCCATCCAATACATTTACTGACAGCGTCCTTAGTTTTCTTTTCGTTTTCGCTAGAGGGCGCTGCAAGTAAATGTATGGAAGGAAACTAAACTTCATATACATAGTTTCGTAAACTATATATCAAAACCCGTACTAAGCCCCCTGTACTACCAGAGTAGGCTTAAATATCGACCTTTGGTATACACGACTGTAATACAAAAGCAGATGGTTTGTTTTCCAAAAGCAACCTTCGAACTAGATAGTCCACGCTTATGCCAAAAATGACATAACCTCGGACTATCTCTGGTTTTTCTAAAACCAGGCAGCCCCCTGGTATAGCAATGGTCTACAAATTGACAGTTGATTGCTTGTTGGAGGTAAGAATTTCGACATCGCAGTTGTGATGTGACACTTTAGTACAGGATCCGTCAGTTTGCCGCTTTGACACTGTGTTTTGAAAGTTGCTTTTGGAAAACAAACCATCTGCTTTCGTATTCAAGTCGTTTATGCCTAATGTCGTTATTTAACCTAGACTAATACGCCTGGATTAAACTCAGATCTAGGCCATGTTTTGTAATGACGCCGCTAGTGTCATAATTGCTGGAGAATAAAGATTCTCGAGTGACAACCACGAGACCGTCGACCGACACGATTATGGACAGAAGGATATTTGTAGACGGAAGCAGCTCAAGACCGTTTCATCATGTCATTCCTTGGAAGAGACACTTAGGCCTTCTATGGACTTCTGCTAATGATGATGATAATGACTGTCACATCTGCAATGTTATCCACAGTTGCTCTATGACGGCACTACAGAAGCTATAAGCTACAGTAAGGGCGTCACCACACGCGATGTGGACTGAGGTGTTACGAAAGCATGTCCTCGGTTGGAACAATTTAATCAATCAGGTGACATGCTAATATTTTTATCCGTGGCTGATGGAGTCGGTATATGTATTTGGGGTTAAAGATAACATACGCACAGATGTTTGTTTGTGTGTTCGTATGTTGCCATTTAGGTAGCTATTCTCCTAAACTGCTAAATCAATTATTATCATCACAGTGTCAAAGTCAAAGTCAAAGTAAAAAAAAAAAAATTTTATTCATTGAAATCACAAGGATCATTTTGAATCGTCTTATAAACTAAAATTACTCCTGTTCCAACGCAACCAAGCCTAGAAGAATCAGGCAGCAAACACGGCTTGGCTTACAAAAATGGTCCGTCTTACCACTAGGTGAGAAGCGCCTGTGTGGTGCCTCGGAGCAAGGAGTTGCTGATACATAGTAAATGAGAACTTAAAAACCTTAGGAAGGTCGTCAAAATTAAATAAACATCAGCAATAAAAAATATGCAAGACAGCACACGCTACGCTGTGTCCACTGCATTACTGTTTGGCGTGATATTATTTTTTATTTTTTGCCTATGTCCATATGCAAAAAATATATAAAACCACGACAAACGATCTTAAGTCGCCTCCATTCACCGACTTTTTGTGACCTTTAAAATTTATTTTTGCAAGTTATATGGCCTGCACATTGCCACTTCAACTTGCTAATTCTGCACTGAGAAAAATGTCATTTTGGCTTCATTATAAAATATAAATACGTCTTTCAAAAATACGATGAATTGTTCTAAAATAAGGTTGTATCATGTATATATAATAAAATAATCTAGTTTAAATAGTAAGTAATACAATATTATGATGACCATTCTCCGTAATAAACGGTGACAGAATATAAGAAGATTAAATCGATACTTTACGATGCTTTCCTCTTAAAATAACACTACGTAATATGAAATGGTCTGCTGGATGTCTGCTTGGCAGAAATTCGATGATACCTAAGATATAACAGTTTTCGTCACTTTATTTTTGTAGTTAGCATCAATTTTCTTGAAGCTTCTATGCATAAAATCCTTATAATATACGACTACGGACTATATCTTCCGCCGTTTCGTTACTGCTTCGCTTGTTACTGTCCATCCAAAGGTTGTCTGGAAGAAATCGCTCTCAGCGATAAGGCCGCCCATTGTACTGCTTATTTTAATAAATCCTTTTATGTATTCCTGGTGTACAATAAAGTGTTAATCTATCTATCTATGTGACAACGGGCATACAAAAATTAATTTTAACAAATTAACAAACATCAACTAATGATTACGGAATCATAATATTTGACACCGCACACCAAAATACCATGACTAGTACACAAAAATACAATTACGTAACAAATTACCATCGAATATGATTACGGAACCATAATATTTGACGCGGCACTCCAAAATACCGTGATCATCACACAAAAATACGTTTATCGTTTTACTAAAGTATGAATACAGATTCATAATATTGGATGACCGGCATATTAAAATACTGTGAAATCACCAGTCTACTGCGAACGGCACGCGGGTAGGTCCTAGCCCGGTCATTTTATTCTATTTAGTTAGCAGGGAAGCACATGCGCTCCGCCTTTTGTTTGTAATTTTATTTTAAATATTACGGATTGTCTATAGTTAGTGTTACAAAATGTGAAGTGATTTGAAGCAACAAAGTGCAACAAAGATCAGCTGGGTTTCATAATACCTAACATTTGTTCGTGTACAAAAATAAGTGTTTTAAGATTAGTGCACCAGTTTATGCAAGCTGTTGATGTAAAAGCTTGTGACAGTACATAACCATGGCTGGTTGGTGAACGCCTGGAGGGCTCAACGTGCCTATCTTATTACGTTGGGTATCCTGGCAAAGCCCGAGTCTCGATCCCGTTCTCTGTCCAGCACGCCTGAAGTCGCGTCGTGTTCTAGGATCAATCACCAGGGATTTGAATAAGGTATTGATTTTAGTCTCGTATTAAGTAAAATATCTAATGTGAAAGCCCATGTTAATTAGAGATACTCTTTATGGTACCATAAAGTAAACATGTCACAAAATACTGTATTTAGGTAAATTTAGCTAATTTCCTTTCGAGTTTTGTAGGCTGACTTCGGCAGAATTTACTACCCCAAATTTAAAGCTACTTTCGACCCCCATATATAAAAATCTATTTGACCTAACCACTTGCAATTTTGTACAGGTGACGCGGATAAGGTGCAGTCAGCTTTGGAACAGTGGTCTCGACCCTCAGCTGGTCCGTGACAGGAGGTCGTGCGCCCTCTGGCAAGAGACGGTGCGAGCCCGCCTCCGTTACCCCAAAACTACTACTCCGTTACTCTAAATTATATATTTTGCGTTATTTAATAATATTTTGTAATTTTTAATTAAAATGTTAATCCGTCATATGTTTTTCCATTATAGCAAATAATTCCCCAAATCCCAAATCCACTGTTCAAGAATAATACCTAATAAAGTAGGTACTTCTGTCTAGAAGTACCTACTTTATTAGGGTTATTTTCTGTATTGCGTAGGTACTTTTTTCTGAATGTGCTTTCCTCTCATTTCCGAGTATTTCCTGTTATTTCATCCTACTATTTATCCATGCTTTCCTACTATTATTGATGTGCTTTCCTATTGTTTATTCTTAATAATTTTCTACGCCTCCTGTTGTAGCATGGCTCGGGTATTTTTCCTTCTTCTTAAATATGTGTGGGCCAATTTATAAAGATAATTGACACTTAGTAATCTACTCTGACCCATAACCGTGCAAAAGTACGGTTACGGGAGTGATGACGATGAACGACTATACATCATCATCATTCTCTTAACCGTACTCTTGCTTATTCTATGTGTCAATTATCTTTATTAATTGGCCCATACATATTTAAGAAAAAGGAACAATACCCGAGCCATACTACAACAGGAGGCATAGAAAAATAGTAAGAAAAATCAATAGGAAAGCACATCAATAATAGTAGGAAAGCATGGATAAATGGTATAGGATGAAATAACAGGAATTACTCGGAAATAAGAGGAAAGCACATTCAAAATTGTAGTAAAGCATACAATAATAGTAGGAAAGCATGGATAAATAGTAGGATGAAATAACAGGAGTTACTCGGAAATGAGAGGAAAGCACATTAAAAATAGTAGGAAAGCATACAATAATAGTAGGAAAGCATGGATAAATAGTATGATAAAATAATAGGGATTACTCGGAAATTAGAGGAGAGCACATAAAAATAGTAGGAAAGCATACAAAAATATGATGACAGTCATATGTAATGTTATGCTCTCTCTCAAAAAGTAATGGTCCATTACGATTACCGTCACCGTAAGTCCGGACATACGGTGATACGAACTACTAATGCATGGTGACAGCTCATCATAATATATGGTTAGCAGCAGCAACAGTAGTTTCATCGTACTTTATGGTTATTTCCGTATGCTCCCTACTTTACGTGAAATCACCATATTTTTTGATGAACTGTTTTCTCAGTGTGAGAGTCAATGATCTTGGTTTTTTCTATGGATCTCCTTATTTCGGATTCTATCACGTTGTGAAAGTCCGAGTTAAGCTCACTCCATAGCCCGCTGCGCGACTTTATGCTTTGTATAATGCAAGTAGAGCCTAACTAGTGCAACAGATAACGATCACTCAGTACCGTCATAGCAGGCAACACGGACTGATTATAGATTTTCGTTCTGAGGCTCTGCTATATCTGTGACGAGAAGATAATTACCCATGGCGAAGTTTCCTTAACGCTGCCCATTCCAGTTGGATTCGTCGGCTGACCACTTTGTCGAAGACCTACCTAGTTGAATCGTCTGACCCAAATATTCATAGTGGTTATCAATATATTTCATAATATCGTTCCAAACGACGCTGGTAACATGGGTATTTGACATGATGTTCGTCTTGCATTCATTTCATTGCTTTAAGACCCACCTGTTGGGAGACTGTATTGAGGACTCTGAGTATTGTGCCAAGGTCTTGTAGCAATTCTGCTATATCATCTGTAAATCGAAAGTGAGTGATGAATTACTCACCTTTACCTCATGACACTAGTAGTTCCTGATACCCACGACACAAGGAATCCTAGAAGATTTTTTAAGACAAAACTCCGTAGGTGGCTCCTAGAAAAATGTTTTTATGACATTAAAGATCTAATCATAACATATACATTTAAGATATAACTAGGTAATTTATTATAATCAATAAATTATCTAGTTATATAAGTTAAATATTGTACGTCCATAATTAAAGGATGAACTGTTGTTTCCACCTAGCTTTTAAGATCTTTATGTAAACAGTTTCTGCAATCAATTTCATTTAATTTAATTTCAACTATAGTGTAGGATACGTATATGACTGTTGGGGGTTATGTTATGTTTTAACATTGATGTTGATTCCATATATCCATTCCAATGTAGATGTTTGAAAACATTCTCCAACGCAAAGGTGAACAGTCAACTAAGGAATTACACCAGGGAATGGGCAGCAGCATCCACCTGAGTACTCAACATGAATACTGCAATCAGCACGAATCCGCCAATTATAACAATTCCAAAATTGGATGGCAAATCCCTTTATTCTATGAGGCAGGCCTCATCCAGCTCGCTTGCCTTATGTACATGTAACTTTGCGTCGATTCGAAATCGAGATCGCATATTTACCGATTTTGTTAACGAATTTGGAAGTACGTAACACGCGTCGCTAATATTTAGAGGGGGCTGAATAGAGTTGAGGACGTCCACAGACAAAACATTTTACGGTGGGATTTCTATGGCACGACTACCTATGTCCGAAATATTTAGAAAATCCTTTGTTTCATAGATTTTTAGCATTGTAAACCATGTTTTAGGGTTTATTTCAGAGAAATTTCCAGTATTTGCCAAAATTTCCGTTTGATTAAGTAAAAATACAGAAAATATGCCATCTTCCTACAGCCACAGAATAAATAATAGTATACTAAAGCGTTATAGCGTTGTGACCTTTGCCAAAAAAATAATTTATTTTTATTTTCTTATTTATGGCTTCTGAGTAAAATCTCTTGAATTTTGCCAATGTCAAGGAGGTATATTATGTCGTTATTCTGAGTATATTATTCAATTCAATAAATCAAAGCGATGGCAGTTTTACTAGAATGCTCGTGGACAATTTCAACCCCTTCGAAAAAAAATGTTCGTAGTCTTCTTCTTCTTTGATCAAGGCGGAGAGACAATTTGACGTTTCAGCTAGTTTATTTCAACATAGAGAACATCACATGGGTATATATCGGGAATATTTTGGCGATCACGGTGATGACTGAATCGTCAATTTAATTTGGATATTATGGTACCTAGATACATGATATATGACGCTGCCTCCGAATACGCATCACATTGTGATGCTGCTGCCGTTCTCCCTCATCACCTAGCAATAAAATTATAAGTCCTAAATTAATTATTAGTAATGAGCTTATCGGGCTTTTAGAAGGTGTCGGTAAATTTTCGCGATCGACAGCGTAAATTCACGATCTAAACTGTCAAAATGACGTTACGTACAAGTACGATTGCATTTTCGTTAAGAGGCACTTCCCATTTGGAAATTTAGTTACCAAGATACTTTCAAACCAAAAAATAATCTAACTCAAAATTAAATCAATCGCAGGAAAAAGTATCAAAAGTAAGTAGTCCAAAACTGGCGCGCCGTAATACATCGCATATTTATGTTCCAAGTAAATATTGCCACAGGAAAAGAAGGTACCATCGGTGAATCTTGCCGAGCGCTATTTTGAACCCCTGCTCTTAAATTCGTAAAAAAATTTAGAGTGTAATTACCGATCGTGAAAGTAGGAGTTTTAACAGTTATTCACGATAAAAACTGATTTTATCGTGAATAACTGTCAAATTTATCGTATCGTGTCCTACGTACTTGCACTGCAGTTCTAAAACTATTCAGTACAAAATATCGGTTCGTCGTTGACATTCGTCATCATTGATTACTTTTAATCGCAGAAGTCTATAGACCTTCTGCTACTGTGCCTTTAAATATAGCTGCGGACATCACGGAACCGATATTTTGTGCTGAATAGTTTTTGAACTGAATCGCTATAAGAGCTCATGGCATCGTGGGCGTCAGGTGTCGTCAATCGATGATACATTATTAAAATTAAAAGTTATACCATTAAAAAGACGCCCATTGACCCTGAAAAAATATTCTAATATACAGAGTCCCATTATTAAAATTTAAAAGCACTATCGCAAGCCATAAATAACTCTTCAATTTACATTTTTTCACCCTTAAAATAACATTAAAATCCGCGCTCTTGAATAAATCAACCCTCATTTGGTGGTCGAAGCTATTTTAAAATGTTATCCGATGAAAGGTGGACTTTATTACGGGGGATGAAATGTAAAAATGGGGGTTGGTTTTTGAAATTTAAAATTGCCATTGGTTACTTTGCCCGCAAATGGACTGCGGTTTGTGTAAATTAAGCCCGGAAAGGGTTGATTATTTCGTGTGGTTAAAATTTAAATAGGCAATCATTTTTTGCGGTTTTAGTGCTAAAATGTATTATGTCAACTGACCAACTTCCAGAGTAGAGATTACGATGTATTATGGATCCTGAAGGATAAGAAACTGAAGCTGTAATGGTCAGTGACGATTGTGGTGTATAATATATAACTAGTGGTTCGCCCCGAACTGAGACCTCGCGATGACACCTTTATCAGCCCGACTACTTAAGTAAGACATTTCCATAATTTCCATTTTATTATTTTAATTTTCACCTCGATATAATTTATCGAAATAACTTTGAATAGGACTAAACAACGGGGCGTTCATACTACCAGAGACAAGAAACTTGTATCTGATACTACCCACCTGGTAGTGTATCAAGTACCTGACGAAATTAATTGGTAACGTCCTTTTGACGAAAACTTAGAACTCCAACGTCATTCAAATTCTTAGAAATGGGAGGTCAACAACGGATATTATATTGGTTATGTGTTTTATAGGGTACATGTCTCAAAATTCTTCAATTTCAGACTTTTCCCTGTAGTTGTGACACAAAAGCCATAAGCATACCAAATTTCAGCATTGTGGGACTGCTGGAAGTACCCTAGAATTTTTGATTTTTGCGTTTTTTATTTTCCGTAATATCTCGGAAACTACTAAGTTTAAATACTTATTAAAAACACTTTTGAAATGTGCAACTAAAGCGATTTCATTAGACACCCCACTTGATCTGACTGTCTCACTTTTATTTTTTTACCCCTCTTGGACCCCAATATCTCAGCAATCCCCTGACCGATATAGCTCATAACCTTACCTACAAATTGTACCAATACTATCTACCCTCATACAAATTTTAAAAAATTTCATGAAGATCGGATTAACGGTTTGGAAGTTTTCATCGGACAAACATACATACATACAAACGCTGATTCTTCCAACTTGACTCCGAGAACTCGCTTCGCTCGTTCAATTATTTTTGATTATTAAAATAAGCTTTATGTTGTTAAATTATTAACAACATTAATAGTATAAAGTATATCATCAGGTGTGCTATCCAATGAACGTGCTATCTTATGAACACTTGCTGATGCTCTGTAAATACCAGGGGTCTTATTGATAATCATTTTTGAAAATTTTAGTTAAAATAATTTTTGTTTTGTTCTCTCTGGCGTAAAATGGCATACGTTAAAACAAGACAAAAGCTATTTTAACTAAAATTAGTTTGAAAAATGATTATGAATAAGGGAGTAGATGTATAGAGATGATGACGTCATATTATACATTACCCCCATTGTCCCGCGGTTACGCTTGCACCATCTATCTTATGAATTTTTACTTTCTGCTTACATTTAACTAACTTCTTAGTAGCCAGCTGAGGTGCGAGAGGTTGCGGGTTCGATTCCCGCTGCAGGACAAATGTTTGTATGATCTGCAAATATTTATTCAGGGTCTGGGTGTTATGGCACCATGGTATACCTTCTCGTATTTCCTGATACCACGACACAGGGAATCCTAGTGTGGGATCAGGATTACGTATGTGACTGTTGGGTGTTATGTTATATGGTTACAGTTTACTTTTGACTAGGCTTTCGTCCAGCAGTGTTTACTTGTGCAGGATGATGATGATGATGATGACTGAATGAAAGCGTACCTATATAGTAAAAAAACTAAATAACTTAAAGGTATCGTTTTAAATACCGTATGGAACCAAGAAACTCAGTCTGTCAAATGACATCCACATCAACAACGCCTCTGAAACTCATTACGCACAAGCAAATTGGTGTTTGCAAACGTTTATTCAAAGAATGATTGATAGACGGTTCGTAATTGGTTTTTTCGTAATATAGCATAAAATAAAAGATTTTTTAAGTGTATACATTTAACATAACATAACTGGATGAGGAAGGCGCGGGATAGGGATGTGTGGAGGGATTTAGGGGAGGTCTACGCCAGTGAGGCGACTACTATAAATAAGATCTAGATAAGAATAGATGCAAATTAAGTACAAATGAGATAAAAAATACAGAACACTAAAAATAAATGGTAGTACCTAATTAAGTATTTTTTTTAGATTTCAGTTTTAAACTTAGTAGAAAAAAAGGCTAGTTTTAACCGACTTCCTAAAAAAGGAGGAGGTTCTCAATTCGGTTGTATTTTTTTTTTATGTTTGTTACCGCAATCTCCTGTGTTTATGAACCGATTTGGAAAATTATTTTTTATTTGAATAGATATACTTCCAGATTGGTCCCATTTTTTTCAGAATCCAGTTCTGATGATGGAATCCATGAGGAATTGAGGGAACTCCTCAAATATTGTAGGCATACATATGGCGATTTTGATGTTTTTAGCAACAAACCAAGCATTTGCATTCAAAAAGTATCTTAATCCTTTCACCACTATGGTTCTTTTATCATTTTTTATGTCATCCAAATATTTAATCGTATACAATGGAGGAAGTCGGTTTTTTAAATGAAAAGTTATATTTAACATAACATAAAACCCAACAGTCACATCGAAGTCTTGATCCAATACCCCTATGTCGTAGGTATCAGGAACTACAAGTACCATGGTACCATAACAGTCAGAGCCGGAACAAATATTTGCAGATCATACAAACATTTGCTCCGGAACAGGAATCGAACCCGCAACCTCTTGCATCTCAGCCGGCTACTCGCCCGCCGCGCCATAGAGGTCGCCATTTGATACTGTCGCGTCCACGACATTATCTACACTAAAAACACTCTGATTTTATTAAGGATTTGTTTTATCTGCAAAACAAATAGGAATAGATGATTATTTTTATGACATTTGTTTACCTTGAATGTAGGTAATAAATGAGAGATAATTTGATGACTTTGCGTCTGTGAAATAATATTTAGAACATCCATTAAAATTTATGGTACGCTTTTTAATATTTTAATATTTTTTTCTACAAGTTGCCACTCTATGCCATGTAGAGTAGAGCACGTCTTAAGGCTCCTATACATTATGCCGGCGACAAGCTCGGCGGCATTGCCAGCGGGTATCTGTGTACCCGCGGCGTATATAGGCACATACCCGCACGGCAAAAAGTCGCCGGCATAGTGTGTAGCAGCCTTTAAGTGGGCTTAATCTACGAAGATTAGCTGTATAAAATACTTACGAACACAATAATTTAGAATGTACCTATGTATTTTATGACAACTCTCATGATCAAACCAAATTAAATAAAGTATATAAAAAACACACTTTTATATACATAATAAATAAAATAAAAAAAAACAAATATATATTATTTGAATACCAAAATAGCTTGCAATTTTTGTTTTGCTAGCAAAAATGTAGAATTTCCAAGAGTCATAGAACAAAAGCTGTTTTACCTTTCGGGATTTTAGACGACCGCTGTGGCGCGGCGGGCGATGGTTCGCCTACGACGCAGGAGGTTGCGGGTTCGATTCCCGCCTCGGAAGTGAAAATGTCCAGCATTTATTTATTATGTTGATCAAACCAACAGGTGATAATTTTTTATAAAAAAAGTTTATTTTGCAATTTTTGTTTTGCTAGGAAAAATTTAGAAATTCCAAAAGTCGTAGAACAAATGTTGTTTCCTATATATTATTTGTATAATTACAACCTTTCGGGATTTTACATTATATTCCGGGACACCCTGTATAGGCAATAGCCGACTTGTTGTCTAACGAATTGGTAATCGCTTTCGATGACGATTTTACAGTCGAAGTTTCAAAGTCAAAGTCAAAGTCAAAGTCAAAAAGAACTTTATTCATTGAAATCACAAGAATCATTTTGAATCGTCTTATATAAAATTAAATTACTCCTGTTCCCCCATATAATTCAATAGAGGGATTTGCGATAATCACCACGCTTGGCATGCGGATTGGTGATCGTATAGTATTGGTGTTGAGTACTCAGGTGGATACTGCTGCCAACCATTGGTGTAATTCCATAGTCTGTGTTACGACATCTACGGGAGGAAACGGAGGGGTCTATTCATAGGCCGATTCTGTAATAGTAGATTATGCACTAAGGGAATAAAGCAGTGTCTTATGTTGCGGGCGGCATATTGAACCCTGAGCGTAACGAGGGACAGTTATATAGAGCCCTGAGTGAAGCGAGGGGTTCAAGCTGCCCAAGACGAAGACAGGCTTTATTCCAGAGGGGCATACTCTACTTTTCACACCAACTGCGAGCCAAAAAAAAGCTAGGGCTCTATAAAATTAGTATCGTCTGTTTTGATAAACTCTGGAGTAGAATCATTATCGCTCGACATTTTTTTTAAACACTAATATTGCCATTGACATAATATATAACTAGAATATTGCAATAAAATTCACTGAAAGTCACAGCACCAAACATCTATTCACATTCTATATAATCGCGCCTATTTCTTTTGAGTTCTGCTTATGGTGGCCAGTTCGATTTTCAAACAAACCTCTTTACAATGCCATATGGGCATTTTTTTTACTTAGGGCCTTATTTATAATGTTTTATTAAACATATTTTAGTTAAAATATCTTTTGTTTTGTTCTCTCTGATGTAAAATGTCAAACGTCAAAAAAAGACAAAAACAACAAGACAAGACATAAACATATATTATTTTAACTAAAATAGGTTTAAAATATGATTATAAATAAGGGGGTTAGAGTTTTTCACAAGTTTCCACACGAATTTGACGTTCCAAATTCAAATCACTTTATTCCCTAGGGAGTTTCATACAACTTTATATCCCTAGATATAAGATAAGAAGATAATGCTTTACTTTACGTTGAGGTTGCATGATATGTAATTAGACATTGTTGAGCAGGTGGTGTGAAAATATTATTAACTAGTTGCGCCCGCGGTTTCACCCGCGTGAATAATGATGAAAATTGATGATGATGATGATGATGATGAAAAGTAGCCTATGTGTTAATCCAGGGCGTAAAGTATCTACATTCTAAATTTCACTCAAATCCATCCAGTAGTTTTTACGTGAAAGAGAAACAAACATCCATCCATACTCACAAACTTTCACGTTTATAATATTAGTAGGAGTAGGATTATATTATGACGTACTCCGGCTACTCGCGCACCACACACACAGAGGTCGTCACACACAAACATACATACCCATCCATGGTGTACATAATCATCCAGTAATCAGGGATATACATCTTGATACAGTGGATAATTTATCAAACACGCCGCTTCAATAAAACATAATAACCTTAAGTATCTTGTTCGATGACGTTTCGGTAATAGTCTCAGGCAATTAGATAGCTGATGGTAAAGGGGCATCCATATATAACATCAAACTAATAAGTACACATAAAACGAAGTCAATAATCTAACTAAAGTAATCAATTTAGAAAAATTACGACTATACACCACGTACTTTACTATTCTCCTGCTGACGTTTCGTTGACCATTTTGAGGTCCTTCCTCATGAGCACCAACCGCGACCACGCTCAAAGGTCGCGAGACGGGAACCCATGAGGAAGGACCTCAAAATGGTCAACGAAACGTCAGCAGGAGAATAGTAAAGTACGTGGTGTACAGTCGTTTTTTTTCTAAAATGATACCAAGCCACTATAACTTCAATTCTATTAAAGTAATCAAGATAGTTATCCTTTTGATAATGAATGAATCAATAAATTAAAATACAAGATTTTGTGTCGCATTATTATTATGAGGGTGTTTAAAGGGAAGTTTTCAGGGAGGCAATTAAAAAGAAAAAATAGTTCTTAAAATTCCGGTAGATGGCGGTGATTCGACATGGTTGTGTCTTCTGAAGATTTTGCAAAAGCACCACAGAGAACAAACTGTCTTTGTTTTCTCTTTTTTTCCTCCAAGTTTTTAACTAACTTAAAAAGAGACATCCACAGTTTCAAGCCAATTATCAACCCTGGCTTAATGAGATGAAATATAATTATTATGAATGATGAAAACGTCATCATCTAAAGTACGGTATTGTGTCTCACGAATTTAGATAAATGATAGCTTTTAACATTAAGGGGACATCCACAGTGGCATATCAGTCTTCAACTTTTGCTTGATATTATCTTATGCTATTCATCATCATCATCCGCCTGTAAAAGTCCACTGGTAGACATAGGCCTCCCCCTTAGAATGCCATGATAAATGGTCCTGAGCCGCCTCCATCCACCGACTTCCTATGCTATTAAACAAGCAATATTTAGGGCAAAAAATAGATCTAGATAGGTTTCATCTCTGGAGAAACGCGTATTTCCGAGTTTTCCGAGCTAAGCTCGGTCACCCAGGTATGAATCATACAATAATAAAGTAGGTATGCGTAATGATTTGCAAACTTTATACTAATTTGAGCTTCAAAATTTGTTATCTAATGGGCCTTCCACACGTGTTGGCGTATTGCTAAAAGTCGTGAAATTTTGTATGGTTGCGAGCCATCATATACAACTTTAGACGAACACACATAATTACATCCAAAAACGACTTGGCTGTCAGCACGTATGTTAGCTTCAAAACATTTTAATAGTTTATAAGTTCTTGTTTCAAACCTACTAACTGTGTTTCGGTTCTTATTCCAAACCTGCTGACTGTATTTCATTTCTTATTCCAAACCTACTGAGTTTGAGTTCTTTTAAAATGAGACTGAAATCCAATTCAGTGCTACTAAAGCTAGTTGAATGTTTGATGGTGTGAGCGTATACTTATACGATTGTTGTTTAAGTATCTAATAGCGCTACTTGTGGCATAATAATCTTCTAAATGTTAAACCTGACTAAAAAAGGGTTTAAGTATGGTACAATTTGGTATAAATGTATTCCTAATTATGGAACAATTTCGTTTAAATGTGACATTTAACTAATTTTAATATTTATTCAAGCCGAAAGACGCAGTGTAGAATTGCCCTTACACGATGCTCGATAATATTGTAAAAGTTGCGGAAAGCCGTGGATGGAGGCGGCTCAAGACCATTCGTTATGGCATCCAATAGGGAAAATTCTATAAACTTATAAATTCTTATTGCACACAGTAAATATTTAAAAAGAAAGACATGTAGGTACAAAGGCGAGCTTAACCCTATAAGAGCTTTCTTCCAGCAAATCTTTGAGACTAAAGAGAGGTGACGAAGTGGTAGTAATGTGTATAAAGACAAAAATGAGACGATTTCTTAAAATAAATAAAACTATTGACATAGGTATAGAATATAATAGAATAGAAAATACTTTATTGTACACTATAAGATTATAAAAATACACAAAACTTAACATGATAATTTAAAGTAGGTACAATGGGCGGTCTTATCGCTCAGAAGCGATTTCTTCGAGACATCCTTTGGATGGAGGGAGATCTGGTATACACTATTTAAAATCAATATATACAAACACCAGAGGCCTTACCTTGAGCTCTTATAGTGATTCAGTTCAAAAACTATTCAGTACAAAATATCGGTTCGTCGTTGACATCCGTCATCATTGAATAACTTTAATCGCATAAGTCTATAGACCTTCTGCAAGTGTGCCTTTAAATATAGCTGCGGACATCACGGAACAGATATTTTGTACTGAATAGTTTTTGAACTGAATCGCTATAAGAGCTCATGGTAAGGTCTCTGAGCTGCAACTACGTAGGACTCGATTCGATAAATTTGACATTAAAATTCGACATAACGGGACTCTACATAGTCCCGTTTTGTCGAATTTTAATGTACATGTTACAGTGGCAGAAGACTTCTGCGTACTCTACATGGGACTCTACATAGTCCCGATTTGTCGAATTTTAATGTCAAATTTATCGAATCGTGTCCTACGTACTAGCACTGCATTTCTGATTATTTACAATTGCCTATGTCCAGTACCCGCCAAGCGAGTAATGATGATAATAAATATTTATTAGGAAACTGCTTACGTAGTGGTTTTGGATAGATTGTTTGAGCTTTGTTGAAAATAAAACAATGTTAAGTCATTTTTATGGTTACGGGTTTAAAATTGTTGTTATTTAATTTTCTCATTATGTGAAAAGGGTTTGTAATTGTAATTGGATTTTGTGGCCGGGCTTTTTTATGGCTTTTCAGGGAAAAAGGGTATTTATTATTGTCCGTTTTGCTTAATATTTTGGTATGAAAAAATACCTACTAATGTAACAATTTATTTTTAGAAACGATTGTACTAAAATATTATTGATTAATAGTTTTTTTTGTATAAACAAAAAAAAATAAAACAAAACGAATAGATAAAATATCCATTGAAATTAAAATACATTATTAAAGAAATTAAATAAGATTTCGAAAATTCTTACCTCAGAAAAGGATCCTTCCAGTTTTAATAAAAACACTCCCACTCTTTTATAAAAAAAAACCAATAATAATAAATTAAAACACTGTATTAACTATCACAAACTACTCTAAAATAATAATACTTTTTTGATATAATATATTTAAGTCACTTTACACAAAAACTAAAAAGTACATTCAGACAATTAATTTGTATCACTTCACTTTCTCGTAAGAATTTGTTGTAAAATGTTGAACCACCGTTCGTACGGAAGTTTTAGCACACTAAGAACAGCGCGCACTCCGTTCAGTAGATTTGCCGCCACTGAGCGCGGTAGATAGCCCAACGCATGCGCGGAGTATTTTTAGTGCTGAGTGTACCTGCGTTTTTCAGTTGCAAGGGCTAAGGGGGTGAAGGACTTAGCTTAAGTTATTTTTACCGATTCATGGTTTAGTTTTGCATAAGCCATACATGACTCATAGACGGAAGAAAGTCTTCGATAACCTCACTTAAGGGAAACTGGGACAGAACGATCTCCCAGGCAGAATCATCATCATCATCACCATCATCATTTTCAGCCCGTCGACACTACTTCTACTTCGTGTCACCAGAGACACCAGTTGCAGGTAGTGGCCCTAAAAAGGACATAGTGACAAATGGTGAAAAAACCAGTGTGGTGAAAGAACTATAATGTGCTTCACAAGCGCAAAAATTTGTCCCCCAGCGGGAATCGAACCGATGAGCGCCCCTAGCGTAGGTACACTCTGCGAACCTCATTTTCCATACAAAAATCCGTGTTACACTACACCATACGTCCGTGACAATTGCTTGTCAAAACTCGGAATCAGCTCTCTGCCCATCTCCACCAGTCTTGCGATATGTATACTCATGTAATTGAATTAGAATGGACAATTTTTTTATCAGTGAGACAGTAAGAAGTCCTAGAAGCAACTTTAAAGAACAATTTTTTATGTTCTATTGTTGGATTTGCTCAGAAAAACATTGAACTCATAAATATCTAAACATTTAAAATGTGAAAGTAAGGACGTCACAGATTTCAACGTTTAAAAAATTTGGTTCAGACAGAATATGACCTATACTACTACCCCCCCTTAACCCCCTACTTAATAGTAAACCCTACTATAGTTTACTATTTAACCAAATAGCGAGCGATGCCGTGGGCGGTAACTAGTTTTCTATGAATAGCTCGTTTACTGACGTCAAAACATTGAGAGGGGTGATTCTAACCCAGTTTCCCTTATCTTTATCATAGTGCAGTGGCCCAAAATGGTGCATCTACAGATTGAAGGATAGGTTTGCATGTTTTGGCTTTGAATTGAAGATCAAAGGAGCTGTGGCTGACATTATTCGGGATACTGGGTTTGTGATTTATCCAATACAATACAATTTATTCTTAAAGCCGATTTCAAATTTTAAAATACAATAATAAATGTAATAATAATAGTGTACCTATACGAATAGTACCTATACAAGTTTCAAAAATAATTTTAATTAATATAAGCCAAGTTATATAATATACATATATAGGTAGTTATAGATGTGTATATCCAAGTTATAAAATATAGGATAATTTCTGTAATACATACATAAACACAAATACAGGCCTTTTTCCCCAAAGGGATAGGCAGAGCTTCAAATCGCCTCATTTCACCGTGGATTAAACAATCGCTGGAATATAGACGTGACAAGTGGTGAGCTCATCGCCGCCATTGCCACGACAGACTCTGCTAGCGCTTTCTTCCAGCAATAATACACTCCTAAAAAAACCAGCAGCCAGGACAAATCTTATCAACGAAAATATACCTAGAAATCCGAGATATTCTTAATAAAGCGAAAATAACAAAATACTTTAAAATTATAACTTTTCATTTAAACTAGTGGTTCGCCCCGAACTGAGACCTCGCGATGACACCTTTATCAGCCCGACTAATTTAAGAGGGGAAGAAAGGGTTTTGTATTTAACGGCTATGTAAGTATGTTTGTATGGATGATCCATCAGAAATCTAAAACTATCGAGTCAATTTCTCTAACATGAAAGAAATGTGAAGCAAAATAAAAGTTTTTTTTAATTAAGCAGTGCCATCTAGCTGTAGTTTTGCTACCTAATTTTTAAAGATTTAAGTTCTCTACTCTAAAAATGCATATTACAAAGAAAAATTCCTCAATTTTCGACTTCTCCCCGTGGAACAAAATATACTTAAATAATAAATTTCAGCATTACCAGAGAACTTGAAGTATCTTCGAGATATTTTTTTGCATATTTTACTTTCTTCACCCTTCTAACCGATTTCTAAAAACATTTACTGAGAAAAAAAATTAACCTCTATAGGTAATTATTATACACATCATCGAAATAGCCTTTGAATAGGACTAAGCAACAGGGCGTAAAAACTACATACCTGTTAGTATTTAAAGTACTTGACGAATTAATTGATGACGTCCTTTTGACGAAAACATAGAACTCCAACGTCATTCATATTCTTAGAAATGGGAGGTCAACAATGGATGTTATATTGGTTATTGTTTTTTATGGTTCAGGTTTCTAATTTCTTCAATTTCAGACTTTTCCCTGTAGTTGTGACACAAAAGCCACAAGCATACCAAATTTCAGCATTGTGGGACTGCTGGAAGTACCCTAGAATTTTTGATTTTTGCGTTTTTTATTTTCCCTAATATCTCGGAAACTACTAAGTTTAAATACTTATTAAAAACAGTTTTGAAATGTCCAACTAAAGCGCTTTCATTAGACACCCCACTTGATCTGACTGTCTCACTTTTATTTTTTTTACCCCCTCTTGGACCCCAATATCTCAGCAACCCCCTGACCGATATAGCTCATAACCTTACCTACAAATTGTACCAATACTATCTACCCCCATACCAAATTTCATGAAGATCGGATTAACGGTTTGGAAGTTTTCATCGGACAAACATACATACATACATACACACATACATACAAACGCCGATTCTTCCAACTTGACTCAGAGAACTCGCTTCGCTCGTTCAAAAACCGACTTCCGCCATAGTATTTGACAAAATATTTAGATGAAAAAAAAATGATGAAAGAACCATAGTGGTGAAAGGATTAATATACTTTTTGAATGCAAATGCTTGGTTTGTTGCTGAAAATATCAAAATCGCCATATGTATGCCTACAATATTTGAGGAGTTCCCTCAATTCCTCATGGATCCCATCATCAGAACTGGAATTTGAAAAAAATGGGACCAATCTCGAAGTATATCTATACAAATAAAAAAAGAATTTTCCAAATCGGTTCATAAACGCCGGAGATATGCGGTAACAAACATTTAAAAAAAAAAAAAAAAAAAAAAAATACAACCGAATTGAGAACCTCCTCCTTTTTTGGGAAGTCGGTTAAAAAGAAACATTTTATTCATACATCTCATCATCATCATCAGCCTGTGGAAGTCTACTGCTGGGCATAGGCCTTCCCCTAGAATACCACAACGAACGATCTTGTGCCGCCTCCATCCACCGACTTCCTGCGACGCCCAACGGTTCAAACATCTACAATTTCTTAAGACTGTAGGTTAACTCATCATTCTTTTAACTATATTTTTATTTTTATGACAAGACCATATGAGACGACCTCTGTGAGGCGGTTGTGAGTAGCCGGCTGAGATGCGAGAGGTTTCGGGTTCGATTCCCGCTGCGGGACAAATGTTAGTATGATCTGCAAATATTTGTTCCGGTTCTGGGTGTTGTGGTACCATGGTACTCATAGTTCCTGATACCCACGACACAGGTAATCCTAGTGTGAAATCAGAACTACGTATGTGACTGTTGGGTGTTATGTTATGTTATATCTAAAAACATTCTCGAAATACTACTGTAACGGAATTTCATGAAAAACTAATATGTATTTTGTAGAAAATTGCCAAAAAGCAAATTAACCTGAACAAATTCTTGCGGCTCTTAAAGAAGTATTTTTCAAAACATTTTGAATCAGTCCTGAATAAAATAAAATTAACTCAGAAAAGGATGACTCGGATATATATCGGTTACTGTGATAGTCTGAATAATGGCCAATGTCAGCATTGGCCGGTTTTGAAAAAACAAGTTCTGATCTATCGAGTAAATTCTACCAACTCCAATTTTATAGTAGTCTGCTATCTTCACTTATCTTATCTTTCTTTCTATTTTATCTTAGTCATATACCTCTTGACAAAGCGGTCATGGTTATACAAGTCTTGCTTGAGTGGCGGCTCTTGCGATGCGTCTCCATTCGGCTCTATTAGCAGCATTGCGAGAACATTCCGTCACGGTAGTTTGTGTGATGGACTAAATAAGTTCTGACCACCGTGTGGGAGAGCGACCCCGTGGTCGCCACACAACAACTACAAACACTCCTTCCAAACTGTGCCGAAACAGGGTCCACACCGTGCTGCCACCAACCAAGGGCTCGTAGGGGGGTGGCCGAAGCCCTCATCCCGACCACCGTGCTAGCCGTACTATACTGTTGTGAGACGGCACGTGTATTCTGATCGTTATCTATCTTAGTAATCCCTGACTTTAGACACCTTTAATTTCAATATTCTTTTCACACATAACTAAAACCTTCCTGATATGCCAACACTTACCGGCTTTCACTGCCACTGTGTTCCAACATTGACTGCGACACGGGTCCATCAGAAAAAAGTAATTGGTTTCCCGCAAAAGCACCTCGTGATTTAATCAACTGATTCAGTGATCTTGAAATTAAGTTTACATAATTAAACCACGTAGTGTTTGGTGGGATCGCGCGGAAAAAGGTCTAAACGAAACCTAATTCAATGTAATTGCTATTAGTTGAGAATTGTTTTAGGAAATATAGGGAAACAAGATTTTAGTTCTGATTTTGGAAATGTAAAGATTTGTTGTTACTGTTCTCTAGTATATTTTTCTTATAACTTTTAAATCCTTATCTTATCTCTTTTAATTTATTGACGACCTCTGTGGCGCGGCGGGTAAAGGTTCACTTGCGACACAGGAGGTTGCGGGTTCGATTCCCGCCTCTGAACAAATATTTGTACGATCTGTAGATAATTGTTCTGGGTATTTTGGGTATTTTTCTATGTATAATAAAAAAAATAAGTCCTTATATCAGTTATCTAGTACCCATAACACAAGCTCTGCTTAGTTTGGGGCTAGATAATGTTATGTGAAATGTCCAGCATTTATTTATTTATTTAAATCTATCATGGTTATGAACATAATTATCACTAGAAACGGGATATTTACCATGATTTTTGAGCTTCGATATTTCGGCACAGTTGCATTCGCCATGATCACGGGTGATATTTAGGTAACTGTGCCGAAATATCGAAGCTCAAAAATCATGGTAAATATCCCATGGCGAATGCAACTGTGCCGAAATATCGGGAATTAACAAAGCTCAAAAAATTATGTTTCATGTTTGTTTAAGCACATTATAAGCGGACAAACTGAGTAACCAATTACTACTAAAGAGCGAGACCCTCTAGTTAACTTTATACTTAAAACGAGGGTCGCAAACCCATGAAATGTATATTAGATTAAGTTTACCAAACTACATATTTGTATTTGTAAAAAAAAACAGCCCCAGAAACTGGTGGTCTCTTGATAGCGGTAAAGACGATTGCGTAACCCATATAATATTCATAGACAATGGCTTATTGGACGACCTGTGGCGCGGCAGGCGCGTAGCTGGCTGAGATGCGAGAGGTTGCGGTTTCGATTCCCGCTGCGGGACAAATGTTTGTATGATCTATAAATATTTGTTCTGGGTCTGGGTCTGGTACCATGGTACGCGTAGTTCCTGATACAGGGAATCCTAGTGTGGGATCAGGACTATGTATGTGACTGTTGGGTGTTCTGTATGCTATGTTATACTCCGATATAAATAAAATATGTGCTCAATACCTTCAGCTGGTCAAAAATACGTACCCTAGTCTGAGTTTTGTACCAAGCCTTTACACTTACATTCGTAAGCATGTTACACTTTTTTAACCGACTTCACAAAAAGGAGGAAATACTCAATTCGGTTGTATTTTTTTTTAAATTTTTTTTTGTTATCTTATATCTCCGTCGTTTATAAACCGATTTAGAAAATTCTTTTATATTTGAATTCAACAAATTGACAGTTCTGATGATGGAATCCATGAGGAATTGAGGGAACTCCTCAATTATTGTAGGCATACATATAGCGATTTTGATATTTTCAGCAACAAATCAAGCATTTGCCTTCAGAAAGTATCATAACCCTTTCACCACTATAGTTTTTTCATAATTTTTTTGGTCCAGATATTTAGTCAAATACAGTGGTGGAAGTCGGTTTTTTAAAATGAAAAGTTATTCTATGGAAATACATAAAATTGCCTCTAGCTGACAGTTTCAGCAACTCATTTTATCTAAACTAAACGTCAATTAGCAGCACCCAAAACTTATAATAGGGTGTCCGTGCTCATGCACATTAATTGACCTAGTTCAATTAATGCAATCGATCATTTATTCAGACGACTTTGAGGAAACCACTTCCAAGAAATCCAATAAACCCAGAAATATCTGAGGTACCATTTTCGTCCAAAGTCAAAGTCAAAGTCAAAGTCAAAAAGAACTTTATTCATTGAAATCACAAGGATCATTTTGAATCGTCTTATATAAAATTAAATTACTCCTGTTCCAACGCGACCAAGCCTAGAAGAATCAGGCAACAAACTCGGCTTGGCTTACATAAATGGTCCGTCTTACCACTAGGTGAGAAGCGCCTGTGTGGTGCCTCGGAGCAAGGAGTTGCTGATACATAGTAAATGAGAACTTAAAAACCTTAGGAAGGTAGTCAAAAGTAAATAAACATCAGCAAAAATATGCAAGACAGCACACGCTACGCTTGTTATACTTATAAATAATAATCTAATACAAACATGTAAATAGGTAAGTACAGATATTGCAAATTTCCATTTTAGCAGTCGAGGGGCAGAGCGACATCAGGCCACGCGGCTTTATCATTAATATAGTCATCAAGAGTGTAATACGCTTTCTTAATTAGATTCATCTTTATGTAGGATTTAAATCTTCGAATAGGAAGTTTAAATGCACCTTCTGGAAGTTTATTATAGAACCGTACAGAATTCCCCATAAAAGACCCACTTACTTTCTTTAATCGAAATTTTGGTATATTTAGTTTGTGTTTATTTCTCGTGTTAATACCATGCACGTCACTTTTTATCATAAAACTATCCAAGTGTTTATGTGTATGTAATAATATTTCATAGATATATTGCGATATTACTGTAAGAATATTGATTTCTTTGAAACGCTCTCTCAAGGAGTCACGCGACTTCATTTTATAAATGGCACGTATTGCCCGTTTTTGCAATACAAAAATAGCTTGGATATCTGCTGCTTTACCCCACAGTATGATACCATATGACATAACACTATGGAAGTAGCTAAAATAAACAAGCCTAGCTGTAGCTTCATCAGTAAGCTGCCTTATTATACGAACTGCATATGCAGCGGAACTAAGTCTACCAGCAAGAGCCACAATTTGTGGTGCCCACTGCAACCCTGCATCAATATTAAGCCCTAAGAAAATGGTAGACTTGACAAGATCAGAGAGGTTTAGCTTTACCTGTTTCATTATTTATTAATTTCCACGTTGTCTTAATTTTATTTGTTGATTTTTCTATTTTATTTCTCAAATGCAATGATTTTGCTGCATGACAAACTTTTTTGAAGGTCTTGGAATAGTTCTTTATGTACAAGATAAACGTTGGATCGTGCAACATTGATTCTCTAGCCGCATAGAGTTCATATAATTTATTCCTACTTCTATAAATACCGGTTGTAGCCCAATCAGCTAACCCGACATTAGCTCTAGCTTTACATTTTTTTAACTTAAATATCTCACTATGTTCCTCACATATCAACTTAAACAAACTAGTAAAAAGGTCATTCGGATCATCTACGCACGGTACAAGGGGCATTTTAAGTTCAATACTGCCCTGGAACTTCTTAATGCGACTTTCTGTGATAGGCCGATAAGTGAATTCCTTAGGTTCATCTACAAAATTACAAGTAAATATAGCACTGTGACCATAGTGATCTGAGGTGAAATGTTTAATTACTGATTTATCAATTGGAACACTACTGCAATAAATATTATCTAAACAGGTGGATGTTGTTAGTGTCCAATTCTGAGAGCTGTATGTGATTTTATATTTCTACGAATTCCCTCATTTCAACGGGTTAGTCCATCTAGTTATACTACTAGCTATACGATATAACAAAATGAACAAAAAAACCGAATAGTTCTACTGAGCAGTATAACTAAGCGGATCCGATTATTTTGGATCGAGTTCGTCCATTTAGTTAAGGAATACACAACTGCCTAAAAAATTTATGGATGTTTTAAGTTTTTAAACATTTTATTTAAATTTAAAATAATAACATAAAAAAACGGTTTTAATAGGTGTCACAGTATACACAACAAACAGAATGGTAAGTACATACTTAGTATTTATGAATGGTACTAATAAAGACTTATGCAAATTCATAGCTATCTTGATGAAGCCATTTAAGTCCGAACTACCTATTGTTTGCTAACTAGTAAATTAGTTGAAGTTTCGTACTTGGGATGGTAAGGTTTTTGAGATTATGATTTATGTCTTGACGAGCTCCGTGACACGGTGAACGGGCAGGCAGCCGGCTGAGACGCGACAACTGCGGGTTCGATTCCAGCTGAGGGACAATTAGTGTTATATTTTCCGGGTTTGGGTGTTGTGGTACCATGGTAGGTACTCGTAGTTCCTGATACCTACGACACGGGGAATCCCTGTGACTATTGGAAGTTGTTTTTTTTTTCAGTATCGTTCCCCTCTTAATTCCCTCTGCAATTGTATAATTATGCTTTTATACTGTGTCACTGGTTCTTTTCTGGTGACCCTGTATTGGATCATGGACTAGAGGTATGAATAGTCGTAGTGATCATTGGTGAAGGAACCATTGTGGTGAAATGATTTTCACTGCATCCTTTTCCATTACACTGTTTCTTTGTCAGGCTCTTTTCAGAACCACCAGGAAACAACCAGTGATACAAAGTAGTATAATAGAAGTATTTGACATCCTCCGTGGCGTGACGGGCTGGTATAGCTGGCTGAAACGCAAGAGGTGCGGGTTCGATTTCCGCTGCGGAACAAATGTTTGCATGATGTGCAAATACATATTTGTTCCGGGTCTGGGTGTTGTGGTATGGTACTCGTAGTTCCTGATACCCAGGACACAGGAAATCCTAGTATGGGATCAGGGCTATGTAGTATGTATGTCACTGTTGGGTGATATGTTATGTATGTTATAGTTTTATTCCACTGTCAACTAAGAAGTATTTTGAAATAATTTCGCGATTATTTCATATTTAAAAAATCTATTAATGTGTCCCGGTCACATCAAACCGGGTTTTATTAGTCACTCCTTAATAGAATTCTAATATAAATGTTATCTTTAAAATAAAAGTTTCAAAGACCTAGATCTGAGGAATCCGGATGATTCCAATGTGGTATGATCAAACATCAACAAATAAACTGGCGTGCAAAATAAAGGGGTCACTTTTAAGAGAAAAGATATCTCCTAAACTATTTATAAGAGCTCCTTGAAATAAATTGTAAATAAAATAGTTTTGTTTTACAAAAATTATGATTATTTTTAATTCATTATATAATGTTTTTGAATGCCACGGTGAATGGCCTTGAAACACCTCCATCCTTCATCTTCCTGTGACGTTTATAATGTCTTTAGTTTTTTTTTCGTCGTGGCTTTCTTGTTGAAGGTCTATGTGAAGCAGTGGACTTTTCACAGGCTGATGATAATGATGATTTTTATTTCAAAGTCAAAGTCAAAGTCAAAAAGAACTTTATTCATTGAAATCACAAGGATCATTTTGAATCGTCTTATATAAAATTAAATTACTCCTGTTCCAACGCGACCAAGCTTATAAGAATCAGGCAACAAACTCGGCTTGGCTTACATAAATGGTCCGTCTTACCACTAGGTGAGAAGCGCCTGAGTGGTGCCTCGGAGCAAGGAGTTGCTGATACATAAGTAAATGAGAACTTAAAAACCTTAGGAAGGTAGTCAAAAGTAAATAAACATCAGCAAAAATATGCAAGACAGCACACGCTACGCTTGTTATACTTATAAATAATAATCTAATACAAACATGTAAATAGGTAAGTACAGATATTGCAAATTTCCATTTTAGCAGTCGAGGGGCAGAGCGACATCAGGCCACGCGGCTTTATCATTAATATAGTCATCAAGAGTGTAATACGCTTTCTTAATTAGATTCATCTTTATGTAGGATTTAAATCTTCGAATAGGAAGTTTAAATGCACCTTCTGGAAGTTTATTATAGAACCGTACAGAATTCCCCATAAAAGACCCACTTACTTTCTTTAATCGAAATTTTGGTATATTTAGTTTGTGTTTATTTCTCGTGTTAATACCATGCACGTCACTTTTTATCATAAAACTATCCAAGTGTTTATGTGTATGTAATAATATTTCATAGATATATTGCGATATTACTGTAAGAATATTGATTTCTTTGAAAAGCTCCCTCAAGGAGTCACGCGACTTCATTTTATAAATGGCACGTATTGCCCGTTTTAATTATTTAAATTCGATATCTTGCATAGTTTGGGAGGTATTGTGGTTTTTCTAAGTGACCCTATTTAATTGCACGCCAGTTTGTTACTATACTATATTTATTGTAGGTACTCCTGTCCAACGCAACCAAACTTAAAAGACAGCAAACAGGGTAACAAACAAGGCTTTTTTTGATGATCCCTCGTACTACTTATCAGCAGGGTGGGCTTTTATTCATATTCATTCATTCATTTATTTATTGCTCTTATGCAGTAAGTACATTAATATTAGTAAGTATTGGTCTTATTTATACTAGGTTAGTTAAGTACTTACACATAAACCCCGTTAGGGCGCTGCAATTTTATTAGATAAGATTAAATTATTATATTATTAAATTAAATTGTATGCATGCATGACTATTTACCCTAGCTCACAGACGGACCTTCCTTTATCAGAGCCTTCTGGATCAGCTTTAGGTGCTTTAACACACATTGCAACATGTGCATCGCAGAGTCAGGCTAAACCTACTGTTCAGGTTGAAGTAGTTTCCACACCTGGTACGCAGTCTCCGGTTAGACAGATTAAATCCTGTTGTCAGACCCGGAAGACTGTGGTGTATTCAGATAAGATAGGTGTTGGGATGGGCTTGCTCCTTAGTGACCTGTTAGGGCAAGTTGTGACAAATAATTGCTTTCCTAATGCCCCTATTAACAAACTTATAGATACTATAAAGAGGGAGGATTGCTTTGACAACAACACCACTCTGTTAGTACAATTAGGTGAGAGTAGTGGTGTAACGCGTTTGGATATTATTAAGTTAGTTGAGACTTTGTTACAAAAGCTAGATTCAGGACTGGGAAAATTAATTTTATGTGCTTTCCCTTACTCAAAATGTTTGAGTACTAAAGATAATCAAAAAATTTGGAATCTTAATTTAATGCTGTATAATTTGACATGTCGTCATAGAGACGTTTTGTATTTTGATACTAATAATTTTATTAGTAATTTTATTTTGACACAAGATACTATGTATTTGAGTAGACATAGTAAATTAATAATTGCTAAATTGTTAGCATTTAATATTTTTGATCCCGTTATAAGTACTATAACGCAGTTCACCGACAAGCCCGTAGTTAGTAGTAGTACTAATGAGGGCAAACAAGTAGGAGTAGCTGACAGTCATTTAAACTGACGAGTTCGACAATGAGACAGCCGGGCACATTACATGTAGTACATCAAAATGTGCAAGGCCTTCCCAGCAAAATCTTAGAATTAGAATTATTTTTAAATCGTTTTAATGTTGATATTATGTGTGTAACTGAACACTGGATGTTACAATTTGATTTACTCCCTTATTATGAGAATTATAATATTGTAAGTTCATACAAACGCAAAAACGCCATACGTGGGGGTTCCTTAATTGTTGTTCGAAATACTTTAAAATGCAAGGAACGTAAAGATGTTGCAAATCTCACTATTGAGAGGACTATTGAGCTATCTTGTGTTGAGCTAGAGCGGCATATCATTGTGAGCGTTTACCGTCCCCCTGACGCAGACTTCGCATTATTTGAATCCACTATGGAAGAAGCATTGCTTAAAACTTTTGTTTGTAATAAAATGCTAATAGTCTGCGGAGATTTCAATATAGATATTCCGGTTAATCCTCTATCTGAGAGGCTGCTTAATTTATTTAAATGCTTTAACTTAAATCACCTCTTCGAAGAACCTACAAGGGTGACACTAACAACATCCACCTGTTTAGATAATATTTATTGCAGTAGTGTTCCAATTGATAAATCAGTAATTAAACATTTTACCTCAGATCACTATGGTCACAGTGCTATATTTACTTGTAATTTTGTAGATGAACCTAAGGAATTCACTTATCGGCCTATCACAGAAAGTCGCATTAAGAAGTTCCAGGGCAGTATTGAACTTAAAATGCCCCTTGTACCGTGCGTAGATGATCCGAATGACCTTTTTACTAGTTTGTTTAAGTTGATATGTGAGGAACATAGTGAGATATTTAAGTTAAAAAAATGTAAAGCTAGAGCTAATGTCGGGTTAGCTGATTGGGCTACAACCGGTATTTATAGAAGTAGGAATAAATTATATGAACTCTATGCGGCTAGAGAATCAATGTTGCACGATCCAACGTTTATCTTGTACATAAAGAACTATTCCAAGACCTTCAAAAAAGTTTGTCATGCAGCAAAATCATTGCATTTGAGAAATAAAATAGAAAAATCAACAAATAAAATTAAGACAACTTGGAAATTAATAAATAATGAAACAGGTAAAGCTAAACCTCGTAGTAAACAAATTAATTTAAACGTAAACAATACAATATTATCAAATAATATTGAGGTCGCAAATGCCTTTGATAGTTTTTTCTCTAGTATACCTAATATTGTGACTCAATCTTTAAAATCAACTGCCTCTGGAGCATCTACTTTATTGGAATTAAGTGTTGATAAGTGTGAGGTCGCGTTTAGTTTCAGATACGTTAATGCCATTGATATTGTTAAGACATTTAAGTCACTTAATATTAAAAATACTGAAGACCTTTGGGGAATATCTACAAAGGTGTTAGGTGTTATAATTATTGATATTGCGCCGTGTATGGCCTATATTTTCAATGGATGTGTTGACGAGGGAGTCTTTCCTGATCTTATGAAACATAGTAAATTAATTCCTTTGTTCAAGTCTGGTAATGAAAAAGATCCAGGTAATTATAGGCCAATTTCTATATTGCCTGCGTTAAGTAAAATCTTTGAGAAACTTATTCTTACTCAGTTATTGTCACACTTCAACCTCCACGGACTTCTTCATAGTCATCAATTTGGATTTACTAAGGGTCGTTCGACAGCCGATGCTGGTACCATGCTCTTAGAACACATATTTGAAGCATGGGAGAACTCGCAGGACGCGATCGGAGTTTTCTGCGACCTGTCCAAAGCTTTTGACTGCGTGAGGCATGATACTTTAATTTCCAAGTTAAAACATTATGGCATACAAAATCAGGCAATTAATCTTGTAAATTCTTACTTATCCAATAGAGTCCAAAAAGTTGATGTTGGTGGTGAAAGGTCTTCAGGATCGACTATTGTCATGGGGGTGCCACAGGGTTCAATACTAGGCCCATTTTTATTCCTAGTTTACATTAACGATCTCCCTTTTTTTGTGAAAGACATATGTGACATAGTTCTGTTTGCTGACGATACTTCTTTGATTTTCAAAGTTGATAGATCTAAATCTAATTACGATGATGTAAATGATTCACTATCGCGTGTTCTTGAGTGGTTCACAGTTAATAATCTTTTGCTTAATGCTAAAAAAACTAAATGCATCAAATTCACATTGCCAAATGTAAAACATTATCCAACTAATATTAAAATAAATGGGGAGACACTTGATCTTGTCAAGTCTACCATTTTCTTAGGGCTTAATATTGATGCGGGCTTGCAGTGGGCACCACAAATTGTGGCTCTTGCTGGTAGACTTAGTTCCGCTGCATATGCAGTTCGTATAATAAGGCAGCTTACTGATGAAGCTACAGCTAGGCTTGTTTATTTTAGCTACTTCCATAGTGTTATGTCATATGGTATCATACTGTGGGGTAAAGCAGCAGATATCCAAGCTATTTTTGTCTTGCAAAAACGGGCAATACGTGCCATTTATAAAATGAAGTCGCGTGACTCCTTGAGAGAGCGTTTCAAAGAAATCAATATTCTTACAGTAATATCGCAATATATCTATGAAATATTATTACATACACATAAACACTTGGATAGTTTTATGATAAAAAGTGACGTGCATGGTATTAACACGAGAAATAAACACAAACTAAATATACCAAAATTTCGATTAAAGAAAGTAAGTGGGTCTTTTATGGGGAATTCTGTACGGTTCTATAATAAACTTCCAGAAGGTGCATTTAAACTTCCTATTCGAAGATTTAAATCCTACATAAAGATGAATCTAATTAAAAAAGCGTATTACACTCTTGATGACTATATTAATGATAAAGCCGCGTGGCCTGATGTCGCTCTGCCCCTCGACTGCTAAAATGGAAATTTGCAATATCTGTACTTACCTATTTACATGTTTGTATTAGATTATTATTTATAAGTATAACAAGCGTAGCGTGTGCTGTCTTGCATATTTTTGCTGATGTTTATTTACTTTTGACTACCTTCCTAAGGTTTTTAAGTTCTCATTTACTATGTATCAGCAACTCCTTGCTCCGAGGCACCACACAGGCGCTTCTCACCTAGTGGTAAGACGGACCATTTATGTAAGCCAAGCCGAGTTTGTTGCCTGATTCTTCTAGGCTTGGTCGCGTTGGAACAGGAGTAATTTAATTTTATATAAGACGATTCAAAATGATCCTTGTGATTTCAATGAATAAAGTTCTTTTTGACTTTGACTTTGACTTTGAGATTTGAGTAAGACCCACATGCATAGATATTTTTTTTAATGTTTTAGGAAAACTTTCAGCTAGCACCTATACAAGTGTTGATGAAAACAAATTGGATAATTAAAAGGTTACAAAAAATAAAAAAAATTTGCTCATTAAAAATAACAGTCAGTAGGTATGAAGCAAAGCAAAAAACACTTACTTTCGAAATAAATAACTCTGCTTGATGAATAATTTCAATAGAAAGTAGATTTTTTTGTTTCAAAATTATTATCCTTGTTATTTTAATGAATAAAATACTCTTAGAGGAGTATTTCATCTGTTCACAAAACATGTTTTTAAAATGTTTAGCAGTCTCTTACTCCTACCAACCTATCCATTATCACAATTTGATTTAGACACCTCCCAAAATAAGGCACTCCCGCGATTAAACCCAGGAATTACTTAATTCCTGTTTTGCGATCGAAAACAAACTGTTTACTTATGTAAATTAAGATTTGCTTCCGTGGAATTATACTGAGCAATGTACCTGTAGTTGGATTTAGGGTACATATAGACGGTGCGGTGCTGCTACATCGGTTTTTCGTCGCTCGCACCGCGTTTTTGAAGCGACACGGTACGGCGCCGGCGGTGTCTACGTATACATCGATATTTCTACAAGTGCGCTACATGAGCAAAATAGACAGTACGTGGCCCCATATTATAGCAAGGTTGCGGTGTGTTAGACAAGCTATATTTTTAGGTGACTTCATATTATAAAGGAGGAGATTCTCAATTTTACTGTATGTTTTTGTATGCTTGTTACGCGATTACTCCACGAAATACGATCTTTATTGTACACGGAATACTTTATGATATAATAATACTAGTAGTTCAATGGTATGAATTAATTTTGATAATTCTTTTTTTTGTTTGGTAGTTCATAATTCAGAGATTGTCCCATATAAATTTTATCAAAATTGATTCAGCGCTTTTTGAAAAAAGTCGGTTTTTGTTTTTTTTCCAAAAATTAAATTTTATCATTATTTTAGTATTCTACCACTCCTAGCTGATTATTATTTTTTGTATCATTGATTCATTCTTTGTCATTATTTCTAAGGTATTGATTTGACTTCGAAAAATATGGCTGTTGGTAGAAAGCATTAGTGTGATGAATAAACGAACGGATTCAGTGCTCCTAGCTTAAGATAAAGATATTTTTTTTTTGCTTGAAACAATCTACATAAGCATACTATGTAAGCTAGCAGGTTTTTATGCACAGCATACATTCATATTTTTCTACCCAAAGAAAAATACATGAAAATAGCCACAAGAGACGCACTTAACCTTTTTACATTAGACATACCACTAGTTCTTACACCATTGGTAAATAAGATTTTTCAGGGCCACAATGCTTTGGGTTGATCTATAGACCCGATGTCACGTAAATAGTACCTAGTAGTAGTACCGTTCTGATACCCAGCTTTTCTACTGCTAGCCCTGCTTAATCCGATCCAGTGCTGTCGCAACGCATCGTTTATCTCCGCCCTTAGTTGTCGAAACTTTGTCTAAATAAACGTTTCGCGGTTTTGAAATTTGTGTTGGCAAAACAAATAGAAGTAAGTAGGTATGTTGTTTTAAAATGTTGAAGAGGAAAAAGCTTACCCATAAAATAATGAGTACATCATCATCATCATCATCATTAGACGTCCACTGTTGGCGAGGCTTCCCCCATAAAATGCAAGGGGGGGATTTGCCATAATCACCACGCTTAACAAGCGGATTGGTCACAGTATGGTAGATGCTGCTGCCTATCCTGTGGTTTAATCCCTTTGGCTTTATGTCTTACATCCATGGGAGGAGACGGAGGGGTCTATTCTCAGACCAGATACACCACAACAGAGTACAAACAGAGTAAGTACATGGTACGAGTTCATATAGCGTAACAAACACTTTTTTTATTCGTTTTCTTTGTCACCTGATGTAATTTTACCCATAACTCATTAAACCTCCATGGCGTGGCGGGTGGGCAGCCGGCTGAGACGCAAGAGGTGCTGGTTCGATTCCTGCTGCGGGACAAATGTTTATATGATCTGCAAATATTTGTTCCGGGTGTTAAAAGTACGTAGTTCCTTGATACCCACGACACGAGGAATCCTAGGGATCCTGGGGGTAGGGATCAGGACTATGTAAGTGGCCGTTGGATGTGACAGTTTGCAACAGGCGTAATTTGTACAATCATTGCTGTCAAACATCACTTTTCTCATGCAAAAGTTACCGTTTTACAGCAATGATGTCTTGTCGCAAGATAGATCGTTTACTCCCAGCGTCCCCCACCTGTCTGGCCCCACTGGGATGGCTACGGAACTCCAGCAATACTGCTAGGCGCCAGGAATAGGTATATGGTGGTAGTGTTCAGAAGTACCAGACGAACACTTTCACAAGGTGCCACTTCCACTATAACGGGTGTAAAAAGACTACTCCCGAAAACTGAAATAGGGAACACAGACCATGATTCTGAAAATATTTAAGCTGAAAAAAGCGAAAAAAAAATGCCCACTTTTGGCCCGCTTTTTTCGTGTTTTCTTTAAATATCAATAAAACATCATAAAAGGAACACAAACATCTAATTTCCATCAGTAAAAACACGTTTTTAAATAAAAACGTAAAATAAAGCAATGAAGACCACCTAAGAAATATTAGCGCAGCGCGTCGATCAGCTGACCTAGTGTAGAACTCGCGCAGCGCCGCCCCGGTGCGATCTGTGAACTCGCGCTATTTTATATAGGTATACTAGCTGACCCGGCGAACTTTGTTCCGCCCTATAGACAACAAATGATCACATTTTTTACTTTTTAAATTAGGATAATTGTAAATAAAAAAAAACTATTAATTCAGTGATTCTTTATTTGCTATTTATTTTTTTGTCGTAATAACGAACATAATATGTCATTGCATCTTGCGCATATTCATGCATATGACGCGGACTACCTATGTACGTCGCCGGCAGAATAGTTAATCAACCAATATTATCTGCATTTGATTCAGTACTAATTGCATCACGTAGATGGATATACTCATCAGAACGCAGTTTGGCTTGGTTCAACCGAATGAAAGTTAAGCGCTCCGTTTCTATTTTGACGTACATGTCCACGCAATACTGTTGAAGCAGTCGACGAAACCGCAGCAAATAGTTGTCAGAATTTTGCCGAATCATCAATTCATCGAGCTAACCTTCTTGGTAGTTTCTTCACCTGAAATTAAAACAGTGAATTAGTATTTTGTATGTAAAACTTACATATTTTTAGCATAATTATTATAAAATATTATAAAACTGTGAAGAAAAATGTTTTTCTCTAAACAAACAACCCCTAATATTTAACTCTGTTCTTACGATTTCTATTTCCTGGTAGTAAGCAGTGTGTTATATTGGAAACCAAAACCAAACTCTGTAAAACATCTGTCATGTTGAAATCAAAACTATGATATTGATGCTCACCATTCAATGGATTTATCATTTTGATATTAAAATAATATCCATCTTCTCCTTTCCAAAACATCAGCGGGTATTGTAATGTGTCATATGAACGATGTTTTCAGATATTTGTTGCAGTTGCCCAGTATCACGACTTTTAAGCACAATATCTCGTGATTCCAAATTTTCACCAACAATTAGAATGGCAACTTCATCTATTGTTGGAGCGTTAAATGTGCGTTCGTGTGTTCCAGATGGTCGTTTATCCTCTCTGATCACGACTTTGTAGTCATCATTTGGCATGCGCTCCAACGCACTCTTGAACAGCCTGACCAACGCATGATGTTCATGAAGCAGTTGCTGCAGATCTTGAAAAATTGCTCTTTTCGTTGCTGCATTGATCTCTTGACGTCGATCAAGTTGTTCCTCCGTGTTGCCCATGAAGTATATTTGTAAAAATGTATGCTGTCCGTCATCGAGAAGTTGCAATGATCCAATTTGATGGTGAATCTGTCCTTGTATCTACAAAATCAAAAGCAAAGTCATTATTACTGATTTACAAACACTAGGAATAAATATAGTATGTTATTATTCTATTGTATTGTGTGTAAGTACAAAAATAAATAAATACCTTGAATGTCGGATTAAATCCTCGTTTTTCGATAATGTTTGCCTCAAATGAGGTCATGTGGAAACAACTATTGTATTTTTTAGTGTTTGCTAGAAAATGTCGTGATTCGGGTGTTTCGCCACGAAGCAATGAATGCAATGGCTCAGGTGGCGGAGTCAATGCCACTAAGGCAGCACAATCCTGGCGGTTCTCCATAAAAATTTAATGTGCCACAATACTTGCAAACAACGTCCATTGGCCCAATGCGAACGCTAGTATGCAAGCAGTAATCTGTGCTGCAATCGCATCGAAATGCTGCCAGATTTCTTCTTGTGCTTCGTAAATTATCTTGTTTTTGATCTCCGAGGTTTGCTCGACGATTTCGCATTGCCAACCGAGCCGTTTCACGGGCTGCCTCCCTTTGCTCTTGTGAGTGAGAAGCACGAAGTCGAGCCATAGGTACTAACGCGGCGCTCTTCACGTGCAATTTCTTGCTCTTCTTCAGTCCTTTCATTCGCAATATTTCGAAGCACTCTTGCATTACGGCTTTGTCGAGAAAGATTTGATCGTCTTGTTCGCGGCATGGTATTGTTATTAATGATAATATCGGAACAGCAACATAACAATTTAAACAATTTTGAAATATGTTCAACTGTCAGTTGCGTTTTGTTATACCATTTTTAACAAATGAACTGCTGACTTATATTTTGACTGAGTTGTTTTGTTATTCCATGTCAGTTGCGTTTTGTTATACCACGTTTTATGTCACGTTCCACAGGAACGACGGGAACGGAATAAAAAGTATCCTATGTCCTTCTCCTAGTTCTTAGCTACCTCCCTACCAATTTTCAGCCAAATCGGTTCAGCCGTTCTTGAGTTATAAATAGTGTAACTAACACGACTTTCTTTTATATATATAGATGATATAGGTAGCTTTACCGGTACCTTCAGTAGTCGGGAGCTGTCCTTTCTACCCACCTACTACGAGTATATACCTAGGTATTACTCTATACCAAGTAGTACCAAGGCTTTAGAGTCACCGTGAAAACCATTTGTAGTTCTCACGTGCCTGTAATTCCACCAGAACTTTCCAGATATTCAATCACGCCAGCCCATTCATTTATATTTTAAATTAGTTTTAACAGCAACGGCATATAGAATAATTGACAGGTACCTACACAAATACAAATGCTACCACTTAGTACGCACACACGGTGGACTCAAAAAACAACCAAATGGAAGGGCCCAAATGGCAAGAGGAATAGGTGGAGACCACTGGAAAGGTGGCAGGACAATATAGTTAAGTTAGCAGGAAAGGCATGGATGGAGAAAGCTAAGGGAAGAACAGTTTGGCAACTTTTGCAGGAGACCTAAAGATATATGTATTATAGTCAATTGTTATTTTAAGTTTATTTTAGTTTAAGGAATATTAAAGGCTTTTTTTGTTTTTTTATTTTGTTTACCTATATATAAAACTATAATAGCAGATTTAGAAATTTTAATGTTCTCCTTCTCCTAGGACGACCTTCGTGGTTGAGCGGGCAAGCAGCCGGCTGAAATGCGATAGTTGCGGGTTCGATTCCCGCTGCAGGAACAATGTGTGTATGATCTGCAAATTCGTTCCGGGTCATGAACTCGTAGTTCCTGATACCCACTAGACGGGGAGTCGTAGTGTGGGATCAGGGTATGTGTGTGGTCTTATTGGCGACCACAAATCCTTTGACGCAGTTTTTGGCGACACGAGTGTAGGAAGGCCTCCCTCTTGATGGATTGATGGCATTGTAAAGGAAGACGGTGGATGGAGGCGGCCAAGTCTGTTCGCTGCATTTTATGAGGAAGGCCTTTGTTTTGACAGGATGATGATGATAATTATGAGAGCTCTTTCATGCAAATTCAATGGATATTTACACAGTGGGAATCAAACACGCAACCTCTGCATCACAGCCAGCTACGCGCCCGCCGCGCCACAGAGGTCGTCAACGTCACGTAAAACGAACCTGTCAACATGTATTTCTCAAGATGCCAGAACTGTGTAAGTACAAGCAAGTTACCAATCGAGTTCGGGTTTCGTCGAAGTTAAGTTAATTTAAGTGAGTGTTCTTGGATTCGCTTTCAAAGCTTAACAATTATTTATCTTATCAGGGGGGTTATTCTGTGCTCGTAAGATTAATTTGATGACATCTTTACCCTTATTTGACAGGCAATCTTTTTCATCATCTTCTTTATCAGCCGGTAGAAGTCCACTGTTGGACGAGGCTTTCTTCATAAAGGGGGGGGGGGGGGGGGGTTGTCATAATCACCACGCTTGGCTGGCGGATTGGTGATCGCAATATAATTAGTGTTAAGTATTGAGAAGGATGCATTCACATTCTTATTCACAAACTTACCACACCTCACACAGGTAATATACAGTAGGTATATTATGTATTCGAGTTTAAAATAAAAGTTGTATTTTAATATTCTTTCTTTGTTATTATTTTTACTCTGTGCACCGCCGTTTCGTTACTGCTTCGCTCGTTACTGTCCATCCAAAGGTTGCCTGGAAGAAATCGCTCTCAGCGATAAGGCTTTCCATTGTACTGCTAATTTTAATAAATCCTGTTATGTTTTCCTGGTGTACAATAAAGTGTTAATCTATCTATCTATCTATCTACACCCACAGTAACACAAGAACAAAGCCATGCATGCAAGCGAAATTGTATTCTTTCTTTTTTTTATTTATATTTATCTTGTATTTTCTTCAAAACAAGCATATTTTCCATTGCCATATTTTGTGTAACCATTTTTTGGTCTTATAGTTATAATTATTTCAACAAACGTTAATGGTTTACCTGAATATAATAAAATAAAATAAAATGCTGCTGCCCAGCCCCTGGCGTACCTACGTATTTATTAGTTACCTTTTACGACATCCACTTTAGGAGTAGGAGGAGTCTTATTCTATCTAAACTTGAGTGAAGCATACCTTATTACCAATCTGAATTATGTACCAATGTTGTTTGTAGTAAAACTTCTTGTGAAAGAGTTCGTCCGGGGAAGTACTATTTCTGCCACCAAGCAGTAGTGCTCGCATTACTGTGTTTCGGTTTGAAGGGTGCGGGTGCCGGTGAAATTACAGGCACATGAGACTTTTCATCTTTATGTCTCACTAGTTGCGCTCCGCGGTTTCACCCACGTGAATAATGATGGAAATTGATGATGATGATGATGATGATGAATAGTAGCCTATGTGTTAATCCAGGGCGTAAAGTATCTCCATTCCAAATTTCACTCAAATCCATTCAGTAGTTTTTACGTGAAAGAGTAACAAACATCCATACTTACAAACTTTCGCGTTGATAATATTAGTACACTCGAGAGCAATGAATCCGGGTCACTTAAAGAATCCTAAAAATCTCGGAAACTAAAAATGCTAGGTTAATGCAATAAATTGTATTTAATAGACAATGTAATACTCCTTAAATGAAGGTATTAAAACTTCTTAGTTATTGTAAAGTTATATCATAAAAATATCAAATTTGAAAAAGGGCCACTTTCGAAGATGGAACTACGAAATTACAGCATTTGGTTTTGCTTTTGTTTGTAATCTGTCATTTATCATTGTTTGATTTCTGTTTTTTTGTTGTTTTTTTTCTGCGTAAACGCAGTAATGGAAGCACGAGGAGGCAATACGAAGTATTAAAATTCAAGAAAATCGTAATAAAGTTAAAAAATTTCATGTTTCCTATTTTTGTTTTAAGGAGAGATCAGCAGTTTTTTTCTTTATGTAATTTTGTGTTAATAAAATGTATGGTGACTCATATTTTTTTTACCTTCATTTAAGGAGTATTACATTGTCTATTAAATACAATTTATTGCATTAATCTATCATTTTTAGTTTCCGAGATTTTTAACATTCTTTAAGTGACCCGGATTCATTGCTCTCGAGTGTAGTAGTAGGGTCGGCAGCGCGCGTGTGATGCCTTTTGTGTTGCAGGCGTCCATAGGCTACGGTAACTACTTTCCATCAGGTGGGCCGTAAGCTTATTTGCTTGCCAAGTAGTATATAAAAAATGTATCATTATAATGCCACTACAAACATTCTTAACTCGCCATACACCGTCCACAAAATATTTTCATAAAACATTAAATCTCGTTCGACAATTATATCGAATGATTCCTTAATAAGCGTCGTTGAAATTAAACACTATAGAACGTGAACCATGATTAATGCTGAAACTCAAGCAGAGAAAATGTTTTTGTAGCTTTACAAGACAAAGAAATAAGTTAGATTTGTACGGATAAGGTTACCACATTCAAGCTTCTAAAGTTGTATGAAAAGCAAGCTTGTTATGTACTAAAGGCTCCTACACACTATGCCGGCGGCTCAGCCGGCGGGTATTCTATGTACCCGCGGCGTATTATCGGCATACCCGCGCGGCAAAAAGCCGCCGGCATAGTGTATACAGATGTGGTGTGTCCGGCCTAAGAATATACCCCTCCCACCCCTCCCATGGATGAAGTAAAAGCCTCACTATAAGGGATTACACTAGGAGATGGGCAGCAGCATTCACCTGAGTACTGTACAACAAACTGCTATCACCAATCCGTCTGCCAAGCGTGGTGATTACGGCAAATCCCCCCATCGCATTCAATGGGGGAGGCTTCGTCCAACCGTGAACGTCTAAAGAATGTATTTTGAATATCTATCAAATACCACTTTTATCAAAACAATAGATACTGTTGGTATCCTACAAAGTATAAGTCAAAAGAATTTTATTAATTGAAATCACAAGGATCATTTAAAATCGTCTTATAAACTAAAATTACTCTTGTTTCAACGCGACCAAGCCTAGAAGAATCAGGCAACAAACACGGCTTGGCTTCGTCCATCAGTGGGCGTCTAAAGGCTGTTGAAAAAGAATACAGATGGTAAATAAAAAAAAATGCTGAACTTCACACAACATTATCTAACCCTAAGCTAAGCAGAGCTTGTGATATGGGTACTAAATAACTGATATACTTAATACAATATTACATAGATAGATATTTTTTTATTAAACATAGAAAATACCCAGAACACACTGAACAAAATATCTGCAGATCGTACAAACATTTGTTCCGAGGCGGGACTCGATCCCGCAACCTCCTGCGTCGCAGGCGAACCATCCCGCCGCGCCACAGAGGTCGTAGTTCAATTAGAAACCATTTAAAATTCTACAACACACTTCATTCGTGATTTCTATTTAAATTCAGCCGTAAAGGTGTTACGACAGTAGGCCATTGGAACCGACTCGGCCTAATTCCTACAACCGAGTTTACAAGCGAGACGATTCAACGTGATCCGTTTGTCTCCGGGTACGGTTCAGGGAAAATGGGATTTATTTATCTACCATTAGCAGGTGGGGTTTTTAACCGTAACGTAAAGGTAAAGGAAGAGTTTAACATAACAAATTAACAGGTTATAATACTAACCCTCTTATTCATAATCAATTTTACAAGCTTTTATTTAACTTGCAATGTATGTATGTTTGTCCGGGTGGAAAACACAAATTCAATAAAAAAAAAAATATGTTGCCATGCCAAAATGATCCCCAATGCCATTTCCTACTGTAATTAGAGGGCAGCTTAGAATAAGGACTGAAGCTACTAGAAGTAGCGCTGGAATAAAAATAAATACAAACTGAGTCACAAGTTAAAACGTCAAATGGCGCTCATTGGAGCTCCATTTGGCTACAAAGATATCTTTGTTTGGCTATACAAACAGTAAGGTTTGCCATTATTTACAAACAGTAAGGTTTCCGTAGTGATGTGATTTTTTTTATCGATAAGTTCCTATTGATGACCAACCTATACATTTTTTCAGATTCCCCAAAGATAATGAAGTTAAAAATAAATGGACACGACGTACTTCAAGGTATAATAATTGGAGTATGAACATATTGTATTAATTTTTATTTATGTATTACGACATTACTACACAGCCTAATGAAGCAACGCTAATGCTACGTCAATAGGAATCTCAAAATAAAGTCTGTTGCCGTTACTATGTGGGTATTTTTATTGATAGGTATTACATAACGTAATAACTAAACGAGACAAGGGAAGCACGAACCTAAAAAATACGTACCTACGTAGTCTTGATCCCATATTAGGATTCCCTGTGTTGGGTATTACGAACTACGAGTGCCATGGTAGGTGTTATGGTACCCAGACTCGGAACAGATATTTGCAGATCATATAAATATTAGTCCCGCAGCGGAAATCGAACCCGCAACCTCTTGGATCTCTGCCAGCTACTCGCCCGCCACGCCACAGCTAGAGGTCGTCTTATAGTAATTGGTTAAGCCTGGAAATTCCGCCCATTAAATGTGTGTGCTTGAGCGGGGGGTTCGTGTGTGTGTGTGTTTGTGTGACATCGGAGGTAGCGCCAATAGCTGCACCTCGCCGATTTTCAAACCTTGATGAATTTTTGAGAGTGTAGCTTGCGTATGACGAGCTAAATTGTAGGTCCTAGTAGACTTTTTTTTTTATGATAAACAATGTACGGTCTTACAAATACAAATACAAATGTTTTTATTGTGTTTCCAAAAGGTACAATATAAAATACAAATACAAATACAAATACAAATGTTTTTATTGCGTTTCCAAAAGATACAATATAAAAACCAATGATGAAACCTCCTTTTAAGTAAGAAATTACTTATAGACTTACTTACTTAGTCGGTCGCAAGTGAGTCGCGGAGCGTCGGCATCGTCGCGTCAAAACCGCTTCTTACTAAGCATTCTGTGTACTTACTATAAATTTCATCAAAATCGTTAGAGCCGTTTTCGAGATAATATTTAGGTACGCTCGTTTTAAAGAACTCGAAGAATAGTGGGATTTCTTAATCGATATTAAAGTCACAGTTACATCACTAGCATTAAGAAAACTAGTGACAACCTTGTAAAATTAGGAACAGACGAATGTATAAGCATCCCTTTCTAACACCTTTCCAGTGCCATCAGTGAAAATAGTACTAACTGTTGTATTTTATTGATACTTTAGCAATACTTCTTTTGCTTCAATCTTCATTCTAAGATTGTCACCATAATATTGTATTGATATCGGAAATTGACAGGTACGCAAACTTTCAGCTCAATCCGTTTGGTAAAACACCTGACCCCTTATTCATAATCATTTTTAAACCTATTTTAGTTAAAATATGTTTTGTCTTGTTTTGACGTATGACATTTTACATCAAAGAGAAGAAGACAAAAGCTATTTTAACTACAATAGGTTTTAAAAATGATTATGAATAATGCCCTTAAAATTCATTTGCAAGATTTGACACACACCAACTTACTAACAGCTGAAGTTAAATAGAAACCATTGAAATTGCAGGTAGCGTAGAATGTAATGGATTGCCGGCCATGAGGACTTAACGTATTGTAAATGTCTTACCTCTTATAATTCCTTTGTGTCCTGAGAGTCCCCTTATATTTATTGTTTTTTTTAGCCCCCAGAGCGGGGCCGGTACCCAGGGGGATAAATGAAGGTACGATAACCAACATTGTGTTATATAAATGCAAAAGTTTGGACGTTAAAATGTTTGTTAGTTACTCCATCATGCCATAGCTAGATTCTCGAGATTTAAATTTAAAAAAAAAAAAATGCTGAAGACATTTCACACAACATTATCTAGCCCCAAGCTAAGCAGAGCTTGTGTTATGGGTACTAGATAACTGATATACTTAATACAATAACACTACATAGATAGATATATTTTTTTTACTATACATAGAAATATACCCAGAACACCCTGAACAAATATCTGCAGATCGTACACATATTTATTCCGAGGCGGGAATCGAACCCGCAACCTCTTGCGTCGCAAGACCAATTCGTCAAGTCGTAATTTGGACATGCCTTCCAATTACAGTAGCTAATGGCAATGGGGTACGCAACAATGGGGATCATTTTGGCAGCCTTAGCGCTGTTCAATTCTTTTGAAACTTGAAAGGAGGAATATTTAGGTTAAGAACTTTTTGCTATTCAAGTTTCATAAGATTCAGATAGCGCTAAGGCTGCCAAAATTATCCCCAATGTTGCGTACATTGGGAGGCTGTTTTGGAAATGGGGCCGAAAAGCTCGGTCTGCTACGCTGTTGCAATACCAAGCACAGGGTTCATGAGATGGCTGTTTTTTTATCATGTATTTTTGGTGTCATTGTTGTGTATTTAATTTAAATTTTTATAATGTATGATTATTATTAAGAGATAAATATGTATTTTTGACATACCAATGTTATATAATATAACGAAATGGTGAATACATGAATATGAATATGTGAGATACCTACTACCTATTCAATCATAATCATTTATTCATATGCATACGTCATTTATACAACAAATAATTGTAACCATGAGAAAGCAATAAATGTATTGAGTATACATATTAACATAACATATTTTTTCACTACAATATCATTACATAAATAAACAAAACTAATTTCATTATAACACCCATAATAATAATAACACCCAACAGTCACATACATATCCTGATCCCGTACTAGGATTCCCTGTTTTGTGTTTATCAGGAACTACGAGTACCATGATACCCCAACACCCAGACCCTACTACTATTAGTTTATAAGAGTATTGAGCTACTGATTCGATTTTTATGAAATTAGGTAAACAGATAATGACCTAGAAAAAGACGCGTGGCCTGATGTCGACTGCTAAAATGGAAATTTGCAATATCTGTACTTACCTATTTACATGTTTGTATTAGATTATTATTTATAAGTATAACAAGCGTAGCGTGTGCTGTCTTGCATATTTTTGCTGATGTTTATTTACTTTTGACTACCTTCCTAAGGTTTTTAAGTTCGCATTTACTATGTATCAGCAACTCCTTGCTCCGAGGCACCACACAGGCGCTTCTCACCTAGTGGTAAGATGGACCATTTATGTAAGCCAAGCCGAGTTTGTTGCCTGATTCTTCTAGGCTTGGTCGCGTTGGAACAGGAGTTATTTAATTTTATATAAGACGATTCAAAATGATCCTTGTGATTTCAATGAATAAAGTTCTTTTTGACTTTGACTTTGACTTTGACCTAACTTTAAGTTACTTTGGTCTTGTTTAGACGATTCAAAATGATCCTTGTAAGTAATTTCAATGAACAAAATCCTTTTGAATTTGAGTTTGACTTTATCACGGTGTAACTCGAGTGAAGCCGTAAGGAACACACTTGAAAACTAATACAAGCTATATAGCCAACAAAGCAAGCTTGATCTTTGAACCGCTCCCATTTTTCTAAAGCCTCACCTTTAACTTTGACCCTATAAAAATTTTTGAAACCTATCCCATTTATTAAGTCAGGGGAGCGGTGTGTGGTGCGGTCAAAACAAACCTACAAGTCAGTGTTACAAAGTCACAATACTTAACATATCCCACACTAGGGTTTCCTGTGTCGTAGGTATCAGGAACTACGAGTACCATGGTACCATAACACCCAGAACAACAAATATTTGCAGAGCATACAAACATTTGTCCCGCAGCGGGAATCGAACCTTTCGCAGGCTCGCCCGCCGCGCCACAGATATCATCACTTGCTTACATACACCTAAAAAATAGCTAACCTCCTTGCCCCCCCCCCCCGAAAAGCTCATGCACCCCCTTCCTAACCAACTTACCCTGCCTGCTGACCTCTCTGAAGTATTTTTGGATGACGCAAATGGGTATTTTATTTGTGCTTTTAACGCGATTGAAAGTGAAAAATTATTTTTATCGTAAAAGCCCGTTTATTTTCAATTACATTATTATAATATTTTTTTTATATTTCTAGGTAAGCAAACAAGCTTACCTGCAGCTTAGCAGTGATTTTGAACGTAGCAGGAACCAATCGCCTTATACGGGCGCCTGCAACACCAGAGGCATCACACGCGCGCTGCCAACCCTGACACATAAAGATCAAAAGTCTCATGTGCCTGTAATTTCACCGGCACCCCTTCAAACCGAAACACAGCATTTTTATCAAAAAATAAAGCTCTTGTTTTGTGTGCCATAGCACACAAAGGTTTTTTGGTTTTTATATTAGAATGCCATTGTATTTGTGACGTTCGCATGGTTGAGGAGCATAATTAATATTTTTTTCTATACGCACCTGAAAACAATCGCTGCCATACCTAGTTTGTACGGGTTAAATCTCTGTCACAACGTTGAACAAAAGAATCGCACAATGGTATGTAGGTACTTCTCTATATCACGTTAGAGTGCTCCACAGCTAAATAAAATAGTTTTGTCTGTTCGTACATTTTCAGTATACCTGTCGCTGTGCTGACGCTAAAATACACTCGTAAGTGCCTACTAGGAACCCGAAATGAATTTATGAATACTCAAGAGTTGTTCCATTCATCTGAAAACAGTCAAAACATTATCGCTGGTTTTTAACTCGTTGCTGCTTTAACTCGCGAATAAAAAAATTACCCAAGTCATAAACGTCAATGGTCATGTACAGCTGACAATCAAACTTTAGCAATTTTCCTTATCCATTGCTGGTTTTCATTTACAGTTTTAAAATTTATGAATGAAAAACTTCAAGTGGATATGTTTGGATAGTGTGTTGTCGTGTATGGAAAATAGGTCAAAACCAGCTCCAAAAAAAGCCAGCTTAAAAAAAAATCAAGGCGTTATTTGCTTAGCCTGTATTAGTACTTAGGTAGGTTTTTGAGTTTAATATTATTTATTCGATAGCTTTATGTGGTTGGGTATTTTTATTTTTATTTTTAACCGACTTCCCAAAAAGGAGGAGGTTCTCAATTCGGTTGTATTTTTTTTTTTTAATGTTTGTTACCGCATATCTCCGGCATTTATGAACCGATTTGGAAAATTCTTTTTTTATTTGAATAGATATACTTCCAGATTGGTCCCATTTTTTTCAGAATCCAGTTCTGATGATGGGATCCATGAGGAATTGAGGGAACTCCTCAAATATTGTAGGCATACATATGGCGATTTTGATATTTTCAGCAAGACACCAAGCATTTGCATGCAGAAAGTATCATAATCCTTTCACCACTATGGTTCTTTCATCATTTTTTTTCATCCAAATATTTTGTCGAATACATACAATGGCGGAAGTCGGTTTTTTAAATGAAAAGTTATGTATTCATCTCTTAATAATATTTGAGTTTTAGTAGCATGCAACATTTATCATCTTCCATGCAGTGTTAAATATGCAAGTGTTCACGTGAAAACCTGTAATTGGCTCTCTGATGCTATTGTTAGTTCACTGAGTCACTAAGTTACTTTAGTACCTAAGTAAAGTTATTTTAGCTGTTGGTTTTTCTTATAAATAAATAAATATATTTTTTTGTTGTATTTCATACAATTCTCTAGTTACTACCTTTGTCATAAATTAAAGTATTTTAAAATTAATCAATAAAATAATCATCAAAATGACTGAGAAAATGGCTTTGTGATTACCGACTCGACCTTTATTCCTGTTTTGTTATATGGCTTGACCATTGCCACATTAACTTGCTAACTGAAGTCAATCATTTATCACCATATCATACGAATATATTTTTTTAATTTCAATTTCTATTAACATTATAAATAAATGATAATATTTATGATCATATCCCAGTTCCTACGAACTTGATTTTTTTAATTTGAATTTATATATTATATTATATAGCTTATTTAAAAAGTTATAAAAGTTTTATATAAATGAAAATGTTTGTATGTTTGCATGTTATTAAATCACGGCGTTTTCGATATCGTCTTCCGGTTGACGATCGCCACCCACGAACTTTTATTCCTGTTTTGTTATATGGCTTGACCATTGCCACATTAACTTGCTAACTGAAGTCAATCTTTTATCACCATATCATACGAATATAATTTTTTAATTTCAATTTCTATAAATATTATAAATAAATGAGAAAGTTTGTTATTGTTAAAACATGGAACGACTGAACCAATTTTGATATCGTCTTTCCGGTATTCTGTTGACAATCGCCACCTAAGAACCTTTATTCCTGTTTTGTTATACATATATGGCTTGCCCATTGCCACATTAACTTGCTTCTAGGCTTGGTCGCGTTGGAACAGGAGTAATTTTAGTTTATAAGACGATTCAAAATGATCCTTGTGATTTCAATGAATAAAATTCTTTTTGACTTTGACTTTGCTTCCTGAAATCAATGTTGAGATAATCAAAGCATTCAAAACTCATCATTAGTTTTTTTTTATAAAATTTGCTGCTCTATCTAATTGCACAGTGGGGAACTTGTAGTAATTATGCAAATGTCGAGGTTGTTTTCGATGCCCTCAAAGATAAGATAACAATAGTTTTTTATAGAAATCTCATAATTATGGGTTTATTAAGCATGTTGTTCCCATTAATTATCAGCCTGTGGATGTCCACTGCTGGACTCTCCCATATACAGGGTGTCCCACGGCCGTGCTACATGGAGGAAAAGTATTTTGAATATTGAAGTTAGGAAGTTTTACTTAATAGAGACTTTCTTTTTTTTTTTAAAGTCAGTAAACTGCATTCAATGATATTAAATTAGTCACTTGCCTAAGCCGGAGCTCAAAAAAGTTAAATAAAAAAAATAAAACCGACCAAGTGCGAGTCAGACTCGCGCACGAAAAGTTCCGTACCATTATCTATATAAACGGCAAAATTGTACGGGACCGTGGGCAGAGCCAGTAACTGTCAAAAGCGTGGACTGTACTGTGAACTGTCGAATCATTGGCTGACTCTGTCCGGGTCCTTTGTTGTACGGTGAGCTGGGATTCTGTAGGTTCTTGGAGGAATGAAACTCTTCAGATGGATACTGTAAACGCGGCTTGCGGCTGAGGAGGCTTTTCGGCTGGAGGTCTGAACACTGTGATGGGTCGCTGCTAACTACTCTGTTGACTGTTCTCTATTGACTACCGTTTATGACTACTACTCTGTACTACAACCGTCTGTCGACTACTCCGTTTGTTTTTTTTTTTTTTTTTTTTTTTTTTTTTTTCTAATGGACAAAATGCAGTTGGCCTCAGACGGCCGATGCTGCGTTACCGGACTTTTGGTGAGCGCGGAAGGCGCTCCACCTTAAAATTAGGTTGGGGCAACTAGCGCAAGGGCACCACTTAGGTACGGACCTCGGCTTGGGCCGTTGCCAGGTTGGGAGGAATAGGAAAACGCCCCGGAACATGCTTGTAACGGTTTAGGCGTGTGGTACAGAAGGTACTGAAAAGACTGGAGGATAAGAGCAAACGCCCCGGAACATGCTTGTACCGGTTTAGGCGTGTGGTACTGAAGGCACTTAAAGTCTTCGACCCCGCCGGCGGGGTCGCTGTATTTGTGTAGTGTTTACTCTGTCGTGATTGGATGACGACGCCCCCGCATTCGCGGCGGTGATTTCGTCATCCGGGTCACCAAGAACGTGTCTTGGTCGACGAAGGGAACTCCGTTTGTCAGGAAGAGCTCACTATTTATCCCATTGTTCAGACCCGCCCACAAAAATGCCCCCCGCGCCTCCGCCAGACTGTTTATTCCATAATTCTAATATTAAACATGTAAACTATCATAAAATACGGCAAAACTGTGTGCAATATAATTGCACAATGGTTTACAAATTAATCTAGGCAAAATTATAATAAATCTATTTTACAGTGCATGGTAATTTTACAAACATGCATGACAAGACATTTTATAACTATTATTCAGATTCTATATATACGGAAAGGATGAGGTAAAACTAAATTAGGTATTACCAATTGCTGTTACATTTGGATTCATCTAATTGTCTATTATTAAGTTTTACGATATGCCTATTAAGTGGGCGTTAGCCCCTATCTCGATCAATACTATATCTTACACTGAAACATACAATGTGACCATTCTAAATAGACATCTACTCCCAATTGCAGTAGATTAATTTAGCTATACTTATTTGATAACGAGCAATGTTATTCCCGCGCGTCTTGGCGTGTTATTTCGTGCCTATCTGTTTATCTGCACGTAGGCACAGGGCGGCTTTAACTTTATTGGTCTGTCTGGTGCAGCTGCGCATCCATTGTCTTTACAATTCTTATAGCCCACTAAACTGGCTGGTCTTTGTGTTATTTTAAGAATTCTATTAGATTTGAACTATTTTACACTTTTATTACACTCTGTTAATGGTAAATCTGTATTCTGCCTGTAATTGTTTAGTAGGTATATCTATACAATTTCCTGTGAACCTTTCAAATAACCGTCTTGTTATTGTTTTATGGCTAACTTTATATTTGTATACTATTGAACTAAATTATCTCTATTTGGAGGTGCGTCGGTACTTCTGTGTACCTCGCAGTAAAACGATAAAAGCTTCCACGTTTGTATTGGGAACTTATTCTAATTATTATGCTAGCCAATTCCTAGTACTATACACTGTTTATATCTATTTTCGCTGTATTTTTATCTGTATCTTAAAACTATTAATGAATTTCTATTGTCCTAACTAACACAATATTCTGTAGTATTAATCTGTTCTATTCTAATTGTGGCCGTTTGGAACATTCTCCCGCCGTTCAGTGACTCCCGACGCTGGAACACCCGTTGTAGAGGACGGCCGGCTCGTTAGTAGTGCGATCAGCTTCTTGGTCAGTCTTCTCATGACGCCCTTGGTGCGTACGTCAACGACGCGAACAACTCCATCGCTGCCTGGATAGGTGGCAACAATGATACCTCTTGGCCACACGTTGCGAGGTAGATTGGGATCTGTGATAAGGACGACGTCTCCCACCTTGATGGCTGAACCAGTGCCATGCGGGTTACGGCGGAGCTGTAGGTCGGGTAGATATTCTCTGGGCCACCGGGCCCAAAAAACATCGGCGAGGCGTTGTGATGCTCGCCAGTGCGCCCTTCCGATGAGGTCGCCATCAGTGAAGGGGCCAAGCTGTGGAGTCCGTGCTGGACCCAGAAGCAGGAAGTGATTTGGAGTTAGTGCCTCTGGGTCCTCGGGGTCCACTGACACGTGGGTCAGTGGTCTGCTGTTCACGGTGAACTCTACTTCGGCAAGCAGAGTTTGCAGCACTTCTTCGCGGGGGTGTCGCTCGTGCAGAGTGGTAAGGAGCGCGGTCTTGACGCCCGACGGTCACGGTGACTGGTCCAAAGTAGTCGACCCCGGTAAATGTGAAGGGCCGACTATGGTGTGCCAGTCGGGTTGACGGGTGGTCACCCGTCGGTGGCTGTGGAGCTGGCGTCTTGCGGATCCTGCAGAAAAGGCACCGCTTGATGATCATGCGAGCCACTGGTCGCAGACGCAGGATCCAGTAGTGCTGGCGGCACTCGTTAACCGTTGTTTCGACGCCAGCGTGATGAAGTTTTCTGTGAACACTTTCAATGAATAGTTTAGCTAATTTACTATCGCCGTCTAGGACGGCTGGTGATTTCTGTTCTTCTGATATTCCTAACGTTGCCCCGATCCTTGATCTAAGGATGATCTTCCTGTCTTTCATTTCTACTGTCAGGGAACGAAGTCTGCTGTCACTTGGAATTTCCTTCCCCGTTGATAAGGCCTTCAATTCCTGTCTGAAGGTGACCTTCTGGCTTGCTCGTACTAGAAGATTTTCAGCGCGTCGAAGCGTAGTTGGATCTAACCTTTGATACTTATCAATTTCTGCTCGAATAATCTTCTTTTCGGGGGCGCATGAGACTGTCTGTTTAGCCTGCCAATCTGGATCGTTCTGTTTGTTCTGTCGTGTTTTTTTTAATTCAACCCGTTCTGTTTTTATTCTTAGGGTTTCTATAAACTGTAAGATTCTCGCTGTCGTCCTTACCAGTCTTTCAAATTTCGAGAACAGTTCTGGATCTGGGAGTGCTGATGCCAATGACGGTGCTCTCTCGGGTTCTGTTGACACATTTGCACGCTGCTTGCCTATTGTCTGAAAGGGTTCAGGTGTATCTGTAGGCCATTTTGATAAATTAACATTCAATGACGTTCCTTTGGTTTTCGCCGCTGCATCGTGTACTACACGGAGTTTTTCTGGCTTCAGCTGGTTCACTACTGCGAAGTGGGGCAAGTACCAAGTTCTATTACCTGTCGATAGGGGCGCTGTCTCTGCATAACCTTTTTCTATCAAATTCTCCATTTGTTCTTCATATTTCGCCTTTATAAGCTCGTTCTTGTCTATTTTATTTTCTGTACTTACCAATCTCGTGAGGGCATTTTGATTTGTTGTTTGGCATATTTATTTCTTCATTTCTCCATAGCAGCGCTGTCTCATAATACCCATCTGTTTGCTGTCTCGTTTGAGAAAAATAGACACGTTTGTTGTATGGAAGCTCCCTTGAATATTTATTTTATTCTGTGTTTAGTATTTGTCGTTATAGCGGCAACAGAAAAACATCATCTGTGAAAGTTTTAACTGTCTAACTATCACGGTTAATGAGATACAGCCTGGTGACAGACGGACGGACGGACAGCCACAGGGCAGTATTCTGGGACCGTTGCTATTTCTTATTTACATTAACGATCTGCCGAATATCACAAATAATCAATGTGTTCTTTTTGCTGACGATGTCTCGATCGTAGTTGCCGATGAGAAGAAGGATGGAACTCTAATTGACTGCCTTACCTCGGAGGCTGAATCAGTTGTAAATTGGCTGGAGTGTAATAATTTACAACCTAATATTTCAAAAACTAAATATGTACATTTTCAAAATTATAATAATAACATTAATTCTAATAACAATATATGTAATAGCACTCTGACATGTAGAAATGAAAAAATAGAAAAGACTGACGAAATAAGATTCCTTGGTATAAATTTGGACAAACATATCAGTTGGAAATCGCATATAGAGCAAATGGGCAAAAAGCTTAATCGTTTTCGTTTTTGCTCTGAAAAGATTAAGAAGAACATCAGGCTAACAAACTGCATTAACCGCATATTTTGGCTACGTCACCTCAGTTCTAGGGTATGGACTTTTGCTTTTTGGTAACTCTACGCACATCAAAAGAGCTTTCATTATTCAAAAAAAGTGCGTAAGAGCCGTCTTTGGCATAGGCCCATTAGAGTCATGCAAGCCTCTCTTTAAGAAACATGAACTCCTAACGTTAACTAGTTTATACATTCTCCAAATTGGCTGTTTTGTAAAGGAGCATGCTTCGTTCTTTAACATGTATAAAGACAAAAATAACTCTGTTATAAAGAATAGAGATCCCACTAAGCTTATATTGCCCGCACACAATACTGCACTGAGTGGGAAAAATTGCTCTTGCATGACGGTAAAAGTTTTTAACAAAATTCCTAGAGATATAAGAGAACTGCCTACTAGTATTTTTAAGACAAAACTCCGTAGGTGGCTCATAGAAAAATGATTTTATGACATTAAAGAATTCTATAATCAATAAATTACCTAGTTATATAAGTTAAATATTGTACGTCCATATTTAATGGATAAACTGTTGTTTCCACCTAGCTTGTAAGATCTTTATGAAAACAGTTTCTGCAATAAATTTCATTTCATTTCATTTCATTTCATTTCAGCGTAGCCGTAGCAATAGGGTCCGTTTTACCCTTTAGGTACGGAACCCTAAAAACATTATGTATTATGCATTTTTATGATACCGATCGAAAGAGTAAATTCCAAGGATCAATTCCTTCTCAAATTAAAGGAACACCATGAATTTTTCCATTCAATTTATGATGCTGTTCAGGAAATATTATAAGACAAATTTTGCATAATTTCCTTTATCAGTGACCTGCCAAGCTTCAGGAGGTCTACTCTTGTTCTATACACCCGCAGTTGCGGCTTCGAACGAAGAACGACCGCAAAACGTAACTTGTAATTACTCTGTTTACTTTCGAATCGGCCGCTGTCGGGCGGCGACCAGAGACGATAGAGAGAGAAGGTGCGCGACGCTAGAGCTGTCAAACTACGAACTTCGTGCCGAAGTTTCGGTTTTAGCTTGATTAGAGTTCCGATCGCACGAAATAAAACACGAAATTTCGTAGTTCGGTGTATTAGAGTAGACCTCCAGTTACCTACATCACAAGTTTATACCCACGATTGCACCTCAGCTGAAAACTGCCAAGTTGTTTGTTTGTTGACAAACAAACGTTGGTTTTATGTTGACTTTGTACGGGGATGCCTTAAAATGTTTAACGAAGCTTTTTCGAAAGCTCAGCAGGTTTGGTTAGGACTCCATGAATCACAATGTTTTACTACGTAAATGTAATTAACAGAAACTTCGTTCCACAGTAAAAAATTATACCTTGTACATAGTGTCCATCCAGTGGGTTAGTTGTAGTGTAGGAGCATGACTACGTATAAGTGACTGTTGGGTGTTATGTTATGATTATGTTAGCCTACATGTGCCTACGGAATCCTCTCCACACGAGTCCAACTCGCACTTTTCTCTCAGTTTTCAGGTTTTATTTTACTCTGTTTCGTAGTTAGTATAGCATTTCTTTAGAACGTATGACTCTTCCTATGTATCAGCTTCTCCTTGTTCTTGAGGCACCACACAATAATATAAGTAAATATTGGAATATTTATCGCAATATTCGTTTTGAATAAATTAATAAATACTGTACATTTCACACAACATTATCTAGCCCCAAGCTAAACAGAGCTTGTGTTATGGGTACTAGATAACTGTTATACTTAATACAATACATAACATAGATAGATATTTTTTATTATACATAGAAAAATACCCAGAATACCCTGAACAAATATTTGCAGATCGTACAAATATTTTTTCCGAGGTTGGAATCGAACCCGTAACCTCGTGCGTCGCAGGTGAACCTTCACCCGCCGTGCCACAGAGGTCGTCAAACAGGTGGAATACTCAAGTGAATGGCCAATTCCTTGGTATAATCATTTAGTTACCTTTTATGAGAGATGGACGGGCCTATTCTTACACCAGAAAACACCAAAAAAGAGGGGACTCTTCTAACACAGGTTATTGCAACTTAAACTAAGATATCCTGAAACTAAGATATATTGACGTTACTTTTTTAATAGTCCTAAGAGCATAGACAAATTTGTTAATTTTGGTGCACACTAATTTTATTTGCGATTTCCAATCTATGTGTTCATCAAGACTAATACCTAAGAACTTTATGATTGGTGTTTGTTTAATTTGGTCGTTGTTATGTGTTATATTCAGTATTTGCCCTTTTTTTTGCTTCGTCCTAAATTGTATAAATTTCGTTTTATCTGTATTTATTTTTAAGTTATTATTATCCAGCCATGCAGTTATGTCTCTTAATGCATTATTAATATCATTTTCAAACGTATTGGTATCAACTCCATCGACAACTATGGTTGTATCGTCTGCGAATAGAATACATTCATGATCTACTGAACTAGGCAAGTCATTAATATATATCAAAAATAATAAAGGACCCAGGATGCTTCCCTGTGGCACTCCGTATTTATTTATTTTAATATCTGAGTCAAAATCTTCAATTGTGTTGTTACTTTCTGATAACTTTCTTATTCTAGCAATTTGCTTTCGGTCTTGTAAATAACAAAAAGTTCAGTTGGAAGCTATTCAACGCAAATTCTTGCGTTCTATGAATTATCGCTGTTTTCGTTCTAGGTCCTCCTATGATAAACTTCTTAGTAAATTCAACTTACACACTCTGAAGATGAGAAGATTGCTCCTTGATCTTATGCTGTTATTCAATGTATGTCATTGTAAGTTCGATTGTAGTAGTTTAGTTAATCAAATATATAATATTCATATACCTTATCGCTCTTATAACCGACAGGCTCGTAAACAATATTTGTTCGCACCTATCCCTTGTAAAACAATCGCGGGTGAGCGTGCACCGCTAAATAGAATAATGAAACTGTTTAATAATCATTTTACAAGCACTGAATTGTTCGCTAACTCACCTGGCCTATTCAGAAAAAGTGTAATAGACACACTTGTGTCGATTTCACTGCAGGATGAGCTTTGACCACAATTATTACAATTATTATAAGTAAATACCTACATACTCATGTATCCTCGTCATCTTACATTTTTATACATAGATTTGTATAGCATTTCAACTTTGACTGACTGGCTGGCGCCTTGGCTGGGTGCTGTCCTCTCTCCCTTTCTAGTAGTTGTGGTCGGAATGCGTGAGGGGGACACTACTTTGTCAAGGGGTCAATCAGCTTTGGCAGTTAAAATGCTATTCATACTATTGTTACTATTGTCCACACGTTCTTTCTTTTTGCCCTATAGTTTAAGCATACCTAACTTGTGGACAACGGGGCTGGTTACTCTCCTAGAATCACTGTGTTGTTTTAGTCCTATATTTAGTACTATGCGAGTGTAATTGTTTGTTGTCCTAAATAAATAAAAAAAAAAAAAAAAAAAAAAAAAAATATCCCAAACCCTGTAATTGTATAACTTGTAAAAAACAATAAAAAACTTTTTACTTTTTACTACGGACACAGCACGGCAATAATGCATCTTTATTCTAGGGTGAGAAGTAGTATTAATTTGAAAATGGTATACTGGCAGATCCATTATAGGATGATTGTTGGCAACGCCGTCGCCGCACGCCGCGCCGACCGTCGTGAAATCGAGAGCGCTGCGAAGTTGCAACGAAGCGGCGGTCGGAGAAACACCGGGCGAGCGACTTCACTTTTTGCCGGCGCTCGAGACGCGAGCTTGCCCTTGCCTTGTTGTTTTGTGTAAAGCTAGTTGATTTTGATTTAAGATATACGAGTTAATTTAATGGTAATTTCATCGGAATAAATAATCCGATTGCTATAATAACTTGTTTTATTGTGTTTTTAGTTTACATCAGAAGTGAGATACGAACCTCACGTGCAACCGTGTTGAGTTTTTGACTTGGTTATCATGGGTAACAAAGGCAAGCGCAAAAGTAAGCGTAAACATAGGAGGAAGCGTGCTCGATCATCATCGAGCAGCAGCAGCAGCAGTACGAGTAGCAGAAGCGGTTCACAAACACCACCACTGCCACCCCGAGCTCGTAAAAGGCTAAAGGTATCGCATACAAATGATACTGGAATCGTGAGTACTAGCAGTAATATTACTCTGAATAATATGATACCCGATTTCGACCCGCTAACTGACAACATTAACGCATGGCTAAATATAATACAATCTTATGCAGTAACTTTTTCATGGAACGATAGTATGATTCGCTATCAGGCATTGAATAAACTTAAGGGCTCAGCTAAAATCTGGTACGACTCCCTTTTACGAACCGAACATGCGTGGACAACTTGGTTGTGGGTAGATTGGAAAAAAAAGATTTCATCTACGTTCACAGTAAAGAGAAACATGTTTGAGCTGTTGAGGGAGCTAATTGATCGGAAACCTTTAGAAAATCAGTCCCTGTATGATTTTTATTTTGAGCAGAAAGCAAAAATAGACGGTTTATGCTTAAACTTCTCTGAGCAGGATATCGTCTCAATTATTTTAGGAAATATAGGCGATAGTAATATTACCGCTTCAGTTGAAGCAAGTAACCCTATTTCTTGCGAAGGATTAGCCGGATTTCTACATAGTCGGGTTTTCAGATCGAAGTTAACCAAACAAATCGGTAGTAACATTCGTGACAATAGCAATGTTCGTGAAAATATTGTTAAAATGACACCGCAAGTTCAAAACACTGTACCTCAGACATCAGCTTCTACATCTATCCTACCGGCTCCGTTGCCGAACTCGTTGAAACAAACTGGTTCGGGCCAGGGACGTAGGGTTATAGAATGCTACAACTGCGGGGGTAATCATAGAAGAGTACACTGTTCAATAAAGTGCGATTTTTGCGGTAAAAGAGGACACACGGAGGCTTCATGTTTCCACAAAAAAAATCCAAAAGCGGAAAAGGCTGACAAAACTGATAAGCAGGAAACAAAATGCGTAGACCCGACGAATTCTAAAGATAAGTTTTGCAAAAGTGTAGGACTTAACGGTACGTTCAAGGATGCTTTCATAGATACTGGTAGCAGTTGCTCATTATTATCATCGCGTTTGGTTAGTGAGTTACAGCTTCGACGAACACCATTAAACGCGCCCGTCACATTACAAGGTTTTTCCAAAGATAGTTTGAAAACCGTAACAGAAAAGGTACAAGTCAAACTTCGTTTAGATTCTGTGGACATTGATAATGTCGATATGTACATTCTCGACGAACTCTCTGGCTGTGACATTTTAATTGGTCGCAACGTAACGGAACTGTCGGATTTGATGTATTCTCGAATCGGTGAATCACTAACTTTTGAGTCGGTGAAAAATTGTGAACGTTTTTGCAAACTGGTTGGTGAACCAGATTTGAGTTTTGATACAGATTCTCATCACGATGAACTGACTATGCTTTTTTCTAAGTACACACAATGCATAGCTTCCAATATCGCACAACTTGGAAAAGTGAACGGTCACGATATGGTCATAAATTTAAATGACAATAAGCCAGTTCAATTCAGACCCTATAGGACCTCAAACTCGGATCGGAAAATCGTAAGGGATATGGTAAATGAGCTTCTAGAGAATAGAATAATCCAAGAAAGTAATTCTGCATATGCTAGTCCGGCACTACTAGTCAATAAAAAGAATAATGAGAAGAGGCTGTGTATAGATTATCGTGCATTGAATAAAATCACTACAAAGGACAAATTTCCAATGCCACGCATTGAATACTTATTGGATAGACTTCAGGGTTGTAAATACTTTACCAGCTTAGACTTAAAAAGCGGATATTACCAAATTAAAATGGCCGAGGAGTCCGTTAGCAAAACTGCTTTTATCACAGAGGACGGGCACTACGAATTTTTGAGGCTACCCTTCGGTTTAGTCAACGCTCCATCATGTTTTCAGCAAATGATGAATGGGAAACCTGAGATTCGATAAAATAGTATTATATCTTGATGACATCTTAATAGTTAGCGAAACGGTCGAGGAAAACATCGAATTACTGGAGAAAGTGCTTCAAATTTTTAAAGAAAATGGTCTCACCCTGACCCTAAAAAAATGTCATTTTCTGAAAACTGATATAGAGTTTCTAGGCTACCGAATAGATTCCGAAGGTTTGAGGCCCACCGAAATTAAGACAATGGCAGTCAAAAGTTTTCCGATACCAAAGTCGGACTGACTTTGGTATCAACTCCGTCAATTTCTTGGGCTAATCAGCTACTTTCGAAAGTTCATAAAAAACTGCGCCCTGTTATCGAGCCCACTAACCAAACTGCTCAAGAAAGATAGTCCATGGGTCTGGACCGCTGATCATGATCGTGCATTCGAAACTTTGAAGGATTCGCTAACCTCAGACAGCATGCTAGCGATATTCGACCCATCCAAAGAATGTATACTCTATACAGACGCATGCAGAGACGGGATAGCGGGGATATTGATGCAGGTAACAGAATGTGGTGAAAAGCCTGTCCATTATTATAGCCGTCAGACTACAGAAGATGAAAAGAAATACCATTCCTTTGAGCTGGAAGTGTTAGCCATTGTTCAGTCTTTGGGAAAATTCAGACATTACCTTTTGGGCGCTCAATTTCGTATTGTTACTGACTGTAGCGCAGTTCGTTACGCTTTAACAAAAAAGGACATAATACCACGGATAGCTCGATGGGTCCTTTCAACGCAAGAATTCTCGTTTGAGATCGCACATAGGGAGGGAACCCGTATGCAGCATGTAGACGCACTTAGTAGAAATCCGTTACAGTCTGGGGAGAAATCCGAAACTGAAATAGTTTTGTCCATAACGGAAGCGGATTGGTTGCTTTCAGTTCAGCTTCAGGATAAAAAGTTAGTGGAAATTAGGACCATTTTAGAATCAGGCGAACAACACCTTCACGAAGAAATTTTTGATAAATATGAACTCCTAGGTAATAAGGTGTACCGGCGAACTGACCAAGGTCGTCGGTGGGTAGTTCCGAAACACTGTATATGGCAAATCATCAAATGCAACCACGACGATCTCGGTCATTTCTCGGTTGATAAAACAGTCGAAAGAATTTCGTCTCGATATTGGTTTTCTCGGATGCGACATATTGTAAAAAAATATATTAAGAACTGTATCAACTGTGTTTATTATAAAAGCAAAGGTGGTCCAAAGGAAGGTGAACTTCATCCCGTGCCAAAATATGCTCAACCCTTCCACACCTTACATTTGGACCACATCGGACCTTTTGTTGAGACACAGGGCAATAACAAATATCTGCTAGTCATGGTAGACGCTTTTACTAAATTCGTGTTCATGTCAGCAGTACCTAATACTGAGAGTAGTCATGTGATTAGTGAGATTGATGGTATTTCAAAAATATTTGGGAACCCTCGCAGGCTTATTACCGATGCTGGATCAGCTTTTACATCCAAAACATTTAAAGAATATTCTATGCAAAGAAATATTCGGTTACATACAGTAGCTACAGGCATGCCTAGATCAAATGGTCAAGTCGAGAGAGTTAATAGAACCGTCTTGGAGGCAATGAAGACTATGGGAGCGGATTTGGAGGATGATTGTTGGGATAAGTGCGTAACTCCAATGCAACAAGCTATTAACAGTACCTTTCATCATACAATCAAAGCTGTTCCTAGCGAAGTAATGTTTGGTTATAGGTTGCGTACAGATAGTGACAGCTTAGGGTCTAAAATCGATGATGATTGCGAACATATTACGGACATGACTAAGTTGCGAAAATGTGTAAGTGAAAATATACGGATTAGTGGAGATTATCAAAAAGAAAGATTCGATCGTAGCTGCACTAAAGCCAATCAATATAGCGATGGAGATTTGGTTCTCATTAAAATACAGAGCCAAACCAATGATGGCCGTAGCAAAAAAATGCTACCAAAATTCAGAGGGCCATTCCAAATAAAAAAATGTCTCGGCCAAGATAGATACGAAGTTAGAGACATAAAAGGGAGCGAAAGAAGTAAAAAAGCCTATAATGGGGTGGCAGCTGCAGAAAATATAAAACCGTGGATAAACATTAACCATTGGAATATTGATTAGATAAAAGTATAAATAAAAGGCGTGTTGGCAAAACAGGTATGTCATTAAAAAAAAATGTTTCTAATAGTTGTTTGTATTATATTGAGTGGGTTTAGTGAATGATATGCAATGAAAAACACGAACGACAGTCACTTCATAACAAACATGTTTAATCTGCTAACGCAGTCGTTTTATTGGAGTGAACTGATACAGTCACTAGAGCCAATAAAAACGTACTGAACTTATACAGTCACAGTATGGAAATGATAGTGAACTGAAACAGTCGCTAGGAACCACAAGAGTGAACTGATAACAGTCGTGTTGTGGAACTGATGTGAGCTGACGCAGTCACTACATGTGCAGGACTATAAATGTATAACGAATTGAAGTAGTGAGTGATATAGAGAACTGGTAGTGAACTGACGCAGTCACTACACAGGACTTAAATTCAATTGACTTTTCGATCGGTTTTTCAGAGCACCATCTCTCCCAGATTACCTACCTTGTCAATGAGTAGTTATTCCTGAGTGCTGACTTAATTATAAAGGAATAATTTACAAGGAGGTAAAGTCCTGGTCATAAGGGATCATGATGGGCCGAACGATCATAGATCAATTTATAAATTTATGATAATTTTCAGGTTACATTTTATCCGTATCCTATGCAAGGTAGCGTGCCTGAGGACATGCACGATGCAGGAGGGCCGTGTTGGCAACGCCGTCGCCGCACGCCGCGCCGACCGTCGTGAAATCGAGAGCGCTGCGAAGTTGCAACGAAGCGGCGGTCGGAGAAACACCGGGCGAGCGACTTCACTTTTTGCCGGCGCTCGAGACGCGAACTTGCCCTTGCCTTGTTGTTTTGTGTAAAGCTAGTTGATTTTGATTTAAGATATACGAGTTAATTTAATGGTAATTTCATCGGAATAAATAATCCGATTGCTATAATAACTTGTTTTATTGTGTTTTTAGTTTACATGATGCCAAATGAATATACAAGTTAGTTGATAGAGGATTAGGTTAAGAGAAAGTGTTATTTTTATGTTATTACCAGGGCGACATACTCGCATTAGCGAAAAAGCCCTTTTGTAAAAGTTGATTAAAAAAATAATAATAATTATCTTTAGTTAATAATACAGATGTATTTATGAATATTCTGTAATGTTATTTCTGAGTAATCAACGAATTTGAATGTAGCAGTTGAACGGTAGGTAATGCTGCCATTGTTTACCATTTTTGTAGTGCATTGTTGCTTGCCTTAAAATGGATAAGACGAGTCCGGCTGCATAAATTTCGTGGTTCAGTGTACAGTGCCTTTACTTGAAAGGAGTTGCACTAATTTGTAGAAATTGGATCATGTCTAACTTTAGTTTTTCTGTAAGATTTAAGAGCAAAAAAAGAGCCTTTAAGAGTTTCTCTGTATTCGAACTCAATTAACTTATTTTTTTCATCACCACGAACTACGCTTATCTAGCGACACTAAAAAAAAATCTTATAAAATGTTTTATACATTTTCACGTTTTTAAGGGAAAATCTCGGAAGTTACCCTTAAAACAGGGAAAATATTTTACTAGGCAATACCACTTTTATTTACATACAACCGCCTTTAGCAAACCATCCCGCTCAGGTGTTGGCCAATGTCATTAATTTTGATGTGAAAATTGAAAAATATCATAAATTTCTTATAGAGGTACGGAGACACCATAGTCCTCCATCTTTAAGAAAAAAATTAGTTTCCCTGTATACATCAGAGGCCCAATTCTCTAACTAAAAAATTGTTAAAATAGAGTTCGGATCATGTTTCGATCTTGTGTCGATGTCTTAAATGTCAGAAATGGTATTCTCTTAACTTAAAATACAACACTGTAACAGGATACCGAGGTTTTCTCTAGTGACTACAGTATGGGGTTCTTCAAAAAGGGCGTTTTAAAGTTCTTAAAGAGTCGGCAACGCGCGTGTGATGCCTCTGGTGTTGCAGGTGCCCATATAGGCTACGGTAACCGCTTTCCATCAAGTGGGCTGTATGCTTGCTTGCTTACGTAGGAGTATAATAAAAAAAAACCTCTATTTGTCACATGTCCACGTTTGGTATTGCTTTTTGTTAGCATGCCACGTAGCAGGTTACAAACCCACGATTCTAAACCTTGGTACCGTTAAGTTAGGAGCCAGTTTGAGAAACCAGATATTAACCATTAATTTGTAAGAGCTAAAAATATTGTGCCATTAAGTAGGTACTTTATGTAGATCAAAGAGGATGACGAAATAAACTTTACAAAGATTCAAGATCTCGCACTGGTGGTCCATTACACTTGGAGCTATGAGGAGTGAAGGTTTGTCGCCGTAAATCCGAGGGACAGGTTAAATGTAGCGGAAGAATTGGACCCGCCAGTGTCAGTGGGCGCACCGCCCCGGCCGATAACGGACTTGTGTAGACAAGCGACCAAATTGGGAGACTATTTAAGGCGACTTCAAGAAATAAATAAATTAAAGATGTATTTATTTGAAACAAAAATAGCAGGGTATACAAAATGGGGAAATTATGACTTTAGGAGTAATGGAATATTTTGAGATATTATCACCTTGTTTTTTTAAATTACAATGCTTTTTATTTAAGTAGTACTTTTTGCCCTGCCCAGAGTGAGGAGATAAATTACACTTTTAGGGATTTTAGTATTTTTTAGACTTTTTTAACTCTTATCTAAGCGTCTTCTACCATAAAGTTTGTCTATTATAAGTACGGGTGATGCTTTTATTGTTTACTAGTGAAACGCCCATGACTACGGCCACGTGGAGCTTTTCTATACAAACTTCAACTATACGAATTTCTGAAATTACTTTCTTAATGCACCCCTAGACTACAAAAGCCATATACCCTCAAAACTTACATAGGTACAAAAATACAGACAAATTGACGATCACCTACTCCTTGATGTCGGGTAAAACTACTTGATGACGTCACGTAATATGGACCTAAAATCAATAATTAGTTAACTCTGGTTAATCCTACAAAATTAGTCTTTAAAATGTTAAATAGAATATTCGCCGTATAAGAGTTCAGGCTGTTCAGTTGATAAGATTAAGTTGAATTCATAACTGCAACATGTTTACAAAACTTGAAAGAGATTCCCACTGCGATAGTCGCCCGTTTGCTCCCTCTAATGTGGTACTTAAGATATAAAAGGTTCCAACGACAAATCATGCCGACGTGTACCGACACGAGGGAATCTAGGAAACACTGGTTATATTGCACCCTCCAACACCCCTTAAGGGGGTACAAAGGGGGTCCCAAAATACCCATGGAGTGGGTCATCAGATACGCAATGACGTGACGATGTTTGAGGATAAATGATGGACTGTCAAGACTTCTCACCCATTTCAAAGCTGATTCGAGCAGTCAGTTCACTTAGTTTGGTGTTTATTTTCGAATGCTTTACTGCACAGAAAAACCTGTGATTTCAATTTAAAGTAGATAAATAAATAAAATTAGCTTGTATTTATACTACTGTTACGTAATTTAAAACTATACTAAACTAAATTTCTTAAACATTAAATGTGATTTTATTCTATTTGTTATTCAGTAATAATCGCCTCCTTGGCGTAGGCTTCCCCCATTTCCTTCAACAATTCTCTATTTCTGGCCTTATTAACATCCAGTCAGCAGGGCAACTCTTGAAAACAGTTCTAATCGCAATCCAGTTTCAATCCTACTAACGCTTGTTCGGCACTCTTGAACCAAATCGAGTTTGAAATCGAGATAAAGCACGCGTGTTGACTCGTGAAGAACAACAGAGACAGAAAGTCGATTTCACTTAGTTCCATTAAATTCCACCAATCTCCATTCCAAATTGTGCGCTAGTATTGAATTCAAGAGTACCAAATTACCAAGGAATCTAGTATTCTCTGACGACAAATGACACTTAATCCTGAATTAGGATTGGAGTAGAGCGTCGAGAGTAGCCACACTGGTCCAGGTTTCTCTACAAATATCTCTTCTCCGGTCTACTTCTACCTCTTGTTCCATTTTAAGTAGATATTTAATTTAAAATAATTATTTTAAGTAGATCCCTTGGTCACTGGATCTATCAGTAACTATATTATAAGCATAAGGGATCTATTAGTACAATGAATCAAAACTACAGGATCTATCACTAAAATAAAATAATAATAAATGAATACGTAAGTAATAGTGAGTCAAATTATTAACTCGATTTAAAAGACGCGAATCAAACTGGATCTTTTAAGAATTTTGCCCGAGGTGTCTTTGTGTCTAAGAATAGTCTTCAGCTGCCTATAAACGTCCACTGCTGAACGAGGCATCCCCCATAGAATGCAATGGGGGGATTTGCCATAATCACCACGCTTGGCAGGCGGATTGGTGATCGCAGTATTGGTGTCGAGTACCTACTCAGATGGATGCTGCATCTCCTGGTGTAATCCCTTAGTCAGCTTTAACAACACCAACGGAGACGAAGGTGTCTATTCTTAGGCCGGAAACACCATGACACTGAAAATAATAAGTGTGGTGAAGGGTTTGGTATGTCCCACAAGGAGGCTTCTATTATAATTAGGCCACATTTCTCAAATCAGTTAAGAGGAGGTCATCTGTAGCCAGCAAAAGGGTGGTTACGCCTTTTTATTATTATTTCTTAAAACTCCATTCAATTTTGTTAACATTATCAGTATACATTATCATCTTATAAACCCGTGGTGCGTTAGTTTCTTATGAAATTATATGATTACCAACCAAATCATAAATTAAAAAAAAGAAAGAAAACGATACGATTTTTTTTTAAATAACTGACTTACCACGTTTCTAGATTTTAGTTTACTGAACATGTTTGTGTCCAAAACTGTCATGGAACCACGATTCTAGATTTTAGTTTACTGAACATGTTTGTGTACAAAACTTTCATGGAACCACGATGCTAGATTTTAGTTTACTGAACATGTTGTATGTCCCAAGAACTTCCCAAAGCCCTAACAAGCGATGTTACATTCATTTTACCTACTCGTAAAATCCCTACAAATCCTGGATCAGTCTAAAATCAGTTGTGATCAATTCCGATATACACACGCTAAAATTCAAATCTAGTCACGTCTTAAGGTATTTGACTGTACACCTTCTAAGCAAAGGAAGAACCAACCTTGACGTACAGTTACTAGGTTGTATTTGGCTTGGAGGGAGCACCTACTTTGAAAGTAAAATTATAGCGTAATTCCAATCTCCCCCATCTTGGGGAGTGGGAGATAAGGCAGGATTTGTTTGAATAAAAAACTTTTTGCCTTATGCTTGACGTCAATTTTTCGGGAAGGATTCGAAAATAATTAACTTACTTAGTTCTTTTGCGGTGAATATTTAGAGAGTTTTGAAGGTGTTTTGAGGTGAATGAACCAAATAAATTGGAATAAAGAATGTGATCTTATTTTTAACCAACTTCACAAAAAAGGAGGTTCTCAATTCGGTCTCATTTTTTTTTATGTTTGTTACCGCATAGGTATCTCCGGCATTTATGAACCGATTTGGAAAATTCTTTTTTTATTTGAATAGATATACTTCCAGATTGGTCCCATTTTTTTCAGAATCCAGTTCTGATGATGGGATCCATGAGGAATTGAGGGAACTCCTCAAATATTGTAGGCATACATATGGCGATTTTGATATTTTCAGCAACAAACCAAGCATTTGCATTCAGAAAGTATCATAATCCTTTCACCACTATGGTTCTTTCATCATTTTTTTTTCATCCAAAATTATTTAGTCGAATACAATGGCGGAAGTCCGTTTTTTAAATGAAAAGTTATTAATTTAGAATATATATTGAAAAAAATGTGCTGCGGTGTGTCCGACCCAAGAATGGACCCCTCCGTCTCCTCCCGTTGGTGTTGTAAAAGCTGACTAAGGGATTACACTAGGAGATGCAGCATCCACCTGAGTACTCAACACCAATACTGTGACTATTAATTCGCCTGCCAAGCGTGGTGATTATGGCAAATCCCCCCATTGCATTCTATGGGGGAGGCCTCGTCCAATAGTGGACGAATACGTTGCTGATGTGTGTGATGTTATATTGAAATTTTGTGGACTAAAATCATTCAAATATTACCAGCAAACAATAACAGCGTAAAACAACACTGTTACACCCATTTCCTTTTCCTAAGTATCTGCGAATAGATGCTCATGAAGTGTTTATTACTAGTAACGAAGTGGGTAAGAAGAAACGTGTAAACATACGGGAAACGGGCTTTTGTAATTCCAAACCTATAACAGACAATCTTTGACGAGAGAAAAGACGAAAAGGCCTATATTTATAAATCGAACTTGATTCTGAGAACGAATCTATTCTCGCTACGGGACATATGTTTGTATGATATTCAAATATTTGTTCCGGGTCAGGGTGTTATGATACCTACTATGGTATACTCGTATATCCTGAAACCCACGATACAGGGAATCCTACTATGGGATCAGGACAACGTATATGTGACTGTTGGGTGTTATGTTATGTATGGTTTTACTCGCTATTCAAATCGCTGATCAATGGATTAAGATTACCGCGCGATGGAGCTTGGAGCGAGGCATTCTGTGCACATTCTGGGTCTGATTTTTATGGTACCATGGTACTCGTATTTCCTGATATCCAAGACACACGGAATCCTAGGGTAGGATCAAGACTACGTACTATGTGCGTTGGGTTTTATGTTAACCTAGGTTAACATAAAACCCAAATATCAGAAATACGAGTACCATGGTACCATAAAAATCAGACCCAGAACAAATTTTTGCAGACCATACAAATATTTGTCCCGCAGCAGAATCGAATCGAGCGAGTAGCAAAAGCGAGTTCAAATCGCTGATCAATGGATTAAGATTACCGCGCGATGGAGCTTGGAGCGAGGCATTCTGTGCACATTCTGGGTCTGATTTTTATGGTACCATGGTACTCGTATTTCCTGATATCCAAGACACACGGAATCCTAGGGTAGGATCAAGACTACGTACTATGTGCGTTGGGTTTTATGTTAACCTATAGGTTAAAAACCTATAGGTTATAGGTTATAGGTTACAAATTTTTGCAGACCATACAAATATTTGTCCCGCAGCAGAATCGAATCGAGCGAGTAGCCGGCTGAGATGCGAGAGATTGCGAACCTCTCGCATCTCAACCTGCTACTCGCCCGCCGCGCCACAGAGGTCGTCAAATATGATACTTTATAGCTAATTTCTATTCCTTACCTCATAATAGGTTGGTATTGGTATGGAGAAAGGCAGCGCTAACCAGCTATTCTGGACTTATTGAGAAGTTGATCGTGGGATGACAGAAACAAAATTTAATTGACTACTACTAACTTTCTAAGAAGTTCCTGACATTTTTTATTAAAATAAGGCTGATTTTCTCTCTAGTAAGTACGGTGTTATCAGCTAACATATTTTCACACTGGTATTTATAAGTTACCTTGGAAACTTGTGAAAATGTGTCTTTTCTAGTCTTATCTTTTCTACTGGCTCTCTGACATTTCTAGCTCACACATTGTGCTTAGCTCTACATTTATGAGTAGCAAATATAGCCACTCAGAGATGCCATTGCTCGTTACCTGCTGCTAGCTATTTTATGCTGTAGGTATCAGAACTGTTAGAAATTACTAGCACAGAATTAGTGACTCCAGTGAATCTGTAAAGTGTATTTTCCATGCTAATTAGCCACCCAGAGTTAAGATTTCCCACGTACGGCGTACGTTTTGTTTGTAGTAGAACTTCTTGTGAAAGAGTTCGCCCGGGGAAGTCCTACCATCTTACCTATTTCTGCTTCCAAACAGTATTGCTCGCATTGCTGTGTTTCGGTTTAAAGGTGCCGGTGAAATTACAGGCACATGAGACTTTTCATTTTTATGTGCTCGGGGTCGGCAGCGCGCGTGTTATGCCTCTGGTGTTACAGGCGTCCATAGGCTACAGTAACTACTTTCGATCAGGTAGACCGTATACTAGTTTGCTTGCCAAGAAGTATAAAAAAAACTGTGAAGTGGTATTAATAATAATCACGTTATTAGTTCTACTTGTCTTTGGCAGGATTATTTGAAATATTATCTTATGTTATCTTAAATTTATATTCCAGGCACCGCAGCCATGGTTTTCCAATCAACGCAACGTTTTGGTGATGAACACAATCTGAACTCTTGTAAAGTCACGTCCTAGATAGATCAAAGGCTTCCTTCAAATTACTACAGCTCAGCCCCCCAATTACAGAAGTAAATGGCAATGGGGAACGCAACAACTGAGATCATCTTGGTAGCCTACCTAAATCGTATGAATCTTGAATAGGGGAAACCTTAACTAAATATTCCTCCTTTCAGGGTTCAAAAGATTTTGCAAGAGCTAAGGCTGCCAAAATGATCCCCATTGTTTTGTTCCCCATTGCCATTTGCTACTTTAATTGGGGGGCAGTTTCTAGAAGTCCAATTTAAAGGCACCATAAATTTTGGTAAATTTTCGAATAAGGATTCTGTAGTTTAGAAAAACTACGACTTTTCACCATTCTCTACGTTTCATTGACCAATCCAAAGAAGTCCACGACCTCGCTGGAAAGATCTCTAACGTCAGCGGAGAATAGTAAAGTACGTGGTGAGCAGTCGTAGTTTTTCCGCCTGCCATGCGTGGTGATCATGGCAAATCCTCCCATCGCATTCTATGGGGGAGGCTTCGTCCAACAGTGGACGTTTAAGAACGCATCTAGAATCTCTACAATTACCACTTTTATCAAAACAACTAGCTGATTCGGCGAACTCTGTTCCGCCTTAGAGGCAATAAATAAGCACATTTTGGATTTTATTAATTTCAATCTTTTATTACGAAATACAAATAATAAAAATAACTATTTTAATGATTGTTTATTTTTCATGTATTTTTGTGAATAGGTTGCACTCTTCAGGGGGCTTAGTACGGGTTTTGATTACGAAACTATATGAAGTTTCGTTTCCATCCAATACATTTACTGACAGCGTCCATAGTTTTCTTCTCGTTTTCGCTAGGGACGCTGCAAGTAAATGTATGGAAGGAAACGATACTTCATGTAGTTTCGTAAACTATCAAAACCCGTACTAGACGTACAGTTAAGTATATACCTTGCGATACACTTCTTTTTTTTTATTAATTTACTTGTTCTCTTTGACGTTTTATATCACGTCACACGGGAACGCGGTCAAACGTGGGTCAAACGGGATAAAAATCCTATGTCCGTCTGCTGGTTCTACGCTACCTCCCCCACCAATTTTCAGCTAAATCGGTTCAGCAGTTCTTGAGTTATAAATAGTGTAACTAACACGACTTTCTTTTATATATAGAAAAATAGACAATGTAGGTATCCTACACTGCTTATAGCAGGAAGTAAGTAGCTACTTCCCAAATACAAACTCCTACATTGTTGAGAATAATAAACCCGCAGTAAATGGCACGTAATAAACGGAACGCCTCGTGAACCTGTTTTATTTGAGTTTAGACGGTTGTACTCACTTTATATTGTAGCTTCTTAGAAATTATGACCATTGGTATGTACCCATTTTTTTAACTATTAGTATACATATTTAGAACTGTGAAAAAAATGCTAGAACAAAGAAAGCATTTAATTAACGCTAGAGATACAAAATACAGAAGAAGACATTTAGCGAAAATCACTAAAGAAATTAAAGAATGCACAAGAACGGAAAAGAAAATAACTTTTCATTTAAAAAACCAGTCGGTTTTTTAAATGAAAAGTTATTTTCTTCCGCCATAGTATTTGACAAAATATTTGGATGAAAAAAAATGATGAAAGAACCATTGTGGTGAAAGGATTATGATACTTTCTGAATGCAAATGCTTGGTGTCTTGCTGAAAATATCAAAATCGCCATATGTATGCCTACAATATTTGAGGAGTTCCCTCAATTCCTCATGGATCCCATCATCAGAACTGGATTTTGAAAAAAATGGGACCAATCTGGAAGTATATCTATACAAATAAAAAAAGAATTTTCCAAATCGGTTCATAAACGCCGGAGATACGCGGTAACAAACATAAAAAAAAAAAAAAAATACAACCGAATTGAGAACCTCCTCCTTTTTGGGAAGTCGGTTAAAAAGTAGCATGGAAACTATTCAAAAGTACATTTAATCAAAACTGGAAGTGTCAAAAAAGCTTATAAAGAATTAACAAATTCAATAGAGGAGGCCTTTGCCGACTGGCAAACAAACCAACAGAAATCAACCAAGTTCAAATACTAGACTACGTTTAGACTAAGTTAATTTTTAAGTTGATTTGAATAAAGGCTATATTATTATTTTATTATTATTTAGAACTGTAGAAATATTTGCTGTTGTGTGTCCGGCCTACGAGACCCCTCCATCTCTTCCCTTGGCTGTCATTAAAACCAACTGAGGGATTACACCAGGGAATGGACGGCAGCATCCACCAATCGACTCCGACTTTCAATTGACCGGTTTTTTGTGGTGAGACTGCTCTTGTATTCTCTGTTACCTCATTTTCATCATTGATCTTATTTTGCATTATTGTGTTTAACTACAAGAGGTTGTATATGTAGCTTAGGATTATTAGCTTAAAAATGTTATACCACATCAAATGTTAGTCCTAAATAAATAAAACGACAGTGAACGAATACCCTTCGAACTTTAAGAATGAAACAATTTACAAAATTATATGTACTTAACAGCAAAGCAAGATAAAAGTCATATAGAACAGCTAGCTCTTAAAACTATAGTGGAACTAAACGGTATATTATGTATAACTAAACATCAAACCGATCGCAGCCAACGAAATTTTTTTCTTTGTGCGTCGTTTCGAGAGAAAACTCTATACACTTCGCAATAACTTTTATTCAACGTATAAGTAGTTATCAGCCCACATTATACATGACGTAGGCTTCTCCAGTTAGGCGCTGCTGAGCCCAGAAACCTAAAGGCCGTAGCCACTCGAGCACCAAATGTCAAAATTTTCCACCAAAATGGGCATCTGTAGAAGCCCTTGGCGCCTGAGCGAATAGACAAAGTAACATTCTAATAGCAATGACGCTAGTAGAAAATTCCAAAATGTATGAGATTGACGTAAAATACTAACTCCTACATTACATTACATCGATATGTCACGTGATCTTTTGTATTGTATTACGACTGCAGAAATAGAATCGCTTCGAAGCGAATACCGTTTGTCTAGGCGGGCAAGGCATCTCTATCTCGCGACAGGTTTGTAACAGGCGTAAATTTTATCATACGAAAGTTACCGTTTGACAGCCCTGATGACACAATTAACGCCTGGTGCAAACCTGTCGCGAGTCAAAGTCAAAGTCAAAATGAATTTTATTCATTGAAATCACAAGGATCATTTTGAATCGTCTTATAAACTAAAATTACTCCTGTTCCAACGCGACCAAGCCTAGAAGAATCAGGCAGCAAACACGGCTTGGCTTACAAAAATGGTCCGTCTTACCATGGCACTAGGTGAGAAGCGCCTGTGTGGTGCCTCGGAGCAAGGAGTTGCTGATACATAGTAAATGAGAACTTAAAACCCTTAGGAAGGTAGTCAAAATTAAATGAACATCAGCAATAAAAAAATATGCAAGACAGCACACGCTACGCTTGTATACACATGCGAGATAGAGATATGCCCTGCTGAGCATAAAAAGGGTATGAACCAGCATGCTCCCCCCTCCTCTTAATTAGTCACTTAACATTAATATGTTAAGTAAGTACTGAAACATGTTTTCGTATGCATTATCTGCATTATGATACTACTCTACAGAGTCGTATCATAGCCAGTATACTGCTCTAAAGTACCTATGCTTAACCATCTTAGATATTACCTAACTAACCCCTCTCTGATCAAATCCCAGTAAAACCGGCGGAAGGAGCTAGTGCTCAATAAAAATGAAGTATTACATTAGTTACACGCGGTGCGAAATTATCGTTGAAGATTAAAGTCGATCAGTTCAATAGTGAGGAGTTTTAGCTCTTATACTCTTAGGAATAGGGTGTAATATGGTTAATGTATTGAAAAATTACTTTACATACGAGACGTGCGGAGTTTAGGTGTTCACGTTAATGTTGAAGGATTTGAACTATTTCTGTGACGGTCTTTAGTTCTGAACATAAGCCATTCAGAGTTACCTGTATTCGACGAACCAAATCTAGAATGCCATCATTCCTTTCCGTCATTAGGTACCATAAGTTTTGTCTTTTCTTAACCCTCTTTTTAACCGACAAAAAAATAGGATGAGGTTCTTAATTCGGTTGTATTTTTATTTTTTTATTAATACGTTAGACTGCGACTGCGGTCCAATTTAAAACTGAATGCTATTACGTTACTTCAAAATAAAATCACACTAACATTATAAATGTGAAAGTTTGTGTGTATGTTTGTTACGCTCAAACGGCTAAACGGATTTGAGTGAAATTTAGAATTCATCATCATCATCATCAATTTGTTCCTACTGTCATTTGTTCTTTCTTGGTTACTGCGTTTGGTTAGAGATCAGTTTGAGGTACATGTTAACTTAGATCTCAATTATTTTTCATCCCACCATCTCGGAAAGAGTATTTTTGCTATTCGATATCTGAGTGCAAAAGCCGTTTTTATCCGCTAGAGGATAAAGTAAAATTGAATGTAGAACATCGTGTGCACTAAGTTTGTGAATTCAAAACATCATTAAACCTATTTACTTTTACCTCCATGGTGCCGAATTTATCATCTATCTTTTTTTAATTTAAAAGTTAGTTAAAAACTTAGACTCGGAACCTTCTTGGTGTATTACTATTTTATTAATTTGCTTTACGCGCGCCATTTTCTTTCACGTCATATTGTTAAAACCTTAGGTTAAAAACAAGAAACTTGAAAACAAGTGAAAACCCTAAAATGAGTGTTCTAAAATTCTAAAATTCTAGCGACGAAAAAGTTTATTTGCGATGCGGAATAAAACACGATATAAACGAGACTGATTATATATTCTTATTGACGGTATGCAGAGAAAAACATATTTGCGATTACCCACATTATTTGACTTAATACATTACAACTTGAAGCCAACAGAATTGACTGAAACTGTTGAAAATGCGCAAAAGTATCATGTGATTGTGTTTATTTTTTTGCATTAAGTCATTTCCTCGCTGAGGTGGGATGAAAAGTTACGTGTTGCACTCGAGTGCAAAGATTTTTCACCTCGTGCTCTTTTGATTCCCTCGCTAACGCTCAGGATTCTAATTTTAGAATCCTTCGCTTGCTCGGTCATCAAAACTGAACACGCGGTTAAAAAGCAACTTTGCACTCTTGTTTAACAAATAACTATTGTCGTCAAAGTCGACAAACACGCATATTCTTGGCTTCCATTTTGACATTTCTGTTTTTGATGGGATATCATTACTCTTTGTAAAGAAATCATTATTCATCATTCAAAAGTGATTAGTAAATTTAATATCCTGCGATTGCTTGTAAAATATTTCTAATCTTCAAAATAGATGCATATTGTGATCAAAGGCTTGGAATTTGTTAGCGAAATCAAACACTAATGAATTTAGTATCTCATTTTATAAGTTTCATAAATAAGTAGTAAATTAATTGATTCAATCGTGACTTTGCGGAAATCCATTCTAAAATATAAAATAGATGAACAAATATATAGTAACAATTCCGCTCCTCTCCAACGAAAACTTTGAAAGAATTCGACTATATATTTTTTTATGAATTTTCTAAAGCAGAGTCTCTACCGTAAGCTCTCAAACAGAGTGTAAGTATAGACCGAGCGCTAACAGCCTACGCGGTTGGAATAGAAGCTATGTAGGACGTTACTTTTTAGCGCTTTGAATGTCGCTCAGATACAATGTCTCAGTAAGTACCTACCTAAATTGTTTCGTTTAAAACACGTAAGAACATCTTATGCCCGCGTCTATGGAATAACCACGTAGGTAAATACACTTCTAATCAAAAAAAAACGAAACATTACCAAGATTATCACTAGAAACGGGATATTTACCATGATTTTTGAGCATTATTGATTATTAGTTTACCCGTGATCATGGCGCATGAAACTGTGCCGAAATTTAGGGAATCAATAATGCTCAAAAATCATGGTAAATATCCCGTTTCTAGTGATAATTATGTTAATAACCATGATAGTTTCAAAAGGTGTTACCAAGATTTTCTTTCTGGCGACAAATAACCAAATAAGAGGATTATTTCTTTAAGAAAAGTCATTATTATATTTGCTGGCTGTTCGTAACCTTGTATACCTATCTTGTTAATGAAAATTTAGTTTTTTTCCGTTTATTACAATATTTTTCTAATAATCCATTAAACACATAAACTTAAGAAGTGTTTCGATGTAGAAAAATAATCTCATTGGACCGGTGACATTTTAAATAACGCAGGAAATTGGTGGATGGAGGCGGCTTCATTCATCGTGGCATTATATATGAGAGGCCTATATCCAGAAGTGGAATAGGTTGATGATAGTGATTATGTTCAAGCGTTTTTGAAACAAGTACTTTAATTTTCTCGTTTCTGAATTCTCGATTTATCGAAAATTCCTCCAGATCTTTCAACTTCTCCGATATATTTTCAACCTTTGGAATCTACAGATATAAAATTCTGAACTTTCGATGTCAGGTCACAAAATATATTGAATCTAAGTTTTGATTTTTGATGTCGATTTCCAATTCATGAAGTTTCCGATTCACGCACCTACGATTACGTACGTATAGCTGGTTTCGGATTAGTTATTTTCAGATGTTTTAAACCGACTTCATAACAAAGGAGTAGGTTCTCAATTCGGTTGTATTTTAATTTTTTTTTGTTACCTCATATCTCCGGCGTTTATGAACCGATTTGGAAAATTCTTTTTTCATTTGAATAGATATACTTCCAAATTGGTCCCATTTTTTTCAGAATCTAGTTCTGATGATGGAATCCATGAGGAATTGAGGGAACTCCTCAAATATTGTAGGCATACATATTATGAAAAATTAAAAAAACAATTCAATCACATATTTTTTTGTGTTTTTCAATTTTATAATATGGCGATTTTGATATTTTCAGCAACAAACCAAGCATTTGCATTCAGAAAGTATCATAATCCTTTCACCACTATAATGGTTCTTTCATCATTTTTTTTATCCATATAATTAGTCGAATACAATGGCGGAAGTCGGTTTTTTAAATGAAAAGTTATTCATATTCTAAACAAAACACATTTTTTTAAAAGAAAATTTATTCACTGTGAATTAATTTGGATTAATTGTAATTGCTCAAATAACTATCCACATTTGGTAGCTAATTGCTAATAAAAGTGAAGAGTTTGCTTCGCACGTAGCCCACGTCACAATAAGGGACTAATCATATTATATGGAACTCGCACGATTTAACGTGTTGGATAAGGTACAAACAAAGAAAAAAAGCTGGCTTAACTAAAAATATTTTTATCGCTTTTATTATATTTTTGATTGAAGTATTATTTTTTAACATAAAATGTAATGCCTTTTTACGATCTCGGGCAAGATGATGAATATGATGATGGTAGGGTCCGGTGATGGTGGCGTGATAGGTAGGTACTTACTGTAATAATACTGTGTTTAATTACTGAAATAAGTTTCACCGTATCCAAAAATATCCAACATTTCCGCGATTAGAACACATATTTATTTATATTGTCACGGGTATTTATCGCGTGTTACCTTATTAATAAATAATAAGGTAACTTAATATATAATAAGGTAACGCGCGATGAATACCCGTGACAATAAATATAAATAAATATGTGTTCTAATCGCGAAAGTTTAAGAAATACTAATATCCAAAATTGACTAAATGCCGTTCGTTCGACACGCTACTGGTATTTTCTTGTCTTGTGACAGATGATGTTAAAGAGCCAGTGTGATGAAAGGATTCATCTTGCAGTGGCTTTTATGAACAAAGAACTGTTTATAAAGTGGGTTCTTACTCGAGAGGCAATCAAAGTTATGACTTCTTTGAATGAGTTAAAAAAAACATAAATCTTTTGTCGTATGTGGCGCAGCGACGTATTGTGCGCGAAAATAGCCGCCAGCAACTAGCGGGGTACAGTCGTAATGAAAAGTGCTAAAAAGTATTCTTACAGATATTTTTTTTAATTCAAGGTTTGGTAATCTCCCAGTGAATACTAAAATCTGACAATTATAAAAGTGCTGAGTATTTGAAATAAATAAAAATAAAATTCTCATAAAAATAGCAATGTCAAACAATTCAATACAATTCAAATCAAGAGAAATAATATTAATAATATGGTAAAAATAAAGCAAAATGACAAAATAATAAAAAAAAGAGCTACAAAAAATTAAACGGCGTAAGTAGAAGAGTGATTATGATTGTGGCAAATTCCTCCCTTGCATTTTATGGCGAGGCATCGTCCAGTAGCAGACGTTCAACGGCAGATGATGATAATTCTTATAGTTTCACTATACCCATTTACAAAACAGCATTGTTGCAAAAGAGGGTAGTCTGCATGGTAGCACGTATTTATAATAAAATACCAAACACGCTAAAAATCTTAATGAGAATTTATTTAAAGCTAATTTTAAACTTATTAATTAACTAGTTGCGCCCCGCGATTTCACCCGCGTGAATAATGATGAAAATTTATGATGATGATGATGATGAAAAGTAGCCTATGTGTTAATCCAGGGCGTAAAGTATCTCCATTCCAAATTTCACTCAAATCCATTCAGTAGTTTTTACGTGAAAGAGTAACAAACATCCATCCATACTCACAAACTTTCGCGTTTGATGATTATGATGATGATGAAAAGTAGCCTATGTGTTAATCCAGGGCGTAAAGTATCTCAATTCCAAATTTCACTCAAATCCATTTAGTAGTTTTTACGTGAAAGAGTAACAAACATCCATCCATACTCACAAACTTTCGCGTTTATAATATTAGTAGGATAAATGTTATCATGGTATTCATGACTTTTTAGATTACACATTGTAATTGTATCGTGACATAATGATTTTAATTTTAATTTGATGATTTGTATTTAAGTTTGAAATTACCTTTTTACTATTTTGAAATTTGCATGCTAGATAAGGAAAAACATAAATGAAACTGACCTGCGTATTTAAGACCAATCATAAAACATTATTTTTCAAGCAAATAAATTTATCTTTATCTCCACTTTACCACTCGCTTGTACCTACACAGTCACACAAAGCTGCACCTAAATCCAGCGTTCCTTGTGTCGTCAACTTTAGAATGCGCCGCGGTTTACTCACTATGAGCTCGTCTCTTGCAAAGTGGAAGATGCGTTTCAACTGTATAAAATTAAATAAAGACTTGTATATGTGAAATACTTACGAAGTAACTGACTGTTTTTTGAGTTCAACATCAAGTCCCGCTAAGACAATGGAACCTGAACTCCTAAAAACGGGAATTAAGTGTGTCACACACGTAGCAGATGCGGTAAGATACCTGTATCTGAGTGCGTATCTGTCCATATCGCTCTCTATACTAAACTCAAGGAGCAACACACACGTAGCAGATCACTTATATTATACCGTCAAGCATCTGTAGGCACCGACGTATACCAAAAGATGGACAGATGATATCTGTGTACCTATACAAATTGAAATACAATACAGTTTGAAGGTTTCCGCGTGAATGTATAATTTTCGTATATTATCGTATCTGCTACGTGTGTGATACACTTTATAATATCTATTTTCGTTTGATAGTGTGTTTCTATACAGAGTGTTCTGTTAGCGTGCCATTTTTATTTATTTATTTACTAAGCCCCCAGGCTCCCCCTTTATTTCTTTTGATGGGATGGTCTCGTTGACTGGCATGAACGCTGACGCAAGCGTCATCTTTTCAGTCTCCCCACTGAAAAAACCCTGGATTCTGACTGTTGCTATACATAAATGCGCGCAAGTGGGCTGCTACAGGTGTTGTCGTACAGAAACTTACCACTTGTTGTTTAGACCACTCACACGCCCTGATAAACGGCTCCTGGACCAAGGCTGTAGTTGTGTCTTGTTGTTTTTCTCCAGCACTCTGCGTAGGTTAGCCACTACAGTGAGGCTGTACTGAAGGTTGCATTAAATGATGTAATTATTGATGGCGGCAGCTTGGGTCACCAACATGTTGGTTTTCGTCCTCCCCTTCCGAGCTGTCCAGCACCATTTTAGACTCCGTGCTCATCTCCTCTTGTAACTTGGAACACGACGGTATGGGTGACGAGTGCGAAGGCACCGCCGGCCGGTCCTTCGGAAGCTGGGACCTGGTTTTGGTTCCGAAGGTCATGTTGCTGCTGCTGTCTCCAATCACCGGAAGATCGTCCTGCAGGCTCCCATCCTCTGCTACAAACCAGACGTAAACACTCCCCATGTTATGAGCAAGTCTACGCTCTCTCACTAAGAGCTCAGGAACCAGATTCTCGTGTATTTCAAGTTTCAAGAAGAGAATGTTATTTTTCTGCATGCTAAGGCCATAGACACCCATGTGTTAATTTGGGCCCATTTGCTTTGGTCAGCCAAAACCAGACTCGTGTCCTCCAACGTTTTGGTGCAGTCAGGAATGAACAGGGTCGCTCTGACTTCCTTCGTGCTGTTGGCAGTTTAGCGATCACCTCGCAGAACCACTTCTGTGAAAGACTTATCCTCACACAAAGCTTCGGCGATGGTGGGTTTGACCATGAAGTGGGGTGAATATTGTCTTACACGGCTGGGAAGACCTTGGCCCCTCGTTTTAGAAGAAATTTATACCGAAAGGAATGTTGCAGAAGAGACATCTGTTTGCTCAGCAACCAGGTTTGTTGAAATCCATACGGGACTTCTACGCGCAATATCAATCAAACACGTATTGTTTCTTCCCCCATCGGTCATCTATCTTTTTGGATGGCCAACCCACGAAGCCAAACCACATACCACCATACTTCGTACCGGACAGGAAATGGGGTTAAGATGGGACAAGGAATCAGGAGCTGGAGATAGAGGCAAGGGATAAATAAGGTAGATATAGAACAGAATTGCGCCTATAGTACAGAAGTGCGCCTGTTACGTCTGTTCCATGGAACCAGACCAAGAACAGAGGCACCACATGAAGGTTACTTAATTAGACTTGCTATGGATGTCTTGCTCGACTTGTGCTTCTTTACATAACCATTGCCGAGTCTGGTCACCGGACAGGTGGCCAGATTAGGGTTGCCTCAGCTCACATGTCACCACACTACGAAACCGCTACAGGCCCCCCTAAAGACTACTGAGGCCCGTAATTAAAGGGAGTCCCAGCGTGCGCAAAAAAATTACAACATTGACAACTTGTTAATAATAATGGAGTAGGGTATTATTATTTACGGAGTTTACTCTTCCAGTGACCCTGAATAAATAACTTGTGTTTATTTCTATCCAATATAAAAGTTGGTTTACCTTCCGCTACATTGGAAAAACTAAAAGATGGTTTGCATGGGAAGGTAGATTTATACATTCATATTCGATTGAAATAAGTATTATTATGTAGATGGTGTTGTTCAAAATGTCGGCCAGAGTGACTTTCTTAAATATGGCTCGTGTACAGATCAACACTCTGTGTGCAAGTTATACCTATGTACCTACTTCAAATCAAATCAAATCAAAAGAATTTTATTCATTGTAATCACAATGATCATTTTGAAAACTAAAATTACTCCTGTTCCAACGCCACCAAGCCTAGAAGAATCAGGCAACAAACACGGCTTGGCTTACATAAATGGTCCGTCTTAACACTATAGGTGAGAAGCGCCTGTGTGGTGCCTCGAAGTAAGGAGTTGCTGATACATAGTAAATGAGAACTAAAAACCTTAGGAAGGTAGTCAAAAGTAAATAAACATCAGCAAAAGTATGTAAGACAGCACACGCTACGGTTGTTATACTTATAAATAACAATCTAATAGAACATGTTAACATGTAAGTACTACAGATGTTGCAAATTTCGATTTTAGCAGTCGAAGGGCAGAGCGACATCAGGCCACGCGGCTTTATCATTAATATAGTCATAAAGAGTGTAATACGCTTTCTTAATTAATGCCAATTCTCCCAATACCAGACTCTAACGTTATGACCTTGGGAATATGAGGTAATATTGGTTCCATCAGGGCTACAAGCTTGGCAAACACATAAGTTGAATTTCATTTCCGTGATCACTAATAACTTCCTTATTTAAGACGGGGTAAGATCCTAAAATCCAAACATCCAAAAATCTTTATTTTTATCCAAACGGCAAAAAATCACATGTCATATTCGACGGTGACACTTTAAACTGTATTAATTTTGAGGGTTTTTTTGAATTAATCGAAATATACAAAATATAATAGACAAAAATATGCGGTTAAACTTTAAAATACAAGTCTATAGCTATTTAATTCGTAAATTAAATTGTTTTGTTGCCGTACAAAGTTAAAAGCATTTGAATGTCAAAGCTTTTTTCTTTTTTCATTTGTGCGATTTTTATTAGAAAATGCAGACGTTTTTTCAAAATTCTGTTCGGTTACAACTATTATTAATATATCGTTCTACCTAAACTATTTTTTGCATCTCATTATTTAATCTCGGTCGCACTGGGCGTTCAAAATACTACTTTTGAGATCAGTCCTCGCCTTAATTTGACCTTATATCAGATCTACGAGTTTGTACTACAATGCTTGACAAACCCCCAAACGCAAACAAATAAACAAACAACAAAATAAAACAACATGACGAACGGCGAACTACGCCAAATTACGGCAACTAAACAGCCAGCTCACGAGTTAATTCCCAAGCGTCATTCCCCTGTCGATGTCAACAGCGGAACACGGGAAAGGGTTGAATTGGCGTTTATTGAATGTGTAATGAGTATGACTCAGTGATGTGATAGTCTGTTTACCAACGACGGAATGCAGATAGTATGTGTTTAGGGTAAGTGCCTATGTAAGAAATCAAATCAAATCAAATCAAAAGAATTTTATTCTTTAAAATCACAACAACAATCAAGGATCGTTTTGAATCGTCTTATAAACTAAAAACCGGCCAAGTGCGACTCGCGCACGAAGGGTTCCGTATCATTATATATAAAAACGGCAAAAAAATTACGTTTGTTGTATGGCCCCTTAAATATTTATCTTATTCTCTTTTTTAGTAGCAACAGAAATACATCATCTGTGAAAATTTTAACTGTCTAACTATCACGGTTCATGAGATACAGCCTGGTGACAGACGGACGGATGGACGGACAGCGGAGCCTCAGTAATAGGGTCCGTTTTACCATTTGGGTACGGAATCCTAAAAACATAGGACATAGATATGCCTCCCCCTATTATGCATTGGATATTATCTAGTGGTTCGCCCCGAACTGAGACCTTCGACTGTTATAGGTATAAGTTGGTACATTGAATCCTGTTAGAGCGCTGCAATTTTTAAGTCCAGATAATCATTCAAATCAAAAATTATAGTAGGTTCAAAGTAGGTATACAAGTTGAATAAAATTTAAAACATTGTTCTTCATATCATTATCAAATAGGAATAAGCAATTTAAAATAAATCTAATCAATCAATAAAAATCATCCTCGAGTCGTATACTCGAATATGATCTACCTAATTAAGTATTTTCATTCATTTATTTTCATTTATTTATTTCGCAAACAATGTCAATTGTTTCGGAACATAACACTTATACCTATATTAGGTAATCTATATTAAAATTACATAAAAAAAGTTACAGTCAAAATTAATAGCAGATAGATATAAAATAATAACAATAATTATTATTAATAATATAAAATAATATATAAATAATTAATCCGGTTTATAAGTTAAACCGGTTAAAATCTATGTATTATGAATGCCACTACAAAAGTTTTTATCAAAAAAATCTAATCAAATAGGTAATCTAAAAATAAAAAATTATAATTCCAAAAACCAACTTCAACATCGAGGTTCGAAAACAGAATAATCATTGAATTTCAGGGTCGGCAGCACAATTTAGTTGAACATCACGTACAAACACTATCTCATCCCACACCGCTTATGCATATTTATCATACCCAGAAAACCACACATTTACATAGGTTTGCAAACCTAGGCATAGCCAAGACAATTACTATTCAGAAGTCAGAAGATACCTAGGTATAGTGAATGGATAAATATTAAAAAACAGGACTGTAAGCATGGATCGTCAGTCGATAAATTTGACATCTCGTTATACTGACTTTATCTATCGAATCGTGTCGATAGGTTGATGCATGGAATCTCGAATCCTCGATAACGTATATCGAGACTTTTATTTTGTCAAATGTTACATAAGACAAATGTCAAAATCAAAATCCATGTTAGAGTTTTCGGTAAAATTTGTCGAATTTATCGGACAATCGAAAAAGTGAGTTCGATGCTACCGATTTCAATATAGTCCCGTTTTGACGAATTTTTATGTCAATTTTTTTTAATACTATACAACATGAAATAAATACAAATTAAACAGTTGACCTATCTAAATACGTTGCAAACTATCTAAAGATAGCTCAATTACATACACACATAACACACATTACATTATATACACACGCCTTGTTCCCCGAAGGGGTAGGCGGATCCTCAAAGGGCCTCTTTTCACCGTTGGTTGCACAATCACAAGAATATAGACGTGACAAGTGGTGAGCTCATCGCCGCCATTGCTTTCCACGACCAACTCGGCTAACGCTTCCTTCCAGTAATACGTACACGCTAGCCTTTCCATTTTCTATAGGATGCATTTCGGAGAATGTGCCCAAGAACTTTCACCAGTGGACGAGCAGGCGCACGGCCCAGTACCTACCATCCTTACCTCATTAGTAGATATACCTTCTATTCGTACTAAGCGTTTCGGTTCCACCTTTATTATGCGAACTGCTAAGGAGTGGAACTCCTGCTGCTGCCGTCGTCTGTCTTTCCAGAAAACTATAATTTGGGTCTTTTCAAGGCAAGAGTGAATAGGTGCCTTCTAGACCTTCGTGCTCCATCGTCGGGTGCATCATCACTTACCAACAGGTGAGATCGCGGTCAAACGAGGGTCTATAATTGTAAAAAAAAAAAAAACTCCTAAATAAGCCAGCAGTCAGAACAAACCTTACATCAACGAAAATTGTCCAACAAGTCCGGGGTATATCATTCCTTATGTGACAGGTTGAAAGCTATCTAAATCTATACTATTTCCTCAGAATAATGACAAGCACTTGTCCTTATTCTAAAACTATTTCACTCAAATTTGCACATGACATCCATCTATCCGCACTGTTCCCGTGGTGGAAATATTTAATTAAATAAGAACTTTACTGTAAGCTACATAAAACCCGCATCCCTCAAAACTAAAAGGTCTCTTTAAAGTCATTAACACGCTGCATTTCAAGTTTGACTCGGAACCCTGCCTTCTAATTTATGAAACACCCTTAATAAGAAGATGTGACAAACAGACGAACATGGGTTAGTAATTATGGGTAATTGTTATTGTAGGAAATGCTTTGAAACATAACCTAGGATCCTCTTGTTAGAGTAATCCATTATTATTATTTGGTGTGTTGATACCTCGACATAAATTTTTAATCTGGAATCTACAATAAGAAATCTGGAACATGAAATCAGAAATCATAAAATCTGCCCTTTTATTGGCTAACGAACTGATAATCGGTTTCGATTACGATTTTACAGTACATTGCGCTTTATGTTTTGAATATTTCTGCTTGTGACAATAAGCTGAAGCATGCGGCGCAATGTACTGCGAAATCATAGTTGAAAGCGATTACCAGTTTGTTAGACAATACTGGGGCTGGTCCGATCCCAAATTATTCCAAATATCCCATACAAGAGTTTTCCACCAAGAAATTAAACTCTACTAGTGGTGACATCTAGTCTTGAGTTGAGTAAACTTTGGAACCCAACTATGTGCTTAGGTTCTAGAGACACATGTCTGTTTTATTTTGGTGTTTAATTTATCCCCAATAGATCCAAAGATGGAACCGAACGAGAAACCATGAATCTGAGAAAGGGTAACAAAATATTTTTCCTTAATTGAATATTGCCCCGTGGAACAGCTATAAAATACTGAAGATATTCTGAGAAATACTAGAAATACTTGCATAGTATTTATTTCGAAACAATTGCCTCGCGTAATGAACCAGTAATAAGGTATTAGTAAAACGTCCAATGTTCGTTAGAGATATTTATTTTTCCTCGGAATATTCGTAACAAGCTTTAGGTGGCTTTGTGATGAAACACAAATAGCTTTTCGAGTACCATTAGTTATTTTGGAGGGAAGTTATAGCGAACAACCTGTCCCAGAAATTAATTTGGTACCTACGAAGATAGTAGTCTAGGAAAAATAAAGTCAGGTATTTGTTATTGAACTAAAATTCGTTGTTGTTTTTTATTTGAATTGTATTCCGCCAAATCACGCTTCTGCCAGTAACAATTCCGCTAAATCACGTATCCGCCAATAACACTTCTGTCAAATCATGTTTACACCATTAACGATTCTGCCAAATCACGTTTCAGCCAATATCGATTCTGCCAAATCACGTTTCCGCCAGTAACGATTCCGCTAAATCCATATACTGCCAAATGGAATGTACGAAATTTCTTTCACTGTCAACGCTAGAGAAAAGGCCTGTAAATAGATAATATAGCCTATGAAAAAGAAATGTGACCCATGTGCCTAATATTGGAGGATTTTATTTTTGACAAGTTTTTGTGATGAAAATACACAAAAACTGCTATCGTACAGTAGCTAATAATGTTAAGATTATTTTATTTTGAATATAGAATTTTGGAATCCTTATTTTGAATTTAAAATTGCTTAAGTAGTTCGATTCTCTTTCAAGCAACATCGGAATGCAATGAAATATTAAACAGTGGGTTCCTCTGATTTTTCTAAAGTGGCACCGACGACGTGGGTGTCCATGAATTATTGATAGCTCATTCAATACCCCACAATTGAATTAAATGGCTTCTTAGGGAGAATGTACACGAGCAAGTCTCGCTGCGATAGTTTGTATTATAATATTCAATGATTAAAACATGACTTATATACATATATAGTCATGTTCTTATCTCATTATGATAGACTTAATCGTTACTATGAGTGAGCAGAATACCAACTTTCTGACATTACACAATTCAGTCTCGATTCGGTCAACTTTCAGTGTAGTTTTAAAATAAATAAAATTAATAATATTTAGAATTGGGATCAGCTCCCCTATTCCTTAACTGAAAGTCACTCGGTGACTAACGTTAGACAAGTAAAATTACTATCAATCGACAATTCTTGCTGATAATTTTGATCAATTGATGATCATTTTACTTGTCAAACGTAAGTAACAGAGTGACTTTCAGTTAGGGAATAGAAGGGCAGATGATATTAGGTTGCTTGAGTATTACGTAAAAACTCGCTCGTGTAAACTGCCCCTATGGAAACTGGTTAAGTGTGAATCGGGGTAAGAGTAATTGATTTTTAGAGTTCCACGTTCAAGTTGCATAATTTAGGTATTGAGGAGTTTGGATGTTAGTAATTCATCTTTGCAGTAGAATTCATTAGTATACTTAAGCACTTGATTTGATTTGATTTTGACCGATTCCTAAAAATTCCTTTTCTGTTTGTTTGCTGTTTCAAGGTATGTTCTGCAAATATTTGTTCCGGATCTGGATGTTGTTGTATTCTGGTATTCGTAGTTTCTGATCCCACGAGACAAGTGAGGCGACCCCGCTACTTATTTATGTGGTGCGTTAATTTCTTATAAAATTATATTAATTACCAAATATCATTAAATTAAAAAAACTGACGGGACTTGATATTAGTGTACTGATCATGTGTGAATTTAATGAAATAATAGCCAAAATAGAAGCAACTTCGATCGCGTACAAAAGAACGTAAGCGCCCTACCGGCAACCTTCTCTTAAGCTACTCTTTCTGACTTTTTAAAACACTTCAACGTTACAATGAATGAAAATGAGCTTTTAATGACGACCGAGAGTTCATCCTTTCCATACAGACAGAGTAATAAAGGATTGATAACAGAGCACGATGTAGCAAATGTAGGCACGGGGCCGGCAACTTGGTACTCTATTACATAGTTTTTTTTCTTTATAACTGGGTAAATGATAGAACTCACATGAGACCCACCTGACGTTAAGCGGTAACCCTAGCCCATAACAAATGCAATACCTCTTAGTTCACGTCCCCTTCAAACTACAGCAATGCGAGCACTACTGCTTGGCCGCAGAAAATGGTATGGTGGTAGTTCTTTCCCAGGGCGAACTCTTTCACAAGGAAAGAAAGTAAGAAAAATAGTTTATTTATGATTTAACAAAAACACACACCCACAAAATAACAAACAGAATAATAGAACTAAAAAACACAAAATTACATAATGTGTGTGTCTGTTGCAAGCCACAAAAGGGTAACAAGTAATGGAACATAAATTATCGTGGCTTAGTATCCTTTAAGAAAAATCACGACTAATACACCACGTACTTTACTATTCCCTGCTAACGTTTGGTACAAGTAGTTCCAATAACAACGAATACCTATAGCGGAAAATCCATTTAGCGGTATCCTTATCAGCGGTTTTCACTTATCGTGGTACAGCAGAGTTAAAGGTCTGTCTGACAATAAGATGGAGTGTAGGACGCCTCCCCCCCCCCTCGCTGTCTCCCCTTGCCTTTATCGATAGACCAATAACCTAATTAAGACCGGAAAATAAAAACAATATTTTTTCAATTACTTACCTATTTAATGGCGAATTCGCCAGCTTTATCCCTAACTTGCTAGGTCGAATGTAGTGGATGAATGGTGGCTGCTCAAGACCATTCGCTGTGGCATTCTATGGAAGAGGCCTATTTCTAGCAACGGACGCCTATCCTATCTATATGTTGATGATGATAGTGATGTAGAAAATTTTTGTACTTAGAGTTGTCGATACTGATTGTAAGGCATGTAATCATAGATTTATAGTAAAGATACGCTTGACAGACAAAACAATAAAGCAATGTCTCCTTATAGCAAAATCAGCGCCATCTCTCGGATTATATTATAACTACGTTGAAATGAACACAAAAACCCGAACGCCATAACCTTCTTGCTTATTGGGAGTCCGGTTATTTACAACCATGAAACTCGCATGCGTATCAATTAACATCCTTACAAAGTTATAGCGTTTTGCTTGTGTGGCGTCTCTTTATTGAATTGGAGAGCGATTTACCAAGGAAATAAAATTGTTTTCTGTAATTAGGGAAAGTTCAACATACAAAATTTTGCCATACCGATGATAAGAAATGCCATATTTTTTTAAGCTACACTTTGCAAAGTTGTTTTTGCAGCCTTTCACCACTCAATACGGCATTTTGTGACCGAAACGATCGCGCGCGGTGTACGTCACCGACTGATTATCGTGGTGTCAGTCAACTGATTTTTGACACCGGTTTATTTGGCGGTTATCTAGCGAGCGTCCGCCGTGTCCTTAGTGTATGTCTATGCATGTAATATTTATTTCGTTTGGCAAGTGCGATTATACATACTACTAGGGACTTTTTCTGCTCTTTCTAAGGGAGACATCGTCCTTTTTTATTTTATTTCAATTTCTAGTGTTTTTTTGAGTTATATCGTGTAATTTTGGTGGCATTTTAACCGGTGTAGCTTATAAAAAGCACACGGTAGTGAATTTAAATAAAATAAGTGTATTGCATGTCTTGTCGAAGGGGTGGAAATTGTCAGGAACATTCTAGTAAACTGCCATCGATTTACTAGAACATGACTTGACAGAGTACTTGACGACTGGACATTGTTTGATAATTATCTATGCTACATGACATTGGCAAAATAGAGTATATCCTCAAATGCCATTAAAAAAACAACATACTGCTAGGTTCATATCGTGGTTTATATAGCCTGCTTGTGCTTACTCTCTGGCCAGCCCCAATATTTGGGTATTTGGGTCAGTAGGTAATTATTGAGAAAATTACCCGTTTTGTTTCAGAGACGCCAACGGGCGCGGTTAGCTTTTAAATCGTTTTTATGGCATCGCTTACCGAATAGCTGCGGGTTTTATGGTAATTTGATAAGGAAAAACGATACAAATAATTCATTTTGATGACGGTAGTAAGAAAATCGGCGTGCCTAATCATCAATGGCACATCTCATCATCATCATCATCATCATCATCAGCAAGTGATATAATGTAAAACTTTTTGGCAATAAACATTATCTTATCTTATCTTATGTAGAAGTTCACTGGGGCTCCAGATTCAGATTATATATCAGAATAATAATTATAAAAGACTATAATTTACAAAAAAATATAATAGTGGTTCAAAGCGGGGGAAGCCGCGAGCAAATGGTACTATTCAATAATTACGAAAACGGTGCTCTGGCCGGTGTTCATCAGTTATTGGTGTTACATGGGAACAAACAAACAAAAACAATGGGGAAGCGAAGGATTCTATATTAGAATCCGGAGCGTAGCGAATGAGAAAAATAAAAAGCTACGAGTACCTAACTACTCGAAACTCGTATATATACCTACACATTTCACCATAGAAAATTGAATTTTAGTTAGTGATATCTTGTTTACATTAAACCTTCACGCGAGCTTCTCCTATATTGCATATCATCAGAAGCACGGAGCGGACCAATCAGAAGAGAGAAAGCTCAAACTCCTATGGGAGCAAAATTGAATTTTGCTCCCGCTATCCTCTAATAGGCAATTGTAGTTTTTCGAATAGGTCTGATGAAAGATAGTTTAATTTAATTTTGTGACTGATTTACAGTAGCTCGTGCTAAGGGCACTGGCCTTAAAACCCCAGAGTGTACCAAAAAGTGATACTAACTTATTCGTTCATGAGATACTTACTCAGTGGAATGAAATGTCATAGTAGATTATTCCATAAAAAAACGTGAAATATTCCAAGTTATTCATGAAATTGTAAATAGCGCAATATGAGTGGCGAATGGACGTGGTCTTACTAAGATAAAAGAATTATGGCCACGACGTTGGAAAACATTACATTATCTAGAAAAGACACTTATGGCCTTATTCATAATAATTTTTGAAACCTATTTTAGTTAAAATATGCTTTGTCTTGTTCTCTCTGATGTAATATGTCATACGTCAAAACAAGACAAAGCATATTTTAACTAAAATAGGTTTCAAAAATTATTATGAATAAGGCCATAAGTGTCTTTTCTAGATAATGTAATATTAAAAAAAAATATTATGAATAAGGAGGATACTGTCTGCGCTGTCGACGACCTTCTGTGGTGTCGCGAGAGAACATTGGCTGCGGAGTTGTTGCAGTATTGTGTCTTTGTTGTTTGAGCACGCAGTGAGTCAACTGTTTCCTGAGGATGCTTCGTTGAGAGGCGAAACACGTGTCGAATTCTTTCAGAGTTATCGTTGGAAAAGAGCGGAATTGTTACTATATATTTGTTCATCTATTTTATATTGTAGAATGGATTGCCGCAAAGTCACGCTTGAATCAATTAATTATAAAAGAGCTGTATCGTAATGTAATTTTTTAAATTTATCTCGATGGCTTATGCGTAAAGACTGTCATTTTAGTTTTGTTTTTAGTTTTGTAATCTTTATATTTTCGTATGAGAGTAGATAAATTGCATTACGATACGGCTCTTCTATAGACAACTGTATTATAATATAACTTTTTTCCCATTACGATACAACTTCAGTTGGATCAAGGAGGTTGCAATGCAGTTTTTCTATGCATAATCTGTGGACGCGGCGCAACACGCTTGCGCATATGGATTTTGGCGCTAAACGTTTACAAATAAATGCATATATAAGCTGAAATTTTACGCAAATTTTATAGTCAAACTAGTTTCTGTTTTAAAAAAAATGTCTGAACACGACCGAAGCGATACTGAAGAAAATTTCACACCACCGGACATTCTCAAAGATGCAACGAACAAATGAACCTCTCACCGGCGAAATCTAGAAGGTATTACAATAAATGTTAAATATAATATTATCTATTTCATGAGATTAGATAAAGTAGTGTATGAAACTGCACATAGTTTGGTCTTAAAACACTCGAGTAATTCTATGAAAAACTCGCCTGAGGCTCGTTTTTTTAAATCACACTCGTATTTTAAGAACCCTTATTATGCAACAATTTCATAAACTACTATTTTGAATGCAAACAAATACGAGCACGGCTGGTACGTGAACCCATGACTTTATGGGGTCGGAATAGAGCAGTAGCGTTCATTAGCCACTAAGCTACCAGGGGTGCGATATTTGAATGTCATCGAGTGACTAAAAGTCAGTAAAGTTGCCGTTAATCCCCGATTTCCCTATATATCTGAAATTCTTTGATGACTAAAATTGTTATTGGTACCTTAGATATCAATATAAGTGCCTCTTCCAATACATCTCCTGAAAAACGATGATTTGCGATCTCAGTGACATACAAAAATCGCACCCCAGCCCTCTTCGCAGAGCTGAAAATAGTTCAGTATAAATGACTCAACGCACGCAATCCCGATAATGAGTATAAGTTCCCTGCTATTCCTCTAATGCGCAAAAAGCAAGGATTTCTCAAAGTTTCTTCATTCCACTTCGAAAGCGTATCTTCTTAGAATAACAAATGTAATGACTTGAGTGTCATGTCGTAAAGTATGAGGGTTCTTACACATGATGTTGACTTGTGACATGCCGCAAGGCATGTTGAGCATTTTTTGTACAAACAAAAATATAAGGGCTTTTTTATTTTCTTTGTTGCTTGACGTTTAACATTATTTGTTCGTTTTATATTTATTATTATTATTTTGTTTATTCTATTGTTTTGACGTGTTATTTTTATTGTAAATATTGTGTGTAAATTAGTAGAACAATTGTTATTATTATTTGATTGTGTGTTGTAACATTTAATTAGTAGAATTGGTAGCTGTATGCCGTTCTAATTAAAGTAAAATACTAAATAAATAATCAATAAATAAATAAATTAAGTAGTATAAAATTAAATAATTTAGTACACTTTTTATATAATAATTAAATTATTAAAAATATACAAAGAGTTGAACGCTTCCTTGGTTAGCATTCTTTTGCGCTAAAATTATTCGCTGTGTTGTTATTATATATTTGTGGTAAAAAAAAATTGTGGTTGCGTTATTCGAGGCGTAACCGACTCCTATTTAAAGTCTGACCAATGAGAAAATAAAACTAATCAAAAATATTGGATGTTTTTATCATACGATTTGCACCTTCGCTCGTCACCTGAAAATAACGCGACGCTGCGGTATAATTTTGCCTCACGGCATCATAGCGTCGTGTGTAAGATTTGTGAGAGTAGAACTGTGGATGAAATATGATACATGATGAGGAAAAAAATTATGAAAGATGATGGGAAGTAATCCAAGGGGAGTGCGTGGGAGAGTGATAAAGAGCTCCCTTGGTTATTGGAGGGGACATGATTTGAAGTCTTTATTGTAGCTATCAATGGGCGAGATAAGTATGATAAATGCAACATATTTTTTTAAACCGAACAACACGGTAGAGGAATGCCCTCAGAGAGCTGATTTTAACTATTTTGCACACAAATTGACACGGACCTCTCGTGTAGTGTAGTGTGGATTTTTTTATGGAGACACTGATGAGCGCTTCTAGCGTACACTCTGTGAACCTCATTTTCCGTACAAAAATCCGTGTTACACTACACCTAACGTCCGTACCAATTGCTAGTCAAAACGTAGAATCAGCTCTCCGAACTAAAGAAATAAAAGTCGCAGGAAGTCTGTGTATGGAAGCATTTCAAGACCGTTCATCGTGGCATTCTAAGGGGGAGGTCTATGCCCAGCAGTGGACTTCTACAGGCTGATGATGATGATGAAGCAAGAGCGATTTATTTTTGGATGACCTCCGTGGCGCAGTGGGCTAGTAGCCAGTTTATATGCAAGAGATGCGGGTTCGTTTTCTACTGCGGGACAAATGTTTATACGATCAGCAATAACGATCTAATACCCACGCACAACACAGGGAATCCTGTTAATGTTACCGTTGGTTGTTATGTTATGTTTTTTACTCAGCCGCCTTACCACACGTGCTTAACACGGTGAAGTTGAACTGATGAGTTCACTGGGATCCTCTGAGTTATCGGGTTAGGGGATTCTGGTGGCCGAACCCAAGTAAACATAGTTAAGCCATCAAAAAATTAAAGAAATGTACCTATAAAAATAACTTTACATTTAAAAAACCGACTTCCGTCATTGTATTCGACTAAATATTTGGATGAAAAAAAAATTATGACAGAACCATGGTGGTGAAAGGATTATAATACTTTCTGAATTCAAATGCTTGGTTTGTTGCTGAAAATATCAAAATCGCCATATGTATGCCTACAATATTTGAGGCGTTCCCTCAATTCCTCATGGATCCCATCATCAGAACTGGATTATGAAATAAATGGGACCAATCTGGAAGTATATCTATTCAAATAAAAAAAAATCCAAATCGGTTCATAAACACCGGAGATATGAGGTAACAAACATAAAAAAAAAAAAAAAAAAAAACAACTGGATTGAGAACCTCCTCCTTTTTTGGGAAGTCGGTTAAAAATGCAAAAAAACACTCTTACTCTAATTTGAAGCTGAAATGTCTGCATAAAAATTTTTGAAATTCGAAGAATTTTTTCTATATTCGAGTATTGTATTCGAGTATTTGTATTCGAGTATATTGTATCCGCCCCGTCACTTTGTTATGTTTTGTGTTGCTCTCCGTGAGAAAGATATTTTAAGAAATTGCATAAAATGAAGCGGAATAATAAATAACTTTTCATTTAAAAAACCGACTTCCGCCATTGTATTCGACTAAATATCTGGATGAAAAAAAAAGTGATGAAAAAACTAAAAATGCTTGATTTGTTGCTGAAAATATCAAAATCACTATATGTATGCTTACAATATTTGAGGAGTTCCCTCAATTCCTCATGGATTCAATCATAAGAACCGGATTCTGAAAAAAATTAAGCGGACCATCTGGAAGTATATCTATTCAAATAAAAAAAGAATTTTCCAAATCGGTTTATAAACGACGGAGACATGAGGAAACAAACACTAAAAAAACGGTTGTCTGTAAAGTCGGTTTACTGACGATAGTTCAACGTGTCAACGTCGTTATTGTGCTTCTTTGTCGCTCGTTCCGCGCTCGCGCGCATGCGGCGTTAGCGCATGCGCCTATATATCGCATGCGCTATGCGCATGCGGCGTTACCGCATGCGCTTCGCGCATGCGCATATATATATATAGCATATATAGCGCATGCGTTTTGCGAGGTGACGCATGACGAGAAAACGACGTATGACGAGGTAACGACGCATTAGTCATGTTTTTTCGAGCGTGTAGCCGGCTCCATCGATATATAAGACGTTGACACGTCAAAAAAAAAATACAACCGAATTGTGAACCTCCTCCTTTATTGTGAAGTCGGTTAAAAATACAGTGGGAAATGGTTTTACATTATTTAGCCACGTGTAATACAAGTGAACAGCGACAAGGGCTAGGTTCCATACATTGTGAAACAACTCCTTTCGAGATAAGTCTCAATATGCTGCTAGGTAGACAAGTTGGCGAATAAACCGAATACAATAAAAAGCCTTCTTGATGCCAAATCCTACTTCACTACTCAATTTGTTATGTTATGTATGAGCGCAAATTGGAAATACTCGTATGTTTGTTCTAGAGATGGCTGCCAAAATGCTATCAGCATTTTCGTAGATCGCAAGAATTGCTCCCAGTTTTGAGCTGGTAGATAACTTTGTTAGAAATACATTTGTTATTCTATTCTCAATTCCTGATAGCTCGTACCTTTTTCTTGTAGTAAGAATAATAGAATAATACCTAGGTATTACATTCATTGCTATCATATATGCCGTAGTGTGTTTGGCCTAAGAAAAGATCCCTCCGTCTTCTCTTGTGGATTTCGTAAAAGCGGACTAAAGGAATAGGCAGAGAATCCACCTGCGTACCCAGTACCAATACTGCGATCATCAATCCACCTGCCAAGCGTGGTGTGGTGATTATGGCATATCAATTAATTCTATGGAGGTCTTGTCCAACAAACAGCGAATGTTTAGCGGCTGATGATGATGGTGATAACAATGTGTTTGAGTCAGTGATTGTTCAGGAGCTTCCACACCTACGCTACATCTGTGGCTCGATTACGTAATTCTGTTGCTATTGATATCAATCGATTTCAATGCTGTTCTTTTCCGAAATTACGCTCTTGCGATTACCCAGTTTACGCATTATGCTTACAAAGATTAATTGCAAGATTGCGCAAATAAGGTAATCGCATAAACGTAATTTCAAATGGAAACAACATTGAAATCGATTGAAATCAATAACAACAGAATTACGTAATCGCCACGCTGATAGCTGACGCAAAACTACTAGCGCCGTCAAATTATACATAACTTTTCATTTAAAAAACCGACTTCCGCCATTGTATTCGACTAAATATTTGGATGAAAAAAAATTATGAAAGAACCATAGTGGTGAAAGGATTATGATACTTTTTGAATGCAAATGCTTGGTTTGTTGCTGAAAATATCAAAATCACCATATGTATGCCTACAATATTTGAGGAGTTCCCTCAATTCCTCATGGATTCCATCATCAGAACTGGATTTTGACCAATCTGGAAGTATATCTATTCAAATAAAAAAAGAATTTTCCAAATCGGTTCATAAACGTCGGAGATATGCGGTAACAAACATTAAAAAAAAAAAAAAAAAAAAAAAAATTACGACCGAATTGAGAACCTCCTCCTTTTTTGGAAAGTCGGTTAAAAATCTGACGGCACGTGGAAGGCTATTTATGAGTGACATGGACAACAATTATTTGAGCTTACCTTCTATGCTTATAGTCCAACTTAACAGCTGCTAAGTAAGTATTTAACAACTGCCCAGAAAAGATTGTTATATTTTATTAGAACACCTTCGGTACGTAAAAATAACAGACAGTCCTAGATAATAAGCAAAATCATTTAAACAACACGATTCAACCTACTTCGTTGAATAACTTGGTATCTGGTGGATAACGAATGTGGTGTTACGTGGTATTACAATAAATGGGATATGATGTGGCATATGTACCACGACATCATCACCATCAGCCTGTAGAAGTCCACTGCTGAACATAGGCCTTCCCCCTAGAATTCCCTATATAGAATACTTTAGAATCTACCATTCCATACAAACCGCACCTTAATAGTCCAAATCTACGGAAAAGTAGATTTAGAACTTGAAGTATTCTTAATCAGACGGCAGACATCCACTGCTAGATGAGGCCTCCCCCATAGCATGCATAAAGCGTGCAATGGGGGGTTTTTGCCATAATGATGCGTATGCAAGCGGCAGCGCGGTCACCTTCAGTAATAAACTACTGTCTAACGTAGAAGGTCGTTTCATTGCGCTCCATACATCTCACTGGCGAACGACGGTGATCTACCCACGCAAAGAAAAAAAATGAACGCTTATCTGGGAAATCTGCCTATTTTTGACCATAAAATAAGCGAATGGTTGATACACATAGGAAAATTAACGCAGTTTTTGAAGATAAACCCTGTGAGTGAGGAAAAAATGAGTGGAATTCTACTGACTCATCTTACAGAGGAGACATACCATTTGGTACTTAACCTAGCTTTTCCTAAAGAGTTGGAGGCGCTGAGCTACAAGGACCTAGTTGAATTACTCGATGGCCATTTCAAGCCGAAAAAGTGCTCGTTCGTGGACAAGGCGAATTTTTTTGGTGCCAGCAGAAAATCAGGCGAAACATTAGGAGAGTGGGTGGCGCGATTAAGAGGGCTGGCAAGTTATTGCGAGTTCGGCGCCGCTCTCGAAACGAACTTGAGGGACCGTTTCGTCCTCGGCCTGGGTGCAGGTCCTGAACGTGACAAGCTGTTCGAGCAGAGCCCGTCTACACTAACGTTGACGCGAGCTATTGAATTGGCGGAGCAGGCGGCGTGTGCCAAGGAGGCAAAAGTCATGCTGGGAACCAGTAGTGATGCCGTTTTCATCAAGGAAGAACCGGTATATCGCGCTAGATTCCAGGGTCAATCCGGCCGTGGTCGTGGCGCTGGCGGTGGCGGTCAGGTGTATTCACCAGCGCGCCGCGATACTAGTCGCTGCTCTGTTTGTGGAATGAAGAATCATAGTAGTGATACGTGTCGTTACAAAGGTTATAAGTGTCAAAAGTGCGGTGTTAAAGGACATTTAAAGAAAGTGTGCGGTAATTCTAATAGTTCGTGCATTTATCATGTCGACCAGGAGGGCGGTGCTAACCAGAACCAGGACACAGTTTGTGAGGAATGTCAGAACTATAACCTAAGGTACGTGGCTGATAAGCCAATTCAGATCGAATTGTTATTGGGAAATCAAAGTATTAAGATGGAGCTTGATTCAGGATCGGGCAGCAGTGTAATTTCCGAGCAATTGTACAATGATAAGTTTTCGCATTACCAATTAAAAAGTTGCAATGTAAAAATGTGTTTGTACAATGGACATAAAATCTCTCCATCGGGGGTCTTCATCATTGAAGCAAATTTTAATAAAACAAAAAAATATATAAAAGTTTTTGTAGTCAAAAATGGAGGTCCGCCGTTGCTAGGCAGGGATTTCATGTCCGCTTTTAATTTAATTATCACAACCGACATCAAGTCTATACTTAGTAGTAATGCAAACGTAATTGATTTATTGGAAAAATTCCCCGATCTGTGGCGAGATGAATTGGGTTTATTCAATAAATTTAAAGTAAGTTTACAACTAAAAGCTAATTCTGTTCCAAAATTTTTCAAGCCACGAACTGTACCTTTTGCCCTACGTGATAAGGTCGAACAAGAGCTACAGCGATTAGTAGGGTTAGGTATTTTGGTTTCTGTAAATCACTCGCAATATGCCACTCCGATAGTGCCTGTGTTGAAGGAAAACGGCAAGGTCAGAATCGCAGGAGATTTCTCAGTTACACTGAATAAAGATCTCATAATTGAGAAATATCCTTTACCTAGGATAGAGTAGGTTTTCGCAAAGATCGGAGGAGGCGAATTATACAGCAAAATTGATTTGAAAAATGCATACAATCAATTTATTTTGGATGAGCCGTCTCAGGAATTAACTACAATAAATACCCATAAGGGATTATTTAGGTATTCTCGTCTCGTCTATGGACTCGCTAACGCTCCTGCAATTTTCCAAAAATCCATGGAGACGCTTTTAGCGGGAATAGATGGAGTCAGCGTTTGGCTCGACGATATATGTATCACAGGTCCTGATAAGAATTCACATATTAAGAGACTAACGGAAGTCTTAGGTAGATTAAACGATGCCGGTTTACGTCTGCAAAAAGAGAAGTGTGAATTTTTTAGAGAAAGTGTTCTTTATTTAGGCTATGTGATCAGTAAAAAAGGTTTAATGACCAATCCTGATAAGGTGAAGGCCATAATGAGCACTCCGGAGCCAACTAACGTCACTGAAGTTAAGAGGTTTTTGGGTGTCGTTAATTATTATAGGAATTTCATACCAAACGCTTCGTCCTTGTTGAGTCCTCTCCACGAGCTACTTCGTAGCGATGTACCATGGAAGTGGGAGGAGAGACAGCGGCGTGCTATAGGAGCTGTGCGTCGAGAGCTGGCGTCGGAGCGTGTGCTGGCGCACTTCGAGCCCGCAGCGCAGCTCGTGTTGACGGTGGACGCAGGCCCGGCCGGGCTCGGCGCCGTGCTGACGCAGCGCGGCGACAGCGACGCGCACGAGCGGCCACTCGCGTATGCATCTCGTTCACTCACCGCCAGCGAGCGAAATTACAGTCAGATACAGAAGGAGGCGACTGCTATCGTATTTGGTGTGAAACGGTTCCACCAGTATTTGTATGGTCGAAGCGAGCCATTCATTTTAAAAACTGACCATAGGCCTTTAATTTCAATTTTTAATAATAAGACAGGTATACCGGTAACGACAGCGCTGAGGCTCCAGAGGTATGCTATTATACTATCGGCATATAATTATATACCGCAGTACATATCTGGCGATAAGAACTTAGTGGCGGATTATTTCTCACGCGCACCTTTAGAGTGCTCAAATCCGTCGGACAGGATCGATAGCGATGTAGATACCTATTATGCACTCAAATTCTTAGACGAAGCGTCGCCCGCCACTACGTTACGCAAGATAACACAGGTGACGGAGAGTGATGCGGCGTTGCAGACTGTTATTAGGCACATGCGAAACGGTTGGCCACGAAAAATAATTTGTAAATCAGTAATACCATATTTTCAATGTAAATCGGACCTACAGTTCGAAAACGGCTGCCTTTTCAGGGGACATCGGATAGTGATTCCGTCGGCTCTGAGAGAAAATATGTTACGTGAATTGCATGATACTCATTTGGGAATAATTAAAACTAAAAGTAACGCGCGAAGTAGAATGTGGTGGCCGGGTATCGACAGTGACATTGAGCGCTGGATAGGTTCCTGCGCGACGTGCGTCAGCGTGCGCGCTGCGCACCCGCGCGACACCTCCACGCCCTGGCCCGCCGCCGCCACCGTCTGGCAGCGCGTGCACATCGATTACATGACCGTAGGGCAAAGGGTATATCTCGTGGTTGTAGATTCATTCAGTAAATGGGTAGAATGCCTGTACATGCATAATGGAACTTCGACGAAAGCTCTGATAACGAAATTAAAATGTATATTTTCAACTTTTGGTATACCTAATGTATTGGTATCAGATAATGATGTCAAAATTAAATCGAATGAATTCAAATCGTTTTGCTGCGCTAATGGTATAAAATATATGACATCGCCTATTTATCACGCACCAAGTAACGGGCAAGCCGAAAATTCGGTCAGAACGTGCAAAAAAATGTTAAAATGTATATTGAAAGATAACTTACCGCTGCCACAAATGAATGAACTGTTGTTAGGTTACTTATTTAACTATAGAAATGCCGTGCACTGTACCACCGGTGAAACGCCAGCGAAGTTGATGTTTGGTAGAAATCTGCGATCACGTCTTGATTTGATCATACCATCCAGCGAAACTCATGTGGACTTATCCGCGGCCTCAGTGCCCGCTAAAAGACAATTTGCGATAGGTGATATCGTTTGGGCCCGATGGTACAGCGCACGAAAGGAAACATGGCAGTTAGGCATAATAAAAGATAAGGTAGGTAATAAAATGTTCAACATTTTTGTTAAGGATTTTGATGTTTGCTGTATAAGACATGTGGATCAGATAATTAAATATACGGGTAACAATAATCAGCCCCTAATCATAAGTGATAAGAATGTGTGTCATCAAGTTCACTCGCCTTCTAATACTGCGACTAATTCTTCCGTTACCGGTGACTCTGATGAAGCAACAGGAGCATCAGATGCAGAATGTGTTGCAGGTGATGGTTATGCGGAACCGTTGGTTGATGATTATGAGGTGAATGAAAGTGAGGGAGAATGCGCTGTGCCGGCGCAGCCCGGGGCTCTCGTGCCCGAGAGTGAGCCACCTCAAAGTTCTACCGTGCGCACTGCGGACGTGCCGCCAGCACCGTCACCCCCACTTGCACGCCAGAGGCGTGTTACGAAAAGAGTTGATTATAAGAAATACCTATAATACTTCTGTAACACTTTACTGTTAAGTTTGATTATCTTAATGTACTTACCTTACTTATTCTTAGGATTTAAAAGTTATGTATTTTGTCACCAGGGTTCATAACTAATTGTGGAGGAATGATGCGTATGCAAGCGGCAGCGCGGTCACCTTCAGTAATAAACTACTGTCTAACGTAGAAGGTCGTTTCATTGCGCTCCATACATCTCACATAATCACCACGCTAGGCAGGTGGATTGGTGATCGCAGTTTAGGTGTTGAGTACTCAGGTGGATGATACCCATCCCCTTGCGTAATTCCTTAGTCGACTTTTCAGAGATCCACAGGAGACGGAGGTGTCTATTCTTAGGCCAGACATACCACGATACAAACGAACTTAATGAAATGTGTATGAGTGCCTCTGCGAAGTGAAATTCTTTCACCACACTTGTTCTTTAACCATTAGTCACAATGTCCTTTTCAGGGCCACCATAATTAACTTTTGCTGATCCCTGACCTGACGTATTCTTAAACAACACATTTATCCAATTCCATAACTCAAGATAAACTCTGGATAATGTATGGGAGACAGACATGTGAAGATTGTTTATCTGTCTGTGGGTAATGAATGGGGCGCCGAACAGGGACGCCGCCAAAGAGGCTGAGACGCCTCAATGTCTGGAGCCAAAATTCAATGGCAGCCAATGCCGTATAGTCTAGAGATTGGAGGGATGAAAATGAGAACTTGTCAACAAAAAATTACCCAAGGCCTTTTGAGTTGTATAAAACCTACATATATAGATAGCCTATGTACATAACAATTATTATATACGACTGAGTATCTACATAAGTGCACAGATGAAGCTAGCAGTATCAGCGTTTAAGCCTTCTATAGATCAGCCCCTCTATTCCCTAACTGAAAGTCACTCGTTGACTAATGTTTGACAAGTAAAATTATCATTAAGAATTGTAAAATTGATGGTCATTTTACTTGTCAAACGAAGGTCACCAAGTGACTTTCAAGATAGGGAATAGGGGGGCAGGTACCTTTTTTTAAAAGGACTCTGGCAACGATATTTAAAGCGCGGTATGATCCTAAAATCTAAACATCCAAAAATACAAGTTTTTTATCCAAACGAAATCGCATGTTTTTACGATGAAACTGGTTTGCACTTTAGACTGTATTCATTTTGAGGGTTTTTGTATTAATCGATATATACATAAATAAAAAATATGTGGTTAGAACTTTAAAAAATACTACTTAATCGTAAAAAAATTGAGTTGTTACCGAATAAGCTGTTTTACAAAAAAAAAAGTAGTTACGTTTGCTTTTTACTAGGTCTAGCCTAGTAAAAAGTCCTATGAATTTGCGGCTATTTTCCTTTTTTAACCGACTTCCCAAAAAGGAGGAGGTTCTCAATTCGGTAGTATATATTTTTTTTTTGAAATGTTTGTTACCTCTTATCTCCGTCGTTTATAAACCGATTTGGAAAATTCTTTTTTTATTTGAATAGATATACTTCTAGATTGGTCCCATTTTTTTCAGAATCCAGTTCTGATGATGGAATCCATGAGGAATTGAGGGAACTCCTCAAATATTGTAGGCATACATATAGCGATTTTCATACTTTGATCAACAAACCAAGCATTTGCATTCAAAAAGTATCATAACCCTTTCACCACTATGGTTTTTTTCATCCAGATATTTTGTCGAATACAATGGCGGAAGTCGGTTTTTTAAATTAAAAGTAATTATTTGTTACAGTGAACGTCTTAAGACCTTACATTTTTTAGTGCAACTATTGTATCAGTAGTTGTTATTATCATGACAACAAGAAACAATTTTTTAAATTTTCTCAAGTCCACAGTCTCACAAGTCGCAGAGCATCCTTGGCCGTTACGAGCCTAGTTTGGAAATGTGCCCGAAGGTCTCAGACGCCCCCGTAACACTATCCCATAGCTATCATAGCTCTGTTATGAGAAACACGACCTCCAGGGTTATTGATAACCTTGTTAATAGAAAAACTGAAATCAACATTTAGTCTTGCCAAAATAATAACAATAATAATTGTTTATTGTCTCACATAACATAACAACAAATTGCACCATGCTTGGGCGATGGTTTGGTGATCGTAGTTTGGTGATAAGTACTCTGATGGATGCTGCTGTCCATCTCCTGGTGTAATCCCTTATTTAGGCCTTTACTACATTCTCAGGAGGAGACTGAGGCCGGTTATACCACGGCCTGATTGATATATTAGACTTGCCTCTAACTACCCCTACTAGGATCTTCTCACTGTATCGGGGATCTCCTATGGGGATTAAAGTCGTAAACATAATATTATGTTGGAGCATGATTCAGCCGTGAAGTTCAATGTTCAGTTTTAATGTCCAATTTTCATATTCATAATTCGAGCTAACAAAAGTCACTCCCCCTCTATGCGTCCTAGTGACGTCACTGTGCCTCGTTGTTTTGAAGCTAAAAACCTGAATACATTTGTCTCCCGCTGTTTGTAGCCGCGTCGTCGGGCATACATCACCAAAATGGATTTGGGAATACTAAATTGTTTTAAGGATGTGGTATATGAACTACATAGCGTAGAAAATTACACTTACGGTAAGTGTACACCAAAAACAATTTTGTCGGCCGATGACGGACAGAACTACCCGGACGTGTTACTCGGACATCAATGTGCTTACACTCCAGTGTACCTCGTCGTCATTTTCATTTGTTGTCATTTTCGGGCGTCATCGAACGATGACGGTCCTATTTGTATACACGATCTCATTCTTTTACGAGTGTTTGATTCGATCATCCGTGTTCGGCCGTCGACGCCCGAGCAAACTTCGGCCGACGACGGATTAGGTATACGCGAGCCGTTAGCAGTAGTAAATGCGCCTTACACGTTGCTGCATATGTTGATGACCTCTGTGGCGTGGCAGTCGAGTAGCCGGCTGAGATGCGAGAGATTGCGAGTTTGGTTCCCGCTGCGGAACAAAATGTTTGTATGATCTGCAAATATTTGTTCCGGGTCTAGGTGTTATGGTACCATGGTCCTCGTAGTTCTTATAACCACGACACAAGGAATCGTACATACATAGTCCTGACCCCCACACTGATTACCTGTGTCGTGGGTATCAGGAACTACGAGTACCATGGTACCACAACAACCAGTCCGGGAACAATTATTTGTAGATCATGCAAACATTTGTCCCGCAGCGGGAATCGAAACCGCAACTCTTGCGTCTCAGCCAGCTACTCGCCCACTGCGCCCTGGAGGTGGTCAAATTTAAATTATTTTATTTTAGGGATAATTTTTCCCATGAACTTTTTTTTTTAAACATTAACTTTACTCTGTTTAAATTTGTAAAGTAACAGGAAAATTATTGTATATACCTTATCTAGTTTTCTTAGCTGAATACCTCCGTCCTACTTTATAGGCTTTTTCGTCCGCCTGTAGACAAACAAGAAGATATTTCACTTGTATCTGCTTCTGTTTGCAGAACCTTAAATATATGTGTTTTTGCCTTAAATAGAATGTGTTTGTGTGTTGACGCCTTTATTAGACATCAATTTCAATATTTTTTGCCTTTTGACGGTTTTTTAACGTATTTGCGTTGGGTAATACAAATGTATTGTTATTCTTTCATACGTTTTTATTATCATATGCTAACAGGTTTATTCCTTGGCCAATAAATAATTTATTCAGAAAAATTGTTCACTCTCTTACTGTCTTACTCACACTATATCAAAACATATAGATGAAATTGAAACAGATTGCATAAAAGCACTCAACAAATTATTCAAGATCGTTGATAGACGCGTAGCACTTTCATCTACGCCGTAGAAACGTAGGCATTCTACGAAGTTCTATGCGGCGTGAAGATATTAATTTAAGTTTACATAAAGGACTTGTCGACCTTGGAGTTATAACTTCTTTGTTTAAACGGAGGTGGGTACACACCTAGGTATATTTCAAACTTAATTACAATAACTTGTAGGTAGGTACACTTGTTTACGTGTATGAGTTTGAATCAAAGTTCGTAAACACTTAATTACTTCTTGGAACATGTGTTAACACGTGTTGTATTTGGTAGTACTCGAATATTTGTTTTATTGTCTTAACAAAAGTATAATGAGTTACGCATACTTAAGCCCTTCACACATAATGTTGAAGTCAACATACAAAATGTGAAAGAGGATGAAAGATGTAATTTTAAAAAGGATAGATAGAGAGATAGAAAAATCTTGATTGCACATAAAAGAAGTACAAAGGCGAACTTATTGCTATAAAGCATTCTCTTCCAGATAACCTCGGTGCATTGTGGAAAAAAGATGTGTCGGAAGGATGGTTTTAATTGGTTTACATAACATAACACCCAACAGTTACATACGTAGTCTTGATCCCACACTAGATTCCCTGAGTTTTGGGTATCAGGAACTACGAGTAACATGGTATACAATACAAACATTTTCCCGCAGCGGGAATCGAACCCGCAACCTCTTGCATCTCAGCCGGCTACAAGTCCGCCGCGCCCTAGAAGTAAAGGTTTACGTTACACATTTGATAAATTCACGAATGTTATCAAAGGAAATATACGTATTCATTCGTTTATCAGTCAACCGGTAATGATAGGTAAAGAAGGGATTTCTAGTTTGGTGACCAGGGGGTTTAGTACAGGTTTTGATAGTTTACGAAACTATATGAAGTTTCGTAATTCCTTCCATACATTTACTTGCAGCGCCTTTAGCGAATACGAGAAGAAAACTAAGGACGCTGTCAGTAAATATATTGGGTGGAAACGAAACTTCATATAGTTTCGTAAACTATCAAAACCTGTACAAAGCCCCCAGGTAAAAGGTAGTCCTAAAAAGAGTCATGTGAATGTAATTTTTTTTATATTTGATTATGTCAGAGTTTAACCGTTGAAGTAGAAAAGTTCTTGAGTGGAGACCAAGTCTAGGCAGATGTAGTGTAGGGCAGGTGCCCTAATCACCCTGCGCAAATCTTCGCTCTATCTTGCTGGAAGGTTCCAGCAAGATAGAGCGAAGATTTGCGCAGGATGGCTGTAAGCAACTGGATGGAGAAAGCCAAAGACCGGACTCAGTGTTGCGCCATAGGCGATGGACTGATAAGTTGATGAGAATTATGTCAGAGCGTCTCCGAACTATTATATCAAATATATCACGCCCATAAAATCACACGTATGAAAAACATTTATACGCCAAATATTTGTGATAGCAGCCTATGTGACTCACACAATAAATATCCCGAAAGGCTCCTTCCATAAGAAAAACCTTTGACATTTCCCTCGATTCGGACGCCAATAATTTATTTACGGCTCTGAAGTTTCCAATTGTTTTTTCTATTCCATAAATCTATGAAGAAACATTGCTGGGAAAAATACGAATTTCCTGCAAACAGTTTTCTTTTGCGCATTTTTTTAAATAAGTGCTTTTTACACGAATGCCCAAAAAGAAGTGAAGGGTTCAATATTGGTAATGTTGGTTTCTCAACGAAATTTCATGGTACCACAGACTGTGTATATATGTTAACACCATTGATTGCAACTTTTTTTACCTACAATCAGACAAGCAAGACTGTGCGTGGTAAATATACAAGAACAAACGTGTTAACAACATGTAAAAAAATAAATATTGTTGTGTGAAATGTCCAGCATTTATTTATTTATTTATTTATACTACTGATTTTGAATTTGACTTTGACAAGTGTCACTACAAACGAACGGGCGTAGAAGACAATTTGGCTAAAAATCCTTTTTTAGCTGAGCACATTTTTAACAATTACGTCCTCGCAAAAAAAACCCTTATTCCTGGTATTTTTGGTCAGGACGTAATAAAAGATCTGCTGACCCCTTCTAAAAACTCATTACAATTTTACAAGGAAAAGCTAATACAAAATATTGTAAAGGTCCACATACAAAATGTACCAGGTTACCTGTTCCGTTACAAACGAGCAGAACCTTTCTAATTGAAATATTAAGCAGAGGTATGCCGTAAGTTATTCATAGCAGGCCGGGCGATACGCAATCGATTCTGTACAACGGAAGTACTCCTGAGTAGATAATTTAGCCAATTGGTAGGTTAGGTAGGGTTATGGTTTCCTAATGGATGAGCATTAAAGCCAGAAATTCCTAAAATAGCGGTACCATCGACCTTAATAAGCGCTTAGGAGTGAGTAATAAAGTAACTAACGCTAAATAAATAAACATAGCGACGCCATTCGCTATAGATGTGTTGATTTGTTGTTCCGTAATGTTCGCTGCTATATTTAACGGCACAGTCGCAGATGGTCTATATAGACTTAATTATTATATAATATATATAATATTGCGATTAAAATTATTCAATGATGGGGAATATCAATGACGAACCGAAATTTTGTACTGAATAGTTATTGAATTGAATGGCTATAAGAGCTCATGGTAACCCCCTAGGGGGGTACTCAAAAGCACAAGACATTTATAAAAAGAGTTCTCTATCAAAGAAGTTGGTCCATCAGAAAAATTATTCCTCGTAGTCAAATCAGTTTAACTAAACTAGTTTGGCCATGAGGAGGAACCGCTTTTAATGACCTTAACGATAACTGGATGGTCAGGCACTTCTACACTGCGTCTTCTGTTTCAAGGTCACCAAAATGTGGTGCTCAAAATGATCCTTGTGATTTCAATGAATAAAATTCTTTTTGACTTTGACTTTGACCACTATGTAAAGTCGAAAAATACCATCACCAGTCTGACCACTGATCAATTGACCAATTCATGCCTAACTAGGAACAGTGAAAGGAGCGGCCATTTTTTCACCCAGCGAGTGTGAACGGGTGTCCTTACTAATCCATCTCATAATATTTTGCCTAGCTATAATAATCATCATCATCATCACCAGCCTGACGCCCACTGCTGGACGAGGCTTCCCCCATTGAATACCTTGCCATAATCACCACGCTTGGCAGACAGATTGCTGATCGCAGTTTGGTGTTAAGTACCCAGGTACCCAGGTGGATGCTGCTGCCCATCCCCTAGTGTAATCTCTTAGTAAGAATTTTAGTACATCCACGGGAGGAAACGGAGGGGTCTATTCTCAGGCCAGACACACCACAGCACGGCAAATAAAACTTATAGCACTGAACTATCCTGTGTTACTACGTAACTCAATACAAGCATGTACGCACCTAGCTATCTGCCATGAAAATATTTTACGACGAGAAAAAAATGGTTTTCTCGTAAAACTAAAGTATAAGGGACGTCGGCGTAGATTTACTGGCACTATGTTTTCAATAAGTAAACGGGGACGGAGGAAGTCATGTTTGTGAATAGAACAGGCAAATTGAGGCTTGGGAAAGTTTCGAAGATACAAGTTTTTGGTATTTGTTGTGAATACCTTACATTGCATATTTTTCAGGTTGGCGGATTTGCTGATTGTTAGATAATCAGAAGTAGTTTCCCGTATTATTGGTAAATTGGTAGAATAGAATATTATTTATTGAAAAAGAATAATACATTAACAAATTAAACTTAATTAATTAGGCTAGTGTAACATCCGTCTCTCGTCATTTTAGGCATTACAAGATTATATAGTTGGTTTTTAGATTTAATTAGTTCTGTACCTAGTATTAAGATAAACCTAAGATGTCGAGAGAATTAATAATTATAATTAATTAATATTGATAGGCTGCTTAGCAGTTTAGCAGAAGGGCCTTCGGCTGCCTACGAAACCCGAGCTACGTAACCACTATCCTACAAGTATTAATATTTCTTAATACTTATCTAACCAGTTTCGTCTGAAGACATTAATATTCTTCGTCTGAACCAATTAAAACAATGCTTACGTGCTAACGTGAATAGTTTCGCCGTTTTTTTTGTTTCGTCTTAAGCAGTTTTATAAGAAGACAAATCACTAAAAGAAAATAATTAATATTAACTTTTATTTAACCCCAATTAATACAAAATTAAATAAATAAACCACTTTTAACTTAAAGAAAAACTTAAATGTATAACTTTTCATTTAAAGAACCCGACTTACATAGTATTCGACTAAATATCTGGATAAAAAAAAATGATGAAAGAACCATAGTGGTGAAAGGATTATGATACTTTTAGAATGCAAATGCTTGGTTTGTTGCTGAAAATATCAAAATCGCCATATGTATGCCTACAATATTTGAGGAGTTCCCTCAATTCCTCATGGATTCCACCATCAGAACTGGATTCTGAAAAATGGGACCAATCTGGAAGTATATCTATTCAAATAAAAAAAGAATTTTCCAAATCGGTTCATAAACGCCGGAGATATGCGGTAACAAACATTTAAAAAAAAATACAACCGAATTGAGAACCTCCTCCTTTTTTGGGAAGTCGGTTAAAAAGAGTACAAAATTATTGAATGTCCCCAATATTCATAGCTCTCCTTTTAATTTGCTGTAGTCAGGTAAAAAATAGTTATTATGCGAAAACAATGCACTCCATAGTACCCAATTATGATGATCTGGCAACGTTTCAATGTTATATCCCGCCGCAACTCACATTGTCCACAAATTATCCGACAACGGCTCACTGGCACGAACGCGGTCAAAAATGGCTTACCTACACACATTTCATGTATTGTATTCATGCATTTGGATGTGATATGAAAGTAGGTAAGCAGGTCAACGAAAAAGGAAAACAAACTCTCACCTGTATTTAGTTTTGTTGCCAACAGGTAAACTTTTAATTTCAGACAATTTTGCTACAGCTACGAGAATTCCATTGCATTCCATTCCAACCAAAATTATCTAAAATGCTACAATGTGTTTTAATGAGTTTTTCTGTCACGTTAGTTGAAAAAAACTTAGCGAAAAATACGTTTAAGTCGGGTATTCATTAGGAAACATTTGTTAATAAACTGTTTATGACGTGTTTATAAACAAGTACCATAAGCACTGTTTCTAAAACTTGGCAGTTCACACTTGTCAGTTATTGCTAGGATGTCGCCCATACTACTTCCATGTTTATACTCGCACAACACAATGTCCACACCTGTTGACTTTTGCTTATAAACTAGATGTTTCGTCTCCACTCGAATGTTTCATCACTTATAAACTGTTTACAGAGATGATTAAACATTGTGAAGCTGTTTATAAACAGTGTTTATTAACAAATGTTGCCTTATGAATACCCGGCTTTATGCTGAGCATGATGACTTATGATAAAATGTTTAAAACAAAATGTTAAAGCTACGGAACTCTGCTGCGCCTAGTGGAGCTCCCGAAATCACACCAAAAGTTACTCCGAAAACTAAACCTGTGGGGTATGTAATAACTTCAAATTCCAACCCCGTATTCATCCCCTAATAAGATCTCAATGTGGAACCCGCATGTATTAAATAACAAGGTACATCGGAAGGGGTAGGTATTGTACGGCTTCTTCTAAGTAATTAAGTTTGAGACTGTTAAAGGGATGGTGAGACATAAATTTAGGGTTTAAAATGGTTTCAATTTATGTATGGGGTTTGTGGGGAAATTATTATTGTTGCTATTGTTTCCCTGTTTGTATGAGAGAAAGTGTATGAAGAATTGGATTATAGTAAAAGGTTAGTATCGTAGCCTATATGGACGCCAGCAAACACCAGAGGCATCACACGCGCATTGCCGACCCAGAGACATAAAGATGAAAAGTCTCATGTGCCTGTAATTTCACCGGCACCCGAACCCTTCAAACTGAAAAACAGTAATGAAAGCACTGCTGCTTGGTGGCAGAAACAGATGGTAGTACTTTCCCGGACGAACTCTTTCACAAGAAGTAAAACTATATAACAAAGGGGTAGGTATCTTTCTTCTTCTTAGGCCGACACACCACGGCACTTTAACTCATACTAAAATAAAATATTTATTTCATAAAAAAAACACAAAGATTTTATTTGACTGCATCATGTAATTACTCACCTGCTCACCATTTTAATTTAAATAAATACTTAGATCCCCCTAAAAGTCATATTTTTTCTTGCATTACTTGCGTACACAAAGGTACACGGTACATGTCAATACCCCTCGAAGGATGAAGGATTGCTGTTTATTTTTGACTTTGTAGTATGGATATCAAAGAGTCAAACACCTCCCTCGATAAATATTTGCAGTGCTAAAGCTATTGCGAGTGTATATAAATAGTGAGTTCAAATGGTAAGGGATGGATACAATGTCAAAGTTGAATGCAACAGCAGAGTCTACTTGTTTTTGAAGACTTACTCACAAAATTTTGGAAAATAGTTAAGACGAGGACTGATCTCAAAAGTAGTATTTTGAACGCTCAGTGCGACGTGCAACGAGATTAAATAATGAGATGCAAAAAATAGTGTAGAAATAATAATATACTAATAATAGTTGTAACCGAACAGAATTTTGAAAAAAGTCTGGTTTTGCAAATAAAATTCGCACAAATTATCACACTAAATAAGCTTTGGCATTCAAGGAATTTTTATACTGAGGTAGGTACTATATCCATGTTGGCATTCAAATGCTCTTCATTTTGAAAGGCAACAACACAATTTTTTTACGAATGAAATAGCTAGACTTGAATTTGAATGTTCTAATTGCATATTTTTATCTAAAATTTCTATATTTCACGATTATTTCCAAATAACCCTCAAAATGAATACAGTCTGAAATGCAAATCAGTTTTATTGTCAAATATATGACATGCGATTTTCAACTCTATCACAAAGTTGTTTGGATAAAATTTTTTTTTAACCCGCCTTAAGACAAGAAATTGTGAGGATATGAAAGTGCGAAGACTCGGAGTAGAGAGTGCCCCCAGGCAAACGTCTGGGTGTGATTTCTTAAAAAACATCTTTATTGAACGAGCGAAGCGAGTTCTTCTAGTCAACTTGGAAGAATCGGCGTTTGTGTGTATGTATGTTTGTCCGATGAAAACTTCCCAACCGTTTATTCGATCTTTATGAAATTTAGTATGGGGGTAGATAGTATTGGTTCAATTTGTAGGTAAGGTTCTGAGCTATATCGGTCGGTGGGTTGATGAGTCGGGTTCAAGAGGGGTAAAAAAAATAAAAGTGAGACAGTCGGATCAAGAGGGGTGTCTAATGAAAGCGCTTTGGCTGGACATTTCAAAACTGTTCTTGATTAGTATTTAGACTTAGTAGTTTCTGAGATATTAGGGAAAATCTAAAACGTAAAAATCAAAAATTCTAGGGTACTTCTAGAAGAAGAACCCTAGAATTTCTTCTTTAAGAAATTAGAAACTTATACTATAAAAAAATAATAAGCAATATAACATCAATTGTTGACCCCCAAACTACTCATTTTTATGGAGAACTCACGCTTGACCAAAAAAATAACTATGCCAAAATCATTTTCATACAAAATGAGAAAATGGTTCCAAAGACAGTTTTCCCGTATCTCTTATGGATTCGGATATCCCCATACTGTCCCATTTTAAAAAAACACCCTGTATACTAACAGGTATTACGCCCCGTTGCTTTGTTCTATTCAAAGGTTAATTCGATGATGTGTAGAAAATTACCTCGAGGTTACATTTTTTACAGTATATGTTTTTAGAAATCGGTTAGAAGGGTAAAGAAAGTAAAATATTTCGATGATACTTCAAGTTCTCTGGTAATGCTGCAATTTATTATTTTAGTACATTTTGTTCTACAGGGAGAAGTCGAACATTAAGGATTTTTTCATTGTAATATCCGATTAAAGATAATATAAGATTGGATTAACGGTTTGGAAGTTTTCATCGGACAAACATACATACATACATACATCCCCTTCCGCCCGGACCCCTGAGGTGCTCAGACGTGTTTTAGTAGAACCCGTATCGTTTTATATTTAAAATTTAATACAATTTGCATTCAATAAATCAACGTAAGAAAAATAGGAGTGCATAACTGTTGGAGAGGTCGAGCCCAGCTAGCCGCGTTAAGTGAGTCACGCAAGTAAACACATCATTCTACAACACTCATCGTGTGCGTGCGTAGGAGCAACGCGCCTGTCTTGCATCCTTCTCCTGCATCGCTGCCACTGTGTGTGACGTTACTCAGTAGTGCAGCGAGGCCACGCCTTAGTAGTTACGTGCCCCATAACACCTCTGTGCGACTTCTTATCGCCTGGTACTCGTAACTCAGCGCGCCAGTCATAGCTTCGCCTGCTTCCCCCCGCGCACAGCCTGCATCCCCCCGCGCACAGTCTGCCGCCTGCTCGCACATCGACTTCCTCTGCACGCTGCCCACTGGCCACCTCTTGTATTTGCTGTTCTGCTGGTACTTCTGTAGGCGGACACCTAGCTAATTCGCTCTGCATGGCTTATCGGTGATACAAAACATTGAACAGTGGTGCTTGTTGACTGCTTGCCTGTTTACTGGGGACTTTCTACCTTCTTTGATTTATGGTAGCCTGGTACCCCTGTATCACAAAAAAACTTCGAGGTAGTTCTGCCACTGAATACACAAGCTTCACTGCTATAGTTATAAGCTCCTAGTACATACGTTTAATGATGAGTATCCAGCGCACCCCACCAGCTGCTACCGATAAAACCACCAATACCCCACGCAGTAAGCGACCGCGACCAACTGACTCACCGGAAATGGAAGACGAAGTCGAAATTCAAAATCAGAGCCAAATAATGGCAATGCTTAATTCCTGGAAGACTGAGCAGGAAATGATCTTATCGAGAATTATTTCTGACGTCGCTGAAATTAAAGCAGAAATCAAGGAAGTACATAAAACTAACTGTGAAATAGAAAAAACATTAGAATTTGTTTGTAAAAATTATGATGATCTCAAATTAAGAGTGGACAGTCTGGAAAAACGACGTGAAGAACGTGACAACCATATCGAAAAACTGGAAGATAAAATAGAAGAGCTAGAAAGAAATTCTAGGAGCACTAGTATAGAAATAAGAGGGATTCCGGTAAAACAAAATGAAACCAAGAGTGACCTACTGAGTTTTGTAGATAATTTACACAATAAACTTAAACTCGAGGTAGAACATGGGTTTATAAGAAATATTTACCGCACTAAAGGGAAACCAAACGGAGATAGACCTATTGTAATGGATGTTACTACACCTATAAAAAAATACAACATCCTAAAGGCAGTTAAAGAATATAATTTCCACCACACTGGTGATAAGCTAAACACTACTGCTATTGGACTAGCGGGCAAGAAATGCCCCATATACTTGTCGGATTTCCTCACACCAAAAGCCAAAAGGATCTATTTTCTGGCCAGGGATGTTGCCAAAAACAATGGGTACAGGTACTGTTGGTGTACCAATGGGAAAATATTTTTAAGTAGATCCGAAGGTTCCTCGCCGATCTCCATCACTAGTGAGGCGCAGCTCGAAGATCTGAAACAAACAAAGTGACTGGTTAGGTATCTTATTGCTCATATGTTGGTTATCTTTATAAGTTATAGCATAAGCCCTAATTCCCATAGCACCATTACACAAACACATACACTCTTGCATTCAAATGACGCATCAGTTCATACCTCCCTCAAAATCATCAGAAATAGATCAGTTTTAACACTTTTAACCTATCATTGGAATACACCCAAGACGGTCTTTATCGGTACCCAAAAATATGTCTTTAATTATGGATGACAACATATGTGTAAAAGAAATAGTTAACAATATTGATGACCTCGCTGTTGCAAAGGTACATGAATGCGTCCCAGAAGCCTGTATCTCACTCATAGATACTAATCAGAAGACGCTAAACATTCTCACACAAAATATTCGTAGCATTTACAAAAACTTCAGCTCATTTGAACTTCTGCACGCTAGATTTGGATTTGAATGTGATATATTGATTTTGACGGAGTGCTGGATTAATGAAGCCAAACCTTTTCCTCAAATGACACATTATAATCTGGCTTTTACAAAAAATTGCATCAATAAGAATGGAGGTATAGTTGTTTATTCTAAATCTCATATAAATTGTACTATTGAAGAACCAAAGTTTCAAGACTCAAATTGTCTACTTTTGAGAATGGGTAATGATGTTGCTATTATAGCCCTCTATAGGTCACCATCATTATAGCAAATATAGACAATTTTTTAAATTCTTTAAACACAACTCTTGATACTGTTAGCATATACTCCACGATTACCGTTATAGGAGATATCAACATTGACATAAAACCTGATAACATTGATAGGCACGCTCCTAGCTATCTTGAAATATTAGCAATGCATGGGTTAATGCCCGGCCACACGCTGATTACAAGGGGAGATAAATGCTATGATCATATAATTCTGAAAAGTAAGAGTGAATGCAAAGTGATTGTACTGCAAACTTATTTAACTGATCACTGTCCAGCTCTACTTAGTATAGCGAAAATGGGAAAGACGAATGCACCTAAAAGACTTGTATCGAAAACAAACTTTAATACTGTTAGTGAGCAACTAAATATTACAGACTTTTCACAAATATTAAACATCCTAGATGCGAACATTGCAGCAGAATTACTAGTGAGTAAACTTATCGAAATAGTAAAAGCGAGCACGCGTATTTTTAGGGTACCGCATAATCAACGCATAATCAAGCCCTGGATCACGCCGGGTCTACTAAGATGTATTCGGACACGTGACAGAATGCATATGCAGTTAAAACAGGCCCAAAATAATGCAGTTCTGAAGCTAACGTATGCAAGGTACAGAAATTTTTGTAATAAATTACTAAAGAAAGTTAAAATAGAACATGAAAAAAGTGAGTTAGGGAAACATAGGAAAAATATAAAAAGACCTGGCAGACAATACGTCAGATAACCTATACAGCAAAACCCAAAACGAGTAATGTCCCTTTGCTTATCATAAAACCTAATGCAAAACTCTCAGTTGATTTTGTTAACGATTACTTCGTTAATGTGGGCAAAAATTTAGCAGCTAAAATTCAATCTAGTGACAGTCATGTAGGTAACATTACAAGTAGACTGAGCGGCTTACCCTCCCAATTAAATTCAATTGGAATGTTAGCGGCTGATGAGTCGGAGATATTTTCCATTATAAATGGGTTAAAGAATGATTGTGCTGTTGGGTACGATGGTATCTCTACATCGATTATTAAACATTGTAGTCATGCTTTGGTACCTTTAATAGCACACGTTTGTAATGTTAGTTTGGGGACTGGTGTATTTCCAAAGGTTTTTAAGACTTCGATTATCACGCCAGTTTGTAAGGGTGGAAATGGTGACAGTGTCGCGAATTATAGGCCGATATCAGTCCTGACTTCCCTTTCTAAGATCTTAGAGAAAGTAATTCATAAGAGACTTACGTCTTACCTTGAATCATTTAATATCCTGTCACCTGCTCAGTTTGGATTCAGATCAGCTCGTTCAACTGAAGATGCCGTTACAGGCCTAGTGGAATATATTGTGGATAACATAGACAAAAAGAAAAAGGTAATTGGCATATTTTTAGATTTAGCGAAAGCTTTCGACACTGTCTCCATTCCCATACTTATAAAAAAGCTGGAATTGGTTGGAGTTCGAGACAGCTCTCTCAGCTTGTTATCTGATTACCTGACGGGCAGGACACAGAAAACTAAAATAGGGGAACTAACTAGTCGGGAGCATCCTGTGAGCTATGGTGTCCCTCAAGGTAGTGTACTGGGCCCTAGTCTCTTCCTGGTTTATGTGAATGACATGTGTAATTTAAAACTCAATAATGGTAGATTATTTTCTTACGCAGATGATACTGCACTAATATTTGAAGGCAAAAGCTGGGAGGAGGCTAGAGCCCATGCAGAAAAAGGACTGAGAACTGTAATCACATGGCTTCAAGACAACTTACTTTCGCTTAATATTAGCAAAACAAAATTTATGACTTTCACTAATCCACGTTGTAAAACCCCTACTATAGTAATTAAAGCTCATGCAAATTGTACACACGGCTCGTGTGTTTGCCCCGAATTGGAACAGGTTCATTATATAAAGTATTTAGGCCTCACAATTGATGATAAACTTAATTGGAAAAAACATATCAATGTACTCACGGGCCGTGTGCGCAAATTGATATATGTATTTAAAAATTTAAGGGATGTGGCTGACCGTGGGTTGCTAATGAATGTGTACAAATCGCTATGCCAATCCATTTTAACCTACTGTAATACCGTTTGGGGTGGCGCTTGCATCACAGACATGTTACAATTAGAACGCGCACAACGAGCGGTGTTAAAAGTGGCAACTTTTAAACCCTACAGATTCCCGACAATGGACTTATATAGTGATTGTGAAGTACTAACTGTTCGTAAGCTGTTCATTTGTAGTGTTATACTATCTCAACATAAAAAAGTAGACATTCACGATAATCTATCGACTGACAGTCGAAGGAAAGATAGAGTCCTGGCTAAACCTGCAGTTAAAACTGTGTTTGCTAAACGCCAACAACTGTTTCTAGGTCCACTGTTATATAATAAAGCTAATAAGGCTATAAGCGACCTGGTGCACTTTAACTCGTCAGAATGCAAGAAGTCATTGATGAAATGGCTTTTAAAACTTAGTTATGAGGAAACAGAGCAACTACTCAAAGTTATTCAATAAACATACACACACAAACCCACTCACACATACATAAACACACCCATACCCAATACACGCTTAATTTGATTAACATAATAAGTATGATAGATAATTAATAATATAAAGAGGTATCTATAAAATAAAGTATTGAAATGAATATAATGTAATAATATAATATGATATATTTGCTTACCAATGATTAGATCACTGATGTGCAGTCATATTTTTCCGGATGATGCGTCCTTGCTACTGTAACACACAGTTGGAATTATTATTATTATTATGAATGTAGTTAAGTTTTCTCTGTCTTCAGTTTGTTATTTAGAATTACTGTAAAATAAATTATTTAAATTTCATAACAAACTGTGTAAATGTGTAAATTTTTAAGGCAAATTAATTGATGAAGAATTAATTAATTAATAAATTGAAGAAAGAATGGATTAGTAAATTGATGAATTGATAGATTGGTGAAAGGTTGAATTTGTGAATTGATGGATTGGTGAATTGATGAATTGATGAATTGATGATTAGATGAATTGATGAATTAGTAAATTGATGAATTGTTGAATGAATGAATTTTTGAATGATGTTAATTATTAATTGAATTGTGAATTATTATTATTAGGTACTTACTGCGATTTTATTTATATTACCTACACTCACTCACCATTATAAACCACAACTGGGCTATCCATCAAATTTAATAAATGGAAGGTAAAGCGGTATTTACAGCACAAGTTTTTCACTTAGTGTAAATACTGCAAGCCTATCAAATAAGTGCACAAGCCTTACAATGTAATGTATTGCTTTGAGTTAAGTATATTGTACCTAGTTTTTAAAATTGTAATATTGCTTGCTTTGTGGAATAAAAATTTATTATTATTATTATTATACAAACGCCGATTCTTCCAACGTGACTCAGAGAACTCGCTTCGTTCGTTCAATTAATATAATTAGAGATCTGTATCCATTTTGCGTAAGGAAATGTCATTTAACTCATTTCAGTTGAAAAGTTAAAGCAGTTGTAATTTTTTACAAGCTTTTTATCTAACTTGGCCTGTTAGTGTCTATATGACTATCTTTGCCTTTCTATCTTCTAACCTATATCGCAGTAGATCTAACTAACTATAATGTCTACTTTGCGCGAGTCATAACGCGACTTATTCCCTCTACGCATTAGGTACACCGATTTGAAACGGTATATATGTATGTAAGTGTGGGACAAATCTTGAAACGGAATTTTGAACCAGTTCCAACCCAACCGATTAAGATGAAATTTTCATACCTATCAAGTACATTATACATACATACATTCACACATAAACACTCGCCTTTTCCCCCGAAAGGATAGGCAGATCCTTAAAGGGCCTCTTTTCACTGTGGGTTGCAAAACGCAGGAATATAGATGTGACTAGTGGTGAGCTCATCGCCGCCATTGCTTTCCACGACAAACACGGCATAAGGCAGCAGCTAGGACAAATGTTATACCAACGAAAATTGTCCAACAAGTCAAGTTCAGATAACAATACAGTTTATGGTAACGGTGAGCTGATCAGATCTGTTGATGGACAACGGAACTCCTCGATGATGAATAGTACCCTGGCAGCGTTTTGGCTCCTTTTCATCAGCTCACGGTTTCGATCACTAATTTAATAAAAGCTAAGCAAATACATTTTTCAACAAAAAACTTATAACTCAAAACATTTGTTCAATACTGTGTTCTCAAACTGTGTAGGAAAACTTTGAGAGGCAACGGGCATGCCAGACAAATGAATGGATCATGTGTGAATCTACTAACAACCTCTTTTATACCACTGCTGGAAATAATTCCTCTATTTCCTTGTTTCCGATTTGTTTTAAATGATGTGAGAATGCGGGTCTATTCATAAAAATAAATGCTGCAGTAAAATAACAGTTATTGTCCGAACGCAGTCAACCTAACTCACACATGTTGTGGTTAGTGTTAGATTTCGGGCACGTAAAAGTCCAGTTCCCGGGAGAAATTATACTTTGTCGCTGAAATAAAAATACAACACTCACACTATAGCTTAAAAAGATAATAGTTCGCTCAGTATAAAACAACTGCTACAAAATAATTGAGCAGAACAAGTTTGCAGGATCTAAATTATGCACCTTCCTTAGCGCATAATGTCCACCGCTCTTATTTTTTTTTTGAACGCCCATCATGCACTAACGTTGTCCTACCCTCCTATTACCTATCTTGAAAGTCACTCGGTGATCAATGTTTGACAAGTAAAATGTCCATCAATTGACAATTCTTAATTATATTCATTTTACTGATTTTCATTTTACTTGTCACCGAGTGACTTTAAGTTAAGGAATAGGGGGGGCTGATCCTACAATAGGATTCCCTGTATCGTGGGTATCAAGAACTACTAGTACCATGGTACCACAACACCCAGACTCGGAACAAATATTTGCAGATCTTAAGGCCATCACACGTAGCAGATGCGGTAATATTTTATATGCGTATAAAAACTTATCGCATCTGAAGTTATCACACACGTAGCAGATACGATAATATATGAAAATGATACATTCACGCGGAAACCTTCAAACTGTATTATATAATATGTCGGTGCCTACAGATGCTTGACGGTAAAATATAAGTGATCTGCTACGTGTGTGTTGCTCCTTGAGTTTAGTATAGAGAGCGATATGGACATATACGCGCTCAGATACATATATCTTACTGGATCTGCTACATGTGTGACACACTTTAGGGATAAAGAAGAGTCGTAGTTGTAGCAACCCAGCTATCGTCGTTTAAGCTGTACCAACAGTCCAGTATGCAAATTAAATGGTGACTAAGCTGTTTTTAATGTCCAACTGAATGGTGATACTGTTTTACTTTTTGTGTACAAAGTTATTTTTCGACTGCAAAATGTTATTTTCGAAGAGAGACTGAGATAGTTAGATCCAATACCTCGCTTTAGATGCATAAGTTTTGAATGTCATCAAGTGATTAAATGTCAGCTAAATGGCCATTATCATGGCACCGATTTCGAAAATATCATCTAATTTGAAATTCAGTGATGACAATTTTTTTTGTGCCATAGCACGCCGTCTGCGTACGCGTAGACGTATACGTGCACGTCGACGTACCATAACGTTGTAATGTATGGAACTGTATGAGACATGGCACACCGCTTGCGTGACGTGCACGCAAGCGTGTACATACGTTAATGCCTATGATATAAAAGTCAAAGTCAAAGTCAAAAAGAATTTATTCATTGAAATCACAAGGATCATTTTGAATCGTCTTATATAAAATTAAATTACTCCTGTTCCAACGCGACCAAGCCTAGAAGAATCAGGCAACAAACACGGCTTGGCTTACATAAATGGTCCGTCTTACCACTAGGTGAGAAGCGCCTGTGTGGTGCCTCGGAGCAAGGAGTTGCTGATACATAGTAAATGAGAACTTAAAAACCTTAGGAAGGTAGTCAAAAGTAAATAAACATCAGCAAAAATATGCAAGACAGCACACGCTACGCTTGTTATACTTATAAATAATAATCTAATACAAACATGTAAATAGGTAAGTACAGATATTGCAAATTTCCATTTTAGCAGTCGAGGGGCAGAGCGACATCAGGCCACGCGGCTTTATCATTATTATAGTCATCAAGAGTGTAATACGCTTTCTTAATTAGATTCATCTTTATGTAGGATTTCAATCTTCGAATAGGAAGTTTAAATGCACCTTCTGGAAGTTTATTATAGAACCGTAAAGAATTCCCGATAAAAGACCCACTTACTTTCTTTAATCGAAATTTTGGTATATTTAGTTTGTGTTTATTTCTCGTGTTAATACCATGCACGTCACTTTTTATCATAAGACTATCCAAGTGTTTATGTGTATGTAATAATATTTCATAGATATATTGCGATATTACTGTAAGAATATTGATTTCTTTGAAACGCTCCCTCAAGGAGTCACGCGACTTCATTTTATAAATGGCACGTATTGCCCGTTTTTGTAAGACAAAAATAGCTTGGATATCTGCTGCTTTACCCCACAGTATGATACCATATGTCATAACACTATGGAAGTAGCTAAAATAAACAAGCCTAGCTGTAGCTTCATCAGTAAGCTGCCTTATTATACGAACTGCATATGCAGCGGAACTAAGTCTACCAGCAAGAGCCACAATTTGTGGTGCCCACTGCAACCCTGCATCAATATTAAGCCCTAAAAAAATGGTAGACTTGACAAGATCAAGTGCCTCCCCATTTATTTTAATATTAGTTGGATAATGTTTTACATTTGGCAATGTGAATTTGATGCATTTCGTTTTTTTAGCATTAAGCAAAAGATTATTAACTGTGAACCACTCAAGAACACGCGATAGTGAATCAATTACATCATCGTAATTAGATTTAGATCTATCAACTTTGAAAATCAAAGAAGTATCGTCAGCAAATAGAACTATGTCACATGTGTCTTTCACAAAAAAAGGGAGATCGTTAATGTAAACTAGGAATAAAAAAAGGCCTAGTATTGAACCCTGTGGCACCCCCATGACTATAGTCGATCCTGAAGACCTTTCACCGCCAACATCAACTTTTTGGACCCTATTGGATAAGTAAGAATTTACAAGATTAATTGCCTGATTTTGTATGCCATAATGTTTTAACTTGGAAATTAAAGTAAAAATTAAATTAAAGTATAAATAGCCCCGGTTGATCTTCTAGAAAGTAGAATACGGCCACTTTGCTGGTATTTGATCACTCGATAAAAAAATTGCAACCCTGTATTTAGCAATGGTTTTGGCTAGATACTTGGTACGTTTATCATAAGGTGAATAATGTTAACCTGCATTGTACAAATGAGTTTTACCAGATACCTCCAGAGGTAGACGACCTCTGTGGCGCGGCGGGTGAGTATCCGGCTGAGATGCGAGAGGTTGCGGGTTCGATTCCATGAGCATTCGAGCATGTGGCTTTTGGGTATTATGTTATGTTATGTTATATTCTAAATTTGTAACGCGTTGAACTATATTAGTCTGGTTACGTTGTAGGTAATATGCTAAAATTAAGTGTCCCACCACCCCTTGTAGGACCGATAAATTGTAAAAGTTGCAGAAAGTTGGTGAATAGAGGCGGCTCAAGACCGTTGATCGTCAGAGTCTTTCTTTTGCCTGGGGATGATTATAATAATAATAAAAATGAATTTATTTAAGACTACATGTGAAATGTATAATTAAATTATATCTAAACATAATTGTTTATTGGTATATTTTACATACCTTTTAGACCAGCCTTTCCAAAAGTGGGCGATAACGCCCCCTTGTGGGCGCTGCAGACCAAAAGGGGGGCAGTAAGAGATTCAGAAAAAAAATGGTAGGTGCGCTCAGATCTCTAGTTAACTCTTGCGGGTTATAGTAAAAGTCTCGTATAGAATTAATGTTTAACTCTCCGCTAATATAGCTCACAATTATTAATTCAATTTGAAGTTATAGTGGTTTTTAAGTAGGTGAAAATATGGGGGCGCTAAAAAATAATTTATTCTCAAAGTGTGCAGTAGACAAAATAAGTTTAGGAACCCCTGTTTTAGACGAACATACATATTTTGTACTTAAAACTAACACTTTACACCTATTATGTATTATGTTGATAAAGAAATTGGAAATTAGAATAAAATTCGGAGTATAGGTCCTTCCAACTGCGCCACAGCGGCTTGAAACTAGCTAAACTGAAGGGACACCCACCACCAAATAAAACATTTCCGGTGACAGCAAATAACCTTTCGCCACAGACAAACCAGCAGTAACACAGATTATTACATTCGTATATAACCACAACACAAACGATACAAACAATGAAACGAAATATTAAGCAAAACATTTCCCAGAGGTGTGTCGTAAAAGATTGTAGCCTAAGCCTCGTTTACAACTATTCTAGTCCAGCAACTAAGAACTGGATAACTCAGTAAAACATCCCCAGCTTGAGTTACTATACCATACCTCAAGCTGACTCTCAAACTTAACACAGGGTGACCAAGAAAGAACTGGTGACCAAAATGAAATCAAAATAATTTTAATCATTGAAATCACAAGAATCATTTTGAATCTTCTTATAAATTAAATTACTCCTGTCCAAACGCGACCAAGCCTAGAAGAATCAGAACAAAGTAGTAGTAGGATATCCCTAACTCGATGGATCGGTTTGTTAGTAGTAGAACACCACCGAGGTCGACAAAATATATGTACTTACCTACTACTAAATTAGGTTAAAGATCAAATCATGTTTCAATTAAATAAGCAATGCCACACTCTAGTGCATCACATCATCAGCCAATAGACTTCCACTGCTGGGCGAGGCCTGGGGGGGGGATTTGCGTTGATTACTCAGATGGATGCTGCTGCCCATCCCCAGGTGTATTCCCTTGGCCAGATTTTACTACATCCACGGAAGGATCCTCTCCTTCCGTGGATGTTGTTGAGTTCTATTTTTACGCCGGACACTCTCGAATTAGGTTGTGTTGAAGTTTTGGATTACTGGACTGGATACGTTGTAAATGGAGATTTATATTTTGTTTACACAAATGTCGGTAAATCGTTTAATATATAAATCTGTTTAGTAAACCGCTCAAACAGATAACTAGTAGGTGAGTGTTGAAAGAAACTGTTTACAATTAGCATGTGTGTATTTTATCTGTAACACTTTGTGGTGTCGTTGAACTCATTTTGGTTAATGTCTGTGAGTCATTTTGGTTTGTATCGTTTTCAATAAAATCAGTCAGTAAGGTACTTTTGAATTCAGGTCAGCTTTGTTGTATTAATGTGTGATTTGGTTGAATTGGCGGTAATGTGCGTTGTTTTTACGGTGCACACAAAACCATTCAATAATTTGACGACCTCTGTGGCGCGGCGGGTGAGCAGCCGGCTGAGATGCGAGAGGTTACGGGTTCAATTCCCGCTGCGGGACAAATTTTTGCGTAATCTGCAAATATTTGTTCCGGGTCTGGATGTTATTGTGCCATGATACTCGTAGTTCCTGATACCCACGACACAGGGAATCCTAGTGTGGGATCATGACTATATCTACCTAGATCTGTACAAATAGCACACTTCTTAAAAAGCACTGATTGTCTGATTCCTGTTCTAAACTATATCTGCTGGCGCTAGTACCACTTACCTACTACCTATGCGTCAACCTTCTAACCCCTTCTAAACGCTCCGCTAAACCTGTAAGACATTAGTAGGCACCTAAAATAACAAACTGCCGTAAAGCCAGTAACTGGGGCAAGTCGCTAACAGGGCAAGTTAAAACAATATTTTTTCATCCGATCGACGAATGGGAGAGTTTTAAGTCGTTAAAGCTATGTTTTCCTTAATGCGCATACTTTAAAAACTTTGTCCGTAGAGTAATAAGTTTAAGGTTTTCGATCGTTTTAGATGAAGCATGTGTTTTTTATGGTTTGTCTTTTGTAATCTGTTTATTTTTAATACGCTTTTATTAGCTTCAGACGTACCTATGTTAGTATGTTAGTATGTAACGGAATCTTTGAACATGATTTTGACCCCCTTCAAAACGTCGGATTAACTCGAAATTCGGCATACTTATTAAGGACCGATGACAATTGAATATTTTAAACATTTTATAGAAAATCCAACTAAAAAATAGAAAATAAATTTAAAAAAAATTGAATTAGGAATAGCGTAAATAAGAAAAAAAAAAAATATTGTAAAAAAAGCGTGGGGTGCTTTTTAAGATATTATCAAAATGATAATCCTTCTACTCATATCTGTCAATAAAATATTTATAACACACTTTTTTAAACACCATGCACCCCACGCTTTTTTTACAATAAAAAATATGTTTTTCTTGTTTACACTATTCTTAATTCAAATTTTTAAAAATTTATTTTCTATTTTTTAGTTGGATTTTCTATAAAAAGCGTATTTTTTAGTTTTTTTAAACTATTATTTTTTTTTCATTGTGGATTAATTTATCTACCACGCCTCGCAGATTAAATTTCTACCAATCCTTGCCGTACCTATTTCTACTGCCAAGCAGTAGTGCTCGCATTGCTGTGTTTCGGTTTGAAGGGTACGGGTGCCGGTGAAATTACAGGCACATGAGACTTTCCATCTTAATGTCGGTCTGTAGGTCGGCAAAGCACGAGTGATACCTCTGGTGTTGCAGGCGTCCATAGGCTACGGTAACTGCTTTCGATCAGGTGGGCCGTATGTTGTTTTATTCCTGTCAAGTTCCGATGATAATACAATATTATGGTGACAACACACTGATCTGATGATGCAGGTGGGCAATGGAACTCCTTGATGATTGATAATAATATATAGTCGGTGATAGTCCTTGGGCTCATTTTGATCAGCTCACGGTTCCAATTACTAATTTCATGAAAGCTTGTTATGAAAAAGATATTTTAAAACAGCAAAACTTATTTATTTTGTTTGCATACCTGTCAAGTTCTGCTGCCAATTCAATTTTTAGGTTTCCGTACCCAAAGGGTAAAACGGACCTTATTACTATGTTATTAATTATGGTCACAGCGAACTGATTTGATGCTAGTGGCAGAAGGTGGATAAAGGATAATCGATGTATTTAAGCCTGTGTTTAAGTAAGTCCAGACATCATCTGAAGAAAAAAAATTGTAATAAAAATATGTTTCACTAGTAGAACGTAGGACTTCGTCCACGTGGAGTTTTTTTCCATATACAATTCAATGCCCCGGTGAAATTCTGAAATTCATTCTGTTTTAGAAATTTATTTTTTGATTCACCCCTTAATCACCAAAGGAATGTACCCTACAAACTACAGGGTGGCTACCATGAGCTCTTATTCAGTTCAAAAACTATTCAGTGCAAAATATCGGTTCGTCGTTGACATTCGTCATCATTGAATAACTTTAATCGTAGAAGTCTATAGACCTCTATAGACCTTCTGCTTCTGTGTGTGTGTGTGTGTTCTGCTGTGTGCTATGTGTGTGTATTCTTTCTCTTCTCTACTCTGTTCTATTTAATCCTTTCTCCCCTTGCTATCTTAAAGAAAGGTTTGAGTATCTTCATTCCTCGAGTTCTTATTCGCTTAGGTCATCAGAAAACTTATCTCTCAAAATGCCTGTGCACAGCAGCTCTTTTTATGGTAAATCTTTCACAGTCCAAGCTGTGCGTCTGTGGAACGCTTTGCCGGTGGAAATCAGGCAGGCATCTTCACTGCACACATTCAAGCAGAAACTTAAAAATCATTATCTGTCTGACCTACCCTCGTTTTGATTGGAATGTGAAAATATCCTGTGAGTGTTTATGTAGATTAGTCATATTTTCTTTTCTTTTCTTTTATCAGGGCATATTATAGTCTTATTACTATTTATTAGTGTATTATATAAATGTAGGTATATTATGTATTCGAGTTTAAAGTATAAGTTGTATTTTAATATTCTTTCATTGTTATTATTTTTACTCTGTGCACCGCCGTTTCGTTACTGCTTCGCTCGTTACTGTCCATCCAAAGGTTGTCTGGAAGAAATCGCTCTCAGCGATAAGGCCGCCCATTGTACTGCTAATTTTAATAAATCCTGTTATGTTTTCCTGGTGTACAATAAAGTGTTAATCTATCTATCTATCTATCTGTGCCTTTAAATAAAGCTGCGGACATCACGGAACTGATATTTTGTAAAAGTTTTTGAACTGAATCGCTCTAAGAGCTTATGGTAAGGCCTTTAGTCTCTAGGATAAGCTGTGCTTTCATAGTCAGTCATTCAGTGACGTAATCATTGCATTAATTCATTTAATTGATAACAAAAACTTAAGATACACATATTCCTATTAGCTTCATAAGTGCCGATTGCTAACTTTGACTCCTATATATGTAAAAAGATATTATGGACGTCGCCGGAAGGCGGTGGATGGAGGCGGCCCAAGACCATTCGTCATGGCATTCTAAGGAGAAGACCTATGTCCAGCAGTGGACTTCTACAGGCTGATATAATGATATGTAAAAAGTGGTAAATTTTCGTTTTGGTTATTATTGAAAAGACTTTGAAATGAAACCTGACTAAACCTCACGGTCGTAAGACAGTTGAATCATATCTTTCTATTGTTAGTCCGTATATAGACACTTAATTCTGTGACGTCAGCGGCCACTTAAAAGGGCGGGCGGGCGCCGCCTTAGCTGGGTCAAGGGCGCCACCTAACTCTTAGTTATGGTTAGTGATCTTTTCTGGAAGGTAACATGGAGTAACTTAAAAAATTACTGATTCTGGGGGCCGAATTCTTAGACCATGCAATTACAATTCAATTACAATTGTTATTAGAAATGGTATGTCTGCTAAATTTGTGATTGTATCTCCATTGAAGTACAATATGTCTTGGTTTAGAGGTTGTAGGTTGAAAAGCGATCGGTGTAGCAATCATTTTCGATTCTACCAAGTGTGTTAAAAAGTATTCAAAAAATGAAGCATATATTATCGATTTTACGATTGATTCTGAATGGTCGTAATAAATTATAATCCAATTGAAAAAACATTGAAGTTAGTAGAATACCAAAAGTGTCAAAAGTGAAATAATCAACAATAAGTAAGTAATAATTAACAATATAATAATTATATATATATATATAATAAGTGAATAATAACAATTCAAACACAATTTGTTTAGTACAATTGGGGCCCTGATGGTAAGTTATTCTATTTAACGCCTCTTCCAACATTTCCAGGGGGGGGGGGGGATTTTCAACATTTTTTAATGTCATCTAGTGATTAAACGTCGTAAAATTGCCGTTAACCCCAGATTTCCAAATTTCTATATTAACCTAATTGATGACTAAAATTCTTATACCAATGATATCAGTACAAGTGCCTCCTCCAGTGCATCTCCTGAAAAACGTTGATTTGCGGCCTTTTTGATGATACTTAGTTACTCAGTGACATTCTTACAAAATCTATTTTTTTTCCTCATGATGTTTATTCGAAATAATAGCGTTGGACCTTAAAGTGGTATTCGCCACTAAATTCTATATATAGTGGTTATTGGGAGTTAAAGACTAGGCCTACGATGCCTGGCATTTTGCTTATCTGAATTTGGTTGGAATTTGGCTAATTCTCGTAATAAGTTAATATAAAGTTAGGATCATATTCCGATCTAGTGTGGATGTCAAAAATAACACAAATAGTATTCCCTTAACTCAAAATACAACACGGAAATTGTGAACATGCTGAAATATGACCGAAACTTGAACGATAATAAATCGACATAAAAAGTATTATCAATCTTTTTAAAGTTTTCCGAGAATGTTGTCTCTTTCCAATAATATATATCACTATCCTGCTCTATTCTATTGTCGTCGTGAATTGAAAGTGGAGTCAATTGTTATTATGAGGGTATAGAATACAAATTTTCAGTTAATTCACTATTCAATCCCAGTTTGGTACACTTTCAACACAGAAGAAGCGTCACTCGATAAGGTAATTTAAATGAATATATATTAACATTAACGTGTATATTAATATACATTAATACTGACAGTGACATTAATACTGATAGTGACAGTACTCTGTGATGTCAAACATCAGCGGCGCTAATTAACAAATTACACGCGACATACTTCGAAGAACATTTTAAATTTTTCAAGCATTTTGTCGCCTGATATCCAGCTATAATTCTATTATAGAGCCTACTTGTTCAGCCAATAGTATCTACGGGAACCGTAAGCCAGCTGCTATGCAGAACTTTTGTGCTACTAGGGTTGTTAGAGATAGTAGGTACTTCACCAGACGAACTATTTCAAAAGGAGATCTAGGTACTACTGACAGTATTCAATAGGCAATATTCATTTATTCATAGTATTCATTATACATTCTATTATTATATTCCATTCCAGTTCACAACTTGTAAACCAGAAATAGTTTCCTACAGTTATGATATTGATATTGTATTTTGTGACAGTTTGCCTAGCTTGAGGCTATAAGTAAATAGGTGAGCTTTTACTATTCTCTTCCAGCTAACCTTTGCGAAGTGAAGTGCACGGGCGTAGCCAGGTTTTAGTTTCGGGGGGAGGGGGGCAAGAAAATAAAACAACAAAAATGTACACGAAATGACATTAATATTCATGTGAAAAAAAAACACATTCACCACACTGGTCAAAAACGTTTACTCCCAGCGTCCCCCACCTGTCTGGCCCCACTGGGGGACGTTCGGAGAAAAAAGTGCCAACGACCCCCACTCACGACAACGTGCAAAAATTGATTTTGTCAATATTTTGAATATTTCGGGGGGCGGGTTTTCGGGTGGGGTTTGAACCCCCAAAACTGAATACACTTGTGGTGTAGTGTTTGTGGTAGTGCTGTATTGGAATTTTCAACATCAATAAAATACCTGCTTAAAAAAACATTAAATATTTACCTAGCATATTGTAAATTTTATACATTAAAGATACCTTAAATAACATATTTCCCTAATAAGATAATATAAATAACAATTTTGTGGAACATTTTGCAATGAAATAAATATCCGCGTTCACTGGAAATAAAGTATTGTTACAGTTAGATTTGCGAAGAAGCTGTTAGATTTGCGATCGTCCGCCCGCGGTTTCGTTTGCGTAGTACCCACCAGTATTAAAAAATCCTTTATGTCAGCCAGGTCAGGTCGTACTCATTATACCAAATTTAATAACTTTCATTTAAAAAATCCACTTCCGCCATAGTATTCGACTAAAAATCTGGATGAAAAAAAAAATGATGAAAGAACCATAGTGGTGAAAGGGTTAGGATACTTTCTGAATGCAAATGCTTGGTTTGTTCCTGAAAATATCAAAATTGCCATATGTATGCCTACAATATTTGAGGAGTTCCCTCAATTCCTTATGGATTCCATCATCAGAAATAGATTCTGAAAAATTGACCAATCTAGAAGTATATCTATTCAAATAAAAAAAGAATTTTCCAAATCGGTTCATAAACGCCGGAGATCTGAGGTAACAAACATAAAAAAAAATACAACCGAATTGAGAACCTCCTCCTTTTTTTGAAGTCGGTTAAAAAGCCTTTAACAAAATGTACAAAGACGTTGCTTGCGTTATCCTTTCAGTAGTCGATCATTAATCATTGGATCATTGAAATAAAAGAAGAAAATTAAAATTTCCCAGCTTCCTGCTAAATTATTTGTTAAAATAAAGTATGGAAATTATGTTTCCTCACAAAAGGCGTAATTAGCAGCCCAATTTGTGGCGCGCAGGAATCTTTAGTTATTTCAACAAAGGCAGGAAATAAGGCAACGTGTTTTTTTGGCAGAGCGGAAGGAGATTTTTTTATAAGCTTTTTTTTAACATAATATAACACCCAACATTCACATACATAGTGCATCTCACACTAGGATTCCCTGTGTCGTGAGTATCAGGAACTACTAGTACGGTACTAGTTCCTGATACTCACAACATCCAGACCCGGAACAAATATTTGCAGATTATGCAAACATTTGTCCCGCAGCGGGAATCGAACCCGCACCTCTTGCATCTCAGCCGGCTATTGAGCTGCGTTTTCCTATGAAACACTACTGGGGTGCAATTTTTGAAAGTCACTTAGTGACTTAATATCATCAAAAACGCCGCAAATCACCGTTTTTCAGGAGATGTACTAGAGGAGGCACTTGTATTGATATCATAGGTATAAGAATTTAAGTCATTTTATTTTATTTTATTATATTTTTATTTATTTAGGACAACAAACAATTACACTCGCATGGTACTAGGACTAAAATATAGGACTAAAATAACACAGTGATTCTAGGAGAGTAACCAGCCCCGTTGTCCACAAGTTAGGTATGATTAAACTATAGGGCAAAGAAAGAACACATGATTTAAGTTTAGTGTGGACAATAGTAACAATAGTATGAATAGTATTTCAACTGCCAAAGCTGATTGACCCCTTGACAAAGTAGTGTCCCCCTCACGCATTCCGACCACAACTCCGAAAACAACTTCCGAAAGGGAGAGAGGACAGCACCCAGCCAAGGCGCCAGCCAGTCAGTCAGTATATTTAGAAATTGATTGAAATGCTATACAAATCTATGTATAAAAATGTAAGATGACACATGAGTATGTAGGTACTTACTTATAATAATTGTAATAATTGTGGTCAAAGCTTTTGCTGTGAAATCGACACAAGTGTGTCTATTACACTTTTTCTGAATAGGCCAGGTGAGTTAGCGAACAGGCATCAATGAGGTTCCGATATAAAGGAATTTGGAAATCGAGAAATAAACGGCAATTTTACTGACTGTTTAGTCACTCGACGACTTTCAAAAATGGCACCCCTGTTATTTGATATTCCTACAATTTTAATGTCAGGTTTGGTTTTTCTTTTGAGTTTTTAAGGTTTCTTGGTTTCTTGGTTTTCTTTGTTCTTGTTTATATGTAATTTGATAGCCTTTGTCATATTTTGTAAAGATTTGTGGGTCTTTTTATAGAGTTCCGCAAGCCAAAAGGTGCCATACGAGACCCTATTACCAAGCCTACGCCGTCTGTCGGGCTGGATTCTGTATCGGCAGCCGTAAGAAGCTATCAGTTGAAATTTTCTCTGATTGTGTTGTTTATAAAAGTTAAATATGAACGTTTCGTTCGTTAAAAGAAAAACCTAACACACTACCTAGTACCTAGTAGATATCGCTGTTAGCGATAAGGCCATCCATTGTCTTATGCTTAATTTTATTGATTTTTTAGTATTCCGTATGTTGATTAGTAGAAAATTCTCTTCTTTTCTTCTTTCTTGTTCTTTAACAACCTGTTTACGTACACTGCTGGACGAAGCCTCCCCCATTGAATACAATAAGGGATTTGCCATAATCACCGCCCTTAGCAGGCGGATCCGTGATCGCAGTATTGGTGCAACTCCTCGCTCCGAGGCACCACACAGGCGCTTCTCACCTAGTGGTAAGACGAATTATTTATGTAAGCCAAGCCGTATTTGTGTCTGTGGAACAGGAATAATTTTAGTTTATAAGACGATTCAAAATGATCCTTGTGATTTCAATGAATAACATTATTTTGATTTAATTTGATTTGATTTGGTGTTAAGTAAGTGTACTTAGATAGATACTGCTGCCCATCCAATGGGCAATGGTTATATTTATTAAATTAAAAAGAGCCTAAGAAAATAGAAAATGTACCTATTTATCTTACACTACACTCGAGGTTGAATCACCTTATCTAGTAGCCTAGGTAACTATATTTATTGGTTAGTATAGATCGCAAAACCAGCTTTAGTTATCTCCTAGTTCCTAGCGGTGAAATTAATTTATTACCCCATATAAAATGGCGGAAAACACCCATAAAACAAGCATTAAAACAAAGGTTAAAATAAATAACAGCAACACTACTAATTACCCAAAACACTTAAGTTCAACGCGTCGTTTAGATAATGTAGCGATAAGGCTGCCTATTCACGCAGTCCGCACAGTCTGATGGAGTCAGTAGTACAAGTAATTACTTTAGCATGGAACCTTTTCAGTGCTTTCTCAAGTCGTATGCAAAAGCTCTATAATCGTTTCTACTTTATAAGATCGGTATCCATCGCAGAGATGAGCGAAGCGGAGAAGAGAGGAAATACGGGGCGTAGGGGCAGAGTAATGGTCGCTAACAGTAAGCAAGTGTATGTAAGTGAATTATTTGGAGTGAAAACCTCTGTTAATTTTTCGTTTAAAGTAGCTTTACTAAACATAATATTGGCAAAAATGCTGATGCATCCGAGTATCTGCCGAATAATGCCTTCAGAAGTTGTGTTACTGTTTCTTCATGTACTGTAAATCCACGACTTCGAATGAACGTCACGAAATCGTGTCAAAACTGTTGTCTTGGTCTTGATTACAGTAATTTTCATGGTCCATTACACAAAAATCGAGCATGGCTTCTATAAACAATACTTGTGGCTTTAAGTAGGGATATTCACGGGGCGACTTTTTTAAGCGATCCTTACTACATACTACTAACCTACCAACGCACTAATCACAATCAAAGGTTTTTTTGTGGCCAAGCAAAAACCACTGAAATGAGCGAAAAAAACGAAGTCGCAAGTATTGAATACTGCGAGCTGATACGGGAATTGAACCTGTAACCTATCACCAAGGTTTTAGCTGCCTTCGCCACCTCACTTCCATCGATTTTATTTGAAAGAGTATGTAAAAAAAAATGCAAAAAAATGGAGGCTTCTAGTTGTGACTACTCCGGAAGACGCGGAAAGACGGTACAACTTCCTGCGACTTGCCTACAATGCGTCAGTCGTTCGTTTTGTGGTCGCCACTCGAGTGGCAAGTGTCATCATCATTCATCATCATAATCATTCTTTAGAAGTCCACTGCTGGACATTAGGCCCCATAGAATGTCACGACGAACGGTCATTTGAGCCACTCCATCCACCGCCTTCTTGCAACTTTTAAAATGACGTCAGTCCATCGAGAGAGAGACTTTCCTATACTAGATCGTTAGGTTCCTTGTCGTCTCTCGTGTGGTAAGTTTAGCACGGTTATAGTTGGAAAAGTAAAACGCCAAATGAATAGGCAGCTTTACCAATCCTCATCAAAAATACATTTTGAATGGGGAGTGGTCAGAGCATTGTTTACCAGCATAGGTTCATGACTTGTACAGCTACAGGATAACAAGATCATCATCATCACCAACCTGTAAAAGTCCACTGTTGGATAAAGCCTCACCCATTGTATGAAATGGCGGGACTTGCCGTAATCACCACGCTTGGCAGGCGGATTGGTGATCACATAACTATTCATTTAAAAAACCGTGATATTTTGACGACCTCCGTGGCGTGGCGGGCGAGTAGCCGGCTGAGAAGCAAGAGGTGCGGGTTTGATTCTCGCTGCGGTACAAATGTTTGCATGATCAACAAATATTTTTTCCGGGTCTGGGTGTTGTTGGTACCATGGTACTCATAGTTCCCGACACCCACGACACAGGGAATCCTACCAGGGCTATGTATATATGTGACTGTTGGGAGTTATGTTATATGTGATAGCAAGCAGCGTTGGTGTTAAGTACTCACGTGGATGCCGCTGCCCATTGGTAGATGGTGTTATTCCTTAGTACGGCTTCTACTAAATCAATGGGATTCTTAGGCCAGGTACGCCATGACCATAAAAATTATAGTTTGCACAAAATGGTCGTCACACGAAGTTTGTTGAAGCCGAAACTTATGAATGAGCAACTTTGGTGCCGAATCCTAAAGTAATACCAAAGGCGAAGACGAACTGAAACTTCTCGTAATCAGAGAACTAATTACCCTAGCGCCATCTCATATTTCTGGTAAATCAGTGCACGCTCAGCAACATCAGCAGAATTCCCAAAACGACGTAAATATTTTGCACATTTGAGTCATTTGGATTTTAAGGTTTTAAGATTTTCGCTGCTCAAGACCGTTCGTCGTTTCATTCTATGGGGCCTATGTCCAGCAGTGGACTTCTACAGGCTGATGATGATGATGATGAGTCATTTGTGGTATAGACGTTGGTCCCATGGGAACTAGGGAGACGCAAAGTCTAAGACAAAGGCCTGGCGGAGAGGCTCACAGAGACTACGTGTGACCAGAATGCTGGCTTTTATTTCGTCCAGTCAATAAGCATTGTCTTACATAAGCAATGCTGTTGTTTGTTAGTAGTAGAACTTCTTATGAAAGTGTTCGTCCAGGGAAGTACTACCACCGTACCAATTTCTGCCGCCAAGCCGTAGTGCTCGCATTGCTGTGTTTCGGTTTGAAGCGTACGGGTGCCGGTGAAATTACAGGCACGTGAGACTTTTCATCTTTGTCTCAGGGTCGGCAGCGCGCGTGTGATGCCTCTGGTGTTGCAGGCGTCCATAGGCCACGGTAACTACTTTCCTTCAGGTGGGTCGTATGCTTATATGCTTGCCCAGTAATAAAAAAATTTTTTTTTTGTTTGCATGAGCTATATCTGATAATTTCAAATGATTGAAAGATTCAAGCAAAGATCACAAAAATCATGTCTGGATTTTCTGCTTTTCCCGATCTTTATTATTTTTAAATTATGTTTTGAAATATTAACGCTTCCAGGAGGATTTAATAGCTGCTGTGAAGCTCATATTATGTTTATCTTTAAGGCCCGTATTTCATAACTAAACTCAAAGATAATAATCGTGACTCAAAACATATCTTGTGGAATGAAAACCGAAGAGTTCTGATACTTTCTGATGTTGATTTAAATTTCTAAGAAATGGGGAAAACATTTCACTCCAAAATAGAATGTTGACCGGCAAAATATTTTCTTTTCAGGAGTAAGTCAATGTTATCAGGTATCTTGAAAGCAAAAAATCAAGACCAAATATTTAGCTAATACCTACAGTGCGATCACGTTGTCAATTCATTTTTAGGGTTCTGAAGTTCGACAAGGAAACCCTTGGGGTTTTTTTAAAGTGCTATTTCTATATAATGGATAGAACAATCGCTTTATTTAATGGCCGTAAGTAGCCCTTGACTACCTCTCCCCTGCTCATCAAAATTCACGAAAACGGTTTCTCTTTGCTGTCTCTAAATGAAGTCGGTATCGCCATTTTACATACAAATTCAAAGTTAAATTTTCTTTCCGTTCGACGTTATATGCAATTGTGACGTCCAGGATATGCCTAGATCGATTCCTCCTTCAATTAAGTAATCGCCGTGTAATTTTATGTATGATACAAGATATCCTCCAGGTAACAGGATAATGCGCACGTACCTGGAAAACCAACTGCTGACCACCTTCACTGCGCGCTTGCTGTCCAATGGGCGATGACGGGCACCTAAACACCAAATCTACATCTGGCAAAAACTATGCGGATGAAACAGCAACAATTTTGTAGAGTTTTGGTGTTTCTTAATTCAATATGTTGGCTCTCAACATCATCATCATCATCATCAGCCTGATGAGATCCACTGCTGGACATAGACCTTCTACAGAATGCCACCACAAAATATATAAGTACAGAAGGCAAGCTCAGTATAACAAGCGGTAACATGCGCATGCACGTACCCACGACGATCTCGGTAGAACTCGTTCGAACGCCAGTCGCGAGTGGACAGAGTTCTAAGTGGGTACGCGTTTCTATGTGTGCATGCGCCTGTTATAGCTTGTTGTACTAAGCTGGCCTTCTGTACCTATGCCACGCACGACAAATGGTCTTAAGCCGCTTCCATCTACCGACTTTCTCAGACCTTTAAAATGTCTTTGGTCCATCAAGAGGGACCACTACACCGCGTCGTCCGGTTTGTGGTCGCACCTTGAGAACCTTTATTCGCCAACGGTCAACGCCAATAGCCCATTGCCATGGCCTACCCATTGTCACTTCAACTTGCTTATTCCGAAAGCTATATCGGTAATAAGAACAAATTTTTTCTATCCCCTCGTTCAGCTCGTATCAGTATATCTACTATCTATAGTATGTCTACGAGACTATTTCAAAAAAGTTTCTTATAATTTAAGCAGAAAACAGGGTGGTTATTCGCTATGACCTAAGAGATTCCTTGTCAATAATGTGTGACGTCACCCATACGATTCAGCGATGATTCCACGCATAACGAACCCGCGTTATGTTACGTTTGTCTAAATAATGAATCCTATCTTATCCTACTAGTATTATAAACGCGAAAGTTTGTGAGTATGGATGGATGTTTGTTACTCTTTCACGTAAAAACTACTGAATGGATTTGAGTGAAATTTGGAATGGAGATACTTTACGCCCTGGATTAACACATAGGCTACTTTTTATTATCATCATCAATTTTCATCATTATTCACGCGGGTGAAATCGCGGGGCGCTACTAGTACTTAATAAAACCAAATAAAAATAAATTTCAAAGTATGTAAATGTAGTTCAAACTATTAAAACGTCGTTCCAACTCCGACTCTTGGGAAATTAACATAACTTTAATCGATGCTATCAATCGAGGCCGAAACCAAACTTCGCTTTCGGGCTGCAAGAGTTTTCGCTTGAAATTATTCACTTTGAGTGAGGACATACAATTCGTCAATCGGTTCACGGAAAAGCATCTGGAAAGAGCCGTCATGGCTGCGGAAGACTCTAGCCTGACTTTTGTTTCAAAGGCGTCATTCTAGGTTTGGTCGCGTTGGAACAGTAGTCAATTTATCTCCCTAATATTTTAAATGCGAAAGTTTGTGAGTATTGTTTGTTATTCCTTCACGCTGAAACAGGTGGAGCGATTTGGTTAAAATCAGGAATTAAAACAGTTTATACCCTGAAATAACATAAATAAAATAATAACATAAACATAAATAACACCTTATCTCTATATTTCCAACGGATCGAGACTTAAGTGCATCACACACGTAGCAGATGCGGTAATGTTTTATATGCGTATAAAAACTTATCGCATCTGAAGGTATCACACACGTATACGATAATATACGAAAATTATACATTCACGCGGAAACCTTCAAACTGTATTATATTTTAATTTGTTTACACAGATATCATCAGTCCATCTTTTGATATATGTCGGTGCCTACAGATGCTTGACGGTAAAATATAAGTGATCTGCTAGGTGTGTGTTGCTCCTTGAGTTTAGTATAGAGAGCGATATGGACAGATACGCGCTCAAATATTGATATCTTACCGTATCTGCTACGTGTGTAACACACTTTATACGGAAGGAACCGTGGGACACAGCTAGTGTTACAATACGATTGAAATATGGATCATTCCATGTTTCAATTTCAATTTCAATAGACTTTATTAAACAAATCTTAATTCTAGTTTACAAAATCTTATCATTTATATATTTGACGACCTCAGTGGCGTGGCGGGCGAAGGTTCGCCTGCGACGCAGGAGGTTGCGGGTTCGATTCCTGCCTCTGAACAAATAGTTGTACGATCTGAAGATATTTGTTCAGGATGTTCTGGGTATTTTATATGTATAATAAAAAATATCTATCTATGTAATGTATTGTATTAAGTATATCAGTTATCTAGTACCCATAACACAAGCTCTGCTTAGCTTGGGGCTAGATAATGTTGTGTGAAAAGTCCAGCATTTATTTATTTATGATTTATTATCAGACATCGGTAATTTGATTGTTTTGCTTTTCAGCATAGACCTACCCCAGCCTTTTCCAAAGTCATGGATCATTCCATGTAAGTTCTACGAATAAAAAAACTTTTGAATTTAAAATTTAAATTATCATCACCCCTGAGTAGTCCACTGCTGATCAAAATGCCACGACAAGTGGTCCCAAGCAACCCTCATCCACTGACTACTTGTTCCCTTTAATATATCATCGGTAATCGAAAGGGGGTCTTCCTACGCGACGGGCTTGTATGAATTTGAATGACGGTGTGCGACTTATTTTTTTTTCTATAAAAAGTTCTTTGCCGAATGTTTTCGGCTAAACATTTTCCCAACTATTTCCGATGATGTTGAAAGCAGTAAATACATAAACTTTTCACGTAGGCGGTTGCCCAAACTTGAAGTTGGGATGAAATGGTTATCACGATGAGATATTGACGGATTCGTCTGGGATAGAAATCTTAACTTAAGGAATATTTAAGGAAGTTTAGTTTTTCCGAGTAAAACTTAAGAAAAAGAATTAAAGAATTCCCTTGATACAGGGAATCCTAGTGTGATATCAGCTCCCGTATTCCCTAACTGAAAGTCACTCGGTGACTAACGTTTGACCAGTAAAATGACCATCAATTGCTCAATATATTATGAGTGCTTCTTAACTCAACCCAATGAAGGTCAACCCATTTAGGTGTTTATATCGACTCAACCCATTTTTATGAAATTTCTATTCTTAACTCAACCCAATCATAAAACATGTGTCACAGTGAATATGCAGTGGTATTAAAACTATAATAGTCTTCATCATCAACCTATGAACGGTCGCAGGAAGTCGATGGTCTCGAGACAGTTTATGGTGGCATTCTTTGGAGGCCTAATATAATAGCAAGTTGACATCTACCAGTTGATGATGATGATATTATAAATGTGAAAGTTTCTAATAAAAGTTACAAAGTATGATCATCAAATCAAAATAATTAATTGAAATCACAAGGATCATTTTGAATCGTCTTATAAACTAAAACTACTCCTGTTCCAACGCGAACAAGCCTAGAAGAATCAGATAACAAACACGGCTTGGCTTACTTTGATGATCCGTCTTTCATTATCATCATCATCATTATTTAAACGTCCAATACCGAACGCAGACCTTAATAGAACGTCACGACTATATAGATGTAAGGCCAGTTTAGAACCAATTAAACTAATACGTTTAAAACGAAAAAACAGTTTAAAACAGTTTTTTCTATTTAAAACGGTTTAAAGCCCGGGTTAGTTCTAGTTGGTTTGTCCGACCAAGCCTACCTAGGTTACAAAAACAGAGTCTTCAACCGTTTAAAACTATTTATTTGCGGTTTAAAACGGCAACATTTTGATTCGGTTGTTTTACATTTATATAGTCACAACGAACGAGCTTTAAACCGATATACGAACGGACTACCTTCACTACTTTTACAAGTACTTAAGTATTTTATGGAAAGTCCAAAATTATTACGATATAAAACATTATTTTCCGAGTTGCTTTTTCTAAGAAAATCTGTTTGAATAGTTTGAAAGGCACGCACACGACTAACCCGGGTTCTAAGAGTGCGTCCACACTGAAGGCAGGTTAAGCAATCTTTTCGAAAGTTAACGACGATTTAATATTAGAGAAATCATAACATTTTTAGCAGGTAGGTACTATCCAACTTAGCTGCAGCTCAGATGCCCAATTCTCTAATTTAAAAACATTCAATTCGCAGTATGATCTCGTCTCAGTCGCACTGTCTCGTATAGTAACTATTACATATTCTTTGCAAGAAACGCGAAGATTATGTAATAGTTACTATACGTGACAGTGCGACTGAGACGAGATTATACTGCGAATTGAATGTTTTTTGAATTAGAGAATTGGGTCTCTGATTCATACAAGATTATTAGGTATCTGCTAACATAATTTTCTGTTTGTTTTCGCTATAGGGAAAAACGACTAAGTAAAGATTTTAAAACTTGTAAAAAAAATTTGGTCTACTAGGAAATTGTTTTTTTTTATACTTCTTGGTAAGCAAACCTGCATAAACTGTACCTACGTAGTATTTTGTTTATTAAGTCATAACACGAAGAGTTGTCCAGTTTTCCCCGCTTCCTCATCCCTTTCGTTGGATTGACAACTTTTTAAAGATCATAGTGGATGGGGGCGGTTCAAAAACCGTCCTTATTGGCATTCATTGAGAAGGCGTACTATAATGTGGAAGATTTTGTATAGAAAGTCAAATAGTTTTTTAGATAATTAAATCAAAATATTTTTTATTCATTGAAATTTGTTTGAATCGTTTAATATGACAATTTGTATCTAATTTATTTTATTTTTTACAATTTTGAATTACTGACATAATTTATATTAAGTCTTAAGTAGGTACTTAAGTTATGTAATTATAATTTAGCCCTTTTTTGAAGTATTATTGTGACTGTAATACTATTATCTGTTCTATTGACCTGTAAATGTTATATTTACCAATATATTGATTATTTCTGATTATTATTATTATTATTTCAATAGGGGAGGCCCATGTCTAGCAGTGTTCTTCTACAAGGTGATAATGATGATGTCAATCTTGTAGAATATTAAAACCCTGTTTTAAACACACAAAATACACTAAAACACACTAAATTAGGTAGTACGAATCCCGCCACAGTGTGGCAGTAGGCTAACCCATCGGTATGCCGTCCGCGGACGCAGCTACAAAAGTTTACCTCTAGAGAATGGTTAATTTCTTAGCAACTTGCCATTCTCGCCACGAATCCACACTCTCGGAGGGAATAAGAACCGGAGGCAGCGTCCACGTTAATTAATTTATGGAGAAAACATTTATGATGGCTACGTTGACAATTTTAACATAAATTACAAATTATGTAGGTAAACTAATTATTTATTGATAAAACTGTGTACGTAAAGGTTTTGTAAGTTGAAAACATTTTCCCATTTCGGACGTACAATAATTTTATGCTTTATTATAACATATGTATTTATTTATACCGTCTTAGTTACACGTAGGTAAATACACAAAATAGTGTGTGTACCCACTTGTAACTATATGTTACTACTTGTATAGTGAGATCAGAATATTAGATTTACTTAACTAGATAGGTATCTTATAATTTGTACTTATGTTTATTAAGTAATATGTAAATTACTTATTAAACTTATTCAAATAGCTTAGGCGCAGAATTTCCAATTCATCAAAGATCCATTCTTGGATTTAGTACAGGCAAATTAGCAAAAAGTGTGGACCTAAGTCGTGTAGTCGTGGATTCTTATGGAAACGTTAGATGACACGAAAAGAAGCTTATCCTAGGTTTGCACCGTTTCTGGCGCTTACGGAACCCTTTTAAATATTAGGTACAAACTTAAAAAGGCCGTAAATTTTAAAATAGAAAGAAATTACTTGATGCAAGTTAAATTACGTATTTTTATTAAAATCATAATGCACTAAGACAGTCCTTAGTGCATTATGATTTTAATAAAAACCACGTGGATGTAGGGAACACAGTGTTGAACAAATGCATCTTCCGTAAAAAAAAACAAGTATAAAACTTCCGGCGGATGTAGTACTAATTAAATGAATAAGTTTAAGTCAATTTCCAGAACTACAATAATTTTCCCCGAAGTAGAGCGACAATAAAATATGGAAAAGTGCCTTCCGTGAGACGCACCATGGTGCAAACCTGGTAGTGTATTTCGAACATTTTTCTGATAAGTCTTATCAATTTGCACCAACTACCTTAATTTTCCCGGAGCCGTAATAACCACAAAAAGTTTTTTTTGTAAATGTTTTTTTTTGTATGTTCCGTATGTCGGATTTAAAAAATACTTGGTGCAAATGTAGATCATAACGGTTCAAAGTCTATGCCAAATTGCACCGACTACTTCTATTTCCCCCATTAAGTTACGGATATTTTAAGGTTTTCACCCTATTTCACCTTGTTCCGGAGGGTGAAATTACTAGAGCTTATAATTAGAGGTGATTTTTTAGCCATACAAAACAATTAGAAAAGTTTTCATGACTACATTTAATTAGTTCCACACTTTTGCAAAAAATCACCTAATTTGACTGTACTGTTGTCTAATACGTAATATGTCAAAATCTAAATTTATCCAATTAGCAAATGAAAACTTTAGATGTAACAGTAGATACAGCTAAATCAAGACTTTATTTCAGTCACTAGTTAGCTACTAAAATAACAAAATAGGATAGCTGGCTCACAATTTAGTATTTGTTCCCAATCAACTTTTGCTTAGGAGGCCCTAGCACTGTGGCACAAATTATATAGGTACAGAAGGCCGGCAGAAGGATTATATAGGCTCAGAACTCGGCGCGTGGCGAGGCGGTAGATTTTAGTCGACCGTCGACAGAGTTTTACCGAGATCGTCGTGTGTATGCGCCTGTTATCGCTTGTTGTACCACCAACAACAATTGTGTGTGTTGTTGTGTTGTTGTTGTGTTGTATCTACCAGCTGATGAATATGTGGATATTTTTAGTTATTGTTTTTTCGTTTACCTCATAAAAAGTTGTTGGGAAAAGATCACTTGTATCAGTATAAAGACCGCGCCCGTTGTACGTAGTAGTTTTTATTTGAATTTTTAAGGTTCTCAAGTCCACCTCGCCGAACTGTTCGGCTAAATAATACTTAATTTTTATTACGTTTTTGTTTAAAAATTTAGAAAAATTAGTATACCTTGATAATTCTTATATATTGACGACCTCTGAGATGCGACGGGCGAATAGCCGGCTGAGACACAAGAGTTGCGGGATCGATTCCCGCTGCGAGATAAAATAAAACAACATGGCTACGTTTAATTGCTACCTTCTTTATAAGCCTGCTTACGTTCACGTCTGGACGAAGCCTTCCCCATTGAATATGGGGATTTGCCATAATCACCATTCTTAGCAGGCGTATTCATGATCGTAGTATGTGTTAGATAAGATAAGATAAAGATAAATTTATTTTTAGCAAACACAATTACAAATCACATCAGTAAACACAGTTATAAAATATGACATTCAATGAAAAGGAACTAAAGCTACACTTTATATATAACTAATGTTTATTAATGCTACTGACATTCCATTGGGACCCAAACTAGGCGAAGCCTGTATCTTGGTGTTATTTACTCAAGTAGATGCTGCTGCCCATCCCCTGATGTAATCCCTTAGTCAGGTTTTACGACATTCACGAAAGGAAAAAAGTGGTCTTTTCTTAGGCCGGAAAAACAACGGCAATTTTTTTTATGCTACTTTGACAAACAAACTTATGAAAAGTAGTTACCGTGGCCTATGGACGCCTGCAACACCAGAGGCATTACACGCGCGCTGACGACCCTGAGACATAAAGATGAAAAGCCTCATGTGCCTATAATTTCACCGGCACCCGTACTTTTTAAACCGAAACACAGAAATACGAGCACTACTGCTTGGCGGCAGAAATAATACTTCCCCGGACGAACTCTTTCACAGGGAGTTCTACTATAAGTAACAACTAATTGCTACCTATGTGCCTATAGGTAACATTTCGCACACGACACTACCTTCGACTCAACATGGCTTGGATGCGAACTTGCTGAAAGCAAGTGTGGACGGAGCAACGCTTCAAAAAGCCAGCCATATAGACTAACGTATACCAACCTACTGTGATATATTCTTTGGCCAAACTTCCGGAGTTCAAAGGGGTGAGAACGCGCGTGTGGCATGCTAATCAGCTAATCCCAAAGACATACGTGCTTGGAGTCTGTTCTATTTATGTTTGGCAGAAACTTGGGACTTTGGAGAACAAACCAATCATGAATCAAGTAGACCTTGAAAGAAGTCTTTTGAGACTTTTCCATCATGCACGAACCGCGCCTAATTCATGGAATTGATGTTCATGTTTATAAATGCTTTTGGTTTTCTATAAACGGGAAGGTGGTGACCGTTCATCGAAGCATTCCAAGGCTTATGCCCAGCAGTGGACGATCCAAACATGTGATGAGGCGATGTAAAAATATCCTGGAGTGTATAAGTAGAATAGTCGTGTTTTTTTTTATTTTAATCAGGGATTATAGTATAGTATGTGCCCTGGTGTGTCCGGCCTAAGAATATACTCCTACTCCTCCAGTGGATGTTGTAAAAGACGACTAAAGGATTACTCCAGGGGATGGGAAGCAGCATCCACCTGAGTACTCAACACCAAACCACAGAATAAATATTAGTACAAGTACAGAAGACTAACTTCGCGTTTTTTTTTTTATTTAAATAGCGACTCTTGCTAGGACGCAACAAAGTGCAATTCAGCTCGCACAAGCGCTTTTTACCTAACGCAATATTCACCTAAACATTGCGGCTCTCTCCTAACGCGTAACTCTTTCGCTGTCTGGCGCGGAGTGATGCAACTCGTAAGGGTTGTCGACTTGTATCTACGAATTACTTAAGTACTTACCGTTTGTTATTATCAATATTGTTATTATGGAGAAATAAAGTAGGTAAGTATTTAGGTCCTTATATAAGTAATTTAGAACGATTCCGAAGTCCAATCAAATTATGCACGTAAGTAGGTAGAAAATTCAAGTAATTATTTAGGTATCTCCAACCTAGATCATTGCAATCTATGCCAAATGTACATGAAATCACACCTATAAAAGGTTATATCACCTTCGATATGCACCTACAGACAATAACTAATGTACCTACATCAATCAAATAACTTGCATTTCATTGTCCTTTGGCAATTTAAAAAATAAAATGATATGTCTCTGTTTGTCTTTTGACTACTGCATCCATTTACAGCACAATATGCACGCGAAGTCATATTTGTACAGGAAACTTATTGTGCGAGCGCTCAGGCGCGTGCGCCCCTGTGCCCCGGGGAAACACTTTGGATGTAGGTAAATAACGCGCGACCTTGAACGAGTGGCGGTGGCCTGACCAAACTGCGATCACGAATCCGCCTCCAAGCTTGGTGATTATGGCAAATCCCCCGATTTTACGCTATAGGTTGTACGTTAGGCATGCTATGGGGGAGGTCTCATCCAGCTGTGGATGTCTACCGGCTGATGAAAAAGAAGACTATTTAATTTTATTAGTCTAGTTTATAAAAGTATATTATGTATTCCAATTATATAAAGTTATAATTTATACATCTATCATTATTATTATTACTTTTACCCTATGTAACGCCAGCCGTCCGTTACTGCTTCACTCGTTACTGTCCATCCAAAGGTTGCCTGGAAGACATCTCTTTCAGCGATAAGGCTTCCCATTGTACTTGTAGTTTTAATCAATCCTGTTATGTTTTCTTGGTGAACAATAAAGTGTTAATCTATCTATCTTTAATCGCTGAAGGTGATGTGTTTCATGTTTTTCTTCACCGAATGATGATTCGAACCGTTGGGATCAAAAGATCAGCTCGTTATTATGGTGAAAGAAAACATCGTGAAGAAGCGGCATGTTCTAGAGCTAAACATTCAGATAAATTTTAATGTGCATGAAAATACCTTTCTTGCAATGTGCACTAAATCCTTCTTGATTTTGCCAACTTAACTGCAAGAAGCTAACCTAGAAAATTTCCTGGTCAACAGTACCTACGATAGAATACCTATAGCGAAGTAGGAAGTTCAATGAAACCCAGTTCCATGTATTAAATTGTATTACATAAAGTAAATAAATATAACATATTCTAAATCTAATTAGCCTTTAATGAGCACTTAGGTACTCTTTGGTCCCGACAACACAATTTTTAGTTTGGTTCAAAAGTCCTTCACATACAGACAATTAACACACTTACTATACATAAAAACTAAAATAAATTTACATATAAACTTAAACATGATCAAACAGTTCAAATTCTGACCTTAGAGTAGGTATTAAGAAGCCGCCATTATACGCACTTATTGCAAAACTTTCCAACCCCTAAATAATATCCGATCTCAATGATTTTCAGTACGCTATGGACATAAAAAAATCATTGAGATTGAAAATCATTGAGATCGGGGAAAAACTTGGCTTATAGGATTTTCCTTTTACATATTCGTAATAGATTTATAGTTACAGGCACCTCATATAACGATATTTTGTAGTTTAAACTTTGTGGTAATAAGAACCTTAACAAAGTAAAAGCTACTTGGTGGTAAAAAAACGTTTACTCCCAAAACACAAATTGTATCAAAAAGTTAACATAATTACCTCACGAGCTGCAAATGTTATAGATAAAATACTAGATATATATAACTTAAGATATTAAATATGATTATATAAAAATACTTATATATGGTCATAACATTGATTCCATAAATATCTATTTCACAAAGATCACGGCGGTATACTATCGTCGACTACAAAGGTTACAGCACACCGGCTGCGTATGCGTAGACGTCGTCGCTCACGTAGTCGTACCATGACGTTGTAATGTATGGAACTGTAGTACAGTCAAATTAGGTGATTTTTTGCAAAAGTGTGGAACTAATTAGATGTAGTCATGAAAACTTTTCTAATTGTTTTGTATGGCTTAAAAATCACCTCTAATAATAAGCATCAGTAATTTCACTCTCCGGAACAGGGTGAAAACCTTATAATATCCGTAACTTAATGGGAGAAATAGAAGTAGTCGGTGCAATTTGGCATAGACTTTGAACCGTTATGATCTACATTTGCACCAAGTATTTTTTAATCCGACATACAGAACATACAAAAAAAAATCATTTACAAAAAAAACTTTTTTTGGGTATTGCGGCTCCGGGAAAATTAAGGTAGTCGGTGCAAATTGATAGAATTATCAGAAAAATGGTCGAAATACATTGTACACCGCTTGCGTGACGTGTACATACAAAGTGACGCGCGTGTCTGTCTACGTTACATGCTGCATACGCATCCGGTGTGTTGTACGCGGCTGTCAGCGTAATGGTTAGATAGCACCTTGCTAGAAACCTATACCCTAAATAAATTATGCTTATCATTTTAAATATTTTATACCGAATATTTATTTGCAGTTATGGTATTTGTTATTATATATCGTGACCAGTCTGCTCGTACTCCGAACGGAATCGGCATGGTCTAGTTAATATTCTTTAAAGTTCACATAGGTTATACCATAAATATACCTACCTATACCTAATTAGTATAACTGGTATTTGATGCCGTTTTAATTAAATAAATAAATAGGTTCAGCTATACATAGATAGATAGATTATAACTTTATTGTACACCTTAAACACTAAAAAATAAAGATACAAAGTTTTAAATCAAAGGTACAATGGGAGGTCTTATCGCTTAAGAGCGATCTCTTCCAGACAACAGAGATGGACAAAGTCAAAGTCAAAAAAACAACAGGTGTAACAGGTAGGTGTACAATAAAGATCTATCTATTTCTAATTATTGTTTATTCATTGGTTTTTTACAGAGACTTGCCACCCGATTTCAAAAACCTTACTTGGCTATTTTTTCCCTTTCGCACCTAGTACACATGTCATGTCAAATAGAAAAACAATAAACAAACACGGTTCTAGAAAGCAGTAGTTAACATAACACCCAACAGTCACATACATATTCCTGATCTCACACTAATGTTCCCTGTGTCGTGGGTATCAGGAACTACAAGTACCATGGTACTACTCAAGTTGTAATCAATCATCTTTCTGTTTAGTGGTTTCTTCCAGGTTTCCATGTTCATTCATTCAAATACTGATACCCACAAAATCTTGACCCAAAAACAAGTTTTCAATCATTTATAAAATCACGCCTCGGAGAGACTCTCCACTTCTATCACATGCCGATGCTTCTTCTTCTTATGGATACCATCAAACTCATTATGAATCTCCTCCAAAGTCCTTCCCTTAGTCTCTGGCACGAAAAAATACACAAACATCGCCCCTATAATGCATAGTATGGCGAAATGCCATAATGCCCAACCTGGTCGGACAATTACAACCAAGTTCTGATATAACTTGGTGACTCCAAACGCTAAGAACCAATGGAAGCCAGCAGTGATCGCCGTGGCTCGTCTAGTGACGTTTGGTGGAAAGATCTCTCTCAGCATCAGCCAGGGAATAGGCCCAACACCAGCAGCATAGAAGGTAATGAAAGTGCAGAAAGTGAAGAGTGGAATCCATGCGTTGCTAGGAAATACATATGTCTCTTTCAAATGGTAGTAGATGCCTAAGCAACCTAAACTTAAAGCCATCATTGAGAATGATACTAGTAGTAGCACTCTTCGTCGAGCAACCTTCAACAGCATTGTAGAAAAGTATGTAGATGATACTAAACAAAATCCAAGAATAATAGTAGCGCCTGGGTTCAGCTTCACCGAGAAAGTTTCAAAGATCTTCTTAGCGTAGAAAAGGATAGGGTATATTCCACTCATCTGTTGGAAGATCATTAGTCCAAAAGAGACGACTAGAGCTTTGATGGTGCCCCTGGTTTTGAACAACTCTTTGAATGTTACCCTGTTTTTAGCAGCATTTCTGATGTATTCTTTTAGAGACTTGATTTCCGAGTCAATATCGTTGTCAATTCCTCTGAAATAGCGTAGAGCTGTTTTGGCTTCATGGCACTTCCCCTGAGATATGAGGTAGGCAGGGGATTCAGGAAGGAAGATGAAGGCTATGAAGTATGCTATGGGTATACTGGCGCAAAGCACGGCGAACCACGTTGGACTTTCAACCATACCTGAAAAAAAAACATTTAATGAAGTGGAGACCATAGACTCCTTTGTAACAGAAATTTAAATCTAGAGAAAACTAATTGTTTGGTGACAAGGTTGTTAGACGAAAAGCAGAGAAATTATTTTTGTAATTTTACTGGCATTATTTAGAAATAACTGCTTCTCGTTACAGCATACCATAGGTATCACTATAGCTTTACCTTCGACCTATGGTGATATAGTGAATTTGTCGCATTTATCGGAAAATCGATAAAGTGAGTTCTTTGCTACCAATCTCAACATAGTCCCAGTTTGTTAAATTCGAGTCCCCAACTTTGTAGGAGAAGACTTGTCATGAAACCGTTCATTCTACCATCTCTTTCATCACCTTAATTACAAATACCGGAAGACTTACCAATGATATACCCAAACAGCACACCACAGCTCAGATGCACATGGTAAAAGTTGGCCAGGGTCGGCAGGATCTGCTTCTCAGCTATATCTTCAACGTAAGGAGGTATGCTGACGCTGAAGGCTCCCACGGCAACCCCACCGACAAAGCGACCTACGTAGAGGCCGTAGACATTAGGGCTGGAAGAGAATGAGATAAGATTTATATCCTTCTGTACACCGTGTAGTACTAGTAGAGCTACTTGTTCGTCCAGGGTGCGGCCATACCTTTTTCTGACGGCAGGCAGTAATGTTTCTATTGCTGGGTTGGTTTAAGGTGGAACGTTAGCAAAGTGGCGCCAAATTCAAATTTAATTGTGTTTTTTGCTCATTAAAGCTCATCATTCTTGACATAGCGAACACTGATTTTGCGGGAATCAGGAGACACACATGTTTTAATTGATAGTATCCTACTTCCTACTAATATTATAAACGCGAAAGTTTGTGAGTATGGATGTTTGTTACTCTTTCACGTAAAAACTACTGAATGGATTTGAGTGAAATTTGGAATGGAGATACTTTACGCCCTGGATTAACACATAGGCTACTTTTCATCATCATCATCATCATAAATTTTCATCATTATTCACGCGGGTGAAACCGCGGGGCGCAACTAGTAATATTATAAACGCGAAAGTTTGTGAGTATGGATGGATGTTTGTTACTCTTTCACGTAAAAACTACTGAATGGATTTGAGTGAAATTTGGAATGGAGATACTTTACGCCCTGGATTAACACATAGGCTACTTTTCATCATCATCATCATCATCAATTTTCATCATTATTCACGCGGGTGAAACCGCGGGGCGCAACTAGTCTCTTATATATCATTGGTTTAGGTATGAATGTCAATGAATAATTTTATAGTGTTGTTTTAGTTCATTGATATTCGCAGCTAAACTAATGATATTTATGAGATACTATCAGTTAAAACATGTGTGTTAGGTCTCTTGATTCCCGCAAAATAAATGTTCGCTACCTCAAGAAGTTTTGATGAGCTATAATGAACAAAAAACACAACAGAATTTGAATTTCATGCCACTTTGCAACCGTTCCACTAATGATAAACCGGGCTGGTGACATTATAACATGAGACATTATATTTTTCATCAATAACATAAATGCAATAACACGTAAGGCAAGTGCTAGGTGAACGAAATTACCAGGTATTGTAGTTGTTATGGACCGCTATTGGTACCGATTAAGTAATAGCTAAATTTAAAGTGCACTGATATTATTTGACGACCTGTGGCGCGGCGGGCGAAGGTTCGCCTGCGACGCAGGACGTTGCGGATTCGATTCCCGCCTCAGAATAAATATTTGTACGATCTGCAGATATTTGTTCAGGGTGTTCTGGGTATTTTCTATGTAGGTATAATAAAAAAATATCTATCTATGTAATGTATTGTATCAAGTATATCAGTTATCTAGTACCCATAACACAAGCTCTGCTTAGGTTGGGGCTAGATAATGTTGTGTGAAATGTCCAGCATTTATTTATTTATTATTATTTATTTATTGCACGCTCTTTCTAATAGACTGAAATAAATGAGACCGCGATCATTTTGTCATTTTACCACGGTTTCTAGTTAGAGAATGATGCACAGAATCTCTACCATTACAACTTATCATCAAGTAGATAGTTCTATGAATACTTTGAAAAAATAACGAGGCTAATACATTTAAGTAAATAAAGATGCAGACGCGGCCTTATTATTATAACCTAACTCGCACTTACACGTAGTGTTGTGCCGTGTTCATGCCGATTATGTCAATTACAGTAATATATATTGACAGGTGCACAACCCCAGCGCGTAATTGATTAATGGCCTCTTCTATCGTGGGCGTTGACGATTGATCAAAACGTACCTAGAAGCAACTAGGATCCAAGACACAACTAGCGGCAGAGCCAGGTACAGAAGTGTCTTTTTTCTTCCGAAGTATTCCGATATGAGTCCGGCTGGTACGGAGCCAAAGAGTGCGCCAAGGCAGAGCAGAGACGCTGCCCAAGAAGCTTGAGAGTCTGTCAGATGCTGAAAACGATATTTAAAAGAGTTAAAATAAATTAAGTTATCTCTGTTATGCTAAATATAAAATTGTAAGCCACATTTTTAACAACATATTTCGCTGAAATCATTGTTAGATAACAAGTTTATGGCAACGAAATCCAAAAATTCGTAGCGAGCGCGTAGCAATGAGCACGTAGCGCGTGAGCGTACGTTTATACTGCCTTGCTTTATTTGTATTATAGCTGCCTTTTTAAACAATTATTGTTTGCTAAATGGCTCTAACTTAAGACCAGCGCAGGTTGTTTGCGACCTGCATTATGCTGAGTTGGGGCCTTTTTGCAACAATATTTTTTAAATACTGTATGCTATTAATTGTATGTGTTTTTTTTTATTTTCTGAATGTTGTTGCAAATAACATCTTAATAGTCAAAAGCTTATTTTTTAGAAAAGTTATTAGATATTAAGTACTGTTTGTTTTCCTAAGAAAATAAATTAAAATAATTAAATAAATCTAATCTATTCTATTGTTGCATGTTGACGTAACATGACAAAACAATTAATTTTTCTCAACCCTGTTTTGTGGATGCACATAAAGTCTGCGCTGCAAGTATGGATTTCCAAATCGATAAAATTCGACAAAACAATTGCATTGACGAGCTACTGCGACATTGGCTACTGCTTGGCGGCGGAAATAGGTATAGCGGTAGTACCCCGGACGAACTCTTTCACAAAAAAGCTCTACACTAGCAAAGTACTTTGGTAGATGCTGCTGTCCAACCTCAAATGTTGGTTTTTATAACATCCACGGAAGGAGATTATATTATTATGGCCCCTACACACTACGCCGGTGGCACAGCCGGCGGTTTTTTGCCGTGCGGGTATGCCGATATACGCCGCGGGTACATAGAATATCCGCCGTACATGCCGCTGGGCTTGTCGGTGGCATGCCAACCGGCTTAGCCGCCGGCATAGTTTGTAGGAGCCTTTAGACACACTAAGGCACAGATGTAAAATTAGATCTTGATCAATTTATCCACACACTAAAAACCACCTTAAAATTTACCTTCTATTGTTACGTGATCTATAGATAACATAACACACTCACCACAAGCTGCTGGCGTGTGACGAATGCCGACGTCGCGTTCCCCGCCACAGTTATCCCGCCGCGACTCGACGTCTAAACAAACATTAATTTAAACCGTTAATGAATGCTGAACTGAAACACATGAGTATAAGGCACAGAATCTACGAATACAAGAAATTAAAACTGCTGCGCTTACGATAAACGCACTAACTAGGTTTTGACAGTGTGTTTTTAATAAATAAATCTGCAATCGAAGGCTTAGTTAATGCGTTTATGAAAACAGTAAAACTGGGTTAATGAAGAAATCATGAAATGTCAGTTTTAGAAAGTTGTAGATCTCCTTTTTCTGTTATCAGATAATTTAATAACTCAATTTAGCCAAAAATCTTAGTTGATGCGTTTATCGTAAGCGTGACAGAAAACTACTTAGGTATTTCATAACACTCTTACGAGCTTTAACTTTTTCGTTTTATTTCGTTCATGTTTATGGATATATTGATATTGATCATTCATAATCTTTGAACGCATTTATTTGATCTTAAGTTAATCAATTAATTAATTTAATTAATTTCATGGAGTTTGATTAAATAATAGCCAAAATAGAAGCAAACTTTGTTCACGTACAAAAGGGAGTAAGCGCCCTACCGTCAACCTTATCTTAAGATTAAATAACTATCCTTCTATGCTTTTAAAAGATAGCGCTGAGATAGTGAGCGTGTAGGCATAATTAAGTACCTTTTTAGTCAGATAGCCGAGCTTTGCTAGATTAAGTTGTGTGGGCTTCGTTACTAACTTTAGTCGTTACTAATATGTATAGTTAGTCTTATCAGCGGAGTGGGGCACTGGTGTCCTGAAGCACAGGTTTTACCTATTTCAGGCACCAGTCTCATAAAACATAATAACTTAAATGCCTACCACAAGTATAAATCTCCCTAATACTACTTTACTATTTGCTTAGTTCTATTGTTAAACTAGTTTGTAACCTGTGTTGAGAGAAAATAAATCATTATTAGGTACTATTATTTTACATTATTTATTTTCCAACACAAGCTTAGGCCCTTTTTACAAGTAGGATAAAAAAATTATTATTGTCAAAAAAAACTTTTTGACATTATTAAAAAAAAAACTATTAACTTTTTTTTTGTTGTTTTTGTGTTTGATGTAAGACAGATGCTTAAACTAATATAAAAATGGATAAAAGTTAGTAATATTGCAGGGAGAATATTATGATAAGATACTTAATTGAATGATTGTTAGGCTATAGTATTTTTTAAACTCTCGCGATTAGAAAACATATTTATTACGCTGTCACGGGTATTTTTCGCGTGTTACGCTATAGGCGCTGTTAGGCTATAGTATGATGAGATGCGGCACCTTCCAATTCTAAATTATTAAAAACGATTTAGGCAGGTGGTGATATGCCGTTCACTAAACGGGCCCCTTAAAGGTGCCGCCAATGGAGGCAGCGTAAGGGGCAACGTTGGCGTGGACGGCTAAAGGGCGTTGAGAGGTGTGCTGCAGTTTCACTAAGCGCTACTCCCGGCTTTATGCCTTTAACTTCCACCCTTGGAGCATAGGTTTCGCTCTTGCGCCTCCACTCTTGGCCAGCCGGCTAAGGCAAGCCGAGGGTCAGGAGTCTCTGTTGGCCCCAGGGAGTAATGGGGCTCCGCGATGTTGCAACTCACCGAACGCTCGCCACAAGCGTGTCCTGCGGTATTATTATTATAATAGTTATACCGGTATTCAGATGATATGTGCTGCCTTTCTCTTTATTTGCCTTTGAGAAAGAATTCGTCACTCAAGAACTCTTTTACCACAGTGTTTGTCGGTTCGTCTGCCTATATGGTTGGTCCACTGACATAGCTCGCTAATCCTCTAGTTCTTTGTGTTAGATAACCTCGCTTCCAATCTTATCTCTAAAAGAAACTCCGGTTATAGCCCTTCTCCAGGGTAGAGTTAGCACAGGGGCACAATGCACAATACATCCCACAGCGGGACGTCAGTGCAGCGTGGCTACTCTTGACGCTCTATTCCAATCCTAATTCAAGATTTAGTGTAATTTGGTACTCTTGAATTCAATACTAGCGCACAATTTGGAATGGAGATTGGTGGAATTTTATCGAACTAAGTGGAATCGATTTTCTGTCTCTGTTGTTCTTCACGAGTCAACACGCGAAGTCAATCGCGTGCTCTATCTCAATTTCAAACTCAATTTGGTTCAAGAGTGCCAAACAAGCGTTATTAGGATTGAAACTGGATTGCGATTAGATCTGTTTTCAAGAGTAGCCCCGCAGATCTTAACACCCCCACTTAGAATTAGAATTAGCCCTTTTCCAATAGCTAACCTTTCTATATTTAAGAATATAACACCCCTCATATTTTAAAGTTATGATAATTTAGTAAAGAATACCCTGAAAGTAGATATAAAAGTGGAAATTAACATGTGTCACATAAACCTCTCCGTATCGCGGCACCGAGTGTCATAAATTGTGAAGTTAGACCGACTCGGTACTAAAGTTATTAGTTAGAGAGGACAGCTAGCTCACTTACACATTCAAATATTTCAACATTCTAGTTTAAGCTCTAACCGAGCTCTTAAAAGGAGGTCACCGGTAGGTAACAACTCTTAAGAGGAGGTCACCGGTAGGTAACAACTCTTAAGAGGAGGTCATCGGTAAGTAACAACTCTTAAGAGGAGGTCACCGGTAGGTAACAGCTCTTAAGAGGAGGTCACCGGTAGGTAACAAAAGAGTGCTTACACCCTTTTGCACGCGAACGAAATTTGCTTCTAATTAGGCTATTATTTCTTTAAAGTCCATGAAACTTTGTACACTTGATCAGTACACTAATTTATCTAGACCCGTGGTGCGTTAGTTTCTTATAGTTAAATGGTTACCATTTCATAAATAAAAAAAAACTATTTTTAACCGACTTCACAAAAAGGAGGAGGTTCTCAATTCGGTTGTATTTTTTTTTGTATGTTTGTTACCTCATTTCTCCAGCGTTTATGAACCGATTTGGAAAATTCTTTTTTTTATTTGAATAGATTTACTTCCAGATTGGTCCCATTTTTTCAGAATCCAGTTCTGATGATGGAGTCCATGAGGAATTGAGGGAACTCCTTAAATATTCTATATGGCATACATATGGCGATTTTGATATTTTCAGCAACAAACCAAGCATTTGCATTCAAAAATTATCATAATCCTTTCGCCACTATGGTTCTTTCATAAATTTTTTTTTCATCCAAATATTTAGTCGAATACAATAGCGGAAGTCGGTTTTATAAATGAAAAGTTATTTAATAAACTGACGCACCAAGTGTCTTGATATTAGTGTACTGATCATATTATGTAAAAATTTCATGAAATTTAATGAAATAATAGCCAAAATAGAAGCAAACTTCGTTCGCGTACAAAAGGGCGTAGACGCCTTATGGGTAACCTTCTCTTAAGTAACTAGTACGCTAACGCTAGCGTATATCCGTTTGTCTTCGTAGCTCTCGTTGATGTTTAGACTGAACCAGTTAAACAAACTTAGCTGTGCTGGAATTCAAGTGAAATTTCAAACCGACTTGAGTAAACCAAAACTTTGGACCGCGATAAAAACCTTTATAATTTAATAGATACTTAGTATTAAAGGGATAGATTTCGTTTGAGGTTCGTTAAAATTTCCAGCGGTTTGATACCACTTGTTTTTGAACACTTTGTAAAGTATGTTTTAGTGGGCAGATCAGGTTGTTTTGTTTACTAAATCAGACAGAGCTTTCAAATTAAATTGTTTACTTACTAATTATTCGTCTAGGTATCTTGAAAACTGAACAGTATATTATTATTGATTGTATTTTTTTTAAATATAAGGTTTTTTACGCCTATAGAGACATGCAAACCGAAACATACCATATATGAGCTCAGTATAATGTGACCTCCGTGGTGAGTAACTGGCTGAGACATGAGTGGTGCGGGTTCGATTCCCTCTTCGTGAAATATTCCTTCCTGGTCTGGGTATTGTGGTACCATGGTACTCGTAGTTTCAGATACCTACGTTACGGGGAATAGTGTCCTAGTGTGGGATCAGGATTATATTATTTATAGAGAAGCCTATACGCCAACGCGAAGCTGTTACAATGTAATCACATTTCCTGCATTCAGTATAAAATCAAATAACCCTAACTCAATAAACCGAGTAAATGAAGAATAACAGGTGCATGGGCCGAATAATAGCAGCTACCTGCACTGCGCATTTTGCTGGATATAACAACAATACTTACAAACAAAACTGTACTTTACTACTATAGAGGTAAGGGTGTTTTTGTGAGTAGGACGTGTAAAGTCTCATAAGTCAGGGTTTCACCGCATGCAACTGGCTGTCACGCGGTAGAACTTCCAAAAACTTCGGCATAATTTGTGCCAGTGACGTTTCTTTTATAGATAGGTCGCATGTACTAAAAACGTTACCTACTACGTACATCCAATATCGCACTTTGGTTTCTACTACTTTCAACTCGACTGTAGTTGTGGTACGAGGAGTTGTGCGTAGCGTGTGCGTAGGACAATAAGTTGTGCGTAGTTGTGTCGTTAGAAACCAATTCTTCCCCACTACTTAGCTAGATTTCTCAACAAATTGAGCAGTTAAGCAGTAGGACATAGTTTGTATTACCTACCGAACATTTTATGCTGTATTAGCTCAACTATTTTTTGCTCAACTTAGTTGATCAGCAAGTCATTCTGTTATAAAATCGAACATACTACAACATAATACTACAGCCTACTGCTCAACTGCTCTTGAGGCACTGGTCCGACACAATTTGATATTGTGGAACATATAAATTCGGTGGCACAACTAAAGTTGTGCTTACTAGTTGGTCCACAAGAAAAATGTGACTGTAAACATTAAAGAAAAGACAGCCCGATGTCTTTTCTTACAGCCATGTAAGAAGCCATGTTTGAACTATCATAGGGTTCCGTTCCTCAAGTGTACCAACGGAACCATTATAGGATCACTCAGGTGTCTGTCTGTCTGTCTGTCTGTCTACATGTCTGTCACAGGCTAAATTCTCGGAATCTACTGGACCAAAGAGACTCCTACTTGACCGGTTTTTTATCCAAGTAACTGCCTAAATTTAAATAAGATAAGATAATTTTATTGGCTCTTTTAAAAATATGGTTCAAATTAGACTTAATTAAATAGTACTTAGTTGTAATAACATGATATCATGTACCTAAAAGAGCGCTGTTCCCTGCACTAGGTCTCAAAGAGCCTGTGTTGCAGGGTAACTTGGTGCTATCTTAGGTAGGTATACAATAATACTAGCATGACGAAGGCATCAATACACTTGGACAGTTACCTTTGACAAGTAAAGCCACAGCACATCGGCTGCTTACGAGTAATGTCGTCGTGCACGTCGTCGTATCATGACGTTGTTATGTATGGAACTGAGAGCTGATTCTAAGTTTTTAGCACACAATTGACACGAACGTATGGTGTAGTCACTACAACAATCCGTGTTACACTTTACACTACACCATACGTTCGTGTCTATTGCTTGTCAAAACATAGAATCAGCTCTTTGTATGAGCAACAACACAAGATCGCTTGTGTGACGTGCACGCAAGCGTTTAAACGAATAAAAAAAATAGAATAGAATAGATTTATTTGCAACAACATTAGATACAATTTAGCGTGCAGTATTTAAAACACAAAAAAACAAAATGTTGTTGCAAAAAGGCCCCAACTCAGCATATGCAGGTTGTAAACAACCTACGCTGGTCTTCCGTTGGAGCAAAGTGACGCGCGTGTCTACGTTACGTGCTGCATAAGCAACCGGTGTGCTATGGCCTTTAATGCTCGCGTAAATCCGGCTCCGGTTCTGAAATACGGTTTTATCTCGGTATCTCTTTGTTGATAGTTTCGTTCAAGGATGCCAAATGTATAACGTAGACTCTAGAGGTCACAGAAATCCGGTTAGAGTAATTATCTCATGTAAGTAATAAAATAGTGTAGGTAGAACAATATACTAATAATTGATTGATTGTTTAGTTTTAACTAGTTGTAACCGAACAGAATTTTTAAAAAAGTCTGATTTTACAAATAAATATCGCACAATTGACCACCCTAAAAAAACTTTGGCATTCATATGCCCTTAATTTTGAACGGCAAAAACACAATTTTTTTTTACGAATTAAATAGCTAGACTTGTGTTTTAAAGATCTAACCGCAAATTTTTGATCTAAGATTTGTATATTTCGATTAATTTAAAAAACCCTCAAAATTAATACAGTTTCATCGTCAAATATGACATGCGATTTTCAACTTTAAGCAAAACGCGTTTGGGTAACGTCTTTGGATTTTTGGACGTTTAGATTTAAGGATCATACCGCATCCGATCATACCTTAAGCGTTTCCATAATCGAGGTGCCCGTCTAATGTTAAAAGTCATTGCTTCGTGCAAAATTACTTCACTTCGAGGGTAGTTTGAATTGATTTTGTTTTCATAAACACGGTATTAACGCCCAAGTTCACCAACTGGTGACTGACGCTTTTTCTGACTGGTATAACACAGGGTAACCATGAAAACCCCAGTGGCATCACGATAACAACGAACCAAAGGTCTTTGATACCATTTTTCATACATCATCGGCGGTTGCTGCGTAACCATCAATCATGATAAATTATAATATAATGTTGAATATGCATATAATATGAATGCGCATAACATAACATACCATAACAAGCGTGAAGAAGTAACAAATATATCCACAAACTTTCACATTTTAGTGTAATATACCTACTACGATAAATGCGTATTTATCGGTCCATCGGTTGCTTTGGTGTCCGGCCTAAGAATAGACCCCTCCGTCTCGTCCCGTGGATTTTGTAAAAGTCAACTAACAGATAACACCAGGGGATGGGCAGCAGCATCAACCTGAGTACTCAACACCAATAATACGATCACCAATCTGCCTGCCAAGCGTGGTGATTATGGCAAATCCCCCCATTGTATTCAAATCAAATCAAAAGAATTCATTGAAATCACAAGGATCATTTTGAATCGTCTTAAAACTAAAATTACTTCTGTTCCAACGCGACCAAGCCTAGAAGAATTCTATGGGGGAGGCCTCGAGCAACAGTAGTGGACGTTTAACGACTGATGAAGAATTTGATTAAGCTAAACAGCTGTTAACTGCCCGTATATGCCTAGTGTTGGTGCACTTTAGCCGCGTATAAAGTAGGTAAGTCGAGTAATTGTAGGCTTGCAAAGTTGTTAAGAAGTGAGAAGTTGAAGTTTCTTGAAAAGTTGCGAACTTTATACAATTGTTATAATTACATTTTGGTGTAAGATAACTACGATGTAACGTTAGAACGCTGCTTGAAGGGATAGTCTTCCGATACTACTACGATACTATGATACTACGACCGTAGGTAGGGACGTGGGTTCAAATCCGGGTCGTACACTACATGTGACATATGACAGCCTCCCAAAGATGCACTCTTATGATGATGATGTAGCTCAAATGAAAATGATCAGAGGCTTTACCATGAGCTCTTAAAGCGATTCAGTTCAAAAACTATTCAGTACAAAATATCGATTCCGTGATGTCCGCAGCTATATTTAAAGGTACAGTAGCAGAAGGTCTATAGACTTCTGCGACTAAAGATATTCAATGATGACGGATGTCAACGATGAACCGATATTTTGTACTGAATAGGTTAATAACTGAATCACTATAAGAGCTCATAGATGATATGAGCATGAGGGAGCATGATGCATAAAGTGATAAAGTGGGAAAAATCTCATGTTTATGACTTTCCCACTCCAGGGTTAAATAAAATAAAAACAAGACAATCAGGTAATTAGGGGTGCCATATAGAAGGGCTTTAGTAGGACATTTTAAAATTATTTTTAGCTTTATTTTAGACTTTTGGCTAGTAGTAGAACTTCTTGTGAAAGAGTTCATCCGGGGAAGTACTACCACCGTACCTATTTCTGCCGCCAAGCAGTAGTGTTTGCATTGCTGTGTTTCGGCCTTGTGCCGGTGAAATTACAGGCACATGAGACTTTTCATCTTTATGTCTCAAGGTCGGCAGCGCTCGTGTGATGCCTTTGGTGTTGCAGGCGTCAACTGCAGACGGTATCTGCTTTCCATCAGGTGGGCTGTATGCTTGTTTGCTTGCCAAGTAGCATAAAAAAAAAGACTTCGTAGTTTTCAAGATATGAGCAAAATTGTAAAAAAAAACAACCTCTAAGGTTCTCTTCTCTTCCACTAATCCCACAATGCTAAAATTTGCCATGCTAGTAGCTTTTGTGACATAACTTCAGTAAAAAGTGCAAAATTTAAGGATTTCGAGATTTACACCCTGTAAAATCTAATAATCCAATTTAGCATCTATTGTTGAGCTCCTATTTGTAGGAATTTGAATGACGTTGTAGTTTAGTTAAGTTTGACCATAGAATACGTATTGGACGTTAATTAACCGACTTCCCAAAAAAGGAGGAGGTTCCAATTCGGTTGTATTTTTTTTTTTTTTTTTAGTGTTTGTTACCGCGTTATCTCCGGCGTTTATGAACCGATTTGAAAATTCTTTTTTTATTTGAATAGATATACTTCCAGATTGGTCCTATTTTTTTCAGAATCCAGTTCTGATGATGGAATCCATGAGGAATTGAGGGAACTCCTCAAATATTGTAGGCATACATATGGCGATTTTGATATTTTCAGCAACAAACCAAGCATTTGCATTCAAAAAGTATCATAATCCTTTCACCACCATGGTTCTTTCATAATTTTTTGTTCATCCAAATATTTAGTCGAATACAATGGCGGAAGTCGGTTTTTTAAATGAAAAGTTATTTCTTTGATACAGTGAACATTACAATGTTGCTTATAGTTTTCCTGCAATACGCTAACTTATCATGATACATTTGCACTTTTATTTTAGATGTTGACTGACTTCAAAAAAGAAGATTGTCTATTAATACGTCAGCTATGTACCTACTATATTAGCTATAAATATTAGTGTAGGGGCACCGATTGCTGATGTAGCAAGTTGGCCCACTCCCCACTAACATGTGGCTCGGCAGGCCACTTTCTAACCGTCTGCCACCGAGAAAAGTCTTCCAATCGCATCTGTATTGAGTAGTTGTACTCTACATAATAAATATACGTTTATATAGTGAACAGACGTTCTAATTGATTCCTCCCACCGAAGGTTCTGTACATAGCAAAGTAAACCAGGCACTCGTATCATTAATATAAGAGAATAGTGCCTGGCTGTCCTATCGACGTGTCTCGATAAATTGTGTGTCCCTTGTGTGGTCTTACAAGGGTACTTACCAAGGAGCTCTTACAAGTGGTGACCCTGACGGCCTTCGGTGAGGAGAGGTAAATTGTGAAAATTGTGACAAGAATTCCATCATCGAAGTTATGCGTCGTGATTTAACCTTCAAGTACATCCAAGTTCCTACAATTAGTAGTGTGTAGGTTTTACGCATCGTTAAATCATCATCATCAGCCTGTAGAAGCAGGACATACTCCTCCCCCATAAAATGCCACGTCGAACGTTCTTGAGCTTCCTCTATCCACTGACTTCCTGCGTCATCAGGTATCACCGTTGATTAGTTCGATTCAAATAGTTCTTTTGATGCTGTGTAGGGAATGATGTCGAGGTGGTATCGTGAAAATTGTATCTTAATGTTGTAATAAAAGTAGAAAATAAAGTAGGTTTCTTACATCTTGTGTATTCGTGAAGTCTTGTTCTCTTGATGTGAAACACTAGTTAGTTAAAATAATTAATTGATTCAAGCGTGACTTTGCGGAAATCCATTCTACAATATAAATTAGATGAACAAATATTATAGTAACAATTCCGCTCCTCTCCAACGAAAACTCTGAAAGAATATCATGGCTGCGGAGTTTTTGCAGTAGTGTGTCTTTGTTGTTCTAGCACGCAGTGAGCCTACTGTTTCCTGAGGATGCTTCGTTGAGAGGCGAAACACGTGTCGAATTCTTTCAGAGTTTTCGTTGGAGAGGAGCGGAATTGTTACTATATATTTGTGCATCTATTTTATATTGTAGTTAGTTAAATACTTAGCAAAAACATTTAGTTTCTGAGTCCTATTTAATTGTCTGCTGAGCCGTCAATCAATATTTTCATAAATTCTTATCAAGAATACTAATCATGCCCTACGGTCATGTAGCAATAAGTTTATCTAAAATTACAGTTATTTATTTGTCTTTATCAAAGGTAGACACGTCTGCACCCTATCTAAAGGGGTCAGCCGTCCCACATAATGGACTGACTTAATTTTGCTAGCTCAGAAGTCAGTCGTGATTTTCTTACGTCATACAAACGTAGCGTCTCTGGTACAACATATTTTTAGCTAGTATTTTTTTTATGCTACTTGGCGAGCTGACAAGCATACAGCCCACTTGATGGAAAGCAGTGGAAGTAGTATAAATTAATTATGTAGTAATATCGCTCTAAGAGTTGATATTTATTTATGAATACTTGTCTAAATAGATTGGGCCTTCAATGCTGTGAAAATCAGTGAAATCCAACCACTTAGAGCCAACTGTCTAAAGCTAAGTGCTTTCCTCAATATTTTCAACTACCTCTGCTGCAACGCCGTTTCTCTACCTGCTGATGGAGAAACAATGAAGAATTCTTAATATCAATAATATCAAAATACCGCGTGTACTATATTTTTACAACTATATATTTGTTAATGTGTAACTTTAGTGACAGTAAACGAAGAATAGCCGGAAGCGGTACTAGCGTGACGGATGTTTTATACATAATAAATCAATAAATATTAATATAATTATTTTCTCTTAAGATGCAAGGTTTGTATAATAAAGGCCACAGCACACCAGCTGCGTACGCGTAAACGTAGACGTGCACATCGACGTACCATGACGTTGTAATGTATGGAACTGTATGAGACATGGCACACCGCTTGCGTGACGTAAACGCAAGCGTGTACATACGTTGAAAAGCGCGTGTCTACGTTACGTGCTGCATAAGTGCATACGCATCCGGTGTGTTTTGGCCTTTATAGTCAAACACCACAAGGTAAGTTTGTTTAACCATAAATCAAATTTCGATACCGCTTGACGTAAGAAAACTAACTTGGAACCTCGATTCATAGTGGGCTTTATTCACTTATGTTGCCTAGCCTTTATGATTGAAGTAATTGGGACATTTCTATGTTATCTTATTGTATTCTATGGTCTGTTTCGTATAAAAGAGGTCTTATCAGTTTTTAGGTTGTTCAGGAGCATTGTCATATTTTGGGGTGTAATACGGTTACATTATTAAATTCAGTCTAATCATAAAAGGTTTATCTAAACCTATTCTGTTTTTATTAAGGTGGATCGTCTCCACCAAATTGAATTACCTGCAATGCAATGTACATTCTATAGAATATTTAACTAACTTCTCAACTTGGTAGTTTTTTTATTGCATGGATACGTGGTTTATCTCCGGGGTTTATAAAATGATTTAAATGGGTTTTTTCTTGCTGTGTCGGGAATGATTTCAGATTCCCATAGGTGCAAATTTTATCCAAATCGATCGAGTACTTTCTTTTCTATAAACCTTAAAAATCTAATTTTTATCCTGATATCAGAATTAGTCACTACCTAAACTTTTGATGATTTTTATAAATTTTGATCGTCTTTTGTTTTTATACATAGGTACCTAACTTATTAGTTAAGTAATAAGTATAAGTCCTAAGTATTGTCCTGTAATTTTTATTCTTGATCTTGACTCCAAATTGCAGCGCCCTGACGGGGTTCATGTACCTACCTGACTAACAGTAAAAATAAGACCTATTACTAACTATATTGTACGTACATGTCAGCAATAAATAAATACAAATACTAAAAAGCAAAAACATGTGTTTTTGTTTTGTAACAAAATAAAAACTTTCTCCAAAAACTAGTAAATTATTTTACAATAATGAATTTTGAAGTCTGCTCCAAATCTAACTGTAGTCATGAAAAAACCTACATTCTAATAAAAAAGGGCGACTCTGAAGCTGAATATCCTCTCACCATCGGCATTCACAAGGCCCTTTTTAGGGACATCATGACTCTTGCACCAACTTCAAAAAACGCAGGCAAAGATTGCGTTTTGCGATAACACACACATAAGCATAACACCCATCAGTCACATACATAGTCCTTTCCACACTAAGATTCCCGTGTCGTGCGTATAAGGAACTATAGGTATATGTTTGAGTTCTTGTAAGTAAAAAAAATACAGCGATTTAAATCGTAAACCCCAGAAGCCTCTGAAAATTCATAAACTTCTTTTAAATAAAGACTTGGGCTAGTTTTGCCGACGTAGACAGAACTTTGTGATTTGAGGCTACGGTGCTGCATTAGCGGAGCGAAGAGCGGTTAAATTATTTATTATGTAGGTAATGTGAGAACAGATACAGAGACCATAATTCTAAAACCGGTCAATTCCTGTTTTTTAAATCTGTTTCATCATCACCATCAGACTTCGACCCTAATCGAGGGTCTTCTTTAGGGTGATTGCGATCCGTGCTACACCCTCTCCGCGTCCCTCCCCGCACCACAGAGAGCTGATTCTAAGTTTTGACAAGCAATTAACATGGACGTATGGTGTAGATTTGTATGGAAAATGAGGTTCACAGAGTGTACTCTAGGGGCGCTCATCGGTGTCGCTATACAAAATCCTTGTTACACTACACCATACGTCCAATAGTGTACTAAAAACTTAGAATCAGCTCTCTGAAGAAGACCCTCGATTAGGGTCGAAATCTATTGCTGCCTCCACCAACACATTGAAACGTACGCGAAAATTTCTGGTGGACTGACCACGCACATTCTAAGCCACTGGTTTTAGAGAGTTGAAAGTTTGAGGGTATGTAGTTCTTTGTGCGTAGGGTTGTGCTAAGCCTGAGCATTCTACGTAATAAAAGTATGTGTAACATTAAGGTTCATTACAGTAGGTGCAGAATGTACTACCAACCTACTAGGTAAGTACTTACTTGCGGACGAAGTCGCTAGCGGGTCAGCTAGTGAATGATATAATTCAAGAAAGTTACGTTAGTATTACAATTATACAGTCACACAGTTATACAGATTTTAGCTACTAATATCCCGCCTTGCTCATCGCTCCGCTCATCACCCTAGCTTGATTTTCTCTTACAACTCTGCCTAATTACATTGACAAGACGAGACGTCTGTTAAACGAGCTTACTTTCCAAGTGGTTTTATGTTAGGGTTAATCTCGCTTTAAATACTAATTTAGAATTTAATTTATAAGTGAGATGTTCTTTGAAAACAATTTTACTTAATTATTTACAGTAATGTATTTAATTTACAGTTTTAAAGCTTTGCACCTATCTATATTTTACGTTGAAAGATCATAATTGGCATGATAACCAAAGCTATTTTCGAAAAGTGACATGGCATTCCATAAGGGATGAAGATGATGTTGACGGCTCACATACACCAAGAGCGGCCTAGGTGGCGTGACATTAGCTAAGCTGTCACACACACACACACACATCACCAGCCTGTTGAAGTCCACTTCTGGACATATTTCTTTCACAAACACAGCCTCTGGTGGTCGTTAGGAATACACCCATAGAATTACACGATAAACGGTCCTGAGCTGCCTCCATTCACCGACTTCCTGCTACCTTTATAACAGGGCTTTCTTACAGTGCGTCACCACGAACACCCGGTTCGTGGTTGCCATTCGAGAACCTTTATTCGCCAACAGCCCTCTTATTCCTTATAACGCGGGCTCGTTACGATATCTGCGTGGAATCATCGCTAAATAGCATGGGTGACGTCACACGTTATTGACAAGGAATCTCTTAGGTCATAGCGAATAACCACCCAGTTGTCAGTTCTACGATCCATGGCCTGCCCATTCACACTTGAACACACTTGACACTTCAACTTTCAAATTCCATGAGCTATGTCAGTGATCTTGGTGTTTCTAGCTAGGCTGTCATACAGTACGTCAAATGAAACTGCTTCGCAGCTAGACCGCAATAGTTGGTATAACGTCTACCGTACGTTTCCTTGTATAACAAAGCAGCCGGGTCGCAACCGTTCACACCCGCAACCGGCTCCCGTATTCTCTATCTCGTGACAGGTTTGCAAGAGGCGTAAATTGTACGATCATTGCTGTCAAACGTCGCTTTTCTCATACAAAAGTTACCGTTTGACAGCAATGATTGCACAATTTACGCCTCTTGCAAACCTGTCACGAGATAGAGAATAGCCCTGCGGGTCGCTTATGGTGTGGCGAGGTTCACAGCTGCGAGTATCTTATCGGAGGAAGTGGAAGTCACATTGTGCAGCTGCGCCTTTCGTGAAATTATATCACTATTATCTCAGTCAAGGGTTTGGTTGTTGTCCCCGTGCTCTGATACGTAATCGTTTACAGCTCAATCTAATAAATTCCAAGCCATAAATACCCCATCACTAGCAGCTAGTCTACCGTAGGAGCTCTTCGTGGAACGATTTTTAATATGTTCTATACTATTCCACTTAGAGCTCCGAAAATATGAGCCAGTGCTCAAATGGGAATAGGATCGGTGCTCTTCAAATCGGTGCTCTTAATGGAAGGCTTCCAGATTAAGCTTGAAATTTATTAGATTCACTAAATTCCAAGCCAAATTTATAAATCAGACGTCTGTTTGTTACTTTTTAACCGACTTCCCAAAAAAGGAGGAGGTTCTCAATTCGGTTGTATTTTTTTAATTTTTTTTTTATGTTTGTTACCGCATATCTCCTGCGTTTATGAACCGATTTGGAAAATTCTTTTTTTATTTGAATAGATATACTTCCAGATTGGTCCCATTTCTTTCAGAATCCAGTTCTGATGATGGGATCCATGAGGAATTGAGGCAACTCCTCAAATTTTGTAGGCATACATATGGCAATTTTGATATTTTCAGCAACAAACCAAGCATTTGCATTCAAAAAGTATCATAATCCTTTCACCACTATGGTTCTTTCATCATTTTTTTTTTCATCCAAATATTTAGTATTCGACTAAAGCGGAAGTCGGTTTTTTAAATGAAAAGTTATTGTTTCATAGGGACTAATTTTAATTTTTGACATAGGCATGTCAAAAACCAGGCGGTTTCCCTTAAGCTAAAACCATGGTGTTCCCATGGTGTCTCACAACCTTCGATCGTGGTCGTGGTCGGTTCTCATGAGGAAGGACCTCTAAATGGTCAACGAAAAACGTCAGCAACACGAGACAGTAAAGTACGTGGTGTATATAGTATTAATTTGTCAAAAATGATATGTTTCAATTCTATTAAAACCATGGTGCTTAAAATGAGAATGGAAAGTAGGTAGGTTCGTAGAATTTATGAATCCCAAAATGAACAGATATATATTATGTCGATAAACTATCAGGGTTCTGCGAATGATTAAGCTTTGATAGATTTGACGTTATCTAATTATCTGCCTCCTATTCGGAGCGTATTCGTAGAACTTCGTCGTACTACGTGACTGGCTCCGAGATTAGATAGTTTTAAGGGTTCCGTACGCAAAGGGTACAACGGACCCTATTACTAAGGCTCCGCTGTCCGTCCGTCCGTCCGTCCGTCTGTCACCAGGCTGTATCTCATGAACCGTCATAGTTAAGACAGTTGAAATTTTCACAGATGATGTATTTCTGTTGCTGCTTTAACAACAAATAATAAAAAACAGAATAAAATCAATATTCAAAGGGGCTCCGATACAAAAAAACTTATTTTTTGCCGTTTTTATAGATCCGTCTGTCACCTCGCTGTATCTCATGAACCGTGATAGTTATACACTTAAAATGTTCACAGATGATGTATTTTTGTTGCCGCTATAACAACAAACATTAAAAACCAGAATAAAATAAATATTTAAAGGAGCTCCCATGCAACAAAACGTGATTTTATTGCCGTTTATAATGTTTAACAATGGTACGGAACCCTTTATGCGCGAGTCCGATTCGCACTTGGCCGGTTTTTAAAGTTATATACGCTTTTCTGAGCGCTATACACCCGGACTTGTTGGGCAATTTTGGTTGGTATAAGATTTGTCCTGGCTGCTGGCTTAATTAGGAGTCTGTTACTACTGGAAGAAAGCGTTAGCCGAGTTGGTCGTGGAAAGCAATGGCGGCGATGAGCTCACCACTTGTAACGTCCATATTCCTGCGACTGTGCAACCCAAGGTGAAAAGAGGCCATTTGAGGCTCTGCCTTCCCCTTCGCGGACAAAGGCGTGGATTTATGTATTTACGTATGTATCAAACGGATTTCATTGACTTCTGTATTTTTACTATACGTCTATTACCTTCTGTGTGGTGGATGACACAGTTTTCTAATAATAAGTATGTTACATACATGCAGTATAATAATAGTTATAGTATGTTACCTCAAGAGACACTTCTGCCATAATTATGGGAAGAGCTGATGAAGACCACGCCATGCATACTCCAGCAGCAAAGGCTCCAAGGTTGACTGAAAACATAAATAAGTCTGTTAACCTATTTATGATAACATTTGTGATGAAAAGTCCAAATTTTAGAATCAAAAATTCAAGTAAGTGAATTGCACGGATTTAGGTACATCGTTAGATGGACCCTGATTCCAAAAATATGATAAAATCGTGGTTCGTGGGTATCAGGAACTACGAGTACCATGGTACCATAACACCCAGACCCGAAACAAATATTTGCAGATCATACAAACATTTGTCCCACAGCGGGAATCGAACCCGCAATCTCTTGAATCTTAGCCGGCTTCTCGCCCGCTGCGCAACAGAGGTCGTCTCACTGATGGGAGATAATAACATACCTATTCCAGTAGCAATATACTGCGTGGTGATACCAGATGTATCTCTCTTAATATCTGGCACTGTCTCCAGTCGCCGTAAGATCTTGATGTTGCTGTTGCCATTGCCATTCCTGTTCTCGTCAGGAGGTGTTGCGTCACCATTGTTGAGGGTTCCAGCTTCGAGGGTTGAGGTGCTTTGCTCATCCACTGGAACAAGGAGAATCCAATATAAAGTTAAATACTGAAACCTTAACTGGTTTACGTCAAAACGTTACTTTCCTCCTGCTGAAGATGTAGTACCTTGGTTAGTAATGTGGTTCAATCATTATGTCCTCTACGGAGCGAATAACGTTGCTAAATCAGGAGTCAATTGCTAAACGAATGTGTAAGAGTCTCCAAATCTGCTAAAGTTGGCAGCACTTTTACCCAAAAATCTGATCAATTTAGCTCTAAATAGAGCTAAATTGAGCCCCAGCTATCAGATTTTTAGCAGTAGAGCAGCGAGCTGATCAGTTTATGGAGATGGAAGATGTACAACAGAATTCATCATCACCATCACTACCCTATTTACGTCCACTTACTGGAAAAGCCTCCCCTATTGAATACAATGTGGGAATTTGCCATAATCACCACGCTTTGCTGATGGATGGATGGATTAGTGACTACAGTTTGGTGTTAAAAGTACTCAGGTATATAGATGCTGCTGACCATCCCCTGGTGTAATCCTTTAGACAGGTTTTTACTACATCCACGCGAGGAGAAGGAGAGGTAAATTTTTAGGCCAGACACACCATGGCACGAGGGTGTACATCGGAGTCAATCAGTTGATAAAACGTAGACTGACAGTGTTTTGGGTCATTTTAATCAGTTCTCAGTTCTGTCTTAACTTTAATAAAGCTAGACATCGACAAAAAAAATATATAGTTAAGATAATTAATTGATTCAAGCGTGACTTTGTGGAAATCCATTCTACAATATAAATTAGACGAACAAATATATAGTAACAATTCCGCTCCTCTCCAACGAAAACTCTGAAAGAATTCTACACGTGTTTCGCCTCTCAACGAAGCATCCTCAGCTATATTATATCCTTTATTATAATTAATACAATAAATGTAGACGTTAGTGATTCCCAACCACGAAAGTATGAATTCTTTAATAAAGCTTTTGAAAACTATATTGAAAAATAAACTTATACCTAAATGTAGAGTTCTCAAATAGTATGTTTGGTCATAGAGTCCCGCATCAGATGAAATCTCCCAATGCGGGCGTAGAATCGTGTAAACTATTTGCAGCCCCACAAGGCGCCGCAGATTGCCGGACCTTGCGAACATGTCGTTGCACTATCAACGTAGATCTAAAGACTATTAGAAGTACTACTGTACAGTCAGTCTAGTGTGTTGCTCTAGTGTGTCACTTTAGTGTGTGATTTTGTGTACACTAGTGCTTTTGAATCGATTTTTATTTTTTAATCTAAATGGCAAAATGCTATGCAGCAATATGAGGCCATCCAACGTCACCGCACTGGTTTTGTCAAAAATGCTCACTAGAGCTTATCAGAGCCATTATACCTCAAACTGGTCATGGACCTAACGCAGAACCAAGAATTAACTAGTGACATTACAATTGAACAAATGAAGTGAACTCATGGTAGAATTACTGTTGATTTTCGATGCAAAATCTTAATTACTCATTATGTTACTTCAAAACATATGTATATATTTTATTTGTATATATTAGATATAGTTACACATTTATCTGTGACTGATGGTTTTTCCTAAGTAAAATTCACCAATTAACACAATAGTAAATAAGATGTCATACTTTAAATGATACCTAAGAAACAAGACAAGCCCCAGGGATAGGTACCTAACTGATTATTTGTAGCTAAAATATTTAATTTTTGCTATCTTAATTGTCTGTTTGTACAATAACAAACAAGTTTGGATGAGTTACGGCTTAATATCGATAAATGGATAGCAACTGCAGCACTCGATTACAATGTAACGAGATTAAATTATTTAGACTAAATAATGACGACCTCTGTGGCGCGGCGGCGGCTGAGATGCAAGGTTGCGGGTTCGATTCCCGATGCGAGACAAATGTTTGTATATCAGGAAAAAATTGTTCCGGGTCTGGGTGTTATGGTACCATAGTACTCGTAGTTCCTGATAACCACGACACAGGGAATCCTAGTGTGGGATCAAGACTTTGTATGTGACTGGTGTGTGCTATGTTATGTAAAATACTAAGATTAGATTTTTTTTTATTGTATAACTATTCTTATCCATGCCCAACTCCTAATATAGTTTTGTAAAAAAGTATCGTTTCATGAAAGTCACTATTTTTTCATGACTTTATTTAAAATGGCTCTCAGTTCTTGATAAAGAAGAAACTGTCTAAAAGGAGTTATTATCGTGTCCATAGGATAATCAGAATAGGTACCTACACCAAAAGCACAACTTTTTATGAAAATTAGAAAATCTATGTCAGTTCTTTCATGTTTCTAGCTCTATGATTCCAGTGTACGTAATATTTCCGCTGACTCCGCAAGTACGTCCAATTCTAAACGATTTTGAGCTCAGAGCTTATTTGTAAAATTGTTTTTGAAGCAAAATTACATCTTATTTCTTGGATATTTTATGGGCATCAATACTTTAGCATTTTGTACAGTTTTTGTGTTGTTTTGTGTGTGTGTGTGTGTGTGTGCGTGTGTGTTTTTTTTTGTATACTACTTGGCAAGCAGAAAAACATACGGCCCACCTGATGAAAAGTACCGTACGCCTGCAACATCAGAGGCATCACTTGCCGACCTTGAGACCATAAATATGAAAAGTCTCATGTGCATGTAATTTCACCGGCACCCGTACCTCTCGTTAGCTAAATATTCGTAGATGCAAATGGCCATAGCGTTTATTAATTACTTAGCCCTTGTGTTGTTTAAAAAGCCATCTTACGCTCGCTATACAAGCATTATAGGCCTACATCTCAGTAAAAAGCTGCTGATAACATGTCAGGAGATGTTCAACCTCTGACCTAAAACTAATCGTTGGAACATAATTATAGATGATCAGAGACAACATAAATGTAAATACGGTACGTGATTCTAATCTGTGTATCTGGTGGGGGGGGGGGCGGGGGGATATTGCCTATCAAATTGGTAAACTCTTTTTATTACAGTTTTGCAGTACATTGCGCTGCTTGTTTTAGCTTCTTTTCCAAGAGCAGAAATATTCAAGACATAAAGCGCAATGTACCTTAAATTATGATAGACGATACCGGGGCTGGTCAGAAAATTAACGTAACATTCAATAGATATAGGAAGACGGGCCTCTTATTACAGTTAACTAGCAGATTCATCCCGGCTTTGCTCATAATTTATACATTTAAATCTTTCAGTTCAAACTCTCAACAACTGAAAGAACTTGATAAGAACGTTCCAAAAACATACCTATTACACTAATATGTGATGACCTTCGTGGCACAGTGGACGAGTAACCGGCTGGGACGCAAGAGGTACGGGTTCGATTCCCGCTGCGGGGCAAATGTTTGTATGATCTGTTATGGTATGTAAAGTACGAACTACTCCATTAAAATGGTGTATACAAAATAAAAGTTTCAAAACTAAAACAAGGCAACGCAAAATTTAAAAATAATAAAAAAAAATAAGAAATCCAAATCCATGATTCTATAGTAAATGACTACAATACAATTAAGTTGGAGGCTTTTCTAAATAAAAATCGTGGGTTTGACATCCGACTTACACGTAGAAGCCCTTCTTGAGCTACAAAATCGTGAATGTAGCTTTCTTGACTTTCTTAATGTTAGTATAGTTTTAAAACTTTTATATTTTTGTCCGGTGATTTGTCTAAATATTTGGAGCAAGACAAACCCAAGGCCATATTTTTTTATCATAAACAATTCTCAATGTTTGACCTTGTTGATAAGCTTTCAATAACAAGATTTTTGATGCAAGCATTTAATAAAATCCCTACATAGGTACAAGTGAAACGTTGTCTGTTTATTTGGATGTCTGTCAAGCTTTCTTGCCAAAATGGCTGGGCCAGTTTTAGTGAAATTTAGTACATAGATAGATTAAAACCTAGATAGAACATAGAATGCTTTTTATCGCGAAATTCCATCAGGAGAAATAGTACGGGAGAGACCGCAGGTCACGTAGTATTAAATAAAAACTTGTAAAACAACGGTACTGTACTGTGTGTACTGTGGTACTGTATAAAGTAAAAATGTGCCAAACCTATCGCTAGCCCTTTCTAATAGATTGAAATAAAAGGGACCGAGAATGCTACACGAATCTACATCAATGTCATCCGTTATAAATGTCAAACGGTAGTTTCAAAGTTGACCTTTCAGCACATTGAGTAATGCAAAGTTTCAGAATATTTTTTGGAAATTATTTCAACCACGAATAGATGTCTAATATTATAGACATATCTCACCAAAAAAATCGAAACACTACCAAGATTTTCTTTCTGGGGGTTAGTACAGGTTTTGATAGTTTACGAAACTATATAGAGTTTCGTTTCCTTCCATACATTTACTTGCAGCGCCCCTAGCGAAAACAAGAAGAAAACTAAGGACACTGTCAGTAAATGTATTGGATGGAAAGGAAACATTATAAAGTTTCGTAAACTATCAAAACCTGTACTAAGCCCCCTGGCGACAAATAACCAAATACAAGGATTATTTTTTTTTTTTTTTTTATAAAACTCATCATTATATTTTGATGGCAGTTCATTACCTTGTACTACCAACTTGTACATTACTGTTATATGTCATTTTTTTTTCAGTTTATTATAATATGTTTCTAATAACCCACTAAACACATAAATTGAAAAGTGTTTCGATTTTTATGATGAGAAGTGTATTTACACAGAGTATGTTATGATGTAATTATGTAGGTAACAGTATCCAACATACAAGTAAAGAAATAAAGGAAGGCAATTCAGAAGATGAAAGGACGAAGTGAAAACAACAGCAGGGAAAACTTGGACCTGAACAGCACGGGACAAGGAGGAAGTTGGAGGCTTTTGCCGATCAAAGGAATACAGACTCTGTTTGTCGACGCAACTTAGGTAAAGTTAATTAGATTAAATGAATTGTAAAATTATTTGAATGTGTTCAGACACAAAATTTTTAGCTGAATAAAGGCAATACTGAAAATGTAACAGTTCCATAAAATAATTGAATATTTTTATAAATTTAAGACTCGATTAAGACTCTGGCTTCTTGGTAACAGGTTTTACCATTTGAAGGACTTCCTAGGTTAGCGAGTCTTTAGAATTTTTTTTTTTAGCATTTTTAATTTTATGTTTTTTTAATTATTTTAATTGTTAACATTTGTGATTTATTTTGGTATTTTATGTAACATTTTGTAATTTAATGGTAGTTTTTGACCTAATAACTTGCCTGTTTTGTTAATATTTGTATCCCAGACATGGGAAATGTTGAGCCACCTTATAATATTGTACGTACCACATTTATGCAAATAAAGATTTATTATTATATTATATTATATTATTATTTTGAAGTTCCCCATAATCTACTGGATAGGATGACACTACAATATCGTGCACATAGTGTATCTGCTAGGCATAGGCTTCTCCATAGAAAAACAGTCATAGGTAAGCATTTACCGACTTCCTGCTACTTAAAATGTGTGCCCATCGAGAGGCCTTCCTAAACTACGTCGTCCAGTTCGTGGTTGCTACTCTTAGACTAATTCATTAGAACTAATTTAATAAACCAGAGGAACACTTACTTCGTCAGGCACTATCACTTAAAATTATGTTGAAAATAAATAAGTTCTGATTGAAAACACAACACTTCAGAATCTGTGGGTCAGGCTCACTGAATCTCAGTATCTCCTATCAGTCGGACAGCAATAATAAAAATAACAGGGGTACACAACATTTTTTTCATCCCACCATCTCGGAAAGGGTATTTTTGCTATTCGATATCTGAGTGCAAAAGCCGTTTTTATCTGCTAGAGGATAAAGTAAAATTGAATTTAGAACATCGTGTGCACTAAGTTTGTGAATTCAAAACATCATTAAACCTATTTACTTCTACCTCCATGGTGCCGAATTTATCATACAACCTTTTTTAATTTGTTAAAATATACTCAGGCTCGGAACCTTCTTGGTGTATTACTTTTTTTTAATTTGCTTTACGCGCGCCATTTTCTTTGCACGTCATATTGTTAAAACTTTAGGTTAAAAACAAGGAACCTGAAAACAAGTGAAAAACCTAAAATGAGTGATTCTAACGACGAGGAAGTTTATTTGACGCCAACAGAATTGACTGAAACTGTTAAAAATGCGCAAAAGTATCTTGTGATTGTAAATGTTTTTTTTTAATTTAGTCATTTCCTCCCTGAGGTGGGATGAAAAGTTATCGTGCACTCGAGTGCAAAGATTTTTCACCTCGTGCCCTTTTGATTCCCTCGCTAGCGCTCAGGATTCTAATTTTTATACTCCTTCGCTTGCTCGGTCTTCGAAATTGAGCACGGGGTTAAAAAGCAGTTTTGCACTCTTGTATAACAAATAAATATTGTTCGTCTATTCAATATTGTATCTTTGACATTCTAAATATGATAATACTCTTTCCGAGATGGTGGGATGAAAAATAAATTATCACCTATTTAAAAATATCATGTACAGAGGGACCCATAACATACACAGACCTCTCAGATTTTTCACACTATTCACAAGCTGAAAAATCTGAGTGGTCTGTGTATGTTATGGGTCTCTCATTAACAGAATGCCAGAGGAGATAATAGATGTAGTTTCCACAGTGATCTATAATAACTTTCATTTAAAAAACCGACTTCCACCATTGTATTCGACTAAATATTTGGATGAAAAAAAAATTATGAAAGAACCATAGTGGTGAAAGGATTATGATACTTTTTGAATGCAAATGCTTGGTTTGTTGCTGAAAATATCAAAATCGACATATTTATGCCTACAATAGTTGAGGACTTCCCTCAATTCCTCATGGATTCCATCATCAGAACTGGATTCTGAAAAAAATGGGGCCAATCTGGAAGTACATGTATTCAAATAAAAAAAAATACAACCGAATTGAGATCCTCCTCCTTTTTTGGGAAGTCGGTTAAAAATAAACTAAAGAAGCGGCTGTTGGAGAAGACATTCTACAGTGTATACGAGTTCTAAGAACTACTGAACTGTAGAATGTATTTTCCTTCTATCGCCGGTCCTTCTATCTGCCGGTCACAATTTACTATGGTCTGACCATAGTAATTGTGATAATTTATAAATAATAAATAATCTTCAATAATGTAATTCTAATAATTGTATTAATTATATTTTTTTTAGTTATATGAGAGATGTAATATTATTTATTGTTAAAACTGACTTGTAAAAATGGATTTATTAACAAATTTTGTATTTGAGTTTGTATTAAGTATAAAATATCTATTCCAGCAATGAATATGGGTAAGAAAATTCATAACACAAAAATCTTACCGCACATTGGGGAAATTGTCCCTGAATTGGAATTCCACATACGTAATAATATTCATAAGCGTGTCTGTTTGTACGTAAAGTGAAGTTCGAGCTCCCGTTTCAAGAGTACCCTCGACAGAAAAAGCTTCATTCAAACTTTTGTTGCATTTGGGTACCTATGTGAGATTAAAAAGTTAAATTCTTGTAGATAAATATTAACTACGCACAAATTTAAGCAGCGAACTTTTAATCATTTACAGTTCTTTGTAATCACCACTAAAAATCAGTGACAGTGTTGTAGTACTTATATTTATAGTAAAAATAATCTATATGGTACCATGGTACTCGTAGTTCCTGATACCCACAACACAAGGAATTCTAGTGTGGGATCAGGACTACGTATGTGTCTGTTGGGTGTTATGTTATGTACCTATGTTATGTTATGTTATCTGCGAGCTTTTTGGATCTACGGCTCTGACTTATGGTATGTGCCCTAGCTTCAAACTCCAAATCTTTTGAAACCTGAAAGGAGGAATATTTAGGTCAAGAAGTTACCCCTTTCAAGTTTCATAAGATTTAGATAGCGCTAAGGCTGCCAAAATTACCCCCATTGTTGCGTTCTCCATTGCCATTTCAACATTCAGTCATTCTCATTTATCCAGTAAATATTTTTTAGTTTAGATCTAAGGTTATCCTTGTAAAAATAAATAAAATTTGAATCATTAAACGAAAGACTTGATGTAATTTTGTCATTTTTTAAATTAGTCAGACAAGTTTTTATCGGTCATCTAATAGCTCTATTTAACAGCCTGTATGTAATCTATTTCAAGCAAATAAATAAATAAATATAAATAAATGCTGGACATTTCACACAACATTATCAAATAAAGATATTTCTTTCTTTCTTTCTCTATCGTTGCTATGGAATTTTGTGGATTATTTTTTTTAGGGGCGATTTCACCAACAATGAACAGGCGGTTAAACAACTGTTTAGTCTAACCACTGCTTTTTGAATGTGTTTTCAAAGATTATCTGTCACCAATGGTTAGATTTAACAAGACATTTACTAACTAACAGAGTATGGTGAAATTGGCTCATAGCGTAGAAACTTGTGAGGTATTTCTTTGCAGTGGATGCCTGATCTATTTAGGATTGTGTTGACAGCCAGCGACTTGGCAAATACGATCGGAATGCGGCGCACTGATAGCCGCGTGTTTGAACAGACTTTCTTCGAACCTGCACAAATATATCGCAGATGGTGAAACAGATATTTGTGATTTTAATACGGTGACGATTGTGTTGTTAAAGGAAAAACATTTTGTGATGACTTTGGCACTGAGACGTGGTCGATAACATTGCGCAGCGGGCTATGGAGAGAGTTATAAACTAGGATTAGATAACCTATTATTTTAAAGTTATTTTTTTTATTCTAAAATAGTATGTAATTATTTATTGAAACTTAAATCATTTGGCGGTATTTTAGTTTATTTAGGAGTTTCACTACGTGATAGAATCCGAAATGAGGAAATCCGTAGAAGAACCAAGGTCACCGACATAGATCTCAGAATAAGCAAATTGAAGTGGCAATGGGCAGGTCATAGCTCGAAGAACTGATAAGGGATAAAGGTTCTCGAGTGGCGACCACAAACCGGACGACGCGGTAGAGGAAAGCCCTACACTCGATGGACTAAAAACATTATAAACGTCGCAGGAATTCGGATGGAGGCGGCTCAATACCGTTCGTCATGGCATTCTAAGGGGAGGCCTATGTCCTGTCCAGGGAGAACTCGCAGGACGCGATCGGAGTTTTCTGCGACCTGTCCAAAGCTTTTGACTGCGTGAGGCATGATACTTTAATTTCCAAGTTAAAACATTATGGCATACAAAATCAAGCAATTAATCTTGTAAATTCTTACTTATCCAATAAAGTCCAAAAAGTTGATGTTGGTGGTGAAAGGTCTTCAGGATCGACTATTGTCATGGGGGTGCCACAGGGTTCAATACTAGGCCCATTTTTATTCCTAGTTTACATTAACGATCTCCCTATTTTTGTGAAAGACATATGTGACATAGTTCTGTTTGCTGACGATACTTCTTTGATTTTCAAAGTTGATAGATCTAAATCTAATTACGATGATGTAAATGATTCACTATCGCGTGTTCTTGAGTGGTTCACAGTTAATAATCTTTTGCTTTATGCTAAAAAAACTAAATGCATCAAATTCACATTGCCAAATGTAAAACATTATCCAACTAATATTAAAATAAATGGGGAGACACTTGATCTTGTCAAGTCTACCATTTTCTTAGGGCTTAATATTGATGCAGGGTTGCAGTGGGCACCACAAATTGTGGCTCTTGCTGGTAGACTTAGTTCCGCTGCATATGCAGTTCGTATAATAAGGCAGCTTACTGATGAAGCTACAGCTAGGCTTGTTTATTTTAGCTACTTCCATAGTGTTATGTCATATGGTATCATACTGTGGGGTAAAGCAGCAGATATCCAAGCTATTTTTGTCTTGCAAAAACGGGCAATACGTGCCATTTATAAAATGAAGTCGCTTGACTCCTTGAGAGAGCGTTTCAAAGAAATCAATATTCTTACAGTAATATCGCAATATATCTATGAAATATTATTACATACACATAAACACTTGGATAGTTTTATGATAAAAAGTGACGTGCATGGTATTAACACGAGAAATAAACACAAACTAAATATACCAAAATTTCGATTAAAGAAAGTAAGTGGGTCTTTTATGGGGAATTCTGTACGGTTCTATAATAAACTTCCAGAAGGTGCATTTAAACTTCCTATTCGAAGATTTAAATCCTACATAAAGATGAATCTAATTAAGAAAGCGTATTACACTCTTGATGACTATATTAATGATAAAGCCGCGTGGCCTGATGTCGCTCTGCCCCTCGACTGCTAAAATGGAAATTTGCAATATCTGTACTGACCTATTTACATGTTTGTATTAGATTATTATTTATAAGTATAACAAGCGTAGCGTGTGCTGTCTTGCATATTTTTGCTGATGTTTATTTACTTTTGACTACCTTCCTAAGGTTTTTAAGTTCTCATTTACTATGTATCAGCAACTCCTTGCTCCGAGGCACCACACAGGCGCTTCTCACCTAGTGGTAAGACGGACCATTTATGTAAGCCAAGCCGAGTTTGTTGCCTGATTCTTCTAGGCTTGGGCGCGTTGGAACAGGAGTAATTTAATTTTATATAAGACGATTCAAAATGATCCTTGTGATTTCAATGAATAAAGTTCTTTTTGACTTTGACTTTGACTTTGCAGTGGACTTCTACAGGCTGATGATGATGATATTTTTTTGTCAAAAAGAGGCGTGTTTGGTTTCAATCTGGCACTGTATATTACGAGCATCAAGAGTTGGAGGGGTCCTACCACGGCCCTTTGGGCACAGCCCATTTGAGAACCGAACTGTTTAAATTTATTTTTGTTTTTTTTAACACTCAACCGCCATGTGCATTGTCCTTGATCCCATACTAGGATTAACGGGTTGTTTGTTTGTATATATACTTTATTGCACACAAAACTAAAAGTAAATGTACAAATGGAGGGCATAATGCCAAAGTCATTTTCTACCTGCCAACCAAGAAGGTGGTAACAATTAAGGCGTGCTAACACAAATGAAAACTAAAAAAAAGCACAACAATTAATAAATAAAATACATAGACTAAACGATATAAACTTAAATAATAAAATCTGGAAGAACGAAAAAGAAAAAATTACGTATTCAGTTTTTTAATGTAATGCTCACGAGTCAGCCTTTTAAAACACACTTTGGAGTCAACGTTCTTAATATCGAACGGAAGCATATTCCATAACTTCCGAAAAAGACCGAAAAAGAGCTACCGGTGTCTTGGGTATCAGGAACATAGTACCAACAACACTCAGACCCGGTACAAATATTTGCCATGTAAACATTTGTTCCGCTGCGGAAATCGAACCCACAACCTCTTGCGTCACAGCTTTCGGCCGTCGCGCCGCAGAGGCCGTCAAATTACTTTATTTAAAAGACTCGTTCAGTAAGTACATTGATGTTTTGTTTAAGTGATTCTTAACAGCCATTTACTTAAGCAAAGGCTCTGTTTAGCATTCGCCTAAAGCCGAACAAGATTTACTTCACAACTTCAAAGATAATTAAATCGCAGCATAATTCTAGTTTCATTTTCCCGCCTATAAATTCATCAGCAACCGTGACTCCGAAATAAATATAATTAACGTTCTCTTTACTAAAACAAATTTATCTTAAAGAGAAATTGGTATTCAAAGCCCTTTGCGTAAACATAATTATTGTAAGCCAACAGCTAACCGAAGATTAAAGAGCTTTTCAATGCTATTTTATATTTCGATTAAATAACGGGAAAAACATTATTATCATCTAAGACTTGGAGCAGATAACAATTTCTGGAGGTTTTCATTTTTACCTCTTTGATAGTTAATTGATACAAGCGTGACTTTGCGGAAATCCATTCTACAATATAAAATAGATGAACAAGTATATAGTAACAATTCCGGTTCTCTCCAACGAAAACTCTGAAAGAATTCGACACGTGAATCTATGTAATGTTATTATATTACGTATATCAGTTATCTAGTTGCCATAACACAAGCTCTGCTTAGCTTGGGACTAGATAATGTTGTGTGAAATGTCCAGCATTATTTATTTATTTATTTTATTTATTTACGTGTTTCGCCTCTCAACGAAGCATCCTCATGAAACAGTAGGCTCCAGAGTACTCCAGTAGTCACACTCCAGTAGTGTAGGAACTGGCTGCGGAGTTTTTGCAGTAGTGTGTCTTTGTTGTTCTAGCACGCAGTGAACCTACTGTTTCCTGAGGATGCTTCGTTGAGAGGCGAAACATGTGTCGAATTCTTTCAGAGTTTTCGTTGGAGAGGAGCGGAATTATTACTATATATTTGTTCATCTATTTTATATTGCTCTTTGATAGTCTTGATTGGCTACATAGCACTATTCGTTCCAGCCCTTGGTTTTCTTTTTAGAGTAAGTCACCGGTAGGGCGCATACGCTTTTTTGCACCCGAACGATGTTTGCTTCTATTTTGGCTTTCATTTAATCATTTCATTTCATTTTGTAATTTTGTTCACATGATCAGTACAATAATATCTAGCCGACAATTTTTTTTTTTTTTTTTTTTTTTATTTAAAATTTAATAACCATATAATTTTATAAGAAACTAATGCACCACGGGTCTAGATATTAGTATGCCAATCATGTGAACAAAGTTTCATGGAGTTTGATGAAATAATACTCAAAACAGAAGCAAAAATACAAAAGAGAGAGAGAGAAAAGAGAGAGGCGTGAGCGCCCTACCGGTAAACTTCTCTTAAGTGTGATAGTCGACTTGATTTGAATGTAATCCCCTGACTTTCCCCTCCTGCGAAATCATCGTTCATAATTTAAAGTCTATAAATCAGTGCGTGTTCCCAGTGATGACTTACGGACTGACACGTTGGTCGTATGGATAAGCTCAAAGTCACGCAGCGAGCTATGGAGAGAGCTATAGCTCGCAGATTTGACAACCGATAGGTACCGGACGATGCGGTAGAGGAAGGCCCTCCAATCGATCGACTAAAGACATTATAAACGTCGCAGGGTGGATGGAGGCGACTCAAGACCGTGCGTCGTAGCATTCTAAGTTTTTTCTTGTAATAAACAAATACTTTATTTATACTCAGCTTTAAAATGAACTGTTGACGACCCCTGCCGATAGATACACCCGGGAGTCGTCTCGTAACCCCGACCTATCTGATAGATAATACGCATGTAAGCATGTCTGTCTAATTCACAGTTTCATAGATCAATACCCGTTGGTACCAAAGGCTTAATCCGTGCCGTCGCATAATCCCGGCCTAAAAGCAGACCCCTCCGTCTCTTCCCATGGATGTCTTACAAGGCCAGAAGAGGCAGGTCCTCCTCTCGATGGACTTAAGACATTATAAAGGTCAGAAAGTCGGTGGATACAGGCGGATCAAGACCGTTCGTCGTGACGTTCTAGTCTTATGTCCAACAGTGGACTTCTACAGGCTGATTATGATGATGATGATGATGAAAATGTATTATTTATCAATGTTATAAACACCTAATAAAAACGCATTTTGTATTTATGTTTTTATCTTTTGTTACTGTAAATCGTACTAGAATTAAACAGGAGGATTAATATCAGCACATATTTTAATCAATATAATCTGTACAATAATTACTTAAAACTAAACCAATATCTTTAATATAATCACTATACAGCACATCACTAGTATAACCGCACCTACACTTTTACAACACGTGGTTTTTTAAAAACTGATCACAAAATAGAACTTGCTCGGGTCGCGTATCAAAAGGAACTGCTTGAGCTGTCGGACGGAGCTACGCACTGCCTGCCTGTCACTATCCCCGCCAATCTTCCTCGGCTAAATTCGGGCCGGCCACGATTGACCGAGTCAACGCAGGCAGAAGGGAAGTCAAATCACAGTTTTTGTGGCGAAATACCGAAGGCTGTACCGCGGCGACAACATCCGGCCGTCCTGCGCACGCATCCGTCCCTGGATCGCTTCATAGTCTGGTGCAATTGCTGAGGACAACGTAAATACCATGAGTTACATGTTACAGACGGTTTCACCATGTTCAATATTTGTAATGAGTGCCTTCCACTCTGCTATTCCATCAACGGCTAGCAGATGAAAGACTACTCAGCTAAAGTGAATTCAAAACGATACATACTAGTGGTTCGCCCCGAACGGAGACCTCGCGATGACACCTTTATCAGCCCGACTAATTTAAGAGGGGAAGAAAGGGTTTTGTATTTAACGGCTATGTAAGTATGTTTGTATGGATGATCCATCAGAAAATCTAAAACTATCGAGTCAATTTCTCTAATATGAAAGAGATTTTTTAAAGCAACAAAAAGTTTTTTTAATTAAGCAGAGCCCACTAGTTGTGGTTTTGCTACCTAATTTTTAAAGATTTAAGTTTTCTACTCTAAAAATGGATATTACAAAGAAAAAATCCTCAATTTTCGACTCCTCCCCGTAGAACAAGATATACTTAAATAATAAATTTCAGCATTACCAGATAACTTGAAGTATCTACGAGATATTTTTTGCATATTTTACTTTCTTTACCCTTCTAACCGATTTCTAAAATCATATACTGAGAAAAAAAAAATTACCTCTAGGTAGGTAATTTCCTACACATCATCGAAATAGCCTTTGAATAGGACTAAGCAACAGGGCGAAAATACTACATACCTGTTAGTATTTAAAGTACTTGACGAATTAATTGATAACGTCCTTTTGACGAAAACATAGAACTCCAATGTTATTCAAATTCCTAGGAATGGGGGGTCAACAATGGATATTATATTGGTTATAGTTTTTTAAGGTTCAGGTTTCTAATTTCTTCAATTTCAGACTTTTCCCTGTAGTTGTGACACAAAAGCCACAAGCATACCAAATTTCAGCATTGTGGGACTGCTGCAAGTACCCTAGAATTTTCGATTTTTGCGTTTTTTATTTTCCCTAATATCTCGGCAAGTACTAAGTTTAAATACTTATTAAAAACAGTTTTGAAATGTCCAACTAAAGCGCTTTCATTAGACACCCCACTTGATCTGACTGTCTCACTTTTATTTTTTTTACCCCCTCTTGGATCCCAATATCTCAGCAACCCCCTGACCGATATAGCTCATAACCTTACCTACAAATTGTACCAATACTATCTACCCCCATACCAAATTTCATGAAGATCGGATTAACGGTTTGGAAGTTTTCATCGGACAAACATACATACATACATACGCACATACATACAAACGCCGATTCTTCCAACTTGACTCAGAGAACTCGCTTCGCTCGTTCAATTATTGGTATTTAGATTTATGTTCTAACTGTTCCATCAGCGGTCAGTTATTCAAAGTTAGGATTTGTAGCTTTCCCTAGGCGATGCCTTTGGCCAACCCTAGTTGCATATCACCACAAATCTTAACCAGCAACAGATTTATTTTTACACGAATAAATACTGTTACTTTGATAACCTTCTAAATACCAAAACATGTTCGAAGCAAATGCACTAGACAGCAAAGAGAGTGTAACCAATAGAAAACCTTAAAATACAACGACATATGACAGTATGTGTAAAATAATGATCAATAAATACCTGACAACATCCTAGGCCTGTTCTAAATCTGTAATATCCAAGTCTGCCAATTTTATCCACGGTTTCATATTTTCGGCACAAGTGGTCCCTTCGTAACGTTTACTGGATCTATCAGCACCTCGCATGTCTTTTATCTTGTAGCGATCGTGACCCAATACTTCTGTAACTTGAAAAGGTCCTTTGAAAAGTGGTAACAACTTGGTGCTCTGTCCATCGTTTGATTGGCTGGGAATTTTTATGACTACCAAATCATCGACGTCATAAACACGGGCTGCCTTTCGCTTGGAATCAAACATCTGCTTTTGTTTGTCTGCACTAGCCTGGATGCGACTGCTTACTGTATTTCTTAACAAAGTGACATCGACAGGTGCTTCTGCAGGATCATCCACCAACTTGTCAGAGTCTGTTTGAAGTCTGTATCCAAAGAAAACTTCGCTTGGTATTGCAGAGGTGGTCTTATTGATGGTGCTGTTAATACCTTGTTGGATACTTGCAATGTGCGTGTCCCATTTGTTATAATCAGTGCTAGCACCCATACTTCTCAATGCATCAAGGATGGTGCGATTATAGCGCTCTACTTGGCCGTTTGAGCGTGGCATGGCTGTAGCTATAACATGTTGTCTTATATTTTTGTCCTGACAGTACTTAACAAATAACTTAGATGTAAAAGAACTACCTGCATCACAAATGAGCCGCTTAGGGTTACCAAAAACATTAAAGATTTTATCTAGTTCATTAATAACAACTTTGGTTTTTGTATTACGAACAGGTGAAATGAATACAAATTTCGTAAAAGAGTCAACTGTCACTAGGAGGTAAGTATTCTTGAGCGTGGTCTTTACAAAAGGACCCAAATGGTCTGTATGCAACGTATGAAATGGTTTGGCATATTTAGGTATAGGGAACAATTTGCCTTCCTTTTTACCATGGACATTTTTACAGTAAATACAATTAAGACAGTTTTTAATATATTTTGACACCACTTTTTTCATTTTTGGAAACCAATACAGGGATTTTATTCTTTCAATCGACTTGTCCAAGGCAAAATGACCTAAGTCATCATGATTAGCTCTTACAATTTGCCAAATACATTTCTTAGGAACTACCCACCGTCTGCCATATTCAGTTCGGCGGTAGACCTTATTACCTACAAGTTCATAATCCTTATATATCTTTTTATTAAGCTCGGCCTGACCTGATTCTAATATTTCTCTGATTGCACAAATACTAGGGTCTTGTAATTGAACTGACAATAACCAATCACCCTCAGTAATAGCCAACACACTTTCATTACATATGGGAGTAGAATTTTCACACACCGGGTTCCTGCTTAACGCATCAACATGCTGCATTTGCGTTCCTGGTTTGTGTAATATCTCGAAAGTGAATTCTTGCGTCAGTAATACCCATCTACCTATCCTAGAATTAATTTCTTGCTTATTTACTGTATATTTAACAGCGTTACAATCTGTATAAATTTTGAAAGTTGATCCTAGTAAATAGTGGCGGAATTTTTGTAACCCCACCACTATAGCCAAAAACTCTAATTCAAATGAATGGTATCGTTTTTCCTCATTAGAAGTCTGTCGACTGTAAAAATGAATGGGTTTTTCCCCTTTATCAGTCTCTTGTGTTAAAATGCAACCTACACCATCACGGCTGGCATCCGTGTATAAAACTGTGGGTAGTTTTGGGTCAAAAATTGTTAATAAAGCATTGTGTAATAACTCGTGTTTTAACTTATCGACTGCTAAGACTTGTTCCGAACCCCATTCCCATATAATGTCTTTCTTTAAGAGTTTCGTTAACGGTTTCGATAGCAGAGCACAATTTTTAATGAATTTTCGAAAATAGTTAATTAGACCTAAAAATTGTCTCACCTGCTGTTCCTTTTTTGGGTTCGGGGTAATCTTTAACAGCCTTCAATTTCTTTTTACCTGGACGAACACCGTCTACAGAAATATCATATCCAAGAAAGTTAACCGAGCTTTGAAAGAAATTACATTTTTCTAAATTTACAGTGAGGCCGTTATTTTGCAAGACTTCTAAAACTTCTTCGAGTTGCCTGACATTTTCGTCCATAGAATCAGTAGCTATCAATAAATCATCCATATAACAGGTAACTTTATCGAAGCGAAGTTTTCCTAAGACAGTATCCATTAATCTCTGAAAAACTGACGGCCCATTGCAAAGCCCAAACGGCATTCTTTTGAATTCGAAATGGCCGTCAGGAGTAATAAAAGCAGTTTTAGCTATAGAATCTTCATTTACGTTGATTTGGTAATAACCGCTTTTCAAATCGAGAGAGGAGTAGTATTGGCAACCTCTTAGCTTATCTATGAGATCCTCTACAATGGGCATTGGGTATTTTTCTTTAACTGTGACTTTGTTAAGTGACCTATAATCTACGCACATACGTTTATCACCCGAAGGCTTATCAACCAGTAGCACTGGACTAGCATAAGGGGAATTACTTTCACGTATGATGTCGTTTTTTAATAGGTCTTCAATAATATCTCGAGTAGCAGACTTTTCAGATTCCGACATACGATATGGTCTATGATAAACAGGTTTATTTGTAGTCAATTCGATATCTAACTCTACACAAGATGTTTGCCCCAACGTTTCCAAGTCTTTTGACACCACACGCGGGTACTTAGCAAATATTTCGTTCAATAAAGAGATGTGATCCACAGAGTCAGAGTTAAAGAAAGAAGAGTCTATCATCGCTACTTGATCGTTACTTAGTGATCGAAAAGATAGACTTTCCTACACGAGCATACATAATTCTTTCGTCTTCAGTGAAGTTCCTACCAACTAAAATGGGGCAGCCAGCCAATTCATCACAAATGTAAAGGGTAATGTTTAGTTCTGCTTTATCAACTTTAAGATCTACCTGTACACCTTGGGTAACTTTAGAACAAGAATCGATTTTAATTCCAGTTAGTAAAACCGGCGCATTTAATTCAAAATGTGCGAGATTTAACTCGCATGCCAAAACAGTCGTTATTAAGGAACAACTACTACCCATATCAATGAAATCCTGTCGTTTACATCCATTCAATTCAACGTCCTTATAAAATTTATCCTTGGGGGTAGGTTCGACAATTAACTTAACTTCACCATCTTTCTCAACTTTAGGTTTGGGCTTAGACCTACACGCGAGCTCCAGATGGCCAAATCTGTTACATAAATTGCATCTAACGTTATCTTTTTGATTGCAGCTAGTCTTTTTATGACCAGCTTCGCCACAGCGAAAGCAGGTAATGTTTGCACTATTGGAGGCAATATTATTTGATGCTACTGCATTAAAGTTAGAACTTTCAGGTTTTTTATCTACATTGCTATAGGTATAGGGTAAGCGAACTGAATAATTATTCTTATTGTGAAAGTTGCTTTGTTTTTGAATGGGCTTTTGTTCAGGTTCAGAATGAATTTTTCCGTGCAAGAACGAAGCTAAGTCATCGCAGTATTTAAAGTTACCAGCTTCTGCAGCTGTACTTATATTTTTGTCACCAATTGATCCTACTATTACCGAAATAATATCTTGTTCGGAAAATGATAATCTCATGTTATCAATCTTGCTCTTTTGTTGAAAATAAAACTCGTTTAACGATTGGCCATCTGTAGGTTTCGTTTGGACTAGGTTTTTAAGCAAACTATACATATTACGCTTAACTTCGAATGTATCTAGCAAGGTATTTCGCCAATCCTTCCACTTCCAGGTAGTCCATCGTGTCGTATTTTTTTGAAGTGAATCATACCAGGTTTTAGCAGTGTTACGTAATTTTTGCAAAGCTTGGTATTGTAAGACACGATCAGACCAACTAAAAGCGCGAGCATTGGCTTCCAAAACATTTATCCACATTTGAATATTGTCCACTAAAGGGTCGAACTCGGGAATCACTGATGATAAAACAACGTTCTGGCTTACTGCGGGAGACGCACGCCGGGTGCGCCTCAATTTCCTGCGGCTGTGTTCATTCGAGCTGCTACGGCTTGAAGTAGAGCTTGAGCTTGACGAAGAGCTAGTAGGTGTAGCCCTACGTTTGCTCTTCTTCCCTCGGGTTCGCTTGCGGCTTCGCGGCATTGGGCGTGTTTTTCTTTACACTTCTGATGTAAATCGTACTAGAATTAAACAGGAGGATTAATATCAGCACATATTTTAATCAATATAATCTGTACAATAATTACTTAAAACTAAACCAATATTTTTAATATAATCACTATACAGCACATCACTAGTATAACCGCACCTACACTTTTACAACACGTGGTTTTTTAAAAACTGATCACAAAATAGAACTTGCTCGGGTCGCGTATCAAAAGGAACTGCTTGAGCTGTCGGACGGAGCTACGCACTGCCTGCCTGTCACTATCCCCGCCAATCTTCCTCGGCTAAATTCGGGCCGGCCACGATTGACCGAGTCAACGCAGGCAGAAGGGAAGTCAAATCACAGTTTTTGTGGCGAAATACCGAAGGCTGTACCGCGGCGACAACATCCGGCCGTCCTGCGCACGCATCCGTCCCTGGATCGCGTCATAGTCTGGTGCAATTGCTGAGGACAACGTAAATACCATGAGTTACATGTTACAGACGGTTTCACCATGTTCAATATTTGTAATGAGTGCCTTCCACTCTGCTATTCCATCAACGGCTAGCAGATGAAAGACTACTCAGCTAAAGTGAATTCAAAACGATACATACTAGTGGTTCGCCCCGAACGGAGACCTCGCGATGACACCTTTATCAGCCCGACTAATTTAAGAGGGGAAGAAAGGGTTTTGTATTTAACGGCTATGTAAGTATGTTTGTATGGATGATCCATCAGAAAATCTAAAACTATCGAGTCAATTTCTCTAATATGAAAGAGATTTTTTAAAGCAACAAAAAGATTTTTTAATTAAGCAGAGCCCACTAGTTGTGGTTTTGCTACCTAATTTTTAAAGATTTAAGTTTTCTACTCTAAAAATGGATATTACAAAGAAAAAATCCTCAATTTTCGACTCCTCCCCGTAGAACAAGATATACTTAAATAATAAATTTCAGCATTACCAGATAACTTGAAGTATCTACGAGATATTTTTTGCATATTTTACTTTCTTTACCCTTCTAACCGATTTCTAAAATCATATACTGAGAAAAAAAAAATTACCTCTAGGTAGGTAATTTCCTACACATCATCGAAATAGCCTTTGAATAGGACTAAGCAACAGGGCGAAAATACTACATACCTGTTAGTATTTAAAGTACTTGACGAATTAATTGATAACGTCCTTTTGACGAAAACATAGAACTCCAATGTTATTCAAATTCCTAGGAATGGGGGGTCAACAATGGATATTATATTGGTTATAGTTTTTTAAGGTTCAGGTTTCTAATTTCTTCAATTTCAGACTTTTCCCTGTAGTTGTGACACAAAAGCCACAAGCATACCAAATTTCAGCATTGTGGGACTGCTGCAAGTACCCTAGAATTTTCGATTTTTGCGTTTTTTATTTTCCCTAATATCTCGGCAAGTACTAAGTTTAAATACTTATTAAAAACAGTTTTGAAATGTCCAACTAAAGCGCTTTCATTAGACACCCCACTTGATCTGACTGTCTCACTTTTATTTTTTTTACCCCCTCTTGGATCCCAATATCTCAGCAACCCCCTGACCGATATAGCTCATAACCTTACCTACAAATTGTACCAATACTATCTACCCCCATACCAAATTTCATGAAGATCGGATTAACGGTTTGGAAGTTTTCATCGGACAAACATACATACATACATACGCACATACATACAAACGCCGATTCTTCCAACTTGACTCAGAGAACTCGCTTCGCTCGTTCAATTATTGGTATTTAGATTTATGTTCTAACTGTTCCATCAGCGGTCAGTTATTCAAAGTTAGGATTTGTAGCTTTCCCTAGGCGATGCCTTTGGCCAACCCTAGTTGCATATCACCACAAATCTTAACCAGCAACAGATTTATTTTTACACGAATAAATACTGTTACTTTGATAACCTTCTAAATACCAAAACATGTTCGAAGCAAATGCACTAGACAGCAAAGAGAGTGTAACCAATAGAAAACCTTAAAATACAACGACATATGACAGTATGTGTAAAATAATGATCAATAAATACCTGACAACATCCTAGGCCTGTTCTAAATCTGTAATATCCAAGTCTGCCAATTTTATCCACGGTTTCATATTTTCGGCACAAGTGGTCCCTTCGTAACGTTTACTGGATCTATCAGCACCTCGCATGTCTTTTATCTTGTAGCGATCGTGACCCAATACTTCTGTAACTTGAAAAGGTCCTTTGAAAAGTGGTAACAACTTGGTGCTCTGTCCATCGTTTGATTGGCTGGGAATTTTTATGACTACCAAATCATCGACGTCATAAACACGGGCTGCCTTTCGCTTGGAATCAAACATCTGCTTTTGTTTGTCTGCACTAGCCTGGATGCGACTGCTTACTGTATTTCTTAACAAAGTGACATCGACAGGTGCTTCTGCAGGATCATCCACCAACTTGTCAGAGTCTGTTTGAAGTCTGTATCCAAAGAAAACTTCGCTTGGTATTGCAGAGGTGGTCTTATTGATGGTGCTGTTAATACCTTGTTGGATACTTGCAATGTGCGTGTCCCATTTGTTATAATCAGTGCTAGCACCCATACTTCTCAATGCATCAAGGATGGTGCGATTATAGCGCTCTACTTGGCCGTTTGAGCGTGGCATGGCTGTAGCTATAACATGTTGTCTTATATTTTTGTCCTGACAGTACTTAACAAATAACTTAGATGTAAAAGAACTACCTGCATCACAAATGAGCCGCTTAGGGTTACCAAAAACATTAAAGATTTTATCTAGTTCATTAATAACAACTTTGGTTTTTGTATTACGAACAGGTGAAATGAATACAAATTTCGTAAAAGAGTCAACTGTCACTAGGAGGTAAGTATTCTTGAGCGTGGTCTTTACAAAAGGACCCAAATGGTCTGTATGCAACGTATGAAATGGTTTGGCATATTTAGGTATAGGGAACAATTTGCCTTCCTTTTTACCATGGACATTTTTACAGTAAATACAATTAAGACAGTTTTTAATATATTTTGACACCACTTTTTTCATTTTTGGAAACCAATACAGGGATTTTATTCTTTCAATCGACTTGTCCAAGGCAAAATGACCTAAGTCATCATGATTAGCTCTTACAATTTGCCAAATACATTTCTTAGGAACTACCCACCGTCTGCCATATTCAGTTCGGCGGTAGACCTTATTACCTACAAGTTCATAATCCTTATATATCTTTTTATTAAGCTCGGCCTGACCTGATTCTAATATTTCTCTGATTGCACAAATACTAGGGTCTTGTAATTGAACTGACAATAACCAATCACCCTCAGTAATAGCCAACACACTTTCATTACATATGGGAGTAGAATTTTCACACACCGGGTTCCTGCTTAACGCATCAACATGCTGCATTTGCGTTCCTGGTTTGTGTAATATCTCGAAAGTGAATTCTTGCGTCAGTAATACCCATCTACCTATCCTAGAATTAATTTCTTGCTTATTTACTGTATATTTAACAGCGTTACAATCTGTATAAATTTTGAAAGTTGATCCTAGTAAATAGTGGCGGAATTTTTGTAACCCCACCACTATAGCCAAAAACTCTAATTCAAATGAATGGTATCGTTTTTCCTCATTAGAAGTCTGTCGACTGTAAAAATGAATGGGTTTTTCCCCTTTATCAGTCTCTTGTGTTAAAATGCAACCTACACCATCACGGCTGGCATCCGTGTATAAAACTGTGGGTAGTTTTGGGTCAAAAATTGTTAATAAAGCATTGTGTAATAACTCGTGTTTTAACTTATCGACTGCTAAGACTTGTTCCGAACCCCATTCCCATATAATGTCTTTCTTTAAGAGTTTCGTTAACGGTTTCGATAGCAGAGCACAATTTTTAATGAATTTTCGAAAATAGTTAATTAGACCTAAAAATTGTCTCACCTGCTGTTCCTTTTTTGGGTTCGGGGTAATCTTTAACAGCCTTCAATTTCTTTTTACCTGGACGAACACCGTCTACAGAAATATCATATCCAAGAAAGTTAACCGAGCTTTGAAAGAAATTACATTTTTCTAAATTTACAGTGAGGCCGTTATTTTGCAAGACTTCTAAAACTTCTTCGAGTTGCCTGACATTTTCGTCCATAGAATCAGTAGCTATCAATAAATCATCCATATAACAGGTAACTTTATCGAAGCGAAGTTTTCCTAAGACAGTATCCATTAATCTCTGAAAAACTGACGGCCCATTGCAAAGCCCAAACGGCATTCTTTTGAATTCGAAATGGCCGTCAGGAGTAATAAAAGCAGTTTTAGCTATAGAATCTTCATTTACGTTGATTTGGTAATAACCGCTTTTCAAATCGAGAGAGGAGTAGTATTGGCAACCTCTTAGCTTATCTATGAGATCCTCTACAATGGGCATTGGGTATTTTTCTTTAACTGTGACTTTGTTAAGTGACCTATAATCTACGCACATACGTTTATCACCCGAAGGCTTATCAACCAGTAGCACTGGACTAGCATAAGGGGAATTACTTTCACGTATGATGTCGTTTTTTAATAGGTCTTCAATAATATCTCGAGTAGCAGACTTTTCAGATTCCGACATACGATATGGTCTATGATAAACAGGTTTATTTGTAGTCAATTCGATATCTAACTCTACACAAGATGTTTGCCCCAACGTTTCCAAGTCTTTTGACACCACACGCGGGTACTTAGCAAATATTTCGTTCAATAAAGAGATGTGATCCACAGAGTCAGAGTTAAAGAAAGAAGAGTCTATCATCGCTACTTGATCGTTACTTAGTGATCGAAAAGATAGACTTTCCTACACGAGCATACATAATTCTTTCGTCTTCAGTGAAGTTCCTACCAACTAAAATGGGGCAGCCAGCCAATTCATCACAAATGTAAAGGGTAATGTTTAGTTCTGCTTTATCAACTTTAAGATCTACCTGTACACCTTGGGTAACTTTAGAACAAGAATCGATTTTAATTCCAGTTAGTAAAACCGGCGCATTTAATTCAAAATGTGCGAGATTTAACTCGCATGCCAAAACAGTCGTTATTAAGGAACAACTACTACCCATATCAATGAAATCCTGTCGTTTACATCCATTCAATTCAACGTCCTTATAAAATTTATCCTTGGGGGTAGGTTCGACAATTAACTTAACTTCACCATCTTTCTCAACTTTAGGTTTGGGCTTAGACCTACACGCGAGCTCCAGATGGCCAAATCTGTTACATAAATTGCATCTAACGTTATCTTTTTGATTGCAGCTAGTCTTTTTATGACCAGCTTCGCCACAGCGAAAGCAGGTAATGTTTGCACTATTGGAGGCAATATTATTTGATGCTACTGCATTAAAGTTAGAACTTTCAGGTTTTTTATCTACATTGCTATAGGTATAGGGTAAGCGAACTGAATAATTATTCTTATTGTGAAAGTTGCTTTGTTTTTGAATGGGCTTTTGTTCAGGTTCAGAATGAATTTTTCCGTGCAAGAACGAAGCTAAGTCATCGCAGTATTTAAAGTTACCAGCTTCTGCAGCTGTACTTATATTTTTGTCACCAATTGATCCTACTATTACCGAAATAATATCTTGTTCGGAAAATGATAATCTCATGTTATCAATCTTGCTCTTTTGTTGAAAATAAAACTCGTTTAACGATTGGCCATCTGTAGGTTTCGTTTGGACTAGGTTTTTAAGCAAACTATACATATTACGCTTAACTTCGAATGTATCTAGCAAGGTATTTCGCCAATCCTTCCACTTCCAGGTAGTCCATCGTGTCGTATTTTTTTGAAGTGAATCATACCAGGTTTTAGCAGTGTTACGTAATTTTTGCAAAGCTTGGTATTGTAAGACACGATCAGACCAACTAAAAGCGCGAGCATTGGCTTCCAAAACATTTATCCACATTTGAATATTGTCCACTAAAGGGTCGAACTCGGGAATCACTGATGATAAAACAACGTTCTGGCTTACTGCGGGAGACGCACGCCGGGTGCGCCTCAATTTCCTGCGGCTGTGTTCATTCGAGCTGCTACGGCTTGAAGTAGAGCTTGAGCTTGACGAAGAGCTAGTAGGTGTAGCCCTACGTTTGCTCTTCTTCCCTCGGGTTCGCTTGCGGCTTCGCGGCATTGGGCGTGTTTTTCTTTACACTTCTGATGTAAATCGTACTAGAATTAAACAGGAGGATTAATATCAGCACATATTTTAATCAATATAATCTGTACAATAATTACTTAAAACTAAACCAATATCTTTAATATAATCACTATACAGCACATCACTAGTATAACCGCACCTACACTTTTACAACACGTGGTTTTTTAAAAACTGATCACAAAATAGAACTTGCTCGGGTCGCGTATCAAAAGGAACTGCTTGAGCTGTCGGACGGAGCTACGCACTGCCTGCCTGTCACTATCCCCGCCAATCTTCCTCGGCTAAATTCGGGCCGGCCACGATTGACCGAGTCAACGCAGGCAGAAGGGAAGTCAAATCACAGTTTTTGTGGCGAAATACCGAAGGCTGTACCGCGGCGACAACATCACTGTTCTTATTTTTTGGTTTCTTGGACCTATGAGCACATTTTAGAAAAATTACGACTATACACCACGTACTTTACTATTCTCCTGCTGACGTTTCGTTGACGTTCTATGAGCACAATTTATTATTATCTAAAAAAAGATATAACGTGTTTTTTGTACTGCGTTACTTGAATTTTACTAACAAACACTTTCCTTTTACATATCATGATACTGTATCATACAAAAACAGTTACTTGTATCATGTTATATGTATTATGTTTTAATTGTGTTCATCTTCATCAAATTCATCATCTACCTAAGCAATCCCACTTATTTAGAAATAGGTTACCAAAAAAGGTTTTACTTTTTTCTCCACAATAAAACGAATTCGGAATAAAAAATGTAAATTGAATCCTGACACAGACAAATCGCTTAAGTCGTGCAAAAACTCGACTCACGAATCACTTAAACATTACAAAACATTTTTAAAGTTTGAATGACAAAAGTCTTTGAAATATATCAACATTACCTACGAATAATAAACCCTGTTGCATTGAGATAAACAAAGTTATTTTTCGGTAAGATAAACTGAATAAAACAATAAACACCGGAACAGTAGAACAGCTTCGCTAGTAAAGACATCTGCAGCATACAGTATAACTACACAATTTTTCCTATATATCTATATAGTCTCAAGTACACATACTGCGATGGAATTAAAAAAGTTAAATTCAAAATAAGCGCTTTGTTCGCAGCCGTTTACTACACTTACTCAAATCCGACATCATGATTGAGATAAAAAAGCAATCAACAACTGGTGGAACGAACGGGAATCTTACAAAGTCATAGTAATTTATTTGTCAGAATGTAGGTACATGATGTAGATTTCAAACAATTGTAACAGATCCATTACACTCTTACCATTATTAGGCATGCAAATGTTATGTAGTTACAGGTAAATATTTAAAAGTATTACATTAAAATAAAACATTGCTCTGGTCGTCCGTTAAAAACTCTGTCACTCTGTCACATATCTCAAGCAGAGGCCCAAGCACGAACATCTGACGTTATCGAGACGCTAGCGTTACGATAGTAAACGTCCAATATGAACCAATCAAAGTTGATTGACGATCAACTGGTGTGTTCACGATCGCAAATGTCAAATACTGGCCAATGACATCAGTGTAACTTGAAATCTTAGTAAGTACTAAGATTTCAAGTTACACTGATGTCATTGGCCAGTATTTGACATTTGCGATCGTCTCGCTATCATCTTGGTAACGTAAATTATTCGTGCTGACCTCACAGAAGTGACTTTAGCTTATTTTTAAAAGGTACAGTGTCATTCTTACAAATGTAATAAATGCGAAAGCTTGTATATTTGTTACTCAAGCAAATAATAACGATTGAACCCATTTCGATGACGATGATAGTGAGGGGATGTGGGGGAAATGCGAACGCTTTGTGATCAATCAATCTGTCGCCCATTTGAAGCGACTAATGTAATACTCGTAGAACCAGCAATTTGCATTATATATACGACGTATTTGAAAACTGAAAACTCTGACATGATCCTTCAGTCCGCATATGGTGAACTTCATAATATTTACTTACATTATTATTATTATATAAACTAATATATAATTAAATAAATGTCTATATAATTTAATTTAATAATCATAATATAATTTCCTATGATATAATGTAAAACTTTTTGGTTTTGAACATTTTATCTATCTTTATCTAATCTTAAGGATTTAATGAAATGTTAAACACAAATTTTTTCTACATAAAATATTATTATCAACATACATATATCGTCATCATTATCATCCTGCAGAAGTCCACTGTGTAAACTTTGTCGTGTGTTAATTGTGGCTACAGCTTTCTCTTATTCTTCCATTCTATTTTATTCTCCTTCTAAATCTATCTATGTATGCTTTCTGCTATAAACTTTTCTTGTGTTAAACTGGACTACTTATTGCTTACTTGGATTTGCAACAGCCGCCCCCGTAGATACACTATTTGTCAACTACAGTATACAATGTGTTGTTTTGTACACTTGCCATATTTACGGAGGTTAATATACTGCTGACACCGATTACAAATCAGTAAAAAAAACATAGTTGAAAAATCTCATAGTCAGTAAAAATTTTACAATTAAAAAATATCCACCCGTGTTTACATTCACTGCACAAAATCAACCGCTGTGGCACGAGCCTCGCGGCGCGGTCGGCGCTGCGTCTTTTAACTTCGGACGACTCTACCGACGCCGGCGCGCGGCGGCGCCTTTGAGCGGCATCCATTGAGAATGGAATTTTGCGCGCGCGTGCGACGCTGGACAGTCAGCCATCCCCGAACGACCGCGGAATTAGGTCACGCGTCACGGTTTTTTGCCATCATCAAAATGTCAGGTACCTACTCTTATGTTGAGTTTGTGGAAATGGTGCGATTATTTAAGTGATTACCTGAGTGAAGTGTTCGGTACCCAATGGATAGGACGTGGTGGGCCAGTGCCGTGGCCACCACGCTCTCCAGACTTAACTCCCTGTGGTTTTTAGTTATGGTGTGACGTAAAACGTTTGGTGTACGCGGACGAAGTGACGAGTGTCGAACAATAAAGACAATGGATTGTTTCAGCTTTTGACAACTGTCCTGCGAAAGCTAAAACGATGCTTGAGGCGCCCCGTGCTCTTTAGTGCATCGAAAAAGTAGGTGGACATTTCGAGCAGTACCTAGGGGTAACGTAATAAGGTAATAAAACTAGACCAACAATACCTAACCTATTAGATAGTTGGGAATATCTATAGTTTCGAATAGATGGGATGAAAAACAACTTGGGATCTATTCTGAAATCATAGTAGGGGCTTATTCTTGTGTGACCTAAGATTGTTTTCATATAAAAATCGGTTAATAGTTATGTGTAGGATTTTTATTTTATTTTTAGATGATTACGTAAACATTATGTCACGCGCTCTTCAAGTATGGCAAGTGTACAATAGTAGATTGTATCATAAGGGAGCAAAATAATATTTTTACGGCGAGGGCGCTTTTTTGAATCCAGAACGAAGTGAGGGATTCTAGAGTAGAATCCCGAGCATAGCGAGGGATTCTTTAGTAGAATCCCGAACGTAGCGAGGGATTCAAAGTACGTCGCCCGAGCCAAAAATATATTTTGCGCCCGAGTGTTACACTCTACTTTTCATCACCCACTATGAGAAAATAAAAGGCGCCTCATATTTTATTTCAAAACAAAACCATGAATTTCTAACAATCCGTGAATAACTTATCATTTAAAAAAAAGACTTCCGCCGTTGTATTCGACTAAATATTTGGATGAAAAAAATTTATGAAAGAACCATAGTGGTGAAAGGATTATGATACTTTCTGAATGCAAATGCTTGGTTTGTTGCTGAAAATATCAAAATCACCATATGTATGCCTACAATATTTGAGAAGTTCCCTCAATTCCTCGTGGATTCCATCATCAGAACTGGATTCTGAAAAAAATGGGACCAATCTGGAAGTATATCTATTAAAATAAAAAAAGAATTTTTCAAATCGGTTCATAAACGCCGGAGATATGAGGTAACATTAAAAAAAAATACAACTGAATTTAGAACCTCCTCCTTTTTGTAAAGTCGGTTAAAAATGACGAAATCGCGGGCCGTCGTTTCTAATTTGTTTTTTTTTATTCAGCCGGTGGCGCGACTATGGGCCGTCGTACCAGCCAGTATTTATTTAAACAATATTTGCGTTCGCCTTCTTTGGCGCTGAACACTAAGATGATCCAAATTTAAAAAGGGCGCGGAAAAGATAATTGCGGCGCACTTATTTGTGTTTGATTCTTTTCAAGATGTTCCAAATTCAAAAAGGGCCGTAAAAGATTTTTGCGGCGCACTTATTTGAGTTCGATATATTCCAAATTTAAAAAGTGCGCGGCAGAGATAATTGCGGCGCACTTATAGAAGCTTCATACAGAAAACACCACCTTTGGGTGCACTTAAAGGCGAACCAAGTCGTCCTTTTCGAATAGATGGGATGAAAAACAACTTACTGTATTAGGAAATAACACATCCCATACGCATACGCATCTTTTTGAAGTTGAGATACTGTTTGTTGCCTATACTGTGCCTTTAGAGGGCTAACGGTCCTCGGGATACCTTAGATAAGTGACAATGCGGCTCCGGGGAGATATTATAAAAATAAAGATATTGGAGGAAAAATGCTTCATAAACTTGAGCGTTGAAAGGGCAGGAGCTTTTTCATAAAGTTATCCTTTTATCTTCTGGTTTTCTTAAGAAAAGCTGGTTGGTTTACTAGCGTCATCATCATCATCAGCGAACACATTAGTCCACTGCTGGACGTAGGCCCAATTCGCGCTACTGAGACCGGTGTGCGGCTGTTCTCACTTTGTGCCCGCCGTACTTACAATACTTTTGTACCTATACTATGTGCTTGGAAAAAAAACTTACTTATCCGTACAAAAATATAAAAGTGAACCGTTGCCTATTCGTTTGTTTGTTTGGATGGTTCCAGTGCTTTTACGCCGAAACGGCTAAGCCAATTTTGATGAAATTTGCAGTATGGATAGATTAAAACCTATAGATTAAACCATAGGATAAGATGCTTTGTATACCAAAATTCATGACGCAGGTGAAAACCGCTAGTTAATTATACTTGCCTAATATATTATTTGCCGTGATGTGTCCGGCCAAAAATATCCAGCCGTCTCTTTCCGTGAATGTCTTAAAAGTCGACTAAGGAAATACACCAGAGGGTGTGCATCCACACCAATACAGCGATCACCAATCGGCCTGCCAAGCGGGGCTGATAATGGCATCTGAGTAAAAACTTAATTTAGCCAATGTCAAGTAGATTCCATTATTTTAAATAATGTCAAGTCGTAAAACTGGCTATTGCTTTACTAGAACATGACTTAATCGAGGACTTTATGAAGTCATGTAAAAAAAATATACTTAATGTATGATTTCATGTTTTTTTATGATATATGTTATTTTGATGTATGTGTGTGTGCGTATATAATGTATGCAAAGCGATAGCCAGTTTTACTAGAATGTTCCTGGACAATTTCCACTCCGTTGAAAAGACACGCCAATACACTACTTGTTTTTTGTCCAAACTTTGATTAAAATATGATAATAATGTCAATGTCACTGTCACAATAACTGGAGAGTATAAAAACCTCAACGATGCAGCGGTTAAAATTGTTATCTTTACGCCAATTCATTGTTAGTGTAGGCATGGGATGTGTTTCCGTTCTGACATGCTTTTAACTCTCATTTTAATTACCTACATAAGTCATTGACTGATACCAGCGTACGTAGACAATCGTACGCTTAAGCGAAAGTGCATAGCACTAACTAGCGAAAAAAAAACAACTTAGAATACGGGAAAGAAAGGAATGGTGCGTGGCGTGGCGTCTATTGATGACTATGTCATCTTCATACGCGTAGCGCAAAACGCAAAGGCAAAACGCAAAGGGGTTACGCTAACTTTCTTATAACACTTTGTCTAAATTCACCGCCGATAGACATATTTGTTGATCGCTTACCTACTTTAAAAAAAACAGCGGAAGAAAAGTTCGGCTTCACCCGTTGGCGTTTATTGATCGCTTACATTGCTTTTCTAATGATTCAACATTTAAATGATTAAAACTACTTTGGATAGATACATTTATGCAAAGATTATTTCATTTATTACTCAAATTCTACATACAACCCACCACCCTAAGTACGTACTGTTTAATCTAACTAATGAAATGCTAATTGGTTCGTTCACAAACAGGAAATCTAGATAAATGTATAGGTATTTATTTTATTTACGATAAAACAGAGTGTAAACAACATGATTGACTTCACTAATTACATTAGTAATTTACCAACTTTCAAAGCAGGTAGATACCGCTAGTAAAAGTTTCAAGATTCAAGATTCAGTCTTGTATTTGCATGAATACACATAAGTATATATTAATATAACTTTTGAAACTATCATGGTTATTAACATAATTATCACTAGAAACGGGATATTTACCATGATTTTTGAGTTTTGTTGATTCCCGATATTTCGGCACAATTTCATGCGCCATGATCACGAGTAAACTGAAGTCTTTGCGAGTAGATTTTTATTGTTATAGGTAGCCGTAACGATCTACCCTCTTTCTCACTCTTTTATTACGAACACCCCTACCATCAGTTTCATTGTCACACTTAACTCCATCTCGACACACCACACTAACGGTATCCGGACGAGCAACTGGTACCACACAATTTTTCCGATTGCTACACATTCTCACCACAGGATTCCAGACTCCAGACAATTGAAAACCATCTTCTCTATTGAAATTCCTGTGTTTAGTAATCTCAATTGCCTCTTGTACCAGTCTTGGTATGTAATGCCGCTCTGTTGAGATTACCTGTGGATTGTGTAGCTCAATCCAATGGTTTGAGCCAGATTCTATGAGGTGTTCCGCTATAGCTGACTTCTGTGTGTCGACGTTTTTGACCGCTCGGATGTGCTCCTTGACCCGACAAGCTATCGTACGTTTAGTTTGACCAATGTAAGAACTCCCACAGCTACAATCAATCTTATACACCCCTGGTTTTTCAAGTGGAAAACTGTCTTTAGGTGAGCGCAGGTAGTGTGAGATTTTCTTTAAGGGAGTAAAAATGGTCTTAACGGAGAACTTTTGCAGGATTTTCGCAATTTTGTCCGTCACTCCCTTAACGTAAGGCAGAAATGCTGGTTTTCGATCCACCATGCATTTGCGGGGTCTAGGCCTAGGACGGGATGGCAAAGTCTGACACTTATACCCATTCTTACGCAAGACACACTGGATATGAGCTAGCTCACTTTCAATATGATCCTCATCACACAAGTCTTGGGATGTAATCCATTGAAATTTCAATGGATTACATCCCAAGATGAGGTTCACGTATGAAATGGAATGTGATCGACGTTTGGCTTTCTTAGACGTATTGGTACAGGTCCGAAAAGATGGTGGATTGGGCCACTCTGTTTATAGAAAGCCAACGCATACGGACCGATATCTCCATGCTAATTCACACCACCACCCGCGGCAGCTCTTTTCGGTGGTAACGTCTCTCACCAACCGTGCTTTTGACTTGTGTGATGAGGATCATATTGAAAGTGAGCTAGCTTATATCCAGTGTGTCTTGCGTAAGAATGGGTATAAGTGTCAGACTTTGCCATCCCGTCCTAGGCCTAGACCCCGCAAATGCATGGTGGATCGAAAACCAGCATTTCTGCCTTACGTTAAGGGAGTGACGGACAAAATTGCGAAAATCCTGCAAAAGTTCTCCGTTAAGACCATTTTTACTCCCTTAAAGAAAATCTCACACTACCTGCGCTCACCTAAAGACAGTTTTCCACTTGAAAAACCAGGGGTGTATAAGATTGATTGTAGCTGTGGGAGTTCTTACATTGGTCAAACTAAACGTACGATAGCTTGTCGGGTCAAGGAGCACATCCGAGCGGTCAAAAACGTCGACACACAGAAGTCAGCTATAGCGGAACACCTCATAGAATCTGGCTCAAACCATTGGATTGAGCTACACAATCCACAGGTAATCTCAACAGAGCGGCATTACATACCAAGACTGGTACAAGAGGCAATTGAGATTACTAAACACAGGAATTTCAATAGAGAAGATGGTTTTCAATTGTCTGGAGTCTGGAATCCTGTGGTGAGAATGTGTAGCAATCGGAAAAATTGTGTGGTACCAGTTGCTCGTCCGGATACCGTTAGTGTGGTGTGTCGAGATGGAGTTAAGTGTGACAATGAAACTGATGGTAGGGGTGTTCGTAATAAAAGAGTGAGAAAGAGGGTAGATCGTTACGGCTACCTATAACAATAAAAATCTACTCGCAAAGACTTCAGTTTACTCGTGATCATGGCGCATGAAATTGTGCCGAAATATCGGGAATCAACAAAACTTAAAAATCATGGTAAATATCCCGTTTCTAGTGATAATTATATATATTAATAATTTACATTTCAAAAAAATCCCTTTTACTATAAAAACAGTTATCTAATAACCAATTAATTCTTCTTAAATATATTTCCATTCAATACTTTCATTTCTTCAGGTAACTTATTATTTATTTTTATATATACAACAGCCAGTTATGCCATCAATCCGAAGTCCTGCAGGGCTACTCTTGACGCTCTATTCGATCCTAATTCAGGATTTAGGATTAGGACATTGTCATTTGTCGTCAGAGAGTACTAAATTCCTTGGTTATTTGGTACTCTTGAATTCAATACTAGCGCACAATTTGGAGTGGAATTCTATGGAACATGTGAAATCGACTTTTTGTCTCTGTTGTTGCCGCAAAGTCAATCGCGTGCTCTATCTCCATTTCAAACCCGATTTGATTCAAGAGTGCCAAACAAGCGTTGAAACTGGATTGGGATTAGAACTGTTTTCAAGAGTAGCCTCACTGCTCCGTTACTTGAAGGCGCTGGACTAGCTGGGGTAGGGTCAGTACGTGGCATAATATACCCCACAGCGGTACGTCACTTAAGATTAGAGTTAAAAGACATTAAGGACACATAGTGAAAAGATATCTAGACTTAATAAATAATAAACATTCACGGTGCTCTTCAAATCGGTGCTCTTAGTGAAAGGCTACAATCTTTCACTTAAAGTTTTTTAAAAAAATTAACTATTCTTATCATTCATTTAATTTATTTTCAATTTCTTTGTTGAATACTTAACTCACCTATTAAATTGTTTTTTTCGTATAATCAGTTTATAAACTTATGTTGTTTTTTATTTATGTTATTTTTATCAGAGTTTTTACACCTTCATTTGGCACTGAGATATTGAATTTTGATTAATTTATACAATGTAGGTGGTACTCACTAACAGGCAAACATTATAAGTTTTTATTATAGTAGTACCTATGTTACAATATATAGGTACTGCCATACTGCAAGGAAACTTGCAATTGAATCATCTTCAAAACCGGCAAAGTGTGAGTCGGACTCGCGCACAATGGGTTTCGTACCATTATCTATAAAAACGGCACCTACAACGGCATCTATAAAAATCAAGTTTTTTGTATTGGAGCCCCTTAAATATTTATTTTATTATTTTTTTGATTATTTGTTGTTATAGCGGCAACAAAAATACATAATCTGTGAAAATTTCAACTGTCAAACTATCACGGTTCATGAGATACAGCCTGGTGACAGAAGGACGGACGGACAGCCGAGCCTCAGTAATAGGGTCCGTTTTACGCTATGGGTACGGAACCCTAAAAAAGCTGTGCTGAGCACTCAATTCCGTATTTTGCCTAACAAGCAAAATGCACATCATGCATGCATCTATCATTCAGCCAGTATGTAACCAGCCGCCGAGAAGGCGGCGCGTATTCATTCACTATCAAACCATTTACCATAACTAATCGTGTACCATTGAGAAGTTCTAATATAACCATCATAAGAGAACGTTGGATTTCTCATTTCTACCAAACCACCTATCATCTTATAGATGCTAACTAAGAAGAAGAGCTAGGGCCACCATACACCATAGCACTAGCTTATTCTCTCATTTCTACCAACGACCTACCAGCAGCTATGAAGCTAAGAAAGAGTGTATAAGGTCACCATAGCACCTTATCTCTCCTTTTTACAAGCTGAAATCATTGTCTCAGTGGAACAGACTAACTTAACTTAAGAGGAGGTTGCCGGTAGAGCGCTTTCACGTAGTATGGGTACGTTCCGTTATGAGTTCTAAGTTCTAACGTCTTCCTCTAACAAGCACTGACACAAAATAAATAACTTCACCCTTCCGCAGGCTTGTGTTTTTTCCGCAGACTTGTGTGATGAGGATCATATTGAAAGTGAGCTAGCTTATATCCAGTGTGTCTTGCGTAAGAATGGGTATAAGTGTCAGACTTTGCCATCCCGTCCTAGGCCTAGACCCCGCAAATGCATGGTGGATCGAAAACCAGCATTTCTGCCTTACGTTAAGGGAGTGACGGACAAAATTGCGAAAATCCTGCAAAAGTTCTCCGTTAAGACCATTTTTACTCCCTTAAAGAAAATCTCACACTACCTGCGCTCACCTAAAGACAGTTTTCCACTTGAAAAACCAGGGGTGTATAAGATTGATTGTAGCTGTGGGAGTTCTTACATTGGTCAAACTAAACGTACGATAGCTTGTCGGGTCAAGGAGCACATCCGAGCGGTCAAAAACGTCGACACACAGAAGTCAGCTATAGCGGAACACCTCATAGAATCTGGCTCAAACCATTGGATTGAGCTACACAATCCACAGGTAATCTCAACAGAGCGGCATTACATACCAAGACTGGTACAAGAGGCAATTGAGATTACTAAACACAGGAATTTCAATAGAGAAGATGGTTTTCAATTGTCTGGAGTCTGGAATCCTGTGGTGAGAATGTGTAGCAATCGGAAAAATTGTGTGGTACCAGTTGCTCGTCCGGATACCGTTAGTGTGGTGTGTCGAGATGGAGTTAAGTGTGACAATGAAACTGATGGTAGGGGTGTTCGTAATAAAAGAGTGAGAAAGAGGGTAGATCGTTACGGCTACCTATAACAATAAAAATCTACTCGCAAAGACTTCAGTTTACTCGTGATCATGGCGCATGAAATTGTGCCGAAATATCGGGAATCAACAAAACTTAAAAATCATGGTAAATATCCCGTTTCTAGTGATAATTATATATATTAATAATTTACATTTCAAAAAAATCCCTTTTACTATAAAAACAGTTATCTAATAACCAATTAATTCTTCTTAAATATATTTCCATTCAATACTTTCATTTCTTCAGGTAACTTATTATTTATTTTTATATATACAACAGCCAGTTATGCCATCAATCCGAAGTCCTGCAGGGCTACTCTTGACGCTCTATTCGATCCTAATTCAGGATTTAGGATTAGGACATTGTCATTTGTCGTCAGAGAGTACTAAATTCCTTGGTTATTTGGTACTCTTGAATTCAATACTAGCGCACAATTTGGAGTGGAATTCTATGGAACATGTGAAATCGACTTTTTGTCTCTGTTGTTGCCGCAAAGTCAATCGCGTGCTCTATCTCCATTTCAAACCCGATTTGATTCAAGAGTGCCAAACAAGCGTTGAAACTGGATTGGGATTAGAACTGTTTTCAAGAGTAGCCTCACTGCTCCGTTACTTGAAGGCGCTGGACTAGCTGGGGTAGGGTCAGTACGTGGCATAATATACCCCACAGCGGTACGTCACTTAAGATTAGAGTTAAAAGACATTAAGGACACATAGTGAAAAGATATCTAGACTTAATAAATAATAAACATTCACGGTGCTCTTCAAATCGGTGCTCTTAGTGAAAGGCTACAATCTTTCACTTAAAGTTTTTTAAAAAAATTAACTATTCTTATCATTCATTTAATTTATTTTCAATTTCTTTGTTGAATACTTAACTCACCTATTAAATTGTTTTTTTCGTATAATCAGTTTATAAACTTATGTTGTTTTTTATTTATGTTATTTTTATCAGAGTTTTTACACCTTCATTTGGCACTGAGATATTGAATTTTGATTAATTTATACAATGTAGGTGGTACTCACTAACAGGCAAACATTATAAGTTTTTATTATAGTAGTACCTATGTTACAATATATAGGTACTGCCATACTGCAAGGAAACTTGCAATTGAATCATCTTCAAAACCGGCAAAGTGTGAGTCGGACTCGCGCACAATGGGTTTCGTACCATTATCTATAAAAACGGCACCTACAACGGCATCTATAAAAATCAAGTTTTTTGTATTGGAGCCCCTTAAATATTTATTTTATTATTTTTTTGATTATTTGTTGTTATAGCGGCAACAAAAATACATAATCTGTGAAAATTTCAACTGTCAAACTATCACGGTTCATGAGATACAGCCTGGTGACAGAAGGACGGACGGACAGCCGAGCCTCAGTAATAGGGTCCGTTTTACGCTATGGGTACGGAACCCTAAAAAAGCTGTGCTGAGCACTCAATTCCGTATTTTGCCTAACAAGCAAAATGCACATCATGCATGCATCTATCATTCAGCCAGTATGTAACCAGCCGCCGAGAAGGCGGCGCGTATTCATTCACTATCAAACCATTTACCATAACTAATCGTGTACCATTGAGAAGTTCTAATATAACCATCATAAGAGAACGTTGGATTTCTCATTTCTACCAAACCACCTATCATCTTATAGATGCTAACTAAGAAGAAGAGCTAGGGCCACCATACACCATAGCACTAGCTTATTCTCTCATTTCTACCAACGACCTACCAGCAGCTATGAAGCTAAGAAAGAGTGTATAAGGTCACCATAGCACCTTATCTCTCCTTTTTACAAGCTGAAATCATTGTCTCAGTGGAACAGACTAACTTAACTTAAGAGGAGGTTGCCGGTAGAGCGCTTTCACGTAGTATGGGTACGTTCCGTTATGAGTTCTAAGTTCTAACGTCTTCCTCTAACAAGCACTGACACAAAATAAATAACTTCACCCTTCCGCAGGCTTGTGTTTTTGCTAACACAAAACAGTTAGGCCACGCCCCCTTTCTGTTAAGGCTCCTACACACTGCCGGCGGCCCAGCCGGCGGGTATTCTGTGTGAGGCTCTTTTGTACGCGAACGAAGTCTGCTTCTATTTTGGCTATAATATCATCAAACTACATTAAACTTTGTACGCATGATCAGTACACTAATATCTAGACACGTGGTGCGAAGTTTAAAAAAAATTGTTTTGTTGCCATTCATTGTTGAATTATTATTGTTGTGGGGGAGGCCTATGGCCAGCAGTGGATTCCGAGTAGCCGATTATAATGATGATAAATTATAATCACTAATAATAATAATAGAAATAGAAAATCATGATCTTTTAAATGACCACTACTATCAGTAGGTATTGTGTAATAATAAATAAATAAATAAATGCTGAACATTTCACACATCATTATCTAGCCCCAAGCTAAGCAGAGCTTGTGTTATGGGTATTAGCTAACACATTATATAGATAGATATTTTAGTTTATACATAGAAAAATACCCAGAACACCGTGAAACATTATCTGCAGATCGTACAAATATTTGTTACAAGGCGGGAATCGAACCTGCAACATCCTGCGTCACAGGCGAACCTTCGCTTGCCGCGCCACAGAGGTCGTCAAAATAATTATAATCTAACTAGCCCGCGTGCGACTTCGTTCGCGTGGTCCCGGTGTCCCCTGTGGTCCCGGTACATTTAAAGTTTAAACCTTTACGTGACAATTATGAACAGCCCAGCCGTTCTAGAGTTTTAGCGAGACAAACGAACAGCAATTGATTTTTATATATATAGAGGATAGAGGATAATTAATGATCACTGATGATGAATAATAGTAATAGAAAATCATGATGTTTTAAATGACCGCTGCTATCAGTAGGTATTGTGTAATGATTATAGTTTGATTCAGACGGCGCCTTGACCCGAGATAGCGTTGCAACACCCTTATCGAGAAGAATAACATGAGGTGATGGAATATTATAAAGCCTATATAAATAGCTCACACACCGCAACTTCATCCACAAGTAAATACTTAAATCCTAAAACCTTGCTGTAGAACTAAGCTATTCGAACCCATTCAATGGTTTAAGAGAATATAACAACGCGAAACTCAACTCTAAGATGTGAATATATAATATAATATTCCGTATAGTATAATACTTCGTGAGAGTAAACACGCGAGAAATCAACATGTACCTACCTACTAGAATCAAAGCTTTAGAGGTGATTTCACCAACAAACAGGGTTAAACACTGTTTAGCCTAACCAATAATTTTAATTTTTAACCGACTTCCCAAAAATGAGGAGGTTCTCAATTCGGACGTATTTTTTTATTTTTTTTATTTTTATGTTTCTTACCTCATATCTCCGGCGTTTATGAACCGATTTGAAAAATTCTTTTTTTATTTGAATAGATATACTTCCAGATTGGTCCCATTTTTTCAGAATCCAGTTCTGATGATGGAATCCATGAGGAATTGAGGGAATTCCTCAAATATTGTAGGTATACATATAGCGATTTTGATATTTTCAGCAACAAACCAAGCATTTGCATTCAGAAAGTATCATAATCCTTTCACCACTATGGTTCTTTCATCATTTTTTTTCATCCAAATATTTAGTCGAACACAATGGCGGAAGTCGGTTTTTTAAATGAAAAGTTATTGACAGGTGTTTTTAAAGATTATCTGTACCTTGACCAATGGTTACGGTAAACGCTTGTTTATTTATTCGTGAACTTAAAGACATAGAATAGAATAGACAAAACACCTTAGGCCTTAGACAATGTTACATTCTAATAGCGATGACGCCAGTATAAAAGTCCAAAATGTATGGGATTGACGTTAGCTATAGATATGTCACGTGGTACCTATATTGTATTGTGTTACGACTGTAGAAATGGAATCGCTTCGAAGCGAATGCCGTTTGGCTAGGCCCTCTTGAGGTAATAAAAAATAAACAATACATAACATGATAATTAAAAGTACAAGGGGCGGTCTTATCACTTAGATATTTCTTCCAGACAATCTTTGGATGGAGAGAGATATAACATGTTTTTTATTTGTGTTTTAATGTGTCCTTTTCAACCTTTTTCTCTAATCATGATCGCCTAATAAAGTTCACGCTCAAGTAGATGGGTCTCCTCCCATGGATAGGTATCCTCCAGTGGATGGATATCCTCTCATGGATGGGTCTCCTCCTTTGAGTGGATTTCCTGATATATAGGATGGGTCACCTTTTTATTCCCTATACTATTTATTTTATGCATATAAACAACAAAAAAAACAGTTCTCCTACTGAAACATAAAACTTCTGGCGTTGTCACGAGTGGGGGCCGATGGCACTTTTTCTCTCAACGTCCCCCAGTGTGGCCAGAAAGGTGGGGGACGCTGATAATATACGGGAATTATGGTGCTAGGCAAGGATAGGTAGGTGTGAAGAGAGCGCCCCTCTTATTGCTAAACTATAGTTTGCCATCAAAGGTAATCTGGCACAGATGGTGGCTCGTTATCTTAATGCGTTGAATCCACTTGTGTCGCAATCTTGTGTAGCAAGCGTTTTCCTTCAGAGTAACTCTGAGCAGGCTGTTTGGTATATTACGATAGGTGCCGTGGTGCCAGCCTAAGAATAGACACCTCTGTCTCCTCCCGTGGATCTATACCTATAGTAAATGCCTTATTAAGGGATTACCCTGAGGGCTTAGTACGGGTATTGTTAGTTTTCGAAATGATATGTATAAAGTTTCGTTAATATACATTTACTTGCAGCGCCCCTAGCGAAACCGAGAAGAAAACTAAGGACGCTGTCATGTATGGAACAAAACGAAACTTCATTTATAGTTTTCGAAAACTATCTGTTCATTGAAAAATCACATGTTTTATAATCTATGATGGAATATTAGTTGGTCACCCTTTTGTGGTGGTTTTTAAAAGGGTTGTAGCTGGTAACTCGCTCTCTCTGTCGTCCCGGTCACCGATGTAGTCGGACGGTTAATCATTTTTTCATAAGTTTTTAAATAAGTCAACTTGTATTCAGTAATAAACAGTTTTATTCAATATTCAGTGTGTTTCAAAATATCAGCGGTCATCCAGTGTAAATCAAATCATTCATACCTTCAAATTCACACATCAAGCCACTAGCGTCGGAACAGCACCTAGACTGAACTCACGGGTCTGGAGTGCACCCCAGACTTCGAACACCTGGGGGTTTTGGGCACACTATCAAAACCCGTACTAATAGACGTACAATGGGCAGCAGCATCCACTGCGATCACCAATCCACCTGCAGCGTGATCGCATTTTGGTGTCAAGTACTCAGATGGATGCTGCTGACCATCCTCTATAGCGTAATCCTTTAGTCTTCTTTTACGACATCCAAGGAGGAGTTGGAGGAATGCTATTCTTAGACCAAGACTACCTCCGCTCTATACTCTACTGACTAATTTATTACTCGAGGTTCAATAGAAACAAGAAAAGAGCAATAAAGAGTTAACATCTTGTTAGATACGCAATCTGGAACTTGAGAAGCAGTTCAAACAACGCTGAGGATTCCGAAAGAGTACTTTAAGCAATCGCCAACTTTCCGCAGTCGGCAAGACCAGAGGCCTTACCATGAGCTCTTAAAGCGATCCAGTTCAAAAACTATTCAGTACAAAATATCGCTTCGTCATTGGCATCCTTCATCATTGAATAACTTTAATCGCATAAGTCTATAGTATAGACTTTCTGCTATTGTGCCTTTTAATATAGCTGCGGGCATCAAGGAACCGATGTTTTGTATTGAATAGTTTTTGAACTGAATCGCTATAAGAGCTCATGGTAAGGCCTCAGGAACTCTCGGAAAAATTGGTTTACTATCTAGTATTTGTTCATGTACGTTTACCTTATGTATCTTTAACTATATACCTGAGTACATAAAGTACTACATAATTTATACATTTAAAGTATTACATATTTATTCATAAAAGGCACGCCAACAGCATAAATATTAACACTTTCACAAAACATGACTTAGTTAGATAGTTTAAGTCTGATACATATACCAATTATAGGCGTACACAACATTGACATTTAATCTAACGAATAATTTTTCCCTCCGGACCATCTGACCACCATGAACTTGCCACTGGTGGTGACTTGGGATTTCTATATCCCAACTGACCACCAGTGACCAAATAACACAGTACTACTCCCATATCACCACCAGTGGTGAAAATTGTCTCATTTTACGATTAGTGGTAAAATAAAACAACATCAGTAGCACTTTACCACCAGTGGTCAAATTATAAGATCAGTTTCAATTTAGTAAAATCAAGATTATCTATACCACTTGAATAAATATACCGTTTACTATATCCAAAACATTTATTTGTATAAACGAACTATCCGCTCTTAGCTATCATAATCTATATTTATATTATAAACTATTTGGATCTAAATTAGGTACTTCATTTAAAAATTATTCTTTATGTTATTCTATAAAAAATATTAGATTAGTCCCATTTCACCCCTGGTGGTGAAATTTAAACCATCTCAACACCGGTGGTCAATTAGAACTAAAATCGTGCCAATTTATCACTAGTGGTGAATTGGGAATAAGTTTTTCCCAGTTGACCACCAGTGGTAAAATGGGGTGGTTTCCGTCTCAATTGACAACCGGTGGTAAGTTCATGGTGGTCAGATGGTCCGGAGGGTAATTTTTAACTATAGGTACTTACATAGTATTAATTATTTAACTTAATAAGTTAGCTGGTAGAGAATGCTTCCTAGCATTAAGTTTGCCTATTAGGTACACAATTTGTTTTTTGTGTAATAAAGAATAATTCTATTCTATTCTAATTATCCTATTTACAAAATGTTCACTCGTCACGTAGCGTTGCGGTTTTTAATGCGTTTATATAGAGACCGCTCAAGACTGTTCTTCATTGCATTCTTTGCGTGGAGACTTCTGATGATGATGACAGAGTAGGTAATGTTCAGCTTACCTGTCGCAATTCAAAATGTTCAATTTACCATTTTAAACTTTAAAACGTAGATTCCCCACAAAGCTTTCCGAGATCGAATTGCCTCTAAACTTGAGAGTTGCAGCCGCTTTCGGAATCTCTTCATCCGCGGCGCTAAATATCAATTTAACTTATCTTTAGGAAAAACTTGAGAGACTGGTGGTTTCCAATTATTAACCGACTTCAAAAAAGAAGGAGGTTCTCAGTTTGACATGTTTTTTTCTGTATGTTTGTTACGCGATTACTCCACCAACTATGAATTGATTTTGATAGTTATTTTTTTGTTTGGTGGTGGTTACTGAATTAATTTCAGAGGTGGAAATTAATTCAGTGCTTTTTGAAACACTGAAGTCGTTTTTTGTTTTTTAACCGACTTCCCAAAAAAGGAGGACGTTCTCAATTCGGTAGTATTTTTTTTTTTTTTTTTTATGTTTGTTACCGCATATCTCCGGCGTTTATGAACCGATTTGGAAAATTCTTTTTTTATTTGAATAGATATACTTCCAGATTGGTCCCATTTTTTTCAAAACTCAGTTCTGATGATGGAATCCATGAGGAATTGAGGGAACTCCTCAAATATTTTAGGCATACATATGGCTATTTTGATATTTTCAGCAACAAATCAAGCATTTTATTCAAGCAGCATTCAAGTATCATTATCCTTTCACGACTACCATAGTCGTCTTCATCATTTTTTTTCATCCAAATATTTTGTCGAATACAATGGCGGTTTCGGTTTTTTAAGTGAAAAGTTATTTTCCAAAAGGTTCTGCTTAGCTTCGAGATGTAAGTCTCTCCATATACAAGATAACAACAGTATAAAACGGTGATCAAAAACATCTAATGTAACCTCGTACATGTCCTATAATATTATAATATAAAAATCGAAGATTGCTAGTTTGCATAAAAGAGAGGTTCACGGAATCCATTCGCCATTCTGATTCTTTCTGCCAATGCTCACATTTGACAGAACCGCTTCAGGAAGAAAAGAACCAGCAAAACGAAGAAGATGAATAAGATGTAGGGACTTACCACTCGACTTATTCTGGGTATTATTCTTCAGAAAAAGTTTCAGTTGCGTTATTAAAAGTGCATCTCTTGACAATATTCGAGTCAACTTCGTCAACTCGTCATAACATAACATAACACATAACATAACACCCAACAGTCACATACGTAGTCATGATCCTACACTAGGATTCCCTGTGTCGTGGGTATCAGGAACTACGAGTACCATGGTACCACCCAGACCCGGAACAAATATTTGCAGATCATACAAACATTTGTCCCGCAGCATGAATCGAACCCGCAACCTCAACTCGGCATATGGCGAGATGACGAATTGCAATGGACTATTTTCCTTCCCAACTCGTTATTCTTACGCTAGTTTATAGGCAATATTTTTATTCACCGCAAACAATAAATCACAATTCTGATTAATATACATACTAAGTAGAGCTCTACAATACTTCGAAGTCTCTATACTATAATTCAGTGGACACCAGTAATACCCGTATTTGCGATCAAATTCTGTTTGACCACGTCTGCCTGCAAATACTAAAGCCTAGATCAACTGTAGCTACCTACAGACTATTAATACTGGCTATTATTTCTCCATGAAATTTGTGCACAATACATGATCGGTTCACTAATATCTAGCTAGACCCATGGTGCGTCAGTAATTTGGAAAAATTTCATAGAATTTGATGAAATAATAGCCAAAATAGAAGAAAACTTCGTTCGAAAACTTCCTACTGGCAACCTTCTCATAAAGTTTTATCCAAATGTTAACTATTTATTGCTATAGCTGATTTATGACAAGACTGTACCGGTTCTATGTGATACCCCGAAATACCACGTACTACATTCATTCATTCATTCATACATTCATTCAATAAACATAGTACGAGCTAGCAAACAGTTTCCATAATCCAATTCCAAGGAATAATTCCATAGATTCGCATCGGCTGTGATAAAATATTCTTGAGTGCGTGCTGACTTACAATTGAATCGACACGCATGTACTGAACTCTAGTGACGTCATGTACACCAATATAAGCCTGGAGCCTTGGTCTTGGAAAAAAATCAACAGTAATAACATGAAAAACACAAATTATCACTAGAAACGGGATATTTACCATGATTTTTGTTTATTCCCGATATTTCGGCACAGTTTCATGCGCCATGATCACGGGTAAACTATCGGGAATCAACAAAACTCAAAAATCATGGTAAATATCCCGTTTCTAGTGATAATTATGTTAATAACCATGATAGTTTCAAAAATTATATTGAAAAACACAATTCATTTATTATTTTAGATGTTTTTTTTTTATACTACTTGACAAGCGAACAAGAATTATGCCAACCTGAATGTAATTGCATGGTTTAAGATTGGTTTTTCTTTTAAAATAGTAGAATTGGCACCCTGATGGAAAGTATGGAAAGTAGTTACCGTAGCCTATGGACGCCTGCAACACCAGAGGCATCAAACGCACGCTGCTATGCCGCCCCGAAAAAAAGTTCTCCTACTGTTAAATATTCAATTTCTGCACGTTGTCACGAGTGGGGGACGTTGGCACTTTTTTCTCCCAACGTCCCCCAGTGGGGCCAGACAGGTGGGGTACGCTGGGAGTAAACGCCCTGAACGTTGAAACATAAAGATGAAAAGTCTACGGTGCCTATAATTTCACCTATTTTCCAAGTGGATCTAGTGATCCAATATTGTCAAAGGCAGTCTGTTTTGACTGTCTTGTTTATTCCCCTCCCTCCTAGTTAAGTACGCACAGCCCCTTATTGTATTAGCACTTGATTCCTATTCCACTGCGAGAATGGGAGCCCTTAATTCTTTTACGATCTTGGCAATGGCTCACTACTTCACTGACTGTCGGTTTGAGTCATGAAGAAAGGCCATAGATATGTATGAGAATCATGTGCGTAGATGAGATTATGAAGGTAACTAGGTATCTTATTATTGTATGAAGTTACTAGCAGAAACCCGCGACTTCGTCCGCGTTAAAAAGTGATACGTGACCGTATATTTAAATAAAGGGTAAAAAAATCCTATACAATTTTTAACACACTACCGTACCCCTTTTAGGGGTAAGTTTGGGAAATGTTTTATAATACTCTTATATCATTTGTTTTGAAGAACATTTATGCCAAGTTTCAAGTAATACGATTTTTCATACAAACGTTTTCATCACTTTCACCCTTACAGGGCAAACTTTCCTAATTCCTTTCTTTTATATCAGCCAGTCAGCCAGTTAGACAGGACTATGAATTTTATACATACAGATAATGAAAAAAAAATATTATGTACAAAAATATTAATAAGCGAGTGGGGATTTGAACCTACAACCACTGCAGTAAATACAATGGCGACGGGTTTGTAGACCTTCATTTGACTGTAATCTCATCTGTTGGTAAGTGATGATGTGGCTGACGATGGGGCACCTATTGACTCTTATATTAATAACCTTTTCCATGCGAACGAAGTTTGCTTCTTATTTGCTTATTATTTCTTCAAACTCTATGAAACTTTTACACATGATCAGTACACTAATATCTAGACCCGTGGTGCGTTAATTTCTTATAAAATTGTATGGTTACCTACCAAACCATAAATAAAAAAAAACTGAAGAACTGAAGTATTCTATTGTGCCGGAGAATAGACTCCTCCTTCTCCTCTCGTTGATGTAGTAAAAACCTTACTAAGGGATTACACCAGGGAATGGGCAGCAGCATCCACCTGAGTACTTAACACTAATCTACGATCACTAATCCACCTGCCAAGCGTGGTGATTATGGCAAATCCCCCATTGCCTTCTATGGGGGAGGCTTCGTCCAGCAGTGGATGTCTAAAGGCTGTTGAAGATATTATTGTAAGAAAGTTTGCTGTAGAAGTGACCAGAGGCCGTATACAAAGTAACATTCTAATAGCGATGACGCTAGTAGAAAAGTCCAAAATGTATGAGATTGACGTAAGCTATCGATATGTCACGTGGTCTTTTGTATTGTATTACGACTGTAGAAATAGAATCGCTTCGAAGCGAATACCGTTTGTCTAGGCCGGCAGTATAGAATCAGAACTTTCCAAACTGGGTAGAAGTGACTAGGTACTCCTTTGATGTGATTCCATAAGAATCCCGTTTACGTCTTACTAAATATAACGAACGAGCACATTAGCTGGTATCGCCTGGCGCGCCACCTATAATAAAACACGTCAATAGATACAAATCAAGTGTAATAGGCAGTAAACTGCGACCCCACAGCGACATGCGACTACCAAATGGTTAATAGAAACTTGGCCATTAAATAAATGCGAACAGCTAAGACGATACATTTTGGGAACATGCATTGGGCATTCGAATTTCTAGGTTGAAGATATGTGGGTATAGGTACTTGAACTTACTTTATCACGAATCACACAACCACGAAATAACGATACCAAGAATACTAAGGAAAGTGACAGGTTTGTCAACAGCGAAAAGTTACAAAATTATAAGTAAGTGAACAAAACAGGCACAGGTTTCGATCCTTAAATTACTTTGAAATCTTTGAGCTCTTTTCGAGTTTTAGCCACTTTTTCCTACAAACTTCGAACTCCCATTTCAGAGGAAATACCTCAACTTTAGACTTATTCCTTTATTCGTGTTCTTAGCTTCTTAGCATTCCAAATTTCAGAATTGTCTGATTACTGGAAGTACCCTAGGGATTTTTTTGTTTCATTGCCATATCTTTTTTATAGCATTGAGTTAGAAGGTTGTTTTTTACGGCATTTTAAGCTATAAAATACCTTCATATTCGGCACAAATTTCAAGTTGATTCCTTTTAGCTGTTCCTAAGAAAATGTGTCTTGATGGACAGGCAGACAGAACAACAGAGTTATCCTACAAAAGTCCCGCAGGGCCATTCTCTATCTCGCGACAAGTTTGCAACCAGGGGTAAATTGTGCAATCAGGGCTGTAAAACGTCGCTTTTCTCATACAAAAGTTACCGTTTGACAGCCCTGTAGGCCTAGCCAAACGGCATTCGCTTGGAAGCGATTCTATTTCTACAGTCGTAATAGAATACAAAAGACCACGTGATATATCGATAGCTTACGTCTCATACGTATACGTATCTCATACATTTTGGACTTTTCTAGTGACGTCATCGCTATTAGAATGTTACTTTGTCTAGGCCTCTGATTGAAAAATAATTAATAACATGCTTATTACAAACCTGTCGCGGGATAGAGAATAGCCCTTCGGTTTTTTTTCCTGTGTGTTTACACGTGTTTTGCCTATAAAGGAAATAAACAATTGCTGTAGATTGTTATTCTGTTTTTCTATGATTCCTCACAAGAATATACCAGCGCTTCGAAGCGATTCCATTTCTACAGTCGTAATTCAATACAAATGACCACGTGACATATCGATAGCTAACGTCAATCCCATACATTTTGGACTTTTCTACTGGCGTCATCGCTATTAGAATGTTACTTTGTCTACGGCCTCAGGAAGTGATTCGATACCACTTAGTTCGGCAAGCTCACTAGGGCAATACTTAACAGTTAAACACGTAACCATTCTTAACAGTTAAGTAACAAACTTTTATTTATTTTTACATCTTATTATAAGATAAAATAAAATAACATTAAAATTAATTAACCAAACTTAAAGGAACTAAATGGTGCTTAACCATTACCGTTTTTTCAGATTTTTTTTTAATGTTTCCTTTATTTTTGTATTTTTTATTTGGTGTGCAATAAAGAGTTTATCTATCTATCTGTCTATCTATCTATCTTTTATGAAAGTTGATATTAACTAGTGGTTCGCCCCGAACTGAGATCTCGCGATAACACCTTTATCAGCCCGACTACTTAACCAAGTAATTTCCATTTTTCTATTATTATTTTTGAAAATTTTCACCTCGAGGTCTGCCAGTACAGTACAGGATCTATCAGTAACAACTGTAATTTCCTACACATCATCGAAATAACCTTTGAATAGGGCTAAGCAACGGGGCGTAATACTACATACCTGTTAGTACCTATATCAAGTACCTGACGAATTAATTGATAACGTCCTTTTGACGAAACTATAGAGCTCCAACGTGATTCAAATTCCTAGACATGGGAGGTCAACAATGGATGTTATATTGGTTTCTGTTTTATGGATTACAAGTTTCTAAATTCTTCAGTTTCAGACTTTTCCCTGTAGTTGTTACACAAAAGCCACAAGCATACCAAATTTCAGCATTGTGGGATTGCTGGAAGTACCCTAGAATTTTAGATTTTTACGTTTTTTATTTTCCCTAATATCTCAAAAGCTACTAAGGCTAAATACTTATTAAAAACAGTTTTGAAAGGTCCAATCAATGCGCTTTCATTAGACATACCACTTGATCTGACTGTCTCACTTTTTTTTTTACCCCCTCTTGGACCCTAATATCTCAGCAATACCCTGACCGATATAGCTCATAACCTTACCTATTAATTGTACTAATACTATCTACCCCCATACCAAATTTCAAGACGATCGGATTAACGATTTGGAAGTTTACATCGGACAAACATACATACATACATACAAACGCCGATTCTTCCAACTTGACTCAGAGAACTCGCTTCGCTCGTTCAATTAAAATACATACCTTCCGGATGAATGTTTCAGGACTAAATAAAATCTTATAAATAAACTTTCCAAACAATTATGCACACATGTGTAGTTTTGATGTCATAATTACTAGTGGTTCGCCCCGAACTGAGACCTCGCGATTACACCTTTATCAGCCCGACTAATTTAAGAGGGGAAGAAAGGGTTTTTATCGGCAAGGTTTAAGGTATTTAACGGCTATGTAAGTATGTTTGTATGGATGATCCATCAGAAATCTAAAACTATCGAGGCAATTTCTCTAATATGAAAGAGATTTTGTGAAGCAAGAAAAAAGTTTTTTTGAATTAAGCAGTTCCATCTAGTTGTAGTTTTGCTACCTAATTTTTAAAGATTTAAGTTTTCTACTCTAAAAATGGATGTTACAAAGAAAAAATCCTGAATTTTTGAATTCTCCCCGTAGATCAAAATATACTTAAATAATAAATTTCAGCATTACCAGACAACTTGAAATATCTTCGAGATATTTTTTTGCATATTTTACTTTCTTTACCCTTCTAACCGATTTGTAAAAAAAATAACTGAGAAAAAAAATTAACCACTATAGGTAATTTTTCTACACATCATCGAAATAGCCTTTAAATAGGACTTAGCAACAGGGCGTAAATACTACATACCTGTTAGTATTTAAAGTACTTGACGAATTAATTGATAACGTCCTTTTAACGAAAACATAGAACTCCAATGTCATTCAAATTCCTAGGAATGGGGGGTCAACAAAGAATGTATATTGGTTATTGTTTTTTAAGGTTCAGGTTTCTAATTTCTTCAATTTCAGACTTTTCCCTATGGTTGTAACACAAAAGCCACAAGCATACCAAATTTCAGCATTGTGGGACTGCTGGAAGTACCCTAGAATTTTTGATTTTTGCGTTTTTTATTTTCCCTAATATCTCGGAAACTACTAAGTTTAAATACTTATTAAAAACAGTTTTGAAATGTCCAACTAAAGCGCTTTCATTAGACACCCCACTTGATCTGACTGTCTAACTTTTCTTTTTTTTACCCCCTCTTGGACCCCAATATCTCAGCAACCCCCTGACCGATATAGCTCATAACCTTACCTACAAATTGTACCAATACTATCTACTCCCATACCAAATTTCATGAAGATCGGATTAACGGTTTGGAAGTTTTCATCGGACAAACATACATACATACATACACACATACATACAAACGCCGATTCTTCCAACTTGACTCAGAGAACTCGCTTCGCTCGTTCAATTATAAATGCTCGTAATTTCACTACGTGATAGAATGCTAATTGAGGTAATCCGAAGAAGAACCAAGATGACCGACATAGCAGAGCTCTTAGAATTAGCAAGTAAAAGCAGTGATGGACAGGTCGGGCATATATAGCTCGCAGAACTGACAACCGATGGGGAATAAAGGCCACAGCACACCAGCTGCGTACGCGTTGACGTACACGTGCACTGCGACGTACCATGACGTTGTAATGTATGGAACTGTATGTACACATGGCACAAGCGTGTACATACGTAGAGACGCGCGTGTCTTGTCCACGTTACGTACTGCATACGCATCCGGTGTGCTTTGGCCTAGCAGCGACCACAAACCAGACGACGTCAAGGAAGGACTCGAAGGACCAATTGATATAAAAAGGTTGCAAGAAGTCAGTGGATGGAGACGGCCGGGACTGTTTGTCATGGCATTTTTTGGCGGAGGCCTATGTCCAGTGAACTTCTATAGTCTTATGATAATGATGAAATGAGCTAGCCTAATTCTCGCCTATCCTCAATAAACGAGCCCACCAAGGCCAATCCCAGACTAGGACCGGGACATCTGTTATCTAATTAATGAATATTCATAGTAAGTATTCATCTTTCATCAAAGACCGTATCGCATAATTTTCGCCGAAAAAAAAAACTCAATCTAACTTTGGCCGTAAGGAACGGTTTTATGAACCGTCACAGTATGAATAATAGATAAATTGTGGATTCGTATTTGAAGAGTAAGAGGATCTTTTAATTTAAGCTTATGATGGAGGCGTCATCCACCAACAACTTTATATAATAGCAGGAGTCATCGAGTAACTAAACGTGCGTAATATTGGCGTTTATTCCACGATTTACTTTATACACATCTGAAACCCATTGATGTCTAAAATTCTTTTATCTATGGTAAATCTCCTGAAAAACGGTGATTCTGATGATATTCGGTCTTTTTGATGATATTTATGTGGGATGCGGGAGCATGAAAACACATAAATTCCAAAATCTTCTTTTATTTCTTCTTTACAATGTTTCTTTACAAATATACTTCTTATTATTACTCGTTGTTTTAATTTTCGTCGTTGCTTGCACCGTGTCCGCCATCAAAGTAAAAGTTACATTCGTTCCTCTCATTCATCCTTTCCATTTCATTCTCTCACTCGTTCAGAAACATTCATAAATCCATCTGTCAAACATCACGCTATCCATACAACCTTACATTCAGGATCCTACATTTAGTCACTCAGCTATTTACAAAAATCGCACCCCACAGGGTGGCGGGCGCAGTGCAGTGCCACACAGGGTTGTGTTCCAGGTGAACGCGACTTGTGAGATATTGTTTCGTAGATATCAATATAGGTAGCCGTGGTAATTTCTGCCTAAGAATAGGATTCCCCCAAGTCCTCCTGTGGACATCCTATAAGGCGACTAAGGGATTACGCCAGTGGATAGGCAGCAGCATCCACCTGAGTACTTAACACCAAACTGCGATCAACAATCCACCTGTCAAGCGTGGTGATTATGGCAAATCCTGTTACGTACACTATGCGGGTTGTACGCTATGTATGCTATGAGGGAGCCCTCATCCAGCAGTGGATGTCTACCGGCTGATGAAAAAGGTAGAGGTATTGATTATTTTATTTGAGTGCATCAAGTTTGAGGTCAACCCCGGCAGTGTTCGTTGCAGCTCTGTGTGCAGCTGCATAGGTCAGCAGCCTTTAGAGGCAGTTTCCGCTACGCTGCAACGAAATGCTGGAATAATATTCCACCGCCAATAAGGAACCTGCAAAATGTTCTAGGGTTTAGGCAGAACCTTAAAAAATACCTACTTAATTGGCAAAGGGAGCAGGAACTCCTCAAGAATGATACGAGTGCTATATAACTATATAATTTAATATTTGTTTTTTATCTACTTATAATTATTATATCTGTTTTACTTATTATTGTTTATTGTGTATAATTTGACTTATATATTATTTATTTACTTTCATTCTATTTCTTTTTTTTTGTACTTTATTGTTTTTATGTTTTATTTCGTGTTTCATTGTGTCCGTGACTTTTTTTGACGAATTTATTATATTGTTAGCAAAATGGCTCCAACGGAAGACCAGCGTACCTAGGTTGTTTACATCCTGCATATGCTGAGTTGGGGCCTTTTTGCAACAACATTTTTTATTTCATTTTATTTTTTGTTTTGTGTAGCTGTTTGCTAAACTGTATATATAATGTTGTTGCAAATAAAATTTATTCTATTCTATTCTATTCTATTAGGTATGAAGTGCGGCAGCTTTTGAACAGGTAACCCAATTCCATCATGTATAACTAGTGGTTCGCCCCGAACTGAGGCCTCGCGATAACACCTTTATCAGCCAGACTACTTAAGTATAAGTAATTTCCATATTTTCCAAATTTTTTTAAATTTTCACCTCGAGGTAATTTCCTACACATCATTGAAATAACCTTTAAATAGGACTAAGTAACGGGGCATACATACTACATACCAGTATATCAAGTACCTGACGAATTAATTGATAACTTCCTTTTGACGCAAAACCATAGAACTTAAAACGTACTTACGTCATTTAAATTCCTAGAAATGGGAGGTCAACAATGGATTGGTTTGTGTTTTATAGAGTACAAGTTTCAATTTCAGACGTTTCCCTGTGTTTGTGTCACAAAAGCTACAAGTTTACCAAATTTCAGCATTGTCGGATTGCTGGAAGTACCTTAGAATTTTTGAAATTTACGTTTTCGTTTTTCCCTAATATCTCAAAAACTACGTTGTCTAAATACTTACTAAAAACTGTTTTGAAATGTCCAACCAAAGCGCTTTCATTAGACACCCCACTTGATCTGACTCTCTCACTTTTATTTTTTTTACCCCCTCTTGGACCCCAATATCTCAGCAACCCCCTGACCGATATAGCTCATAACCTTACCTACAAATTGTACCAATACTATCTACCCCCATACCAAATTTCATGAAGATCGGATTAACGGTTGGGAAGTTTTCATCGGACAAACATACATACAAACGCCGATTCTTCCAATTTGACTCAGAGAACTCGCTTCGCTCGTTCAAAAACTTCCAACGGTACCTATATCTGATTAAAATACAGATAATTGCATTCATCACTAATCTTTCTAGACCAGATACGTCCTCTTCAAAGGTCACACTCCTCACTTTACTCATTCTCAGTTTTATGGAAAAATCTCTGAAGATAACATAACATGATTTTAACCGGTTTAACTCACGTGGATTATTTTCGAGTATACGACGGTCGTATACTCAAACATAATCCACGTGAGTTAAACCGGTTAAAATCTATCTAATCATGAATACCACTTTTTTATCAAAAAATAACATATCATCATCATCACCCAACAGTCACATAAGTAGCCATGATCCTACACTAGGATTCCCTGTGTTATGGGTATCAGGAATTAAGAGTACCAATACTCGTAGTACCATAACATCCAGACCGGTAGGGCTAGGTTTCAACCTGTCTCGCGACAGGTTTGAAACGTGGACAAAAGTCTCCATAAAAAAGCGTGACTACGGACGGCCTACGCGTCTTCGGCCGTCCTTTGACTTAAATAATAGGTTTCTTCATATAATTGCTTTCGTTCAATTTGAATGAAAAGTTATAGAATTGAATAACGCTCCGTTTATAGACTATCATTAGAGTGGATTCCGGCGCCGCTGTCTCCAATTACTAATTAGGAGACGTCTTTGTCGGAGGACAGAGATGAATTACGAATGGAATTTAAAACAATTTGGATAAAAATGTTTTTTACTGAAATTATTAACGAGAAATTGTACATTTGCCCTATAATTTGAAGCTACGGCAATGAACGTAAACCTGATTGAAATGAAATTTCCCTATGTAGAGACGAGAAGCTTATAAATGGAGACCGGTTTATTGCCTCTCGGCGGAGAATCAAACAAAATACATTCAAAGAAGCACCTCCCCGGCAACAACAGCTTGGAAAGTTTGACCGTGTTCGAAGAAGGTTCCTCTACTAGCCTATCTCTCTTTTCTCCGCCTAGCGCCTCTACGTACCAAACCTCTGAAACAAACCCACACATATTACGAAGTCAACATTTTTTTTCTTTATTATCTATCTGGTAAATATAATAATATTATTTATATATTAGTTTATTTTATATATTAGGCATTATTAGTAGGTACTTAGTTAATATTAATACTTTTTTTGCAAATTTTCTGATAAACTGTCATTATTCCCTTTCTGTGCACTACCGATACATCTTTTTTTCCAAATACAAGGTTTTCTGGAAGAGAATGCTTTTTAGCATTAAGTTAACCTTTATACTAAGTAAAAATTACTAAATATATATAATTTATGATAAATTTATCTTCACATAAATACAATACAATACAATATAATACATATAATAATAATTAGATTTTGATATGTAGTTACTTTTAAATATAATAACTGTTATGCGTAAAATGACGATAGACTGATGTCACACTAGCCTAATTAATTAAGTTTAATTTGTTAATGTGTTATTCTTTTTCAATAAATAATATTCTGTTCTATTCTTTTACTTCTTTTATGTGCAAAAAAAAAATCTATCAATCTATCAATAAAATTCACGTATTCATAAAATGCACGTTATTCGTGATTCCGTGGGTCAAGGTGTCGTTACCGACTCAAACCTTAAGATCGGATAAAATATTTTTTTTGGGATACAACAATGGCCTAAAGCAGATCACTTAGTGCGGCCCAGAAAAGAGCCACGCAGAAATGGAATGCCAAAAGGGGAATTAGGAACAATTGCTAATCAGCCGGGAATCGGGACCAAGGAACGCTTTTCTTGTTTTATTATCGTTTTATTTCGTCAATACAATGCTCCAAAATACGCAATGTTCATTGTTGACAAGGTGTTGATCATGACAAAAATAAATTAGCGCCTTTATTATATTATTTATTTGTAATAACATGTTGCTATCTGTAGTTTGGAAGGCGCTTCAGTCAAAAATGAGTCCACTACTCGATAAGTCGGATGTTTCCTTAAAATGTATTTCCTAAATTGATTTAAATAATGTTTTCACTAAACTAAATCAGATTTATAATCCTAATGGCTTGCTCAAAAAATATACAGCTGCTTATTCAAAACTTCATTTATTATTCCTGCAACGACTCTCTTAATCTGGATTTTACATTCCAAAGTATGTACTTAGATTCATGTGGAGGGAAGAGTGTAGAAATATTATAAAAACTATTCATTAGAAACCTACATTTTAATTACTATCACTTAACACATAACACCCAACAATCACATACATAGTCCTGATCGCACACTAGGATTCCGTGTGTCGTATCAGAAACTACGAGTAACATGGTACCATAACACTCAGACCCGGAACAGATATTTGCAGAGCATACAATCATTTTTCCCGCAGCGGGAATCGAACCCGCAACCTCTTGCATCTCAGCCGGCTACTCACTTATCGCACCACGTAGGATTAAGTATAGTGAAAGTTGTTACAAAAACAAGATTACTTAAATCAGAAAAAAAAAATCTGAACATTAGGTAGAGTACCTATATTTGTAAGGTAAAGCCAACAGCGTTGCATGGGTTATGAGTCTATATACTCTTATAGACTCGAAAGGTCCTTTAGAAGTGTCGTTTCTTTCTCCTTTATGCTTCAAGCTGAGAGCGAAGGTCATGTAACATTCTCTTTATTTTTTAACATTACATACCCAAATCGCATCGCCGTTTGAAGAACGAGAAGAACGAGTTTTCGTGTGGCTTTACCTTTTTTACTTTTATCCTTAGAATTGTTTACTGATAAATAATAAACAATTCTTACACTTCCTTCATAACTCAGTTTCATTATTGGTTTTTGGACTTTATATCTAAATAATTTTCACAGGGATATTGCAAGGCGTTTGATAATACTGTGGGCTTTCATTCAACGTAGTCGCACCTATCACTATCCCATTGGCCACTAGTAGCAGCCGTCTCTTTCTGTGATGACGTAGCAGAGTGATGACGTCGGCAAAGCTCCTTTCACCTTTAAAAGGAAGAAAAAAATAAAAAAGAGGTTAAATTAGCAACAGTTGTTTTAAATTAAAACAATAGTTGCTACTAATGCTGGTTTTCAATCCGTCAGCTATTTTTTGAGAGGAGAGGAACAGTATCTAATTTGTATGTTTTTAGTCAAGTGTCATTGGATTTTAGTAAGGTGTCAAGAGTTTTTAGTTTCACTTTTTCGTCACTTGTCCATGAGTTTTCAGTCAAGTGTCATGAGTTTTCAGAAAGTTGTTAAAAATTTTTAGCCAGTTGTCAAGAATTTCCAACCAAATGACATGAGTTTGAATTGTGAATTGACAGAAAGTTGGTATTCTGCTCGCTCAATTTAATTTAGTCTATACTTTCGATTCACGGTGACTAACATTAGTGTAGGATAGTTATATAATAATATAAAGGAGGGATATTAAAACTATACTCTATTAGACTCTATTAAAGGGTTATTTTGAGCTAAAATATCGAAAATCTTTGAATCGATCAAGTTTCGATCACATTTCGATATAATCACATTACCGTGTTATATTTTAAGATAGGAGAGTACCATTTCTTACATTTAAGGTCGATGATCGGAACGTGATCTGAACTTTATTTTAATTAATTTTTATAACAAGACTTGGGGCTCTATATTTAGACAATTGTCATGAGTTTCAGTCAATAACACAAGTTTGAGTTAAGTGTAACGAGATTTTCTTGGTACCTTTTCTCGCAAAGCCAAGCGCCAAGCGTCCGTCCGGACGGCGCCGCACGCCAACGTTGTGGACAGAAGAGTTGCAGGACACGCTTAGAGTGTAGGCGTGGTTCGGCTGGAAGAATAAAGAGTTCCTATAAGAGGGACCAACTACAACTCGTTCGGGTTAAATAGGTTAACAAGACACAGTTAACGGTGAAATTACAGGCACATAAGACTTTTCATCTTTATGTCTCAGTGTGACGGGCGCAGTGCAATGCCGCGTAGGACGCGTCCTAGATGAACGTGACCTAGGAGGTATTGCATTTGTTAAGAGTTAAGTGGCGGACTAGCAGCCAGCTGAGTTGCGAGAGGTTGCGGGTTCGATTTCCACTGCGGGACAAATTTTTGTATGATCTGCAAACATTTGTTCCGGATCTTTGTGTTATGGTACCATATAGTACTCGTAGTTCCTGAAACAAACGACACAGGGACTACTTGTGTGGGATCAGAACTACGTATGTGACTATTTGGTGTTATATTGTATGTTATGCTAAGTTAAGGTGAGCAACAATCAAGTTCCGCCAAGTAATTTTCTCGTTTGTCGTTTGTAAAAAAGGCCTGTATTAATATCAACCACTACACTGAGAGCGATCTTGAGTGAATGCCTAGATCAAATGTCACTTTCAAGTAATTCATTTTTAATAAAAGAAAGAAAGAAAGAAAAACGTTTATTTGGCACAAAAACGATACACAATGCCGATACCAGATACAATAAATACATACAAGCAAACGAAAGTTACATCTAGAAGTTTAAATAAATCGGCTCATATGTCTGTAGATATGCCAAAATGGCGTTCAGCTCAGCATAAATGTTGGATGTGTTAACACCCAACGCTGATTTTCAGCTGAAACCAATTAACTCAACAACTCAATGAACTCAAGACCGCTCTAAGAGTTGATTAGCAAAAATCAAAAGCAAAAGGTCAAAAGGTGAAATACACATACCTAGGACCAAGGTCCTAGGTATGTGTATTTCAAGAATAATCGTATTTATTCAGCATGCCCAGTGAGTGTTAAGGTAGATTGCTAGGTACGTATGCCTGAACTCCATCTCTCCAATTATGCACATAACGAACTGAAGAGTACCGACACTGATCAATCAGTGAGCTGAATCACTGGGCTCTCATCAATAGATCACTTATCCACTGACGGAATGTGAAATATCAATTTATTTTCGAACATACCTGCTGTTGGAAATTTTAGTAAAACTTTTGTTATCAGCTGTAAGCTTTTTAAAATCCCAGAGGGGTCCAATATTTGAATGAAATCGAGGGACTAAAAGTCAGAAGTCTATGAGAAGAATGTGTGAAAGTTGCTGTTTGACATTGTTTTTGACATTATGTTTGACATTATTTTTGACATTGTTTTTTGTATTTTTATTATTAATATTCTGGTTTTTCTGTTGTTTTACTATGATATTTTTATTGTATTTCTATTGTTTCATATTATTTGATTGTGTGTTTAATTAGTGTAATTGGTAACAATGTGCCATTCTGATTAAAATAAAATAAATAATCAAATAATAATAAGTCAGTAAAATTGCCGTTAATCCCCGATTTCCAAATTTCTATATAGTTGAAACGCATTAATGACTAAGTTCTGATACCTCTGATATCAATCCAAGTGCCTCTTCCAATACATTTCTTGAAAAATGGTGATTTGCTGCCTTTTAGATGATTTAGTCACTCACTGACATTCAAATAATTTCCTGATAAATTAATGGTGTTTCCAATGAGGGCTTTTCATCTTCGATTAAAAAGAAAAAAAGTAGTTCAAATGGGTTCGATAGATGGCGCTGACTCAACTGTATCAATCAAGATTGTCTGTGGTGCACGCGTACAAAACTATTATCTAAGTAGTCTGTGGCTATTAGTCATGATATTCTATTTGTGATTGCTTCTTGAGTGTGCATTAGTGGTTTTTTGGTGTTTTTAGAAGTAGGCAAAAATAAAAACCACGAAATGAAAATTATTTCTACGTTGTCGATGTTGACATTTCACTTTATTTTGACACTTGAATGCTACGTTACAGAGCAGCGCCATCTATTTTTAACGCTGAAAGCATGATTTGAAACGGCCGTGAAAACCCCTCATTCTTACAAAAGTGACTTACGTCAAAACCTTTTTTTTGGTTCTGAACGTTACGTATGAAGCCAAAATAATGTAAGTATCTTACAAAATAATCTCCCGATTTTTCTCGCATTGAATATTCCCAATAAAGAGATATGTAAATAGATATAATAAGTATTCTACAGGTAGATACGGATCACTCGCGGAAAGGGCTATGAAAGGTTAATGGTTCCGCATAATTTTACGGTAGATTAGTTTTTAATAGAGCCCTAAAGCGGAGACATGTCAACCTTTATACGATTCCAAATGTTTCTGGGGCGTTCAATTTTTGATTGGGGTTCAACTTTGATAGTTAAATTATATCGTAGTCTGTGAAATCAGTATAATATATTACTATGTATGTATATGACGACCTCTGTGCGCGGGCGAAGGTTCGCCTGCGACGCAGGAGGTTGCGGGTTCGATTCCCGGCTCGGAACAAATATTTGTACAAATCTGCAGATATTTGTTCAGGGTGTTCTGGGTATTTTTCTATGTATAATAAAAAAATATCTATATGTAATGTTATTGTATTAAGTATATCAGTTATCTATAGTACCCATAACACAAGCTCTGCTTAGCTTGGGGCTAGATAATGTTGTGTGAAATGTCCAGCATTTATTTATTTAATTATAAGTAACACATAGCAACGCGATTTGGTAGAAAATGCTGCACAGAATTATGTTCACCTATAAAACATTTAGCATAATACATTTTTAAAACCCCTTTCTAACTAAAATAATCATTTGTCCCGCAGCGGGAATCGAACCCGCAACCTCTCGCATCTCAGCCAACTACTCGCCCGCCGCGCCACAGAGGTCGTCAACAATACAATAAGCAACAACACTATACAATTTATGTAGAGTTTTCTGGCCTAGGACGTTACTAATAGTTTTCTATGTTATTTATTATTATTTATTCTCCAATTTGACACCAATTATTCACAGACAGGTTTTTAACATTAACGTTAGTTTTAACTTGACATAAAATACATTTTATTTATAATTAATTTGTATCCTATCCTATCCTATCCTATCCTACTAATATAAACGCGAAAGTTTGTGAGTATGGTTGTTTGTTACGCTTTCACGTAAAAACTACTGAATGGATTTGAGTGAAATTTGGAATGAAGATACTTTACGCCCTGGATTAACACATAGGCTACTTTTCATCATCATCATCATCATCAATTTTCATCATTATTCACGCGGGTGAAACCGCAGGGCGCAACTAGTTAAAAAATAAAATAAAAGTTAGATTTTAGTATTTTTTTGAAGATCTCTAAAACCTGTTGGCAAAGTACCTTCCTTACCTACTTACCTAATAAGTAGGTAATAAGATAATCTATCTAACACATGTGGGTTTTCTCATGATCTTCTCAATATCAGTCGATGTGGCTTATTTGTTAGTAGTAGTACTTCTTGTAAAAGAGTTTGTCCGGGGAAGTACTACCACCGTACCTATTTCTGCTGCCAAGCAGTAGTGCTCGCATTGCTGTGTTTCGGTTTGAAGGGTACGGGATGCCGGTGAAGTTACAGGTACATGAGACTTTTCATCTTTATGTCTCAGGGTCGGCAGCGCGCGTGTTATGCCTCTGGTGTTGCAGGTGTCCATAGGCTACGATAACTACTTTCCATCAGGTGGGTTATAATGCTTGTAAGCTTGCCTAGTTGTATAAAAAAACTCTAGCCTGCCAACAGCCCCTACTCGATGGACTGACAACTACAATGTCACAGAAAATCGGTGCATGGAGACGGTTCAAAACCATTTGTCGTGGCATTTTTACTGACTTGACCTGTCCAGCAGTGGACTTTTGCAGGTTGGTGATGATGATGATTTGGTACTATGGATGATAATATCATTACCTGACTGGAAGGCCTTAGCACGAAGACTCCATCTAGCTGGCCCTTCAACAGGTTTTCAGCCTCTTGCCTTTCTATGTCCATGTAGAAAGGTTCATTTTCCACTGGCACGGGCAGCGGCCGGTCGGCCATATGGTGAGATGCTTCCGTGGCCCATTTGGCTTCGGTTGGAGACTCAGGTTCTGAGTCTTCGATTGGGGCTTCATTCGTTTCTGAAGTCAATATTATTATCAATATTGTTATACATAATTATGATCGTATTATCAACAATTTTAGTGTTGATGACACATGGTGGACAGGTTGATGATTATAATCAGTTGATGAAGAGTCTAGTAAATGTTGGATGTCAAGTAAATAATTGGTGATGATCTCTGCAACTTAGCTATTGCAGAACCGCAAAGTTGCGTGACGCGTATTTGTTAGCCTCTACATATTTATTTAATTCTTTACACAACTAAAAAATAATAGTAAAAATTGAGGACGTATTTTCTGTCAGTCATCCATGAAGATGAAAAACAGTGGTTGGCGTGCTTCAAAATTAGTACAAAAGAAAGCTTATAAGACTATTAATTTGCTTAAAAATAACTAACTTACATTACCAGAGTAAAATAATAATAACAATAAAGATAAATACTATTATACTAAATGTATAAATATATATAACTATTAAACAATATACAACAACACAACAGAAAACACCAACACGAACTTCATGAGTTCAAACTTTTTTCTAATTGTCTCACCTGTGACCACATCGGTGAGACAGTGCACCATCCTAAAGAATGCATCGACCACGTATACTCCAACTCTTCGACCTAAGTTGTACATCAGAGAAACGCTCACTTTTATCCACCAACACATTTTTGCTATTTTCAGACCATTTTTAAAGTGTTCTTTTCATTCATATAAATTCGGCCCCTATTATTCGTTGTCTTCATCTCTTTATTCATTTTAGACTTGATTGGAAACTACATAGGTATGCATAATACTAAATATTTATGTTTATACTAAGTATACTAGTATCGGAATGTAGAGTCTGTTCAGAAAGAGACCCGTCGTGGGAATTGAGGGGCAGCTGTGCTTTACTACCTTTTTTGTTTAACGCGTCTGTTCCGTTTTGATCTAATTACAACTGTAACTATTTTTTTAGTTTATGATTCAAAATGCTGACAGAAAGAAACCAGTTTCTAATTATGGTTGTAATTATGTAGTTCACGACGTTAGTATACGGTTTGGCCACGACGACGGCTCGTTTTCTGAACAGACTTTAGCTTCGCTTTGCTCGTGTGTTTCAATAGTTGTCAATCCAAGTTACCTGTCCTATAACTTTTATCTTAACATACATAACATACACACATATATACATATGCTTAACATTTGTCTTACTTGTATGTTACAACCTATATGTGTCTTCCAAATATTTTCGTGATCGATTCGTTCATTACTTCATTTAAACGTGTTAGCTTTTTCATTTATAACATTAATTGGATTAGATTGTTTTAGCCAATTTGAGCAAGGCATACGAAAAACTAAAAATGTGTTGGAATTTTCGAAATTTAATCTTTCGATCATAATTCAGAGCTCCACTAAGCTACCATTACTAAATTTAGCGAAGCATCAGTGGTGTCATCGCTGTAAAAGTTCAATTGATATTAATTTCAACAGTACCCTGACGCACAGTCTGGGGCAACCATTAATTTACCTACCACTTGTTTTGTGATTAAGACCATGTTATTTGTGATTTTTATTTTTTCTCAATTCATTTTAGCTTTCAAACAAAATGCAATAAAGTTAGATGCCTAAGGTGCATATAAGAAAGAAATAGCTTAATTATGGTTTGGTTAGATAGGGCGTTCTAAGAATAGCTCATTTAGTAATTTAATTTTACTTAATTTTTAGGGTACTGGTTCTAAATTAATTTACCCAAAATTACCTTTGTTTGTTTTTCACCTTTCTGTTTGTATTTATTTTGAACATTTGCCTCGCATTTTTTTCTCTACTGTAATATTATTTTTTCGCTTACATTATATTTACATTCTGTAGGCATCCGCTAAGCTAGCGCGGAGTGCAGCTCATTGTATCTAAATGGTTTAAAACTATTAGTTATAACTTTTTTTGTAAATGTAACAAAAAAAATGAAAATGTTTAACTAGCTGATGTTTGTAGGTACATATTTGATTTTACAGCGCTCTACATAGTTAATTAATTGTTGTGTCGAAGAATGTAGTGAAAATACCGCAACATAACAATGTTGTGGACGCAAATTTTTGAAGCAGTATATGTAAAAAAGTAAGAGCGAGATAGCTTCAGTCGTACAGAAAATAAAAAGGAAAAATCAAAGTAGTTTATCTTGTTAGGACTCCAAATATTCCTGCATAGCTAACATTTATAACGTTTTTATTCGTGTTAATTTTATTACAAGCTTTTCCACAAAGTTAGTTATATTTTATAGTAACGTAGGTACTAAAGTTTGAAAAGTTTATCCCAACTTCACAAAACAAGACTGTGTAACACGACACTACACGACCACTTGATTGTAACTAACTAGTATGGAAAGTAAGAAGGATCCCACACAAAACAATACTTGTTACTCTTATTTTGACAATTACAATAAAATGCAGTACAAAATAGTGATGTAATCTTGTCGATAAAATAACATCGACATTGGAGAACGGTAGCGCTGACGCCTTTAGCCACAAAAGTATTATCGAGGCAATGGTAGCAATTCTGTGTATCGTTTTCTTAATTTAAACTGCACTAAAATTATCGCGGTCCCTTTTTCTATTTTGTCTATTAGAAAAGCCGCACGATAATTTTAGCGCATTTTAAATTTAGATAATACTGCACAAAATCGCTACCATTGTCATTCCATTCAAAACGGATAGTCTAAAATCATTAAAAACATATAAATGTAAAAATGAAGGGAAGGTTTTTGTCCAGTGATAGTTCAGTCAGAAAATAACTCTTCCAACATAAAAACAACAACAAGTACCAATATACCTAATAATAAGAAACTTCAGCAATACGAAAAATATCGATAAACCTGCAGTACCACACATCACTAATGAAAGCAATCATACGGCACATGTTTGTTAAAAATAAACAATAATAATGGTTTTATGAGAAAGTGGAAGTACTTTTTCAAACATGAGGAATATGCTAGGCATTAAGTTATCATTCGTATTATTGAGAGTTTTAGTTTAATAAAATAGTACAAAAGCAAAATGCATTCCATTTTTAGCAAGAATATCTTCCTACATAAAATAGTCATACTGCCGTCACAATGTTACCACTCGTAACAGAGTGGCGATTACGTAATTCTGTTGCAATTGATTTCAATCGATTTCAATGTTGTTTCTATTTGAAATTACGTTTATACGATTACCTAATTTATGCAATCTTGTTGCAAATAACCTTTGTAAGGAAAGTGCGTATATTGGGCAATCGTATGAGCGTCATTTCGGATGAAATTCAGCATCGAAATCGATTGAAATCAATAGCAACAGAATTACGTAATCGAGCCACAGATTTCCAGTTACAACTATTGCAAGCCCATTGCCGCTTATTGGAATGCTAACCGATAACCAAATTAATTTAAGTAAATAGGAAAAAAATGGGTCCCATTTTGTTGCAGTTACATAAAATATTCTCACTACCGATTTGCCAATGGAGAAAAGGGAAGTCAGAGGCAAGTTCAACCATTGATGTACGTATTTGGCATATACCCACCTAATTACTTTGCAGTTACATTCCATTTATACTACAGGTTGCAAGTCCACTTATTAGAATACTAACCTACACAGGTGTCGCCAATTAACTCCAAAATAAGCCAGCAAATGCAGCTATGTAGTGAGCCTACAAAAACCTTATTGCACATCGACATGATACCGTATTACGCGAATGAAGCTGTCGCGTGCACGAACTGTATAATTCATCAATCCATCGCGAGAACTTATTGGATTTACTAATTCCATTGCGAAGCTCTGGAACACGGGAATTAAGGATGAGTGTCACACCGATATATGCAGGGCGTAAAAAGACTACTCCCGATAACTGAAACAGTGTATTCAGACCGTGATTCTGAAAATATTCAAGCTGAAAAAACACGAAAAAAAAGCTCACTTTTGGTCCGCTTTTTTCGTGTTTTCTTTATCCATAAAATATCGTTAAAGGAACACAAAAACCTACTTTCCATCATTAAAAACACGTTAATAAATAAAAACGTCAAAATAAGCAATGAAAACCACATGAGAAATATTGGCCCTACGGGTCGATCAGCTGACCGGGAGCGTTGAACTCGCGCGGCCGGAATAAATGCGCACATTGCTGGCTGACAAATACGATACGAAACGAAAAAAAAGGTTTTCTCCGGTATGAATCACCTCTCAGGCGAAAGCTATTTTATATAGCTATGATATAGGTAGCTTTACCGGTACCTTCAGTATTCGGGAGCTGTCTTTTTACACCCTGTATAAGCTCTTTTACAATTTATTTACCCTACATCTATCAGTCATACATCATCCGATTTGACGACCTCCGTGACGCGGTGGGAGAGTAGCTGTCTGAGACGCAAGATGTTCGGATTCGATTCCCGCTGCGGGACAAATATTTGTATGAATTGCAAATATTTGATCCAAGTCTGGGTGTTGTGGTACCATAGTACTCGTAGTTCCTAATACTCACAATACAGGGAATCCTAGTGTGGGATCAGCCCCCCTATTCCCTATCTTGAAAGTCACTCTGTGACCAACGTTTGACAAGTAAAATTACCATCAATTGAGAATTCTTCATAATATTTTTTTTTATGATGGTCATTCTACTTGAAACGTAAGTCACTGAGTGACTTTCAGCTAGGGAATAGGGGCAGGACTATCTATGTGACTGTTGGGTGGTATGTTATGTATCTACATCAGCTAGTAACTTATATCAGAAAACACTTTTGTTAGTAGTAGAACTTCTTGTGAAAGAGTTCGTCCGGGGAAGTACCTACCACCGTACCTATTTCTGCCGCCAAGCAGTAGTGCCCGCATTGTGTTTCGGTTTGAAGGGTGCCGATGAAATTACAGGCTCATAAGACTTTTCATCAATGTTTCAGGGTCGGCAGCGCGCGTGTTGATGCCTCTGGTGTTGCCGGCATCCAGTCCATATTAGGCTACGGTAACAACTTTTTATCAGGTGGGCCGCAATCTGCCTGTCAAGCGTGATGATTATGGCAATTCCGTCCATTGTATTAATGGGGGAGGCCTCGTGCAGCAGTGGATGTTTAAAGGCTGATAAACTCTAATCTCTTAAACTAGACACGCTATTATTCCTCGTTATAACTCCACCAATGTTAAATCCCGCCTGTCACAATAGGCCTCTCTTCCATTGTAACATCGATCATAAAAGTATCCTACGCCAACCTGACTTGCAACATTGATTACTAAACCAAAACTAAAACACCTCCTAAACTAAACGCACGTCCTTATCACATAAACCTAAACTAAAACACCTCCCAAACTAAACGCACGTCTTTATGAGTGCTTCTTAACTCAACCCAATGAAGGTCAACCCATTTAGGTATTTATATCGACTCAACCCATTGTCTTTATCATATAAACCTAAACTAAAACACCTCCCAAACTAAACGCACGTCCGCGCGACCTTATCATTATAAACTTATCAGCGAGAGTGAATAGTGTAATTCGGTGTAACTACGTCAGACTTTAAATTGGCGTCGGAAATAACGGCGAATGAGATTACTCGTTATTATGATGATTTTGACGCCTCTGGCTGTAATATCCGACGCGGGCCCGGGACTCGGATCCGTCTCTGATAAGGCAGAGCGATGGCCCCCGTGAATATGCTTTGCGATGTGCTATATCTTTGAGCGAGAATAAGTAGCAAGAAATGTTTAAGCATTCGGAGATGAGAATTTGAAGTTGTTCCTGCAGCGACGATACGTGCCTTTGAAGAGTTTATTTTTAGAAGACTCCATCTCTTCAAGTCATGCAAAAGTTTTTGATGTCTCTATAGAGCGTATTATGTAAAAATTCTCATTTACTATCGTCCTTTTTACATAAATTGGTAATGAACGATAATTGATGACGACCTCTGTGGCGCGGCGAGCGAGTAGCTGGCTGGGATGTGAGAGGTTGCGGGTTCGATTCCCGATGTGGGACAAATGTTTGTATGATCTGCAAATATTTGTTCCGGCTCTGGGTGTTATGGTAACATGGTACTCATAGTTCCTGATACCCACGACACAGGGAATCCTAGTATGGGATCATGACTACGTATGTGACTGTTGGGTGTTTACATGTAATTCTATGAACCGGAAGATGTAGTGAAGCACGGCCCCATCGAATAAACTAATGATATTTATCGGTCATAGGAAGACGGTGGGTGGAGACGGCTCTAGATCATTCGTTGACTTTATCGTGAGACCCATTACCGAAGATAATGATAAGAAGACGATGAGTAACTTACCTCGTCTAATCCCAAATCGCGTTTCGAATATGCTCATGATGTACCCCAGCAGCGATTCGTCCTTCGGCTTGTAGTTCACATCACAATAGTCTTTGTTCAGCTGCACTGGTTCCAGATAGTCTTCTACTGGTAATTTTGTCTAAAAAAGATATAAATTAATCATTCATATAATTATAAACTGAATATTGGAAATAATTTTGCAATTCACTTCTTTTCTAACTTATACTAGTATTCCACCTTCCGCATAGTCCATTCCACTAATATTATAAACGTAATCATTTGCTTGTTTGTATATTCACCATAACGGCTGAATTGCTCTAAATTTCTATGATAAATAGATTTTGACTTTGTTTTGCGGGTTCGATTCCCGCCTCTGAACAAATATTTGTACGATCTGCAGATAACTGTTCAGGGTGTTCTGGGTATTTTTCTAAGTATAATAAAAAATATCTATCTATGTAATGTATTGTATTAATTATATCAGTTATCTACTACCCATAACACAAGCTCTACTTAGCTTGGGGCTAGATATTGTTGTGTTAAATGACCATCATTTATTTATTTTATTTATAATTCTTATACAATACACAAAGTACTGAACACAGTTTAGTAAATTATATCTTAAGTTTCTCACGTACGCCTAATCGAAGTTTTCGAATGAATCACTATTAAATTCTCTCAGGCATTTTTCTTAGAGTTCAAAAAAATTTTCTCTATAAAAAGAGAAGAAATTTTCAAAAAGTACAATATAAATTACTTGTAAAATGATTATTTTTCGGAAAAATAATCTTTATTTTTAATCGGGTAAGATATAGGGTCCCTCAAAATCACAGTTTTTGGATCACAGTTAATACTGTATTAGGTACTTTTCACCCCGATATACTACGAGTGAAACTACGGGCGGATGCCAGTGATTCTCATCAGTAAAGTTTTAATTGAATACTACCTTATCCATCTTATTCCCAATAGTGAAAATAACATTGAAATACGTTCAGTAGTTTCTGAGATAAGCTTTAGAGGAATCTTAAAGTTGGGTATGTCTTGACCAAAGTTTTTGACTATTGCATAAGTTTATCATTTACCTTATTGAGTTCATTTTCAGGATCATCTTGAAGATGTACGTGTACAGAATCATACATATTGGCCATACTGTCAGTATTCTCATACATAGGCTCTTTCTCATCGACAACTATTCTTCTTTCTTCTACTTCTTCCTTTTTAACTTGTTCAAAAATCTCTTCTGATCTCCTAAAGAACGGCATTTTGAAGGCTTGAAATAATGCTTGTATCTTGACTCTGTAAGGTTTAACTTGAGCACTTGATATGGAGCTTCTTTCGTTTTCAATATCATTGTAACATAGGTCTTCGTAAAAATGATCTTCAGGGTATTTTAATTCTTCGGTAGTTGATATAGATTTATATTTAGGTCTGGATTCAGATGCTTTGGTTTTTTGTATGAAAAATCTGCTGTTCCGTTTCATTGGATAGTAACCTCTATCTCCTTCTGGCTTCGAAAATCTTTTCAAGTCAAAACTTGGGTATTCGTATCCACTAAGTCTGAAGATTTTTCGTTTCTTCGGGGTGCCTGCGTCCATTGGCAAGTATGAAGTTACTTCTGCTTTCTTAACTTGATTTCTGTATAAAAAGCTTTTTGCTGGAACTATCCTCTTGATTATTTCTTCTACATTACTGAAATTTACAGAGTCTTCTTTTGGTTTTTTAACTGTTTGGTATTGACATTCAATAGACATTTTTGTGTCTTGTTGTATTGTAACAGTTGTTTCTATTTTTTTTTCTATTGTTTTTGTTACTGTATCTTCTTCGATTGTTATTATTTTGGAATCACTTTCATTTAATTCTTTCTTTAAATCTTGATTTTCTCTTTTCAAATTGTGAAGGTATTTCTCAGGGTTACTTTTCAAATTTTGAATGCATAATATTAATTGATTTGCATTAATTTTCGGTCTCCATAATTTTACTATGCCCTCTGTAACGTTCTAAAAGTTAAACCAAAGTTAGTACAGTGAAGTTTAGACTTTATTTTAAGGGATTAGGATATATATTGAATTGAGGGTCGAGGATAGATTAAAAAAGTTTGGTTGTTAGGTAGTTTTATCGGGAGTTGTTTGAACAGTTATGGCTCACGTCCAATTACAAGATGTTATAAAAGTGGAAAAACTGAAATGTATAATAAATATTGTTTGATTATTAGTTAAGGTAAGTGTAGACGTGAGGCTACATGGTGTCCAGAACATGAATGCCATGCCGAAAGAAGGTAATTTTTTCCCCTAAAAAGCAGATTTTTTAAAAGTCGTAGAACAAAAGTTGTTCCTTATTAATAATAATAATAATAATATTATGTATTAAATGAACTCTTTTCGGTATTGTATACATATTCTAGGACATTCCGTATTACTAGTGGTCCACCTAGAACTGATACTTCGCGAATAATGTAGTAAACCTAATTTCTTTACCAAGAAAGGCCAATAAACTATCTTCAAAAAATCTAACTGACAGGGCGTGAATACTACATATATACCTAATAGTTGGTACATAGCTGATAAATAAATTTATTAACTCTACATACGAAAGCCGACCAACCTCTCGAAATAACTCTGACACGTCGCTTCGCTCGGTCAATCTACAGCTCAGAATCCAACTATGATTTTGTTACATTAATAGGTTCACACCAAGTCACGTCGCTTATCTTCAAACATTGAACCAGGTGTGAAAACCTTTCTAAACTGGTACTCTGACAGAAATAGTAAGGTCTCTATGAGAACAGCTGGTTGACTCTATACATAGTAATGTGATAGGTAGACAATTTTAAACGGATTAATCGTTTAAAATTGTTTAATTAACGATTCATACATATAAATAGAAAATAATTCATTAATAGAACACGGAAGTCTAGTTTTTTTTGGCATATACCTAGCTGCAATTATTTAATGACTGCATGATGATAGCATCGGTGGCGCGGCTAAGATGCGAGAGGAGCGGGTTCGATTTCCGCTGCGGGACAATAAATGTTTGCATGATTATGTGTATTTGTTCCGGATCTGGGTGTTGTGTACCTACTCATTGTTCCAGTGAATCCTAGAGTTATTATGGATTTATTTTGCTTTACTCACAAATTGCAGGATACGCATAATGATAGACTTACTTACGCTAATACTTATACAACATGTAATTAGCTGCAAGCAACTAGATGCCCACAAAATTGACCTGCCAGCCTAGACAAACGGTATTCGCTTCGAAGCGATTCTATTTCTACAGTCGTAATACAATACAAAAGACCATGTGACATATCGATAGCTTACGTCAATCTCATACATTTTGGACTTTTCTACTAGCGTCATCGCTATAAGAATGTTACTTTGTCTACGGCCTCTGTTATCTATTAAATATCACATCTGCAATGTATAGCGAGCAGTATACCTATGTACTAGATAGTTGTAATACTGCATGCATCTATAAGTCGTGGCTGATTGCAATGATATGGCCGTACTCTCTGTAGCAGCTCCACTATCTTAGATAACCATGGATCTTAAAACTGAACCAGCTATCATCATTATGAACTCTAGAAATAGTTGGCACAAAGTTTTAATGAAGGGTTCTCAAGGGATGCTCTTTGTCTTAGAGCCTCGGCTCAACTATTCAAGACTAAACGTCTAATTTGATGTCAAACTTTCTTGACCTTTGGAGTGGTACTAACTGGACAAAAGACGTGCTAGATAAGGAGAGCAATTACAAGTTTTGTTTTGGAATTGAGTGACGAATGGGCTGATGACCTTCTTAGTGTTCAAACGAAAATGTCAGACTTGATGGGTTTGTCTGTTCAATCATCTTCATCCATTAGCCTTATGTTTTCACAGCTACTAGCCTACTCTCCACCAGCTATTAGTGTGTACTATGTAGGCGGTATGCCGTCACTAACCCATACTACGGATCTTCTATTCCATACACATGCATGTCCCATATCCATGACTTCCTTGGAATGATATCTCCTTCCCTCGTCCCTCTCGCTCTGGCTCGAGTTTCTGACTTACCCGTTTCATTTAAAAAAACTGGTAACCGGTTCATATAATTTCAGTCCTAATTGTCTTATAGTGGCCACATGAATTATGAATTGAAAATGTGGGGGAAATGGTTGGTTTTCACTGCTCTAGCTCTATTTCTTATCACTTAGTTAGGGTAGAATCCAACTTACCATCAGTTTTCTTCCATCGAGTTCCTTTTCCTTGGCAAACTCTACGAATTCTTCCATGTCACATTTCCTTAGCAATTCCTGTACACTTTCACTGTTTAAATCTTCCACTTTCTTATACATTTTCTTGTCTGTGTTGTTCATTTTCACTGTTTTTTTTTTCTATTCAGATCCCTTTTACCAGCTACCACTTGACTTATGGGATCATAAGCATGTCAAAGTGTCAGTTTTCTACGAAAAGTTAAAAATAATAAGTAATAGGCTACTTAGACTGTTGTTAAAAAAAGGTTGGGTCTTATTAGTCAGTTAGGGTTAAAGGTAAACCCAAATTAAAAAAATAATTTGTAAGCCAATATTTTGATGAGCATGAAACGTGGATGCCTAAATACTAGAGCAGACGAGGTTCGTCACCCGTCTGAATTATCACGAGAATGAAGATTGGCACTCATGACCTCTAAATGTAATAACTCAATCTAGCATTCGTTGCATTGAGTCATCAACATACAGGATTTGCCTATTTTGTGCCCGTTGCTAAAACCTACACTGCTTTATAAAATATTTTCTCATCGGATAACTCTTATTTGTTATATGCTTTTAAATTATTTTTGTGAGCAAGTTTTCTTTGTGAATTAATAAATTTAAATTAAATTGAAGGTACCTAGATGACTTTATTAATGACAAAGCCGCATGGCATGATGTCGCTCTGCCCCTCTACCACTACTATTATCAATTTGCAATATTTGTACCTTTTTTATTATTCTAAGTTTGTTATTTAAAAGTATATCAAGCTTAGTGTGTACTGACTACTGACTTATGGACTTTTGCTGATTCTCTTTACATTTTACTTTTGACTACCTACCTAATGTTTTTAAGTTCTCTTTTTCTATGTATCAGCTTATAGCCTTGTTTGTTGCTCTGATTCTTCTAGGTTTGGTCGCGTTGGAACAGTAGTAATTTTTTTTGTTTATCTTCAATTTTATCTCATGTATTGTGTTAGAGTTACAAATAAAATCTTATCTTATCTTATCTTAATTTATAAGACAATTCAAAATGATCCTTGTGATTTAAATAAATAAAATACTTTTGACTTTGACTTTGACCTTTCTACGGACAAGTCACAGTCACTCCAAGAGGATGGTACTGTCCTCCATGTGGCTCATGGACTTTACCCTACCTCTACGGAGAAATGACTGACTACCACTACTTAAAATAGGTGTTATAAATATCTACGTGCAAAAATCACGGGTATTAGAAGCTGACCCCATCTGTTGACCCGGGGTTCGAATACGGCCTTGTTTGCACGACTAACAAGCTATCCGGAGGACAAAAATTAATGCGCTGGGTTCATTTTGACAGTTCGTTAGGTTATCACGGAAAGTGACTTCTCATTGCTTAGGCCTAATTGCGCCAGAATGGTTTAGCATTTTAGTTCTTGGTTAAAATCTATGACAGTGCAGAAATAATACTGAGCATCAGTAAATGAGTTAGTGTAGTGAAAAATAATAATGTAATGTAGTGCAAATTAGTGCTAGATAATAACAACACAAGAACAAAGTGTCTTCCCCTTAAATAGAGACAGTAAGAAAAGTGCCAATGGAGACATTCTTAGCTATAATTTGTTTTATAAATCTAGTTCAATGTTAAATTACTTATTAGCTTACCTTACGGCTAGATTGTAATGCTATTAGGGTACATAAAAATGTAAGCTAAGGAAAAAAAAAATAAGTAAATGAGTTAGTTATGCTGATTGGCGCTAGACTGACTAAGTTGCCTATACACATTCAAGAAGATTCTCTCACAATTGGTGTAATGGACCCTTCCACGATGGACCCGAATTCTAAACCTAAAATGATGGGATCGAACCCCGGTAGTGCAGCAATCAATCTGTAGGTACTTGAAAAATTTATGGGCGCAATATTTCGTGCTCTCAAACGGTGAAGGACAACATCACAAGGGAAACAATGATGGTTTCCTATTTCAATTTCCCAAAAAAGTACTTTTTATTTAACAAATACTCTTACGTTTGTCAAAGTGAATAGAAAAACGAAAGTTTACTCGTTCAAATTTACGTTTTTTTTTTTAATTGTTATTTATTGTTTTACACACCCCCTTCTAAATAAGTAAAGGAAAAATTTGTAAAAAAAAATGATTCTTCTAGTGAAAGTAAAAACAAGCACTGCACGGTCTTGCTACATTTTCCTTGGTCAACATAACTACATGCTTCGAGTTGATTAGTTGCTAAACAAACAAATCTCATTTCACACGTTTTTGTGCCAAAGCCGAAAATAATTATTATGGGGAAAATTAAATTTAATCACAAAAAAAATGCTTTTCCTGAATTTTCGTAATACGTGACCACACATAGAGCACATTTAATTTCCGGACCGCTAAAAGCACACCTACACAAAAAATACACTCATCAAAAAATTGCCCAACGGTAAAAAATCAAATAATATCGCAATTAACACACATACGCACAATCGTCAGCAAAAACCTTAAAATCACGAAATACATTTTCACTTTTCTCTTTTTATCACAATTGTATCTTGTTGCTGTCTCTCTCTAATTTTGCAACGCACGTTGTGAATCGATGGAGAACAGTTGACATCTGATGGCTGGACAGACCTTAATTGAGCTTATTAAATGGTTGGTTGGATTGGTTGCATTCGAACGAGTCACTTTTCTTCGCATTTACAGTAGATACCATCTCACCAATATGGCAGTGTCTGTGATGAATAAAGAGTTAGAAGGCGAGGGGATGCGAGGTGGATGGCATCACTATCATCAGCCCATATTGATCTGGACGCGTATCATCACTTTTCAGCTCTTGGCGGCGACGAGCAGAAAGAGGAAATCCTTATCCGCTGTCTTTCGTAAGTCACTGTTCCACCTAGCCTAGGGTCTACACGTTTACCTAGACGTTTGTCTCTGGTTCCTAGAATTTAGTTTCGCAAGTATAAAATAACTTCATTATACTCATTAACTCCAATTCCAGAAATCTAAAGATTCCAATTAATTAATTGAATCTAAAAATTAATGCTGTCAATGACATAAGTACAGTCATCAAATGATTTTCGATTATTCTCTTGTCTCACTTATTCAGTCTTGCTCAGTACACCTAAGACCCTTAGAAAGATCTCTTGGATTTGAGGTGTCTTCGAATTTATAGTTCATGCTGGTTTTCTCACGAGGTTTTCCTTCAATGGTTCAAGTACAACGTAAATAAGGTGAACGATGGCTCAAGTTGCAGCGATACAACGGTTGGAGTAGTTTTTCATCCTCTTAATTCTTGATTAGCGGATTATCTATAGAACCAATGTAACCAAGCCTTAAAACTTCGTTAGTTCATAGATCCTCGGCTAACCTTGCTAAAGGTACAATTAACAATGTGTCCCCGAAGTGATAAAAGGGAGTTTTATTTTTATTAATTACAAAAGTCATCGAGTGATCTCGTATTGGTGGCTGATCCCAATACCACTCACGATCTTCAGGCACAGTATCCACCATCTGACATGGTGTCAGATAAATATCTCGCTCATTTTCGTGATCGTCATTTTGCGTTGTCAACACATCATATCATTATATGGTCCGCCCGAATTCCTTCAATCTCCATTCGTACTCCTAACCATACTAGCGAATATTATATTGGTCTAAACGTCGCTATTAGTAAAACCCCAAATTAAAGTTCTGCTTGTTTGCTTGCTGTCTTACCAACCGCGGGTCATTATAAATTTCTTCAATCTCCGTTCGGACTGCAAACTTAACTTTTAAGTCACTGCAAATAAGTCTTACTCGCTGTACCTATGACCACACCCAACGAAAGTTTCCAACCCAGATTAATGTTATGAACAATGTAAAGTTATTTAGCGTATTAGTGAGGTGATACCCTAAATAGTTTGAGTTTACTTAGGACGGGTTACGTTGCCTTTAAGTTTGGATTAAATAAGGTAGGTTACATTATTTACTTAGATTCACTTATGCATAAGCTTATGCGGCTTAAGTGTTTAAATAAGATGTTTATGAGCTTGGTTTATAATAAGTAGAGTTCATTGCGATGAACCCCGTTTAAAACTGTTATCTAATTACTATGCATAAATTTACTTTAACTTTGAAATTAAAGTACCATCAAATTAAGCCAAGCAAGTTTGCTGCCTGATTCTTCTTGGCTTGGTTGCGTTGGAACAGGGGTAATTTTAATTTATAAGACGATTCAAAATGATCCTTTTGATTTGAATGAATAAAATTCTTTTGATTTGATATTTTTATCTGATGTGATAATCCTACTAAATATGTTTTGTGAGGTAAATATCCTGTAATATATAGAAAAAGTAAAGTATATCATATCAAAATTATGTATGTATACTATAAGTCCAGTAATAGACGTCAATGGGATGACCGTGGTAGTTACTTTCAATGGTGTTTTAAAATCAGATGAATTGGTAGACAAATCATAAGTGTTATAGTATAAGTAGTTTAGCTTATTAGCTAGAATAGTTACTCCTAGTCTAAAGTTTCAAGGTTTGAGTGAGTCTTCCAGTTTCATATACCGAAACCGTACAGTTTTACCCGGTGGGAATTCCGAACTAATTTTGCTAACAAAATGTGCACCCGCTATTATTGCCACCACATCTCATTCCAAAGCCGTATTTGACGAGGTTAAATAGAGCTATTAGCGATCTTACGTTACCTACCTGTTGCATGTCTTTGTTCAACTTTATTTCAATGGAATAAGATTTAAATTCCTACTATAATTGTGTGGCCATCTATTGATTTAATGCAGGCTGATTCAGTAGTAATTTATGTTTTAATCTCAAGGAGTTTAGGTGGGTTTCAGCTTGGTTGGCCGAGTTAGTCAGTGACCAATAGGTGTCAATTGGCAAGGCTTTGTTTGGTTCTGGGACCAAATTCATTGTGCCTATAGTCTATAGAGTCTGAAAGACCTTGGCACAACGCTCAAAAACCTCAATACCGTTTCCGAACAGGGTTATAAAATAAACATGGGCAAGACAAAGATTATGTCAAATGCCCATGTCGCACTTATGCCGGTACACATTGGGAATGATAATGTCGAAGTTATTGACCACTATGTCTATTTGGGTCAACGATTCAACTAGGAGGGTCCAACTTCGACAAAGAGGTCAACCGACGAATCCAACTCAGATGGGCAGCGTTCGGGTAATTACGCCATATCTTCTCGTCACAGATACCGCAGAGCCTCAAGACGAAAGTCTATAATCAGTGCGTGTTACCAGTGATGACTTACGGCACTGAGACGTGGTCGTTAACAATTGGCCGTATAGACAATCTCACAGTCGCGCAGTGGACTATTGAGAGAGCTATGCTAGGAGTTTCACTACGTGATAGAATTCGAAATGAGGTAATCCGTAGAAGAACTGATAACCGGTGGGGAATAAAGGTTCTCGAGTAGCGACTACAAATCAGATGACGCGGTAGAGGAAGGCCCTCTACTCGATGAACTAAAGTCATTATAAACGTCGCAGGAAGTCGGTGGATGGAGGCGGCTCAAGACCGTTCGTCGTGGCGTTCTAAAGAGGAGGCCTATGTCCAGTAGTGGACTTCTACAGCCTGATGATGATGTGACTATTGTAACAGAAAATTGTAGTATTTTATTTACTTATCTGTTCTCTCCTTCATCTCTGATAAGCATGTAAAAGCAAAAACACCTCCACAACTTGTCAATACGATAGCTTATCAATGAGTCCAATCAACCACGTCATCGGATGATAAATAAAACACAAAGGTACAAAATAATTTATATTTTTGATGAGTATAATTCAACGTTCCATTTTACCTAGACAAAATTAGGTATTATAGTTAGATAAATTATTATTGGTTATTTTGCAACCGCAAACAGCGGGCGTTAACATTGTATTGGTTGTTTATTTTATTTTTATTTATTTATTTTAGGAAAACCATCGGCACATAAAAACGAAATGGAAACTTATAAGTATAGTAATTTTGAAACCGTTTAAAGGTCTCCACTTGAAACATGACTTTTTAAACAACTAAAATACACAAAAAAACGCTAAGTAATACCTATATAATATTGTTCAAGCACTGCATGTCATTTAACGCGATCCTATATTGGCCATTCTCAAAAACCTGCAGCAGCCTAAAGTATAAAGATACAAAATATTTTACAAGTTACTTATCCCACCAAATGGGTTTAAGTAAGCATAGAAGGTATTTAAACGTTTCAATCCTCTTAAATTGAAAAGCAGTCTTCAAACACCTTTTCCCAAATTGTGTTAAATTTTCATAGTCCATTATCACAGTTTTTAATCATCAAATACTAGCTGATCCTGCATAGAACGTCATACATCTTATGTGCAACCTCTTGCCCTCCAAAACCAATGTAGCATGAGTTGTGGCTCGGATGCACCTTTCCTGGAGTGATTGACAACTGGTACCTAGCCCTACCGACGTATAAAGTTTCTCCAGAAGTGGTCCTTCCACCAGGAATAGCTCCTGGAGGTACGTTTCCATTTGAAGCTGGAACCCAGCGTAAGTTCTCCGGCGCAGCGCACAGAACCTCTATGTTCTGTTTCGAGATCTCCTTCCCATCATACATTATAGAAGCAGCATTATGTCTTATGGACAACTTCCCAGGGATTAAGTCTCCGTTGTGCCAAGCTCGGATCACCCATAAAGGACTGCCATCCCAGCCTTCATGACCGCCAACAACAGCTCGGCCAGTTAACGTGTTTGCAGTCATCGATGTAATCGGCAACCAATCGAAGTCTCCCGAAGTCTCAACAACGCTCACTTGGTTCTGGTTTTCAGTCTGCCCATGATAAATGTAGTTGGTGACGTAAGTGGGTTGGGAATCTGGCTGTGGTGGAGCTGGCTGAGGCATATGAGCCATTGGAACAGGTATCATCATTGTAGGAACGTAATATCCTGGGTATGCTGTCGCCGTTACTTGTCCGCCGTCAGGAGGCGGCGGGTAGGCACTCACTTGACCACCATCTGGGGGCGGTGGGTAATGATGGGGTGGTGGTGGTGGGTAGTGGTGAGGAGGTGGTGGATGATGACCCCATGGAGGTGGTGGTCCGTACGGTGGAGGTCCTCCGGGATATCCTGGGTAGTGTCCACTCATTTTGATAGCAAAAAACACTCAAAAATGTAAATTATTGATAAATTACACAGAATACTGAAAACAATTCGAAGACTTTGTTGGATGGTTTCAAGCAACTGAAGGGAAAAGTAGGTGATACCGTTATAAGTGATAGGCTTTATCTAATCTGATAGTGTTTTGAGTCATTGGTTAGTCACGAAAACAACAATTCAGCGATAAAGGTTTATTGGAATTACAAATAATTTAGCTTTAAATCTAAGAATGGAATTGTACAGACTTATGTGTAACATTATAGACTAAAATTAAATAAAATATGAATAAAATCATAATAAATAATCTAGGCAATGATAAAAAAAAACTATTTATCAATACTTTCGAAATCGTATATGTTAAGTTTAGGAAGGTGTTAAATTTTCAACGACATTGACAGAACTGCCCTAAAAACAACTTGGATGGCCAAAATGTATTATGTTGATGTCCATCATGAAAGTTTGTTTTACAAATATTGTAATTTGTAACATTGACCTCCCGTTTCTGCTCGTCTTCACAGACTGCAAGGACTGGTATAAGGAAATCTAGATCGGGATCAGTTGCTCACTTTGGACAAGCACACAGTGTTTTGTTGCTAGCTTAGAGTTACTAGAAAGGCTTGGCTATAGTCAGTTACAATTGACTTGATTGGTCAAGGAAAAGTTACTGAGGCAAGATTTTGAAAAAACCTAGCTTGGCTATTTGGTATGGGGTCTAAATATGATTTAGATCACGTCCGTCAGATTCCACTTTCGTCAGATCACTTTTTTTTGTATATGTCAGTATTTTTATACAATTTTCAGGAACATCCAATGAGTTCGTACAGCTCTGAGGGTCCATTACTAGATGTTATAACTGTAGTTTGATTGATATTGATAGAAGAACCTTTCCTCCTCTACTAATTCCTTGCCCTGATGCTCCATCATGTGAGCACCACAGCTCTGAAGACACATCGATTGCCGTCCATCAATGCTGGCCACACGAAGGACTTGATGAGGTCTGAGCGGCGGTCTCGCCCGTCTTTGGAGAAGCGGACGTGCTTCTCTGGGTTCATCAGCACTGAAAAAAAAAAAGACTTAATGTTGTTTAAAGTTTGACTTAAAGGAGTTTGGGTGAGAATTATTGCAAAGTTATGAACTTATGTCTACTGGAATTTTTCTGCAATTTTACAAAAAACTCACTGCGTTTAGGTGGTGTATTCCACAGTCACCTAGCTATTGACAAGTCTGTTCCATCATCAATGCCATTGCCCTATCCTTAGCTATCCTTAGTGAGATTTTATTAAATGAACCTACTGTAGTTACTAGAAAACCACCTTTAAACCTTTAACAATCACAGAAAGAATGAAGTTAAGGTTTTTTTATAAGCGAAGACCTTCGTATACGAAGGTCACACGTCTCCGCCAGGCCGTTAGGTATACCTAACGGCATGGTGGAGACGTGGCAGAGGTCGATCAATTAGTTATTTCATGCTCACTGCTATTTAATGACGGCTATCATAATGATGGCCCTTGCTTCTAAGGAAACCCTGACTTTAGCTACTGTTAAATCCTTTACATCCAAGCTGTTTGTTCTAAAGTTTGACTGTTTTGGATGGAAATTAGAAAACAATGTCCGTCTGATGTAAAGGGGACACAGTGTTTGAAATCTTTTTCGCACCTGGAGTAAAGTCCGTGTCAATCCTCAACGGAGGAGAGTGCAGGCTGATGGTCCAGGCAGCCCTACAGGATGCTGCTACCAAAGCATGAAGAGGCGCACAGCCGGCCAAGCAAGGGTACTCGCGTAGCGTGCTAAGTACCTGAAACATGAAGAATAAACAATGGAGAAAATCTATCGTCAGTCGTCAGAAAAGCTGGTATCCATCATCAGTCGTAATATACCCTTGACTACGTACCTGGTTGACGACAGTGCGCTCAGCTTCCCCCAGGGGGAAGCTGTGTGCTGTCTCGGTCAGCACTCGGGTTGCGGCGGCCAGCAGACGCGCCACAGCCGGCTCGCTACTGACGTCGTCGCTGACGCCCAGCAGAGCCTTGGTCTCGCTGAGACGGCGGTCGCGGAGACTAATGGCCGCTCGAAAGGAGAGCTAAAAATTTAGAGAGAAAAACCTGTATTGTCCTTATGTTTCGATAAAAGTATTCATTTTGTTGTTGTATGGTAAGCGAGATGAGATCGAATAAAATTTGGATTGGGTCATTGGTGAAAAGGATATAGGTATGCTCAATCGCTTGTGCAAGCAGTAAAAAGGCTCTAGGTATCCCGCTTGCAAAAATAATTATGGCTCAAGATAATAAGATCAAGGTAGGTATACAGCCCGTTTGTCATCGGTATTGTTACAAACCCCTCGACACGGCACTGCCACATTTTATGCTAGTTTTCGCTTCTGTGCCACGAAGTGAAGGAATTCTCTTCCAGCATTTCGTACCAATGCGTGCACCTTAACCTAATTTATTTTTCCCGTGGTTCACTTCAACATTACTTGGTGTACCTGGGTTTTTAATTTTCATTTTAAAAGTTTTTTTGTTTATGCGTATTGTTGTGTACAGTTGGTGTGAATAAATGTCTGCTCTCTTTCTTCAAATATTGTTGGAAAAAAACCATGTTTTTAAATAGTTAGAGTACGTACTACAACCACAGAGAAGATGATCTTGTACTTCAGATGCGGAGTCTGGCGTAGTGGTTCCAGAGCGGCGAGGGCTGGCAACGCCTCGTCAGCAGCTCTCGACCACACTGCTGCGTACTGAGACACCAACTTACTCCTGAAGATATACAACTTTCGAATCAGTTTTGTTCGCAGGGTCAAGAATAATACAAAAAAAATTCTTCCTATAAGTACGTCGCAGGAAGTCGCTGGATGGAGCCGGCTCAAAACCATTTATCGTGGCATTGTTAGGGGCAGGCCTATGTCTAGCATTGGACTTCTACAGGCTGATGAACATGATGGTGACGTACTTCGGCTTCGAATTCTGGAGAGAATTTTATCTACCAATAGTTATCCAATGCTAGTTATAGGCCATCCCATACAATAGCATAACAAACGGTCCGGCTTCATACACCATCTTCCCGTGACCTTTACAACGTTATCAGCCTAGCAGAGCCTGAGTTGGGCAATTTCAAATAATAAAGAAGAAGGCTCTGGGTGGCAGGACTTACGTCTATCATCGTGTTCTATCCATCATACATAATAACTAACACCCAACAGTCACAAACATAGTCCTGATCCCACACTAGGATTCCCTGTATCGTGGGTATCAGGAACTATGAGTACCACGGTACCACAACTCCCAGACCGGCACCGGGTTATTCAAGCTGCAGGACAAATGTTTGCATGGTCTGCAAATATTTTTTTCGGCAGGGTTATTCTCTCTATAGCTTTTCTCTTACAAAAGTTACCGTTTGACAGCCCTGATTTCACAATTTACACCTGTTGCGAAACTGTCGCGACATATAGAATAGCCCAGCCGAAACAAATATATGCAGATCATGCAAACATTTGTCCCGTAGCTTGAATCAAACCCGCAACCTCTTGCGTCTCAGCTGGCTACTCGCCCTCTACGCCACGGAGGTCGTCAAAATGTCACGTCTGGTAGAGGTTGTAAAGGACGGACGAGTGACTACAACTCCAGAATAAGGTCCAACCTTATTCTTTCGTCGTCTGCAATGGGGACAGGATACGATGCCGAGGGTCACACCAATACGTACCTGTCTGGATGTTGCGAATCGTCACTATCTGAATGGTATCCATCACTGGCCGAGTCTGTGGGTGACCGAGGAGTGACGGCGTCAGGTCCTGTGCTCTCTCCTTCCGTCATCTGAGAGAGGACCGCTGCACAGCCACGGGAGTAGCTCATCAGTACTCCAGCTACTGGCCTGGAAAGTATAAATGGAAGGTTGAACATATGAAATTTATGGGTTCTTAGCATCTTGCATGCGAGAGGTCGCGGGTTCGATTCCCGCTGCGGGACAAATTACAATTACAATTAGTTTATCAATCAATCTTATAATTTAATTTTAGGGCACGCCAATCTCTGTTTCTCATCTTCTTGGATGACTGGCAGAAAATGCTGCATAGCATTAAGTCCTCTCTTTGTACTATTATTTATGTAATTGTGCAATAAAGAATTAAACAACCACACAAACAAACAAATGTTTGGGTATTATGGGACCATGACACTTGTAGTTCCCGATACCCACACAGGGATTCTTAGTGTGGGATCAGGAGTATGTGACTGGTGGGTGTTATGTTATGATATGTTATTTTCAGTAAGCTGACATCTACCAGGACAAAGGCCTCCCCCACCCCAAATGCCATGGCAAACCGTCTTGAGCCGAGTCTCACTCTATATGTATCTCTAACCTTTAAATATCATTATTATTTATTCTAACAACTGAGATTAAATGAAATCGCCTATAATAAAAATATGGGAATCAAACCTGCACTCTCTACAATCAATTGAACACGCTCTATCAAATTATTCACGATTAGTTATTTGTGCGATAAAATGAAAGGGAAAGCCTATGAATACGAGATATGATTCGATATCAGACTCCAAGTATAGCTTTTTCCTTCACGGTAACTTATAAAATCATAAATTTGTTACAATCCCATAAAAACCGCCTTCACTTCCCACGATCAAAATTATACCTAAAATAAACCGATGATCCGTTTCCAAAAACACCTCTTATTGGACAAGTCTATGTACGCCGTATGTATCATCAGCCTGTAGAACTCCACTGCTGGATAGGCCTCCCCCTTAGAATGCCATGACGAACGGTTTGAGCCGCCTCCATCCACCGACTTCTTGCGACGTTTATGATATAATTTAGTCCATCGAGTGGAGGGCCTTCCTCTACCGCGTCGTCCGGTTTGTGGTCGCCACTCGAGAACCTTTATTCCCCAACTGTTATCAGTTCTTCGAGCTATATGTCTTGCCCATTGCCACTTAAACTTACTAATTCTGGGAGCTATGTCCGTGACCTAGGTTCTTCTACGGATTTTCTCATTTCGGATTCTATCACGTAGTAAAACATAACTCTCTCCATTGCCCGCTGCGCGACTTTGAGCCATATGTATTTGTAGGTCTATGTAAAACGCTATGTCTGCCTGTCCATTTAAACTTTAGTTCTACTGGATGGACTTCAATACGCGCGGTGTTTACGATGCTGAAGGACAAGATAGGTACCTTTTAGGCATTGTACCTATACATAATACCGTTTGTGTTGGAATAGGAGTAAATTCCTTAGTTCATAAAAAGAAGATTCAAAATGTGATTTCAATGAATAACTCGTAGAGCAGTGGGCGTCTATTTAGGCTGCTGATGATAATGATGATAATGTTTTGGAGCAAAGGCGCGTGATAAAGCTAATACAATAAAATAACTACATAGTTACATAACGCCTTTCCTGAGCGTAACAAGAGAAATGTGAGAACTCTATATAACTGAGCTTTGTTCCGTTGTAAAGGGTTATGATCCCACTTCTGATGTAATTGGTGAGTAAAAATTTGAGGTATTTTCTATTGTTTTAAGATTTTGAATGCGGTAATGTAATTACGGAGTGACAGGTGGTGAAGTGGATTAATGGATGAGTTTGAACCGACTGTTAGGTACCTATACGTGTATTCAATCTTTAATTTAATATTTATTGAAATTATGTTTTTTATTTAATTAAATAATCAGAATGTTTATGAAAGCCGCACTACATTTTTTATCATAATATTGCATTATCATCCACTTATGAGATACCTATGTTTAAAATTTCAAGTTTCTAGTTCATCGCGAAGTTAGTTTAAAATTGTGTGCAAAATTTGTACCGAATAAACAGACAGACAAGAAAGAGAGTTAATAAAAACTTGTTGAAATGCTTATTATCAAATGCAAATAACCTCGAACCTGAACATGGCATTGCATAATTCATTAATTTTACGACACCGTTCACAATTTACATGATTTCTCTAAGTATACCTACACATCAATCTATTGCGTAAGGCTTTCGATGTCTGCTTCTCTCGACTGCTTTCACCCAAAAGTTATATCACAGAATAATGATTAATTAATAACTAATAAAATTGACATCATATCGATCGGTAACTTAGTGATGGTGCCGACTGTTGGTGCTAAGATTTATCCCTTTTTTGCTGCGAAAACTATAACACATGATCATCCTAACAGCAGCTTTCAGGGGCATTTTAAGGGTTCAATAACGTCTCTAAATTCCAGCCATTGTTCTTCTAGAACTTAAGTAATTACTTACAAAATTATACAGGCCGTATTTTAGCATCTGTGCCCAATGCTGTTTCGTAGACGTCACTGTAAATATAATTTTTATGCTGGTAATAACATAACTTAAGTAATTATTGAACTATATGCCAGTAACACAAAAAACGTTTGACTATAAGTATTGTGCTATTTTTTGTTTTAGGTTTGAAGAGACATGCATGTTTTTGAATACTTCAAGACAGTTTTAAAGTAACGCTTCGTTTTGGTCATGAAATTGCTATTTCTGTGTCTCAAACATTCTCTAGGTAGGTATTCAAGTAGGTAGTACTTTGGAGTGATCGTTTCTAATTGTTTGTAAGCACCTTTACGCTATTTAGGTGTATAACTACTTATCATGTAATAGATAGTTAGTCTACTAAACAGCTGGTAATCAGGTGACTACATTGTATTGTATTACTTAATAACTGTAAGTACTGAAGTATCGGATGAGAAGTTTAAAATAAATGATTGTGTATGTAAGTAATTACTTATAATTTCATTTCACATCCGACAATTTAGCATTATTATTTTTAATACGTAACAAGTTATAAAACGTTCATAACAATTTGGTTTCTAGCGCAGTAATGATGGTTACTAATAGGCTTTAATAACAGTTTTGTTTTATGAATTCATCGTGTACATGCATGTGTTGTGGTTGGTTCTTCTTTATTTTTTCAAAGGAGAAGTGACAATGGTCGTTTTGCCACAAAAATTGTTAAATATATTAAGAACGTAGGTACGGATGCTGTTTTATCGGTGGATAAAAGATGAAGATGAGTTTCGCTGTCGAACGTATGAGAAACCTTGAACTAAAATATTTCATGTTTTAATATACCTTTTTTTAATATAAATAGTAGTACCAACTTTTTGTTAAACAATTTTACGTAAAAAAATGGAAACATCAAAAAACAAACATCAAGGAAAGTGGCCATTGAAAAAACCATAGGAAAAAACAAACTAGACCCATAGAAATGAAAAGTTATGTAATCAATTAGGTATTTGAATGAATTAACAATTATCTTAGTACGTACCTACGTATTTTATTGTTTGTGGTAATTGAACAGCTTTTTGTTATAATAGCAATAAATTGCTCTGCAAAGTGTGTAGTAAAGATTGTAGCAATTATGAACAATTTGGTAAATGTAATGCACACAATTCTTCCTAATTTCTTTAATAGTACATTATGGTACAAGTGTGTAATGTTAGTGATTACAGCAGAGGCGCCATTGAGACCCGAGCTGTTAGGCGAAGGTCTTAATAGAGTCGAGTACGGTAATCATTAATACACACGTGTATCATACGACGTTTTTCAACACACTTGTGAAGAAAATAACTATAATTTTAACAGTGAAAACAAGTTGTGAAAAATTTTTCGCCATGGCGGGAAAAATTAATCAGTTTTCCTATATGCGCGCATCTAACAATGGCGATCGGCCATAGGCTAAAAGAATGAGGTTTCTTTTTTTTTGCTTTCCGCGGCGTTTAAACACATACAAACGTTAGCCACGTACAAAATTGGGAATTTAAAGTTTTCTTTATTACCTACAGAGAAAACAAAAGTTTTATTTATTAAACACGTAGAAGTTGAAATTATCTATTTAAATACGAAGTTGCATGAAATGAGCAAGCAATAGGTACATTAATTTATTTTCACACCACCTGCTCGACAATGTCCAATTACATATATCATACAACCTCAACGTAAAGTAAAGCATTGTCTCTCTAGGGATATAAAGTTGTATGAAACTCCCTAGGGATTAAAGTGATTTGAATTTGGAACGTCAAATTCGTGTGGAAACTCGTGGAAAACTCCAAGTAAAAAAATGCCCATATGGCATTGTAAAGAGGTTTGTCCGAAAATCGAACTGGCCACCAAAAGCAGAACTCAGAAAATAAAGAAATAGGCACGATTTTAAAGAATATGAAACAAAAGAGATGTTAGGTTGGCGCTGTGTTTATCAGTGAAATTTATTGCAATATTCTAGTAATATAATATAATTATGTCAATGGCAATATTAGTGTTAACAAAAAATGTCGAGTGATAATGATTCTACTCCAGAGTTCATCAAAACAGACGATACCTATTTTATGGAGCCCTGGCTTTTTATTGTCTCGCAGTAGGTGTGAAAAGTAGAGTATGCTCCTCAGGAATAAAGCCTGTCTTCGTCTTGGGCAGCTTGAACCCCTCGCTTCACTCAGGACTCTATATAACTCCCTCGCTACACTCGGGAGTTAACTTTAGAGTCCCTCGTTACACTCAGGGTTCAATATGCCGCCCGCGACATAAGACACTGCTTTATTCCCTTAGTGCATAATCTATTGTTCTATTGATCTCGATCTTTTTTGTATCGAAACTTTTTTAAGAACAAACGGCACAACTGGGGTCAGAGGAAAGCAACTCAACCAATAAATAAAAAAAACTCTAAAACTCACTTGTGAGTAATAGCAATGAAAAAGTCACAGTTTGATTATAGGTGTCATTATGTGCCTAATTGAGGTGAAATTAGAGCTACTTTATGAGCAAGTGTGTTGAAAAAACTATTAACGTAGTCTTGACTGGTAAACCAGGCAATTCCAGCGAACTTCCTAAGTACTACAAATAGTCGAGACATTAAATGGCAAAATAATATTATTTTATACTCGAACGCTTTTTACGTCAAATCTTGTTGAAATTCAGTACCATCAGAAACAAGTTATTCAATGGGTTTTGAAATAATGCAAGACGACATTTCATTTTGTACAATCATAATTTTTCCCGGCAATCTATCTGTAGAGGCACCGACAAGTTTCAAGACAAATTTGCCGTTTATACAAAATTAATTCACGATTTTTTATAGACACTAAAGAACAAATCTACCATGACTAAACGTGTAGTATTTATACTAGAATAAGGTCCCGATATGTACATAAACTACACTAGTATAAAACTGTAAAGGTCGAAAAGTCTACACATTCTAAAAATGCTCAATTCCTGGTTTTTATTCTTTTTCTGTGACTTTCTGGACATTTTATTGGAAATATTTTACCAAAAACCAGTCACTTAATGAAACACTTTCCAGTACTTTGTTACGAATTATTTTAATTTTATACATAAAAGTGACTGGCAATATGTGCATACTTTAATCATTTTAATATATTAAATAAAATAACATTTAACTCCACCCACAATTAATTATTACAAGTTAATACTAATTTCAATAAATGTATTGTAATGTATTGTGTTGTAATGGTTGCGGATTCGATTCCCGCTTTCGAACAAATATTTGTATGATCTGCAGATATTTGTTCAGGGTGTTCTGGATATTTTTCTATGTATTATAAAAAATATCTATCTATGTAATGTATTGTATTAAGTATATTAGTTATCTAGTACCCATAACACAAGCTCTGCTTAGCTTGGGGCTAGATAATGTTGTGTGAAATTTCCAGCATTTTTTTATTCATTTATTTTATTATTGTTCATTATATTCTTGACAGTCACTTATGACTGGTTTTTGGTAAAATATTTCCAGTTAAATGTCCAGAAAGATACTTTCCTTAAAAAGATTAAAAAACAGGCATCGACCATTTTTAGAATTTACTCAAATAATATATCAAAATCTCCTAGACTTTTGATAAAGAAGACAAAATAAATAAAACCACTCGACTCTCTTGAGACTCTGTTGGATTAAAACATTTAGAATCCTCTGTACTGGGACTTTGCAGTATTTTTAACTTCAAAAAAGGAGGAGGTTCTCAATTCGACGCGTATGTTTTTTTTCATATCGTTTTTATAGTAGGTATACAGAAAAGCTTAGAAAAGTTACCTATAATTCGAATGCTAAATATTTTTGTTTATTATTCAGTCAGATAACTCAGATCATGGGTACCTTATTATTTATTTTCCTTATAGTTTAAAAAATACTAGATACCTGTAAGTCGACATCCATGCTATTTTAAGTTGACTTTGGGAAAGCCAAAGAAGCGTGAAATAAATCATAACATCTGCCATATCGCATGCTTCCATCGCACAGCGCCCATGAGGAGGCAACATGAGTTTAGAATAATGTGAGAAATTTCCCCTTCCTGCGATGCTATCGCATCCTGTGTTTTAGGAAACATGCCGAGTGTTTTAATTAGTGGAACAGATTGTCAAGGCCGAGAAAATTTAATAAGAACCCATTTTGATGTACCTTACTGGCGATATTAAAGTCCGAAGTCCGAAGTGTCGGAAGTTTGGCGGAAGTTAGTTGTTCGGAGCCACACTAGACAACTTTAGTTAAAAAAACAGATTGGAATGCTAAACAGCTGACTTCAATGCAGTAATGGCAGCCAAGTATCATCAGCAGTACTGTTAATCGTTGTGCGTCACAGACATTACGTGCTTAATGCGAACTGAGTTAAAATAAGGTTTATTATTTGTGGTTCTTGCCTAGAATCTAAACTCTAGCAAGAGTCACCTCTTTTATTTAATTTACAAACTCTATCAGCTAAAGCTACTTCTATTGCCCATCTGCTGTTTCTTTGAGTGAGTTCTCATTCTTCGCTGCATGTTTCAAGATTGATAATCACCGCTTTATTAACTTCCTGTTTGGTCTTTACTGCTAATACAATCCTTACCTCGTTGAAACAGGATTCAAATTCTCTAAGACCTACCTACATCTAAAATGTCTCTTACCTTGTATCGCTGAGGTCCAAAGTAGGGTCGCTTCTCTTAATTTGACCAACACAAGCAAGCACTGCCTTATCACTCTCCACTCTTGCTGCTAGTGAACAGACCAGGGTAGGCAGCTGCCTCAACGCTGGTTTATCAACGATGGTGAGAAGACCCTTGTTGTCGATAAGACGTCGTTCGACGTCTGCGTGTGAGAGCGCCAGGAGGCGCTGGTGGGATGATGAGGCTGGGTCTTGATTGATGGTGACTGGAGACTGTAAAAAATGGTAATAAAACCCTTAAATCTTCATTGAAAATTAAATTGTTCGCAGAAGATAGAGAGAACCCTTAGAAGCAAGAATTGATTCATTTACCTCATTGGGTTAGTCTCCAATGTTGGAACTCGGGGCTTACCTGTTCTTAACTAAGAGTCGTTATCTAGGTTGGTTCTAGGACCTGTAGGATGCCTCACAATATTTACTAGTACCTAACTTAAGTAAAATATTGAATTCTTCTAGCTATTCCAGATTGAATCAGTGGGAGGAGTTGGTTCTTTTATCTCTGTGCTACCACTGTTGTCTCGTAACTAGCCAGAAAATATCCTCTGCTAGAAGCTAAAAGAATGCCATGACCAGGCCTCCATGTACCGTCTTCCCGTTACGATGTCATCGGGTGACACTGCTGTCAAAAACGCCATAATAACAAAGCTTACCAGCTCCTCCAGTTTGTGCAACGCTTGCTTGTAAACATCCACATGCCTCTGCAGCTCATTCTTCATGGCTACATGGAGGGATATCAATGTTCCGGTGGAGTCTGCAGTCAGGCCGTGAGTGCCGAGACCTGGAAAACAAAAATTTATTTCATCAGGTGGCTTTTAATGACCTGAAACATTTTACTGATTACTTGGAAACAAATGTTTATAGAATTATGTCATTCACACAATGATGGTTTACCCATAAATTGACTCATCTTAGCTCCAGAGTATGTTTTTTTAAGAACGGTGTTATTTATAAATTCTGGGATTTACGAGATTATTCGAAACTGATCCAGCATAATTCGATCCAGATTTTTTTATTCATTGATGCAACCCAAAAACTGCGAGAACAAGGCTAGTTTGATGCACAAAATCTGAAGGAAGCCTTGGCTTTTTCCTTACTCATTCTATATTCATGCAAACCTATTATGATGAACTACAAATTAGCGATGCGCTCGTTTGGCGCATCATTAACGCCCAATTTAGTGGCCAGTGGCAATGACAATGAAAGTTGTTCACGCGCTATTAAACCACGAAAACAAGTAATAAGGATTATTTGATACTTTATAACAAGGTGATAAAGTACAACATTGCTTGTTTTAAGTAACCAATTAATTTACGAAACTGTTGTTATGATCTAAATCGACTGTATACACTCAACAGTGTGTACCTTTAGAGTCAAACTTTAGTTAAAACTTTATCTTTCTATTCACGCGTCACAGTTTTTTTTTGGTCACGTTGCCTGTCATCTGCTTTAAACATCTGAGTCTTGTTTCTAATTTTCGAGCCTTTTAGTAGAATGCCTTGTGGAACAGTTAACAAAGGAAAATGGTGGTACTTTATCATAAGTACGACTAGTGCTAGTTTTTTGTCATAATTTCAAAAATAACCACGGCCTTAGCCTCGAAATCATTAATTTCCATCATACAAAGTAAAATATCCCAAAACAAAGGCTTTAAAATAATCATTAGATTTGGTAACTTAACAGATTATGGAACTAACGATAATTTTTAAGTTTCCTTCAGCAACGGATGTTATGATTCTGATCTGAAACAGGAAGTTGGTAGGCCCACAGCTAAATAGGAGTATTACTGTGCCTAATTGCTTTGATTTCCTCTGGACGTGAAAGCAGATTATAGAGTTCAGTAAAATGTTATCTAGTTACTTACTAGAATCCGCTCGTGGCTACGCTCTCGAGAAATTATATAAGTATTTTTGCGAATCCAAGAATTAATCTATTTCTGTACCTAACTTCATCGAAATTGGTTCAGCTGTTAAAGCATGCAGAGAAACTAACATAACTTTTCCTTAAAAAACAGGCTTCTGCCATTGAATTCGGCTATCTGCATGTTTTTATTTGCTAAAAGTATACAAAACAATAGCTTGTTGCTGAAAATACCAAAATCGCTATGTGTATGCGTATAATATTTGAGGAGTTCCCTCAATTCCTCATGGATTCCATCATCAGAACTGGGATTTTAAAAACCCATTGCGTGGTGCACTGAATCCTATTACCACACTAGTTCTTTCAACATCGGTCTCACGACCCTCTTTAGGGTAAGCAAACACCATGCTGATCCTGTGTGTCTAACCTGTGACATGACGAACGATCTACCTTCTTGTCACTACCATTCCAAGCAGCGATGTATTCACCTTGGACTGCAGCATCCAGCTGTCTACGTCTACTATCAATCGTATCCCTCGAATCAGGTGTGTAATGCACCAGTGCACTGGCAAGCCGCGCAGTCCTGGCCCGGAGGCCTGTACCCTGGTCCACTCCGAGTAGACCGACGAGCCGCCAAGCCACCGCGTCGCATTGGATGTCCGGCCGGGGTGATATGTTTAGGCATATTAATCTGAGGACATGAGATTATAATATTAGAACATACATATTAGGCAATTATCGTTGGTATAAACAGACTGCTTGCTTATCTAGAAATGTGTTATTACTGGATAAAAGCGTTAGGCGAGTTAGCCGTGGGAAAGCAATGGCGGCTATGAGCTCACCACTGGTCACGCTATATTTTCACAACTGTGCAACACACAGTGAAGAGGCCCATTGAGGCTCTGAAAACTTCTTCGAGGGAAAAGGCGTGTGTTCTAGGAGCCGCTAAATGTACCAGCTTAGTAGCGGTAGCTTTATAGAAGTCAGCCATTTTATTGTAAGCTTTACTGATGGTATGGCACTCCCCTCTGTCTTACCTATATCATGCATAATAATTCTAGCTACTTAGAGCTACATATTTCATCTTCTTCTATGTAATTTCAACCTCAAGCTTGTTATCAGATCATTTTTAATATGCCAATCAGTAAAAGCCTATACCTATTGCTTACTTACGCAAGGTGCCATAACACGTGGAATTCGGAAACCAGCCAATAACCTACTGGCTACCTGTAGTTATTATAATATACGTTATGCAACAACTCAATCTCCAATCGGTTCATCAACCTTTACATTTCGAATCATTTAATTGCCAAAACTGGATCTTTAATCACTTATGTTATTTGTATTTCTTTAAATCCATTTGCCTTGCACTTGTTATTTTATATCAGCTACAATTAACCCGTAACACGATTGAAATCCAAATTATCTCAGGTGACAAGAAGAAAGCAATTTTCCGCTAGGCTAATAGTTAGAGCGACTATGACTATGGACTGGACTTTTCTACCAGCAAGAATGTACGAATGCCATGCTCGTAGGCCTAAAATGGATACAGGATTCGACCCCACGACCTTTAACATGAGGTGGTGTTTCATTCCCCTGAGCTGTGGCAGACTTTGGCTCTTCTTACATAATATAATGCATATTACAAAATGCTATAAGACTTGAAGTGGAAATGTTTATACGTAATAATGTATATTATAAGTAATTTATTTAATTACTTACTTAGGTAGTATTTCGTTAGTCCTTTTGCAAGGCCTTACGTTTGTTACGCATTGTGACTCCTATGTAATTGGGTTACGGAAGAGATTAACCACAAGAATGATGAGTACATATTTGAAGTCGATGACCTCATTAATCATATTGTCCTCTACAATATGTACATCTTCAAACGTTTTAGCTTTTTTACAAGCTTTTATTTAACTTGCAATGTTTGTTTTTAGGTCAAATCTTGAAACTGAATTTTCATCGTGGAGATCCGTTGTCAAATATCGAAAATCTGATCTCAATTTAATCAGCTCACGGTACCGATCACCAATTTCACAAAAGGTTTTTTTAAAACAAATTTTTCAACTAAATACTTGTTTAGTCAGGTCAGACATTTCAATAGTCAACCCATTTCATATTTCGTACCTACTTATTTCTAGTTCGTACCTACCTAGTACCACTTTTAGTAGAATTTGGAGATACTGCATGAGAAATCAGAACTTCTGTGATAAACCCTACCTCTGTCTAAAACTTTTAGATTTGTCTATTGTAGCAAGTGTGATCGCCGTCAGCGGGCTTAATTATATATCATCATGGATCATACGTAGGTAATTTATGGAGATTTAGATCTTGCTCATCTATTACTCCAAGATTCCACAGAAGCCCCGTTTGAAGTTCATTAGCTTTGCTCATGGTGAGAGTGATGTCATTTTTTACTATAAACAAAGAATAACTGTGCATATTGGAGTACGTTCCAAATACAGATGCCTAACTAACAGATGCTTTGTGATATGCACCTGTTCCCACAGAAACCGTGATGTGGGAAGCACTCATATTAACGTAAATAATTGAATATTGTAGTTGATGTAAACTAAACTCTAGGCTTGGTCGCGTTGGAACAGGAGTAATTTTAGTTTACAAGACGATTCTAAATGGTCCTTGTGATTTCAATGAATAAAATACTTTTGACTTTGACTAAAAAACTGATATTGAAGTCTTTAGAAATGATGACTTTTTGTACTTGCCAAAAAATAACAGGTACAGGTAGAGTCATTAACAAATGCAAATATATCACAAAGTTAATTTGATATGTACCTACTAGTAAAAGTATTTTTTATTTTGTTTGTGAATTATTATGATCGCTCAAACGTATAATTGAATATATTATTTAAATGATTCATTAGAAAACATTCACTATTTTCTATTTCTGCGTATCATTTAAAAATCATATATTATCTCCCTGCTCACCATACAAATCATGTCCAAGCTGTTTTATGATACATAATGGTATTTCCATGTAGGTATGTGTTAATTCAACGGTGAAAGTGGACGCACCGGTCGGCGTTGCCCGGGACTTCTCACTCTCTCCCTAGAAGCCTTTTTTTGAGGTTTTGGTCACAGATTTTGGTAGTCGATTATGAATTGGTCAAAGTGGCCCTCATTAGCAAAGTTGAAAGCCAATATAATCATTGAGATATGTAAGGAACATGTGGGGCCACAAACACAAAAAAAAAAACACAAATCACAAGGATCATTTTGAATCGTCTTATATAAAATTGAACAGGAGTAATTTAATTTTATATAAGACGATTCAAAATGATCCTTGTGATTTCAATGAATAAAGTTCTTTTTGACTTTGACTTTGACTTTGACTTTGACTTTGGCCCAAAAATGAATCCTTGTATACACTATCTTTAGCAAAATAATAACAGTAGATAAAATTGTAGAATTTTGATAAATACGATGAACAAAGCTTAAAACACCGCCTTTTCCTTGCAATGTAAAGCGCCTTTAAGATGCTCCATCTTGCTGTACGTCTTGCCAAGGTCACGCACGCCGCACGATGCATGACGAAAAACGTCAATGAACGAGCTCGACGTACGTCGATTTCAACGTTCACACATACACAAAAAGAGTTTATCCGGGGAAGTACTACCACCTGTATACCTGCTTCTGCCACCAAGCAGTAGTGCTCGCATTGCTGTGTTCCGATTTGAAGGGTATGGGTGCCGGTGAAGTTACAGGCACATGAGACTTTACATCTTTATGTCTCAGGGCGTAGTGCAATGTGACGTAGGGTAATGTTAAAATCAAAGACGAAGAAGTAGATCTAGTGGAAACTACTGTATTTTTGGCATAACATTAGATAGTAAACTTCAATGGGATTAACAAATAGATAAATTATCGAAGATACTTAGTTCTGCGTCAAACGCAGTCAAAATGTTCCGTCTCATCACAGGCTGTAGATAAAGTTAGACTGGTTTTCTTCAGCTACATTCACAGCATTATGGCTTACGGCATATTTTTGAGGGGGGAGTGCTTCAGATGTTAACTCTATATAATATATACTATGGGGTCCATATTGCCAACCCTCTTCTGCAACACATTATCTCCTTATTCATAATGATTTTTGAAACCTATTTTAGTTAAAATAGCTTTTGTCTTCTTCTCTCTGATGTAAAATAGGTTTAAAAATGATTATGAATAAGGAGATAATGTTTTGCAGAAGAGGGTTGGCAATTTATAATATGGACCCCATAGCTTAGGATAAGGACCCCCAAAGTATGACTTCGAATTAAGTTTAAAAAAATAAACATCATGTAATTTCCATGCAAATACATTTATGAAAACTTGATATAGTTCGCAAAAATATAAGCTTACTTACCTATTTACAAAAAACAGCGGAAAACATAATGTAAATACTAGAAAAGAAGATAAACTCGCTGTTCCCACTGTCAGGCTCCATAAAGCTAGTAAATCGTTTACAGAGCAATGACTACGCATCTTTATCAAAATCCTAAGCGACGTGCTACAATTGTCGATAAACATAAACTTTCTAAAAAAATCGTAAGTCCCATACCATATAATCTCAGATTATTTAGCTTGCTCCTGAATTTGCTCCAACACGGTCAAAATATGATAAAAAGTTGTATAAAAGTGCAAACTATATTTTATAAAAAAAATATAAGATGTCAAAAAGATTTTAAGAAATCCTACTGAAGAAATAAATGTTGATTTTGATTTTATTATTGCTTTTATTTTGAGCCACTTAACGTCACTTGGGTCACATGCCAGTTCAGTCAATAACACAAATAAAAAAAATAAGCAGGATGTACCATGTATAAGGTGTTAAGGTGCTTAGGTATAGGTACTTTGGAATGGTCATTAGACACACGAAATCGAAATCATGACATGTGTTGATAATACGACCGCAATACAAAAATTTTATTCTTACGACTGCGTGTGCACGCAACATTAGATGATCAAGATGTTTTAAAATGATGATGTTGTACATTTATATACATACACTTGTGGAAAGCCTGCGACTTCGTCTCACAAGTTTCAACACCCCTGCTTACAACTCCTCTGGGTGTCAATTTTGTAAATTCCTTTCTTCGTGCACCCCTACACCACAAAATGATTGTACCCTCCAAACTGAGGGATAACATTTCAGAAATTGCATTGTTAGCGCACCCTAGAGTGACATACTATGTGCATTGTGCATAAAAGGAGCCTCACTCATTGAACTTACCACTGGTTTTTTCTTTGAATTATTATGTTTCCTATCGGGTTTTTGGCTTATTCCACTTTCCCCCTTTCATCTTCACTATTATACTTACCCCAATGACTACGTCACAACTCACCTCTACCAGTGTTACATTGTCCATTAAAAGGCATTTTATCAGAGAAATCCGTGTCTGTATTGTTTGTTCTACCTCGCTTGTTAATCGTATTAATTAACTCATGAATACCCATAACCACAACAATGTCTTTAATTATTAACTACCTCACATTCCTCCATCGCACTAGATAAAGATCTAATCACATATCAAAGGCGGAAGTACATAGATATATCCACTTCACAAAAACAATCCATATTCAACGATCGTTCAAGCGAAATGTGCGATCAAGCTGAACGGACTGAAAAATAGATTAGGAACCATTCCAATCAATTTTAGACATTATTTTAACGGGAGAGAGTCCAACGCAAACTAGTTTGTGACATTTTGAAGAATATTTCATAAAATTACAACGAATTAGTGAAGTTTGGCAGCTGTCATAACTGGCAGAATACAAGTGATTGCGTTTGCTTCACGGGGCCATTGAACGGATATTAATCAAGATGGTTGATTTAATGATTAATCGGACATCATCCGAGCGTGGATATATAATTAATCGCTAATCTTTAAGCTTTCTACATTGTGTGTGGTATAGCGAAATATTATAGATCTTGAGTAGGTATACTAGGTATGTTATTAGGTGTATGCAACTCAAAACTCAATCCAATATGATCTTCATCAGTATGATCTATCATACCTCGTTCTTTATTATGATGACGTTTTGTTGACCACTCCATTTGTCAACAAAACGTATCAGCATAATAATATAAAGCACTAAAATAGTCATTTAAATTAATAAAATAATTCCATCAAACCACAATAATTTCAATACCATGATCTTTTCCTCACATTTCTTCTCCGAGATTATGAATCTAGCTAGAAGGATACTCTAAAACTACAATGTTATAATTTTCTTTGACGTATCAACTTGGATACCTATAAGCATAAAATAAAAGTTACGACGCCAATAGAAGAGTAACTTGATGGCTTTGTTCTTTGTTTTAACCAAATCCTGCACAACTGTCTCTCTTCCAGCAGCCTTATTCGCTATGACCAAACATGACATAACGCGGGCTCGTTACGATATCTGCGTGGAATCATCGCTGAATAGCATGGATGACGTCACACGTTATTGACAAGGAATCTCTTAGGTCATAGCGAATAACCCACGGGCGCTCGTGGCCTTAGCTAGGTTACTTTCATCTTAATCACAATATGAAAAAGCAGAGGACTCCTAACAGTTGCCTCGAACTAACCCCAGGGAAACTTACTGGCACCGGTATTATTTAAAAGTTACACCAATAACTATCAACCTATATAAGAAAGTAAAAATAAAAATAATAACAGTTGCCTCGAACTAACCCCAGGGAAACTTACTGGCTCCGGTATTATTTAAAAGTTACACCAATAACTATCAACCTATATAAGAAAGTAAAAATAAAAATAAAAATACTTATCAAAATAAATAAACCCGAGGGGAGGGTTTTCTACACGTCACGCGCGTCATGGTGAACAACTTTAGCTTTACGACTTTATTAGTTTCGACTTAGTTCATTAAATGCATCGCAAACTTTCCTCCAGAAATTTACCTATTTATTTACCTACCACAAAAAATCTAGCACTTGTAATGACTTGAGGAATTACATGAGTTATGAGTCAAACATCATGCCATAATGCATCAAATGCTAGGTTGAGGTGGTTGAGGCTTGACCCCTGACACTTCGTCACATCAAACTGACAGCCATATTACGTTACGTGTTAGGTAACATTACTTAATTTCTAATAACAATACGATTGTGAGATCATCTTCAAAAAGTAATTTGGTAGTCATTTTAAAGAAATCATCATCATAATAACTATTTAATTGTACAACGATCTCGACGTCAGACGTTCGAAGCAGACGAGTAGTTAGCGAGAAACTGAAGTCGCAGGTTTGATTCCGGTGTTAGGACATGTTGGTGTTGTAAACAGCCTCTAGAACGCTGATACTGATACTTAACTTTAGATTCTATACGCATTATTAATAGGTTCGCTACGAAACCTTTGAACCCATACATATACAACGAATCACACATGCATGTGTAAACACTATGGGTCTCTTCACGTGGATGGGTCTCTCCCAATGGATGGATATCCTCCCATGGATGGGTCACCTCCCATGGATGGGTCTCCTCCCATGGATTGGTATCCTGCTATGGATGGATATCCTTCCATGGATTGGATGGGTCTCCTCCTTTGGGTGGATACCCTTCCTCGGAAGGATATCCACCCGTGGATAGGTCACCTTTTTATTCCTATTATTTATTTTATACCTATAAACAACATAAAAAAACAGTTGGCGTTGTCACGAGTGGGGGACGATGGCACTTTTCCTCCAAGAAACCGACTTCTTTTAAAAAGCACTGATTCAATTTCGATAAATTTTATATGGGACCATGAAAATCAATGCATAATCGCGTAGCAAACATACAAAAAAAACATACAATCGATTTGAAAACCTCCTCCTTTTTTTCAAGTCGGTTAAAAAAACTGGTTCTATACACCTCTCTGTAATTTCAAATTTTTACTAGTACAGACTGAAACCAACCAGTAAGTAATTAAGACCAAGCCAGTAGAATATAATGTCTCCGACATTGTCCTTGATGTACACGAGGTAATGTGACAGGCACATTATAAATCTTGAGAAAGCAGGACCGGATTCCTCAACACCAGACTGGTTGCACTTTCTTATTCCCGGTTAATTTAATGTTGTTGACCTTGACTTTTATAACATAGGTAGTAGAGATTATAACAGTTTTTATGAATGCACAAAACCTTAAAAACTGTGTTAACAAGATAAGATAATTTATTGTAACTGTCTCAAATACTGAAGTCAACAGAGAATCATAAACTTCAAGCTATTTAAAAAGAAAGTACTTTACTCCACATTGACCACTGAGTTAAGTGCATCACACACGTAGCAGATGTGGTAATATTTTATATGCGTATAAAAACTTATCGCATCTGAAGATAATCACATACGTAGTACGATAATATACGAAAATGATACATTCACGCGGAAACCTTCAAACTGTATAGTATTTCAATTTGTATACACAGATATCATCTGTCCATCTTTTGATATATCTCGGTGCCTACAGTAAAATATAAGTGATCTGCTACGCGTGTGTTGCTCCTTGAGTTTAGTATAGAGAGCGATATAAACAGATACGCGCTCAGATACAGATATCTTACCGCGTCTGCTACGTGCGTGACACACTGTAGCTTGCTTCTATCCTTTGGAGTTTGGAAAAACATTTAAAATTAAAGAATTCAAAAAATATCTTCTTCAACAGCCTTTTTTAGACGTCCACTCTTGGAGGAAGTCTCTCCATAGAATGCAATAGGGGGATTTGCCAAAATCACCACGCTTGGCAGGTGGATTGGTGGATGCTGTTGCCCATCCCCTGGTGTGATCCCTTAGTAAGGCTTTTTCTACATCCACGGGAGGAGAAGGAGGGGCCCATTCTTAGGCCGGACACACCACGGACGGAAAAAAAATATAGGTACCTACTTATCAAACTTAACGTATGCTGATTCTCTCTACTCAAACATTATATAGTGTGAACACAGAAAACGCGACCATGTATTGGTTTTTTCTATTTGTGAGTTAGGTGTATTGGCAGTACCTAGGTACTGATAAATAAACCCTTCACCTTCCCTTCCTAAAAATCCCTTAATAATAAACGCTTCGCTCGCCTTATACCTACTGAAACTCTTCTTTCAATTTGCATGCCCACTTCATGCATGCAAACTTCTGGCAAATAAAATTATCTTATCTTATCTAATTTTGTCTTATCTTCTCTTATCTTATCTTATCTTCTCTTTGATCCGAGTTTTAGGGAAAAACAACTTACCTATTTAAAAGAGTCTCGATGAGATGCGCTGAATGTGGCAGCGCTTCCACCAGCAGATCTATCGGCAGCTCTGAAGCCACACTCTGTAAGACTCCAGCTCCAAGTCTAGCCAATATGGCGGCTGCTTCTCTGAACTGTCTCCCTTCAGCCAATAACAGCACGCGACGTAACGCCAAACGGGGAGAGGTGTATGTGTTCTTCTCCCTCTCCCTCTCCCGGCGGATACGCTCACGACTTTCGTTCATTTTTGCGGTAGTGCTAGCCCATTTTGTAGACTTTTGATCTGTGGAAGAAAACATAGATTATATTCTGGCCTTGTTAAGTATAACTTTTCATTTAAAAAACCGACTTCCGCCATTATATTCCACTAAATATTTGGGTGAAAAAAAATGATGAAAGAACCATAGTGGTGAAAGGATTATGATACTTTTTGAATGCAAATGCTTGGTTTGTTGCTGAAAATGTCAAAATCGCCATATGTATGCCTACAATATTTGAGGAGTTCCCTTAATTCCTCATGGATCCCATCATCAGAACTGCATTCTGAAAAAAATGGGACTAATCTGGAAGTATATCTATTCAAATAAAAAAATAATTTTTCAAATCGGTTCATAAACGCCGGAGATAAGCGGTAACAAACATACAAAAAAAAAAAAAAAAAACAACCGAGTTGAGAACCTCCTCCTTTTTTGGGAAGTCGGTTAAAAATAGCAGTTCTTATAACGGGAAGATACTAAATCCGCAAAAAAAACTAAAACACCAACTAGCTCTACAGCAAGTTAAAGTGGTAATGGGTTTACCACTTTAACTTGGGTTAACAAAGATTCTGAGAGAACGACCACGAACCAGACGACGCAGTGTAGGATGGCCTCCCACTCGTGGAAGTTGGTGGAGTCGGAGTCGGCCAAAGACTGTTCGTCGTGGTAACCTATTTTCAGCAGTGAACGTTTCAGCTGATGATGACGATGGTGGAACTTGGAATGATTAGGTTGTCAAGAGTACTTCCTTTATGCCAATCGTGACTACGATGCCAAAGCCAGTAAGCCAGTCCTGGCCAATGAAATGCCATAGCTTATTGAACCAGGCCTGGCTAAGTGTGCATGGAGCATTAACATTGGTGCTACAAATTCTCCAAAAGTCATTGCTCTCTATCATTTCACAATAAACCTCATAATAGACACCGTTACAGATTAAATTATAGCTACAATAAGTACAATTCCAATTTAAGAGTGGACAGAAGAAATGGTCAGAAGTCAGAATGGTGCGGCAGGTGGTCTTAAAGTAAAATGTGGTGTAAGTTATGACATCAAGCGGTAAAATTTACGCCATTGTTAGTACAGTTCTGGCGATGGATTTGATTTATTTGATGCCGTTCTAATTAAATAAATAAATCAATGCCCTCCCTCAATAAAAAATCTTCCTCAATAAATGCTTTTATTTATTTTATACTAGCGGCCCGCGCGCGACTTCTTTCGCGTGGTCCCGGTGTTCCCGGTGGTCCCGGTACATTTAGACCTTCCCGTGACAATTATGAACACAACAAAACCAAAATCAAATAAATCTGCCCAGCCGTTCTCGAGTTTTAGCCAGACAAACGAACAGCAAAACGTAAAATCTCTCAGTCAGCTTTTACGACATCCACAGGAGGAGAAGGAGGGGTATATTCTTAGGCCGGACACGCCACGGCACCACCTAAGTTCAGGTTAATCAGTAATCTCGTCTACTATTTCCATGTTTATTCTACCTCGTTTTTCTTTGTCGCTGTCGCCTATAACTTGTACCATACACTCAGTGGTTGTAACTGTTTCCGTTATTACGATTTAAGTGACAATGCTGAGGATGACTCACGCCGGGTCCGATGGAATCCATCAGACATCGTCCACAAAGATTATAAAAATTAGAACTACAATTATCTAGATTGGTACATGTTTTTGATGTTACTGGGGTATCTGTTAATTCCAAAAGAGTTTTAATTAGCTGGACAAATGTTTGCATGTTCTGCAAATATTTGTTCCGGGTCTGGGTGTTGGTACAATGGTACGCGTAGTTCCTGATACCCACGACACAGGGAATCCTAGTGTGGGATCAGGATATTATGTGACTGTTGGGTGTTATGTTATGTTATACCCTACCTGCTTAGCGCAATGCTTCCTACCTATAGGAGACGTCTTCTGGGTTCGATACTCAGCGATATTCGATACAGGATTACACATTACCAATCTAAGTACAGTTCCGGCTATTGCAGTGGCACATTATGGACATGAGATGATATTCTATTAAATTCAATTTTTTACGCCATATCACTATCGTTACGTGCATGACGCAGATGCGTCTTTCATTCGGAAAACGTGTGAAATGCTAAAAAGAAAACAACTACGATACTGAAGCTTGCCAATCTTTCTCTCTCTTGTCCGCAATTCGACTGATCAATTACCGGGAACTGAGGCCTTACCATGAGCTCTTAAAGCGATTCAGTTCAAAAACTATTCAGTACATAATATCGGTTCCTCGTTGACATCCGTCATCATTGAATAACTATAATTGCAGAAGTCTATAGGCCTTCTGCTACTGTGCCTTTAAATATAGCTGTGGACATCACGGAACCGATATTTTGTACTGAATAGTTTTGAACTGAATCGCTATAATAAGAGCGATTCAGTTCAATAAGATATAGATATATAATCGCTATAATATACAGGGTGTTTTTTTTTAAATGGATATTCGGATATACCCATACTCAAATCAAAATCAAATCAAATATCATTTATTGTGAAACATAGGTAAGGTATTAAGATGTTAGGTAAAAATTAAAAACAATGTCCACTATGTTACCAAGATTGGTGTACAATAATATCAATGAAGCTAGGTATGTCTATAAGAATTTAAATGTCAAACAAATTACACATGTCATATACCTAGGTCAGACTTTAAATTAATAAAATATTAAATTACATAAAAATTATACGCACAATACACAAATGTCAAAGCTATACTAATACCTAAAATTTCATTTTTTGTCAATTAGTTCCTTAACACTATAAAAACACTTTTCTTGCAGCCACAACTTCATTTTTGTGGTGAATTTGCTATGTGGAAGGCTTTTAATTTCACTGGGTATGGAGTTATAAATTTTCCCACACATTACATACTGTCCGTATGGGTATATCCGAATCCATAAGAGATATGGGAAAACTGTCTTTGGAACCATTTACTCATTTTGTATGAAAACGATTTTGGCATAGTTATTTTTTTGGTCAAGCGTGAGTTCTCCGTAAAAATGAGTAGATTTGATCAAAAAATTTTTTTATGCGTATCGACTCAGTTTCATGTAAGGATTGTTTTACTGTATCGGAAGAAAAAATCTGAGCATCAGAAGTTAGTCAAATTTAATAAAATATTTTCTCATACAAATTGTAAGTAATCTGGTACCTACGTTAATAAAACTATCACAATAGATTTTCAAAATGGCCTCCTTCTTGCTGTTTCCAGGTACGGGTACGTTTCAGAATATCTCTTGTGGCCTTAGATCACCTCTCAGGCGAAAGCTATTTTATATAGCTATGATATAGGTAGCTTTACTGGTACCTTCAGTATTCGGGAGCTGTCTTTTTACACCCCGTATTTATAGAAATTTGGAAATCGGGGATTATCGGCAATTTACCTCGCACCCCAGTAAAAGGAGTTAAGTCGACTGAAGTAGTTTTGCGCCTAAATAGAGATATCATCTTTCTTATTACAATGACTTTTAATTTTACACCACATGCCCTACTGCCCCGAACAAACGACACTTATACAGAGGCAAGGTGTTCATACACGAGTGTTGAATTTGAGATGAGCCCGTTATTAACGGACGGACAGACACACAAACACACTTGTCATCAGATGTGATGTGATGAACAATGAGTGTGAACTGCGCTTAAGTTGGTAGGGTTGGCAGGTGAAGTAAGGTACCGTATCGTTATCGTAACGAATTTTAAATTGTTCTCTATCTAGTTATTTTTGCACATTTTAGTAAGAGGGCCTTTAAAATAGTTTTGTTTAAGGTGGAAAAACATGGTTGGTGGTAAAATTTGCCAGCCGTTACGTCAACAATTATTTTAAACAAGTATTTACAGAAGACTAATAATAATAATAATAAATGCTGGATATTTAAAACAACATTATCTAGCCCCAAGCTAAGCAGAGCTTGTGTTATGGGTACTAGATAACTGAAATACTTAATACAATACATTACATTCATAGATATTTTTTATTATACATAGAAAATACCCAGAACACCCTGAACAAATATCTGCAGATCGTACAAATATTTGTTCCGAGGCGGGAATCGAACCCGCAACCTCCTGCGTCGCAGGCGAACCTTCGCCCGCCGCGCCAGTGGTCGTCAAGTCAAGACTAGTGTTTGCTCGCGGTTTCGTTCGCAATATATCGGGATAAAAAGTATTATAAATCTCAATCCAAGTCATAATCTATTTGTGTATCAAATTTCATCAAAATCGGTTCTGCAGATTTGTTAATGACATTTTGCGCTAATCAAAAAACGCTTCCATTTTTGGAGTCGGTCAAAAAGTGACAGCCCTAGAAAAACATGCAACAACTATATCCACTTGAACCAAAGATCTACCGCTTTACTTATCTTATACACTTTTGGATTAGAAAATAGGAAGGAGAACCGGTTGGATAGTAAGTATTTTGGTGTTAATAGTACAAGTTTTGAACTTGGCCTACTGTAAGTTGTAGATTTAGATGGGCCTTTTAAGAAGATGGATGTTGAGAAATCGATGGTGTAGGTAAAGGAACGCCTTAGACATTTATTCAGCTTGAGCCACTACTTGAAAAATAAGGACGGAGTGGTCTTTCGTCAACGGGTAATTTTGTCATCAGAAAAATAAAGGGTAAATTCGTCTTACAGAAAGGCGCTTGAGTCTACCAAATTAAAGCCTAGCGAGTAGTTACCGATAGATCCGTCTGTGGTTATGATCCCGTGAACTTTAGTGATCATGTAAATTTTTAAGCAGTTTTTGAATTAAGCACTAATTTATCTGGGTCTCCTAGCTATCTGGATTTCGCAACACAGTTTGATAAATATGTTGATATTCTGCAACTTCCGAGCGTCGAACACAATGTTCACCCAGAGGAATGACTGCGATCACTTTATGTCGTGGCTTTACACAAACAGCTTCTTTGTCAATTTCACATTTTAGCATATACTATCTAAATCTATGCATATTAGGCATACTGCTTCATTTGACATCTTACGCTGTCTCATGTTTTTTTATGCTACTTGGCAAGCAGACAAGCTTACGGCCCACCAGATGAAAAGCAGTTACCGTAGCCTATGAACGCCTGTAACACCCATCACACGCGCGCTGCCGACCCTGAGACATAAAAATGAAAAGTCTCATGTGCCTGTAATTTCACCGGCACCCGTACCTTTCAAACCGAAACACAGCAAAGCGAGCACTATACTGCTTGGCAGCATAAATAGGTACGGTGGTAGTACTTCCCCGGACGAACTCTTTCACAAGAAGTTCTACTACTAACAAAATCATGTTTAGCTATAATGCCCTCATTGGCATCTCGCAATAAAGGTAACTCTATCATAAGGGGTGGAAATGAAGCGTGCTTTAGTTAGCGACTTTGCGTTACTTGGATGTCATCATAATATAAATCATCTAGTATTCTTATATGGTCAGATTTCTCATCAGTAATACCCAGGCTATAAGGACAAAAAACAAAAAAAAAATATGCTTCTAGGAAAAAAATTACACCGAATCAATCGTCAGTGTTCTAAAATAGATCCGCAATCAAAATTTCTATTGGACTTATAACTTGTCCAGTTAAGCAGAAGAGGCTTAACTGGACAAGTTATAAGTCCGATAAGTGACTTGTAAGACTAGTTTATATCCAGTGATTTCACTTCCATCTAAGTAATTGAAGGTGTTGAATGTCTGTACTAGGCTTTATATTTAGTACCTACTGTGGCATGGAAAATATACAAGTTCTAGTAGAAAGTGCGGTTTTTCTTGCATTTTATGGTTCCGCACCTCAAAAGACCGACAAAACCTTTATAGGATCACTGATGTCTGTCTGTCTGTCTATCTGTTATAGTCTATTTTGCTCCGAATCTACTGGACCAAATAAATTTAATTTGGTACATACCTTTAAAGAATTAGGTGATTCAATTACGGATATATAGCGTTTATATGAATTCGAGGGTTAATTTTAGGAGGCAAACTAGAAAATTTTAAAAAATTGTGTCAAATGTCATCATTTAATACTTTTTTTTATAATTTTTAAAAGCTTAGTTGAAAGATATTAAAAAAACGAAAAATGTGTGTATAAGTGTCATGTATGTGTATTATATGTGTTACATGACACTTATACACACAGTGGCATATCTTTGTTTACAAAAACTACTGGCTAAGGCAAAAATTTGGGAAAAAAAATTAGAATACTTATTTTAGTACCTTTACAGTAAAACCTGAATGAAAATCCTAAATCTGCAAATTCCTACGGAAAACGGAAAATACTCCGATTGACTAATAAAGTTAATTGTTTAGTGGTTACTATGATGCCTTCTTGAACGGAACCCTCTTTACGCGAGTGTGGTGTGTATTCCGTCCAAACCCTTTGTATGCTCTACGCTTTGGTTCATTTGTGTCCAAATACCGAAAAGGGTTAACTCAGAGTAAAGTTTACACAGTGTTGTACGATCTAAAACAAGATCACCGATATAGCTCTCAGAATTAGAATAGAATAGAAAATAAATTTATTTATTTACAAGAGTTACACAAAGACACATAAAAAACTTAGACTAAGAGGAAACAGACCCGAAGGTACGAAGTGTAACTCCAGCAACAAAATTAAAATGAAATGATGAATGATGATCTTGATTAGCAAGTTGAAATGGCAATAGGTCGCAGAACCGACAACCGCTGGGGATAATGATTCTCGAATGGCATCCACGAACCGGTTGACGCGCGAAGCAATGAAGGAAGACCCTCTAATCCATAGACCTACCACATTGCAGGTCGCGGAAATTGGATAGAGGCAGCTCTCAGACTTTTAATCCTGGCACTTTATGCTTATGTCTATAAGCTCACATAAAGCTACTGAATATTTTTCTCTAAATACAGATCGTCATCATTAGACGTCCACTGCTGACGAGGCTATCCCCACAGAATACAATGGGGGGGTTTGTCAAAATCACTACGCTTAAAGTGCGGACTAATGATCGCAGTTTACGTGTTGAATACCTACTCAGGTGGATGCTGCTACCCATCCTCTGGTGTGACCCCTCAGTCGGTTTTTACGACTTCCTCGGGGGGAGGTGGAAGGGTCTTTTCTTAGGGTGGACACACCACGGCTATGTAAGTAATGATAATCATCTTTAAAACAAGGCAAGTGTCTACTGAAGCGTAATATCAAAACCTCACGCATCAGCGGAGATGAATGTCAAATTCTTGAGTGTTTTACCGGCTGACTCATTCTGTCCCTGTATACAATTACCCGACTTTGTGGATTGGGAGGATAGAGGTTTTGCTAAAATAATTTTCATTCATTATTTCATTCATTTTGAAGATTCACGGTTACCAACTGTACCGTAAAAATATACTTACCGGAATTTATTTCTTCAGGACCATACGATTTAGCGCCTCCTAAATTTATCCGCACTACACAAAGGTTAGCTGGTAGAGAATGCTTCCTAGCATTAAGTTCGCCTATGTACATGATTTGTTTTTTGTGCAATATAGAATATTCTATTTTAATCTATGGTTCTACTTACCATTTGCATAAAAGCAATCCAATCAAAATAACACCAACACAATCACAAAAATCCAAGCACAAACACTACAGTTCAACTGAAAAACACGAAAATTTCGCGAAATGTGTTAGAAAATCATCTCTATTTCTAGGGAAATAATGTTCAAAGTACTGTTTTCAGTCCTAGATTACTCAGTTCGTAAAGTGTTGTATGATCGTCCGTATTGTAACGGTGATAAGGCTCGATATTGTCTGAAAATGTGTAAACACGTGCGACGCTCATCGAGGGCGCAAGAAATGTGAAGCTCGAGCGAGTAATTCCACGATGCGCTGTGAAAGCTTCGACGGTGTTATGCGTAGTGAGGCAAGAAATTATTTATTTAAATGCTTTTTGAGGATTTAAATTATCAATTATATCAAACTCTGTTGCCAGCGCCTCCGATACCACGCGCGTTATTCTCTGAAACTTAATGTCTGAATAAAAAGTATTCTATGCTATAATCTAGCTGTGTACAAAACTTTATCAACATTGCTCAGTCTCTTAAAAGCACGACAAACATCCTACATAATCATCATCATTAGTTTAATTATTACAGATTTGAAGGTAGATGTAGGATTAAGTTCTCCTATATTATTAAATTTGGAAATCGGCGATTAACGGCAATTTTATTGACGTTTATAGTCAATCGATGATGTTCAAAACTATGGTATCCACTAAATTGAATTAACAAACAAACACAACAATTTTTGTATTTATTATGTTATCAGTATTTTTGCTGCACCTTGCAGAACACCATCCAACGTCAGGTGGCTAGCTTCCGGATTTCACATGATTTATCCCATAGCATGTTCTCGCGCAACGCTGCAGGCAGATCCATCGAGCATGCAGATGCGGGTTCGATTCCCGTCTTTACAAATTCGTCAGATAAATAATGTCAATTAAACATCATCATCATCATCCGGTAGACATCCACTGCTGGACCTAAGCCTCTTCCATAGAAAGCCACGACGAACATTTTTGAGCCGCCTGCATACACCGACTGCCTGCTACTTGCGTTGTCTGGTTCGTGGTCGCCACGCGAGAACCTATATTCCTCAGGTTAGATAATATAGTTCCAATCATCATCATCATCATCAGCCTATAGAAGTCCACTGATGAGCATAGGCCTCCCCTTAGAATGCCACGACGAATGGTCTTGAACCGCCTCCATCCACCGGCTTCCTGCGACGTTTATAATATCCTACATCGTTTATATTACCTATATATGTTACTGTTACTAAATTCTTGTAGTAAAGCGAACCCTACTCCTTTCACCGCACTGGTACCGGTGTCACAAAGACTTAACTTCATAGTAAGCTTATTCCTTTTTTGCTTGCAATATTAGATAGATAGATTATATGAACACTTTATTCTACACTAGGATAAATTAATAACAACAATAAAGAATATCCATAATTAGCACAGGACAATAGGCGGCCTTAATGCTGAAAGCGATTTCTCCCAGGCAACCTTATTATTACCTTAATATTGTTTTAAGATAGTCAAAACCGACTAAGGGATTACAACAGGGGTAAGTAGCATCCACCTGAGTACTCAACACCATGTAGGTATTACGATCACCAATCCGCCTGCCAAGAGTGGTTTTTTTTTATACTACTTCTTAAGCAAACAAGCATACGGCTACCTGATAGAAAGCGGTTACCGTAGTCTATGGACGCCTGCAACACTAGAGGCATCACACGCGCGTTGCCGACTCTTTAAGAACTTTAAAACGCTTTTTGAAGTTTCCCCATACTGTAGTCACTAGAGAAAACCTCGGCAGTAGAGTTCATTCCACAACGCGGAATGCGGGAGGAAATTCCTCTGTAACCTCGCGGTGCGCGACCACATAGCTTCCAAGGTATGAGGATGAATCACCTGCCGAGACGGCGAGGAACCCCCCAATTGCAGTCTATGGGGGAGGCCTCATCCAGCTGTGGATTTACAGCTAATGATTGATGTTGATGATCGATTAGTTAGTGAAAAAACAAGCTAAAATCCACATATAAGGAAACATGATATTATCTGATCGAGGAAACAACATAAGTGTTTTAAATAAAAATATGAATATGGTTAATCTTCATCTGATGTATGATTAGCCTCGTACGAGGCTATGTACGTACCTACTCATATAGGTAGGTACTTTGTTATGTAACGAAACGCTTCGTTGGGTAAAACAGGGTTATATTACTTCCGATCATAAATATTCTTAGTAAACGTTAACTTTAATACTATTATGGTAATTGTAGTTCTTTGGCGTGTTGAGCTACATCTAAAGTTAAATTGGCCAAATGCAAGTAGATTATGCTTGCGTAATCAGTGTTCCGGAATCAGTATCTCAACTGGGCTATGTATATATACGGATTATTAAAAAGTACTTTTTTTTATGAATTGTGATGAAACAATTTTTTGTAACATAACGGTGACAATTTTCAATCTCAGTAGATTTGATTGCCTTTCCTTTTGGTTTTATTTGACATAATGTATTTCACCGTAGTAATATAACGCTTGTGACACGCATTTAAAGTCCTTTTTAGAAAAGTTTGAAAACCACAAACTTTTATTCATAAAATAAAACTTTTTAAACCTACCTACATAATTAAAATTAATCTACAGGTAAAAAGCAGAGTTCAATCACCGACAGACCGGGTGCCCAAAAGGCTGGTGACGTTACTAGGTATACCTCGTTGGATGTCAATCCACCAATGATGGACAAAGAATTTTGTTAAATAAATAAAATAAAATAAAAATGCTTTTCTGATGGTTTGGAAAGAAAGAAAAAAATATGTTAATTTGCCCCCAAAAAAAAGTGACAAGACATTTTTTTTTAAAAACAAAAAGCAGTTAATTATCTCGAAATAAAAATAAAAGTAGGTAGGTAGGTACATAAAATAAAATAAAAACAAATAACCAGCCAAGTGCGAGTCGGACACGCGCTCGAAGGGTTCCGTACCATTATCTATAAAAACGGCAAAAAAAAACACGTTTATTGTATGGGAGCCCCCTTAAATCTTTATTTTATTTTATTTTTTATTATTTGTTGTTATAGTGGTAACAGAAAAACATCATCTGTGAAAATTCAACTGTCTAACTATTACAGTTCATGAGATAAAGCCTGGTGACAGACGGACGGACGGACGGACATAGGAGCCTTAGTAATAGGGTCCGTTTTACGGAACCCTAAACAATCACAAATGGCATTATACTTGTTGTATGGGGGAGGGGGGACAAATAGGTAGGTAGGTTTTGGTCATTGGTCTCAAGGGATGACTTCTTGAAATGGCCCATCAGTTATTATATTTTGAGAAGCTACATTAATTTTCAAATTCATTTGTTGCTCCACGTTCCAGTACCGGTCAGTGGATTAGATAACCTAGACCTATGTTTCTGCTATAAATAAGACATCTGTTTGTCCATTAGTTAGCTCTTCCCACCGATACTTAGCGCTATTCACAAAGGTTCTCATGGACAATGCCTAAACAGTAAAATAAGGCTCGCTTAGATTCAGCCAGTGGTTGGATCCAGTAGCTGGTTTCCCTGTAATAGATCGAGTAAGTAAATGTCCTTAAAAAGGACTGTCATTTAACAATAAACTAAGAAGATAATATCTAATGAGAATGTCAGGTTATTAAATAAATGATTAAAAAAATGTTTGGTACTTGCGGAAGTGGTAATAGGCAATAAAATTGATCTAAATGTTACTTCCTGGATGTAAAAAAACTAGAGCAATTTAATTTAAGTTCTCCATCACACGAAAGTAGCTATTATTATTGAACTGCAAAGCATTATTATTATTATTATGAAAATTGCATTAATCAAAATAATCTCTCTTGTCTATCAAGTGAAAAAAAACATGGAGTACAAAACAGTATTTCACACCAACAACAATGCCCCTGATATTGCATTTGTCAACAGGCGATGGTAACCACATACCATCAGGCAGGGTCAGGGTTCTGTGACCAGCCATAATTGTCTCGAGCAGCCGGCTTAATAGCAAGAGGTTGCGGGTTCGATTCCCGCTGCGGAACAAATATTAACATGATCAGGTAATTTTTTTTCTGTGTCTGGGTGTTTCAGTACCATAGTACTCGTAGTTCCTTAATACCCACCCACGATACAAAGAATCCTCGTATGGGATCAGGACTATGTAAGTATGGATGTATTGTTATGGTAAGTAATTATACAAATTGTATTTTAGTACAAACAAATAAAAAGTGCTTCCAGTTACTAAATCAATGCGAATCCTCCTCAGTGCATGTGATATGAATAATTTGTAAGATAACACTAGAAAACGATTGCGCACCTTGATGCGAGTTTAAACACTGTTTAAATATGATGTTTAAATGTGCATTATACACGGCTATGTAATGGGAGTCTAGTTTTGATGTCTTAGGTCGCAGAATAATAAGGTAGGCTTATGGTAAAGTTAGTTCAACAACACCAAGGAACTTACCATGAGCTCTTATAGCAATTCAGTTTAAAAACTAATTCAGTACAAAAGATTGGTTCATCGTTGACATTCGTCATCATTGAATAACTTTAATCGCAGAAGTCTATAGACCTTCTGCTACTGTGCCTTTAAATATAGCTGCGGATATCACGGAACCGATATTTTGTACTGAATCGCTATAAGAGCTCATGGTAAGGCCTCATTGTCAGTTACATCCTGAACAAGTCAAAACCGCTAACAACGATTACAAAAAAATCACGCCATTACATCAATTGAAATGAAACTGTTTCCGTGTTAAAGCTCCGTTTGTTATAAGCAAACAATGAAACTGGTTTTTTCTTGGTCTCATTACTTTAGTGCCATGGCAACTTGAGTACCCCGAAACCTCTAGTTTAAGAGCATGTATATAAAATTGTACCGTGGTGTGTCCGGACTATCACTCCTTTATCTTCTCCCGTGGATGTCGCAAAAGACGATTAAAGAATTACATCAGGGGATGGGCAGCAGTATCCACCTGAGTACTCCACATGAATACAGCAATCACCAATCCACCTGCCAAGCGTGGTGATTATAGCAATTCCCCCATTTTTATCGGAGGCTTCGTCCAGCAGTGGATGTCTAAAGGCTGGTGATGATAATGATGAATATTGAGCAAATAGAAACATGTCATGGTATGTCCGGTCTAAGAATAGACCTCTCTTTCCCCTCAAGTGGATGTCACCAGAGTATGGGTAGCAGCATCCGCCTGAGTAATTATCACCAATCCGCCTTCCAAGCGTGGTGATTACGGCAAATCCCCTCATTGAATTCTATGGAGGAGGCCTCGTCCATCAGTGGACGTAAACCGGCTGATAAAGATGACACAGGTATTCCCCTTGTTTGGATATCCTCATGTGGATTAAAGTCATAACTATTAAGTATGGATTTGTCGCGAATTGCGGGAACTTCATCCATCTGTTTCTCACACGGAGGACATCATCATCAGCATACTTCCTACTGCTATATTACGCGCATTGTCCTACTTTTGGAATTTACTTATTTGTAAGTTAATTTATGGATTTCAACTCTCTCAAAAATTTTTTTTTGTCCATTGCTGTAAAAATCTAGTATACTTTTTATCTAATGATATCTACAAAACTTTAAAAGGAATCTAGAGACGACAGAACAAAAAAACGTACTTAGTAACTCAATAGTTTTAAAATTAAGTACAGTCAGCACTTTTTTTTATTTTTGTATTAAGTATAATTAAAACCTTAGACATCCGTAATATTAAGCAGTACGAATAATTTGTTATTGTTTCGAAAATATGTGCTATGACTTGTCTAGTCAAACAATTAATGTTATAAAGTTAAATAAATAAATATATCTTTCATACGACACAGGGAGTCTTATAGTTTGGATCACAGTATACTGTTGTATGTATGTTTTATACATAAATAATGTCATAGTTCTCTAAAATACAAGGTCTACAATAGCAAATAACTTAAAATAAAGCAAAAACTCAAAAACTAACATGTTACATAACGCTGTAAATGTAAAAAGTGATAAGGCCGCCAATTCTAAAAAATACGTCAGTTCCTAAAACATATTTGCGGAACCCAAAAAAAACATTGTCCCACAAGTATTTGCCAAGCATTCGAGCATTACGTAAAGTACTTCCTCCTAGGTGCTAATTCAGAGTGTTAATGAACAACTTTCCAAATAAATTGCGCTCACAGATGTCAGAGAGTTCTAGGAATGTTTCTCTGTCTACGACTAGCCATGGCAATAGTGCAGTGACCTCGGAAAAGCTTGGAAAGTGAATAGATGTGTTGAATGCTCTCACGCTAGAACACATAAAGAAGGCATTTCATAGTTTATGGCTGGCAATGGCTTAAATCCTGTAATAGGCCATGCTAACATTGCACTTGGTCTTAACGGAATAGATCACAAAGGAGTTGTTTCACAATGTATGGAACCTAGCCCTTGTGTGTGTTCACTTGTATACACGTGGCTAAATATATGTAAAAACTTTTTCCACTGTAATTTTTTTATTATTTCACACCATTTAATGCAATTTCTTAAAGTATCTTTCTCACGGAGAGCAACACAAAACATAACCAGATTATTTAGTTGCCATAACACAAGCTTTGCTTAGCTTGGGGCTAGATAATGTTGTGTAAAATATCCAGCATTATTTATATTTCAAAGTTAAAAAGAATTTTATTCATTGAAATCACAATGATAATTTTGAATTATTTATTTATTTATAACAAAATGGCGTGGCGGATACAATATACTCTGTGGTAATTCAAATTTCAAACATTTTTATGCAGATATTTAAGCTTCAAGTTAGAGTAAGAGTATTTTTTCGAAAATCACTGATTTTTTCGCCATTCTCTGTCTGGTAGACATAGACATAGGCCATTTTGGAACAACTCCTTTATTTATTTATCTATTTATGGCTCTAGTGGGTGCTGTGGTGTGTCAGAATAGACCCGTCCGTCTCCTCCCGTGGATGTCGTAAAAGTCGACTAAGGGATTACACCGGGGATGGGTAGCAGCATTCACCTGAGTACTCAACACCAATCCACCTGCCAAGCGTGGTGATTATGGCAAATCCCCTCATTGCGCGCTATGCATGCTATGGGAAGGCCTTATCCAGCAGTGGATGTTTACCGGGTGATGAAGATGATTTAGGTTAAAATAGTTTTTTTTTAATTTGTGTTGATATTTCATCGGATTATGTAAAACCGAACATACCAACTGATAAAATTAAATCTATTTGTATAGACAACAACACCTGAAGAGCACTTATAGAACTGCTTAGACTAATGGTTGAAGTTCCATTACTCAATAACTTTCGTTTAGAGTTAAAGTTAACTTTAAGTTACGGAGCTTACGTAATACTGTGAATCGGGTTTTTTTGTGTTAGGGTTCCGTAGCTTTTTGCTGCTTATTTTGCAACGCATCTTGCAACTTAGTATAATGAATATTCTGAAAAGTCTGCATGAGGGTAAGATCTCTGGACTGCTGTTGTATTCGCACTAGAGTCTGAATTCAAGATACATACCTTAGTGATTTGAATCTAAAACTTCGTCGGATAGAGGCTAATTTTCTTCATATTGGAGGTAATAAGACCTGCCCCCAAATAACAATAGCAAATGGCAATAGGGAACGCAACGATTTGGATCGTATTGAAACTTGAAAGGAGGAAAATGTAGGTCAAGAAGTTTCCCCTATTCAAGTTTCATAAGATTTAGACAGCGCTAAGTCTGCCAAAATGATCCCCATTTTTGTATTCCCCATTTGCTACTATAATTGGGGGGCAGATCTTATTTTATATATCTCCACAGTAGGATTCCCTGTATCGTGGGTATCAGGAATTACGAATACTAAGTGGTATGACGAACTTACCAATAATAAATAACTTTTCAATAAAAATTTTTCGCATCCTACGGAGTCCTATTTCGAGAAGAATCATCGTGAACGCTGTGCGATGCGGTCACGTCGTCTGAACCTGCATTGAGGCACGCAGCGACCTCTCTGTCACTTTCTACGATGCCGATAAAACATAATTAAACATTGAGTTACAGTGTCTTCTTTCTCAATTTTAGGTTTTAGAAGAAAAACATATTAAGTATTTTGGGCAAAATTATAGATCATGGACTTTTGGCCTGCTGGTAGAATTTAACGTAACGATGAGTTGAAAATTGCCACCAATTCATTTTCTTGATTCCAAAAGATGAAGATGTACCTATAATATGTTATAAGAGAGTGTGGTAAGAGTGTAAATCGATATAAGATAATTGTTTACGTGAACACAGAAAAAAAAACCTTGTTAAACTGTGCTATGACTATGTGATGACTAGTGATCAAGAGCGCCTTTATATCACACATAACACACCCAAAAGCCACATACTTAGTCATGATTACACTTAGTCTAGGATTCCCTGTGTCGTGTGTGTGCAGGAACTACGAGTTCCATAACACCCAGACCCTGAACAAATATTTGCAGATGATACACAAACATTTTTCCCGCAGCAGGAATCGAACCCGCAACCTCTCACATCTCAGCCGGCTACTTGCCCGCCACGCCACAGAGGTCGTCATGTTTCATGTGTATCTAAATCAGTTGAAATTTTGGCTCAAGAAATCACAAGAAAACTAATTTAGTTTATAATTAATTCTCGCTTGGTTCCTTGGTTCTCATCATTAATTACGTAATGTAATGAAGCTTACGACTGCCATGGCCATTCACTCTTTTGTAGTAAGTAATCCATAAAGCAAATATCAAGTCGTCAGCCATCAGCTAATCTTCAACATCGTTGATAACATCGCGGTGGTACTGAGAAACGTTGTTCACTTCAACTTCGAGGGATTCATTGGTTTTTGTAGCTCTAGTGTCAGCGTCATTTTTAACCGACTTCCCAGAAAAGGAGGAGGTTCTCAATTCGGTTGTATTTTTTTTTTTTTTAATGTTTGTTACCGCATATTTTCGGCTTTTATGAACCGATTTGGAAAATTCTTTTTTTATTTGAATAGATATACTTCCAGATTGGTCCCATTTTTTTCGAGAATCTAGTTCTGATGATGGGATCTATGAGGAATTGAGGGAACTCCTCAAATATTGTAGGCATACATATGGCGATTTTGATATTTTCAGCAACAAACCAAGCATTTGCATTCAAAAAGTATCATAATCCTTTCACCACTATGGTTCTTTCATCATTTTTTTCATCCAAAATCGAATACAATGGCGGAAGTCGGTTTTTTAAATGAAAAGTTATTATATTCACTGTTTAGATTATTTGAGTCAATTCCGGGTCGTGGACCACGATCTATTCTAAAACTATGCTAAGGTACCTAAGATACATATTTTTTAAGATTATGTAGACCCTGTTCATTAAATTATTCCATCAGCCGATAGACATCCATTGCTGGACACCATTTGCCATAATCACCACGCTTGGCAGATAGATTGGTGATCGCAGTATATAGGAAGTGTTAAGTACTCAGATGGATTCTGCTGCCTATCCCCTGGCGTAATCCTTTAATCGCCTTTTATGACATCCACGCCCACGGAAAAGTTGTAAAGTCCAATGACAATGTTGACGACCTCTGTGGCGCGGCGGGCGAAGGTTCACCTGCGACGCAGGAGGTTGCGGGTTCGATTCCCGCCTCAGAACAAATATTTGTTCCGATCTGCAGGTATTTGTTCAGGGTCTTCTGGGTATTTTTCTATGTATAGTAAAAAATATCTATCTATGTAATGTATTGTATTAAGTATATCAGTTATCTAGTACCCACAACGCAAGCTCTGCTTAGCTTGGGGCTAGATAATGTTGTGTGAAATGTCCAGCATTATTTATTAATTAATTGTTAGGTCAACACCACCACTGCAGGCAATCTTTTTCATTAAAATGACAACTTTAATCTAAAATTTCAATTTCTACTAGGTTACTTTTTACCACCGAAAACGTAAAGTCTAACGACAACATATAATAAAGCCTCAAAAACCATCATTATAGTTATTATCAGCTCAAACAATGGCCCACTGTTGGGTATAAGCGATACCATAAATTCATAAAACGTGTTGTCGTTTCGCAGTATCCAAGATCGGCAAGATCCAACATTCTTTAAATGCCCAAGCAGGCAACGCGGTGCATTCTACTGTACACTCAAACGTTATCTGAAATCAATCTCCTTTCACTACATACCCGCAGATTTATTATAATAATTAATTGTCAGTGCTTTCTCGATCCACATGTAAACCTGTTGTGAGTGGGCCGCGGTCGTCTGGACGTGTTGCGTCATACATCCTCTTTACTTTTTAGGCCTTGCTGTCTTAACTACTCTCATCATTATCAGCCTGTACAAGTTCACTGCTAGGGCCTTCCCTCTAGATAGCCACGATGAGCGCAGGCTTTAACAACTGTTAAATTAATAGTACAGACTCACTACTGCTGGACAAGGCCTCCCCCGTAGAAAGCAATAGAGGGATTTTCTATAATCACCACGCTTGGCAGGCGGATTGGTGATCGCAGTTTTGGTATTGAGTACTCATATGGATGCTGCCTATCCCCTGGTGTAATCCCTTAGTCGACTTCTACGACATCCCCGGGAGACGGAGAGGTCTATTCGGAAACACCACGGCACTATAATTGAGCAATAATAAAGCCACGTCTTGTGATCAGGGTTTCTGCCCAGGGTTTCTGTTTCAGGGGTACATCATTTTTTTTTATGCTTCTTGGCAAGCAAACAAGCACACGGCCCACCTGATGGAAAGCAGTTACCGTAGCCTATGGAGACGCCTGCAACACCAGAGGCATCACACGCTCGCTGCCGACCCTGAGTCTCAAAAAGTCTGAAAGTCTCATGTGGCTGTAATTTCACCGGCACCCGTACCCGAAACACAACACAGCAATGCGAGCACGTTGCTTGGTGGCAGAAATAGGTACGGTGGTAGTAGTTCCTCGAACGAACTCTTTCACAAGAAGTTCTACTACTTACTAACATTACTTGTCATTACATTGTCTCTATAATAACCTGCCTACTCTAGAAACAACGATGATGTGTGTATAAAAGATATCAAAGTAGGTAGTGCCTATTAGTATAATACACATGTTCTTATTGTAAGCATTGTTACTACTTGCTACCTAAATAGATAGCCTTGATTTAGTTTACGTATAGTTGTGAACAAAAGCTATATTGAAGTCCAATTTTATTCTACTCATAACTCAATCATCATCATCATCAGCCTTTAGACATTCACTGCTGGACTAGACCTCCCCATAAACTACAATGGAGAGATTTACCATAATCTATAATTATGTCAAGTATGTTATGTTATAATCACTACGGTTGGTTGGCGGATTGGTGATAGCAGTAATTGGTTTTGAGTACTCAGGCGGATACCGCTGCCCATCCTCTATTCTAAGCTATGGGCTTAGAATAGAGGTCGGGTTTTACGACATCCATGGGAGGAGACGAAGGGATTCATTCACCACGGTATGTATTACACACCGGTTTGTGTAATAGGTAGTATTTCTAATTTTATTACAATTTATTTATTATAATGCCAGTCAATTTTAAATACAACATACACACTACATATTAGTACCACAAATACCTATAAGCTATAAGTATATTTTGTGGTAGTATATGTAGGTACTTTAAAAACAAACATTACAAAAATTACAATTAAGGGCAGTATTAGCTATGGTTTCGTGAGTTTTATATCACTACCTACTCGATACAGCCCATGAACAGCTGTTGATTTGGGATAAATCTTGTATCCATTGTAGAGCAACCAACAAATATGTACTTCTCTACATGACTGTATGTACGACAGCAATAAGAATCAGCTTTCTTTTCTATCAGCTATTAGATTCCGTTCGTTCTCAGATGACCCTGTTTTGTCTTCGACTGTCCCTGTGTTCTTTGCTATAATTCATTGATTTAATGATAGGTTTGTGGAAAGTAATTTGTCAATATCAGTTGTTATACAATTAGTAAAGTGTTTAATTGTAATACTTCGATATTTTTAAATACATCTTTGCTAAATGCATACTAGCACAGGATTACACTTAACTTTTTAATTTAATAAGTTATTTTGTGTTACATGGGGACAAAGTAGTATTTTGTTCTTCGAGGGCGGTATTTTGAATTCCTCGCTACGCTCAGGATTCTACTTTAGGATCCCTCGCTAGTAGTTCTAATGCGCTATCGTGCACGGTGCGTATTATAGTTTAGAATTTACTTTTCCCCGTATCGGTATTACTATTTACAAAAGCCTACCAGCCCTCGTCTATCGATCCTGCTACGACCTCTGAGGCGCAGTGGGCGAGTAACCGGCTGAGACGCAAGAGATGCGGGTTCGATTCCCGCTGCAAGAGAAATGTTTGCATTATCTGCAAATATTTGTTCCGGGTCTGGGTGTTGTGGTACTTGTAGTTCCTGATACCCACGACACAGGGAATCCTAGTGTGGGATCAGGACAATGTATATGACTATGATTATGTGTTATGTTATATAATATTTTATGGAGCCAATGATGTTTTATTTTTAACAAAAGAATAAAATAATAACTTTTCATTTAAAAAACCGACTTCCGCCATTGTATTCGACTAAATATTTGGATGAAAAAAAATGATGAAAGAACCATAGTGGTGAAAGGATTATGTCACTTTTTGAATGCAAATGCTTGGTTTGTTGCTGAAAATATCAAAATCGCCATATGTATGCCTACAATATTTGAGGAGTTCCCTCAATTCTTCATGGATCCCATCATCAGAACTGGATTTTGAAATAGGACCAATCTGGAAGTATATCTATTCAAATAAAAAAAGAATTTTCCAAATCGGTTCATAAACGCCGGAGATATGCGGTAACAAACATTAAAAAAAAATACAACTGAATTGAGAACCTCCTCCTTTTTTGGGAAGTCGGTTAATAAAACGAATTTTAACTTTAGGGGACCCTATGCATAGGCGTTGGGTCCCCTAAAGTTAGGATCCGTAAGACATAGATAGAGATAGATAGACATACATCCGTAGATATAGGTCTAAATTATGGCAGGTTTTCACGGTAATCTAACGTTAATTGGAGGAGATTGCTTTTTAGCGATAAAATCGCCCATTGTACGTCTGACTTGAAACATTGAATGTGTTTCTTTGTTCAATTGTCAGTTTATTGTGCCATCAGTTATTTCTTGGTCACCCAAACCAAGCTGGTTGGTGCTTTAAGTCACACCAGGCTGAAGTATAATGACCCTGAAAATGCCTTGTGATCTTTAGTAAAAGAACCAGTGTTTAAAACATTCAGTGCGTCCCAATGGTGCACAATAATAATTATATTATTGCAATGTGCCTAAGCAACAGCCGGGGACTGTAGATAGGTAGGTGGTGTATGTACTTTACAATAAAAGTCGTAAAGCACCGCTATAACTTACGGTAAGTACTCATTTGCATTTAGGTACACATTCTGTCACCACTTGGTACTGTTAGGTGTTATGGAGCTTGCAGTTACGTTGACATGTTTTTTAACATTGAGAGCACTGACGGTGTACTGGCTCAAATCCCGGTCATACACTGATGAGTTTATCCACTCGAAAAGCGACCTGAAGACCTCCGCGGTGTGGCGGGCGAGTAGCCGACTGAGACGCAAGAGATGCGGGTTTGATTCCCGCTGCGGGACAAATGTTTGCATGATCTGCAATTATTTGACGACCTCTGTGGCGCGGCGGGCGAAGGTTCGCTTGTGACGCAGGAGGTTGCGGGTTCGATTCCCGCCTCGGAACAAATACTTGTACGATCTGCAGATATTTGTTCAGGGTGTTCTAGGTATTTTTCTATGTATAATAAAAATATCTATCTATGTAATGTATTGTATTAAGTATATCATTTATCTAGTACCCATAACACAAGCTCTGCTTAGCTTGGGGCTAGATAATGTTGTGTGAAATGTCCAGCATTATTTATTTATTTATTTACTTATTTTGTTCCAGGTTTGGGTATTGTGGTACCATGGTACTTGAAGTTAATACCCACGAGGCCACGACACAGGAAATCCTAGTGTCTCTATCATGTGTGTTCTGCAAGGCGATTCTAAAACGTCAGAAACGTTTCCGATCGGATTCGTTAGTTTTTAATTTCGATGTGGTAAGTAACTAAAACAATTTTCTCTAGTAAAACGCAGTAAAAAACAATAAATATTGCATATTACTGTGTTCTACTTGGGAAAATTGTTAGAAAATTGTTTTTAGTTACTTACCACATCGAAATTAAAAACTAACGAATCCGATCGGAAACGTTTCCGACGTTTTAGAATCGCCCTGCTGGACTACGTATGTGACAGTTGGGTGTTATGTTAAATTAAAAATGTATGTGCGCACAGACGTCCCAACGTCTGTGTTATCTGTTCTTTGCTTCCAATATTTTCTTAATTCAAATACAGAAAACGCGTCATAAAAATAAAAAGCACCATTCCTTTTCTTACACTATTATCAACATTATCACTCATCTTTAGTCAGTGATAACGGATAGAGGCCATGACCCGCCCACAGCCATTGAAGTGTGCCATGAGGTGAGGTATTCCAATAAAATTTAAATTACCAATAGCTCCCTAGAGCTCTTCACCGATCAGTGAAAGTCCATCGTAATGGAAACAGCTTTTTTATTGAGCGGCCCAAGGTGCTGACCGAAGCGACGTAATAGCCGTTAGTTTTCCTACTTGTACCTTCTTTGCTTTGAACATTAAATTTGTCAAACGAATTCCAGATTATATGTTATGTTATATTATGTATACTATGCATCGAATGGTTGTTGTCATAATTATAATTCTACCTTCATAGACATAAATATTTTTGAATGCTCAAAGCGGAAGTTCCTCTCAAGACTATGTTATGGCAATAGTTGTTCTATTGTTTGAGGACAAATTGGGCCGCTAATTAAACTAACTAACGCCAAATGAAAGCGATGACGCGTCGCACTCCATACTTTCATTTTTTTTTTGTTAAATTTGCTCACATTTCAATGCCAAGTCAGTGTTGAATCGATAGTGGGCGACAACCTTTTAGACGTCCCTTTTATTTCAGTCCACAAGCTCGCGATTTTACTTTAGAGAATGCTGAACATAATAGAATAGAATAAATTTTATTAGCAACAACATTATATATACCTAAAATTTAGCAAACAGTTACACAAAAAAAAAAAAAATGTTGTTGCAAAAAGGCCCCAACTATATGCAGGATGTAAACAACCTACGCTGGTCTTCCGTTGGAGCCATTTTGCAAACAATATAATAAATTTGACAAAAAAAGACACGGACACAATTAAACACGAAATAAAACATAAAAACAATAAAGTTCAAAAAAAGAAATAGAATGAAAGTAAATAAATAATATATAAGTCAAATTATACACGGTAAACAATAATAAGTAAAACAGATATAATAATTATAAGTAGATAAAAAACAAATATTAAATTATATAGTTATATAGCACTCGTATCATTCTTGAGGAGTTCCTGCTCCCTTTGCCAATTAAGTAGGTATTTTTTAAGGTTCTGCCTAAGCCCTAGAACATTTTGCAGCAAATTTTTGCGGCATTTTTTTTTTTTATCAAATGTAGTTATATTCTCCGCCAGCTCGTCTAACTTGAGCCACACCGATACCATCTGCCATAGGTAATAATGAGATAGAGAATACAATTATTGATGTACATTTTTTGACTACTCAATTTTTAGGTATTGACAGTAAATTAATTTTAGTTATAGATTAGATATTGACAGTAAATTAATTTGGCTTAAGCAAATTAACATTCTTACTGGGAGGCTATAATCAGCCGCGTACCCAAACTAAGACAATGAGAACCCTTTAGAACTGCAAAAATTGTTTGCCATGCGTATTTTCATACTACTATGGCGTATGGTGTCCTTGCTTGGGGAAACGTATCCCAGTAAATTAGAATTTTCACATTGCAAAAAAGAGTCTTTTGAATCTTGCAGACAAAAGTTCAAATGAATAGAAATTATGTCAATGATTGGAGAATCAATTTTTCAGAATCTTATGTAGGTATGTAAATTTGATTTGAAATTAATATCTAAATAGAGAAATAAAAATAATGTTAATAGAGCCTCACCAAAGTTGGAAATAGCTTTCTATGCATTTGCTGTAAACTGTTTGTAATGAATCAAAAATAATCTGCGTAACACAGATGATGTCGATTTTAGTATAAGAGTTACGGAATTATTACTGGATAAATGTTTTTATACTCTTGACGAAGCACTCGCTGATTATCTAAATATTCTAAATACACCATAAATGTATATCATTACTTTTATTTTGTACAGTTGACATCATAGGTCTGATGTATTTTTTGCCTTTTACTTTCAAATGGTGATTTCTATTACATACCTAGATAAGTTGTATTATTGTGTAACTACTTTAAATTGTAAAAATTGTACTTTTCCAAGTGGACTGTGTGTATCTATAGTATTAATATTACAAAAGGTATCAATAACGTATCAATACTTATAAATATGTGTGTATCTAAATGGAGTAATTTAATAAACAAGGTTATGGTATATTATATTCTACAAGTATTTGTAGATATAAGAAAACCAAAGAATGACACATAGGTAGGAACACTCTTGCACCCATGGCTTGCCGTGACTTTCCCTTTTGTCTCCATGGCGTTTTTGCATCGCATGTCTTTTATCATTTCCGCGTGGTGCACGTTTTGGCTTGCGTTGAAGTACTGGTTGATTTACTTATTGTCTTTACAGATAAACATGGCAAGTAGTAACTTTCCTGTCGTTCCAGCACCATCATCATCATCATTAAGATGTGCCTGTAGAAGTCCACTGCTGGGCATAGGCCTCCCCACTTGAATGCCACGACGAACGGTCTTGAGCCGCCTGCACTGACTTGCTGCGACCTTTATAATGTATTTAGTCCATCGAGAGGGAGGTGTTCTTCACAGCGTCGTCCGGTTTGTGGTTTCCGCCACTCGAGAACCTTTATTCCCAAACGGTTGTCAGTTCTACGGGCTATATGACCTGCCCAAAGCCACTACTACCGCTAATTCTGAGATCTTGGTTCTATGGACTTCCTCATTTCGGATTCTAACACGTAGGTCTTTCTAGAATAGCATAGCAAAACTGTGGGTTTGATTTAAAGAAACAACTAGAAACTCTGACAACAGTCGTTTTTTTTATATTCATACACGATTGCTATAAGGAAAAGTTTTTCAAATAAGTAATTAGTTCAAACAAACAATGTGTTGAGTGGTTCGGAAAAAACTTGACTATACCTAATCTATTCCTGGTTCGGGCTAGTATTGAAACCCCAGAATTTTGAACCGATGACTCAGATTACAGCTCTATTTTAAGCTCGCACAAAGCGTCATTTGAAATTCTGCCAATTGCTACATCAATGTTTATATTCGTTTATTTTTCAAAGAAAAATAGTTAAGAAATCTAAAATGAATAAATATAAAGACCCACCACCATAAAGCTACGCTTTACTTCTGTTACAGGTTTTCAACTTCTTGTCCGTCTCTGTGGGTAGCCTCGTCGGAATGTCTTCACGAATCTGAGTGAGACCTGAAGATTTCCTCCATAATGATTAAAAGTCGTGAACCTTTGGATGTGTGTTTTCTCTTCGATGTCCTCTGTATTGATTGTTTCTATAGAAACAAGCTACTACTAATTCATAATTTGTACATCATCCCATCGATGTTCTAGGAACGCTTTTGTGCTACAATTAGCTTTTAGATTCATAGATTTTTACTTAAAAATATTAAAACCAAAATATTCAGCTTCGACTATGGAGCAGCCCTGTCTCACAGTCTTTAGATAGCTCAACTTTTTAATTTGTTTTTATTATTTTTTGTATTTGTATCATTCTTTCTGTAAATAAAATTTGGGTTCACGGTGAATACGTAGTTGAATACATACGATTCTTACTTCATTACAGTCTCAGTATGAAAATGAATGATCAAAAGCTCTTCCACCACCAATATCTTGATGTTTTGGTTTACACTCTATAAAATCCGTTCACTTTTGGTTTCTAAAATTCATTTTAAATTTATAATCATATTAAATTTCAATACCAATCACACATGATACGATTTAATTCTTCCTATTGTCTATGTGTCTATCAGCTTTTACTTTTAACTTTTTCTATTAGCGTTCCAAATAATAATATATCATAAATTTTCGCGAAAAGTAAAAGTAAACCAAACTGGATTGAATATAATTAAATTGTACGTTATTGCTTAGTAAGTAAGACTATAATAGAAACAGGTTTGACTATAATATTGTATAGAAAGTCACATTGACCTCTAAATCCTACTTCGATACCTAGCTTAGGTATTTATTGGACATCATTATTATGAGGATTAGATAGGAAATTGGTTATTTTTATCAATTCAAAAAAAACTATCTAAAAATAACAGCAAATCATTGAACTATCAAAGTGGTCGTCGAACTCACTTCAACTCAAGTAAATTGCATGCATTTATAAGTCTTGTATCCGATTATTTATGTAGAAAATTGAATAAAGACCCAGCTTGTTGTTTTTAAAATAAAAGGAACGTTTTTCGATCCGTGGCTCTATTAGTTTCGTCCGCGAAATTTTACGTTCACTCTACTAGTCTCTAGAACTACATAGATAGCTACTAGGTATATTAAAATCGTAACAGTAGATATGTGTCTTTATTACATTCAAATGTTGTAACATTAAACTAGACTTAACGTAAGTACTATCTCTACCAATAAAATATTAGCTATACTTAATACTTTTTAAACATTGATATTTTCATTCAAACACTGTATAGACTATGTTATCATACATACGATTATTGCAAACGATAGGATATGTTGAGGTGAACTATGAATACTTATAAACTCTTTTTAAAACCTTTATAGTCGTCAAGATAATGGATAAAAAGGTAAACTGAATTTCCCACAGACTCTGCCAATCCCTACGAAAAACAGGGTCGTTTTAAAGTACAAGAGTGCCAAAATTGGGTAGGAGGTAAAAATAGCTATTCGCTAACTGTGATAGTAAGCTGCATGCTACGATTTGTCTCAAAGCGATCCATGGTCCTTATGTCCATGATCATAGTTAAGGAAATCGCAACGCCTATCAGCATAACGAAAGTCACCATCAGGCCGGACCTGTAAAAAAATATCATCTTCATCATCCACTCCGACTCCTGATTATGGGCTGATATGATTGTATGGCTAGCACAGGCTGACTAAACGTTACCGACGCTAGGAGGATGACCGCAAATGTATTGACCAATGACATCGGGCTTGAAATCATTGTAACTTGATTGGTTAATATTTTACATTTACTATCGTCTTGCTAGTGATAATCTTTACAGAGTCAATAAACTCCATACCAACACGAGAGCAGGCAATTTGTTTCGAAGAATTTTGTGATTCTTCACCATAGAAAGAGATAAACACGCCTTTCTTGACAGAAACTTTGTACGATCATACATTGTGAGTTTTGAGAAATCTAATGATGTGATCTTGGTTTTGGTGCAATTTCGTTTTCCTTCACCGATTTGGACAAATTAAAATGTCCATGTTCTTAGATCACAAGCTTTCCCACACAGAAATAAATGTCTTCCATTGATTTTCTATTGTTTTCCCCATATTTTTAACACCCAACTGTCACATGGATAATCCTTGATACCACGCTAAGATTTCCTTCTTTCCTAAAATTCGATCCTTCGTATTGACGAAGGATCGAATTTTAATTCATCTTATTTGTAACTTATCTATTGAGATAAGTTACAAATAAGATGAATAATAATTATCTTACCAGATGGGCACACTTGTGAAGGTGATGCAGTCGAAGGCGTCTGCAAATTTTTCTGTGCTATCCATGAAAACCTGCATCTGAAATAACAAACATTTAACTATTCACAGAGCATAGAATTCCTTGCAGCCATACCCTCAGCGGGGCGCTTATACGTTTCCTTCGCCCGGGCCATCTCGAAGAGAAGATAGTCACTTGGTTTGTTTTCATCAAAATGTTTGACACTCTCTCGGAGAGCGATCTAGTCACATTAATATCGATTTGCATGAACTTCCCCAATCTATTCTTTCAGTTAACAGTCAAAAGTTAAAACCATGTAAGTCCAAGTGGCAACCATTGTCACGGAGAAAAAAGTTATTTCAGCCTTATCATTTTAATCAGTCTTATTCTGCTCCCGTATCACTGGCTCTTCCTTGAAAAGAACTTTGTGACCATTATAGTATAAGAGCCGTGTAGTGATAAAGTTAGATGTGCTTTCAAGGAAACTCATTATTTTCATGCTAATGACGATAAATGAATATTATACCTGTACATCAGGAAGAGTGAGAGTGGCCTCTTCAGAGGAGTAGACGAGAGACAGCGGACAGTGGTAGGACTTGCCGAGTACTGCTGACGGGGCGTCGGGCGGCCCAGGCGCTTTCAGGTTCAACCCTAGAAATAACAATGCACCGTCATCGACCTAAGCGGCAAGGCTGAGACGTGAGAAGTGCAGGTTTGGCCTCGCTGCGGGACAAATGTTTGCATGGTCTAAAAATATTTGTCCTGGGTCTAGGTGTTATGGTATTATGGTACTCGTAGTTTTTGATACCGAAGCGGCACGACACTGGAAATCCTAGGGTAGGATTCTTTTACATGACCGTTGCGTTTCCTTTATTTATCATCGTCTAGGGGATGTCCAGTGCTGAACAAAGACCTTCTCCATTGATGACGAATGTTCTTGGGCCGCCTTTTATCATTATCAGTTTCAGACTGTGTCTTTCGGTTCATGGTTACAAATCGACAACTTAGTTTCTCAGAGGTTATCATATTTGCAAACATAATATGTTTATTATTATACTGCTATATTATAGCCTGGCCACTATCATCGGTGACCTTGGCCCTTCTCCAGATTTTCTGTAACTGCAGAGATGTTGATGGTTCTCACCAGTAATCTCCAGCCCAAACTTGACCTCCACGCCGACTGCGGTCCACCACCCACCCGACTGCTTGAAGCTGAACTCAAGAGTAATCTGGAATAAGAAGTACATCATCAGATTTCTTCCTTGGAGAAGTTTGAAAAAGGGGGAGTTTTAGCAAAGGTGATGAAGCAAATGGGGAAGCTGACAAAATGAGGAAGCTGACGTAAATGCTAAGCTAATGTAATGTGAGCTAAGGAAAACGGAAAAGTTGAAGTAAATAGATAAAACCAAGAAGTTGGAAAAACGTATGGAAAAATCATTGAATATTAAATAAAGTCCTAAAACTCTTGAAGAAAATATGAAACCTCACCTTATCCCTACTATCTCCGTCTGCAAATCGCACCATCAGTATGGTGTAGAGTCTGGTGGGCTTGACGGTTGGCTCTCCCACGGGAGTGCTCAGCACAGTGGTAGACCCATTCGCGAAGCGCAGTTCCGGCCAACCGGTTGAATAGAGCAGTGCGCTTTTTCCGGGTGGGCCTGGAAACATAATAATGACGACCTCTGAATTCCTGTGTTCTTAATGCCTGCTCTTTTTCAGTCTATCCATCCAGCAATGTGTCTATTCATCGTCATCATCATGGTCTATTTTTACTGTGTTTCTTCTATTGCTATGTTTTAGTTGAGTTTTATTTTAACTCGTAAGATCTCAGGGTTATACACATACACCTCAGAGTTTCCCAGATTTGTCCACAAGGAACAGCATTTTCCCTTGTCGATCAAAAACATAGTTCACCTGAGTTAGAAAGATTGCTTGTAAAACAGCATCAAACATCAACAGCAGGTCTTCGACATCGACGGATCGATTCCGTTCTATTCCGTTCTCACTCTAGCGAACGATGTTTTTAGCGATATAAAGGAACGGAGTTACGGGAAGTCTTGTATTCTTGTATTATATGGTAATGTTGTTTTAATTGGTAGATATTGCCAGCGCAGTAAATACCCTTGCTGGTCATACAGCAAGCCCAAAGAACAAGCAGTGGCCAGCAACACGGGAGTGGATTGATGGTAATCTTACCAGTAGCATTATAAAGGGCATATTTTGGCAGCGCTTTTGCTGGCTTCTCCTCTTCCTGTGGAGACGACGTGGTGGTGGTATCCCCGGCCTGACGTCGAACCCGCGACCACTCACCGTCTGGCTCCAGATATTCTGTCTGGCTTTGGGAGACGGAGTTACCTGGAATTAGCAATTAAACTCAGCTTTTCTGATAAATATGAAGTTGGGCAAGGAACCACTAGTAAAATAATAACAATACGTATGTTTCTCGACAAAATTAAGAGGCCTCTTTATCATGAGCACCGCTCACGACTGCGTTCGCTGGTCTGCCGTCAAACGTAGTCTTGGGCGGTGCTCATGATGAAGTAGCTTCTGAACTCAGTGTCAAAACGTCAGTAATATGTATTTTCAAGTTAAAATGATTCCTAAAAGTTTCAATTCTATAGTATTAAGAAGATCTACATACCTAGGATCCCTAAAACTCTTCCACCTCCATAGATGTCCTGAAGTCTGGCGAAGGTCTCCGTCATCTGTGCATCGCGCTCCGACCAGGGACCTTGCAGTGTCAAAACCTGGAAATTAAGCCTATTTCAGATTTATATCAAGTTGCATTTTTGGGTTTTTATAATTCTTTGGCGATCTTACCTCTTCGTTCAGAAAGACAAATAATACCTACTACAGGATTTTGTCTACATTAGTATTTTTTAAAGTGTCGCGATTAGAACACATATTTATTATATTGTTACGGGTATTTATCGCGTGTTACCTTATTATTTATTATTCCCGAAGTTTCGAATGGGAAATGTCAATATAATAAATATTTGTCTACATTCTTTCTCGTCTTTGGCATAATTCAAAGGTAATCGGAAATCAAGATATTCAATATCGTAATAAGACCCGGTTTAAGACGTCCACTGCTAGAAGAGGCCTCCCCCATAAAATGCAATGGAAGGAATTGCCATAATCACCATGCTTGGCGGTGGATTGCTGATCGCAGTATTCGTGTTGAGTACTCAGGTGGATGCTGCTGCCCATTCTCTGGTGTAATCCCTTAGTCGGCTTTCACGAGATCCACGGGAGGAGATAATAGGAATATTTCGTCTAAATAATATTGGGAAAGATATACAAATAAGCCTATAAGTAATCGATAAGCCGTACGTAAAAAACAATAGAGCCACCTAATAGTGCCACAAGATAACATAACATAACACCCAACAGTCACACAGTTCTGATTCCACACTAGATTCTCTGTGTCGTGGCCATCACGAACTACGAGTACCATGGTACCACAACACCCAGACCTGGAACAAATATTTGCAGATCATGCAAACATTTATCCTGCCGCCCGAATCGAACCTGCACCCCATGCGTCTCAGCCGGCTACTCGCCCGCCACGCCAAGGAGGTCATGGTCGGTAAGGTCATCGTAGGAGATAAAATGATTTGACTGTGAACTTACCTGAGTCTCGTTACTGATATAATCGGGATGAACATCTAGAAAGTCCTGCGGCAGAACTAATGTGGTTTCCCCCTCTACCATCTTCCGCAGCCTCGGGAAATATCCACTAGACAGGGGCACAGAGTCTTGGTTGTTGAACACTACTATCGCCGCTTGTTCCCCGTAGATTTTCATCAAGTCATCTTGCTCCAGGTATTTTAAAGCAGGTCTGCGATACTTTTCTAATGATTTCGGGCCAAAAAACAGAAAAGGACCTTCCAAATTAGCTTCAGCGAAGTAGAAAACAGTAAATAGTACGAGCATATTCATTTTATATCGCATTTCGTTAGTTTTGAGAACTTTTGTTTAGGCAAATGGCACACAGTTTTGAGAAGGGTGTAGGTATTGATTAAGTTCGCGCACGCGCTGTTACACGGATGGATGGGGTGAAATGTGACAGTGCAAATGGCGGGAATATTATACAGAGTTTGGAAATATTCTTCCAAATTATTTTCAATTAATTTAGTACTTGGGTAATACTACTACTACTACTACTACCAGGTCCTTCTACTAAGTCCGGCCGCGGAGCAGGAAGAATTTCGTATTTACCTGTTATTACCCTGTCTCTGTCACTCTCGCGTAAATATAATACGTCACGCTCGTCAGGTCTACTTGTACCTAACTAGGTTTATATAAATATGTTCTAAAGGCTCCTACACACTATGCCGGCGGGTCGGCGGCATGCCCGGCGGGTATTCTGTGTACCCAGCAGCGTACATCGTCATACCCGCGCGGCAAAAAGCCGTGCCGCCGGCATAGTGTGTAGGAGCCATAATAGAGCATAAAATTATTGTACGTCCAAAATGGGCAAACTGTTGCAACTTAGAAAATTAAGACCACCTTTATGTATACAGTTTTTACAATACAGAATTATAACTCTGATTTAATCATAGACAATTTTTGTAAACAAACAAATGTCAAGATATGCCACTGTGTGTATAAGTATCATGATTGTATATCATATGCGTATATACACATCACGGAAGAATGAATGTCATCTTCCATGATACACATATGATACACATACATGACACTTATACACACAGCGACATATCTTGACATTTGTTTGTTTACAAAAATTATCTAAGATTAAAAATCAGAGGTACTTTACTTTACTTTCGCACAGATGCAATGACCGCCGTCAAATGTTTGTGACCACTGTCAGTAGCCCAAGTATTTCATTAAGTAAGTCATTGTACGAAATTCTTCCTGCTCCGCAACCGGACTTTAGCCGTTCACTCCCAGCGTCCCCCACCTTTCTGGCCCCACTGGAGGATGTTGGGAAAAAAGTGCCATCGTCCCCCACTCGCTGGTATCATGAATCAAAATAATCTTGTTCAAACTATTTCTAGGTACCTAAGTATGTTTAAAAATAATAATGCTGGACATTTCACACAAAATTTTTGTTCGTACAAAAATTGTTCATGTTTGTTCGTACTGCTTGCACTGTACACGTATGATTCGTATAAGTAAGTACTCGATAACTTTTCATTTAAAAAACCGACTTCCGCCATAGTATTCGACAAAATAATTTTGGATGAAAAAATTTTTATGAAAGAACCATAGTGGTGAAAGGATTATGATACTTTCTGAATGCAAATGCTTGGTGTCTTGCTGAAAATATCAAAATCGGTATATGTATGCCTACAATATTTGAGGAGTTCCCTCAATTCCTCATGGATCCCATCATCAGAACTGGATTCTGAAAAAAATGGGACCAATCTGGAAGTATATCTACTCAAATAAAAAAAGAATTTTCCAAATCGGTTCGTAAACGCCGGAGATATGCGGTAACAAACATTAAAAAAAAAAAAAAAAAATACAACCGAATTGAGAACCTCCTCCTTTTTTGGGAAGTCGGTTAAAAAGAGCTTTGCCTTCAAAGAGGATATTGCTATTTAGGAGGTTTTGTGTGTAAGTATTATTTAATTTGTGCCATGGTGTGTCCGGCCTAATAATAGACCCCTACGTCTCCTCCCGTGAATGTCGTAAAAGCCGACTAAGGGATTACACCGGCTCCTTTATTGGCTAACGGACTGATAATGGCTTTCGATTCCGATTTTACAGTACATTGCGCTTTATGTTTTGAATATTTCTGCTTGTGACAATAAGCTAAAGCATGCTGTGAAATGTACTGCGAAATCGTAATTGAAAGCGATTACCAGTTTGTTAGACAATACTGGGGCAGGTGATGGGCAGCAGCATCCACCTGAGTAATCAACACAGGTACTGCGATCGTCAATCTGCCTGGCTAGTGTGGTAATTATGGCAAATCCCCCATTGTGTTTTATGGGGGAGGCCTCGTCCAGCAGTGGACGTAAACTGACTGGCGATGATGATATGTAAGAAATCGATATAACAGCCAGCCCCCTTATTTGCTATGACCAAACGTAACATAACGCAGGCTGGTTACGATATCTGCGTGGAATCATCGCTGAGTCGTATGGGTGACGTCACACGTTATTGACAAGGAATCTCTTAGGTCATAGAGAATACCCTGTTGTAGGAACTACCCTGTTGTAGGCACAATTGTTGTTTTTTGTGGAAAGCTCTTCTTACAACTGTAAACTCTGTTTGATAAAAGAAAGAAACCGTTTCGGGACTCAGCGGTTCGCTGCATTTCGAGAAATGTAGTTCTCTATGAATAAGGTTAAGACAAAAGAAATAAACACAGTGTTTAATGAAACAAATAATTTATTTTTTCTAAAAATTAAAAATAAAACACTAGATGTAGGAATGTGAGGAAGCATACACCTAAAGATAGTCTTGTCGTAGCGGCTGACGATGGCGATGACGAGAAGAAAAAGTTGCTTTCTGAAAGAGAGAAATATTATTAAATGTAAGGAGTTGACGAGTCGAAAACACGCTTCTTGAGGTGTTCTTCAAGGAAGAATTTTTGGTCTCCTAGTAATCCATTTAATATAAATCACAGATGTCACACACGTCGTTGGGGTGAAGCGAGATATATGTGACATCGATCTGTGATTTCTGATTCCGTATTACTTATTTCATTTCTGACTCTTAAAATCTGATTCCAGATTTTGGATTTTAGGATCCGGATTTCAAATTTACGTAAGGCATGAAGTTCACATAGTATAACAATTTCAATTAGTTACGAAGGTGTTGCCCAAGATAGCATTTTGGGTCTACTTGTAATAATCTACTGTAACAATCAACGTTTTACAAGGCTGGCTGCTAGCTCCAACCGGCTACAACCGCGTGGAATCCAAAGTACGCACGTGTAAGTGAAAGTAAGAACTTGCAAAGCTATTTCTAAATCTAAAAAAAATCCTACATAAATGATCTTTGTAAATTTAAAACAGGATTTGAACACTTGTAGTAGCGTTGTAGTTACAAGAGTACATACAGAAAGACAGAAATAAAGAGAAAAAGAAGATTGGTCTTACTTTTCTTCTCATTCGGGTCGGTGACCCCACAAGGCCGGTAGGATATGGTAGATTTCCGCTTGGCGTTCACATATCCGGGAATGAAGATACTCGGCGAGTCCAGTCTCCCTGACGCCAATAATCTGGAGGCAAAAATTATAGAGTTATCCTCGGTTTCACCAGGTTATAAGATCCCGAACGAGGAAATCCGCAGAAGATCCAAGATCACCAACATAGTTGTCTGAATCAGCCAAGATAAAGTGGCAAGCCATAGAGCTTGCAGAACCGACAAACGCTAAGGAAAAGTTTCTCAACCAGCGACCACGAACTAGGCTACGCAATATGGTCCCCCAAAGTACCGATGACATTGTAGAGGTCACAGGTGACGAAGCTTACTCTGACCGTTTGTTGTGGAATTATATGGGGGAGGTCTAATGTCCAGCAGTGGATGGCTAATGGCTGATGATGGTACTACCCGACACTCTGACGTATTGACATTTCTACTAAGCATAAGTACTTTTATGATAACAGAATCAGAGACTTATGGCTTCCGAAAAAAAAACTTTGGAAAGTTGGCTGAAAAATATATATATTTACTTGGTAAAGTCGAGTTCAACCCTGCTCGCGTGTGGGCCCGTGAAGTGCAGCAGCACCTGGATGCAGGCGGCGTGATGCAGCATGCGCGTGCGCCGTGAGTCCACGCTGATCATCCACTCGGGCACGCCCAGCACGCGCCGGACTTCGGCCAGGAATTGTCCGCTGAAAATTTTAGGATTCAAAATTAAGACCCATGTCTACGCTGGACAGTTCATCCTATCCTACTAACATTACCTATAAATGCGAAAGTTTGGATGTTAAGGCGTAGTAGAAAATTTATTGTTACTTATGATTTCGCTGGAAAAATTTACAGAAAAAGCCCTTTTCAGCTGAATTGCTTCAACACTTTAAATTTTTAATGGTTTCAAGCTTTAAAACTCTAGAAAACTATCCCCAGTATCTATGTCGTGTCAGGTTTGCAACAGGCGTTATTTGTGCGATAATATTGGCTGTCAAACGTTGCTTTTCTCATACAAAAGTTAACAACCTTACATAATTTATATACGCCTGTTTCAAACCTGTCGCCAGATAGAGAATAGCATAGTAGATTTCTTCTATCACACGTTGTTTCGCTACGCTCGCCTGCCATATATGTACCTACGGTTGTCAGCCCTTCGCATCTTTCACGTTCTATTTCAAATAAGTACTTACAGCACGAATCTCGGCGGCTTCATAATATTGACGAACTTGATGATATCTTTATCCGGTTCGATGTTGGCGCACGCGAACCGTTCGCCGCTCCGCTCGGGGCCGAATATAACCAGCGAGCGGCCCATGGCGCTGACTGTACCTTCGAGCGGGAAGTTGCTGTCCATGAACACTTGTCGTTCGCCTCCTATGTCTGGGGGAAGTTTACTTATAGAATCGCCACACCAGCTGCTGTGGTCAGACTGTGGCTGGCACACGTCATACTGAATACATCAGACTGCACCGTAGCCGGACCGCAACTGCTGTGACGTCTCGCTTACATTTCCTTGTATCAGCGAGGAAAACGAGAGACCTGGCACATGATAGATGTGACAGAAACTAATTTGCAAATAATAATAAAGTTTTGTAATCAGACATCATTATAAGTCCACTCCTCCGGCCAGTCCGTCCTCTGAGAGAGCTTCCACACCAGAGGAGAGCACCATTCCAAAGCATGGATGTAAGGGTCGAAATCCCCTATCGGGATCGGGATTTTTGTAACCCAAATAACGGCTTTTAATTTGGCACACAACACAGAGAGGCCTACAAAACTCCCATCGACCACCCCTAAAACTTTTTTTAAAACAGTCTTTGTTCAAAGGCCGTCATTGATTCATTGCTATTCAAGGCAATTAATTTCTTGATCATATTTGTAACCCAACGCTGAAAAAAAGACTTATTATTCTTCTTAGTCGTTGTTTCTTGCTCACCCAGCTTTATATATCATTGATTGACCAGTTTAAGGTATTTTAATTTTTCAAGGTCATAATGATCGATTGTGAAAGCGTCAGTGTGGTGAAACGCTTCTTTAAGCGCAAGAAGTAAAGTAGAGACACTCACTGATAGTTCCGAGCCTGGCAGTAACATCGCCGACGTCGCAGCGGAGTGGGTTGTCGGCACCACATTCCTGCTCGTACAGGTCTCGCTAAGAACATGACAAGCTCAAGAATTATCCAGACCCTGGCTGATGGAAAAATTGAATCAACCAAAATACTTGTAGCTTTCACTGAATATATTCTTCATTAGCCGGTATACGTCCAATGCTGGACGAAGGCCTCCCTTATTGAATAAGGGAATTTGCCATAATCACCACGCTTGGCAGGCGGATTGGTGATCGCAGTATTGGTATAGAGTACTCAGGTAAATGCTGCTGCCCATAACCTGGTGCTAATCTCTTAGTCAGCGTTTACGACATCCACGGGTGGAGAAGGAGAGGTCTATTCTAGGCCGGACACACCACGGCATTGAAGATATATCAAATCAAAACCAAGATAACAAAACACTTTGTCCGGAATTACAACAACCATAATCTAATTCTGTCACTAAGCATATAGAGCTGCTGTATTGCAGTTTGAAGGGTATAGATTCTGAAGGGATGCCAGTGAAATTACAGGTACAGGTGAAATTACATGAGACTGTACAACTGTCTCAGGGTGGCGGGTGCAGTGCCATACCACGTAGGGCGCCTCCTAGGTGGACCTTAGTTATTGGCAGAGGTTACTGTGCCTCCAGGTTGGCCACATTCCAGTGTTGTCTATATTTTATAAATAAAATAAAATGTTATATCAACTTTGAGAGGGATTTCTTCTTCGCGAACATATCTTGCCTTAAGTCTATTTAACTGATAAAGTAAGATAGTTACGTTGAGAGGATCAGCCAGCTGCGTAAAGTAAGGATTCCACCTGTACCCTCCGGCCACGCAGCGCGTGTTGGTGACCAGCACCGCCGCGTCTACGCCTACCGGGTTCACGAAGATGTTCCAGTTGTGATGGTGTGTCTGCAAACATTACCAGTAATCATCAACAGCCATGGAAATGCTTCGTCTAAAGGCCTTTCCATATAATATAATGGGAGGAATTGCCATAATCACCATGCTAGGCAGGCGGATTAGTGATCGCAGTATCGGTGTTGAGTACACAAGTGGATGCTGCTGCGTATACCCTGGTGTAATCCCTTTGTCAGCTTTTAAGACATCCACAGGAGGAGATGGAGGGGTATATTCTTACGAATTCTGAGATTGGTAATCTTGGTTGTTCTACGGATCTCCTCATTTCGGGTCCGATCACAAATACAAAACATAGCTCTCTCCATAGCTCGCTGTGTTGCAAAACCACGCCAAGACTCTAGATGTCACTCACCAGGTTCCTATCTCTTTCGCCAGGGTGTCTCAGTTTCACTTCGATCGCAGTGTCACTAGCAGAACCATCGTTGTGGATGAGCTGTGTCATTCTCACGTACCCCCACGCAAACCCCCCGGGGTGGTGGAAGGAGGCTATCCCTCTTATCTCGCGCGCTTCTGAGGGGCTGTAGCCGCGTTCGATGCTAGAGCAGGACCAGCGGCCCTCTCGACTCTGAAAATTTAAAAGATGTCAATTCCACTCCTCAACGAGATCTTCACCACAGGGTTCTGGTTGGGAACTGCAAGACTGTTGCTGGTGTCGGTGTACTACCACGATGAATGGTCTTGAGCCGCCTCCATCCACCGACTTGCTGCGACGTTTATAATGTCTTTAGTTCATCGAGTGGATAGGACCTACCTCTACTGGATCGTCCAGTTTGTGGTCGCCACTGGAGAACCTTTGTTCCCCAACAGTTGTCAGTTCTGTAAGCTACTGTTGTTAGTCTATCCCACACTAGGATTCCCTGTGTCGTGGGTATCAAGAACAACGAGTACCATGGTACCATAACACTAAGACCCAGAACCAATATTCAATATATATTATTTATTATTTTGATCATACAAACATTTGTCCCGCAGCGGGAATCGAATCCGCAATTTCTAGAATCTCATCCCGCTGCGCCACAGAGGTCGTTCCTGTGTTAAATTATCCAAATTTATTATAATGGGATCAAGACTTAGAACAAGCATAGCTATATACAAAACTATGTCCTCCAAGTATGTTAAATAAATAAATGTTGGCAGATAAGTACCTTCCTATGCAGAACGACAGATCGTCCTAAAATGCTGTAGTGCCCAAAAAGAGATATCTTTGTTTCATTGTAATTGTTGATGTAACTACTCGATTCCACTAGTCCGAACTTGTCTCCTAGGTCACCCAGCTGGTACTGGTCGGATGTTCCTGTGACGAAAATATCATAGATGAGATCCTCATTTAATCTTCGCCTGTTTGCATGTTTGGATTTTTTAATGTTTGTATGTTAGGATGTTTAAATGTTTATATGTTAGGATGTTTGGATGTTATGGATGTTTGTTACGTAATCACACTGTGATTACGTGATTGTGTGAAATTTGTTAGAGATCGATTATGACCTGCGAAACCACGGTCTACATTGGATAAAAACAAAAACTTATATTGTAACATCATCGTCATATTAAGGTTTTATTGCTAGTCCTACTCTCGATTGGCCAGAGTAAGCTGTTAATTTGTGGTTGTTTCTTTTTGGGTAGGTGTATGGTGGTTTTACTCTTCCGTTCGGAGTGGTAGAAATGCAGCATATTATTATGTTATATAATATGTAATCATCATCCAACCACGAAGTGTAGAAGTCCACTGCTGGACATAGGCCTCCCCCTTAGAATGCCACAACAAACGGTCTTGAACCGCCTCCATCCACCGATTTCCTGCGATTTTTATAATGTCTATACATGTCTATACGTTTATAAGTTTTATAACTTTTGTATTAGTAAAAATGTACAGTATAGTAAGAACCATAGTCGAAGCAAGTTGCTATTTTGTATTTTTTTAATAAGCGCCCTCTATAATTTGCGTTACCTGCAAAGGGCGAGCAATCGAGCATGCCACAAATGCTCACTACCAAATAAAGACTTGTTACAGTACTTTATGGAAATAATTATATATATTGTATATTGAAACTTAAAGCCTACCTTGGAGAGGAGGAGGCGTATGTGTTTTGCTAACGTTGAATGGATTGTACGTGTCATACAAGGTTGAGGCCTCGCAAGGGAACTCTAGATCTCTCTCCACAGGAACCTGTAACCAAATAAATACAGTCATTGTTTCCTGGGTCGGCCATCGTCGATCTAATTCACCAGTACCGTACAGGAGTAGTTACAGGGCATCTATGTACTTCTGCACAGGTTCTTATGTCGAAGTCGGGCTACTCTCGGAATAAACGTGAATCGTTTTACTGAGAATTTGATGTATTCCTGTATAAAAAAAATCATGGAGTTTGATGAAATAATTGCCAAAATAGAAGCAAACTTCGTTCACGTACAAAAGGGCGTAAGGCCCCGTGCCTCCCGTTTCGAGATCGCTAGATTCGGCTGAATTATAATATATCTAATCTATCTAATCTATATGAATATATCTTACAGGACTCGTAAACCCCAAACCTTTGCATTAAGAATATATAAAAACAACACCTCATTTAACAATCCTCTTCCTCGAATGTGTCGTCGGTATAACGAGCTGGCTTGTTCTTTTAACGACTTGGATGTTTTTGATCCCAATACCAACGGGTAAGCGATGTCTCTTTAGAATTAGGTTTCAATGATAACAATGTATAATTTTTTTCAGTGCCCGGTTTATGGGTAATTTAGTTTATAAGTTTCCAACACTAACTTTGTCGTGTTTACATAGTTGATTACAAATCTAGATCTGAACTGTTGTCAATGTTTATGTGTACGCTTATTTGATTGTAATCCGTTTTGTGAACCCATTAAATAAATAAATCAATGAATTACGTACTATAAAATATTTAAAAAATACTACCTACTATAAGTCAAAAGTCAAAGTATCATTTTGAATCGTCTTGTATAAAATTAAATTACTCCTGTTCCAAGTAATAGGTATAGAGAGTACAAGTGTTATAAGTAATAACTGAACGTAGCCTATTTGATACCTAGCCAAATCAGTCAGTCGAATTCAACAGAACATTTTTCGACTGACCATTCAGTTGGCTATAATAGAACAGACACCAATTAACACGACAACTCACCCTATGGATCTTATAGTTCTTGACATCTTCCAAGCCGTCCAGCGAGACCTGCACGTTAGTGACGTCATACTCCGACTGCTGAATGAACTCCATCTTGCCTTTCATGGAGATGGTGTTGCCATTGCCGAACCAGTCTCTCGCAACTGCCTTGCGCCGAGGGTAGCCGCTCACACTGAAAAAAAAAGACCGGTCAAGTGCGAGTCGGACTCATGTGGAGTGGGTTCTGTAGGCTACCATAGTAAACACTAGACAAGACCAATTTTGAAATACAAAGTACACAATTCTCTACTTCTCGATTAGGTACTCGATCTCTCGACTTGGGTATCAGACACTCACATGGAACACGCCATCCGTTCCCCTCTGGCCACGGGTCCATGGTCGTCATAAACCAGCAATGTCTTCCTCATGATGGAGTGCTTGCCGCTCAAAGCGATGACATTGTCGGTGAAGAGACGCCGCGTGAGGAGGTCGCTGTCTCGCTTCTTGCCCGCTACCGAAAGCATGCCATGTCTGAAACAGGTTTTTTTTTAATTAATTTATTACGATCAAGCTGTAATGTGGTCAACTGGATTTTGGAACATCGTGTTCCATCAAATAACGTAATCCGCGATGCCAGCTGAAGTAGAAAGAGCAATATTTGTGTGTATAATTAAGTAAGTATATAAGGTAGGCATGTATATGTTTTGAGATCTCGAAAGCGGCTCTAACAATTTCTATAAAATTTGCTTTAGGAGTGTTTTTTGGAGCAAAAAATCGATCTAACTAGGTCTCATCTCAGGAAAAACGCGTTTTTCCGAGTTTTCCGAACAAAGCTCGGTCACCTAGATATCATAATATATTATAATAAAGTCTACATCGAGCGATGAGTGTGTAATGTGTATATCCAGCTATTTGGGTTCAAAACCCCTCTACCCCACTCCCAGCTGCCTTTACCACCTGGGAACTCTTAAACACCTGGTAGTAAAGTCTCCAAGCCTGCATAGTCCCTCCAAGCCAGTTTGACAGTACATCTCTGGATGTCTGTTATCGATTTCCAGGTGGTAGGGTTCGTACACTCCCCCGGCGCTCAGACACCGCCCCGTCCAGTTGTAGTAATCAACCCCGGGGGGGTTCTCGTGAATCGCCCAGCGGTGCTCGTGCGTATTGTTTATGTTAGAACCATCGGCGTGGACCTGAAAAAATAAATATGTAAGGTACTTTATAGAACTTAAACACATGACATATTCAATAGTATGAAAAGGAAGACGCACCATGCTCTCAATGATAATGGTGGTGTCCTCCCAGGGTCTGTCTTGTGGCTGTCGGAAGATGACCCTTCCGACCACAGGATACCGGAAAATGACCAGCGCTGTTGACATGGGAATCTGGTAGTCTGTGTTGTACTCGTATGGCATGATAGTTCCGCAAATGTCTTGTTTTGGGGTTCTTCTGCAAAAAGAGTTATATTCAACATGAGAGGGATGAAGCTGTCTAGTGTATTTGAGGTGCTCGAAACACTCATTTGTAGCGTTTGCACGTGAGAGACTCGGTGGTATTTACCTTTCCACTACCAATGCCCGATGCAGTACGCTGTGAATCCCCTGCAGAGGTAGGTAGGTGTCCCAATAAACACCGTTCAGCTCATTGGCTAGACCGGGTAGTAAGTACTTGTGGTTCAAGTACTCGGTACGTTCCTTGTACTTGCCGAAGAGATCGCCCACCGGGTACTGGTCTTGTGTGCTTAGACCTGGAAAATAAAATAATATTTCGATAAACTTATGATTCAAGATTAGCCTCCTAATACTTTATATCGCCGGTTTGAACAAAAGCATTGTGTCGCGTTGTAGTGATGTTTTCACTCTCAACACACTTATCCCCCGGTGAAGTCCAGATCGACATTGGAGTTCATGGGTATCATGACTTGTAATCCAGATAATTTAGGTCAAATCAAATAAGGTAGAGAGAAATGGTTCCAATAACCATTTTTCCAAAAAAGTGTACTTTTCATGTGAAGAAGAACATCGTGAAGAAACAGCATAAGTCCCTACAACCTACTAGAAATACTGCTAAGTTCCTACCCAAATATCGAAACAATGGTACGTAGTAGTATTTAGATGCATGTTTGCATGTTGCATTGCATAACAATGAGTCAAGAGTTGGTCAACAACCGGACGAAGTAACTGTTAACATAGCGACACGTTTTGTTCAGAAATTTTACTTTTTACTATTTCTGTCTTTCTAATAACTGGTCTTTAATTTCTTAGGTCACCATGAGGCATTAAACACAAGTCCTTTTTTAAAGTAATTAACTCCCGAAATCAGAATTCGTTGATTTATGCTAATCGTCCGTGATTGGGACATTTACCTAACTCTATAAATATATGTACCAAATACAGATACCTTGCAACGAAGTTCGCCATTAAGTCACATTTAGAGCAAAGCATGGAATTTACATCTCAAAGCACAGTATCAACGTTTGGCATTTCTTGGTACTCCGCCAATAAGCATGTTTACGTTCGCAAACAATACTAGGCATCTCTGTGGAATGCAGTACCGTGAGGACCTACTCATGATCAAAAACACTATAATTATCTACTATTATTATAATATTTGATAGCCTCGTCCAGGAGAGCACGTCTAAAGGCTGCTGATGATGATGATAATAACATAACATAACATACAACAGTCACATACGTAGCCCTAATCCCACACTAGAATTCCCTGTGTCGTGGGTACGAGTACCATGGTACCATAACACCCAGAACCGGAATAAATATTTGCAGAGCATACAAACATTTGTCCCGCAGCGGGAATCGAACCCACAACCTCTCACATCTCAGCCAGCTACTCGCCCGCCACGCCTAGCGAGGTTGTCATATGATATTATGCATGATTGCAGCTGTCTTCATTTATAAAACCTTCTCATCGTCTTGCCAAAATAAGTCGGGACATGTCCTCATCGTGCGTGATTAGTTGGCAGTCGGATCTGATCACGCGCTCAGACTGTTTTGCGTGATCAGACAGGATATACCCCAAAAAAGGGTTGGCAGAACTTTCCTGTAGTGGCTTGCCATACCCTTTAAAGGTTACTCTTATTCGTCATCGCCTTTTCTTCCCAAAATAAAAGAGGACATTCCTTCCTAAATAAGGGTTGGCAATCTTACCACTAACCTTGAAAGCTTGAAAGAATCTCCATAGGTACTCGTGATGGGTAACGAATCAGGTTGTCACCAAAAGCTCAACCAAAACTTTTACTTACTAGTTTTAAGATAGATCTTAGTATCATCTAACTATTATTTACTTACCACAAACCGGATGACGCAGTAGAGGAAGGCCCGCCACTCGATGGACTAAAGACATTATAAACATCACAGGAAGTCGGTGGATGGAGGCGGCTCAGGACCGTGAATCGTGGCATTCAAAGAGGGAGGTCTATGAACCGCAGTAGAACTAAACTTAGTAAAACTTTAGTAAACTTACCTGGGGGAGGAGTTTCCTTCAAATCCAGATTCATTGGATTGTACAGCTTCCCTGTCGTAATACAATATCTCTCTATGTTTCCGACCTCCGCACTCTTCGGAGGAAGCTCCTTGATGCTGTACTTATTCACTGAGTTGACGAAGCGCAAATTGGACTCGTAGTCATTGTCAGAGGTTCCTAGTTGAAAGTTAGTCCAAGTTGGCTCGAAGGGAGAGCGCTGTATGAAGTCTATTGAGCCTCTGATGCCGTCCATGTCTATGAGAACCCTGGAACAGACATTACGACCTTTGAAGTAGCTGAACAGTCTAGTTTTATGCTTTATCTGGCTACTTTTATGAATTTTGTAAAAAAACCAGTTGGTGATCACTTGTAGCAGGTACAAACAAGTTGAATTATAAAAATACAAAAACCCGACTGCGAAAAAAACTGAATGTGAGGGTTTTATTGAAAAATGTATCTTTCATAAACCGTTTATGAAATGTACTTTCTACTGTACTGGTTGTGTGTGTTTGTACTTATTATGATCAAACTGGTAATCAGAACTGTAAGCTGCTAAAAATGAGCTCAAACACGACCTATCTACGACTATCCAGAGGAGTTCCGTTGCCTACCTTCCAATCAGTTCCAGCTCGCTGTCACCAGCACAATAACATACATAACAAAACCTAACACCCAACAGTATATACATACAGTATACATAGTCCGGATTCCACACTAGGATTCCCTGTGTCGTGGGTATCAGAAACTACGAGTACCATGGTACCAACACCCAGACCCGGGACAAATATTTGCAGATCATACAAACATTTGTCTCACAGCGGGAATCGAACCCGCACCTCTTGCGTCTCAGGTGGCTATATGTATACTCGCCCCTGCGCCACGGAAGTTAGTAAGTCGAGATGTCAAAATCGATCGACGATCCATGCTTCTCAGCTTAGAGATTCCTACTTAGGTAAGACTACGCGCAAAATAAATTTGCGGTAGGTACATAATTATTATAATAATTTCTTGTCTATAATACCTTCTGATAAACTTACTTTGTACTTTTTGGCGGCATTAGTCTCAACTTCGCACAAGCCAGAAAACTCTGCGAATGCTTGTTATCATAGACCACTACGTACAGACTCCTCTTCGTGACTTCCATATCACTTCTCAATACATTTAACACCTCATGCTTGTACAAAGTCTTCACTTTCTTCACATTTGCTTCTGTAGCTACTTTGATCTGTCCTAATCGACTGTCTAGGTCCCCTACTACACTCCTACCATCGTCATTATATTCCGGGTCAAAAACTACTTGCAAAACATTGCAGTTGTCTTCATAGTTTCCTTTGTCAGAGTCAAAGATATCAGTGACGAATAGCTTCCAGTTATGCTCAGTGTATTCCTCCTTGTCTTTCACTGGCTTAGCGTGATACAAACTTGCTTGGATGTACGAATCTGTTTCGTCGAACTCTGTGGCTGATAACCATCTAAATTCCAATGTACCCGCAATGGGAGCAACAAATTTCGCCATTGCATGTTTCTCGTACATCTGTTCAGTTGATAAAATAGAAGCACAAATAACTCGACCTCTTTCAGCTGTTTCGAAGACGATACTTTTGCCCCACAGTCCATCTTTGCCTGTCAATGTATTGACGCTTTCAAATTCAGCATGATCTTTGCCAGGTATGATGAGGTAGCCAAGTTCTTCCGTCAAATCTATGAGCTCCTTTCCCAAATTGGTTTCAGAACATCTGTCATTCGTCAAATCTCGGTAGTCGACTGGAAACTCATGTATAGTCCACCGAAAGACCCCGTCTGGGTATTGTAGTGTGGTCTTCAAGTTGGTCCGGATGCTGATAAGCTTCTCATTCTTGTGGGAGAATTCGATTTCGCCGTGCAGGCCATTTTGGGAGATGTAGGCGCGAAGGACCAGACAGTTTGAGGTTTCTGTAAAATATTAAGTTATTTTTAAATCTATAAAGGTTCGGCTATATTAAATTAAACTCCTACCTCAGGTGACTAATAATTGTGACTCAACTAAGAGATATTTTTTAACTATTCTTTTAATAATGTAGACAACCACAAAACTCTACCAAACTAAAGTACCTAATTACGAGTAGCTAAGCTAGACTACCAATTTACTTCCTATTATGTGACAAAAGTGACCTTTGGCAATAACTTTCGATTTCGTATTGATCGTTAAGGTGTTAAACTTAATTGGTTGTGTTGTGTTATTGATCATATTAAATGAATGGGTAACCATTTCTACTAAGTTTACCTTTCTGCTTAGAAACAGTAAGACTTAATGAAAGCTTAGTTAGATGATCTAGTTAGTTTTGTTTTAAAACAGGCGTCTATTTGTTTTGTTGATAGTACTAGATTATCCATATTCTAAAAAACTTTAAATTCAACATCCAAAAATAATAATGAATCCTTACTTACCACTAATTATTATAACTAAGTAAACTAAGCACAATAACTTTGGTATAATCTGACTATTCAAGTAACACATTGTCACTTCACATTTTTTCCGTAAATATTTTTAATTCAACTTCGAGACATAGCGCTAAGTTTCACTTCAACGTTGTAAGTGAAAGGCGGCTCAAGTACAACTTGAGTGAGAGGCCTGCGGGGTATAGAGATGGAAGATATGACGTCATGAAGGCCGGTTCTTCAACTGCTGAGGATTCTGTTTCCATCTTGGATCACTTGGATGTAAACATTTCCTAGTAGCTAAACAAAACATGGTGCGCCTGCTCTCTCTAAGATGGCAAAAATTTAGAAAGAAAAAAAGATTTTATCACCTCGTTTGTGGTGTGTCTGGCCTAAGAATTTACCCCTTCATCTCCTCCCGTGGATGTCGTAAAAGCCGACCAAGGGATTACACCAGGGGATAGGCAGTAGCATCCACCTGAGTACTCAACACGAATACTGCGATCTTCAATCCGCCAGCCAAGCGTAGTGATTATTGGCCATTCCCCTCATTGTATTTTCTGGGAAAGGCCTCGTCCAGCACTAGACGCCCGAAGGCTGTTGATGATGATGATGACCCACCTTGAGGTACCTTAACTCGATGTGTGTTTAATAATAGATAGGTGTACTTACTTATCGAACTGTGATAGTCACCAAAATTACAGTATCCGTCTTCAACAAATTTTTGGTGTACTTTAGTATGATTAGGTACATACAGATAGGCTCTACCTACACAGTCTATCAAGTGTGTTTTGAGAGACCTTTGAAGGCCTATGAATAATGAAACCCATAACATCGATGTCGGGACACTAGTCCCTTGTGTTGTGGGCCAGAAACCAAGAGAACCATTGGCCCCACGCACAACAGACCCAGAACCACACAGAAACAATAAACAAGTAATTATACGATATAAAGGCAATACAACGGGTGGCCTTATCGCTGAAAGCGATCTCTTCCAGGCAACCTTTGGATGGAACGAAATGAGCAACGCTATAATAGACTGCGGTGCTTTGTAGGTAAAGCAAAACTAAAAATTATTCTCAATTAATTAAAACCATTAACCAACCCAGAAACCATTTTTGCAAATCCTATCGTCATTTTCTTTTGAAGCGAGAATCGAACCCGCTATTTCTCGTCATTAGACCGCCTCACAAAGAAATCAGCACAGGACGTGGCCCAAGAACCGAACTCCTATTTGGTGTGGATTACAATGACCTCATTTCTGTTCCCATTGAGTCAGTACGCTATAGTTAGAAACCGATTGTGCGCGGGAGTCGGTACGACGACGCCGACGTTGTATTTCTGTTAACTGGACAAGTGGCCTTGGGATCAGGTGGGATAAAGAATGTGGAATACGGCTAGGTCAAATAAACATTCAACATTTCACCCCATATAGCTTCTTCTCTCGTGCTTCTGATGGTATACCTACTTTTGATTGTGACCGTGTGGTGTGAAAGGATGGTACGCAGAAAAAATACTTCATTCATGCACAAAAATTTATTGAGAAGATAGATCGCAATTGTCTTCATCTCAAAAATTATAGACCAGGCGGGGATCGAACCCGGGACCCCCTCCTTTAGATATGGAAATGCGCTTTCCGCTGCGCCACCGGCCTGCTTTAGGTTAAGTCGAATCGAGGGTCAGTAATAAATTTTAGTGTTTCCCGTAAGAATACCCCATTTGCTTAAGTTACTTAGTAAATACTTTCATCACAAATTTTATAGAGTACCTAGGAATCGTAATCGTTTAGCCCAGTGGGTGGATAGCTGCCTTCACTGGATTTTGTGTTCAAATTCAATGACGTGCATACCTAATAGGTAACTAAGTATATAATAATATAACTATGCGCTTGTCTATTTTATAAAAGCTTCGATGTACCTGTCTATAGTTTATAGTTTTAATGGTTTTGTTGTTTTTATATACAAAAAATTTATTAAAAAATTTGACGTCCGGTCGCTACAGAGTAATAAATGAATTCAGCATGAGTACCTAACCTACCTATATTGTAGACCAGATTTATAAATACTTACGAGTTTACTCATCTCTCTTTCACCACCAACTTCGTTCTTTGATCCTAGAGTGAGAGTCCTGTGAGAGGGAAAAAAGGTGGACAATGACGATTTGAAAATTGAATGAACTGAATTATACTCTGCTAACTTCTCTACTGTGATATCTTTATACTCTACAAAGAGCCCGGGCCAAGAATGTATAACATGAAAATAATTACAAAATCAAACATCACGTGATAGTCCAATGAGAAAATTCATGTAACAAACCAATGTACTTTATACTTAGATCATCATCATCATCAGCCTGTTTAAGTCCACAGCTGGACGAGGCCTCCCATATTGAATGCAATCAGGGGATTTACCATAATCACCATGCTTGGCCGGCCAATTTGGTGATCGCAGTTGGTGCGATAAATATTCAGATGGATGCTGCTGCCCATTCCCTGGTGTAATCTCTTAGTAAGGCTTTTTACATCCATGGGAGGAGGAGGAGGGGTCTATTCTTAGGCCGGACACACTACGACATTATACTTAGATACTTACAAGAAATAAACTATACGTATTGAGTAGAGTTAATACTTACTAAACAATTTCCGTATGAGTAGGTACGACCCAAAAAAATAAAGTTTGAGGACCACATGACACACCCAATACCTACTTCCAATTATCAACAAAATATTTGCAAAACTAACAAAGCTGTAACGTTTTAAATAAAATTCCTAAAGATACTAACTGACGTATGTATGAATCACCGCTACAAGCAGGATCCTATGCCGGACAGACCTTCACAACTCTAGACTTGGATACAACATTCGTAACCCTTGATAAATCTATGAGATTATTATGATTATATTCAAAAATGTTTCAGCTTTATTTCTTAAAACATGATTTCTACATAACAATTATTTGAAAACCTAGATGAAACTTCATTTCAAGTTGATTCTAATTTTTTCAAAACATTGAACTATATTATATCACAAACAATAAAACACATAGTAGAAAGCAGGAAGACTCGCGTGGAGGTACACTAGAATCATAAACTGGAAATAGGAACACACCACTACCATTAAACAGTGCAACATCTTTGCAATAAGTTGAACGTCCCGATAGCCTTGATCTACATAATCATGTTATTAATGAAATTATTAATGATTGAAATGAAAGATAAAGATTTTAGTATCATGGATGCAGCATAAATACACTAATGATGAAGAAATGTTTCAAAAGAAAGATTCTTCAGGGATAGTAACTACGCTGAAACTCGACGCAAAGCCGGTGACGCCGGAAGATCCACATAATTTGACTTCTGAAAAGCTCGGTGCTGCAACAGATGATTCAAAATACATAGCATTCCGGCTGGCATGGAAACCCAGAAAACAAAAACCGGTGCAGGTGAGCCGATTATTTTAAAAATAAAACAATCAAAGCGGGTGGCTCAACGAGAAGGCGGAACGGTTGTGAAGTCGTATCGGCTTCTGCCCGCATTTGTCGTGCTAAATGTGGAATCAGCGGCCAGTCGGGAGAGGGAAGTGGGGGAAAGGAAACTCCTGGACCTGGGAGTGGGAACGAAAACTCGGAGTCAGGGTGGGACTGCCGAGCGAAACAGTCACTCCTTCGTCGATCCAACACTAGCACAAAATGGTAAGTTAGTGAAGTGTCGGTGATAATGAAGTGAATTGTGGAAGTGTAAAACATAACGTGGACCAAGCAAATAAAAAACAAAATGAAATATACAGACGCGTTGTTAGTGGACTTTTTTTCGGTGCACTTAATAGTGCATGCGTTTAAGTGAAAATAATCATATGGAAATACGTCATAACGCGAAGCGAGAACAATAAAGTTTTTCTTCGCATTACTTAAAAATATTGATTCAAAAAATAAACGCGAAGGAATATTAGTGATCAACAAATATCGTAAAACCATTAAAATTAATAGAATCAAGGATCAAAGTGTAAATACAGTCGGTCGGTGAATTCGATCAATCAAGCCTGAGATAAATGAAGAGCAAACACTAACATCAGCACAAGTTAACAACTAAATTCAAAACACTCTTCACACTTTGATACTTGCTCAAAAACTTAACTGAAATATAAATCTTAAAATAACCACACATTCAATAATAATTTAATAAAACAGTCTAAAATAATCTTAGATCTGGCAACGCAAAAGAAATTCGAACGTGATTTCAATCTATTAATAAAGTAAAACGTAACGAAATAGTTGAGTGTAAGCAAATGCCGGGACTAAAAATAGAGGCGTGCGCGCCACGCCTAAACGGGACGCAGGCGCTAAAACATTATGTTGGAACAGAAACTGGGTTAAAAATAAACCCTTATTACTTTCGCGGCAATATGTTTCGGGAACAAAATTCGGATTATTGGGCTTAGTCGACCAATAATCCGGGCATATAGGTAAATTTCGGCAAGTTCAAGAGTAGAACTGAAATTATTGTAGCTTGGTATAGTTTTAGTTACATAAACTACTATCGTACTATACGAAGTACATGAGATTATTAATTTTTTTTTTATAGGACTACACTAAAAAGTTCATGAGTTTTAGAGAACTGCAATTGAAATGTTGAAAGGTCTCAAGTTACCTACTCCGCCAAGTTTAAAAATCATACTTATAAGTTGTTTTCCAAAGAACCAAATACACTTGAAAGAATGCGAGAAACAATAAAATATTGCAACGATTGCTTTACACAAATTAAATTACAATACGAATTCGACCAGAATCCCAAAAGCAAAGAACAGAATTCTTTAAAACTAAGATAAACGATGTTTAGTTTTACAAATAAATGTAAATAATTGGTCTTATAGGTATTCAAGCACTTAAGATTTATTAGCCCATTACAGGCATCGCAAAATTTTAAAACTAACTATGTGTTGGTTTGCCCACATTAAAATTACCTACTTTTCAATAAAACCCCAAGAAAATGAAATAAGCTCAGCTGCAAAAATACCTAATACTCTAAACAAAACAAAATCTTGAAACATAGGTTTGTCTAATAATAACTATCTTAAGAACTCCACAAAATAAAAAATAAAGTGTAGTTTGTAGTAAAAGAGGTATAAAAATAAATTATTCCAGGCGGACAAGGAAAAGAAGATCAAGAAGAAGAAGAGCACCAAGGAAGAAGGTGCCCCCGCCGCGGAAGAGGCCCCAGCCGCCGCCCCCGCTGCTGCCGCCGACAGGACGTCCTCCCGCGGAAGCCGCAAGGCTAAGCGCAGTGGCTCCAATGTCTTCTCTATGTTCTCACCGAAGCAGGTTGCTGAGTTCAAAGAGGTAACGATCAGAAGAATGGCAAAACACAATCATATTATACGTACCTACTTCGTACGATCAAGTTTTCCTGAATCAAAATGGATTTAGTGAAGGCTTGTTATCAAGTTCACCTTAGGATCTTTGTAGGACAAGTCATACAAAATATAATTTCAATACCTATCATAAAGCTCTATTGAACGATCTTCCAGAGAGCCACAGGGACTTCCAGTTAGGCCTTCAACATTAGTGTGCATATGGACAATTATCTGAAAAAATTTATAAAAGTGTGCCACTGGGACCACAGTTGGGACCCTCAATATTGTTTTGTGTGTAAAGATTTGAAAAATCTTGTAGGTAGAAGAATGCCATTAGGGCCACCTTGACCTAAACCTATATCATTATTTCTATACTATTAATCCCTTATAAGTGTGCTACAGAAACCACTACTAAGAGGTTGATTATCAGTTGTGAAATTACGTAATTTCGTTTGAAATACGTAAACTGTGTCAGGCGATGTTTAGCTTTAGCTCGTGCTCGAATGTATTTTGTAAACATTACCTTCAACGCCATGTTTTCATTTTCAAAATTGTGGCACTATGACGTCACACAATGACGACTTCTTACATAGCTAAGGTAGAAGCACTTTGTAGACTTTGAAAGAAGCGAATTAAATTCCAAGTAAATTCGTAGATTTGTAAAATATTTAGCTTAAATAAGAAAAAAAGATCGAACCTTTATTTGTTTAAAATAGGTTTTTATCACCACTTTGGGTCTTGTGAGGGGACTTTAGATCATAGGCGTGCCAGGATCATACTAGGGGCATAAAAAATGAAGTTACCATCGAAATTGTTGTGTGTGACAACAAGAACAACAACAGCCAAACGAGTAGGCTTTGACTGAGAGCCCGAGCCGTGTTTCGGCTGCCAACATTCCAACATTTGGCGAGTGAAGCAAGTGCGAACAGTACTATACTAAAACACTAACGAGGATACAATAACGTTGAGCAGAGCGAGCCGCAAAACATTGAGACATCATCATCAACATCGGCTCTCTGAACATAGGACTCATCTAACTGCTGAACATAGGACTCATCTAACTGCTGAACATAGGACTCATCTAACTCACGCCACTGAGCCCAGTGTTCGGATCATCTTTCTTCTTTCTTCATCCGCTTTCTGCCCACCCGCCATCTTTCGTATGTCATCGTAGCAACTGAACAGGGGACGCCCCACACTATGTTTAAAATGATTGAATGAGAGCAGGAAAAAGCTGCCAACCAGAAACTTTACCAGCAAGCTTGCTAGTAGCACTCAGACACTAACCAGCCGAAATACGCCCCGTAGCGTAGCTATAGCGGTCAGCAAAGTGAGCCTAAAGATTTTGTCGTATTAGTACGGCAAAAGGCTACCTAAACAAATATAATTCCGGGTGTTACCAGAAAGTGACACCCGTGCAATGAGCGTGGATTAACTGACCCAGGGACTTCTAAGAAGGTGTTATATGGAGCTACCTCCCGCTAGCAATGCCACTGTTTCATTGGTCCAAAATACCAAACAAACAATGTATTTTCGGCGAGCGAATCGAGCCATTGTTTGAAAGGTAATAATATTATTATAAAACTACAATCAAAAGACAAAAATCCAGTATTTCAGAAAAATGAGCGTAGCGAGCCATGACAATTCAGTATTGAACCAAGGAACTGAATGAGGCAGAATCCACTGCGAGCGAAGCTATTGTCTACTTAAGTAAGCCAGGGGGTCCTGCCCTACCCTGACAACGTTCATGATTAGGATAATATTTAATAGTTAATTGTTTTTGTACCCTAGGCCTTCCAGCTAATAGACAACGACAAGGATGGCATCATCGGCAAGAACGACCTCCGCGCCACCTTTGACTCGATCGGCAGACTTTCATCCGAGAAGGAGCTCGACGAGATGGTTGGCGAGGCTTCCGGTCCCATCAACTTCACCCAGCTGCTGACCCTCTTCGCCAACCGCATGTCCGGCGGCTCTGACGATGACGACGTTGTCATCAACGCCTTCAAGTCCTTCGACGACGAAGGCAAGATCGACTCCGAAAGGCTCAGGCACGCTCTCATGACCTGGGGCGACAAGTTCTCCGCCGACGAAGTCGACGAGGCGTACGACCAGATGGAGATTGACGACAAGGGCTTCATCGACACCCAGAAGCTCATCACCATGCTGACCGCCAGCGCCGAGGAGGAGGAAGGCGGTGAAGCCGCGTAATCCAACCCGATGATGGCAAACTGATCGCTAATCCACGGCAGTCGCCGCTCCACCCGGCCGACCAGGTTCATTAAAACCTACGTGAACCAAATAACTTTTTTATTTATTTAATAATTTATTTCCATTTTTTTAATATAATTAAAGTACTGTTTCCAATAACGTGTAGTACTGTCCAAGATCGACCAACTGATCGTTTTTAATATATTTTGTAAGGAATACTATGTATTCATATTATTTCTGTTACAAAAAATAAATGATGAAGAAGTCTGAATGAAATGACAAGGGCCCAATGGGTCGCAGTTTTATACAAACGTTGATTTTGTCATTACCTACATTACACCAACATACCTACACCCAGCCAACATCCCCGAACAGAACACTATAAAACTCTTGCTTAACTCCCTAGTCACTAGTTGACTAGAAGTAAGGTCGTTAGAGTATTAATACTACAGTAGGAGTACTAATACTCTAGGTCTACTTGTAGGTGGACCTAGAGTATACAAACACAGTACCATAAAGTTGACTATCAACAGAAAATATGAGTAATTCAGACTGTAACATTAGCTACACGTGGCTACACTAAAATAGGCTATAACAATCGCTTGGCTATAAGATTACACTCAGTGAAACTCCCACACATTGTCCATGAACACTGAATCATTAAGGTCAGATATTTGTAACAGTGGGAGTTAATCTCGTTTACAAAGAAAGAAAGAAATAATTTCTTTATTTGCTTGAAATAGCCCGTCAAAGGTATCCCGGGACAGCCACATAGCAAAAGGGAATTAATCATTTGTAGATAGAAACATTAATATTACATAAATTAAGTTGATTTCAAAACTTATAAACTTATCACACTTAGATATAGAGATGTGATCTAAGGAAATAATATGTAAAACATCCATAAAATCAAATAGCCACAACAAAAACAAAAAGTTTATGAAGGCCGATTTAGTTAAAACTTGGCCTAGATACTCTTCAAGCTAAATAATAAAATAGTACCTATAAAACTTTTGAATACCTTACAAGTATTTTTTCAAAAAAATTTAACCGCTCTCTATCGAAACTGCTGCACTAATCCGTGCTGGTCATCATAAATGATCCTGGAGTCTGAACTTCAGCCTGATGTTATCAAATCTGGATATTTTAAGTTCAGACTGAAGTTCCTAGCTGCATTAATAATGCCTGAGATCCCTTCAAAAACAGTGCTGAGAACTAATGATCCCAGAAACGGCAGAACCAATTCCCACAAAACATATAAATTACATTAAACATTAAATTGCAAACACTAGATTTCATCAAAATTGGAGCACCTAAATTATCCTAACATCCTCATCTGACCCTGGGGTCTGAACTTCAGCCTGAATTCTTCGAGCATCAACCATAGCGTTCTACAACCTAGTCTTGTTATATGTACCTACATACACTGTACCTAGATACATACATAATCAGCCTTTTTCCCCGAAGGGAGGCAGAGAACAAGCCAAAGGGCCTCTTTTCACAGTGGGTTACACAGTCGCAGAAATATAGACGTGACAAGTGGTGAGCTCATCGCCGCCATTGCTTTCCACGACCAACTCCGCTAACGCTTTCTTCCAGTAAACACTCCTAAATAAGCTAGCAGCCAGGACAAATCTTATACCAACAAAAAATTGCCCTACAATTCCTATTATAGTCTTGTTCTTCATACGCCGTCAGACGTCCACTGTTGGACGAGGCCTCCCCCATAGAATGCAATGGGGGGATTTGTCATAATCACCTTGGCAGGCGGATTGTTGATGGCAGTATTGGTGTTGAGTACTCAGGTGGATGCTGCTGCCCATCCCCTGGTATAATCCCTTAGTCGACTCTTACGACATCCACGAGTGGAGACGGATGGGTCTATTCTTCGGACACACCACGACACCTAGTCTTGTTATGCTAGTCATTATCAGACCCTGGAGTCCAAACCTCAGTCATTTCAGTGATGTCTTCAAAATTTACATTTTTATTTCAAATTTATAAGATTCGTGGGTGCAGCCATTGTGGTACAAGAATTAGCCAGCCTAAAACACTGCATTACCGTATCCTAGCTGTTTCAGGAGGCTTCTTTCATGCACCCTGTAGCCGGAAGAGGCTATTCTTGATTCGTGCCGATATTTATTAACTAAACCACTCTTCTTCAGATCATTTTCTTCCAATAGCAATACACTTCATTTGCACCACCAAATGTTGGGCAAGATGGGCAATCCAGCAATGTCTTGGATTGCTGCGGAGTACATTCGCACTGCGTCACTTTTTTACTGTCTATACCCCATTTAGGCATAGGTAATATCTGCATCGGCCCTTGGACTTTAAAACAAGTTAAATACGTAAGTTACGTAAATTATTAATTTTGCCGCACATTTCGCTTGAATACTTTAGCTGCTTGTATGCTTAAAACCCCTTTATTTTTGCTGAACACTGCCGGCAGACAAATTAAATCGCCTTTAAATATAATATCATGCTGCTCAATAATTTATATTTTTTTCTGTTCGAAGAATAAAAATTAAAACTTGAGCTAGCAAATTAATTACTTGTTTGCCAGAGCAGAAGTACCTAATGTGAAGTGAGAACATGAAGAATCTCGATTTCTTATTTTTAGGCTGTTTTTTATTCTTTTATAAGATTTCTTATAAAAGATTATTAGTTTTAATTTATAAATAAATGTCTAAAAAACTAATCAAAGAAGCCACAGCGGATACCAAGTAGATCCTATAATTTGTATAATATTTAATTAGCTCATTACAGTTTCAGGACAGTGTCATGGCAAAAATTCTACCGCTATGCTTACGGCTTATCTCTTTGGCCCTGTGTATTTGGAATATTATTTAATAGTAAATTATTTGGTCCCCAGGCCTTCCAGCTAATGGACCACGACAAAGATGGCATCCTCGGCAAGAACGACCTCCGTGCCACCTGGGACTCCCTCGGCAGGCTCGTTGCCGAGAAGGAGCTTGACGAGATGGTAAACGAGGCTTCCGGCCCCATCAACTTCACCCAGCTGCTGACCCTCTTCGCCAAACGCATGTCCGGCGGCTCTGACGATGATGACGTCGTCATTGCTGCCTTTAAAACCTTCGACGACGAAGGCAAGATCGACTCCGAGCGACTTAAGCACGCTCTCATGACCTGGGGCGACATATTCACCCTAAAAGAAGTCGATGAAGCGTACGACGCGATGGACATCGATGATAAGGGCATGATCGATACCCAGAAGCTCATAGCCATGCTTACCTCTAGCGCCGAGGAGGAGGATGGCGGTGAAGCCGCGTAATCCAACCCGATGATGGCAAACTGATCGCTACTCCACGGCAGTCGCCGCTCCACCCGGCCGACCGGTTCATTAAAACCCACGTGAACTGAACAACTTTTTTATTTATCTAATAATTTATTTCCATTTGTTAATTTTATAAATATAGTAGGTACTATTTCAATACACGTGTAGTACTGTTCCCGTAGGTACTATTGTAAAGATCGAGTAACTGATCGTATTATATTTTGTTAAGAATACTATGTATTCATATTATTTCTATTACAAAAAATAAATGATGAAGTCTGAATGAAATGACATGGGCCCCAGTGGGTCGCAGTTTTATACAAACATTGATTTTGTCATTACAGTTACCTACCTACCCACATCCAGTCTACTTAGGTACCTACCCCTATACAGAACATTCATTAATAACTGTAATATAACAACAAATGTTTGATATAATTAATTAATGTAATATTGATCATAAAAACCGAACCGAAGAGTAGATCACATAGTTCTTAGGAATCGTAGGTTACCTGGGCTAAGTAACTAGGTACCTACTGGTGTCGGTTATGTATGTGCAGCATACAGCCCGTTCACAGTATCCTACCTCTTCAGACTCAGGCTAAGTACCTACTTACCAGCTGTTGTCTAAAGCTAAACATTTGACAGGCAAAAAATGTTGCCATTCTTTTTTAATAAACTGAAATGCCGCGATCATCATTGCGATGCACAAATATTTGTTCAGAGGCGGGAATCGAACCTGCAACCTCCTGCGTCGCAGGCGAACCTTCGCCCGCCGCGCCACAGAGGCCGCCAAACTAATAATTATGATATTAGGGTAAGACAAACTAAAGTCTATAGATTGCACAAAATGAAACTAAGCAACTAAGCAATACTAGTAGCTCAGAAGAATTACCTATATATAATTGTACTACCTAGTAAGTATTGCTAGTATTTCTCGAATTGCTACCTACCACGCCATACAAAACAAGCGAACAAGCGCGTTTTGGCGAAGGTCGTTGAGAATAAACCACATTACTGGCACAAGAGACTTTCCAACTTTTTTTTTGTTAGGTAGGTACCTGTCTCAGGTGAACGTGAACTTACAAGTAATTTGTAAAATGTGATGGGCAGGGGTAGTAGGTACCACCATACTAATTAGGTAGGTAGGACCGTAGGACACGTTATTCTATGAAACTACAGCCACCAACCACCTCTGTGACGACCTCTGTGGCGCGGCGGGCGAAGGTTCGCCTGCAACGCAGGAGGTTGCGGGTTCGATTCCCGCCTCGGAACAAACCGTATTTTTACGACCTGCAGGTATTTGTTCAGGGTGTTCTGGGTATTTTCTATGTATAATAAAAATATCTATCTATGTAATGTATATTGTATTAAGTATATCAGTTACCTAGTACCCATAACACAAGCTCTGCTTAGCTTGGGGCTAGATAATGTTGTGTGAAATGTCCAGCATTTATTTATTTATTTATTTAACCAAAGTAGGTATGTAATGTAGTACCTAAGAAGGTAGGTACATCAGATGTAGGTACCTACCTACAATTTACAGTTCTAGCATACAAGAACCTTTGTTATTGTGAGGGTGTGCCAAACGGGACTCCAGTAAAGCCTACGCTGCCGTCCTTCTGTCTGTCTAGATTCTGCTACAGAGGATCTCGGCCGCGGTAAGAGGTAGCCAGTTTAATAAAATCATAGATGTGCACGAGGCCTCGTCCAGCAGTTGACGTCTAAAGGCTATTGAAGAAGAAGAAGAAGAATGTGTGTTTGCCTAAGCAAATAATAGAAATGCAAAACAACAAATACCAAGGGGTATTTGGTACTGCGGGGACTTCCTCAGGCAAGAGTTCTCCTACTCCAACCAAGGAATAAAAGCAGTGGTGCGTAGAAATCTACTAGTGGCGACATCTAGTCTTGAGTTGAGTAAACTTTGAAACACTACGTTCGTGGTTCCAAAGGAGACGGATGTCTGTTTATATATTTTTACTGAGACGTGGTCGCTATTTATTGACCGCATACCTACAATAACTCGGTCATTAATCCCTCTGCCACTTAGGGCATGCTCTAAGCTCCAATGCCAAGCATATTGATTATGGCAATTCCCCCATTATTTTATGGGGGGAGGCCTCGTCCAGCAGTGGACGCTTAAAGGCTGCTGATGACGATGCGTGACAAATGCAGCCCTGTTGTTCTATGCTGTGCTGCTGGCAGATAGCGATCAGCCTCCCTATTCCCTAACTGAAAGTCACTCGGTGATTAAGTTTGTCAAGTTTAATGACTTCTTAGTGCTAGGTATTTTTAAATTGATGGTAATTTTACTTGTCAAACGTTAGTAACCGAGTGACTTTCAGTTAGGGAATAGGGGGGCAGAACGTTAGCGAGTGAGCGCCAGCTCAGCTAGGGATAAGATGTACAATATCCATGGCGCCAGCCGTTCCTTGCTCCAAGCGCCAGCCAGACATTTTTTTTGTTGTCTGTTGTCTTGTCTGTCATTACTTACCATAAATTGAATTTACATCCTCTTTGGTTTGGTTGTTGTTGTTGATAAAATTGTTTTGCAAACAAAAATGACCGCAGAAGTATTAAAGACAGTGCAAAATGTTACAAAATCATTTAAATATTCGTTTCCAACATGTACCAACGAGGAGGTGCTCTTCAAATTAGAGGTTCCTGTAGAGATTCCTCACAATGGCTCGACGCGGGAGCTAGTGCAGCGAGTTATAAACATGTTTCACATTCCAGTGTATTTGGAGGACGGTACGTCGCTTTTTATGCTGAAATTATTAAATTCTGTATTGCAACAGGCTTTTCCAAAGTTATAAAATACCGTAGAACAAGTTTTACGCCCTAATTTTGTTGACTAAAAGTAATTGTTTCCGCCCACTTCCAGTATCATAAACTACCTAATTGCTTTGTTTAGACTAGAGAATTACCTATACCCTTAGACTAGCCTATAATACATAGTACCTATGTTTATAGTTGTTTTACTTTCTATTATAATCTAACTATGTATCAAGAATTCCCTACATTTGCGCTTTTCCAGAGTTAAACGAAAAACTAGCAAAATTCGTAGCAGAAGAAACAAAAACATTCCACAATGAACGAGACGAGAAATTACTGAACCAGCTCAAAAACAGTGAGCTCAATTCAGAAGGCATTGTCAAGAACTGGGAGAAGTTATTCAAAGATAATGTGATGGACTTTGCAGAACAGAAGGGAACATCCGATGAGGAGGTCAGAAGTTAAAACAAACTTTATTTTCCTACTTCTATAGTATCAAACAGTATTCTTCAGACACAATATGGAGGCTTCTGTAGAAAGCCTGGGATGAAGCCCAAACTGTGCAACTTCAACTGGGTAACTATGTGCCAACAATGTGCCTGTCAAGAATACTGTCCAACACTTTAGCAGTTAAGTATAGTGGCTAATGAAATAGGCCTGTAGTTAGATCTGTTGGAGGCCTCGCCTGTTTTACTTTATATAATAGCCAGTGATAACCACTACAACTCTGAACATAATGTTTAGGTAGGTATGAATGGCCTATGAATACAAAAGTTCCCACCTAGACAGAAAATATTTGTGAAGAGAAAATGTGCATAAAATGTGTTGACTGACTTAAGTTAAGTTTATTTGGTCTAGCAATGACTATGATTACCTACAAAAACAAATATAAACAAAAACATTTATTTTTAATTTTGAACACATTCTAGAAAATATGCGAAAATTTACCATTGACATACAGTTAGTGTAAGATACCTGCTACCGGGAGACCTCAGGAAGCAGAGTTTTAGGTGGAGTGCTCACGCAGAGTATAGGAGCACAGCCATCAGAGAGTAGCCCTGATCGTGTCGGTGGAAATTTATTCTACATAATTGAACGAGCGAAGCGAGTTCTCTGAGTCAAGTTGGAAGAATCGGCGTTTGTATGTATGTATGTATGTCTGTCCCATGAAAACTTCCAAACCGTAAATCCGATTTTCATGAAATTTGGTATGGAAGTACATAGTATTAGTACAATTTGTAGGTAAGGTTATGAGCTGTATCGGTCAGGGGGTTGCTGAGGTATTGGGGTCCAAGAGGGGTAAAAAAAATAAAAGTGAGACAGTCAGATCAAGTGGGGTGTCTAATGAAAGCGCTTTGGTTGGACATTTCAAAACCGTTTTTAATAAGTATTTAGACTTAGTAGTTTCCTAGATATTAGAGAAAATAAAAACCATAAAAATCAAAAATTCTAGGGTACTTCCAGCAATCCCACAATGCTGAAATTTGGTATGCTTGTGGCTTTTGTGTCACAACTACAGGGAAAAGTCTGAAATTGAAGAATTTCGAGACATGTACCCTATAAAACTAAAAATATAATATCCATTGTTGACCTCCCATTTCTAGGAATTTGAATGACGTGGGAGTTCTATGATTTCGTTGAAAGGACGAAACCAATTAATTCGTCAGGTACTTGATATACTAACAGGTATGTAGTATCAGAGACAAGTTACTTGTCTCTGGTAGTATGAACGCCCCGTTGCTTAGTTCTTTTCAAAAGTTATTTCAATGATGTGTAGGAAATTACCACGAAGAGATTTTTTTTAAAAAAATAATGGAAATTATGGAAATGTCTTACTTAAGTAGTCGGGCTAATAAAGGTGTCATCGCGAGGTCTCAGTTCGGGGCGAACCACTAGTATTGAACGAGCGAAGCGAGTTCTTCTAGTCAACTTGGAAGAATCGGCATTTGTATGTATGTATGTGTATTTATGTTTGTCTGATGAAAACTTCCCAACCGTTTATCCGATCTTCATGAAATTTAGTATTGGAGTAGATAGTATTGGTACAATTTGTAGGTAAGGTTATGAGCTATATCGGTCGGGGGGTTGATGAGAAATTGGGGTCCAAGAGGGGTAAAAAAAATAAAAGTGAGACAGTCGGATCAAGTGGGGTGTCTAATGAAAGCGCTTTTGCTGGACATTTCAAAACTGTTCTTAATTAGTATTAAGACTAAGTAGTTTCTGAGATATTAGGGAAAAACAAAAATTCTAGGGTACTTCCAGCAATTCCCCAATGCTGAAATTTGGTATGCTTGTAGCTTTTGTATCAAAACTACAGGGAAAAGTATGAAATTGAAGAAATTAGAAACTTGTACCTTAAAAAACAATAACCAATATAACATCCATTGTTGACTCCCCATTCCTAGGAATTTGAATGACATTGGAGTTCTATGATTTTCGTCAAAAGGACGTTATCAATTAATTCGTCAAGTACTTATATGTATATGTGTTAGTATGTAGTATTTACGCCCCGTTGCTTAGTCCTATTCAATAGTAGATTGTATCATAAGGGAGCAAAATAATATTTTTACGGCGAGGGCGCTTTTTTGAATCCAGAGCGAAGTGAGGGATTCTAGAGTAGAATCCCGAGCATAGCGAGGGATTCTTTAGTAGAATCCCGAACGTAGCGAGGGATTCAAAGTACGTCGCCCGAGCCAAAAATATATTTTGCGCCCGAGTGTTACACTCTACTTTTCATCACCCACTATGAGAAAATAAAAGGCGCCTCATATTTTATTTCAAAACAAAACCACGAATTTCTAACAATCCATGAATAACTTATCATTTAAAAAACAGACTTCCGCCATTGTATTCGACTAAATATTTGGATGAAAAAAAAAATATGAAAGAACCATAGTGGTGAAAGGATTATGATACTTCCTGAATGCAAATGCTTGGTTTGTTGCTGAAAATATCAAAATATTATGTATGCCTACAATATTTGAGGAGTTGCCTCAATTCCTCATGGATTCCATCATCAGAACTGGATTCTGAAAAAAATAGGACCAATCTGGAAGTATATCTATTCAAATAAAAAAGAATTTTCCAAATCGATTCATAAACGCCGGAGATATGAGGTAACAAACATTAAATAAAAAATACAACCGAATTGAGAACCTCCTCCTTTTTGTAAAGTCGGTTAAAAATGACGAAATCGCGGGGCGAAGTTCGCGTGTTGCGGTGGCGCGACTATGGGCCGTCGTACCAGCCAGTATTTATTTAAACAATATTTGCGTTCGCCTTCTTTGGCGCTGAACAGTGAACACTAAAATGATCCAAATTTAAAAAGGGCGCGGCAAAGATAATTGCGGCGCACTTATTTGTGTTTGATTCTTTTCAAGATGTTCCAAATTCAAAAAGGGCGCGTAAAAGATAATTGCGGCGCACTTATTTGAGTTCGATATATTCCAAATTTAAAAAGTGCGCTGCAAAGATAATTGCGGCGCACTTATAGAAGCTTCATACAGAAAACACCACCTTTGGGTGCACTTAAAGGCGAACCAAGTCGTCCTTTTCGAATAGATGGGATGAAAAGGTTATTTCGATGATGTGTAGGAAATTACCTCGAGGTTAAAATTTTATCTCAGTAAATGTTTTTAGAATCGTTTAGAAGGGTAAAGAAAGTAAAATATGCAAAAAATATCTCGAAGATACTTCAAGTTCTCTGGCAATGCTGAAATTTATTATTTAACTACATATATTGTTCTACAGCAAGAAGTCGAACATTGAGGATTTTTTCTTTGTAATATCCATTTTTAGCGTAGAAAACGTAAATCTTTAAAAATAAGGTAGCAAAACTACAACTAGATGGCACTACTTATTTAAAAAATCTTTTTTTTTTTCTTTACAAAATCCCTGTCATGTTTTAGATTTCTGATGGATCATCCATACAAACATATACATAGCCGTTAAATACAAAACCCTTTCTTCCCCTCGCTGATAAAGGTCATCGCGAGGTCTCAGTTCGGGGCGAACCACTAGTTATATAAGAATCTATCACCGATGGCGGTGCAGACAATGCGGATGCCAGCAACCTTGTTTGCGCCGTATTTGGAATGTGTACACAGGAGATATAATTTAAGCTAGGATTGTTTATTGCAGGTGTTTGCGGCTGCATATCATAAGTTGGTGCATTCTCCAGCATTGGAAACCATTTTACAAGTTGAGAACTCTTATGCTAAGACATTTAGTGAAGTCAGAAATAGTCGGGATGAAGATATCAAACAGCTCACACAAAAGTATGTTGTTATTAAATTAAATTGGAGAAATTGTCTGATGAATCCAGAACTACTTCCTTCCATTCAGTGTATAGTATTCATATTTACAAAAACTTGCATGAATCTTCGTTAAAATAATTATCCTTTTTCCTATACTTATCCCACTATTGTTTAACCAACCAACCTAATGTTTGGTAATGGTTACCCCTCGAAAACAGCTCCAATGGTTAAAAGATAATGTTCAGGATGATAAAAAGATCTAGCTAGGACAGCTGAGTTAATCTTAGCGAGCCTGAGTAAGTTTACACGCTCAGATTAAAGCAAAGCTCAGTCATCTAGAATAAAAACAAAATTTATGTTTCATAACTGAGTAGGTACAATAGGTAGGTAGGTTGCTATTATAATAACTCCTTAAATACATTTTAGGTGTCAAGGTTTTCAAGACAAACTGAAAACTCAATTCCTGTTTATTTTACAGACAAACAGATGAAATGGAAGAGAAGGTCCGGCAACTGAATCTCACCACCACTGAAGAAGAGATCAATGAGCTCGCCACGCAGCACTTTGAGGAGCAGGCCCTCGTGGCCGGCCGCTGGGGCTCGCAGCTCGACGCGCTGTGGCAGACGCAAAAGGCGCAATTCCGAGCGTGGCTCATGAGCACCTTGGATGAATACCAAAGCACAGCCGCTCTGAACACTCCTAGGTAAAGCACTGCTACTTTGAACACTCCTAGGTAAATCACAGCTGCTCTGAACACTTCTAGGTAAATACTGTCGCTCTGAGCTGAACACTCATAGGCAAGCACTGTCGCTCTGGAACAGTGGACTTCTACAGACTGATAATTATGAAGTTTTATCATGTGTTGAAACTCCGAGAATAGCTCTTAATGTATACGCCTGTTTTGGTTTCAGCAACTCCCCCCTAGCGACCTTCTCCCCGCCACTGGCTTCCCTCCCGCCCGCGCCCACCGCGCCGCGTCCGCGGTTGGAGGAGAGTTTTACCATCCACCTTGGTAGTCAGCTCAAACAAACGCACAACATCAGGATAGTGGCGGCGGATATGCTGGAGTTGTGTGCTCTGGATAATCCGGATAGGTGAGTTCTACACTTTACTTCTTACGCTTTTTTGTTACAATTTTGCAAATGTCCCTTTCATGCTATTTTCATCCTATCCTACTGTAAAGGGGACCTGTCTTGTGTGGTATTTCCAAATCCAAGTCCCTTTGAGTTTATGGTATGCTTAATGGTTGTAGTAAAAGTCAATATCCACGAATACTATGTCATTATGTATTATAAACAGTAATCACTTAGACCGACAGACTTTAAGGCTAATTACTTGGTTATTGGTTTAAGCTAAGTGAGCCCGCGCTCTCTATGGTATGCTCGGTCGCGAACTGCTGAATTTAGGTGAGCGCGAGCAAAGGTGCCCTACATCGCTAACGCAGCAGAAACGCACATTTGCTGCGTGTTCGATATTACCTCGAACACCTACTCACCTGTGTTCGATATTACCTCGAACACCTACTCACCTGTGTCATAAATGCGAAAGTTTCGATTTTGTGTTAAATGTTTCAAATCAAATCAAATCAAAATAATTTTCGTCTTATAAACGAAAATTACTCCTGTTTGTTTGTTCAATCACCAAGAAACAGATGAAGCGATTTTGATGAAAAGTAAATTACCTATGACTGGATTATCACAGGCTACTTTATACCCTGGTTCCACGAGAGCGAAGCCGCAGGTGGATGCTAAATAGTATTCCATGTATAGAAGAAGGTTAGCATTGAAATTCAGCAGTTATTGATTGATTGTAGAAGAAACAAAGTCACCGAAATAGCTCTTATTTAGGCATTTTGTATCCTGTATACCGGCTGGCAGAACTGACAACCGCCGGGCCCTCGTGGCATTGTATTGGGAGGGATATTCTATTTTAACAATTTTAGGAAAACTTACAGCTAGGTATGAACAATAACAATTATATATAAAAACACCATGCCAAGGATTATGTATGTTCAGTTCCTCGTGGCATTGTATGGGGAATGGGGATGGATATGTGCAGTTCTTCGTGGCGTTGTATGGGGATGGATATGTGCAGTTCTTCGTGGCGTTGTATGGGGATGGATATGTGCAGTTCTTCGTGGCGTTGTATGGGGATGGATATGTGCAGTTCCTTGTGGCATTGTATGGAGAGGGCTATGTGCAGCTCCTCGTGGTATTGTATGGGGAGGGAAATGTTCAGTTCCGCGTGGCATTGTATGGGGACTGATATGTGTAGTTCCTCGTGGCATTATATGGGGATGGATATGTGCAGTTATTCGTGGCATTGTATGAGGAGGGTTATGTGCTGTAGTGACGTGTCTGTGTTGATGCTGTTTGCAGCGGCACAGAATCGTCACGCCGGCTGCAGTCATCACTGTCTCTGTACGCGGGTGAGCTGGCGGGCGCCGTGCTGGTGACGGAGAGCGCGCCGGCGCGACCCGCGCCTCCGACGGCGCTGCTGGTGGCGGCGGCCAGCGCGCGCACCGACCACCACTTCCCGCACGTCGACACGCAGCTCAGGAATATAGCCGAGAAGGTTCAAGAACCGGTGAGTGCTGTTACCCACGCTAGCATTTTTTTATAAAAACTTTCATAACTCTTCTCGGTTATTTGCTCTCAGAATTAGCAAGTTGAAGTGGCAATGGGCTGGTCATATAGCTCGAAGAACTGGTAACCGTTGGGGAATAAAGGTTCTTGAGTGGCGACTACAAACCGGACGATGCGGTAGAGGGAGGCCCTCCACTCGATGGACTAAAAACATTATAAACGTCGCAGGAAGTCGGTGGATGGAGGCGGCTCAAGACCGTTCGTCGTGGCATTCTAAGGGGGAGGCCTATGTCCAGCGTGGACTTCTACAGTCTGATGATGATGATGAACTGGTATTTATAATTGCATTGTTTTTTACCGGTTTAACTTATATTGTTTATATTCGAGTATATACGACCTGAGGGTTCGAGCAATTTAGATAAATAAATAAATGCTAGACATATTCACACAACATTATCTAGCCCCAAGCTAAGAAGAGCTTGTGTTATGGGTACTAGATAATTGATATACTTAATACAATAACATTACATAGATAGATATTTTTTATTATACATAGAAAATACCCAAAACACCCTGAACAAATATCTGCAGATCGTACAAATATTTGTTCGAGGCGGGAATCGAACCCGCAACCTCCTGTGTCGCAGGCGAACCTTCGCCCGCTGCGCTACAGAGATCGTCAAAGATGAAAGTCATGTTACCGCACCTCGTGTGGTCGAAATTTTTATTTGATTCTTGAACTGTCTTCGTTGTTTTCCGGCAGGTGGAGGCGCGGAACGCACAGCGCATAAAGGAGCAGTCGACGTGCACCTCGGGTGCGCGCGTACGCAACAAGCGCAGCCTGCAAGCGGGCGACGTGTTCGTGACCGCGCACAGCAACCTGCCCGACGTGCACGTCGTCTTCCACCTCATCGTGGACCACTCAACTCTTAGATCGGGTGCGTTATCATCAGCAATGATAAAGCCGCGTGGCGTGATATCGCTCTGCCCCCTCGACGCTAAAATGGAAATTTGCAATATCTGTACCTACCTATTTATATGGTTTTATTATGTTGTTAAAAACAACCATTATAACCGTTGCAGCAAGTCGGTGGATGGAGGCGGCTCAGGACCGTTCGTCGTGGCATTCTAAGGCCAATGTCCAGCAGTGGACTTCTACAGACTGATGATGATTAGGTTGTTATTTATAAGTATACTAAGCGTAGCGTGTGCTGTCTTATCCGAGGCACCACACAGGTGCTTCTCACCTAGTAGGTACGACGGACCATTTTTGTAAGCCAAGCCGTGTTTGTTGCCTGATTCTTCTAGGCTTGGTCACGTTAGAACAGGAGTAATTTTAATTTATAAGACGATTCAAAATTATCCTTGTGATTTAAATTAATAAAATATATTTTGATTGGCGTGACGTGTTCCTGAGAGCTGATTCTGAGTTTTGACAAGCAATTGACACTGTCGTAAATGGTGTAGTGTAACACAGATTTTTGTATGGAAAATGAGGTTCACTCTAGGGGCGCTCATCGGTGTCGCCACACAAAATCCTTGTTATACTACACCATACGTCCTTGTCAATTGTTTGCCAACACACTTAGAATCAGCTCTCAGACCGTGGTTGTTAAATTCAATTCTCTATTGCATCATAATTAGGTAGAAACGTAATGTCATGAGTAATAAACTTATTCTACATAGGTGGTAGGTGTCATAACTATGTACCCAGAATGGGTGTCGCAATTTTAACCTAAAAATAGAAGGTAAGTAAATAAAAAAAAATTACTAAAAAAAACACAATTAAAATTAAAAATTAAACAAATGCCGTGTCATTAAAAAACTCGTCAAGGCTATAATAAACTTTTTTTATCAATACATTTTTAACAATTTTTATAAATAATATGTCAGTTTCGTTCTTTAAGTCGTCAGGTATTTTATTGAACGAGCGAAGCGAGTTCTCTGAGTCAAGTTGGAAGAATCGGCGTTTGTATGTATGTATGTATGTTTGTCCGATGAAAACTTCCAAACCGTTAATCCGATCTTCATGAAATTTGGTATGAGGGTAGATAGTATTGGTACAATTTGTAGGTAAGGTTATGAGCTATATCGGTTAGAAGGTTGCTGAGATATTGGAGTCCAAGAGGGGTAAAAAAAATAAAAGTGAGACAGTCACATCAAGTGGGGTGTCTAATGAAAGCGCTTTGGTTGGACATTTCAACCCTGTTATTAATAAGTATTTAGCTTTAGTAGTTTTTGAGATATTAGGGAAAATAAAAAACGTAAAAATCAAAAATTATAGGGTACTTCCAGCAATCCCACAATGCTGAAATTTGGTATGCTTGTGGCTTTTGTGTCACAACTACAGGGAAAAGTCTGAAACTGAAGAATTTAGAAACTTGTACTCCATAAAACAGAGACCAATATAACATCCATTGTTGACCTCCCATTTCTAGGAATTTGAACGACGCTGGAGTTCTATGTTTCACGTCAAAAGAACGTTATCACTTAATTCGTCAGGTACTTGATATAGGTACTAACAGGTATGTAGTATTACGCCCCGTTGCTTAGCCCTATTCAAAGGTTATTTCGATGATGTGTAGGAAATTAGAGTTGTTACTGATAGATCCTGTACTGTACTGGTAGACCTCGAGGTGAAAATTTTCAAAAATAATAATAGAATAACTTTTCATTTAAAAAACTGACTTCCGCCATTGTATTCGACAAAATATTTGGATGAAAAAAAAATTATGAAAGAACCATAGTGGTGAAAGGATTATTCTACTTTTTGAATGCAAATGCTTGGTTTGTTGCTGAAAATATCAAAATCGCCATATGTATGCCTACAATATTTGAGGAGTTCCCTCAATTCCTCATGGATTCCATCATCAGAACTGGACTCTGAAAAAAATGGGACCAATCTGGAAACATATCTATTCAAATAAAAAAAGAATTTTCCAAATCGGTTCATAAACGCCGGAGATATGCGGTAAAAAACATTAAAAAAAAAAAAAAAAAAAAAACTACCGAATTGAGTACCTCCTCCTTTTTTGGGAAGTCGGTTAAAAATGGATATTACTTGGTTAAGTAGTCTGGCTGAAAAAGGTGTTATCGCGAGGTCTCAGTTCGGGGCGAACCACTAGTTATAAATTTTAGTGGCCGTTGTGTTTGGCCCGGAACTATGCATCGCTAGTTTAGAGGTAGGTAGTTCTAGCCGGCGCGCGGCGTTTATGCCCGTATTCATAAAGACGCGGCTGGTCCGCTTTTTTTTAGAAAAAGGTCAGGATATTTCCTGTCAAATTTACAAGCTTCTAGAATATAGATTGACACGAGTCTCAAGACCTTGAGCTCACAAAAGTGTGGTATGCAGCTTTCAGCTTCGCTATTTTTGGGTTCCTTAATATTTGATATTTTGTTAGTGAAATGCGAGTTGTTCTGCAGGTGACATCACGTCGCGGCACCCCGCCATCCTGGGCCTTCGGAACGTGCTGAAGGCGGCGTGCGCCAATGACGTCACCAGCATCTCGCTGCCCTTGTTGCTGCGACACGAACTCACAGAGGTACGACATTATTAACATGACCTAACCTCTGCATGCATTGTCCTGAGGTCCAATTCACGTCATTTTAAAACATTCAATTCGCATTATAATCTCGTCTCAGTCGAATTGTCACGTAGTAACTATACACTGATTTTTAATCTTAGACAATTTTTGTAAACAAAGATAAATGTCACGTATGTGTATATACACGTATGATACACAATCATGACACTTATACGCACATTTGCATATCTTGACATTTGTTTGTTTACAAAAATTGTCTAAGATTAAAAATCAGAGGCCCAAGCACGAACATCTAACGTTATCATTACGATAGTAAACGTCAAATATAAACCAATCAACTTACTAAGATTTCAAGTTACCCTGATGCCATTCGTGCTGACCCCACAGAGTATACGTATATACGCGGTGACAGATGTGAAACAGACTGAGATGAGATTATACTGTGAATTGAGATTATTTCTGCTTTTTCGAAATGAGACGTCCTATTTAAGGACCTCTGTGGCGCGGCGGGTGAAGGTTCGCCTGCGACGCAGGAGGCTGCGGGTTCGATTCCCGCCTCGGAGCAAATGTTTGTACGATCTGCAGATACTTGTTCAGGGTGTTCTGGGTATTTTTCTATGTATAATAAAAAATATCTATCTATCTAATGTATATCAGTTATCTGGTACCCATAACACAAGCTCTGCTTAGCTTGGGGCTAGATAATGGTGTGTGAAATGTCTACCATTTATTTATTTACATTTTTATTTTTCTAGTGTTTTTTGTTTTTTGAGTTATATCGTGTAGTTTTGGTGACATTTTAACCGGTGTAGCTTATTTAAAGAGCACGTGGTAGTGAATTTAATTATAAGTGTATTACGTGTCTTTTCAAACGGGTGGAAGTTGTCCACGAACATTCTAGTGAAACGGCCATCGCTTTACTAGAACATGACTTGACTGAGACTTTGACGACTTGACCTAACTTTATCAAAATAAATACTTGACATTGGCAAAATTGAGGAAAGTTTTCCTCAACAGGCCGTTAAATAAATGAAGAAGATAATTTAATGTTTTATAATTACGAGAATTGGGTTTCTGATCCGTAAATCATTGCAGGTCTGGGAGCTGTTTTGTACCCTAACCCCCTTATTCATAATCATTTTTTAAACCTATTTTAGTTAAAATATGTTTTGTCTTGTTTTGACGTATGACATTTTACATTAGAGAGAACAAGACAATAAGGCCATATAAATAAATAATAAGGCTATATATATATATATATATAGGCTATATATCAGTAGTTACACAGGTAAGCACCGTATTTACTGGCATTTTCCTTCAGGAGATGACGGTGTCGTGGTGCGTGCGACGCGCGGAGCTGGTGCTGAAGTGCGTGAAGGGGTTCATGCTGGAGACGGCGGGCTGGGGCGGCACCGAGCTGCGCACGCTGACGGCCGCGCTGCCGGCCGCCACTGCGCCGCACGTGTTCGCCGCGCTGGCCGCGTTGCTGCCCGCCGTATTCAGGATATCCAACCCGGTCAAGATCACGCATCGCCCGGCCGAGGCCTAGTTCAATTGTCTCATACATATTTAAGCCGGTCAACAACGTCGCTCAAAACCGTTCGTCATGGCATTCTAAGGGCGTATGCCCAGCAGTGGACTCAAAGTCAAAGTGTTTTTATTGCTTGAGATACATGTTAGAAAATATGTCAAATATTATTATTAGTAACAATGTATTCTATCTAGGGCATGCAATATTTTTTTATAACAATTCATTCATAATAAAAACTGCACGTACATTACAAATGAATATAGGTCATGTAATAATATTAATAAATTCGAGTGTTATAAATTAAGAAATTGTAATGTTTTTGTCGCTCATGAATTCATCTATTGTGTAGTAACATTTATTTGCCAGTAAAGTTTTTAACTTTCTCCGAAACAATGAACAGGATAGTTGTCTAAGTGACTCAGGTATGTTATTGTTATTGAATATAAGTGGAGCCATACAGAAGACACTTTTGCGCATCATTTTGTTTTTGGAGTTACGAATACAGACTTTACTTTTATCTCGTCTATTCCAATCGTCAACATCAGAGGCCCAATTCTCTAATTTAAAAACATTCAATTCGCAGTATAATCTCGTCTCAGTCGCACTGGCACGTATAGTAACTATTACTTAATCTGGGCGTTTCTTGCGAAGAATATGTAATAGTTTGTATACGAGACAGTGCGACTGACACGAGATTATATTGTGACTGGAATGTTATTAAATTAGAGAATTGGGCCTCAGATAGCTGAAGAAATATGTCAGACTTCTACAGGACGATGATGATGATGACACCGGTCAACTGTGATCCAGGTCCGGTTACCTTCATAATTGCAGTTACCTAGGAGGTCAAAATCTGAAGTAGCGGCCAGCTATTGTATAAGCACACGATTCTAATGGGAAATAATGGAGTGATCATTAAATATTATGCAAGAGCGGCAACATTTGCAACCCTTAATTGATGATTGAGCGTAAGATTCTGAATCAGCGTTAAATATACCAATTGATTCTCATTTTATGAGCAATATAATACATCGTAGCATTAAATGAAGAACCACCATTATTGTTAATAGTAGGTTAAAATTATGAATAGTAGGAAGATATACCAATTTTTTTGTTACTACTGGATTTTTCTTGGTTATTGTGAGTCTATAAAAATGAATAACACAGCTCAATAACTATAAAATCAGCAGCTTCCTTAGTTAGTAATACGTCAATTTATTCATCAAAGCCACGATTTGTAATAATTGTGGCTCGTCATGATGTCACATAACGTCTATCAAGATGCAGGCTCTAGAATGATTTTGTGTATGTATAATATCCATGCCGGCTGGGACGCAAGAGGTGCGGGTTCGATTCCCGCTGAGGGACAAATGTTTGCATGATCTGCAAATATTTGTTCCGGGTCTGGGTGTTGTGGTACCATGGTACTCGTTGTTCCTGATAATATTATATTGTTCTAAAAAAAAGTGCCAGTTGGTATATTGCTTGTTATACGTATATTATTGTAAGCTGATTCAGAATCTTACCGCTCAATCATAAATAAAGGGCTCCAAATGTTGGCGCTCATTTAGAATATTTGAGGATCTCTTTATTTTTTCCGCCGTATTATTAGTCACTCCATGTGAAAGCACTCGTTCCGTGATGTGTAGGTTGAGTTTTGCTTGTAGTAAATGTCAAAATAGATTTGGGTTCCCAAAGTATTCATTTTCAAGTGCGTATTTTTTATTGTTATTCTGTTTCTAATAAGTGTGCAACATATATAACATCTATATACGCGAGATAGTTTAAAAAACTAAGCAAAACCTAGGTTTAAAATATCCTCATCACTTTTGAATGTCAGTAATGGGGTTATTTTGCTCAAACAGCTCAAGTAATGAGGGGGATTAGAACCCGAAGACGCAGTTAAGGACGGCCCCCCACTCGATCGACCGATAACATTGTAACGGTTGCAGGAAGTCGGTGGATGGAGGCGGCTCGAGACTGTTAAAAGCCTATGTCCTGCAGTGAACATCTACTGGCTCATGATGATGAAAACCGTGCCTAATATTATTTTAGTTAAATACGTGTATAATTTATTCTAAATTATTATTATATTATATAAAATCTTATTTGTTTTTTATTTTGCCATCCTTTTTAGGTTTCCTTAGGAACTATGAAAAAAAGAAAAAGTGATAGCGATTCTGTGCACCATTCTCTGAATTTAAACTACGCTAAAATTATCGCGTCCCTTTTATTTCAGTCTATTAGAAAGGGCGCGCAATAGTTTTAGTGCACTTTAAATTTAGATAATACTGCACAGAACCGCTCCAGTGTTTTCCTACATATTTTTTTTATCAGCCGTGGGTATCACCCACAAGTTATGGTACCTAAGTAATACCTAAAATAGTGTTTCTGAATTGACAACGGAACCCTTCAGTATGTGGAGTAGTATGGTCCGACACGCATTTGGTCAGTTTCTTAACAATCCTATTAGGGAAAAAATAAGGGATTTTAGCAATAAAAATACCATAAATAAGGCATAATCAAATATAATCATTTAAAAATAGCAAACTCCAGCTTGTACCGGTTTATAATAAAACTTATTCACATCACGTCGCGCCAACATCTCCAATACTTACCTAAATCAAATTGTAATTTCTATAATTTTGTTCCCATAATTTGGCAAAGAAGTCGTCTCACTCCACTCAGTAATTTATAACTCACTGAGCACTACGTTACGTCACTACGTATTATAACTACTTACTCATGGCCGAGTCCACCAAATATGAGTAACGCTACTTGACAGATTAAAATCGTTCCCTCTTTCTGTTAACATGATAGACGACAAAATCAAAGGTCCTTCATATCCGTCAAGTAGCGTTATTGTGATATACAACAGGCTCTAAAACAATGCTAACTTACGAAAGAGAAAGAATCTGTAAAAGTGATACATTTTTAGTTAAAACAATATTTTTGTAAACATTTTGTGCGTTTAAGAAGCACCAAAGTCTTAATTTTTAGTCAAGTTTTAACCATTACAACAGTTTCGAATGTACCTACAAGTTGTCACAGGAAAGTGGCACGTGTCTAAGACAATTGCGTTTTGCGTAAACATCAACTTAGACCAAGCGCGTTTGAGCAATCAGGCATTCATCATTAAAAATAACAAGATTTAGTTAAAAGTAGAAAAGATCTATTTGAACTAGTAACAATGAACAGGTTTGTCAACATACTTTATTTATGCCAAAAATAAGACGTGTGAACAGATCTTCTATAAAAAAACTAAATATGCTTAGAAAAGACTTAAACCATAATGTTGCGCATAATCAGTAGCTCCATTCTAGTCTAACTTTTTTGGCCCAAAAAGATAAACAAAGGGATTACCAGAGCAAAAAAAAACCTTTGTAGTAGTTTACTAAATTTTACAAAAAGAATAAAGTAAACTTGAAAAGCATAAAATATAAATGATTTTGGCGTATTAATTTTATGATAGTTTTGCTTGTTACAAAGTTATTAAATATAAATATTGTTTAGTAGAAAATATGTAAGTAGTAGAAAATGTGTTAAGAGTGTACATTTGGACAATTTTAATGTCAACATTGTCTTGTCTGCCCAATCGCCATTTTGCATTCATTCCTCGTGTGTTCTCGAATTCGAATGTACCTTCGATAATACGTTTCGAAGATCGGATATTTGTGACAGGTAGGGTTAAACCAAAACATCCAAGTACCGCACAAGTGAAGCCGGGGATGGGTTTTAGTATAATTCAATCCAAGCTGAAAAAATTGTACCCCCGGTTTATCACTTTGACAGTGACATATCTCGACATTTCTTGGTCTAACTTTTTGGCCTGAGTTAAAAATCAGACTAGCTAGCTTAAGAAATAAAATATAGTAAAAATACAACAGTTGTAGCCAAGACATTACACGAATTTATACTGTGCTACAAGTCATAGAGGTAAAACGTAGTTTGTGTCAAGAAACAGACAAAAAAAAGTTACTAACTGAAAAAATAAATAGTTTTCGATGTTATTTAGAAATTAATAATGTCATAAATAGAAAGTAGTTGTCACAGTCCTATAAATCCGCGATCGTACGCCTCTAACGTAACATAAAAACTATCATAGAGTTGATCAACTATCAACATCTCAAGTTGTACTTTCAAATATTTTCAGAAGCACTTATCTAAAATGTGGTTAGAACCATAGATTAACGATACATATTAAACTTTATTACTATAATATAGTTAAGCTATGGTAAGACCTAAATATACAGGGTGTAGCAAGAGGGGTGGATCATCTGTGTGTTGGGGATGTAGGAGACCTCATGACACATCCCGAGTGCTATTATCCATTAGTATGTACACTCGGCTAGTGATTATTATCAGTGTATATTCTAAAAAAAATTGGATAGTTTGGGAGTAATGATTATTTTTGGGCTCATATTTAGACCAAAATTATGGAAAAGGGTCCAACGTAGAATCATGTTCCATAATTTTGTGGGCGCCGCCGCCCCACCTTGCTCTGCCAGCCAATATTTAGAACAAACTTACTCAAATTTGCCCCAATGTCACACGCCATCCGTTTAGTTGATGTTCTTTCGGAGAACAATGTTGACATTTTTCATCACAGCCTGCCGAAACTCATGGAGATAGCGCAGCTTGTTTTGGAGAAAGTTGAATAGTTGTGGTGCCTATTAGTAATATTATAGGTATTCCCCAGTAGGTACCTACTTATTTTTAAGCTTGGTTCTTTGTTTTTATTTTATATAATCATGTGCATATAACATCGCTTTAGGTCCTACTCTGTTAAGGTGTTATAATAGTTTTTTAATAAATAAATAAAAAATAAATAAATGTTTTTATGAAGTTGTTGTATTAGCACAACGAAACCTGCAGAATAAGATGTTTTTGATGTTAGAAATAAATAAAAATGATAAAAATTAGTAGTAGTTTTAGTAGGTACTAAATGCTAAGAACCTCGAAACTTTGAAAGTTATTATGGTGTGTTTGTGCACCAGATTAACTCACTCATCTCATCATCATCAACTGACTGCTTGGACAAATTTTATTTTCATAAGTCTCAGCAGTTGTACTTAAATCATTTATTTGCAAGAATACTTATTTTACAATGTCAGGTCTTATAACTTTTTTAGTTTTATCTATTTTAGTAGATGGTTTTTTCTCAAACAAATTATAGGGAAGTAATATTTTTTGAATTCTTTTTACTTCAAACCCTTCCTCACTTCTTGAACTACTCTGCACGTTTCGTTGTGCTAAGCCAACGACTTCATCATAAAAACATGGTTCTACGTGAACCCTTTTCTATAAAACTAGTGAGTTGAGCACAAAAATAATCACTACTCCTAAACTATCCAAAATCGTAGAATATACATGGGGATGATTCGGATGTACCATAAGGTCTACTACAGTCCCACCCCTCTTATTACACCCTGAATACTAAACTATACGATACAATATAGCAGGGTTACAAGTTTGAGTCGATTCCCAGTAGCTCGACTGAGACTTTGACAATTCGATCTTCTGCTTGTCGAACTACTGGCAATATTTTGTTTGAAGGATCATTTTCCGCGATTTAATCGCGTTGTATTGTCCCAATGTTTTTACAGAATACAAATGGGACTTAAGTTATGGTCAAATTATGGGATGCAAAATCAGAACTTACACCCCTTATTAATAAACGTAAGCCACTTAATAGTTTAGTTTCGGCTAAGAGACCCGTCTCCATCCGTCATTTAAATGGACACGTGAGAAACAACGTTTGATACACCCTGGGGAGCCCTGGAGGTCAATTCTCGGATTGTTCTCGGTTGTATCTTGTTTATGTCAAATTCGAAATTTTTATACAAGGGCAGTTTTGACAGAACTTTGACACTATCTTGTATGAATATTGTTCGCAACATCCCACGAGTTAGTGCACTATCGGTGCATCTCAATAACTTGATCCGCAATTCCAAGATTGTCGATTGAAAAATAACATAATTTGTATTGAAGGGATGAAATTTGTTTTGCTATTTTAGATTTTAGATCATTTATAGGTTATTAGAACTCAAAGTCTACGTAGATTCAGAGATCGACAAACTTTTCGGCAAGAGTCAAAGTCATCTTTAATGATTATTTGTCGAGCTCTCGAGTACAGGGTCCACAAGGCTTTACAAAACGTTAATTTATGTCAAAGAACAAGCTGCAATAACCCATGACATGACACGCACTTAACGACAAATTAAGTATAAATATTATAAGTAAAAATCTTCACAAAATAATATCAGCTTTACTGATGCACCTGAAAGAAAAACATAGATTAATTATTAATTAATTATCTGTATGAGCAACATAAAAAAGCACTCACTACATTACGGACTTCGCCCTTAAGTGGGAAAAAGGGGATGTTTAAAGTTTGTATAAACATAAGTTATTCCGTACTCATCCAAGTCAATTGGAATATAGCAATAACGCGATAAGGCATAATTATTTTACATTGAAATTCGATTTGCAAGTCGAGGCAACTTCAAAAAGTTGGGTGTATTTCAAAAGTGCAATAGTTGGAATTTGTAGTACTGGGTACATAAATCGCTGGGTGGCTCAAGACCGTTCATGTTGGCATTCTAGGGTCTTTGTCCAATGGCCTATGTCCAGCAGTGGGCTTCTACAGGGTGATGATGAGTACATAATAGTTGGGCTAAGATGTTTTTATTCTAAATCAAAATTGTAGTTTGAAAAGGATTTATCCAAATTGCATGGGACTTTCGGAAATGGCTTGCAGCCGAGGTCGCGGGCGGCACAGCTAGTGTACTCGTAGTACTACTACACCATTGAAAACGTTCGTGGTTTCATTAGGGATTATAATTTAATGTATATTTCGAATCCTGGCCTATTAATTGTAGATATATCTAGATATAGTCATGTTCTAGATTATTTAAACAATAAACCAGAACAAATTAGGGCGTAATTCAGCCGAAATGTTCAACGAGGCGTACATGCAGCAGTAGTAGAATATTTAGAACAGTGATTAGATTTTAAGTACTGTTTGTTTTCCTAAGAAAATAAAATAAATCGTCGCGGGACCTTGAAGGCCGAGATTTAGTGTAGCTTGAATTTTACTAGCTATATAGAAGAGTAACTGTGGGCTGTGACCCAGCAGTGGGATCATCATCAGCCTGTACAAGTCCACTGCTGGACAAAGATCTCCCCATTGAATACCACGACGACCAGCCTTGAGCCGCCTCCATCCACTGACTTCCTGCGACCTGTTATTAACTGGGGCTGGGATAAAACATACCTTACGTTACTATTTTGTACTGAAGTCGTCTCGTAGCAGTGGTCGTTACGTTACCGGCGGCGGCTCCGGCCGGCTGCCGATGTACTTTCTGCAATACATACAACTAACATGTTTAAACTGCACGCTCCACTATTTCAAGCTGGAATAAATTATTCTACAATTCAAAAGTAAAAGTAAAAAGTTTTTATTGAAACAAACCACATTATACAGTGCACCCAGGCTCCTGAACTAGCGTTAACAGTATGCCAGAAGTCAGAGGCCCAATTCTCTAATTTAAAAATATTTCAGTCTCAATATAATATCGTGTCAGTCGCACTGTCACGTATATTAACTATTACTTAATCTTCGCGTATACAAGATCCTTGTGATTTCAATGAATAAAATAGTTTAGGCTTTTTTTGATGAGAAAACAAGTTGTTCCTTTCTCACCTTCTGGAGTCCTGGCCCGCGCGCGGCGCGCCCTCTTAGCGGGGCTGGGCGACGGCTTCTTGCCTGCATATACAAACAAGGTTGCAACAACAAGTATAATATGCCCTAGGCCCTAGGGCATGCGACATTATCGGTCCGCATGTTGTAATGATTCTATCTGCTTTCAGAATTCTAGAAATTATTTTATTAACAATTTATTTTTGAGGAAATTCGTTATCCTATACTATTAAACGGACAATATTTGTATGTTTGTATAACAGGGAGAATAACATAAACACCCAACAGACATATACGTAGCCCTGATCCCACACTAGGATTCCCTGTGTCGTGGGTATCAGGAACTACGAGTACCATGGTTTCACAACACCCAGACCCGGAACTTGCAGATCATACAAAGCAGCGGGAATCGAACCCGCTATCTCTGCATCTCAGCCGGTTACTCGCCTGCAGAGCCACAGAAGTCGTCAAAACATATGTATTAAAATCTCAAAATATGAGGGTTTTTGGGGGCAAAAATTGATCTAGCTAGGTTTAATCTCTGGGAAAACGCGTTTTTCCGTTTTTTTTTAGTTATGGCTAGTTGAGTGGGGGGCGTTCAGAGGGTTGTTTAAAATAATTTGCTTGTATTCTTACCTTTGGCAGGGGATGCTTCTACTTTGGTTTTCCTCTTCCGTTTGTCAGCTACTGGAGTCGCTTTGGGTTCTGCCGCCTAGGAACAAATAATTGTACTGCTTTAATTTGTTCTTAATTGTCTAGGCTACACAGTGCGTGAACTATAACTTGTCTCTGTATCCATTTAGATCCGATCCACGTAAACAGGACCTTTTAAATAATCACAAGATCAGACATTAAATAAACAGTTTAGAACCGTATATCATTCATAGAAAATATTGCATTTCTTTGATTAGCAATATACTTTAAAAAAAATCTAATAGGTTCTAGTCATAGCGAAAGCCTGTTTAGGTTAGTGGCCGAATTCCGTAATAAAACAATGTCAAAATAAAGTTCAGATCATTTTGTGTCGAATGTCATAAATAGTATTTCTCCGCAATTGAAATACAAAGCGGAAATGTAAACATCTTTAAAAGTGACCGAAACTTGAACGAAGATAAATCGGCATCAAAATTATTATCAATCCTTTCAAAGTATTTCCGAGAATTTTGCGAAAAAACACGTCTCTTTTCACTCTTACCAATGATTTACAACATTATCTTACTCTAATCTACGCCGTAGATTCTACGGTTGCCATAAATGTAGCGCCAAACAAAATGAAGTTTGAACGTTATTCGAAAGTCGACTAAAATATTGTTATAATGAGGGAAGAACTTTTAGTGCAATTTTAAACTTATTACGAGAATTGACCTTCTGATGTAACTTACCTTTCTTCCTCTAGTCGCTTTAGTGGGCGCCGGTTTCTCGACTTCCACTACGTCTTTTTTAGGCCTTCCTCTTGTTTTACCCTCTTGATTGCTGGTCGAAGCTTTGTCTTGAGCAGCCCTGGTCCTAGTATTGTCTTGAGTAGTCCTGGTCTTAGCAGTGTCTTGAGTAGCCCTGGTCTTAGAAATGCCTTGAGTAGCCCTGGTCTTAGCAGTATCTTTTGCTGCGGTTCTCGTTGCCTTAACTGGTTCTTCTGTATTGGCCGCCTTTCGACCTCTTCTGGTCTCAGTTTTAGCCACCTTTGGTGGTATTTCTTCGATGGCAACAGTTTTGCGCTTGCGTCCTCTTGTTACTGGTATCACTGTATTGTCAACGACTTTAGTTTTCCGCCCACGAGTCATAGGTTCGGATTGCACGCTCGATTGAGTTTCGACCTTCTTACCGCGCGTTCTAAGCTCATGTTCCATTGGAGTTGGGTCAGCTTTCCTTCCTCCAGTTTTGGCTTTAGTTTCTAAGCTAACACTTTCAGTTTGCTTGCGTCCGCGGCGAGTGATCGGCTCGGATTGTACGCTTTCTTGTTTTTCAACCTTCTTGCCACGAGTTTTAGGTTGATTTTCGTCTGCCTTAGACACTGATTTGCCTCGACTTTTAGATTGATTTTCGTCTGCCTTAGACACTGATTTGCCTCGAGTTTTCACTTCTTGAACGCTAGTTTCTTTGCCACGACCTCGTTTCGTTACAATTACAGGCGGTTCGATTTCAATAGCGACAGTCCTACGACCTCGTTTCGATTTTTCACTCGGAACATTATCAGTCTTGTTCACTTTGCCATTTTGCTTTCCACGAGTCTTTCTCGGCTGTAATTCCTTCGGAGATTCTACTTGTACGGCTGCATTCTTACGAGTTCGTTGCAGTTTTACGTCTGTTTGTGAATCTTTGCCTTTAGCTTGAGGTTTGAGTTTAGGCGAAGATTTGAGAACAACGACGGTGGCTCTTTGAGCTCTTACTCTGGTTCTCTTGGGTGTTACTACTTTTTGTTCCTTTTTAGCACGAGTCGCGCGTTTTTTCGGACTTACTTGAGAAGTTTTTACGTTCGTGTCCGCATTCGGACTCATAACGGGAGCTTTCTTACTGATCACAAGCGAGCTGCGACGCTTCTTAGTGTTGCCCTCGGATGTAGTGTTCTTCCTGTTCCTCGTGACGCGTTTGGGCGGACTTTTCACTGCTTTCTTAGAGGATGCTTTAGGACTAGCTTTAGATTTCTTAGAGGAGGCTTTAGGGTTGGCTGTGGTTTTCGTAGCAGATACCTTAGGGCTGGCTTTAGCTGGTGTCACCTGTGGAGTTCTGGCCTTAGATGCTCGGCCTTCTGGAGCTTCAGGAATAGCTTTCTGTTGTCGCGTTGATCTGAAAGTTACACAGAACATTGTAGTTTCAGTCAAAATTCCTTTTGAAATATAAGTGAAGTTTTATTTCAATAGTAGCGTCAAAATCTAGTGGGTCTAACACTACAACTACTTATGTCACAAACAATAATATTACAAGCATCCGCCTGCGGCTTCGCTTGCATCAAACCGGGAACAAAACTAGTTTAATTGTCAATCCAAGTCATAATCTACGTCTACCAAATTTAATTCAAATCTTTTCAGCTGTTGTTATATGATTTAGTAACAAACATCTAATCATCCAAACTTTAGTAATGTAGAATCTCACCGGTGGCTAAAACTGGAACTAACGTAATGCGGTGATAAAAAACCGAAAGTAGAAATAGCGGTTGTTGTATTGAAAAAAAAGAAGATGACTGAGACAGCCCAGAATGCGAAGTACATTTTAATTTGCAACATCTGTGCCTACAATAAAGATTATGTTGTTATTTATAAGTAGGTATTCACGCTGCACCTCCGCCTGGGTACTCATCACCAATACTGCGATCACCAATACTGCGATCACCAATCCGCCTGCAAAACAGGGTGATTATGGCAAATCCCCCCACTGCATTCTATGGGGGAGGCCTCGCCCAACAGAGGACGTCTAAAGGCTGATGTGATTCAAGCGTAGTGTGTGATCTTATGAACTTTTGCTGATTCTCTTTACATTTTATTCTGACTACATAAGATAGGTAGGTTCAGCTTCTTGTTCTCGAGGCACCACACAGGCGCTTCCCAGCTAGGAGTAAAAAGGCTCATCAAATCAAGCCAAGCCGCGTTTGTTGCCCTAATTCTTCTGGGTTTGGTCACGTTGGAACAGGATTAATTTTGTTTATAAGACAATTCAAAATGATTCTTGTACAACAAATAAAATACTTTTGACTTTGACTAATTGAGTGACGCCATCACCGGAACAGAAATGTATACACAGCCCCACAAACTTATCTGGCCTAGTGGCCAAAAGTGGAAATATCCACATCAGATTACTATTTGAACGCTTAATTTGATTACAGCGACGCCGTCACCGGGCCAGATAAGTTCCCAGTGTCCAAAAGTGGAAGTAACCACCCACTTTCTAAAACTGATTACTATACAAACACTCAATCACAGCACCTCCGTCACCGGTCTAGATAAGTTTGTGGGGCTGTGGCACTTATACTAGGGACACGTTAACAATACCTTTTTGACGTTGACGATTCGTTTATAATGTTTGTTGTAATTTTATGGAAATCAATCGAGCAACGAACCAATCTCATTTTTTTTTTGTTATGAATGAATGTAGTCTTTAAATGGTCTGTTTTATCTATTTTATATATTTTTAACACCCAACATAGTCCAGTATATCATAGCAGACATATACATAATCCAGCAGGGCGATTCTAAAACGTCGGAAACGTATCCGATCGAATTCGTTAGTTTTTCATTTCTATGTGGTGAGTAACTAAAACAATTTTCTCTAGTAAAAGACAGTAATACACAATATTTATTGTTTTAGAATCGCCCTGCTGGCTGATCTCACACTAGGATTTCTTTTGTCGTGGGTATCAAAGAACTGCGAATACCATGGTACCACAACACTCAGACCTGGAACAAATATTTGCAGATAATGGAAACATTTGTCCCGCAACGGGATTCGAACCCGCATTTCTTGCGTCTCAGCTGGCTACTTCCCACTGCGCCATGGAGGTGGGTAATTCCATGAAATTTCAGTTCTTGATAAAATTGCACTGTCGAAAAGGAGTTGTTAACGTACCCCTAGTACAAGTAAGAAATAAAAATTTGACAAACTTTCTTACCTAGTTAAAGAAGTGTCATAATCGACATAAGTCTTTTCCACGGTCGCGATCGGCGAGACACGTCCCAGTTCAGACGCGTTCATCGTCAGATCAGGCCGCCCCTTCACGGGGGTCGAGTGCACAACCGCCCTTTTCTTTATAGGCAGCTTAGGTTTGCCCATTTCCATCACAGACTTCACCAAGGAGCGCTTCTTTATGGGCAAAGTATGTGCGCTGTAAATTTCCGAAGCTGATTTCTTGGCCATTGAGCTATTCCTAGTTCTCGACGCCCTGATCGGCTCGTCACCTTGTACAGTGAATGTGACCAGGTTTTGCAACTCTTTAGTGGCATTTCTAGATATGTTTCTAGATTTAGAAGTAGATGGTTCATCTCTATGAAAGCGCTTCTGCAATTCTTGCTCCAACCATTCTTCCACGTTGTTGGTCGACATGGCGTCTAGGGAGCTGTGGAAAGTCCCCTTTCGGTTCTTAGGTTTTTTTATCAGTTTTGTCGAGAACGTCTTTGAGTAAACAGATCTGGCCGTTGGCTTTCCTACCCACTGGTCGAACAACGTTTCAGAGTTTTGCGTTGATTGGCTGGAAGTGTTGAAAAGCTCTTCGACTCCACTCATATTATGTAAACTTTCTTTATTCTTCCTGTGTTTGAACATCTTGCGTACCCCTCTAACGTCAGACAAATCGTTCTTGGGAGAGTTTCGCAATGTTCTCTTTACTCCCGAAACATTTCTTAGATCATTGTTGGGAGATTTTCTGAACAGTTTCTTGACGCCTCTTACGTCAGTCAGGTCATTCTTTGGTGATGTATCTCTTTGGAATAGTGCTTTGACCCCTGAAACGCGACGCAAATCGTTTTTCGGCGATTGTTTCTTCGCTTTGACGTCGCTAAGACGGTTTTTGGGCGTGTTTGTGAACACTAGTTTCAATCCTTCTACGATGGTCAAGTCATTTTTAGCAGATCGTCTAGTTCGATGAGTACGTAGTAAGCTTCTGGCGTTACGTGGTTCATTCTCTGGTGTGTTTTTCTGGAAGAGTCTCTTGATCCCGCTCAAGTTCGGGCTGTTGCTTGGCGTACTGATTGGACTGACGAACCGGTCAGGAGTTAACGTTCCAGAATTATCTGAGATCGATTCATCGAAAGTCCTGCCCGTCAAAGCAATCGTATTTCTGGTGGGCCTCTTAGCTATGACGATTTCGTCGTCATCGAAGAGCTGCTTTCTAGAAAACTCTGTCATACTCTGAGATAGCTTCCGTTTAACTGGACTGTTGAACAGTTGTTTCACAATGTCCGATTGGTTGAGGTCGTCGATGATAGAGCGTTTCGACTGCGGTTTCTTGGCTGTGGAATGCTTGTTTTTGACCGCCTCTTGCACTGGTTTCACAGCACTTTTCGGTGTGACCGTGTCTTCGTTATCCGGCCGAGGCGCGCCCTCGTCAGTTCTATCCGATGTTTCTGAGGAATCCTTACTCAGTCTCAGTACAGTCTGCCTGGCGGAGATGCCGAGCGATTTGGACTTGTTGGCCGGTCGTTGTTTCGGCTCCGACAGTACCCCGATAGTCTTTCTATTATAGTTGACAAACGACCTGCCTTTCTTTGCAGAGTTCTGAGAGGTAAGAGAGCTTCGGCTGGAGTTCAGCAAACTTTGAATTCTCAAGACGGGCGTACCTACTGGAACAGGGCTACGTCTATTCTCCGGAGTACTAGTGCCGTCTTTCTCTGGACTGTTCATAGGATTATTCACTTGTGAATTCTCAATCGTGTTGGACTTCGTTCTGGTGCGTCTAGACGTCTTTGGCGAGGAATCTTCGAGTTCCGTATCATCCAAGAGGAGCAAGTCGCTGTCGTTGATACGAGACCTACTCCTAGAGGCGCGCGACACAATGATACTATTAACCGATATGTTTGTATTCTCCGGAGTGGTGAGCGATTTCGACCTCCTGGTAGATGCTGAGCTCCGAGTACTCATGTTGCTCACAATGGGGTTAGATCTCGACCTCCTTGTAGCTCTCGCATGAGCGATGTAGGGTGTACTCGAGCCCAGTATAGTTGGGTTGATAGTCGAACGAGTTTTTCGTCCGAAAACAGTCGGAGTTCCGTAATCGGTGGTATTGGCGGAATCGGCAGAATTATACACAGACTTTGAGGTATCCGAGTCAAGAGTGACCAAGTCTACGATGGAGTAAGAATCCATGTTCCTAGTCGTATGACTCAGAGTGCGAGTTCTGAGCGCGGATGCGACGGTCGTGTTCGCGCTCCGGTCAGTCATGGTGAGCTCAGACCGCGCCGAGCTATCCAACGCTTTCTGCACCATAATACTACCGCGCGCCGATTTCCTCGAAGACGGCGAATTAGGGGTTAAAGTTGTCGATGGGGAGAGAGTTAATGGTGTTCCCAATTGGTCGAGCATTCTGCTGCTCCGGGAGTTAATAGACTTCCGAGGTGACGGCGACCGAGTGCTGGTTTCGGAATAATGCAAAGTCATTTCGTCCTCCGACATGCTCTCATCGTTGTCGAGTCGACTCGTGATCTCAGATTCTTGGTGATGCTCCAGGTTGCTGAGATCAAATTTGATAGATTCCGTTTTGCGGTTACCTTTTTTTGAAAGGTCTTTGAGCGCGGATTTCTTAGGGCTCAGTAATAATGGCGATTTTTGAGGGCTTTTGCTTGACCGAGTAGCCACACTGCTCGCGCGAGTGGTTGAGCGAGTGTCCGAATCCGTAATTTCTAGTACCGAGACCTGTGGACATTCACACTAACGTAAGCAGGAGAATAGGAATGTATATGTAATGTGTATTTAATAATCTAGGATAATAATATGACCCGCCCCTCCACTCTGATCAGCTGCTCCGCTGTCATTTGACTTTCAAACCTCACCTGTAAAAAATAATAGTGAAGGGACAGGCCATGTTATTGTCGAATATCAGTACGTGGTATACCACGTACTGATATTCGTTCGTGTTTCGTAGTTATAATTATAAGTACACCAACATGGTTCTAAACATGAGTTTGAAGCTGCGCCCCGCAAATCTTACCACTGCATTATAAACCAGTTCCAACAAAACGATTAAGCTGAAATTTTGTATATCTGTCTAGTTCCGATGATAATACAATATACGCTTCCGTCTGGTATATGTATAGTGATTTGGATCAGTTTGTTTAGGTGATTTGCATGGATCTCAATTGTTTGATTTGTATTTTATTTTATATGTAGTAGTATTATTCGTTCTAAAGAATTTTAAAAAAAATGGTGACTGCGAGCTGATCTGATGATAGAGATGGAAGATGGAACATAATTTTTTTTGTTAGATTTAACACTGGTTTTTATTGGGATTTAAGTCTATGGTTATAACGAATTTCAATGATTGGTTTGGGTCCGCATTGGGTTTTTTTACACACAAATTGGCTATTGTCCTTTATATTATTATTATTTATGGCTATTGTCCTGATATTGACTTTTCCAGTTGAACGTTGAAAGCAGTATTCCTATTCCTGCCATTTAAAAAACAACTTACGGATTGATTCCCAGAGCCCCTTCTGCTTCTCCTGCTATCCGTATAACTGCTGGCTCGTCGAGGTGTCGCGCCGTCGCCAGCCTCCCTAGACCCACGTGCGCTCTGCCGGCTCTTGCGAGCAGGGGTCTTGCGCACTGGGCTCGGCTTCTTGAGCACGTAGGAAGGACTCTTCTTGGTTTGGTTGAGCGTGACGCGAGATTTGGGCGTGTGACCAGTCATCAGCATTATCGCTGCTTGTTTTGTGTGATCTGTAAATGATAGGAAAGGTATGACCACGTAGGACGCTGACGATCACCGGATGGAGCAGCGACATTTTGAACGGCAGTCGGTGGATGGAGGCGACTCAAGAGCGTCATGGCGTTCTTTGAGGGAGGCCTATGTCTATCAGAGGATTTTTGGTGATGATGATGAGTCATCAAGAGATGAGTAATCTTCTTTACCGCGTGACTGTATCTTTCTTGGTGATGCTTCAGGTCAGTCAAGTGACAAGTCTAAGCCACATGTAAGTTTACACTCACCAATCTTCAATGGAGCTTCAATCTTGACAACTCTAAGTTTATGAGCGCTCTGCGCCTTCTTGAGTACAGCGAGCCGCAAAGGAGTGCTCTTCTTCGCCGACAACGTTCTTCGTACATTCTGCACGACTTGTACCTTCCGTCTGGGACTCGTCTTGCGAGACTCTATCCATAGAGTAGCTTTTGTTGTGTTTGAGGGGACTGAAAGTTTTAATAGGATAGAAAATACTTTATTAACCCCGCATAAGTCACAACGAGGCATAGCCATACGCCAGGGGATGGGTAGCAGCATCCAACTGAGTACTTAATAACCACATGCCAAGAGATACAAAATATGGATACGTATAATGTCGTTCAAAAGATACGTTTCTCTTTTATTTTTAGTGTTTCATTTGCGCATCTTTTGTTCACAGCGGGTTTCCATATAGTACCTACCTGTCTTAGGGCTGACTCGCGACTTGCGTTTGTCTCCGTCGCTCTCGACAGACGAGTCGAGGTCGGGTTGCGAGCGCCGCATGGCTTGCGGGGCCGAGCGAGGCGTGTTCGCAGCGGGTCTTGACACGTTCGGAGTATTGCCTGAGCCTATAACCAATCAATTATTACAATTATTCTTTAATGTTATCCTTAAATCCTTCACTCTTCACACTTTCTCTTTCACCCCTGAAATCAGAATTCGTTTATTTATTTTTTGTACCCAGTTCGGATGATGGAATCCATGAGGAATTGAGGGAACTCCTCAAATATTACAGGCACACATATAGTGATTTTGATAATTTCAGCAACAAGCATTTACATTCAGAAAGTATCATTTGGTGAACACATTCTATCATATCTAGCCCCAAGCTAAGTAGAGCTTGTGTTATGGGTGCTAGATAACTGATATACTTAATACAATACATTACATAGATAGATATTTTTTATTATACATAGAAAAATACCCAGAATACCCTGAACAAATATCTGCAGATCGTACAAATATTTGTTCCGAGGCGGGAATCGAACCCGCTACCTCCTGCGTCGCAGGCGAACCATCGCCCGCCGCGCCACAGAGGTCGACAAAATCTTGAAACTGAATTTTGAACCAATTCCACCCAACCGATTGAGCTGAAGTTTTGACACCTGTCAAGTTCCGACGACAGTACGATATTATGGTGACAGCAAGCTGATCTGATGATCGAGACGGAAGGTGGCCAACGGAACTCCTCGATGATTAACAGTAGTCTGGCAGTGAATGGGCCGTCATTTTAATCAGCTCACGGTACCGATAACTAATTTCATAACAGCTTGTTTTGAAAAAATATTTTTCTCGTGTTTATCACGAAGCCGGCAAATGGAAGCACATTCTTTGGGGAAGGCCATTGGGGATGTCTAGCTGTGGACTTCTTTGTGATGATGATGGTAATGTTTACTCACCCGTTTGTTCATTGGCGTCTCTTCTTTGTGGCTGCACTATGGCCACTTGCTTGCCACCTGAGCTAGCTGCAACCAAAACATCATATTTTAGCTCATTTGGGTAGCGAATGGAACAAAAACACGTTATGTGACTGACTGTGTACACGTTCAATGGTTCTATGGATTGGGTTGTTTACTGGCATGGAGGCCTTATGGTTCTGTTGATTTACCTTGCATGGATGCACTGTGGTTACATGTGATGGAATCACTGTGGATTTGATGTTACCTGGCATGGAGGCTCGGTGGGTCATCTCAATGGCGAGCTGCAATGCGCGGTCCCGCGGAGCCGACACCCCTCCCGCACTGCCGCGCCGCCCCCCGCGTGCCCCGCGCCCTGACGTCACTCGCAGCGTCGGTAACGTCGATGGCAAAAGTGCTGCTGTCAGAACATATAAGATACTTGTAAACTAAACCGGTAAACTTGTAATCATCCGTCTGTAGGTTAGTAGCGCGTGACAGAATCTTGGCAGAATGGGGCGTCAGCGTCATGCCAAATAGTCTCAAACCTTCTTATCATCACTATCATTATCAGCCAATAAAAGTCCACTGCTGGACATAGGCCTCCCCCCTACTAAATGCCACGACGAAGGGTCTTGAGCCAATTCCATCCACCGACTTCCACATACCTTTAAAATGTCTTTGGTCCATCATGTCCTAAATTTGTGCCATTTATGACATCGATACCAGCAGCAGTAGAATTGTTTTAGTTAGACATCGAAATAAAAAACTAACAAATTCGATAGGAACCCCTTCCGAACATTTTAAAATAGCCCTGCAGATCGGAGTCAAACTTTATTTTTACTATTTTTTATTACTAGAATTGGGCTTTAGATGCAGGTGCAATCAGAAATACTCTAGCTGGCTAGGGTAACAACGGTAGGTACATACTTTTAGCTAGCATTCCTAAATGTGAAGGTTTAGCCAGATCATCATCATAGAAAATAGAACTCACATTGTTGTCTCTTGCTGGGCGCGAAATACTCCCAGCGCAGGGAGCGGTCTCCCAGCGTGATGACGTCACCGTGCTGCAGCACCGCCACGCTCACACTCTGCCCGTTCACAATCGTCTCTCCATCGCCCACATTGCGGATCACAGTCTGGCAATACAACATTCAGGTGAATTTGAGAAACAATTTCAAATCAACATTTCTCAATGAAAACTAAATTGTGATGTGAAGAGTAGATTGTTGCACTGAGCGGAAAGTGACTTCTTGTCGTACCGAGTGTTAGTTTACAGTCCGAGCGCTAGCAAGGGCTCTAAAAACACGAGTGCAACAAGAAGTCACTCTGAGCGAGGTTCGCAATCTGCTTTTCTTTCAACTACATGAATACATTTTACGAAAATCAGCATAACAAAAACATTAAAATGTAATTTTCAGTCGCATTCACTCAAGACCATTTACCGTGCTTTAAGCATTCACTCGATCCACGCCTAGTCGTATTGTTCGTGAATAGAAGTCGGCTACTTTTAAATTTTTCTCTTTTAAAGTGAATTTCCTATAACTATAACAAGATCATGCTGACAAAAACACACGACGATTATTATCTAGAGAATCGGAACTTTATAAAAAAGCGAGCGGGTAGTAACGGATTCTCAATAATTCTCATACAATAGTTCTGCACTGTTTTTAAAGATATGAGCACAGTTCGTTTGTTTTAAGGGCATAATGAGTGCTGCTTTATGCTTGTGTTTCACGAAAACAATTGTGAAATTACTTCGTAGTTGGAAGAAAGAGGTTTTTGGTCTGCTTTTCTGCAGGGCGATTCTAAAACGTCGGAAACGTTTCCGATCGGATTATACAATATTTATTGTTTTATACTGTGTTTTGCTAGAGAAAATTGTTTTAGTTACTTACCACATCGAAATGAAAAACTAACGAATCCGATCGGAAACGTTTCCGACGTTTTAGAATCGCCTTGCTGGAAAGAAACGGTGACCCAAATTGAGCACTATAGTATAAATAAAGTTGGTTACTTGTGAGTTGTGCACAGCCACGGTAGAGTGGTGTGGACACACGGAGGCCAGCATGACTCGAATGTCGCAGGAGGGGGCCGAGCCTAGCGTGGCCAGTCCGCTTGCCAGCAGGTAGCGCTTGGCGTCGCGCCCCGACCACCGGTCCAATACAACCAGCCGACCGCCCGACATCTTCCTACAAACACACATTCACAAACATTATTCTACAGTACAGTTTACACAACAGTTGTGTACAGAACAGCAAACAGAACGGTGAACAATGAACAGCGCGTGCACGCGACCGACCCGCGCCAGCGCTCTCTGTGAGTTGCGCCGCTTAAGGCGCATTACTGGGGCCGTATAACCAACAGCAAGAGGTCCTCTTAAATGTAGAATAAAAAAACTATACAGGATGTTTTTTTGAAATGGGACAGTATGGGGATATCCGAATCCATTAGAGATACGGGAAAACTGTCTTTAGAACCATTTTCTCGTTTTGTATAAAAACGATTTTGGCATAGTTTTTTTTCAAAGTCAAGCGTGTGTTCTTCATAAAAATGAGTAGTTTTGATAAAAAAAAAAATAATGTGTTTCAACTGTTTCATTGTATCGAAAGAAAAAAATCAGAGCAGTAGAAGTTAGTCAAATTTAATAAAATGTTTTCTCATACAGTTGTAAGCTAAGCCTACCTAAGTAAAACTATCACAATCAATTTTCAAAATGGCCTCACTCTTGCTGTTTTCAGGTACGGGTACGTTTCAGAATCCAAAATAGTTTTCATACAAAATGAGTAAATGGTTCCGAGACAGTTTTCCCGTATCTCTTAAGGATTTGGAAAAGTATGTGAATACTGTGCCGTTTCAAAAAAATACCCTTTATTTAGATATTGGCCAGATAGTGTCTGACTATCTGGCCAAAATCTGTCTGTACTTGGTAAATCTACCTAGGTACTTGTGGTCTGTATCGTATTTATCTTAATTTTGTTTTTATTTGTATTTTTGTGTGATATGGGGGTGTGGGCCACCACCAACCCTAAATAGGTCATAAATCATGCCATACCACTGAACTAACACATAACGTAACGTAAAGTAACACCCAACAGTCACATTTATAGTCCTGATCCCACACTAGGATTCCCTGTGTCGTGGGTATCAGGAACTACGAGTACCATGGTACCATAACACCCAGATCTGGAACAATTACTTGCAGATCATACATACATTTGTCCCGCAGTGGGAATCAAACCCTCTTACATTTCTGCCGGCTCAATAATTGAATTGAATTGAGTAACTTTAATAATTGAGTTCTCGAAAACCATTTGCTTTCCACCGGATAAATTTCGTGTGGTGTGGATGTTCAAGAATAGACCTATCTATAAAAATTTCAAGGTACAAAGTGGCATACATATTATAAAGACGAGCCCTATTCTATTCTAAATTTTCCAGTTCCTAGGCACAACACTTTGTTTAGAAACTGTTTTATAAACAAGTTTCCCGCCAATCCGATTAAAACGCGTCGAAAACATTCGAGTTGTCAAGTCGTCATGTTTATTATGTAAAATATGCAGGAATATTGTTTTTAATAATAATCCTAGTCGTGTCTAGATTCTACGTGTACGTGTATTGATCTATAAATTACTGAAGTGTTTGGTGTACCTACCAATAGTCCTCAAAGAAAACCACGCCGTTGCCGGCAGGCAGGCTGAAACAGTCGCACAATAAAAATTACCTTTGTAAGATTCTCCGTCTATTTTCCTCAGAGTATGACGCATAATCCGGGGAAAACTAAAGGTTTAAATACTTATTTTCACAAAAATGAGGTCACTTTCATCAAAATATATCAACATGAAACATCAAATCAATCAAACAAACAGCATTCTCCATTCTATTCTATGGATGGTCGCTTCAAAATAAATATGGCTGGCACCCAGTGCTGCCAACTCAAACTCAGTTAGGTTTTTACCTTGGACGAATTATCACAATGGACGTAGTCATAAGACGTTGCCGCTCTTACATCTGTGTATCGTATTAGTGATCATATATCTTTGTCCATCCCACGGAACCTAGCTACGAGTAAAAGAGAAAGTAGATATAAGTTTGGCAACGCCTTACTTCTTTGTAAATCGTGTCTTTTGATAACCGGCTAGTCGGCCAAAACATTGCGGTGAAGTTTTTAAAATCAGCAAAAAATCATATGAAATTACAGTGTTTCATAAAAATAAATTTGAAAAAGTGAAAATATGTCCTGTTCTGCTGTGTGTTGTTCATCAAGAACAACAAAAGAAGGAGTAAAAGACCCGGGATTGTCATTTCATACGTAAGTCTTGGTCAATATAAATAATTTATTTACTTGCTAAAAGAGAGTTTTTTTTAACCGGAAAAACTGTAGTAATTACCGTTTATTAGTACTTAGTCATATATCCTGAGTGATAATCATGAAAGGTAAGTGTAAAACCTTTAATTATTGTAAAATAAAATGCATTGTTTTAGGCATCTGTGCTAGTGATGTACTACACCAACCTATTTAGCTTTATCGATAATATTTTAGTTTCCGTTTTTGATGTACACACAACAGATGCTTTGCGCATGTGTTTACTGCGGGATAAATGCTTGTATGATCTGCAAATATTTGTTCCGGGTCTTGGTGTTATGGTACCATGGTACTCGTAGTTCCTGATACCCACGACAAGAGAATCCTAGTGTGAGATCATGACTACGTGTATGTGACTGTTGGGTTTTATGTTATGTTTGTATGTTTGTATGTTTGTTTAGGTCTTGAGTCTTGAAACTGTGAGCCAGTTCCATCCACCCAACCGATTGAGCTGAAATTTTGTATTATCAAGTTCCGATGATAATACATACATGTAACAAATTAAAGAGTTGATATCTTATAACGCCTTTTTCATAATTTCGAAATTATTCATCGATAGGTTAATCAATGAAGTCACTTCTCTAGTCACTCACACTTATACATATCTACAACTGCACACTGACAGAAAACGGACATGCTTTGAACCAAAATCCTCTGTCCATTGTGATAATTCGTCCAAGGTTTTTACAGTACGCCACCCCAATAATGACATATTTATTCTGAACAACTAGCTGGCATGGAAAAGAAATACATTCTTCCATGGACTAATAAAGCAAGGAACAGAATTTAATGAGTTTTCACGGGAATGCTTTCAGCCGTAGACAGAGAAACCAATAGACAACTACATATCTTCCATCGCAGTCATACAAGAAAGAGAACAACTTATACATACGTCATGTAAAGAAATGGGACGGAATGATATGACTTTTCTTTTTGTCTCATGTCGCGTGCCGGTTTTTACAGCACAGTCTACAAACTGTGCTAAACAAGTTTGACAGATCACCTTAGTGCCGTATGGTTTATGTGAAAAATATATTTGAAATTAAACATTGAGCACGGAAATAACTTACGGGATGACTAGTCCCGATTTTTATTGTTTATTAGATTAATTAAAACGCAATCTCCATTTCAGTATTTTATACAAGACAGACCAAGACATGTCAAACTAATTTTTAAATTGACACACAGACCTAAACAGGTTGCATACATTTACTTCAACACCTTCTCTCAATGTGTAGTCCAATTAAATTCACAAGCTTGCAAAGCCTAGGTCCCCATAGTGAAAACTACAACCGTAAAGTTAGACAAGCCGGAAAAGCTGAATCAAAATGGCCATAATTGTATTTTGACACCAATAGAAAGCAGAGATTTTCGAAAATCCGAGGATTCTGGCAATGATGGATCCTGGCAAAAGGCACACTACCGACGCAAATTCAAGCGCCAAGGAGTAATAATAGGAAAAGCACAGCAACAACGACACCAACTACAAGCTGTCGAAAGAACAAGAAAAATTCATGCATGTTTCTTTAAGCCGGACACCACTGTAGAAGCTATGAATTTACATATGAAAGAAATTTGTAAAAGAACAGGATTTACAGTAGATAAGCTAAAGCTTAAGCATGATTACTATGCATCTTTCGTTCTGACTGTCCCTGAAAGCACCTTTAATCTGTTACTAACACCTGAATCATGGCCGTCTGGTACAGAAGTATGTGAATGGTTTCATAGAGGAGCCAGGCGTGAACACTATAGTCGAACCCGCACACCTGGCCAAAACGACTACTTGTATGAGAGGGAAGACGCAAAAATATCAGAACACCATAAGAAACAATTCTAAATTTAGTCTACAAGCTTTATACCAAAATGTGAATGGCCTCAAAACCAAACTTCAACGATGGCGCCAGAACACGACTCTTCTACATAGTGACATCATTGCTGCGACGGAAACAAACTTGGATGACGCGGTAACAGATGCTGAAGTGACGCCGTACGGGTGGAGCCTGATCAGACGAGATAGAGGCTCTAAAGGAGGCGGAGTATTGCTTGCAGCCAGGCCAGGCCTGGAGCTCTCTCGTCAGCAACATCTGGAGACTGGGCATGGTGAGGACCTCTGGGCATCGTTTTGCCACAAAAACCGTACAGTGTATGTGTGTGTCGTATACATCAAACCTTCTGCCAAAGACGAGGACTACATGGCTTGGTTTTGTCAAGTAGAAGAAAATATGTCTACATTATTATATAACTCTACCGTCATTATACTGGGAGACTTAAATTTAAACAGTGCATCTTGGAACATTAATAATTACACAAACTATTTTTTAAATTATTGTGATCTCATAGATTTTAACAACATTATTAATAAAAAAGGAAGTAAGTTGGATGTAGTGCTTGTAAATAACAACGTCAGGGAGGTGAGTGTGTGTGAGGCAGACTGCGGATTGGTGGATGTTGCGGACAAATACCACCCACCCCTGGATATCTCGGTCAGTATTGATACCACGGGTAGGAATGTACCAATGGAGGCTAGCAACATAGACACTAGTACAGATTGGAATTTTGGTAAGGCTAATTTTCCACTGCTCTATAAACTCATTAGTGATACTGCTTGGAATGATGTTTTAAATGATCTTAATGTCAATAGCGCTGTAGATTTATTTTATTCCAAAGTAAATGATTGTTTTAACCAAAGTGTCCCTAAAAAAATTCGCAATACTAAACCTACTCGCAGATATCCTACGTGGTTTACTAAAGAAATTATTGCTGATATAAAAATTAAATGGATTTTACACAAAATCTGGAAAGCTTCTAGGGACCCATATGTATATAGCTTCTTTACTGCAGCTAGAGCTTCAATAAAACACAAAGTAGCGGTAGCGCATGTCAATTACACAACGAACATTCAGAATAACATCACCTCAAACCCGCGTGCTTTCTGGAATTACGTTAAAAGTCTGCGAACCAAAGGAGGGTTTGATCCTTGCATTACTCACGAAGGTCATAAATATACAGGCCAGGAAGCAGCTGCAGCCTTTGCGGATTACTTTAGCAGTGTATTTTTACCCCAAATACCCTCTCTTGATACCCAACTAATAACATCAGCCAACGAATACTCTTCTATAAGTATTTTAGATTTCTCAGAAGCCGAAATAGAATCCATCATACAAAAACTCAAACCAAAAAGCTCCATAGGCCCTGACAATATTCCTCCATATATTATAAAGGCTTTCAAAACACAGCTTGCATGTCCCATAGCTCATATTTTCAACATAGCACTGAAAACATGTACCTATCCTGAATCGTGGAAAAAATCGCGAGTAGTTCCTATTTTAAAAACGGGTGATAAATCTTTAGTTAATAATTATAGACCTATTGCTATCCTTTCATCACTTGCCAAACTATTTGAGAGCGGATTACACACTAAACTGTATAGACAAGTAGAACCTTTCTTGAACGACGCCCAACATGCATTCAGAAAGGGCCGCTCTGTCAATACAAATCTACTCACTCTCGTTGATTACATCTCAAACGAACTAGATTCTAACACCCAAGTTGATGTTATCTATCTCGATTTTCAGAAAGCGTTTGATCATGTTGATAATGATGTCCTTCTAAGTAAGCTAAGCACCTTCGGATTCACCCCTAATTTACTGAGATTTTTCGCAGACTACCTACGTGATAGAAAACAGTTCGTGCGGCTCGGATGCTTTGATTCGTTACCATATCACACTAGATCAGGCATCAGCCAAGGATCATCTTTAGGCCCCTTGCTATTTACCTTGATGGTTGACGATCTAGCCAAAACTCTCAGTAATGCACAGTGCTTGCTATATGCTGATGACCTTAAACTTTACAGTAAAATAAAATCTCTGGATGACAGCTGTGCTTTACAACGAGATCTTGAAGCAGTACAATCATGGAGTAGGAAAAATCGGTTAAACTTAAATGTTTCAAAATGTCAAGTTATGACTTTCACTAGATCCGCAGGTCCTATTATCATGCCATATAACTTGCACGGGGAACTGTTAGTTAGACCACAGACCGTAAAAGATTTAGGTGTCGTATTTGACCCAGAACTTACATTCCACAATCATATTAGTAAACTTGCTGTTGATAGCTTTAAAAAATTAGGATTCGTAACCCGAAATTGCAGAGACTTCACAAACATAAGCGCTATTAAACTACTCTACACTTCTCTTATAAGGTCGAAACTTGAGTCAAGCGCGTGCGTGTGGAATCCCCATGAAGTGACGTACACATTAATGGTAGAGAAGGTACAGAAAAGGTTTTTACGATTCCTGTACAAAAGGGTGTATGGCTATTACCCCTTTATGTATCCAACCAAATACCTTCAGGGTACTCTGGGGTTCAATTCATTGGAAACGCGAAGACTCTCCGAGCAAATGGTCATAATCTGTCGCATTATACGGGGGCTTCTCAACTGCCCTGATCTTTTGGCTGAGGTGTGTAGGCTATGTGTGCCGGAGCAGCGCGCCAGATTCCGCCCAGGGCGAGTGCCGCTGTTTGCTCCGAGGTCCGCGCGCACAGTAGCACGTCAGCAATCCCCAGTCTGCCGCGCGCAACGTCACCTAAATGCGCTAGTCGCTGCAAATACAGATTTTGATGTATTTGCAGATAGTTGGCCAAAAATCGAGAAATATTGTATGCGCTATTGTGAGAAACCTAGCTCACTAGTACCGTGGTTAGCGGATTCATAATAGGTCTCTGTACTAATTCGTTGATGTAAAAAATTGTGTTTTTAGTTAAGGAAGTGTTAATTAAGTTTTTAATTTAAAAAAAAATGTTTGTTTTAGTATTAGAATAGCTTAGTTAGTAGATGTAACGCATTGGATTTTTGTGTATCTGTGATGTTACTCTGTTTTTGTGAATAAATAATTTGTAATTTGTAATTTGTAATTTGTAGGTCTAGGCAACGGCTTGGTGAGAAGATCCGCCAATTGAAGCTCGCTGGTGACTTTCTTTACTAGCAGCTCTTCATTAGTCACAAGCTCTCTTACAAAAAAGTGACGTGTGCGGATGTGTTTGGTGCGTCTGTGGAACTCTGGATTCTCAGCTAGTTTTATCGCTGCTTCATTGTCCACTTGTAACGTAGGAAGACCCTTGAGATATACGAGACTTCCTATGAGCCGAGTCAACCACACACATTCTCTAGCAGCTTCACTGGCAGCAACCACTTCAGCTTCAGTCGTCGAAATTGCGACACTTTGCTGCCTCTGACTCATCCAGGAGACTGGTTCGCCAGCATACAGGCAAAGTACTCCAGAAGTAGATCTTCCAGTTCCAATATCGCCTGCGTGGTCGGCATCGCTGTATGACTCTATAATTCCCTTTTTATAGTTATTTTTATACATAATGCCGAGGTCAGATGTGTACTGTAGGTATCTCATAATACGTTTTACTCTGACACAATCCATTTGAGTCGGTTTCTCCAAACTTCTTGATACTACGCTGACTGCGTAAGCAATATCAGGCCTTGTTCCGACCATTAAATAGGCAAGCGCCCCAAATATTTGTCTATAGTTCTTCAAAACGAATTCATCATCATTCTCGTTTTTAGACACTACCTCCTCCTTAGTAATTGGCGTAGTCACAGGTTTACAGTTCTGCATTCCAAACCTATTCAAGACTTTCTTAATGTAGGATGTTTGATGTATTATCACACCTTGACCGTCTCTGGTTGAAATTTCTATTCCTAGGAAATAGGAAGCTGGTTTGGTTATAATCTTAAACTTCCCTTTTAGTTCTTCAAGAAACTCATCAATGAGTTCTTGATCCGTTCCAGCTACAAGTCCATCGTCTACGTAAAGAACCACAATCAATTTCCGATGGTCTTTCTCTCTTACGAATAGACATGTATCAGCATCACTGATTTTAAAGCCAACTTCCTTGAAGAAATTTAGAATTTTCTGGTTCCAACATCTAGGGGCTTGCTTCAACCCATAGAGACTTTTCTTCAGCAGGCATACCCTTCCAGATTCATCGTTGTAGCCTTCGGGTTGCTTTAAGAAAATTTCTTCTTCCGATAGTGATCCGTATAAAAATGCTGTTGATACATCAAATTGACACATCTTCATACCTTCGCTTGCTGCGATGCTAATTATAGATCGAACAGTGGTCATTTTCGCAACTGGACTAAAAGTTTGATCATAGTCTTCTCCTTTCTTCTGGCGAAACCCTTTTGCAACCAGCCTTGCTTTGTATTTGTCCACTGACCCATCAGCATTCAGCTTCACGCGAAAAACCCATTTACATGGAATGGCTTTCCTGTTTTTTTGGCAATTTTTCCAAAACCCATGTTTCATTTTCCTTCAGGGAGTTTATCTCACTATCCATAGCATTCTTCCAAAGCTCCCTTTCGTCACAGGAAACAGCTTCTTTATAACATGCCGGTTCGAAAAATCCATTAGTAACCATGACATAATCATTGAACCTAGCTGGTCGATTGATCAATGATCGATCTCGCAGTACTCGATCACTCTGGGCGTTTATCAGTTGATGAAGATTATCTTCATCTTCATTCACATCGTCATTTCCAATCAACTGCTCAAGATCATCATCATCGTCATTTCCATCGACATTATCTTCCTTCGGTTCAATTGATTCTTCATGAGTCGACATCGCATCATCAAAATTGTCTTCCTCGAAAACATGGGTACCAGTATCCAATTGACTGTCCATTTCGTTATCGATCGTTACGACTTCATTATTGATCATAGCAGGTGTCATTACTTCGTCATATTCCGTTCGTAATTTAACAGGAATTTCCAATTCTATAACTTCTTCATCTGGCTCTTGGAACTTCGTTTCCAATGGCATTTCGTCAAAAGTGATGTCTCTTGACCTGACTATGTAATTCGATTCCTTATTCCATAGCCTATAACCGTCGTCTTTATCTGATAGAGGAGCTCAGTAGGGCTCGTGTCGGATGCCATGTCGACGGAGTACCTGTCAATAACATCAGCTACGCGGATGACATGGCTCTGCTGAGCGCCTCTGTCTGTGGCCTATCAAGAATGTTAGGTATTTGTGAAAAATATGCGCACCTACATGGCTTACAATACAATGTAAAAAAGAGCGAGTGCATGGTTTTTCAGGTCAAAGGTCGCCAATGTCCGTCGATAATTCCTGACATAAAATTGTATAGTACGCCGCTAAAGATAGTGGTTCAATTTAAATACCTTGGACATTGGTTAGCATCTGACCTGAAAGACGATGCTGACATAGAGAGGGAGCGGAGGGCGTTGTCTGTCAGAGCGAATATGATTGCCCGCAGGTTTGCTCGTTGTTCAACGGATGTTAAAATCTGCCTATTCCGAGCCTATTGTTCTAGCTTCTACACGAGCAGCTTGTGGGTTAGTTATACGCAAAGGCAGTACAGCGCCTTTCGCGTTCAGTATAATGACGCATTCAGGGTGCTGCTGGGGCTGCCCCGGTTCTGTAGCGCATCGGGGATGTTCGCCGTGGCGCGTGTGGACTGCTTCTACGCCACCATGCGTAAGCGATGCACGTCCCTGGTGCGCAGGGTCCGGGCCAGCTCCAACAGCATACTGAAGGCTTTTTCAGACAGGTTTGACTGTGAGTACCTCAACCACAGTTGTATGATTCATTTTAATAAGGAACTAAATTATTTATTCTAAGTGCAATGACATTACAATTTTGACATTTAACCTATTTATGACATACTTCATTCAAATTCAATTCAATTCCCAGGATAATAACTAAAGCAAGTGTTTTAAGATTGTGTAAATTCTATTTGATTTTTGACCTTTAACTAATCTAGGATAAGAAACTAACTAACACAATATGATCCATGTTGATTGAAATAAATGAATAATAATATTTATCGTATCCAACTAGTATGCATCTTTCAGCTTTCTTTTGCAATTTCTTCCTTCTCTGCTTAGGAACATGCGCACAGCACGCAGAGCCAATAATTCTTAGATGTAAGCATCAAAAAGAAAAACCACGGATTAAGATCCGTGGTTTTTTCTCAAACCAAAGCTCAAACGGAGTTTTGTGTTCCACGCAAGTTGGCCCTGATCTGTTCAAGACATAAACAGCCGTCTGTACCAACTCCGCCCACAATTGTTGAGGTAACTCTTCATGCGCATGCATCATTGCTCTAGCTGACTCTACGATAGTACGGTTTTCTCTTTCGCTGCACCCATTTTGTTCGGGCGTATACGGCATTACCAGTCTTTGGTGTATTCCGTATTTCGATAGTTCTTTCCGAACTGGTTCATTATCGAACTCACCACCATTATCGCTAAGGAACTCTTTTATCATGTGTCCTGCTACTCTAGCTTCAGCCAGCATTTGCTTCAGCTTTTCATGTACTTCTGACTTTGTCTTCATGAAGTAGACGTAGCGAAAGCGGGTGTATTCATCTTTAAACAGGACGAAATACCTGAACTTTGAGATTGATGACGGGAAAGGACCGCAAACATCCGAATGTATGCGTTCTCCAGGCATTTTAGCTTTTTCTCTTGTACGAAACTTCTGTCTGTGTGCTTTTCCGAAAATACATCCTTCGCACAGCTTGCCATTATCCTTTACCTTAATATTCAGCTCTCGTTCTATAAGACTTTTCACATGCCTTTTATCCTGGTGGCCCATACGTTCATGGTAAAGCTGCAAGGTATCAACCACATTAACCGATGCGGCAACCTTTGGTTTCACAGCTACACAGTTCAGCTTATATAGCCCACCATGTCTTCTCCTGGTCCCTGTCACAGCAACTATTCCATTTACTTTTATTGAGCATGTAGTCACTCGTGACTCAAACAAACTGTTTGGATTCTTGTCATGTGACGCCAGCACCGAAAAAAGATTCTCGCTAATACAAGGAACTAGCCAGACATCTCTCAGCAAGATCTCTTTTCCAACATTAGGGTTTATTCTAACTGTCCCTTTTCCTAAGGCCTCTATTGAATTTCCATCAGCCGTAGTAACAGTGTGGTGTTCACTGAAGTGCTCGAAATTTTCAAATAAATCTCTTCTCATCGTAACATGGTATGTAGCTCCGTTATCTACAAACCATCCTTCACGATCTTGATCGCATTCAGTCATATTCAATGATAGCATCATATTGGTGCTTTCACCACTCTTCCTTCTATTTTCCTTATTTGGACAATCTTTCCTAAAGTGACCAATTTCTTTACAGATATGACAACTGAACTTGGTAACTTTTTTATTCCCTGATGTCTGTTCCTTCGTTCTTCCGACATATTTCTTACTTGTTCTTGTGAGAAGCGCTTCACTAGACGTGCCTTCTTTGCTTCCTGTCAGCGCCCTTTCATGCGCACAAAGTTGGCTGGTAATATTCTCAACTGTTCTATCTTTCTTGGACATCAACATCCAACTCGACTTAAATGAAAAAGAATTCTCTGGCAGTGTATCTAAAATCTTGCAGATTAAAAGTATTTCTGGTAATTGCTTACTCTCTTCGGCTTTTAATAGTTCCTGATTCAGTGTGTGCCACAAATTTTTCAGTTTCGAAACATGAGTTGCCATGTCGCTAACAGTATCCTTTTGAAATTTAAAGAACTCCATACACTTCATATAACTTGTCTTCATTGACACCGTCATACAGTCTGTGTAGTTCATCCCATACTTCCTTAGGATGTGAGAATCTTATCACTCTGTCTAGGATTTCATCTGAAATGTTATTCGTAACCAGCAGTAGGGCAGTACTTTCCAGCCTAACATACTCCGTTAACTCTTTGTTATACGTCGTCAAAGCCACTGCGCACGAACCATCACCGCCTTATCTATAGGCTTCTTTGGTTTATGCGTTTTCCCCTGTACAATGTCCAACAATCCGTCCATGCTCCGCAACAGCGCTGACATCCGGTACTTCCATTGTATCCAGTTATTTCCGTCAAGCTTACTTATCTGTATTTTACTTAGCTCCATGCTTAGTTTCCAACAAATTTTTCCAGTAAAAATGAAGGGCCCATAACCACTTACGGGATGACTAGTCCCGATTTTTATTGTTTATTAGATTAATTAAAACGCAATCTCCATTTCAGTATTTTATACAAGACAGACCAAGACATGTCAAACTAATTTTTAAATTGACACACAATGCAGGTATCTACCTAAACAGGTTGCATACATTTACTTCAACAAAATACACGTTGAATTCGTTTTAAATTGTAAATAACAAATTCCTCTAACGAATTTCCTTCGAAAAATGGTTCGGTGTAGTGTGTTTGGACGCAAAAATGGTAGTGAACAGAAATTTCCTGATTTGTCTTTATACTCGTAAGTACGGTACTTTTGATCAGTTATTAGCTTCGAAATTGATTGTTATAATTATATCCCAGTAGACAACAACATTTAGAATATGTTCTTGTTCGATTAAAGCCTAAAAGTTGAATTAAATTATTCATAACAAAGACATAATGCAGTTTGGTGTTGCCTGCATTCGATAGTAGTTTTTCCCCAGACTAGGTACACATTTTTATTTAACACATTTTTAAATGACTATTAACTTGTTACAGTTTTCCCATAAACCACAATTCACGGATGCATTGATTTGATTTGACTGTGGGAAAAATGTCTTTATCAAAAAGAATAAGCTAACTCTTCTGTTTCCTGGTGCTGTTCCAATGCTGGTAAGTAAATATTTAGTTTCATCATCATCAGTAGACAGACGTCCACTGCTGGACGAAGCCTCCCCACAAAACACAATGAGGGGGACTACCATACCATCAATGCCCCATGTTAATTTTATGCAGTCCATTCCATCCAAAGGTTGTCTGGTAGACATCGCTACAGAGTGATAGTTTAGTTTTTGTTTGTGTTTGCAAAATTTATTAACTTTTTGTATATTATGGTGAGCAATAAAGTATTTTCTATCTTTCTATCTAACTGCCATAATCACCACGCTTGGCAGGCGGATTGGTGATCGCACTGTTCGCGTAGAAGCAGAAGATAAAATCAAAAATATTAACACTAAACTAGGTAGTATTTAAGGGTCAGTAAAGAATGTTTAAATTAGTATATAATTATACAATCTTACAAACTTGAATGCTGTTTTATTATGTACCATAATGTATTAAAAAAATCACATCCCACTAACATTATAAATGTGTACTTACTAAGTAACTTGTGTAAGTGTGATACATAAATGTGTACTTACTACTTTGGATTCTATTTAAACTTAGCTTGAATATTTTAATTGTAATCAATACCTTGATTTCTTTCCGCCTAGCTGGTTTGTAGTCGGGTTACTGTATGATCCTTAGGTTTTCTTCTGAATCTCCCTTGTGCTACGGAATCGTAATGCCTGTGTTTACGCTTCCAGGAACACCCTCTGGGTTCATACCTTGTTGAACCGAGTCCGCGCACAACGGATGACCTTGACGGTTCACCTGGTTCCTGCATCTACTTACTTGAGCAATACCAAACGGGACTAACAACCAGACAGGACGGGGTGGAGGGCTGTGGACGAGATTGCTAGGAGAGTGTGGTATTTCTCGACCGGAACAGTATGGAAAATGACCTTGGCCTGACCGTAGACCTTACGACCTAGCTTCTTTATTCTTAATTAAATTTGTATGTACCTATTTTAAATTGTGTTTAATTTTTCTCCTTGATTAGTTATGTTTTCTCTTTCCTTGACACTTTACGTGACCAATGGCCACTCGAGCTTTTCCTTTCGCTACATGAGTCCTAATTACTTTTATTCATAATCCACAAAATTCCCACTTACCAAAATACCTACTCATATGTTGCCCATTATCTATAATCACTACTGCCTATAATTATCATTTCCCAAAATTTCCACTTTTTAAACCAACTATTTTACTCGTTACATTAAAACGAGAATAAACGACCCTCCCTATGAAAATCGTGTGGATTTCGAAAGTACCAGGATAGCATAAGATACCAGAGTGGTTTCTTTCTAAGATGGGAGGATGGACAAGTGGCCAGTTATTATTGTAAAGAGGATTACCTACCTACATACTCGTGCATAAGAAATCTGAAAAAGTGGGAATTTTGGGAAGTCGATATTATATGAAGTGTGAGTTTAAGTTAATGAATGTTTTAAAAAGTACGTAAAATCAAGAAAGTGGGAATTTTGTGAATTGTGAATAAAAGTAATTAGGACTCATGTACCGAAAGGAAGCTTTTTATCCCTTATAACGCACCTGGTTTTACCCGCGATCCTACAGAATCTGTAGGATAGCGGGTAAAGCCACGGGGCGCTGTATTCATGAAACAGATGCATACATTTAGATATGTACTTCCATATCTGAAACCTGGGATTGCTTAACTAAAAACACAAATAAAACCATAAATTACATGAGCCGTATTTTTATTTTTTACATCAACGAATTAGTACAGAGACCTATTATGAATCCGTCAACCACGGTACTAGTGAGCTAGGTTTCTCACAATAGCGCATACAATATTTCTCGATTTTTGGCCAACTATCTGCAAATACATCAAAATCTGTATTTGCAGCGACTAGCGCATTTAGGTGACGTTGCGCGCGGCAGACTGGGGATTGCTGACGTGCTACTGTGCGCGCGGACCTCGGAGCAAACAGTGGCACTCGCCCTGGGCGGAATCTGGCGCGCTGCTCCGGCACACATAGCCTACACACCTCAGCCAAAAGATCAGGGCAGTTGAGAAGCCCCCGTATAATGCGACAGATTATGACCATTTGCTCGGAGAGTCTTCGCGTTTCCAATGAATTGAACCCCAGAGTACCCTGAAGGTATTTGGTTGGATACATAAAGGGGTAATAGCCATACACCCTTTTGTACAGGAATCGTAAAAACCTTTTCTGTACCTTCTCTACCATTAATGTGTACGTCACTTCATGGGGATTCCACACGCACGCGCTTGACTCAAGTTTCGACCTTATATGAGAAGTGTAGAGTAGTTTAATAGCGCTTATGTTTGTGAAGTCTCTGCAATTTCGGGTTACGAATCCTAATTTTTTAAAGCTATCAACAGCAAGTTTACTAATATGATTGTGGAATGTAAGTTCTGGGTCAAATACGACACCTAAATCTTTTACGGTCTGTGGTCTAACTAACAGTTCCCCGTGCAAGTTATATGGCATGATAATAGGACCTGCGGATCTAGTGAAAGTCATAACTTGACATTTTGAAACATTTAAGTTTAACCGATTTTTCCTACTCCATGATTGTACTGCTTCAAGGTCTCGTTGTAAAGCACAGCTGTCATCCAGAGATTTTATTTTCCTGTAAAGTTTAAGGTCATCAGCATATAGCAAGCACTGTGCATTACTGAGAGTTTTGGCTAGATCGTCAACCATCAAGGTAAATAGCAAGGGGCCTAAAGATGATCCTTGGCTGATGCCTGATCTAGTGTGATATGGTAACGAATCAAAGCATCCGAGCCGCACGAACTGTTTTCTATCACGTAGGTAGTCTGCGAAAAATCTCAGTAAATTAGGGGTGAATCCGAAGGTGCTTAGCTTACTTAGAAGGACATCATTATCAACATGATCAAACGCTTTCTGAAAATCGAGATAGATAACATCAACTTGGGTGTTAGAATCTAGTTCGTTTGAGATGTAATCAACGAGAGTGAGTAGATTTGTATTGACAGAGCGGCCCTTTCTGAATGCATGTTGGGCGTCGTTCAAGAAAGGTTCTACTTGTCTATACAGTTTAGTGTGTAATCCGCTCTCAAATAGTTTGGCAAGTGATGAAAGGATAGCAATAGGTCTATAATTATTAACTAAAGATTTATCACCCGTTTTTAAAATAGGAACTACTCGCGATTTTTTCCACGATTCAGGATAGGTACATGTTTTCAGTGCTATGTTGAAAATATGAGCTATGGGACATGCAAGCTGTGTTTTGAAAGCCTTTATAATATATGGAGGAATATTGTCAGGGCCTATGGAGCTTTTTGGTTTGAGTTTTTGTATGATGGATTCTATTTCGGCTTCTGAGAAATCTAAAATACTTATAGAAGAGTATTCGTTGGCTGATGTTATTAGTTGGGTATCAAGAGAGGGTATTTGGGGTAAAAATACACTGCTAAAGTAATCCGCAAAGGCTGCAGCTGCTTCCTGGCCTGTATATTTATGACCTTCGTGAGTAATGCAAGGATCAAACCCTCCTTTGGTTCGCAGACTTTTAACGTAATTCCAGAAAGCACGCGGGTTTGAGGTGATGTTATTCTGAATGTTCGTTGTGTAATTGACATGCGCTACCGCTACTTTGTGTTTTATTGAAGCTCTAGCTGCAGTAAAGAAGCTATATACATATGGGTCCCTAGAAGCTTTCCAGATTTTGTGTAAAATCCGTTTAATTTTAATATCAGCAATAATTTCTTTAGTAAACCACGTAGGATATCTGCGAGTAGGTTTAGTATTGCGAATTTTTTTAGGGACACTTTGGTTAAAACAATCATTTACTTTGGAATAAAATAAATCTACAGCGCTATTGACATTAAGATCATTTAAAACATCATTCCAAGCAGTATCACTAATGAGTTTATAGAGCAGTGGAAAATTAGCCTTACCAAAATTCCAATCTGTACTAGTGTCTATGTTGCTAGCCTCCATTGGTACATTCCTACCCGTGGTATCAATACTGACCGAGATATCCAGGGGTGGGTGGTATTTGTCCGCAACATCCACCAATCCGCAGTCTGCCTCACACACACTCACCTCCCTGACGTTGTTATTTACAAGCACTACATCCAACTTACTTCCTTTTTTATTAATAATGTTGTTAAAATCTATGAGATCACAATAATTTAAAAAATAGTTTGTGTAATTATTAATGTTCCAAGATGCACTGTTTAAATTTAAGTCACCCAGTATAATGACGGTAGAGTTATATAATAATGTAGACATATTTTCTTCTACTTGACAAAACCAAGCCATGTAGTCCTCGTCTTTGGCAGAAGGTTTGATGTATACGACACACACATACACTGTACGGTTTTTGTGGCAAAACGATGCCCAGAGGTCCTCACCATGCCCAGTCTCCAGATGTTGCTGACGAGAGAGCTTCAGGCCTGGCCTGGCTGCAAGCAATACTCCGCCTCCTTTAGAGCCTCTATCTCGTCTGATCAGGCTCCACCCGTACGGCGTCACTTCAGCATCTGTTACCGCGTCATCCAAGTTTGTTTCCGTCGCAGCAATGATGTCACTATGTAGAAGAGTCGTGTTCTGGCGCCATCGTTGAAGTTTGGTTTTGAGGCCATTCACATTTTGGTATAAAGCTTGTAGACTAAATTTAGAATTGTTTCTTATGGTGTTCTGATATTTTTGCGTCTTCCCTCTCATACGAGTAGTCGTTTTGGCCAGGTGTGCGGGTTCGACTATAGTGTTCACGCCTGGCTCCTCTATGAAACCATTCACATACTTCTGTACCAGACGGCCATGATTCAGGTGTTAGTAACAGATTAAAGGTGCTTTCAGGGACAGTCAGAACGAAAGATGCATAGTAATCATGCTTAAGCTTTAGCTTATCTACTGTAAATCCTGTTCTTTTACAAATTTCTTTCATATGTAAATTCATAGCTTCTACAGTGGTGTCCGGCTTAAAGAAACATGCATGAATTTTTCTTGTTCTTTCGACAGCTTGTAGTTGGTGTCGTTGTTGCTGTGCTTTTCCTATTATTACTCCTTGGCGCTTGAATTTGCGTCGGTAGTGTGCCTTTTGCCAGGATCCATCATTGCCAGAATCCTCGGATTTTCGAAAATCTCTGCTTTCTATTGGTGTCAAAATACAATTATGGCCATTTTGATTCAGCTTTTCCGGCTTGTCTAACTTTACGGTTGTAGTTTTCACTATGGGGGCATGTGCCGCAGCAAGTAATGCCATTGAAGTAGCAGGTCTACAACTGTGCAAATGTCAGTCCCATTTGAGATCAGTTTATGAGGGATATTTTGTTCTATTGAAGCTAATCTTTTTCTGGCTGTAGATAACTCATTATTTAGGATGTGTTTTTCTGTTTGAAACTCTTGCACTTGCAAACTGTTACATTCAACAGTACTTGTCAGCATATCGTGCTTGTCTTTTACCCCATCAATGGATTCACACAATTTATCAACATCTTCTCTCAGGGTGGTATATTTCATGTTGAGTTCAGTCATGCAGGTCTTAAATTCTCCAACTGTTGCCATTAAGTCATTGAGTTTCATGTCTTGAGAAAGAAGCTGTTTCGTCATGTGGTCACGAAAGTTCATCAATTCGGCCATAATGGCTACATTGGATACCACTTTCTTTTTTGCAGCAGTCTTCTTGTCCTGTTCTGGGTTTTCGATTGGAGTTGAGATCGATGTTAGTGATGGAGACGTTAAAGTAGTGGTCATATTCTTATTCGTTGTGCTAATGCACGCAGCGTTTATTTGTCGAGGAGATTTATGACTGTCACTAGGTGTAACATCTGTCCTATTCTGGCTAAGACGGATAGGTCTGGCGGGAGTGGTAATCATATTTAATCTAGAATTTTTTCTAATGCAGGGCCCGCAGTTCCAATTCGCTTTACTTTGAGCAGACAATCGGCAATAATGGCTATCCGTTACAGTAGAGCAGGTGTCCAAGTGAAGCTTGATCTTGCATGATGAGCACGTCATAAAATGCTTTGTTATAAATGGCTGGGAGCATTTACTGCAAATGTGACGCGTAGGTGTGCGCATTGGGGCCATCTCTATGGCCGGACAAACAACCGCAAATAATCCTTAATTTATGTAGGTACCTTAATCATCCAGTAGGACAAAAAACGTCCATGTGTCCTTTCAAACGTCACTATTTCATAAATTAACACTTTTTGGAGTTTATTTGGACAGATAAAGTTTGTTTTGCACTGCGCGAAAATTAAACATTCTGTCGGTTACTTTGGGAAAACTCCTATAATTTAAAAACCACTAGGTAATTTCCTGCGATAACATTCACAGAACTGAATTGTTACTAAGTCACTCTAATTATAAGAAAATATTACAGAATAAGATACTTTTCTAATTATTATGAATTTTTAAAATAATTTATCGACAAAGGAGATGTTTACTCCAAAAGCGCCACAGAGCATTTTTCAACATCAACAACGTGGATATATTTTCGTTTTGTGGTATTTATTTTTGCTTACATAAAAAACACCACGAAACCACTAGCTTTAGAGAATTTATAGTAGGGAGATGGCAAGCATACGCTTTCCCCTCTGCCGAAGTACATGAACGGTCGTTCGTGTCAGTTTATAAAACTAGTAGCCACGATCGTTCGCCATTCTACGTTCATACCTGTCGCTATACGGAGCTCCTAAAAATGGTTGATTGTTCTGTGGTTTCGTGTAAATGGCGGTCGGAAACATAAAATTTAACAAATGAATGAACGAAAGAGGCTGCAACGATTTTTATGAAATTAACAGGATAGGGAGTTTTCAGGCCGAAAAAACGATCTCAAAGCTGTAAAAAAAACCTAATTCCAAAGAAAATATCCTACATCGTTCAATACCAGCCAAAAATATAGGTTAAATGGGCTTGATTATATAGCTGTTTTTGGGGTTAAAAGGGGTTGTAAGGTTATTTAAGAGGGTTGTATTTTCGTTTTTTTTCGGTTTTAGGGTTATTTCGTCAATCACAATATGAAATAAGGCAGGTATGCAAAAGTATTAGGATATTCGAATCTCGTTTCGTATGAAAAAAGCAAATCCACGAAAATACATTTTCTTAACAATAAATTGATCCATTTTAAAAGCAATAGCTTATATTTTCATTAAAAAATACAATATAAAATGTCTTAATCCCAGCTTATAATAATTGTTAAATCCATGTATGTGGCACCGAATCATAGACCTTCTTATAATCAATACAAGCAGCCGAGAGGTTTCCCTTGCTCCTCCTGACCTTCTGTCTGATGGCCATGTCAATGAGGAGGAGCTCCTTAATACCACGGGACCCAACCTTAGATCCATTCCGAGCAGGAGCCAAAATATTGTTTTTTTTAACACTCAACAGTCACATCACATCACGTAGTCTTGATCCCACACTAGGATTCCCTGTATCGTAGGTACCTATCAGGAACTACGAGTACCTGGTACCAGAACACCCAGACTCGGAACAAATATTTGCAGATCATACATGCCTGATGCGTGTGGTTTGGAAACCATATAATTTTATAAGAAACTAACGCACCACAGGTCTAGATATTAGTGTACTGATCATGAATACAAAATTTCATGGAGTTTGAAGAAATAATAGCCAAAATAGAAGCAAACTTCGTTCGCGTGCAAAAGGACGTACGCGTCCTACCGGTGACCTCTTAAATCCTAAAAAACAATTTTAACTGGCTATGTTTTTTTTGTATGTTTGTTACGCGATTAGTTTTGATCATGTGAATCAATTCACCTATTCAAACATTATAAACATACATCCATAGACAAGATCAATAGACAATGAATAATCTTAATTACATTCAGTCTTTTACACCCCATCACTAGTTTTTGCGCTAGTGTGCAACTAACCAATAGTGTAATTACAGCAATTATTTATTTGTGTGCTTGTTTTATGTTTGTGTGACAGCTTTTATTTCCGTGTGCGTTTATAGACACGCCTCAACTTTCTGCATGAGTGTGCGTGAGTAAGTAAATGTGTGCTGTACGTGTTTACCTCGCCTCCCGCAAAATGTGGCAGAAATAATTTAGTACTAGAAGTTGAGCATGCCATCTCCCTACATAAATTCTCTAAGCCACTAGCGCACTCTCAAGAAGCTTTGGAGCAAGGAACAAAACAAGAAGCAGACACCAACAGAATATCATGAGTTCATTACTATTAGCCACAGATTAGTTAGATAATAGCTTATTCGCGCACACTACAGATAATACATTTGACAATCTTTTACAGATGAGTTAGCGCCATATATAAGGTCTTATTCATAAAAAGTTATCGGACATCTAAAGTCTCTCTAATGTATGGTGGTCAATTTTTACTATTCATAAACGCATATTAGCACTAATACGTTGTTTAGATACACTATAAACTATGGAAAAGTTATGAGAGGCAAGACCCTACTTTAGCGTCTTATAATACGGAAACATGGCCGACTCACAACAGCTTTGTATTGTAATTGTGAATTTTGACATACCTAGACATTTTAACGTCAGTATTTCTCACAGCAAAGAATATAAATTTTCACGTACCTACTGACTACTAAAACCATGGAAGCGCTTCGTAGATTGGATGCTGTTGCATTAGTTTAAAATCTAGAAAACCCTCCACAGCGTGCAAAGGTTTACAAAGACCGAAATGATAATTTTTGTTTGGATGACGAGGACTTCAGGAAACGGTATCGCTTTAATAAACCTACGGCGTTATACGTGATAAACCATACGATTCAGCGATGATTACACGCAGATATCGTACCTAACGAGCCCCCGAATATGTTACGTTTGGTCATAGTGAATAAGGGGGCTGGTGCGTCAGGATCTACAGTTGCATCCGAGAGGTCGTGGCACATCTCCAGAACTACAGGTCCTAACTGCTATTAGATGTTTGGGCCGACGTGAGATAAGTACCTACGACTAATCTAAGACTATGACAGTTATTATACTATATACAGCTACTTCCCTCTTTATAAAATTAATAAAAGTCAAGTCAAGAGTAAAAAACATTTTCATTTATACTTTATTTTTATGATAGCTTAGTTTCGCCTGCAGCACCTCCTCTTTTATTAATTTTAGGGGCAATACTTTTCTGGTGGCGCAACAGACAAGGGGTTAAGGTTGATTAGTTTTTGCTTTTCGTCTGCCATTTGGACCTCGTGCAGTTCTTGCCTGCAGGCAATTTCAACAGTGGCTGCGCACGTGCACCGTTTCCTTTACGAACTCCGTCAAAATAATCTATGAAAGAAAGCGAAATTAAGCATTAGTAAGAGCGAGAACATAAAAACAAAACACCTGAAACTTGGGAACAACTAACAAACAAAATAATGGCTCAAAATTTAATTGTGTTGGTAGTTTAATATCACAGAGTATTTGGAAATGCTAAGGCCAAGAAAATATAAAATAAGGACGTACCCAGCGGCTCAAATAACTAAAATTAGGAAAATTGCAGCACAAACCTTGTCCACATCCAGCCAATTTACACTCCTCTGTCTTTTCTGTCCACTAAGCCCGGCGACAGCTTGCAATTTGTTTAGATAGGTACCATTTTTCATGATCACAAATTCGCAAACTCGGTGATAGCTTTTGAAAGTTCAAAATATCGATGCTGTTACTGTCAAAACCAGAAACAAATAAGAATTTAAACATGTGAAATTTAGCCAATTTGTCTATGGTTTCGTCAAGCAATCATCAAGCAATGAAGTTTTTCGTTTAAATGGCAACATTTTGTTTCTAAAACCTTCTTTAGGTGTATTTTAGTTATCAAAGCTTTATCGAACGATTATGAATAGGGAATTTTTAAATGAGTTTGATAGCCTTATCATACGTTTTAACTAGTGAACGTTTTAAACCTATATTAAGCATTTTTTATGAATAAGACCGATAGTCTATAGAACTAATTTATTTGAACTACTTTTTTTTTAACGGAAGTTGAAAAGCCCTCATTCCTCTGAAGTTCATTCAATCATTCAACAATCAACACCTTGCTTGCTTGATGTTGCTTGATGGCTGTATTACTAGTTTACTACTGTTTGTCTGTGGCTGTATTTTTGACAATTTTCGTCGCCATTTTATTATTCGTGCAAACAAAATACTAGATAATAAGTTATTTTCATTGTTTGTTGAATGAAATGAGTTGAGACCATCGGTGATTGAAAGCGCTAAAAAGTTATACTTTGTACCTATTTGCTATTAAAATTTATTTCAACAACATTGTAGGTACGGAAAATAATGTTTTGAGTGCCCAAACCAGGAAACATGAATTTGAATAATCCTCACAACCAAAGTTACTGGTTTGTCCTCAGAGAAGACCAGAGCAATGTCCTAATCAGCAGCAATAACTTCACCATACACAATCCACAAAGTATAGCACAAAGTAGGTACCTCCTACCCCGGTAAATCACCTCGGGAATAATTTGTAATTTTTTACATAAAATAATCAACCTAAAAGTAATGTTCTTCTTAGGTACTTATATATTATATCATCTGGTCGGTTAACATTAAAATCTTTGATTATAATCACACATGTGTGTATATACCTTTGAAGGTATATACTTACCTAATCAAAGATTAAAATATACCTACTCTAAGAATCAATAGGGTCAAAAGAGGTTTTAACTTTTTAGCATAGTGGTAACTGGTAGGTATGGTAACCATAATGTTGCGGGAATTATAGAAAGGGTCCGCAAAGAGAGACGAACTCGCCGGCACACTCCAGATTCATCCTTGCTCACAGAAGACTACATTCTCCACCATCCGTGCATATTAAACTACCTATAATAGGTATATATTTTAGGTATTATAGGTACCTACGCTCTTCACTTGTTTCGACGAGAAAAACAAAAGAGACAACAAGTTTTTGGGGTTAACAGAAAATGTTTTATACCAAACATTAATTACTTATAGTTATAGGTACTTAATTGGAGGGGGGATGTGTTAGGATTTGTATCTAGGAATACAAGATCCTTAACGTGGATTCATCTCGAAAACCTTGCGCTTTAGGACATTAACATGTTTTGTACTATAGGATCCTCTATCGATATATAGGTACATATATACATATATGTACAAAGGTTTCATAAAGTGCGACGCATTTTAGCAGAAATAAATTATGTTTACCACTATGGCAGCCTCCCATACAAAGTGGTAATCCCTTTTAAAAACTGGTTAATTGGACGTTTTTCAAAAAAGTTGTTCGTTTCGTACCTATAGGAATTCCACCCATTAAAATGTATTTGTTTTACCATAAAATAGGTGTATTTTAACTTAAAACAAACCTACATGGATCAGGGTGGAGGCAGCTCAAGACCGTTCGTCGTGGCATTCTAAGCGGGAGGTCTATGTCCAGCAGTGGACTTCTGCAGGCGGATGATGATGATGATGATGAAACACACATAGATTCTTAATTTGTCCAAAAAAATAATTTCCGGCATCCATTCGTTTATCAAGAACAAAGTTTACTTAATTTAAATCCATCAAGATTCTAACATCATCATCATCAGCATGTAGAAGTCCACTGCTGGACATAGGCGTACCCCATAATGCCACGACGAACGGTTCCAAGTCGGGTCCATCCACCGACTTCCTGCGACGTTTATAATGTCTTTAGTCCATCGGGTGGAGGGCTTTCCCCTACCGCATTGTCCGGTGTGTGGTCGCCACTCGAGAACCTTTATTCCCAAACGGTTATCACTTCTTCGAGCTATATGACCTGCCCATCCTTGGTTCTTCTACGGATTTCCGGGTTTTTGATTCTAAACAATAAATACCTACCTAATTTTTGTATGGAAACCGCGAAAATTAAAAATCTCTAGCGTACTTCGAGTAACCTTACAATTATGACATTTGTAGGAGGCTTTGTGCCACAAATAAAGATTGTTTTTTTACCACTATGATGGGACGGTGAAGTTTTTATGAAAAAGTAGCTGAAACTCGAAACGAGCTTGGAAGATTACGAATTTTTCGGATCGTAACCCTCAGGGAACGAGTCTCACACGCACTTGTCCGTATTTTTTTTTTCAATTTGTATGGAACAATGAAAATATTGGAAGGCTTGTTTTTTTTTTAAAGTAAAGTAAGCTTTTCGTGACGTGGAACAATAGATAATGATAGGTTTTTATTCTGAAACAATTAGTTGCAGGCCAAGAAGCCAGATACATCGTCGACACGGGGGATCGGCAGTTCATACAAATAAACGAAGCCCCAATCGTTACAACACAGGAAGTCACAGCAGAACACACCGAAGCAGACGCTAAAAAGGAAGAAAACAACTTTTGGGACAGAAATAGAATCAAAATGCTTCTGACATTGTGCTTAGAAAACAATTTCAGAAATTCCATCAAAGATAAAAGCCTACTAGACGAAATCGCAGAACACGTCGGAACGTCTCCCGACGAATGTTCAACCAAATATAAAAATCTAAGAAGAACATTTATAAGATTGTTGAAGAAGAGGAGATTAGGCAAGGAAATAAAATGGGTGCACTACAACATTTGCGAGAAAGTTTTCAACGAGTGCAAATCGCTGCCACCTTCGGTCCTAGAACCTTGGGATGACCATCGAGTTAGGAACTTATTGAACCTTTACATCGAAAATCTAAGCCGATTTCGCGGTTCAGATTGCTTGCAGAAAGATGTATGGAGGGACATCGCTTCGCAGTTAGGGACTACGGAATACAACTGCTACCACAAGTACAAGAATTTGAAAAGAGCTCATTTCAAATGGATGCAACGCAGCCGGGACACGGGTAAACCAGCCAAGTGGCCGTACCATCAATACTTCGAGAGAATATTCTACGAATACAACCCAAACACCGGTCCGTGGGACAGAATCAAAACTAAGGAGCTGATCGATGCTTATCTACAGATAGCCGACAAGTTTGCAAGTCCAAGGTATCAGAAGAAAGACCTGTGGAAGGAAATATCGACGGTCGTAGGCGAAAACGCCGCTAACTGCGACAAGAAGTTCCGAAACATGAAGCAGACTTACATAAAGCTGAAAAGTAGAGCGGATGCCGGCTTAACCATTACGAAATGGCGGTATTACAAAGACTTTGAGAGCATCTACAACCCGACTAATCGCTGGGCAAGCCGGATTTCAAGATCACACGACGACGACTACGTCAAGCAGCTCTTGAATTTCTATTTGGAGAACAAGGATAAGTTCCAAGATCAGCGCATAAAGAAGAAAACTATGTGGAGATTTCTCACGCCAAAGATCGGATTAAGACCCGAAGAGTGCGACAGAAAGTTTCGAAATTTGAAACAAACCTATATACGCCTTGAAGAGAAACGGAATCTAACAGGAAGAACCAGCAATTGGCCGTATTACGCGTATTTCGAGAGAATCTTTAATGAGTCCAAGCCGGCCCGTAGGCGTATTCCCAGGGTCAGCCTGGACGAGGTGCCGATATGCGACTTGGAGAGAGTCGTGCAACAGGCTCATGATAAGAAGGAAGATGATAACTTCAAAAGGTTGGTAAATGCCATGGATGAAGCTAATGATATTCAGAGAGAACGAAATAGAATTTTGGAAAGATTACTTCAAAGGAAATGACGCACAATGTGACCAATTATAATTTGATGCACATTATGCGTTATGTTTTGTCAAAATTGATCGAAAATCCTTGACGAATACTTTTTGTTTTTTTCTTTGAATTTAGTGAACGTTTATATTATATCAGTGTGTCCCACGCCACGGCCATGCTACATCGAGGAAAAGTACTTAAATAACTTTTCATTAAAAAACCGACTCCGCCATTAAGGGCTCGTACACAAAACTGCGATGCGAAGTAAGAATGATGATGAGAAGTGAGATGAGTGCGAGTGGAAGTGGTAGAGGGAGCTCGCAGATTTTTGCGATGCGACGTCGCATCGCAGTTTTATGTACGAGCCCTAAATTCGGCTATCTGCATATTTTTACTAGGCATACAAAACAAGAACTTGTTGCCAAAATTGCTATATGTATGCCTATAACATTTGAGAAGTTCCCTCAATTCCTCATGGATTCCATAATCAGAACTGGGTTTTGAAAAAAATGGGACCAATCTGGAAGTATATCTACTCAAATAAAAAAATAATTTTCCAAATCGGTTCATAAACGCCGGAGAAATGAGGTAACAAACATAAAAAAAAAATACACCCGAATTGAGAACCTCCTCCTTTTTGTGAAGTCGGTTAAAAAGTAAAGAATACATACTTACTGAAGTTAGGAAGTTTTACTTAGTACTGAGAGACTTTTATTTATTTTTCAAGTCAGTGATACTGCATTCAAGGATAGTAAGAAAGTCAGTTCGATCATCGAACTTTTGGTAGGACAGATTGGAATAAACGGGTTATTCCCAGTCCTCCGATCGGAACTCCGATTGGTAGGAGGAGCGGGAATTTTTTTTCCCATTCCTCCGATTGAGCATCTAATAATCATTGTACAGTCAAAAAGAAAATGTGCAAAATAGATTAAAAGAATAAAGAATAAACGCACTTGCCAAGCCGGAACCAGAACCAATAAAAAAAAAAAAAATATCTAGACCCGTGGTTTGTCAGTTTTTTAAACATTCGTTTCTTTAATTTATAAAAAGAACTAAGAAACTAATGGACGACCTCTGTGGCGCGGCGGGCGAAGGTTCGCCTGCGACGCAGGAGGTTGCGGGTTCAATTCCCGCCTCGGAACAAATATTTGTACGATCTGCAGATATTTGTTCAGGGTGTTCTGGGTATTGTCTAAAATATCTATCTAATGTATTGTATTAAGTATATCAGTTATCTATTTGCCATAACACAAGCTCTGCTTAGCTTGGGGCTAGATAATGTTGTGTGAAATGTGTCCAGTATTTATTATATCAGTAATGCACCACGGGCCTAGATATTAGTGTACTGATTATATATGTACAAAGTTACAAGAGTTTGAAGAACATATTATATAAAGCCAAATTAGAAGCAAACTTCGTTCGCGTGCAAAAGGCCGTAAGCGCCCTTACGTGGGACGACGAGTCTTTTCGAAATGTGTAGGGTGGTTTATCAGTTCCAATCTTTCCTACCAACAGTTCGATAGTCTGTTTGAACAAAAATATTCCAAACTGTTGGATACCAAAGGTCCGGAAAGACCCCTTTTATGCCATTTGTCATAGGCCATTTTTATCACGGTATCATCATCACCAGCCCGTTTACATTCCATCCACTATTGAATACAATGGGGGATTTGCCATAATCACCCAGGCTTGTCAGGTGGATTGGTGATCGCAGTATTGCTGTCGAGTAGAGTATGTTGGACGCTGCTGCCCATCCACGGGATGAGACGGAAGGGTATATTCTTAGGCTGGCCAAACCACGGCATACCGCCATATCCCGCTGTAGATTTAGAGAACCGCGCATCAGCGAAATAAAAACATTGAGATAATGTTTAGAAATGGTTTATTTTATTGTTACCGTTCTTATGCCTTTAAATGTATATGTACAAACAAACTAGTAATAGATCAGTTTTTTCATTCAATTCAGAAATCGTAAGCAAATTCAATTACATGTCGACGGCGCCGGCGGCTACTCGTTACAAAACGAACAATGTCACACTGATTAGTGATTATGCTTAAATTTATGTCAACTTAAAAATAAATCTGCAGGAATTCAAGACTCTCTTACTCTATAAATTAAACAATTTCAAACGGATTTGTCTCTTATTGTTATTCCTGACTTTTTGAAAGCTTTGCAGATTTCATGGTTGCAGGTAGACCAATCCTTAAAGATGTCCGAACAGAATTCTTACACTATTACTATAACATCGTCCAATATTGTTTATCAAAAACGTTCCGATGCTTGCATTTGTTACTCAGGCTGAGATAAATAGAGCTTACTTCACTGTCAAAGCTTTGCTTAGAAATCCTTATCGTATTGAGTCCTCTCTCCTCAGGTAAGGATGAGGTTTTTTATCTTCCTTTGGTGTTAACTTCGAGGTTACACAATCAAAAATTTCACACATCAAAGTGGCAAATAGTATGTGAACGCATCTATACCCATGCAAAGTATACTTTAATTTTGTAGTAAGATGTTTGATTGGATGTAAAAGCTAAGAAGTGTAAGTTGCTAAGTCTTGCCAAAGTAGACTGTTAAGTATGTTCTATTTATCTGGGCCTCAGTGTCTTGAAGTCGAGACTTACTCATTAAATTTGACATCCATAACTCTATACCACAGTAAGGAATGGAACAAAAATTAGTATCGAAAAAATAAAAATAATAGTGAAGAGAATCACACTGGATCGCGGTCGCAGGTACCGGACCGGATCACGTATCACGTCCACGCACACGCACGCACTCTCCAGCCACGCTCGATACATCGCTAACCTAGTTACCACACTATCGTACAACTAGCGCGCCGCCCGCCCGCCGCCGCCGGCGGCGTGTGACACTGGACGTGGTCAGTCTTGGGTCGGTCGGGCGGCGGGCGGCGGGCAGCCGGCGCGGCGCTCAGGCGGTTCACTTCTTGGCGTTCTTCTTGGGCGAAGGAGCCTTGCCTTTGGCGTTGTTTGACATTTTCGCCTTCTTGCCCTTGGGCTCCTCTTCGTCATCTCCCTGCCGATCAAAACTATATCAATATCTGCTTTCCATTAATAGCTTTATACAAGAAATTCACTTCCGTCCCTTTTTGAAAGGTATGAGAAAGCCAACCATTCAGCACAATATCCACATTTTTAATGCATACGTGTTGAAACTGTTGTATTTGTTAAGGAGGAACAGGCGTAAATTCATTGTGTAAAATGGTACTCGAGATTTCAATCAATAAAATAGGTGATATTGTCTACGAAAGAAGTGAAGTTCTTGAATACAGTCATCAAATTTTGTGCTATTCCATTACCATTGAGTTACTACATTATTCATAATCATTCATCCATAATGATGTCAATAGTAATTACATTATACTAAAGACATGATTTCATTTTCGGAAAAGTACGCAGGCATTCTAATAAAAAAAATCTGCCTATTATAATTGTTCATGCAAAAACAGGATTCACTGTCTGGTTGTTCATCAGAAGGTAAAGGACACGGAATGATTGGGTACAGAAAACCACCAGCCAATTTTTACCATCAATTTCATTCATAAACATTACTATTTTTGCCCACTTACATTCAAATGACAGCACAAGCTACAAATGACACAGAACTTACAACTACATCTCTACTAGTTCTACAAATACCATAAATAAGGTAATAACCCCAGCATATAATATACAAGTGAAACATTTACACAAGCGGTTCATCTGTGGTGCAGATGAGAACGCAGAACGCAACTCACATCGCACGGTTGACGCGCACGTACTTTACGTGCGAGTTTCACTTGTAGCGAGGTTTGCATTAGTATTATAGCTTATTTACGACATTGCATCCCTGCAACCCATGTGACTGTCATTCAAAACTGGGATAGGAGCCCTTTGCCCTCTGTTGGTGCGACACCAGTTTTAAAATGATTAGTTGAAGGTTTTCAGTACCTCATTCCCCTTGCGCTTGCCGGCAGGTTCTTTTTTCTTATTTATAGCTTCCTGTAAATTCATTGATACTGTAACACTTCAGTTTTCTAAATCATTTCATGCACATTTTTGTAATTCATGTTCAGCGCATTCGCGCATAAAGGCTCTCCAACCATGCAGCAGACAACTAAAATGAAATGTAGACAGAGACTGACAATAGCTACTTTCAGTAAGTAATGCCCGTCGCGTCGTCGTACGAGGACAGGTGGTATATTGTATAGAGTGTATCTATGAAAATTTGCTATTCTCTATTAACTCGTAGCAACCAAAAAGCTTGATCTATATTCATGGATGATGTATTGCGAGCCACGTCTAAACATTGTATCAAAAGAAAAAAGGCATATGCATGTATACAAGACTAATCCAATGAAACGGCAGCATTTGTTTAATGTCGTTATTCTATTTCAATGTACATTAGGCTAGATATGTTGATGCCATTTACAGGAATGAAAACAAGGAAAGTCGTTGCGTACAATGTACATTAGGCTAGATATGTTGATGCCATTTACAGGAATGAAAACAAGGAAAGTCGTTGCGTACTGACACCCCTAACTTTACGAATCACTTCTTTATTGGCGAGAGAGAGAACCCAAAGTCCTGCTCCGTTACTTTAAGGAGGGGTTAGCACAGGGGGACAATGCACAATACACCCCACAGCGGGACGTCAGTGCAGGTCTTAACACCCCCACTTAGAATTAGAATTGGCGTGAGTTGCCAGACCTAGCCCCAACCAAATACAATTTTTCCTTAAATTTGGACAATTTCTTGAAAGGTTTTTTTTGTTCTCACAAAACGGTACAAAATGCCTTCCGAATATATTTTTTCTAAGAAAATAGGGTTAATAAAAAACGGCAATTTCATACTTTAACCCCTAAATACAAATACAAGATTAAGCTGCAGTCGCTTGGTGCTGTCTTCGCATTTTCCGTATATTTTGTTGGGGCTTTCTTTTGCCAAAACTAAAACACGCACATAGCCATTTAACTGACCTTCAGCTCAGAGTCATCTCCTTCCTCCTCGTCCAACATCTCCTCCTCCATCTCCTCCATGTCATCAAACTCCTCAATGGGCCCGCTGAGCAGATGATGCCCAATCAGGTGCACTGGTCCTTTACCCTGGAAAGTAATAAGGATTGGCTTCACATCCACAAATAAATAACAAGAGAATGATTGGTGCAGTTAGATGTGGTTCAGACAAATGCCTCGAAAGATCATTAGAAGGCGGTGCAGCTACCAAAACGGAGCCGCGCGCCCATCAATGTTTACCAAAGTAAAGTAAGGTTATCATCATTACAATGTTAGAAATAACATCACACCATCAATGACTGGTTAAGCTAGCCTTCAAAATGTTTATGTTCATTATCTAGTTGGATGTGGGCCTGTTTCAGTGTTTGCTGCGCAAACATCAGATGCAACCAACATGCTCCACCAGTCCACATACAACTAGTACCAGCAAAGAGAGTTCTTAGTGTTAGCAAGAGGGGACTACTTTTGTTTATGTTTGATGGGAGTTTGTTCGATGATAACTTTTGAATTGTTGGCCCAATCACAATGAAATTTGCACAGCACAGAAAACGAAAAATAATTGTTTTTTTATTTTATTTCGTATAAGCTGCACATATTCCGTAAAGTAGAATGCTCTCGTCGCACATCTGCACAAGTTGACCGAAACTGGACGAGTAATGTGGGCAGTTACTTGCATGCGTTTTTGATGCGCACAAACACGATGCGCTAGACGAAAATTATATTAAAAGATGAAAAGGGCACTGTGGACATCGCTAATCACAATCAAAGCCGCGCTAAATATCTACTCACTCGCGCATACCAAGTCTGTTAATCACTCTAATCAGCGCGGAGGAGTACACGCCGCGCCCTCGCGCGTCGGATGGTGTCGTATTCGCGATGCCATTTTTAAATGTAGGTACAAAATATTTTCAAATGAAAGTTGAGCTATATTAGTTAGTTACCTGTAGGATGGTGAAGGTGACGGGGGCGTCGGGGAACTCGATGTCGAGACGCGCGTGCCGCGTCTCACCTGCCTTCAGCACCGCAATGGGGATCTTGATGGCTTCTTGCATAGACATTGTTTCTACCTGGAAAATAACATAATTTGTAAATAACCAACATTTTATTGTTTACCAGCATTTGCCTGCAGCTCTGCCTACATGAAACCTACTAAAACCTCACGCATAATGGACCATCCATAGAGTTTGAATGCGGAAAAGGGAGTTCTTTAACATTAACCTACTAAAACCTTTCATAGTAAATACCATATGCGATGGTGATACCTGTATATAAATCTATCCTGGAAGAGTTAAAAGTGTAACAATATAGATAATTATGACAGATGTTATAAATTATTATTATCATCATCAGCGAAGTCCACTGCTGGACATTGACCTCCCCCATAGAATTCCACAACAAACAATATCGAGCAGTCTCCAGGCATCACCTTCTTGCAACCTTTATAATGTATTTGGTCCACCGAGGGGGGCCTAACTGCGTCGCCTGGCTTGTGGATGCTGCTAAGAACCTTTATTACCCAATGTTTGTCAGAGTTCTGCAAGCTATATGACCTGTACATTGCTGCTTCAACTTCTTTTCCTCATTTTGGATTATATCATGTAGTAAAACTCCCAAGCATAGCTTTCTCCATATCAATCCATAAAAAAAAAAACATACATAACGGTCCCAAAAGTCACGAGTAACTTCAGAGAATCATAATCCACTAAATGCCAATTGCATTGGGAGGATTTCACAAACTCAAAATACTTCTACCAGAGCTGAAGTAGGTATTCCATGTACATGGCTGAATGTGTGCTTTGTTCAGCAGTAAACTCTCAGTTGGGAGTAGAATACCATTTCGCATTTGAGATAATTTTGCTTCTTGGCAGGTATGCACAACATGGTAACTTATTTTAGTGTGAAATAACTCATTTTGCTCTGTTCTTATTTTTTCAGTCTCAATAATCATTTGAACCAACCTGTCACCAAAAGTTGCAAAATTGAATACTAGGGTTCATCCAAGTCTTAGCTGTATGTAAAGTCTGATATCTTTTTCTGCCGATTATATTTACCTGAATAACATTGAGTTCATCAGGTTTAGCGTCTGGGCCGAGGAGTGCTTGGCGGATCACCAGCTTGTTGTTGCGGGGATTGTAGTCCGTCGCCTCAGGGTCCCATGTCACTGATGTGTTTGTGTCTGACAGGGTTACACCTGCAACGAGCAATGCTTGTTTAAATAGAACTATGATTGGAACAAACTATCTAAGTAGGTTGTAGAGTCAGACAAATGCCTCAAAAGCAATCATAAAAGGCAATGCAACAGTCAAAACGACGTCACACGCCCGTCAAATGTGTAAACACATGGTAAATATTTAACATCATAGGATTTTTTAGACTAAGTTCGACGGAATCGAAATCAGGAAACTAAGCGTGCATTAACCTCTGGCCTTCGATGCAGATACGGAAGGTACAACAGTTGGTGAGTAGTCAGGCGTGCCGTGCCCCTGGAGTCGGGCATAACCTCAAACAGCCATCGCCGGTAACGGAATAGTGACCACACCGTCCAAAGTAAACAAAGATATTGGGTACTTAGTTATCATAGTGCCAAATAGTACAATTTGGCATGATCTGATACCTACCTACAAAGATGCAAACAAACCCATACAACTTGACACAAGCTTTCAATTGACGCCGCTTGGACGCTTATGTTTAAATTACGCGCGCCACTGTCTCTGCCCTGACTTGGCACATTATTGCAATCCACGCTTTTGCGAAAAAAATCGATAAGCTGGAGTCCCACGCCTACTGGATTCATTACAATATCAAAGCGCCATTACGATTGTACTGTGAGAAATTTGCCATTTCGATCGACTACAACGAAAATGGCGGCAAGACGGTTGGTAACAATTTATTTACGCTACTATACTTTCCATTTAGAGAGGACCTCGGGCAAGCATTACCTATTTAATAAAACAACTGGTCAAACAGTAGTAGTAATTTAAGTAATACAGAGATTTAAAATGGCGAGCCGGGTATAATTGCGGACGCTTCATCCTGGTCTTCGAAATTATATTTGGACATGAAGTACATGAGCAAGGATGTAAATATTAATACAAGAACGTGTAGAACATTATGATGATAATTACTTACCATAGAAATATTCGTCCGTCATCGTGATTTCACTAATTTATTTAGATTTTAGCAACACGTTCACGTGCAATGCCGGCACACTCAGTCACTCACAAATCTGGAACAAGAACAAGGAATGTTGCCAGCTTGAGAAGAAAATAAATGTAAAAAATCTACCTATCTTCTGTCAATCAAAGTCAAAGTCAAAAGTATTTAGAGAATTTTATGGATATACTTGGAGAATTTAAATTCTACACTGAAAGTTAACCGAATCGAGACTGAATTGTGAATTGACAGAAAGTTGGTATTCTGCTCCCTCATAAATTGCAATTAATCTACTTTCAATTCACGGTGACTACGATTAGAGTAGGATAGTTATATATATAATTAGAAAGAATAAAGAGAGACACCACCTACTTATGCTAAAATTATCGAAAAAAAATTGAATCGTTCAAGTTTCAGTCACATTTCGATATAATCACAATACAACAGTGTTTGTAGAGAGTACCATTTCTGACATTTAAGATATCGACTCAAGATCGAAACATAATCGAACATTTTTAGATAAAGAATCTGTGTGTTGACTAGATTGAACATTGAAAACATAGATGTCGCCTTGGAGCAAGGAACAAAAGATGTCGCAGACATTGCTAACAAGCTATGCTGACACAGATTTATAAGTATAGCTATGCTGAGGATGAGCTGATCTCAGAATAATGACAAGGAGGATCTTAGAATAACTTCAGTCCATATTCTAAGGAGCTGATAATAATAATAATACTAACTCTACTTTATTAAAGAGCTGATTAGGAGGGGAAATAGTGTTATGTTATCTCTACTAACGTGGAATGCAGGAGACAATGAATAACGATTGCTAAAACGTAGATTTAAATAAAAGCTTGGATAAAACTTATATTTTCGATTTATTCTCTTTGACAATGTACAAAGGTATAAAGATGACAGACAATAGGAATATCAATTGAAATGTAGAAAATTTTTAAACAGAACAAAAAAGGTCGATATCAAAATCAAACAGACTCTTTTTATTCTAACACTCCTCCTTAAATTCATTTCTCTACTTTCATCCATCACACAATCACACAACACCCATACCCAGCGTACACCAGTTGAACTTCCCTTTCAACAGAGGTTTTGTTAAAACATCTGCAACCATACGACTTGTCTCTACATACTCTAATTCAATATGGCCATGCTCAACTGCCTCTCTCACAAAGTGGTGTCGCACATCTATGTGTTTTGTGCGTTGATGGTGTACAGGGTTCTGCGCAATAGCAACAGCAGATTGACTATCACTGAAGATCTTCATTGGTATCTCAATTTGACAAGAGATCTCCGAAATCAATCTCTTTAAGAAAATTGCCTCTCTAGCAGCTTCTGACATAGCTACGTATTCAGCCTCTGCTGTGGATAGAGCAATCGTCTTCTGTTTTCTGCTTTCCCAACATATTGCAGCGCCCATATGCAGAAAAACCATACCTGAGTATGATCTCCTATCATGACAAGAGGCATGACTAGCATCTGCATAGCCCTGTACCTTATGCATTCCTGTCTTCTTGTACTGTAGCCCAAGGCTTTTAGTACCCTTTAAATATCTGAGCACTCTCTTTGCGGCTATCCAATGCTCTTCAGCATAGAAAGCGTTGAACTGGCTCAGATAATTAACTGCATGTGCAATATCTGGCCTCGTGCATACAGATATGTACATCAGCGAACCAATTAAATTTTGATATGGAACCTTCGGATCAGGTTTATGTGTCAGTTCAGGTTTCACAAGCTTTTGCCCTGGAACTGATGGGGTTGAAGCAACTTTGCAATCAGCCATCCCAAAAACCTTCAAAACTTTTTCGACATACTTCTCTTGGTCAACTTTGATTCCAATATCGTTTTGCGTTATGTGCATTCCCAAAAAAATTTCTGCCTTCCCAAGATCCTTCATATCAAACTTTGACATAAGGTCTAGCTTTACTTTACGCAGCTCCTCCGCGTCATTCCAAAAAATGAGTACATCATCCACGTACACTGCTAAAATGATGACCTTCTTACCCTGGGATCTCATGTAAATGCACGGCTCGTTTTTGGATCGTTTGAACGACAACTACAATAACTCATTGTTCAGTTTATTGTTCCAAGCTCTGGGGGACTGCTTTAACACGTAAAGCGAACGTTTAAGGAGACACACGTAATCTTCCTTTCCTTTTTCTTCGTAACCATCTGGCTGTTTCATATAGACCGTCTCAGACAAGTCTCCATTCAGGAAAGCTGTTTTTACGTCCATTTGGTCAACGTTTAGGCCACTCTTAGCTGCCATCGCCAGAAGGATTCTTAGAGCACTATGTCTCACCACTGGAGAAAACGTCTCATCATAATCGATGCCCCATCTTTGACTAAAACCTCTGGCAACAAGCCGAGCTTTGTATCTTTGCTTATTTCCCACCTCTTCTTAAATTCGAAAAATCCATTTCGAATCTACAACGTTGCTCGCTTGTCCAGGTTTTACTAAAGTCCAAGTTGTCGCGCTTTTTATAACAATGGTATGCTAGGGTTATCACAAATGGTGAACTTCCCTTGCGACAAAATGATACAGGGGTGAGATTATGGGTCGACCACTAACCTTTTATAAACTGCTTCGCAAATGAATTTACAACCCTAAGCTGGCTGAAGGCCGGGGATCTGTCGCAGATAACAGACCCCGTGATCGACCCTGGTCCCACGTCCCACAACCACAATCACGCAAGGATCATCCAAGCGCCCACCGATTGTGCCCGGATTTCTAGCCCCGAAGGCAACCGGGATGGGCTCGGTATTAAATACCAAGTGCTCACACCTAACCACCCCAAGAGCAACCACCGCTTCCTCTCGAAAGGTCGACCACGCCCTAAGGGCAAACAAGCCCTCTGGATGGCCACATCCAAACGGTTAGCTCCCCTCCAGAGGCGCTTCCATTCGGCCTATGCCAGGAGCCCTGAAGTACATCGTACCTCAGACCCCCCAATATTCGAGCAAGGCTCGATGGGTTCTGAATCATTCAGAACCTCTTTTCCCAGTACTATACAAGTACTCTCGGTCGACCGAACTAGTCCGTTGTACCTTCGTACACAAGGGGACTTTATACTTATAATCGCGGAGGAAAGATTTTAACGCGAAAGACAGTCTTCCCAAAATCTCATTACCCTCGGGATAAAGGTGACTTTATTATTAGCTAGCACTTACCACGTGGCTATAAGTCTCTCCACTCGAGGCAGACCCTCACTTTCACACCCCCCTTGCACTCGGAGGTGTACCCAGAACTGAGCCACTTCGCACGTGGCTCGGAACAATCTTTCTCTCCTAGGGTAGACGCGCAAACTTGTCAACGGATGACAAATTACCACCCACAATATTTTACATAGAAAAACTGTTGCCATAGTGTAAAAATGATCGACAAGAAACAGGAAGTCAAATTAAATTTACTTATCGTTTTATGACCTCGTGCTTTGCGCGACACACCCAACAAAAAAGAGGTGTTTACTTTTGCTGGGCAAGCAGATGACGCGCCCTTCTCCAGGAAATTTCTCTGGCTCGGATAGCAGCGTCCCTCTTTCTTCTTACCCCTACTTCGTTTGCCTGTAGGCGCCTTTCCTCAACCACGTGATCAGGGCTGAAAGCTACCGCCTCCAACGGTAGTTCTTGTTCGGTGTCATCACCACTGCTTACTGGCCCGTGTCCCTCACAGACCAGTTCTTCTTCCATTGGAGAAGTCTTCTCAGGACTACAGGTTGCCCTTTCTCCACATGACTGCATCTCACTTTCCAGAACCTGTCCACTCGCTGAATCGATGACTGATAAGTCGGGCATACATGAGCTGCTCTCTTCTGGTTCCTGCTCTACCGGTTGTAAAGGCAATGGATTTCCCTCAGAATCCTCCTCCAGAGGATAGAGGTGTCCTAGTAGAGCATTTGAAAACAGAGTCATCAACCTTGACACTCGCGACTCTTCGTGCGCCATCTGCACCTTCGTCAAGTCAGATTTAAGTCTTGATCCAGTGCATGTTATCTCTACTGGTGCTGGTTTCTCGTCAAACATTTTCCTTAGGTTAGGAAATCAGCTTATCGTAAGATGTTTTCCACTTCAGTCTCGGCGCGACTGCCTCTTTCATGACAGTTAGCAACTTGCTGTCATTTTATAGATGTTTTTTCCAAGGTGCGTTTTAGGCAATGTTTGACTAGCCTCACAAGGCGTTCGTAGAATTCTACATCCCATGGGGCCAGCTGGGAATAAATTTTCACTCGATTTTGTTCTTAATACATATAATTACTTCAGAAGTCAGCTTGAAACAAGTGGCATTGTCCAAATACATCTTTTTTGGAATTCCTCTAGTCGCAGCAAATCTACGTAACGCTACGAGCTTTCTGCTCTTCAGCAGAAAGGTCTTTCATGATTTCCAGATCGATCGCCCGAACATTCACAGACATGTGAATAAGGCTAACCATCTTTTTTCCTTTCCATTCGGTAAACTCACGTATAATGGGCCAAAGTAATCTTTACAATCTCTGGGTAATGAAATCGGATACTTCATGCCGTAACTCCATGTCATGTTAGCCATACGACCACCGCAGCGAAGTAAACTATCAGAAATCACACATAAATCAATTTTTTTCTGATAGGCGAGTTTTCTTGCCCACCAGCTCATCTGGGAAGTATTGTAGCTGTAGTTTATTGATTGCCACTGTAGTGTCATCTTGTGGGCTGTCGTCACAATTACTGTTTCCTTCTTCTTGAGAGTCCATGGGACATTATGGATGTCGGCAATCTCCGACCAGTCCTCAGGCTCCAACTCACCTGGACTCCCGTCCAGGGCTAATTTCTATAGGGATATTATGGATGTTGGCAACCACTGACCAGTCATAAGGCTGCAACTCACCTGGACTCCCGTCCAGGGCTAATTTCCATAGGGAAATCACTGACCAGTCATGAGGCTGCAACCCACCTGGACTCCCGTCCAGGGCTAATTTCCATAGGGAAATCTCTGACCATTCATCAGGCTACAACTCACCTGGACTCCCGTCCAGGGCCTCCCCAAACGAAAAGAAGGTTTTATTCGTGTGGTAATGACGATTCATTGGCCGCCGGGCTTTTTCATCCTGGAGAAACTTGGGTCCTTTGTACCAAAGTTCTCTCTTCTGATACCAAAGTTCCCAATGGTTGTATCAGATTTTCAGGCAATGTGATGTCTTTTATGTGTTTGTCCATAGGTGATTTGACGAAATCGTTTCCTATCGTGACGCTGACTGAAACACGAACGCAAATACTTAGTATAACCATGTAAAACTTAACATATTATTGATTTATGTTTCACAAAAAAAAAACGTTTTTAACCGACTAAAAAAAGAAGGTTCTCAATACGACCGTATGTTTTTTACCTTATAGTATTCAGCGATTTACTTATGGAACACACTCTCGTCAAGTTATCGCAATTGCAGACAATTTTCACACTTATTACGGTACAGAAACACTTAGACAAACACTTTTACCAACAAACTTTATGCACTAAAAAGTTTCATAAACAATCAAATTCAATAAACTGTAACCAAGTAATAAGCGGAAGAAACACTATTTGATACGGAAATACATGAGACATACATCTATGCGGCAATATTCGAGATTAACATCGACTAGTCTTATTCTAGATCTTACAAGCTTTATTTAAATTCTAGTTAGTATCGATAAACCAACTAAATCTAAGGCCTTTTTAACTTAAATAAAACTTATTTTAAACCGTATTTACCGATGAAATACCCTTAGAATAAATTATAAATAACCGGTAACTTCCGAAATGTGAACAAATTTACACACACTATACCATAAAACATACCTTAATTAAATATATATAACCGGTAATTTCCAAAATGTGAACAAAATTTCACACTATACCATAAAATATACCTCAAATATAAATAACCGGTAATTTCCAAAATGTGAGCAAAATTGCACAATATAATATAGACACGTCTGTCTTTTATCATTACGCAATGATAACTTATTGTTCACTAACTAAATAATGAGCTTGTTTTGAAAACTTATGAAAGAATAACAAATTCTATTAATTTATATTAAAAAATAAAATAACTTAATAGATAGTTTTTTTTTTTTAAACCTTAATTAAAGTAGGTACCAAAAATAGGGTACTTTGCACGATCATTTTGAATAACCGAATCATACGCAAAAAAAAAAGGTAAAGTTGTCAATTGACAAAACATATTTTTCGATTTTCAATTGAAAATAACGTAAAAAATAACACGTAAACGAGCATAAAAATGACGAAGTCGTTAGAATAAGATAAAAAATTGGGGGTAGGGCAAATAAAACACCATGTAATTTTATAAATAATTCAAAGAATACACGTAAACGAGCATAACAATCTTAAAGTCGTTGAAATAAGAAAAAATTGGGGTAGGGTAAATAAAACACCATCCAATTTCATCAATAATTCAAAGAATAAACGTAAACGAGCATAAAAATCATAAAGTCGTTAAAATAAGAAAAAATTGGGGTAGGGTAAATAAAACACCTTGAAAAATTATCAATATTTCAAAGAATCCAAAATTTTTCTTACGGTAGTTATACCATAAAAAATGAATGTTAATCTTTTGATCTGGAGAGAACCCAACGAATCAGGCATCTCCGGATCATACCATTCCCCGTGTGGAGGAATCTGGCTACGGGAAAACCAGAGCAAATCTGGCTCCCAAAAATTCTCAAATCCCTGCATCTCCACCATTTTTTGTCGCGCCTTTTAACAATGGTATGCCAGGGTTATCACAAATGGTGAACTTCCCTTGCGACAAAATGATACAGGGGTGAGATTATGGGTCGACCACTAACATTTTATAAACTGCTTCGCAAATGAATTTACAACCCTAAGCTGGCTGAAGGCCGGGGATCTGTCGCAGATAACAGACCCCGTGATCGACCCTGGTCCCACGTCCCACAACCACAATCACGCAAGGATCATCCAAGCGCCCACCGATTGTGCCCGGATTTCTAGCCCCGAAGGCAACCGGGATGGGCTCGGTATTAAATACCAAGTGCTCACACCTAACCACCCCAAGAGCAACCACCGCTTCCTCTCGAAAGGTCGACCACGCCCTAAGGGCAAACAAGCCCTCTGGATGGCCACATCCAAACGGTTAGCTCCCCTCCAGAGGCGCTTCCATTCGGCCTATGCCAGGAGCCCTGAAGTACATCGTACCTCAGACCCCCCAATATTCGAGCAAGGCTCGATGGGTTCTGAATCATTCAGAACCTCTTTTCCCAGTACTATACAAGTACTCTCGGTCGACCGAACTAGTCCGTTGTACCTTCGTACACAAGGGGACTTTATACTTATAATCGCGGAGGAAAGATTTTAACGCGAAAGACAGTCTTCCCAAAATCTCATTACCCTCGGGATAAAGGTGACTTTATTATTAGCTAGCACTTACCACGTGGCTATAAGTCTCTCCACTCGAGGCAGACCCTCACTTTCACACCCCCCTTGCACTCGGAGGTGTACCCAGAACTGAGCCACTTCGCACGTGACTCGGAACAATCTTTCTCTCCTAGGGTAGACGCGCAAACTTGTCAACGGATGACAAATTACCACCCACAATATTTTACATAGAAAAACTGTTTCAAGCTTACTAGCTTGGATAGTAACCGACAACGGTTATTTAGTCCTTTGTCCTCGAATGCTACCTTCAAGGCTTCCCATGCTTCTTTGGCTGTTTTGGCCTTACGAACATGGACAAGACAGTGAGGTTTGACCACTAAGCAAATCTTTACACGAGCCCTCTGATCTCTTTTTATACCTTCTGTATCCTTCTCTTGTGGTGATACACTCGTGTATCCCCAGAGATCATCATGAATTAGGTATAGTTCCATCACGAACTTCCATGTGCTGTAGTTAGTATTACCATCTAGTTTTTCTATGGATGGCAGGCTACTACTGCCCGAATGTACCGTTTCATGTGGCATCGCCATCGTGTTGTTTCTCTCGTTACTGCTATCGCTTCTTGCACTGGCCCATAACCTGTTATGTTATCTCTACTAACGTGGAATGCAGGAGACAATGAATAACGATTGCTAAAACGTAGATATGAGCCACAGAAGAATAAGCAATTAAAGATTTAATATCTACTTGGCAGAAACACTTTAATCTGATATATAAAATCCCCCTATTAAACTAATAACAACCCATAAATAATTTAATTTTATATTAATCTCTTGTAAAAAAATTATGAATAAAGGATTATATTATTTGCATTCAAAAAATATTAAATAAAAGCTTAGATAAAACTTATATTTTCGTTTTATTCTCTTTGACAATGTACAAAGGTATAAAGATGACAGACAATAGGAATATAAATTGAAATGTAGAAAAAATAAATTTAAAACAGAACAAAAAAGGTCGATATCAAAATCAAACAGACTCTTTTTATTCTGACAAATAGCCGGACCAGGCGGACCAAAAATCAAGTGCGGCTATTTATCCGAACAACCGCCCTATGGTGCGATCTCTCGTCTTGCTATTTGATTGATTGAATTGAATGACAACAACAAGAAAATTGACTGATTCAAAATTTGTCAAAATACCTACAGTTCTAAACACCTTCATTGTTTCTTTTATTTTTCCTCCGTTTACCCTCCTAGGTTTGTTTCGTCCATTGATATTCGTTAGCAAATAGCGCGATCAGCTAGCACGATCACCGACACGCCTTTCGGACGGAGCGAACTGCGAACGAATCGTATCGCTCGAGTAGTCTTGACCTTATGGTATCGCCAGTGTTTTATGTTGTGTAACGACGCCAAAATTCTAAGGCGAGCCTTGCCAAGTTTCGTATCATCAACCTCGCTATCTGTTCAAGGTACTTAAGACGCAGAGGTTCGCGTGAAACACTCACGAAAATACCAATAAGAAATTCGTGGTGAAATCGCTCTCATTTCCAATCGCGTTTGGGCTCCGCGCGTGCGAACGGTGCTTCAGGTTTCAGTGGCGCAGCAGTGTGTCAGTGAGTGCGATGAGTTCGTGATAGTGCGGTGGTGGGTCAATCGTCGGCCGATGGTGCAGGGAGGATGAGCGAGGAAGCGCAGGCGGCCGCGAGTCATGCCTCGCCTGGGCCGGCGCAGGATGCCTCCACTGGTGTCTCGCAGACCAACATTGCGCAGGTATGACATCATCAGACCTTGTGGAACTGCAATTAGTCTCTTTGTTAATGTTCACAACAATAGTCTTGACAGGATGGTCTGTGTCAAGGTTTTTATAACTATCCTGGTTTGTGTCATGTTTACATACCAATGTTGAAAATCTTTGCTTTTAAATCAATAGGTCCATTACTATTAGACCAAAGTCCATGGTATTATATCAGGAGGTATCATAAAGTATATAAATTAATATAATACTTAGAATCATTGCGTGACTGACTGACTAACAAGGCACAGTCTGGCTCTACTTTCCAATATCTGCTGTGAGCTAGATTCATATTTTGACTACATGTAGATTTACTTAATAGAAGCCTGAATATGAAATAGCATACCGTGGAAACCAATAGCATAGAATCATAGATAAACTCTCTAGAAGTGCTACTTACAAATGCATGCCTCGACACAGCCAAAATAAATACCTACATCCCTGCACGCTCCCGGACTCCCAGCTCTCGCCTGCAGAAACCTACAGGGTTGTCCTCCATCATGTTGTCCTACCTACTTTCACTCATTATTAGTACCTACCTGAGGTAAGTACATACAGAATTAAATAGGAATCATACCATAATTAGGTAGATAGGTACAATTAATGAGATGGAGCAAAAAATTATGCTAATTATATACAGTTGCATGTCTGGCCTAAGAATAGAACCTTCCGTCTCCTACTGTGGATGTTGTAAAAGCCTACTAAGGGATGACACCAGGGGATGGGCAACAGCATCCAACTGAGTACTTGCCACAAATACTGCAATCACCAATCTACCTGTCAAGCGTGGTGGTCATGGCAAATCCCCCTATTGCATTAATCCATAGAAATGGAGGAGGCTATCTATCTATACCCTGTTTCAGAATTCGAGATATTTTTTGTAAACAAACAAATGTCACTGTCAAAGAGAGAAGCCAGTGGTAAAAGTTTTTTTTTTGCGTGGATCATATTTTACTAGTAGTGACCCGCGGCTTCTCCTATGGCTTACTAATTGTATTAAATTTTTTGTAATATCGCTCACGCGGTATGTGCCTTCAATTTGCTTCAAATAAACACAAACCCACTACCTACCTACGTTTTGCACAACACGCCACCAAATGTTCAAGTATTACTAAATAAAACTTAACAAAAACAACAAAATAACAACAACTACTACAATATAACAGGTAAAAAAGACTTTAAGCACATTCGTATTTGGCAAATGAGGAGAAACAAATGAAATTAACAAAATGGGGACCGGCTTTCAAAACAAAGCCCATTGTTTAGAATTTCTGCAGTGTTCCAAGTAACATGAAATATTTTCTCCTGAAAAATATGTCTTTACTTGATAACTTTTAAGCGAAATAACTACAAAATATATACAACAAAATATTGATTACTTTACTGTTTATCAGATCTGAGTTAGAATAACATGCCTACCCTGTTTAAGGGCCTAATTTAATAAACTACCATAGAGCACCTATTTTTTTGCTATGGCATCCCCTTTGTTTACAAAAAATATCTCGAATTCTGAACCAGGGTATAATGGTCTATAACTATAATTAATCCTCTCCTGCTACAACAGATTTAGAATTATTCCTAGCTAAATAGACAGATGGGTATTGAATAAAATAAAAATATCCTGCTGTTTCTAACACATCATGTCATATGCTGCCATGCACATACTGGGAGAAACCGCTTTCATCAATAAGGCCGCCCATTATACTGTGTTAATTTTTTATATATTCTTCTTTGCTGTTATAACTTATCCTAGTGTACAATAAAATGTTTATCTATATTATTGCGTAAGTGACTTACAAATGTTGTATATTTAAAAAATTACATTGTGACGTTGGCATGGCTCGCGCTGCGCCACAAATTCATGTCCTGAAGGTTCTTTCAAGCTGTCTACCTCTTCGGAAATAGTGACTTTTAAAAACATATTTTCAATAGTTCTTGAACTGAATCACTATATAATAAGAGCTCATGGTAAGGCCTCTGGGCAGTGTTACAGTCTTTACAGCGGTGCCAGATTGACTACAGTGTATTGAAGTGTTGAATTGTTTGTACAAGTGAGACATTCTTCAGCACATTTTTAAATTTTTTTAAATATGTAATTTTTATTTATTGTGTTTTTTTTATCTATTTAATAATAAAAAAAAAAATGAAAAAAAGTGGGGGTAAAAGTGGAATATTTAAAATGAAAATGGGGATTGCTAGTTTTTTTATGTCAGGGTTCAGTTTTCCCCCCTAAGGGGATTCTCTCAAGGGGGAAAAGTGGAATAAGCCATCAAAGCCAGTCTTCAGGACCAGTGCACTTGGTGCAGTGCATTTGGCTATAAATAATTTGAATGGTAATAACCTCTGATCTGAAGATAAAGCCGGAAGGAAAGCACCGGAACTAATGTATCCTAGCCATGTTTGGGCTTATTGGAATCACCATGAGATGCACTCTGGCTACGATGATTTTAATGGTAATATCCTGCGTTCAAATTTAACGCTTCCCCACACTGGTTTTTTTCACCATCCAGATACCTACTTAGTCGAATACAATGGCGGAAGTCGGTTTTTTAATGACAAGTTGCATAAAAATGTGGTCATTATTCAAGTTGACCACATTCAAACTTCCTAGGTAGGTCCTTTTGTTTTGGCCATAAAGTGTTTTATTTCACTGTATACTCTATACTGCACTGTATACTATACTGTAGTGCAGTTAGAATAAAAAAAATATAATTTACTTGATCACAAGGTCGAACAAATAAACAAGCTGGAATTTTGCTAACCACAGTTGGAGCCATGTGCATAAGTTGATACTTGCTTGTTGATGTAGGTTATACTGTTTTTCAGATGACCCCCCCTGCAGAGAACGCCAAGTGGCGCTGCGAGTCATGCACCTACGAGAACTACCCGCTCTCAAGAAAGGTACCTACCTACATCATCATCATTAGAGGTCTAATATGTATAAAAGTACCACTGCTGCCCATGTTTATTTTATTTTCACGAAAACCTTGTAGAACTTCTGGTTTGTTGTTTCAAAAATGTAGGATACTGCGTGTCTTTGAACTTTGAATTGTAGGCCATGCCCTGGCTTTCTCTTGATGATTACTGTTTTCCTTAGTTGCCGCTTTATTGTTAGTTCCTTGAGCCTAGAAATGCGCACACAAGGTTTAAAAACATATTGGTACATATCAGTTGTTATTGGTTTAACTTACCTAACTGTTTCTTAGGCTAGGCCACAAGGGTCACTTGCGTAAGTGCGTAGTATTTGTCATCAAAGTAATGAATTAGAAAGTACATCTTTGTGTTCGTCTTTAAATTAACTCGGAAGGTGTGTACGACACCCAAGAGGACTGTGGGCGTATTACGAGTTTTGCATTGTAAAAATCGGAATGCGAAACGTGAGCATTCAACGTGACTTACGTAGTAACTAATCATCATTCTGTGCCGCGCAGTCGGTAGAAACAGTACAGATTAGTAAATAGTTACTACGTAAGTCACGTTGAATGCTCACGTTTCGCATTCCGGTTTTTGCAATGCTAAACTCGTAATACGCCCTCTGATCTCTCTGAAAAGTAGATTTTTGAACGCCTAGTGCGACGTGACGAGATTAAATAATGAGATTTAAGAAATAGTACAGGTAGAACAATATACTAATAATTATAGTTTGATGAAGATCAAAGTTGTAACCGAACAGAGTTTTGAAAAAAAGCCTGGTTTTGCAAATAAAAATAGCACAAATGACCACCCTAACCTTTTGAACGGCAACACAATTTTTTTTACAGATGTTATAGCTAGATTTGAATTTTAAAGTTCTAACAGAATATTTTTTATCTATGATTTGTATCTTTCGATTAATTAAAAATACCCTCAAAATGAATACAGTCTGAAGTGCCAACCAGTTTCATCGTCAAATATGAAATTCGAATTGCAACTTATAAAAAAAAATTTTTAGGATCATACCGCGTCTAAAGTACTTTCGCGCCACTCTTTATTTACCTAGTCGTCTACTCTACCCTTTACTATTTTGTTGTCCCAAAAAAAATTTTTAGGATCATACCGCGTCTAAAGTACTTTCGCGCCACTCTTTATTTACCTAGTCGTCTAATAATAAAATAGTAAAGGGTAGAGCTTTACTATTTTGTTGTCCCACACAAATAGTACCAAAAGGGTTGTTGTTGGCCGCGTGAATCAGTTTCTGAATTCAGTGCTGAAATTTAGCTGGAGGTAACGACTGTACCTATTATTTTTATTGGTTTCCAGTGCACGATGTGCCGTACCGCCAAACCGGTATTAGGCGAACACATCTTCGACCTGCAGGACCACGCCAGCGCGCTGCCTTCTCCCGAGGCTTGCAGTACGTACATATTATCAATAGTCCATGATGTTCCTGGACATCTGGGACAGCTGGGGCTCAGGCCTGAGGCCCTAGTCTACAAAATTAACAAGCAAAATTGAGGTACTCAAAGTGTCCGCTAGGGGCGCTTTTCGGTATTCCTATACAAAAATCCGTGTGGTGTACGCCACACGCCCGTGTAGCTGCTTGTTGAATTTGTAGTGTAGGCTCAAGGCCGCTCTCGACTAGCGAGAAGGAACGAGACGTAATCCAGGGTACTGATGGTTGGCACAGGCCTTCCAATACAATGTTTGTTTCACAATGTTTCCAAGAGTACCTATTGTAAAATAACTAAATTTTTATAAAAACACATTTTATCCTGCATTGAAGAGGGCTTGCAATTAAGATTTGCACCTTTTTCTGGTTGAGGTACTCCACCACCTCTACAGGCTTCACCGCGCCTTCGTAGACACGCGGCACATTGCTATATAATGGTGATGCTCGAGCCTTGCGTGATGTGCTACCCAGGATCACTTTGTTTGCAGGCGCGGAATCGGTGGCAGAGAGGCTGAAGCCTCTGCGGATATCCTCCCCGCAAGCCACCCTGCAGGCGACCGGCCATTCTAGTGCTAACGTCGGCAACAAATGGTCATGCTCTGTAAGTATGCTCCCATAACTGGGCTAGAACTGGCAAATTGTTTACTGGCTTTTTGGGTCATTCAAAGCACTCTTTACAGGGACGTCTCAGTAGACGGAGCGTCTTCCTTGTTCACGCATTTTTTCAATTAAAAAGTGATCATTGACTGTCACTAATAATAATTATAGTAAAGCAATTTACTTTCTCTCAACAAAAGGTAGGTAACAGAATGTAATATATTAGTGTGCTTATTTATGAGTGTCGATGTTTGATTCACCTGTTTTGCGAGAGACTGGTGGCTGAAATAGGTTTAGAAAAAACCTGTAAAACACGTCAGCAGGGCTTCGCTCCGCGGGATAAACCTGACGTTCTTTTTTGATCTCTCCGCTAGATCAGCGATCAGGCTAAGGTATGGTGGCCCTGGAAAGAGATGGTGAAATGTCAAGTAAAGGATTCAGTGTGCCTTGCTGAGGCTCCTTTCATACACGTTCTTAGAATGTTGTATTGCCACCGACACTAAAAGATGCCATCGGTCCCTATTCTGCGCCACTTGTTGCCAGTCTTGTTGCCACTTGAAGAACGCGAAAGTCTTAGCGATGTCTGGGTCGCCGAACTGGCATTTCACTTTATTATATTCACAAACAACTTTGTTAATATTGTGTCGAAACCTTTTTCATACACATGAATAATACAAATTGGTACCTATACCTATCTATTTACTTTAACAATGGTCACTTTACAATTTAAATTTTCAATGAAACAAAACCGAAACACAGCAATGCGAACACTACTGCTTGGCGGCAGAAATAGGTACAGTGGTACTACTTCCCCGGACGAACTCTTTCACAAGAATTTCTACTACTAACAAAACAACTTCCTACAATCAGTTCAGACAAGACAATTCTTAATGATATTTTTAAGCAATTGATGGTAATTTTACTTGTCAAACGTTAGTCACTCGAGTGACTTTCCGCTAGGGACTAGGGAGGCTGACCCAGGTATCCCGTTTTCTGGCCAGCTCTTACCCGCCATTTGCTCCACGTGGCCGAGTCAACGCAGTCTGACTTTTTGTTTCGACTAAGATGTTGGGCATATTAATGAATCATAAATAATTATGTGTTGCAGGTTTGTACCTATGAAAATTGGCCAAAAGCGCTGCGCTGTGCGATGTGTGGTGCGGGGGGTGTAGCGACCCCTCCGGAGCCTCCTCCCAGCACCCCCGTGCAATCCGTGAGGCATGCGAGGCCTACCATAGGTATAAAATAATTATTGTGACAGGTTGTAGCCCATCGCGCCTCGCAGAAACCATTCCAAATAAAATCAGCAGCCAGGTAGAGTGCGTCTAATCTAAAACTGAAGGTCAAAATAAAATATTCCATAATCCGTAACCACAAGGACCGTTTTCGAACGTCAAGCTTGTGTCAAGTGCCAAGTAAAAACGGCGGAGAAGCGTTCAAGTTCAATTTCAATTTGTTTATTTGAAACTACAAAATTATTAACTAACTGTTGGTTAGGTTAGGTGCAGAAAGGTCCCAACTCAGCGTTAATGCTAATTACATTCAGTTTTAGACTAGACGCACCCTACCTACTTACTACGGACAATCATCTTACTGTCTCTATCTCTCTACAAACTGGCCGTCACCGACATTCATTGGATTCTCTCAAAATGATCCTTGTGATTTCAATGAATAAAGTTTTTTTGATTTGATTTGACCGACGACTTTTTACTGAAGTACATTATCACCGACAGCTCTCAGAATTAGCTGAACACGCATGGTTGAACATGCCTATCTTGCAGGTATAAACGATATCTGCAACAGCGTCACGCTGCTGGATTCTTCGGACACGAACAACGTGCGTCGCTCGAAGCGCTCTCACAAGAACATCGACTGGATATGGCTCCAAGCTTGTTTAGGTAAGACCTGTTAGTAGTAGAACTTCTTGTGAAAGAGATCGTACGGGGAAGTACTACCACCGTACCTATTTCTGCCGCCAAGCAGTAGTGTTCGCATTGCTGTGTTTCGGTTTGAAGGGTACGGGTGCCGGTGAAATTATAGGCACATGAAACTTTTCATCTTTATGTCTCAGGGTCGGCAGCGCGCGTATGATGCCTTTGGTGTTGCAGGCGTCGATAGGCTACGGTAACTGCTTTCCATCAGGTGGGCCGTATGCTGTTGCACCCAACAGTCACATACATTATTGTCTTGATCCCACACTAGGATTCCCTGTGTCGTGGGTATTAGGAACTACAAGTACCATGGTACCATAACACCCAGACCTGGAACAAAAATTTGCAAATCATACAAACATTTGTCCCGCAGCGGGAATCGAACCCGCAACCTCTTGCATCTCAGTCGGCTACTCGCCCATCGCGCCACAGAGGTCGTCAATCCTAAGTTAGAACGAGGTGGTCTGGTCTTAACACACTTGGGCGCTGGGCGGCGTGTTCGTTGCAGGAGGTTGTATTGGAAATTAAAATAAGTCATACCTTTCAGGTGTAGTGGAAAACTCCGCACATTGCGTAGAAAAGTACCTCGCGCACGGAGGCGACCCGGGCCGCGCGCTCACGGCCGCTGAAGTCGTACTACTCAACCGTGCCTCGGCATTCGATCCGGGGCACACTCTAGTGCACCTCGCTATAAGGTCTGTAGCACTAGCCAGTACATACAGTTACTGTATCTACTGACCAGCACTTGTCCTCCATGATGGAAGGGTTCCGGTCAGTTGATACAGTTAGTACTGGTCTGACACAGTACAGGCCGCGCGCTGACTGAGATCAGACATACTAACTGTATCACCGGTTCTTTCGTGGTGACAGGCCCTCATTTTGCCTTCGGTCAGTGACCAGCTTGGAGTACGGTGTAAGGATGTAGTGCGCCTCGCAGGGGCTCTCTTTTCACATATCACGTGTCGAATTGTTGTTTCTAGGACGTGCCGGTTTCCTCACGATGTTTTCCTTTACCATTTGAGAGCTCGTGGTATTGTGCTTTGTTGACTGTTTGTTTGCCAATTTTCGTTGGTATAAGATTTGTCCTGGCTGCTGGCTTATTTAGGAGTGCGATAATACTGGAAGAAAGCGTTAGTCGAGTTGGTCGTGGAAAGCAATGGCGGCGATGAGCTCACCACTTATCACGTCTATATTCGTGCGACTGTGCAACCCACGGTGAAAAGAAGCCCTTTGAGGCTTTGCCTACCCCTTCGGGAAACGAGGCGTGTGTTTTTTTTTGTATTTTCGCTCGCGTGTTAATTGTTTTCATCGAATACCCTCGAATTTGACGTAGATTTAGGAAGCCGAGACACTTTATTAGCCGCTAGACGTCCACTGCTGACGAGGCTTCCCTCATAAAACAGGGGGGGGGGTTGGTCATAATCACCATGCTTGGCAGGCGGATTGGTGATCGCAGTATTGGTGTTAAGTACTCCGATGGAAGCTGCTGCCCACCCCCTGGCGTAATTGTCGCCTTTTACGACATTCAGGGAAGGAGTTGGAGGAGTCCTATACTTAACTACAATAACCCCTACAAGTATGGGTTGTACGTCGGTTGCAGGTTCAAGCGGCAGGAGATATTAGCAACGCTACTGTCTGGTATCTCCGGCGGGGGCCCGGGGCTCAAGCGATCGCCATCATACATCGGTAAGCACCACAAGCACAACTGACTGTTAGTGTGTATAAAGCTTGGGACAAATCATGAAGCCGATTCTGACCCAGTTCCCCCTTGCCCGATTGAGTTGATATTTTGCAAATATGTCAAGTTCCGATGACAATTCAATATTATACAACGAGCTGATCTGATGATGAACAGGAGTAATTTTAGTTTATAAGACGATTCAAAATGATCCTTGTGATTTCAATGAATAAAGTTCTTTTGACTTTGACTTTGATGTAGATGGACAATGGTGGAACATGGAACTCCTCGATTGATAATAGTTATTTCGTCATAATCAGATTTTGTTAGTAGTGGAACTTCTTGTGAAAGAGTTCGTCCGGGGAAGTACTACCACCGTACCTATTTCTGCCGCCAAGCAGTAGTGTTCCCATTGCTGTGTTTCGGTTTGAAGGGGTGCCGGTGAAATTACAGGCACACGAGACTTTTCATCTTTATGTCTCATGGTCGGCAGCGCGCGTGTGATGCCTCTGGTGTTACAGGCGTTCATAGGCTACGGTAACTGCTTTCCATCAGGTGGGCCGTAAGCTTGTATGCTCGCCAAACAGCATAAAAAAAAAATTAAGTATCCGCAACTTATAGTTAACTGTGATTCGGTGGGCTCTATGTTAGTGGCCAAACCTGCAGCAGTATGTACCCTATTGTCCATGTCGTGGCATGTCCGGTCTAAGAATATACCTCTTTGTCTCCTCCCGTGGATGTTGTGAAAGCCGACTGGGATTACACCAGGGGATGGGCCACAGAACACACTCAACTAAGTACTCAGCACCAATACTGTGATCACCAATCTGCCTGCCAAGCGTGGTGATTATGGCAAATTCCACCATTGCATTCTATGGGGGGGGGGGGGGGATCTAGTCCATCAGTGGACATCTAACGGCTATTGATGATGATGCTCGTGGTCAAACCTTCCTCAGTCTGTTTCCCTATTCCCTTAGTAACGTTATGTTGCAGCTCCGGACATAGCGCGCGGCATTCGGTCGCACGTGGCGGGCTGCGTGCGGTATAAGAAGGGCTCCTTTCCGTGTCGTTTTCTCAACGAATTCTGCACATTTTCTCTGCCTTGTGGTGAGTTCTAGAGTAACACAATATATTTGTTGCTGATAAAAAGGTCCCGTATTGAACTTGATCATGAGTCCGTCATATTCCCGATTGGACACATTCCATGTCTCAGCTACGATGGGTTATGGTATCACGTCAACGCATCAGAGGTGTTTCCTGGGCTTTTACTTAGTGTAAGGATCCGCCTGCCTTCCTCATTTCATGGTCTCTCATATCTCACAAACACCATCACTTGTAAACTCATCATCAGCCGAGGAATGTTCACTGCTGCATCAATACACCCCAAATATAAAAAAATAATAATAAAATAACAATAATAATTAATAAGTATAATATAAATATTGCTCCCCAATATAATGCACCTCATACGGTTTCGAGCCCCCTCCATCCACCGACTTGCTGTGGCTGTAACAATGTAATCGGTCCATCTAGTGGAGGAAACGGGCAGGCTTTGTTCATTGCTTGTGGCTCAGCAGCGAAATGGGTCTATAATTTTTCACAAGGATGTTATCATCTTTCTTCTAAAGGACTTGCTTGCTTCTGAAGGACTTCAAGTACCGGTGATCCATCCGCTTTCAGAACCTCTGTCGTTATTCCGTCCTACCCCGGTACCTTGATGTTCTTAAGCTGTTTAAGAGCCGTTTGGATTTTTTAGAGGCTGGGATATCATCGATGTAGCGGCGAGCCAAACTTGCTCTTGCATCGCTAGTTGTACGAGGAGTCTGATTTTACGATGAGGTGTACAATTGTCCATAGAACTTCTCGAGCTCTCGTAAAATCTCCGGCTTTGACGAAACTATTTATTTAATTATTTATTTTGGGAAAACTAACAGCACATAAAAACATAGTAAAAAGAGAAATTTAGAATCAAAAGGCTAATTATAAGTCTTCACTTATAGCAGCAAAAAAAACTATAAATGCAAGCAATACATACATAGGTAGTAAACATGAATTAACAAGAAAAAAAAAAATATCTAGAAAAATAATCAAGCTTATTACAAAGGAATAATAATAAATAAAAAAACCGACAGAAGAAGAAACCGAAAAACTGAAAACTAATAAAAAAAAAAAAAAAAAACTATGAGCCAAAGAACTCAGAACTCAACACACGCCTCATCCTCGGAACACTACAGTTGAACAAGTCAACAGCAGTATGATACTGTTTATTGTAATTATCACACGCACGCCATAGGTAAGAATTACGCCGATAGTTGGTAGATACTAATTCTAAGCTGAATGTGGGAATAAACCGACGTGACCTGCTAGGAACGTAGAATTTCAACTTGCTTAGCAACTCAGGGCAGTCAATATTACCAGATACCAACTTACCCAGATAAAGAAGATCAGCAATATTACCCCTTGTTCCCCGTACATAACCAAGTTACATAACCAGCACTGGAAGAGGCCAAATAATTCTACGTCGATTAGCCAGTGGTAGGAGATGATATTTTTTACAAGCCAATTCGTAATCATGTGTATAAGTTTTTGACCGATAATTTAAAAATCGAATAAATTTCTTTTGTATTTGCTCAATACGATCTTTATATATGTTATAGCTAGGATTCCATATCTGTGATGCATATTCCAAGTTACTCCTCACAAAAGTACAATATAAAATTTTCAATGTTTTGATATTATTAAAGTCTTTTGAAGTCCTAATAATAAAACCTAGAGCTTTGTACGCTTTCGAGATTATAGAATCAATATGGTTGTCAAATAGCAATTTACAATCATGGATAACCCCAAGATCTCGAACAGAGGACTCTCTTGCAAGAGTGTGGCCTTTAAGGCTATAATCATAATCTATGGTTACCAATTTTCTAGAGAAAGTGATACACAAGCATTTAAGAGGGTTCAGATCCAACTTATTAAGTATGCAGTAGTTATCTAAACGTTGAAGGTCCTCCTGTAATAATAAAGCATCGTTAATGTTGTTGATGGATTTAAATATTTTCATATCGTCAGCGAAAATTAGGACATTAGAGTTAATAAAACATTTATTGATATCAGATATAAAAATTATAAAGAGCAGAGGACCTAAGATGGATCCCTGGGGTACACCACTTGGAACTTGGACCCAGCTGGACATATAATTACTGACCACAACTGCTTGCGATCGATTTCGTATATAAGAATTGAACCAGCGAAGTAAGTCACCACGAATCCCTGAAAGCTGTAATTTTTTAAGTAATAGATCGTGATCAATTCTATCGAATGCTTTGCTGTAGTCAGTATAAATGACGTCGACAGATAGACTATTGTCCATACTACTGGTTAAGTAGTCATTAAGCAGGATTAAATTAGAAACTGTGGAGCGTCCCTTAACAAAGCCATGCTGAGATTAGTGAAAGGAATCACGCAAAACCGAATAGAGCTGATCATGAACAATACTCTCCAGAACCTTTGCAATCACACTGAGTTTAGATATAGGCCTATAGTTAGTGGCATCGGTTTTTGATCCTTTTTTATGCACCGGGGTCACAAAAGCAGACTTCCATATGTCTGGCATTGCGCCAAGAGCAAAGGATTTAGTAAATAGCAATGCTAAAGGGATAGAAATATTGCGAGCGTATCTAATCAGTACAATAGGTGGAATATGGTCAGGACCTGCAGATTTATTACAATCAAGCTTACATAGTTTGTTATAGACCGTGCTTTGATTAATTTCAATTCCAATACTGCCACTATACTGCCACTGTTGGTCTTCAGTTTCGTCAACTGACTTTGTCCGATACACAAATACTTGGGAGCCAATATTACGCTACATGGCGCTTTAATACAAGTAGGATTCAAAATTAATAATATAACTTTGGTAATGGTAAGCGTCCACGTCTCGGTGCAGTCCGTCATCACTGGCAAGTGGCAACACATTGGGCTTGAAGGTGTCTGTGACGAGACAAGGACGAGGAGACATGAGGAGTGGTGTGGTGTGTTGCAGATATCGAGGAGCTGCCGGCCGTGATCCAGGAGCAGCTGTTCACGGAGCTGCTGGACCGGGAGGCGCAGGAGACGTTGGAGAACCGCGACGCCCCGCTCATCAACTGGAACCGCGACCTCAGGATCAGACTTGGTAACACATCGTCAACGCCCATCTTTACTTAGTGAGGCAAAGCGTTGTCATACTTTTATATTCTTATTCAAAAGTATAATATTATTCTTTGAAATCATTTAAATTTTGACAACAAATTCGTGTACAGTGATCGAAAAAACAAAATGGCGTCCACTTTGTTTCTTTCTGACAATAGATTTGTGTTCACATGAACCTTCAAATTAACAATATGTATCTGAGAAAATGTTATGGTTCACTGTAGTCGGGTTATAGTTTTCAGCAACTTGTGGAATATAATAAATAATTCGTATCAGGATCGCGTCTGTATGCGCTTTGGAACCGGTCGGCGGGGGACTGCCTCCCGGACGCGGTCTGCCAGGCCGCGTACGGCGTGTTTGACCGCGACAACACGCTGCGAGCGGCGCTCGGAGCCACGCTGCAACACGCGGGCCGGGGCTTCCTGGCCAGGTGGATGGCCTGGGAACGACTGCAGGTGACTATGAAACAAATCAGGAGGTGACTGATTTGCAACTTCCTTTTAAGACAGGTTCAACTTTATCAACAACTTAAAGCTAATAGTTTTTGAGGTTTAAAAATTTCAACAATCAGCTTTAACAATCTAGCAAAAAAACATTTTTTTTTTATGGCTCGACAAACTGGCATACGGCCCACCTGATGGTAAGCGGTTATCGTCGCCTATTGACATCTGCAACACCCGAGGCATTGCCAATGCGTTGCCTGCCTTGGAGGACCCTTTTCACATTTTTTTACATTAATTTGTCTGAGAATAACTTTCAAACCGTTGATCCGATCTTCATAAAATTTGGTAAGTGTGTTGTGTATATAGTATTGTCCAAATTTTTGCTAGAAATTTGTCATGCTAGTAATGTTATGCAAGTAATAGTCCAAAATTTAAGAAATTCGAGATAAGAATCCATAAAATTAAAAACCAACTATATCTAAGTATTTTGTACATGTTTGAAAACGTTTAGGAACGTTAAGAAAGTATATACATACATTGCGTGTAGTCGCGAGATCTCGGTTCGACCGAACCACGTGTGTCCAACTTTTTTTTTCGTCTGCAGGCACAACGACTGGACTACGTGCCGGAGGAGTCTCAACTTCGAGCTGAGTGGGCGAGACTAGTCACCGCCGCGCCCGAACCCGGCACGCCTTTACACCAAGTACGTCCACAACACGAATAGATTGAACGAGTTTTTTTATACTACTTGCCAAGCAAACAAGCATACGGCCCACCTGGTGGAAAGTAGTAACCGTAATCTATGGACGCCTGCAACACCAAAGGCATCACACGCGCGCTGTCGACCCTGAGACATAAAAACGAAAGTCTCATGTGCCTGTAATTTCACCGGCACCCGTACCCTTCAAACCGAAATACAGCAATGCGAGCACTACTTCTTGGCGGCAGAAATAGGTACGGTAGAAGGACTTCCCCGGACGAACACTTTCACAAGAAGTTGTACTACTAAGCGTGTAACATGAATGTGTTCGTTCCAGCTGCACGTGTTCGTGCTGGCGCACGTGATGCGGCGCCCGCTCGTGGTGTACGGCGTCGACATCGTCAACTCGTTCCGCGGGGAGGCGCTCGGGTACGCTGGCTTCCAAGGTAACTACTTATTATTACAAATATATCTTTGCGAAACTCGACTGTAGCAACCGAGTTGGTCTCTTCATGAGTACTTGATATAATAGACGAGCTCCGTAGCGCGGCGGGCACGTAGCCGGCTAAGACGCAAGAGGTGTGGGTTCGATTCCCGCTGCGGGACAATTATTTGTTCCGGGTCTGGGTGTTGTGGTACCATAACACCGTAGATCCTGATACTCACGAAACAGGGAATCCTAGTGTAGGATCAGGACTATGAATGCGACTGTTGGGTGTTATGTTATGTATGTTGTACTTATTGATTTGGTAGTAGCTAATCCACTGCCAATTTGTTTTTATTGGGATTGTCGATGACCAATACACAACTCAAAAATAGAATGTTGGGATTATTGTTGCAATCGTTGAGAGCGCTCTCCGTGCTCATTCTGCTTCTACAATACAATTAGTATGCCATTGAATGTTACAGGTATCTATCTCCCGCTGCTGTGGGAGCCGTCCTTCTGTTCCAAGTCGCCTCTGTGCCTCGGCTACACGCGCGGACACTTCTCTGCTCTGGTGCCCGTGGAGCCCTACTCACTGCGAGACGACTACATCTGCAGGTATTGTAGTATAATAAATAATAATAATAATAACTGGACATTTCACACAACATTATCTAGCCCCAAGCTAAGCAGAGCTTGTGTTATGGGTACTAGATAACTGATATACTTAATACAATACATTACATAGATAGTTTTTTTTTATTATACATAGAAAAATACCCAGAACACCCTGAACAAATATCTGCAGATTGTACAAATATTTGTTCCGTGGCGGGAATCGAATCCGCAACCTCCTGCATCGCAGGCGAATCTTCGCCCGCCGCGCCACAGAGGTCGTCGAGTATAGAGCTGTGGGGAAAAGATTGAGTGCACCTCGCACAGGGTCCTTTCATGGATCCCTACGAAAACCATAAGGTGTAAAAAAAATTACCTATGATATTCCTTAAATCGCGTGCGCTGCGAAACCTAATAATATACTTACATACATAAACACACGCCTTCTTCCCCAAGGCCTCTTCCCCGTAGGTTGCACAGACGCAGGAATAAAGACGTGACAAATGGTGAGCTCATCGCCGCCATTGCTTTCCACTACCAACTCGGCCAACGCTTTTTTCCAGTAATAAATAACACACTTCTAAATAAGCCAGCAGCTAGGACAAATCTTATACCAACGAAAATTGCCCAACAAGTCCGTAGTGGTAGAACAAAATAAGAATAATTTATCATAGAGGTTCTTCTCGGCCCGAGTCGTTAAATCAGTTTCGACCCTCGTACGTACGAGACGATAGGCCTCCGTATTCTCTATCTCGCGACAGGTTTGCAACAGGCGTAAATTGTGCGATCATTGCTGTCAAGCGTCGCTTTTCTCATACAAAAGTTATCGTTTGACAGCAATGATTGCACAATTTACGCCTGTTGCAAACCTGTCGCGAGATAGAGAATAGCCCTCCGGGTCTTGTTTTAGAATTCTATGTATAAAATGTTATGAAACCTCGCTCATCAATCCGAATGAGGCGAATCGAAGCATGTTTGAGAAAAATCTGGAAGTGAGATGCAGGTCCATGTTCAATATAATTGTTCGTACTATTTTTATCCTGAAAAACACCACATTTTGCTAAGATAATGCACACTACATTGTATTGTAACTGAACGAACCGTTTTCCCAGCGAGCGCCCGGGAGATGATGAAGACGCCATCTATCTGCCGCTCACCGACTGCACCGGGAAACTACTGCCCGTGCACTTCCTCACACTTGAAGAGGTAAGTCACTACGTAAAAGACCTCTTGGCACATCCAACCTACGCTAGTTTGGTACCACCACCTCTCGCAAATTTCCCTTCATTTGACAGTTCTCAATTACGGACGGAGTGGCCGCCATTATATTCATCGTATTGACCCTAGAAATGATGTAAACCGTCGAGGTAGCGTGGTAATCAGTGCTGACGCAGATCTTGTGTTCCATCGTCAGATGTCGGACGCGGAGGGCGTAGTGCGTGGCTGGACGCGCGCGGCGCCGGCGCCCGGCGGCGCGCTGTCGGTGCGGCAGGCGCTGCACCGCGCACGCCCTCTTCTGCAGGCACAGATGTTAGAGGAGTGGCTCAACCATTACCGCAGGCTCGCGTGAGTATTGTCTCGGAAGATGTGGACGCGCTCGGCGCCGGCATGCGCTGCACCGCTTGCCTTTAGTATGTATGATGAATTCTTTATTTAACTGTTCTCAAGAGTTCCTTATTTACTCGTATAAAGAAGATAGATGATAATATTTAAAATGGGGTTCTACGAGTTCTAGGGGATGTAGAGGTATTATTATTTTTAGAGTTTACTGACTTTTATAGGGATTTTTAGGGGTTTGTAGGTTTGTTTTAGGGTGCTTAGATGTTGTAGAGGTTTTTTGAGGGTTGTAGGAGTTTCTAGCGGTTTTTTGGGAGTTTTCAAGTGGTGTAGGGGATTTTAGAGGCTTTGAGGTGTTTTTAGGGGTTTAAGGAGTTTTAAGAGTCTCTAGGGGTTGTAGGTGGTTTTAAGGGATTTGTGGGGATTTTTAGGCGTTTGTAGATATTTAAGGGGTTTGTTCCCAGTTCTCGAGCAAAGCTCGGTTGTGCTCTAGTATAGCTTATATAAGGACAGTCGTAAGTCTATGTATATTGTTCTTGTAACTGTTATTTGTTTGGTTGCAGTCAACAGATCCGCGGGCCTCCCCCACCACGGCTCCCACGCGAGTACTCCAGTGACCCCGACACGGAGGAGGAATAACGCGCACTCACACACACCCACACGCACCCACACTGTGCCTCTCTGTACACATTCGAATATTACATCATCATGCACTCCGTGGGGGTTTTCGTCTTACGTAATAAGCTGTCATGATTGGGGCACAACGTTTTTTAAGCCCAAGTTTTAGGACCGTGATAGCTGCTCGCGCTTGTAAAAGCTTCGATTTAGAGGCACCTTTATGATATGCCACGTGACTGCATCTATCCACACACACATGTTGATTTTTAAACGTGGGAACTTTCATTAATTGCCGTAATATAAGTAAGATAAGATGTCGGGATACCAAACAACGTAATATGAAAATCATGACAGCTCGTTTGCAAGGCAAAAACCTTAAACCGCCTCTACACTCAAGCCGAGAAAACCGCGAGTCGCTTACTGTGTTGCCGTGTGAACCAACCATTTACCATTTTATTATTAAAGGCGGGTCTCGCTGAGTTCTTGGCTTCATGGTACCTGACCGGAGTAACTTGGGACGGATGCAATAACCTTAGAAATCTAAGATTGGAAGAATTGATAGTTTTTAAGACACGAGTCGATGCGACAGCTATTTGCATAGTGTTGTGCTAAAGTATCGAGAAAATTTTCACAGTGAACCGTGGTCTCTGCCTAGCCCCACGGGGACAGGTGTTATGTTTGTACATAAGGTGTGTATAAAAATTTCGTGGTAGATGAAATCTCACGTTGTGGTGAAAAAATTTGGTAGCTTTAAATCTATATTTTTTAAATATTCTTCATCAGGCAGCGTTCCCACTGTTAGGACCCACGCCTATTCTCGTGTAGCGAGAATGATCGGGCAGTATTCCAATACGCGATAGTTTAAATTGGGAATGTTTTATGGAACCTATCTTTTCTATCTCAAAAGACAAAGATTCAGAAAGACACTAATCAATAATATCTTGTGAAGATCATTCTTTTTATCTCACATTCTATTCACGCCTTTATAAAACCAGAGCAAGCTAAAAAGTACGTAAAGGGCTTTGAAACAACCATTTAAAAGGGTTCATGTAATATTCTCACTGTTGGCACTCAGACCCACTCTCGAATGGTAAATTGACTAGCGAGGGTGGGGACAGGTCATAATAAAATTTGGCGTATGTTAACTAACAAATTCACATACGCCAAATGTAAATAAAGTGGCGCAGCAAGCAACACTGCTTGTAAGTTTGTTGCGCCATTTTTTTGTAATGGCCGACTTGGGTATCCGACGAAACGAATATAATGTAAACAAATAAAGTTGTGTCAATAAAAAACTACCAAAATTATATCAAAAATATAATTCGAGTCTGCCTGTACTATGCGTTTCAAATAAGAATAGTCAAGGCGCCATCAAGTAGAGAGCGTAATACAAAATGGCGGCTCTTTGTCACTAAAAAGTTATCTAAACAATAATTCGAGTATGCCTCTACTGTGTATACGTTTCTTATCATAAAAGTAATTTAAAGGGGGTCGTTATAGAGAGCGTAATACAAAATGGTGGTTGATTGTTCTATTCTGTTGAAACTAAACTTTCACGGATAAAAACTAAGTACTGCATAGTCTTTCTCCGTTATAAGAGTATGTGTAAACTATTGTCCTTTAAAAACATTTAAAAGTGATAAAAAACATGATTGTTAATCGACGCGCAGGCTTCTAGCTCCATGTAAAGTAGGGAACCTGAAATGTTAGCGCGCAGATGGCGTGGCGTGGCCGTACTTCTGTTTCATACAAACATAAAACCTGTATTTGTGTTTCATACAACATTTCAACGCACCTGGCTGTTAAGAAGTTGCCTTGTTACAGTGCAAAGAGCAGAATCTGCCGGAGGGGCGGCTAAATTGCTGTAGCTTATGGCAATGGGGAACGCAACTTTAAGGATCATTTTGGTTGTTCTAGTGCCGTCTTAATCTTTTTAAAGTTGTAAAGGGGAACTCCTTGACTTAAACTTTTCCCTATTCAAGAAATTAAGGATTTGGACAGCATTCAAAATATCAAAATGATCGCCACTAGTTGCGTTCCCCATTGCCATTCCCTACGGTAATCGGGGTATGGATATGAAAAATCAAACCAATGGATTTGCTCGTGGATGACGTGGTTTCATTTTGACACAGTTATGTTAGTTTCTCTTGGATTCCGTAAAAATCGTCCCTTACTAAATTAGTAGTATAGAGCTACTCTGAACGCCGTGAGGCGCTCGCCGCGCCGCGCCACCTGCGCCGACCATTCCCATTCGAATTATCCTAAATTGTTAGAGATACATGCTAGGTCTTAATACATTTAAATTGATTGAATTATTAAAGAGTCTATTAAAATTAAGGTACAGAAAGAGTAAGGTATATTTATATTATTATTATAGTTTGGTTGTAAATATTATGCAAGGAGTTTGGTTCGCAAGTGTACTTTGCATCGATAATAGTAGTTTCGATTAAGAACCAATGCCTAAAGATGTTCTACGAGACGAGATAAAACATTCAATACAAATTGATAAGTAATACTTTTAAAATAAAATAGTCTCTATTGTTTTTGTTCTTGGTTTTGCTCCTTAAGATCGGGTTTACAGTTTTCATATCGTCTCAGAGAATAAAAGTATAGTGTATAGATAGTGCTACTTAGTGCAAAACGCTGTTCGTTTGCCTTCTCATAGTTATACAAATTTAAAAGTGTAGTAATGTAGTGACTCTCTGGTTTTATGTGCTCTTGAGCCGAACACAACACGATAATATTACTTTCACGTCTTGGAGTTCAGTATACATACAGGGTATGCCAGGAAAGGTTTTCGGGTGGGCGATGAAGTTACCTACTTTCCTGCTGTCGCTTCACATTCGCTCCTGGGACACCCTGTATTGTATGCCGGTTTGTGGTGCAGTGGGCAAAGACATCGATTTTTGCGACTGGTCATCGTTGTATGTTGTATACAAGAAATCTCCTGTGGCACACATTTAAGTGTTGCCCGGCTTGAATTTAGTTGAAAGTACCTAATTGTATATACAATATGAAAAACGACGAAACAAAAAGTACGGTCTTATCGCTTAGAACTGGAAGCAGTCTCTTTGTTTTAACTACAGAACGTAACTACCAACATACAACCAGAGAGGAAAGGAATTTTATTTTATAGATAGGTGTGAATTCAACTTGGTACTGATGTTTATTTTAATCTGCTGTTATAGTGGAAGGATCTTAGTAAATGGTTGGTAAGTTGGATGCTAAACTCGATGTTTGCGGGATGTTTCTGTATTTGACTTGTACTAGCTGTCCTAACCAACTTTATTTTTGTGATGATTATTATGATTTGGACCGGTCTTGAAACCCACGGAACGGCATTAACCGTAATCTATCTCTGTCTGCCGCTCTCAAACATCGTTTGCCAGAGCGAGAACGGATTCCGCCCGCACGCGGATGCGAAGAGTGCGGCCGAACGAACGATGTTTCTGAGCGACAGAAAGGGATAGAGTAAAAATTCTGTTCCGTGCGGACAGCAGTGCTGGAAATTATACACTTCAAGACAATACAAAGATAGAATTGGTAACCAATCGGCCTTCCATATCTCTGTAAAGAAGTGCACTCAAAAAATTTATGAATACTGCCCCTAAATGGTAACGAAAAACGGTACGAAAGCGACAAGCACTGTCATTGGTTAACGCCAGCGTTTTGTGTGACAAGTGGTAATCAAAAGTGGGCTGTGTGTTCCGTACAGGAAATCTAAACATCATTATAAAATCAAGATGTTGTAAATGACTGATACATTATTGCTAGTACAACATAAATAAACGATACGATCACAGGTCTCGTTAGAGGTAACTTTGATATTTTAGAATATTGTGTTTATTTTCTCTGAAATTCTGTAAATAAGGTTCGGCTTAGACGCTAGACGTTTGTTTGTGAACACCTAACGTTTTCATTCAGATAATATGTACCTACTAATTTTTAATCAATTAAAAAGCACTTATTTTATGAAGCTGTTCCCTAATTTATTGTTTCATTTTTATCATTCTCTTTTCGCTTAGGTGCATTGGCATTTTTTAATTCCCTAAATAGACTTAAAACCCAAAACCTTATTTATGGCGCCAAGCATCGTCGGGCCTTTTCCGCTGGTTAGGTAGGTTTAAACAATGTGCAACTTGCCAGTCAGGTGACTGTGACCTGTGACTCAAAAACCGTCCAGCAAAGTGTGCGTTACTGTAGCAAAACCTTGTCTTTCAGGATGTGAATAACACGAATAATTTGTACATAATCTCCTGTAAAAGTGCCCGAAATAAAGAGTTATTCATTAAATGATTTTGCTGGGGAAACGGTCTTCCAGCAAAAACCTTTTCCCTGGTGAGGCCAGGTCGGTAGAAAGTAGATATAACAATAGGTTTCTATTTGTGCTAAATTTGCATCTAAACCCTGAATTTGTGGACCCTAGGATTTCAGAGATATGTCTTTGCTAGGATAACATTTTCTAAATAGAAATATGAATTTAAGTCAAAAAGCGACAGTCAGTCGCGAACGAGGATCATTGCCGAGGTGTATTCATTAGGTATTAGTAAATACTGTTACCGTGATGCCGTGGTGTGTCCGGCTTAAGTGTGCCCCTCCCTCTGTCTCCTCCCGTGAATGTCGTAAATCCGACTAAGAGATTACACCAGGAGTTGGGCAGCAGCATCCACCCGAGTAGGTACTCCATCACCGATCCGCCTGCCAAGCGTGATGATGATTATGGCAAATCCGTCCATCGCATTCTATGGGAGAGGCCTCGTCCAACAGTTGGACGTCTAACGGCTGATGATGATAATGACTGTTACTGATTGTGTATGGAGTGATGTGATCGATGTGATAGACATTTGAAATTTCACAGATGATGCATTTTTGTTGCCGCTATGACAACAAATAATAAAAAATTAAGGCGGCTCCCATACAACAAACGTGATTTTTTTGCCGTTTTTCGTCGTGCGAGGTCTGTCACCAGGCTGTATCAACTTTATCAATCAACCCGTGAATGCCCGTGATAGAGTTAGAACCTTGGACGAGTTGGACGAATTATCACAGTTAGAACCTTAGGTCTTCTTCTTTTAATTATGGCTTCTAGTTCTGTGGCTATTTTATGTCTTTCGTTTCCATTGTATCCACCTCAGAAGTATCCACTTGATTCAATTTGTAGGCGTAGACAGAGAAACCGTGCTTTAGTTCTTATTCTAAGGAGAAGTGCTTCAGTCCTAAATAATTATATTCTAAGGAGAAACCCTTAGAATAAAGACTGAAGCAAGTCCTTATTCTAAGGAGAAATCATTTTCTTTCTGCGACTGTAGGTTTATTTATGATGTCAAATAAAACTAACTTCATGGGCACGAGCAATAGGGGAACTATTCCCGACTGAAATTCACGTGGTGACTAACGTTTGACAAGCAAAATTACCAATAATTTGCCAATTTTTAATTGATAATTTAGGGGATATACTGGGTAATTTTCTATGTATAAATAATCTATCTAAGTATAAAGTATTGTATTAGGTAGACGTATATCAGATATCTAGCCCCAACAACAATAATAATAATAATAACGCTGGACATTTCAATGTCCAGCGTTATTATTATTATTATTGTTATAATTTTGAGCAACTGATGGTAATTTTACTTGTCTAACGTTAGTCATGCTGCCTTCTGCGTCTGGCAACCCAGCGTTGAGCTGGAAACATTAGTTTGGCTAACTAAAAAAAACTTAGTAAATTGTATCGCGATCGCGATCGCGCGTTCGTTCGTTCGAGTCCCTATATTGTACAGCATGATAATGTACGACCCGATTAAACACAGCATGATTTTTCACAGCTAGTTTTCCAAAACATGGCTTCCAAATATCATGCTGCGGAAAACGTGCTGTACAAAACTGGCTGTACATTATCTACACGTGTTGATAATGTACGACATGATCATTCACGGCACGATTATGTACACCCCGATCATCCGAGACACAAGATGCCTTGTTTTCATGTGCGAGTGCCTTCAAGGAGCGAGTGCTGTGTTGCCAGTCAGTATTCAGTACGATATTTAGTAAAAAAAGCCAACTCAGAAAAAGTTATCTGTGGGTGGTTGTTTGTTTTGTTTTGGTTTGGTCTTAATTAAAGAGATTTTATTTTTATATGGTACGTTACGTACGTTTTTACGTTTGGTTAGGTTGCTGTTGCTGCCGGCTAGGCGGCTACGGCTGGCTAGCAAACTTTAGCAAAGAGAATAAAAAACCTTCCAATACCTGGTCGTCTGTGTTAAAATCACTCCTCAGAGTTATTGCCACAGAGGACTTTTTTATGTTATTGCGCTGAGAAGAGAATCACTCTGGCTGGGTGCAGGCAGTCATTCACAATCACAACGGAAGTCCTAATGGGTTGATATTTCTTAAATGATAGTAGATTTGTTTAAAATCTTCACAATGGAACATCAGAAACTCAAGGCGACCGACGCGCGACGTCGAGACTGGGCCTTCGCCTGCTCAGACAACGAGCTCTCCAAAGCAGTACGTATTCATTTTACACTTTGAATGCCCGATCCCAACGAATTGAAGGATTTAGAGCGAGGTTTTTTGACTGACTGCAACTGCCTTCACCATGTACCTGTAGCCAGAAGTTCCTGCTTCACTAGTCAGGAAAGAGAAGTCGAAGAAGTTAGTTATCTAGTTGGCTGCGTGGACAAAGGATACATACGCTGCGGTCAGCTTTGAAAGAAGAAGTGTTGTTATTCCTCAGGAAGCCTAATGCATGCATTCAAGTAAAACTCATTTAGTTACAGAAATAATTACTGTAATAAATAAAGTAAGTTCTAACAAAACATAATTATCTTTTTCTTTTCTTTGACATGACACTTGTGAATCAAACCGTTGCTATGCAACTCAATGGCGGCGGCGCACGCAGGCGCGAACTAGTCACAAACAACCACAGATTATTGTTTGCTTTCATTGGACACAAAATAGTTTTCTAACAAGAAGCGACGTAACCCTGTCTATATGGCTCACGACACGAGGATTAAAGAAATGGATGACAAAGCTATTGACATGGTACTTGTCATTTAGTAGAGCTAGTTCTTAAAATGATGTACTTATTTAGTGAAATTATAAAGTAGTTTTATAACACCCAACTGAATTTCTGACTAATAACATTTCCTTCACCCATTCCTGTCAGACCCAAGGACCAACCAACCACATTACTGAACTAGTTGTGCTATAGGTACATACTTCAAATAAAATTGCACTCTTGACACGTCTACCTAGTTGGTATATGCGTAGACAAAATTAAATAGTTTGACATAATAGGCCCCTCCACTCGATAGACCAACAACATTTCAAAGGTTGCAGAGTCTGTCATGGCATTCTATGGGGGAGGCCTATGACCAGCAGTGGATTTCTATGAGTTGATGATGTTGATGATGATGAATGGGAAGGATTATGCTATCTCAATTATTTTCTTGTTTGTGAATTTTTTAACTCACTCATTCTTATTTATCTGCTTCATCAGCTGATAAATGTCCACTGCTGGGTGAGGCCTCCTCCATGATATGGATTTGAGAACCATAATCACCATGTTCAGCAGCTGTTGGGTGTTATATTTCTGTTATTTAAAACCGATACTGCGATGACCAATCCGCCGATAAAAATAATAAGAAAAGTGACATGCCTAATATTATAAAATACACCTAAGGACCTCTCTCAACATCATAAATCCCTTTAAAGACGCATACAAAGAAAGCCGCAAAGAGAAAGATACTCTCGATGATGAACTCTTGGATGGGTACCGTTCTGAAATAAAAAATCTCGCAACTGGCCAATAAGAAAGGGTGTCGGCATAAGTTCCAAATTCAGGGTTTTCCACATTATATTATTATCCAATTTCTTTGTAATATTGTCTGAATCATTTTGACTTTTCCATTATTGTAATTTGGCTTCGACGATGGATCAGCCCTACCTGATTCATTTACCCTAATTGATTCTAACAAAGAATTGTCAGAACCACGTAGAGATACTAAATCTTACACTAGTGACGACATAACACAGTAACTTTATTATTGATTTACCATAATCATCACGCTTGGCAGGTGACTTGGCGATCGCAGTTGGTGATATATACTCAGATGGATGCTGCTCTATAACCTAGATCATTACCTACACTGCCCTAGTAAGAAAAAGCTTATGTCTCATTTTCTGAGTAATATAATTAATTTATTCAAGCGTGACTTTGTGGAAATCCATTCTTCAATATAAAATAGACGAACAAATACAAAGTAACAATTCCGCTCCTGTCCAACGAGCTGTGTTCGTGTCGAATCCTTTCAGAGTTTTCGTTGGAGAGGAGCGGAATTGTTACTTGATCGTCCATTTTATATTGTAAATTGAGTAATATACATATATGGAATCAGTGAATTCACAACCTAGTGTCACTAAACAAAAATCACTTTTAGGTATTACTCGCGACTGGCGTTCGACCGACTTTCACCGAGATCATCGTGGGTCATCTGTGTGCGTGCGCCTGTTATCACTTGTGATAACAAGTGACACACAACAAAGTATGACAGAAGGCTGACACAGTACAAGCCGGCCTTGGAAAATATAGGACCAATTTAAATAAAACAAAGACTAATGGAATGTAAATAACATTAAATATTATTATTCTAATCAATGTTACTCTTATTTGTTTACCTTCCGCTCTTATAGGTACATTGCATTCGAACATATCTTTTTTAAATGTAAGTAATGGGGAGTTTTCTGACAGCTGAAAGAAAATAGTTCTAAATCCATTCATATATAGCGCAGTCCGATTTGGTTTTGTCAAACGCCATGGCGTTTTGGCCATGTTTTTTGGTAAACGTGCAACGCGGAACTCGAACGAACTCGTGCGAACTCATGGCGGCGCACAGCAGAATGTGTCGACTGCAGCAGTTAAGTTTCAACATCACATGGCGCTGCTATGTTGATTCACCGTGTGACGCCCACGCCCCGCTGCCACCACTGCCTTCGCCGTCACCACTCCGCACGTCACCGTCTTCATGTGTGATTATGATATAAGTTGTACAATATATTATGTATACATTTCTATGGACTTATTGACTTATATTGGATAAATTTTTTAGCAAGCCTGAAATTTTACAATTGTAAAAACCGAACAAAAACACGAAACTCAATTAATGTTTTGAATAGTCACCCTGAGTTGAAAATGTTTGCACTAAACAGTACAAACAAGGCTCGACGTATTGACCAATGGGGGCCTAGGGAATAAATGGGCTTTCGGCCAATCACAACGTGGTCGCGAAAAACGGGCTGTACATAATCAGGTTGTGCAAAACACCATGTGACGATTTTGTACGGGCGATTATTCACAACACAATATTGCACACCCTGATCATTGGAAGCCACTGGCTTCCAATGATCGGGGTGTACATTATCAGGCTGTACAAAATCAGGCCGTGTTTAATCATGCTGTGCAATAACGTCTCCCGTTCGTTCGTTTGATGCGCTTCGTAGTTCATACTGTTTCATGTCACGCATCTTAATTTTTTAATGAATGTTCAGAATTTCTTGAATAAAACAAGTATATAAAAGTAGTGCGTTTATTTTGTGATAGTGTGAATATGGGAAGGCGATAGATCAAACAAAACAGCTATTGTTAGTCCATTGCAAGTGAGAACGAGCTAGTGAAACAAAATGGGTGAGTACGCCGGCTTTGTACAATTACTTTTGTTTTTTCATGAATTCCCTGACTGTAGCGAGAAGTTGAATATCGATTCTCAGAATTCGTCAATTAAATTTACAATGTTATAAGAATCGTAGTGGTCCGGTGTTGTTTGTTGGAAGTGTTATCGATTTTATTTACGCTCTCGGCGTTAACTACATGTTTAAAATTAAAGATAGCAAGCAGATGGTATTTAGGTATACACCTTATCGTTCCTAAGTATAGGTGCTAAAACTGCACGCTTGTTGTTATCTGATTACCCCAGAAATACTTTGCAACAAAAATCTACTTTGCATAAATACCATTCCAAAGCTTTCAATGGAATATTCTGTAGCTTATCAACGAATTAGCATTGTTATTAGTTGAGAATTAAAAGAAATCCTTGAGCACAAGTGATGTGGCTGCCTGTGGCAAGTGATTAGTGAGTTACAGCTCACCTGCGATTATATCACAGCGATGTTAATTGGTGTGTCCTTGCTTCGGACCAGTTACAGAATCTGTTTATCTTAGTTTGAGGTGGTGATGGTGTGATGTGAGTTGTATGATTTCTAATTATTTTGTATCACTCACCTTTCACTTAGGTAGGTACTAAAACTTAACATTAAAAAAATATTTATTATGAAAAATCTCAAACAATTTTATTTAGTCACTAACTTGCCTGCAAGTAACATACCTCAATTCACCATGTTAATAAGACTATTCAAAATAATCCATGACTTTGAGTCCGTTTAGATGCGTTCCCACATATTCTCACTTCATACTTCCAACTATCTTATCTCGAGCAAAGAAACTGATACTCCTGTTAAATCTATCAATTAAACGGTTACACCCCTGAAGGCACCTTGTACTTTAAGAATAGCGTACTGTCAACCTAAACGTATTGTAAGTAAGCTCACTTGCTATAATAAACTGTGGAATAGGTACAGTCCATTACAACAACTAAAATATCAATAGTGATTAATTAACTGGGTACTTAATAGTAGATTATAACGGGCTAATAATGATGAGTGTCAGGGCCAACTAGAAATCTGGTCTTTACGCATTATTGCAATTTCTGCACTGTGTCTAACATTGAACATAATGCAGCCATTCAGTGCATATTTATCTTTCAAACATTGTTATCAATCACATTTCTCTTATCAATTGACAATATTATCAGTAAGTAAAGTGGCCAAGTAATGTGTTGGGAGTTTTGCAAAAGGCAAGCAAAAAACAGGTCAGGTGAGCAATTAAAGTTTCCCTGCAGAAGATAGTGTGTAATGTATGCATCAAGTTGTAAAGGAAACATGTAAGATACCCAATATCTGCATGTCCTAGAAAATCCAAAGGCCCTATTGCACCCACAAGATTAATGACCACATACATAGTTATTATCCTACACTAGAATTCCCCGTGTCGTAGGAATCAGGAACTACTAGAACTACTAAATATTTGCAGATCATACAAACATTTGTCCAGCAGCGGGAATCGAACCCGCAACCTCTCGCATCTCACCCGGCTACTCGCCCGCCGCGCCATAGAGGTTGTCAATTTGTTGTTAATTTGCTGGTTTACAATTAGTACTCCGAATGGAGCCATCTTGTTTTGCATAGAAAACACCCCAGGGAAATAGCCCATGCCAAGAGACCTGTATAGGACGGCCAATAATAAGATGGAAAAAAACAGAGGCATGTTAACTTTTAAAATCAATGTAGTTGGAATATTATTCAGCTGGTGGAATACCATTTTATGACTCTGACCCATGACAGAGCATAATATTATTATCAATTTTATTTCAGACCAAAGATTCATAGCTTTAATAACAGAAAAATAACTTAGATTATGTTAGTACATAATAATTATAGTACGGCTCAAGACATTTCATCGTGGCATTCTAGGGCTGAGGCCTATGTCTACTGCCTTCTACTGGCTGATCGTGATGATAGTACAATAATTTGCTTAAAGATAAAATACATTCAATGGAATTAAAAACTACTTGGACACTAACTCAGAGATCAACCCAAGCACTGGCATCCAGTGTCTCATGCAACATGACTACATGTCTTCAGCAACAACGGTCAGAAGGCTGTTGGATTTGCCATGCATGCGTGCAAAAAAACTCAACAGAGAGCTGATTCTAAGTTTTTGCAAACAATTGACACGGACGTTTGGTGTAGTGTTACACGGATTATTGTATTGAAAATGAGAGTCACAGAGTGTACGCTAGGGGCGCTCATCGGTCCACAAAATCCTTATTTACACTAAGGTGCTTTGGGGTAAGTTCGTAGAAGGGGTAAGATCGGTTAATTCATATTACTGCCAAAGTAAGCGATATTTTAAACGGTAGGTAACATAGCCTCACGCGCTATTTTGTTGTGCCCGTGCCATCAGTCTGCATCTTCCGCTACGCCCAGCCAGTCGTGCGTTATGAACAGGATAGTGGGAAATGGGAAAAAAGTGCTTTTTGAGAAGATTCGATCTTACCCCCGACGACTTTTAGTAGACAATTTGTTAAGTAATTTTTATTTTTTTGCTTGTTTTGTCAGTGTATGGTCATTTAAGTTTTATGATGGTTTGATTAATCTAATTAAATTATGCTAAAGACGCTTGTAGGCTGAGATCCGATCTTACCCCTCGAAGGTGAAGATCGGACTAAAGCCCTCCGGCCTTTGAATTTCTGTACTAGGGGTAAGACCGGACGTCAAGAATGACAAAAATATATAAACATGGCTAAAACTCAATTTCAAAGAAATTTCTAGACGATTCTTTAATCTGTTTTTACTTGCGCAATATCGGATCTTTTCTCGCTATAGAGCTTACTCTAAGTGTCACAGAGGTAATTTTAGAAGGTAGATCGGTCTTACCCCATCAATGTCCGATCTTTCCCGGGACATTTTGAATAATCGTGCTCTCTTTTTTCAATTATAAAGCAAAAACCATTGTGTTTATCAAAACAACACAAGTAAAAAACGAAACCCCTATCTTTTCACATACATTTGGACATTATTGAGTAGTAAAATAGTAAATAGAGGTGAGCCAAAAAAATAAATCCCAAACCCATTTTGGTTTCCAGAAAAATAGTCCGTTCTTACCGTTAAGCACCTTACACCAAACGTCCGTGTCAATTGTTTGCAAAAAAACTTAGAATCGGCTCTCAGTGCGTGCGTCTGCAAACATCCTTGACGCACTACACTACAGAAACGCGGAAGACTCGACAGCATCTTGAAACCGTTATTTTATTGGATCCGTAGGACATGTAGGTTTCCATAGCTCGGCTTTTTGTCGCTCGGAAGCCCACTTTAAGACCCCCGTATCCCAAAACTAAACTGAATCTATTTACGATTGAATGTGCATAGTTCTCTAATCCAACTACATATATGAAGGGGGACACAATTTACGTGTCACAAATGCTGTTATCTTCCGCGCGCACAACTTACACGCCACGAACGAGTGCCTATTAACCATGGCTTGATAATCATCTAGCATACATTTTTTGAGTCAATGATGATAAGTGCCTATTGAAGTCTTGAGCGCCTACCTTTTATATGGTGCAACTCTCGCAAGCAGTGCGCGGCGGAGCATGCGATCCCGACATCGAAACCGTCACCGGACACCGTGTCGGTCCACCGGGCGCCTTCACCGACTGCCCTGCAATGAGTCTAGGCCTAAAGGTAGTAACAGTTTGTATTCTTAAGAAAACTGGTTGCCTGTGAGCCAGATCTGCAACGAGTGGCAATCGACACCGAAAACCGACACAAAACTGCCGACAGGATTGACGATGACCTTGACTTGTTTAATGGACTAGTCGATGCGAAGTCGTTCCCTTGTCTATATACAAACCCTAAAAACGTGCAAGTTGCTTTCTTCCGAGAGGAAGTTCGCCGAGTTCGCTAATAATGTTATACGGCACGGTCGGGAAGTCTGGACACGCAATAAGTTTCCCACGAACACCTCGTCAATATCTTTTCGGCTGAATCACGTTTACATTTTTTCTGATCCATTGTTTCTAAAATCTAGAACACTTCGTACCTTGATAGGTTTTATCTGATTATATTTAAATAGTTTTATGAAAATCTGACTTGTTGTTGTTTTCAATTAAAAGGAAACAAGAGCCAGACAAAAAACGGTAGTTTCTCATTAATTTTAAACAATAAACCAGAAAAAAAATCTACATAGTTGAAGCCGAAAAGTAGTACCGTGTATATTTTAATATTTTATACTAGCTGCCCGCGCGCGACTTCGTTCGGGTGGTCCCGGTGTTCCCGGTGGTCCCGGTACATTTAAACCTTTCCGTGACAATTATGAACACAACAAAACCAAAATCAAATAAATCCGCCCAGGCGTTCTAGAGTTCTAGCGAGACAAACGAACAGCAATTGATTTTTATATATACAGGGCGTCCCACGGCTATGCCACATGGAGAGGGAAAGTACCTTGAATATTGTAGATGGAACATTTTACTGAAAGAAGACATTATTTGAATTTAAAAAATAATTTAAACTGCATTCATAGATCTTTAAATAATTACATGGTTGCAAGCTGCAAATAACCACGCCCACAATCCTTCCTTGTCGACTAGCTCCTAGGTCTTAGGAGGCAGCCGGTTCACACCCGCAAAGATAGGTACTTGTCGAGGACCGAGCTTACTTTGAACTGGTTTGGACATAGTCTATAGTGCAATAGCTTAAAAAAACTGAATTTAGTCATTTGTACCTACGGCATCGATGATAACTGGAGAATTTTGAATCGGAATAAAACTCCTACCACGTCGTATTAGCACTTGCGTAAACAAGTGCCCATGACCTTCGCGAGAACCGAGACACTAGAAAGTGTTCAGATATTGTAACTAAAAACCCATTAAATAAAAGGTACCTAAGCGTGCTAAATAACGCCTGTGCTCTGCTTCTATTTATATATCTCTGCTAAATCACGTTTTTAGGGTTCCGTACATCAACAGGACAAAACGTGACCGTTATAGGATCACTTTGCTGTCCGTCTGTCTGTCTAGAAGAGCTAGACCATTTTTCTCAGGAACGGCTAAAAAACAAAAAAATATATGACAAATTAAATGTCTATTTTTTGTTTTTTGTATGGAAATAGCGAAATGGAAAAACGCCTAGGGCACTTCCTGTGACCTCACAAGAGGTTTTGTTATCGAAAATTTAGAAAATATCTACTTTTTTGCCCCTAGACAGGACTATTTCGCGTGATCAGACCGGACAAACCATAAAATGGGAAGGTGAAGTTTGTAGTAAAAAGGGCTCTGACAATTTGGAATTAGTTAACAGATCGGGACCCCCAGGGCGTGAGTCTCGCTCGAACTTGTTCGTTTTGTCGTAAACGAACGTACTGCGCCTGTCATGGAAAACCGGATAGCTTTCTCTGTTCAGTTCCTATATATTACGTTCTTCGTGACACTATTCTTTCTTGGTCACACTGAGTTATAGTAGCATACTCATGGGGTCAACTTAGGTGGGTGACCAGCTGACCAGGTTGATTCAATCCAACTGCAAAGACGTTATTTCTCCGAAACTGTTCACCTCTGCATCGGAGGATTGTATTCAAGCTCGACTTTTTGGGATGGTAAAGTTAGTAGAAAAAGTGACTGAAACTCAAACCTGACGATTTCAAATTGATCTTCACTCATTTGAGCACTGTCTTATTCTAAATCTTCTCTCCGAGGCGAATCGGTACTCAAACAGAGATTAAAATGTGATTACGTAAGTGACGTCCAGGCACAGATTTCATAGCTAAGTTGTTGGTTGCTGTCTCGTATCTACGGGCCGTACTGGGCTTTTAAAATAAATATTTTCTGTTTACACTCATGCCTATAATAGGCCTCTTGTCTATTTTCTTTCAAAGCTGTACAACTTTTCCAACTGTTTCCGTTCCGGATCCTTATAGCAAAACCACGAAATGTTCATAAATCTGTTTTAGTTTCGTACTATTTTCCTAAATCGCTGCCGTATTGGTTGTTGATCACCGACTGTGAAATGCACAACGACTATTTGAGATAACATGTAATCTGACAGTTCGCAATTTTTTCCATCATCTTATATGTTTCGTATCGTCACTGCGCAGTTCGTCCATTTCGAGATTCGTCATTACGCAGTTCGTCCATTTGGAGTATCGTCACTACGTAGTTCGTCCATTTCGAGATTCGTCAGTTCGTCCATTTAGACTTTTAGAGTATCGTCACTACGCAGTTCGTCCATTTCGAGATTTGCCTATTACGCAGTTCGTCTATTAGCGGGCTAATATTGTGAAATATATACCGTGATCGAAAACGTCCACATTTACTTCTCGTTGTATCAGAAATGCCGACCGCTCCGCAAAGCAATCGGTTTATTGGAAATGCAACTATTTTGAATTTTGTATTGTTTTATTTGTTTGTTTGTTGCGATATATTTTGCGGTGCATTACTATAATTATATTCAGTCAGTATACAGTACAGGCTTTTATAAGACGATCGAGATTATTCGCGTTTCTTGTCTGGTTGTGATAGGTGACATTAAGCGATCACTGTTGTCTAGGCTTACTCCGTCTCCAGCCAAGTCTTGGAATCTCTTCAAGCTCCAATTAGCTGTCAGTTTTTAGAGCTGTGACGCGATTTGATGTGTTTTTTATGTCGGTTTTATGGGCATTAATCTGGCCGTAAAGTGTTGATGTGGAACGAATAGTCTGTCTGTTGGGGAAGTGTTGGGAGTGGGGTTCGGCGATCCCGGAAACTCCATTTATAGAACGACGGTGACAATGTGTTGTGTACACTCACAGCATAGCCAAATAATAAAATACAGATACCAGCCAAAGGTATTAGCTACATCAGTTTTCAACGGAAGAAACCACGCAGGAACGAAAAATCTAATTATGGGTTATATTGGAGAAGTTGGTGTCAGGAGATGGATAAAACAATAAGTCCTGCTAATCTTGTTTTGATTCTAAGCTCGTTCTACCAAAGATTTAAATCTTTGCGTTCTACATTATCTCGTTGTTGAAGTGATTCACGTTGTCATAAGTTTACTTATCATAATTCATCACCATTTAACATAACTTAGCACCTAACAGTCACATTCATAGTCCTGATCCCAATCTAGGATTCCCTGTGTCGTGGGTATCAGGAACTACGAGTACAATGGTACCACATCACCCAAACCAGGAACAAATATTTGCAGATCATGCAAACATTTGTCCCGCAGCGGGAATTGAACCCGCACTGTTTGCGTCTCAGCCGGCTACTCGCCCGCTGCACCACTGAGGTCGTCATTCTCCCACTGCTGCACTGCACCTCGGCCGCCTATAACTTATGCCACTGCCTTCTATGTTATGGTTCTCGGATCCCGGTAGAGAACCACTACTTATTATATGAAATAGGCAAAGCCATACAGGACGCAGTTAGGTAATATTTTTATGAATACACCATCGTTATTCATTGCCATCGTTGTAATACCATTCATAGTTCATACTATTCTCACTAACGTTCAAGTAGATGTGCTCAATAGCAATTTAGGAGTTTTATCAATATCAACCACAGTTGTGGTATAGAAAATTTAGAGTCATTATATTATTATGGCCGTGGCCTGAGTCACGACTTCACTTGAGACGTGTTCTGGATCTAGTATAATCTGTGGTAACCAAGTACTAGTATACACTTGTATTATCAATCACACCTGCGACAGCAAATCTTATAATATCTACGCAGAATGTTGAGTTCAATCAAACACTTTCTATGCTAACGGCTTAGCAAGTTTTCACAAAGGAATCATTTGCAAGTCGGCTCCGTCAAAAGACTAGCTTGTTGCCCGTTCGCTATTGATCCCGTGAAGTTACTTCGACCCCAACATACAACTCTCGCTCGACTTCCAACTGTCCACAATCCACCAGTGCAGTTGATGAACTCCGGATTGCCAATTTAAAATTCCAAACTCCATCCTTTCATAAAAGCGTTGAACCGAACGGACCATTGCCTGTTAGATTTTGACCACGATTTCAGAGCCGAGTACAATCCGCTCCATTGATTGTACACTTGTGTTACGCAACGAAGTTGCCGACTTGCCAATAAACTTGAAGGCTTCCTAGCTACAGGTTGTTATTGTTACGTCATTCGACATCTTCTGCCCGTACTTGGTTGCTGACATGGTTTTCGTTTAAAAATTATTTTGTAGTTTTGTTGAAAAGTAGTCTCTCAGTGCATTTATGGGCTTTGCCTCTTGCGTAATTGGTGCGATATTTATAGGTACCTAACAGTATTATTAGTTTGTGATCGCATAAACTTTCTACAGCTGAACCGATTTCGATTGAGTTTCTCACAGACATAAACACATTTTGACCTGGATATAACACATTGTTATCCGGTACAGGTATTAGGCCGGCAAAGACGTGGGTCAATGCCACTTTTTAATGTTTCTTTTGCTTCTATTCTCATGTAAAGAATGCAATTTCAGTCAAGCATAAGATGTTCTTTGCACACCTAAATTGACTCGAGAAAATATCGGTGAGATAATATGAAAATCATGAAAATAATAGGAATCGATCAGTTACGAAAGTGACACTAAACGCACTGACAGCATTTTGTGAGTAAATCAATAGTATAGAATGGTCGTTTCCAAGACCACTTTCTACAGCGCTCTATCTTCCGGCACGACAACGCGTGCAAACTGCAATCCAGTTTGCCCTCGAGTTCACTTCTCGACAAGACAGGAACGTTACCTCACCACCAGCTATGTTCCAAACTGTGGCTATAACAAGAAAGCATGTTTCAGGAACTAATCGTGGACTATTAGAAACCGGATTTGTAATCTTATAAACCGGCATCTAGAAAAAACGCAGGAAAGCCTAGGAAAGTTGAAGCTCTTGCCGTCCCGCCATGCTTCACTTAGCTAATTAAGAAAGTGTTCCGAGGTGATAAGTCCGAGGCTGAAATGACGAACCGATTTTTACGATGAGAGGATAATACTTTATGTGGTAATTATCAGTAGGTGCCTGACGCGTGACGTCAGGAAACACTTGATGTGATGATACGTTTTGCCTGATCTTTGTGATCGTCAACAGTCTCATCTCCGCAAATGGATTTGGCAACAACAACAAAAAAAAGCGAGTTGGACTCGCGAACGAAGGGTTCCGTACCATTATCTATAAAAACGGCAAAAACAACACGTTTGTTGTATGGAAGCTCACCTTAAATGTAATTTTTATTTTTATTTAATTATTGATTTCAAAGTGAATGATATAACTCAATATTCTGTGAATATTTCAAGCGTCTACCTGTTGCCGTTATCAATATCGAGCAAAAATTATCAAAAAAATCACGTTTGTTGTATGGGAGCCCCCTTAAATATTTTTTTTATTCTGTTTTTTAGTATTTGTTGTTATAGCAGCAACATAAATACATCATCTGTGAAAATTTCAACTGTCTAACTATCACGGTTCATGAGATACAGCCTGGTGACAGACGGACGGACAGCGGAGCCTTAGTGGTAGGGTCCGTTTTACCCTGAGGGTAAGAAACCCTAAAAACAACCACAAGTGATTTGCTTGTACTGGCGATTATGATTTTTTGTGGAAATCGGAATTTTCCCAACATCAAAACCAGTGTCTGTAATCTAGAGGCCGTGCGAAAGCTTTGCTGAGAATTTTTGTAGGAGTAAACCTAGTCTCAAAACTTACCCAAGAGCCGTCGTCGATGACGCGAATAAGCGTAGCGCAAAAGTGTCGCGGAGACATGTCAGATATCGCAAGATTTTCTCAGGACGGTCACATTGGTCGCCGTTGAGCTGGGTTTCGACACGATCGCTCGACCGTGTCCAAACGGTAGACACGCTTCACTGCGTCTTGGGAATAGCTTATTTACAATGTGTCACTGCTGGCAGCAGCAGTAGCAAGGCGAGACTTGGCGTATAGTTTCCTGGACAAATCTATTGGGTTCCTATTTCAATTCTGCGACGACTGTAAAACTTAGATCTTCAGTCAGAAAGTCGGCGGCAATAAGATAAAACAGCACTCACCTAGGTCCTAGCTGGATGATCCAGTTGCCGCTATAACACTAATCTAAATATACTTACTATAACTTAATTAACTTGGCTCGCTACAGTCTAATTAATAATCAACTGTGACCTTGTTTCGGATCCACGAATACCTTTTTGATGTTCTGCTTCTTATTTATCTATTATGTTATTGTTATCCTTCGAATGTGTCCAACTTTTGTATTCTCAAGTGCTTCCGTAGTAGTGTTGCTGTTATTCTTATTAAACACAAAATTATATTCTAGTCAACACGTCATACGTAGGCTGGTGTGTTCTGAATGTACAGTTATTCAGTAATTTGGTATGCGTTCTGCTGCACCGCTGTCCCTAGATACCATTGTTGTATTGAGTAACCCGTGATTACTCATGTAAACGATTGCTAAAGTTGGTACTTAATCGAAATCATAAACCCGCTTTTAATCCATCATCATCATCAGCAGCCTCAAGAGTGCTCAGCTGGATGCTGTTGCCCATCTCCTGGTGAAATACCTTAGGTAGCTTTTACGACATCCACGGGAGGAGATGGAGACATACCACGACCCGCTATAAATCATCAGCAGCCTTTGGACGTCCATTGCTCGACGAAGCCTCCCCCATGACATACAATGGAACGGGGAGAATTGCCATGTGGCACCACCATATGACGGCTTGGTAGGCGGATTGGTGATCGCAGTTTGGTGTTGAGTACTCGGGCGGATGCTGCTGCCCATCCCCTGGGTGTAATCCCTTGGTAAGGCTATGCTATGTATTGTTATGCTGTACCTTTGGTATTTGTTAAATGATTTTTGTAGGTTTCTTCCTACATCGCGTGTATTCGCGAGGTCTCAGTTCGGTCCGACCCACTAGTTTATTCCTTGAAGGTCTCATTTCTCACGGTGTCTTTCATGGCGCGCCGCGCCGCCGCTTCGTACTTTGCTTTCTTGTTGTTTTTGGGGTCGCTTTGGCAGTTTGGAAAGCAGCTTTTTGTTTTCCATTCACTGACAACACCATCTTTGGGCATGGCTTGACGGTTTTGTAAAGGGAATGCGAGCGCCGTTTTGAAGATCACCGCGTTTTTGTGTGTCCATACGTCGCATTAACTCCATTGAAAATACCTTTCTTTAAATGCTTCGGACAGTAATTTACAATCAAGGTTGTCTGCAGGATAAAGCTAAAATGATTTCAATATCGTAATATCGTTGGACATTCGGCAGGAAAAGGGCGCTACTAGAAACCTTGGCATGTACAGTGTCGAGTCTGTCGTAGTATCGTATGTAAGTAAACACGCAGCCGCGGTCGGCGTTTCATGCGCTCGCGCAGAGTAACAACGGAACAAATTGGAGCAAATAATCGATCAAAATCACGGCTTAGTCATCGTTCGAAGCTTTCATGGGTTCAATGGCCATACATCGTTTTCTGATTTCGTAGTGTAAGGAAGTGAGGCTTTATTTATAGTGACGGAGGAGGCGAACCGACCGACGACGCGACGCGACGACGCGCTGCGCGGAGAGCCTAGCCCGCTAGCCGGTGCGAGTCGCGCACGCGCAGGTTTCGTCCGCTGGCTGGCGCACGCAGTGCTCCTCGAGACTCGGTCGTGGCCGGTGTATCGTTCCGCCGATCGATCGTATCATCGCGCTCTTCAGTGTCGAAATCGTCAAGAGTGCCAGTGATAATACCGATAGCGAGCCCGCACCTACGTGCCACAGCCGCGCCGAATCGAAATACGATAAATCCAGATAGATCCTTCGCGAGTGCTCTTCGGGATTTCGTATCTATATTTGCGTCGTCCTTGCCAGGAGTAGTGTAACAAGATGAGGCCGAAGGAGGAAGACGTTAAGCTGCAGACGGGGACGTTCATTCTCTCGGAGAAGATCGACGACACCAAGTCGAAGAAGAGCGAAAAGGAAATGAAGAAGGAAATTAAGCGATTGGAGAAAGAGAAACAGGAGCGGGAGAAGAGGGATAAGAAAACGCGCGAAAAGGAGAAGGAACGCGAGAAACAGGCAAAAAGAGGTTTGCAAAATTTACGTGCCTATTTATCGTGCAGCGTTTATCATGATGTCATCTTGCGGTTGCGGCTAGAGGTTACCTATCGGGTGACGTCGAAACTATTACATTTTGTTGCTTGGCCATTAAAAGGCGTCGGTTCTCACAAGAATTGAAATCTATTGTTGTAGCAGTTACATCATTATTAGGCTGAGTTGACCTTGATCATCACGTCATTAAATATTTGTGCTGATTAAACATAACCACTGACACTCGGCGTTATCAGTTTGTGAACACTGTAAAGAGATATGAAGCTTGAATTCGTGCGCGGTGCGAGATATAAGTATATATATAAATGTTTTTGCTGAAGCGATAACTATTTTTATCATGTGGATCTAAACGAGCATGACGAATCATCTAAACCTGTTCTTAGAAAACACCTGTATTGCACGTACTTACCTGATTGCTTAAACGTTAGTCTAATCACCTATTCTTTGTAATTTATTTCTGCTAGTTCTTGCTTTTCTAGCCTTACAACATAATTTCTTGCTTCAGAGTATTTCAGTGCTTATTATATCAAATCTCACGTCAACGTTACCGTCGTATGTCATTTATCTCTGCATTCTGACAAAACTAATTTCAACGCTCTCTATATGTATCTCTCTGGTTTTATCTCTCTTGTTTTGGCACTCGTGCGCGTTCTGATGTTTTTCAGAATGTTTATCATTACATTAATAATGTACATTTTTATGCAAAAATAGAATCCCCACTGCTATAGGCTCTCATTATCAGCCTATAGAAGTCCACTGGGCATAGCTCTCGCCCATAGAAGGCCACGACGACCGGGCTTGAGCCACCTCCATCCGCCGACTTCCAGCGACCTTTAAAGGTCGTCAGTCTATCGAGAGGAGGACTTCCTACACTGCGTCGTCCTGTTCGTGGTCGCAAACGGTTGTCGGTTCTGCGAGCTATATGGCCTGCCCATTGCCATTTAAATTTGCTAATTCTGAGAGCTATGTCGGTGATCTCGGTTCTTCTACGCGGATCACCAAGAATTGTCATTGTAATGTTGTCGAATAAATGAATTTCATTTCATTTTTAATTTCAAGAGAGCTCTATAATATATTTTTATTAATTTAGAATACTTCTTAGTTTTGCTTTGTAGGTAGGTACACCGCAGTCTATTATAGCGTTGCTCATTTCGTTCCATCCAAAGATTTAAGTGCCTGGAAGAGATCGCTTTCAGCGATAAGGCCGCCCATTGTATTGCCTTTCTATAGTAATATTACTTGTTTATTGTTTCTGTGGTGATCAATAAAGTGTTAATCTATCTATCTATAGAAAAAACATTTCCTCACGGAAATCAATTAGTTTTATCTCACGCCAAAATAAATTGAATCCGCTATACTCTGATTTTTAATCTTAGACATTTTTTGTAAACAAAGAAATGTCACTGTGTATAAATGTCATGTATGTGTATATATACACACATATGATACACATACATGACACTTATACACACAGTGGCATATCTTGACATTTGTTTGTTTACAAAAAATGTCTAAGATTAAAAATCAGAGTAGTATAGGTCTTTCCAGTCTGCCTCGGACGGATATAAATAGTAGATTCGATTCATAGGATCGGGCTTCGTACGACGATGATTTGTATTTCGATTCAAAGCTTGTTATTGCAGAAATGGTTGTTATTTCTGCCGAACACGTAACAGTTGAAATGCATGGTTTCAATCAATTGCTCAAACATTTATGGACGTGTAGCTCTCGTGTTTCGTTTCATGCAGTGAGTGCGACTGCGCTGGTTAAACGAGCAAACTATGGAATACATCGCAGTTTAATAAAGACAAAATACATCTAAGTGAAACCAACTCTACATAATCACATAATATAATGCTTGTCACGATTCGTGTATTTTAATTAGGCTGAAGTGGCCTGATGAGCAACAAGCTTCTTGATAATGGGAGTCCTTCATATCATACGTAATTATTATGACGAATAACATTTTTTTTTTTAAATCATAACACAAACCTTCGCGTATATAGTCCGTCCCAGTCTTGATCCACTTCGATAGGATTCCCTGTATTGTACGCGCGTCAGAATCAGAATTTACGAGTACCATGGTAGCACATTATCGCCCTCATTCCTACTTAGTCAATAAGTCACCCTATGATACTTCGAGTCGACTCCTACAGTGAGAAAAATCTAAAGTAGAAAACGCCCTAATAACGGCAGATTTAGTTGGTAGTAAGGCAAAACCGATTAAAAGTAAGACTGAACAAAAATGTCTTCCTACTAGAAAGCGTTGTGCAACTTTTAGCGTAAGGCGAATTCAACAAGCAGCTATACCATGAATATGGCTCTACCTCAGCGATGACGTGGTAAATCAGTTACAAATCAAAGGACTGGCGATGGTGTTCAAAGGCAATATCCGACGCATTTAAAGTCATAATCGACTTCTTAAAAAGCGTTTTACGTCTTACGTTACTTTGGTTTAACTATCGACCAAGCGTTTAGAACCTTCTCGTGAAGCTTTTGTCGTTTTTAGTGCGCCATTTGTCGTAGTTACTTATTTGTGGGATAACAAACATTATTAAATTTTAATTTAACTACCGTTGCACAATTTACACATTTATTATTAGTTTTCATTTTGTAAAACGGGAAATTTTCACGTACCGATATGTTGGATGCACCAACAGGTTCCGACCCTAATCGAGGGTCTTCATCAGGGTGGGTATAGGATCCACGAGACACTCCCTCCGCGTGTCTCCTCGTTTACAAAATGAATGATATAATTCACGAAAGTTACTTTATTATTAGTTTGTTTGTACGTTGATTCCTAACACTGCTAGGTAACTCTGTAGTCTTTTCGTGTCTTGCCAGTCGATCTGATAATCGGCGCGCATGTAATTGTGTCGATTCGACAAACTGCTTCTCAATCACCTCCTAGACCCCTTATAGTTTTGTATAGAACGTACTCTACGTTCAGGTTCAACAGTGTTATTTCGTATCTTATGTAGAAATGTCTTCTGTCTTGAGTTTCTGTTTATATCTATAGGCTATATCTTTATGCTAATTTCAACCGACACGTTAAACATTAGTGCTATTTTTCGTCTTTAAAAGTGCAATTGGCAAATGTTCTGCGTGAGGGAGTTCCAGAGTCAGTTCCATTCAGAGGACCAGACTTGAACATGCTTCCAGAAAGCTCATGTTAATTAAAGCATTGGTATGGCGTCTACATTTATGAATAATTATACCTAGTTACATGTTCTACAAATCGATTTGACATTGAAATTAGAATCAGAGTTCGAACCTACAAATTAAATGTATTATTGACCTTCGCATAAGCGTCACGGTCGTCGTATGTAAAGTACCAGAGCCTCGAGTATTTAAATTTTAAAAAAAGGACACTTCATTTTGTATAGAAATTGAGGTTCTCAACGGGAAGGGGCTGGGAGTGATTCCCAGAAAAATCACGTGCACGCGATGACGTCATATCTCGCATGAAAACTATAATTTTGTATGGGCGTCATACGAGATGTGACGACACATCGTAGACGAGATTAATCTGAGAATATGGGCCCTGCTCGGGGACACTTTTAGGTTTTCCCATTCAAAGATCCATGTAGCGTACACGTACACCATACATCCGTGTTGTTGCTTGTTACATTTCTAAACCCGGCTCGGTAGTTTGAGGTGACACAAGAGTTACCACTTGCCATTGATTCGATCAACGGTTCTTATCCAAAGTTACGAAGTGTCACGATTCCATTCCAGTAATACAAACATGGATATACAAATTATATAAACATTTTTATAGTACAAGCAATCTATAGTAATTTGGTCGGTGCCAGCGGCCGGCGGCACTGAATGGGCGCGGTTGCCTCGCAAGCGCCCGATCGCAGAGTGTATAGCAGTTACTAGCCGGATGCATGATAATTAGGCCTCGTGCGAGGACAGAAATAGACGGGGTAGGGTAGGGGTGTTCCTTTCGATATAGTTATGATGTGGGAGTGCTCTCCTTGGTGGGCTTGTAACAATAGTTTATTGCAAAAAGAAAAATTGCTGCTCATGTCGCACATGTCCAATTGTCCAGTTTGAATGAAGATATACATCTGATGATGGAATGTGGGCCACGGAAATCCTTGATGGACAATAGTAGACTAGACAAGCAATGTTTGAGCTCATTTTAATCAGCTCACGCATTCTGTATACTACCTAATTTCACTATCATTATGCTGGGAGACTTAATTCATAAAAGCTTGCAAAAATTATAATGTTAAACAAAAAATTTATTCATCATAACATAACAACAGCAAAATATTGTCTCTGACTACCTAATTTCCAATTTTAGAATGATGCGCTTGTGTTTGTTCAGGTCACTGATTTATTTTTCAATGCGTATGGTTTCTCGGAATCTACTGGACCAAAGAAGTGGAAATTTGGTACATAAATAATAATATATAGAGTTAAGTGACCTAATTACGGACGTATAGCGTAAATAAACAAATTCAGATTTCAGAGGGCAAACTAGAAAATTAAAAAAACCTGTATTCATGTTTAGGCATGCTCGTTCGCATGATCGATCGCCATCATCGGGTCAGCTCACGTTTTTCGTCTCATGTTTCATTTATTCTCGGATCGGTGATTTGCTCATTTCGCTTTTCATTGTCCTTCAATTTTCAATGAATAAATTGTACTCTACCGGCTTTGAACTCTACTTTATGTAGCTTTTGTTATTGGATCCGTTGGTTTCGTTGGAAATCATGTGAATACATTGTAAATTATTATTAGAGTTCCGTACCAAAGGTACCATTACATATGGATCTGTTGTGGTCCGTATGTATAACATACAAGTAAAACTTACTGACTGACACATCAAAACTTATTCAAAACCCAAAGGGCAATACTCCCGTTGACATAGAATCTTGAAATTTGGGTCGAAGGAAGGTTTGTTTTATTTTGTTTGCTACAATTTTTTCAAAATTTGTTAAAGCATGGTGTAAATTACTCCACATGTTAGTACAAGTCTCGTAAGAAAGTTTTCTTGTAACTACAACGCTTCTGGTAGCTGGCTACTGCCCATCATGCCCAATCTCAACTTTGCGTCCTATTTTTACGGATTTTCTGCGCAAAATTCACGTATTAGTATAAAATTAGCCAAAATATAGGAAAGGGCGCGTACTTGACTGGCTTTATTAACATCTCTCTCTGCATAGATGTGATTTGGTTGTCATAAATGTATGACCGTATGTTATGACTCACAACATAAGGTCATTCATTTACTGATGAAACTCACTCGAACTCTTACTCTTACTTAAACTTTTGGTAAGATCCAGATAATTTATGAAAACGCACCTGTTTCATCGTTATTGCTTCGGAAATTGGTACGTTTCAAAACTTATATGATAAATTGTGTGCTAGTAAAAATGTATCGTACATGTTCAGCATCCCAAATAGATTCTCCACGTTCAATACAGCTATTTATGAAGCGGGGTAAGGAGGTCACGTGGTCCAGGTGCTGGGTTGAAGGGGAGTAAAAGCAGTTTGGCACTGATTCTTTAGAGAGGACACGTGCGTGTAATTGGCCTTCTTGAGCCTTCACCCCTCTTTGAATAGCTTCGTCTACTATAGAGGCTCTACTTCCTTATTCAAATGTTTCTTAGGCGGCTAATTCGGAGTTTAACCTTCCTTACTGTAATCTTATTATTCATAAATAATAATAATAAACATAAGTATGTACTGTAATCTTATCAAATCCTTATTTATCATTAAGTTTTCCGTTACAGGTAAGTTTGCACTAGCCGGTAGAGAGAGGCAAGCTCGAACGAAATGTAAGTTTGTGTTTTCATGTTACGTGGCCATTTCAAAAGTGTCCTGCGGTTAAACATGAATGTGGAGTTTTTCACGCGTCTTTGCTGAAATGACTGTATCGACCATTGCGCGTTCTCGCATAGTGATGCCACACCACATACATCATCATCATCAGCCCGTAGAAGTCCACTGCTGGACATAGGCCTCTCCCCTAGAATGCCACGATGTACGGTCTAGCGCCGCCTCGATCCACCGACCTCCTGCGACGCATAAAATGTCTTTAGTCTATCGAGTGGAGGACCTTCCTCTACCGCGTCGTCCGGTACCATACACATAACATCAATTCTATTAATATCGTTTTATTATTCATTGTATTTTTGTTATCAACACTACAAATTCTGGTTTTCCGCATCATTAATTGCGCTAATAGTTTTAAAAGAGGGCGCTGATAACTAAATATTGAGACTATGCCTTGTTCTCGCTGCGATAAGGTTGACATTGACATGTCAATCGTATTACACAATGTATGGAGACGCTTACGAAATTGATCTTGTGATTCTCGTGGCTAGACTTGTCTAGGTGGGTTTATTGTAAACTTAAAAATAGTGATCCAAACATTTCCAGGTTTCGATACTTTTATCTCTACAATATTTCAATTTCAAGTAAGTAAATATTATTAATTTTTTTACTTTTATTGGTAGCCAACACTACCACTACTACTAAATACTAGTACAAAAAAATACCACGACGAACGGTCTTGAGCCGCCTCCATCCACCGACTTCCTGCGACGCGACGTTTTTAATGTTTTTAGTCCATCAAGCGTCGTCCGGTTACATTTAAACATTTATAAAACAAACCAAAGCACATTTAAATGCTGTTCCAGTTTAACTCCAATTTCTAAAGAAGAAATCATCAAAAAAGACTGACATCCTCATCACATAAAATGGATTGACACATAAAATAAAACATTTGATTCAATTGCAATGTAATTTAGTGGTGTCCAAAAAGGAAAGCACTCGCTGAAACAAAAAAAATAAAAAAAGTTGCACGGTGGTTCTAGCGTCCTGAGGGCTGAGACCGAAGTCTGAGTTTTAACAAGCAATTTACACTGACGTACGGTGAAGTGTAGGATACACGGATTTTGTATGGCGACACGGATGAGGAGCTGACTGAATAATCCGCGTTCCCCTCTGGAATTATGCCCACGCCCTCGCTTGGTTGGAATCAGAATTCAGAAATATTCTGTAGTTTCGGCGATCTGAGGATAAGTCAGTGCTTTTTCATTTCACTTTTGTACATAAAATTATAGATTAATTTGCAAACCTGCATAATTTAAATAAAAACAATCCTCTTTTTAGTTTCTTTCAGCGAGTGCTTTCCTTTTCCGCCACTACATTGCATTACAATTGATAAAGAGTGAGACATACCAGTGTCAACGTTACTTCTTCATACATTGCTTACAAACTCTGAAGTAATCTGTGTTGCTTGAACCAATACTATTTTATTCTGTGACAAGGTCAAGGTTACCCCGTCTCCAATTCCAATGCTTAGATATACGAAGTAATAATTAAGTATCTGTTGTTGGACACTTGTAGCAAATGTTTGTTTATGTTGGGGAGGTGTCGCCTTGCGAGAGGTCCACTTGAGTCTTGTTTGTTTTCGTATCGTGTGTTTTGTCTCTGACTCAATGTTATTTTAAAACTTGGCTGATAAGTATAGTTTCGGTCGTAATGGACCCTGTACACGGTGGCTCAACTAACTATGGTACTGATAGAGTCGGTGAACTTTGTTATTACTAATAAATCGGACGAAATAATCTTGCCTCGCAGTAAACAGTATAAATATGCATAGCATTTCCAAAGTTTGCCCCTGAGTTTGCTGGTGGAGCCGGCTATTTCATAGAGCCAGCGCTAACACATTAGCTGAGTTATTTGACCCATGCGCGAACACGCACGCGCCAGGTGCTTCGACGAACGCGACGACGCGATGCGAGTGTCGAAAGGACTGCATAAATTAAGTTGAGATCTTGTCAGTACAAATATACCTTATTTACTCGAAGGGTTTGCTCAATGACTTGAAAGTCTCGTCAGCGAGAAAGTGTGACGATGTCTTAAGTAATGTCATTTAAATTTCCAGTGAAAATTTTTGAGGACTTTAGTACCATGCAGAAAGTCCTGTATAAAACATTTAGTAAAATATGATTTCAGTACAGTACAAAACACATTTCGTTACACAGTCACTGCACTAAACTGCAAATAAAGATGTACATTTTCATCATGACATGATTGCCGGTTCCACAATCATGTCAACCATACCACATGTAAGTGACTGTTGCGTGTTTCTTGCGAAAACTCACATAAACTCACTTAAAATAACACCCAACAGTCACATTCATAGTCCTGATCCCACACTAGGATTCCCTGTGTCGTGGGTATCAGAAACTACGAGTACCATGGTATCCTAACACCCAGACCCCGAACAAATATTTGCAGATCATACAAACATTTATCCCGCAGTGGGAATCGAACCTCTTGCATCTCAGCCGGGCTACTCGCCCGCCGCGGCGCCGCGCCACAGAGGTCGTCAAAAGGATGCGCGTCCTCTCGTTAACTGCGCGACCTACGCGCGTGTCCTGACCTGAAGGTCGGCTGCCTCCATTCTGAAGCTTCCTTTGGGAAATCGTTTGTAGGATACATAACTGCCAGGAAGGGTTCAAAAATGTATTCGCCGAAATTATTTTTAAAAATACAATTTCGCGAACTCTTACCGAATGCTCATGTCGCAAACTATTAAGTTCACTACATTATTATCACAAACTAGCATTCTACCTCTATTGGCTCCGCCCGCGTGGTATTATAACTCATAGCCTATTATGTTATTCTGATGTTTAAGCTATAATAATACTGTAAAGTTTCATCAAAATCTGTTGATAATGACGAAAGGCCCCTAACCCTAGAAAACTCTTCTCGTTTCTAATCGATGATCTGTTTGAGCAATAGGAAGTCTAGTTCCCTAGAAAATGATCGAGAACGCTTCTAAATAAAATATTGCGATGGTTTATTTTCGAACGACCCGGCCCGACCGTCTGGAATGTTGCCTGTCGCGTGTCAGTCATCACAGCGTCTGCCTTTGTTCAAACTCACCATTTCAAGAGCGCTCTTTTTAGGTTTCCATCAATTTGTCAGCTGATGGAATTTGATTACATTAGTTCGTCAAGCTGAATTATTCCCCAAGCTAATGATTTGGTTCAATGAATTTGGCATTCGTGAGCTTTGTTTATCTTGGCAGTGATTGGTGAGTCATAATCAGCTGGCTGGATATTGGTGTTGCTGTTGATTTTTGATAAATTATGTACTAAGCATGGAACTGTTTGAATAGTTTGGATGATGTGCCAGATTTCATTTTTTCATCTTCTAATTTCAATTTTTTCTTGCCTTATTACTTAATTTCAATGCTTTTGGAATAACGTCTTGTTGTGAGGCAATCGAGATTTTACGGAGTCATCTCTCCATATTTCTTCAGTTGGTGAAATCTTGAGCAAGATGTTGTTAAGTTTCTCTGGGGTAATAAGTAAATGGGACAATTCCCCAGGCCGGCCGGTCCCTCAGTGGGTAGGTATAGGTAGCGTTGCGCAACTTTCGTCCAATTGACTCGGATGGCCCGTTCTCTAGAGATTCAGACTGACCTCTATGTGTTTGTATAACATTATTCCTTAGAGATTCGATGTGTGTAAGATGGTGGAATTGGTGTGTTTTTCGTTGAAGTGTTGAATACTCTGTTGAGCATCTTGGGGAATGGTTTTTAAAAGCTATAAAGGAAATAGGTTCATTCAGGGCGTAAGCGCCCTTTTGCTAGCTACCGGTGACCTCTTCTTAAGTATTTTAAAACCACACTGAATTGTGAATTACTGAATTTTTTTATTCTGCTGCCTCACATAATAACTATTTAGTTAACTGTCGATCAACTTTTACACTCTATTTTGATGTTTAAACCTACGGAGGTCACATTTGGCGATTTTATGATTAGAGCATGATAGCTTCATAGTTATAGATCATTGCAAAGAATGAAGAGAGACGCGTCTATTATGCTAATATTCTAGCCAAAGTCTCTGAAAGGATTGATAAAGTTACCTATTTAATTTCGTTTTAAAAAACTAGCTCTATAGATTACTTGGACTCATACATAGACTAGGTATCAAAAATTATTTGACGATTTATTTTTGTAAGTTTGGCAAAGTCATAGAATGAAACTTTCTTTTGACAGCTTGTCTCAGTGCATCGCCATCTATTTTCAACGCTGAAAGCATGATGCCGAGACGGCCCAGCCCTCATTAATTTTTGGCGATTTAACTTCGTTCAAGTTTCGGTCATTTTTCACATTTCCGCAATGTATTGTCAGTCGATTGGAATACCATTTGTGATATATAATGTCATAGACACCATTGCCACTTCAACTTCTAATTCTGAGAGCTATGTTGGTTATCTTGGTTGTGGTATAATATGATTATTATGAAAAAATAATATTGTGGAAGATACGTCATATTATACCTTAAATCATGTAGTCCAAAGATAACCCAATACAAAAAAATACTTCGCATTTTGAGCATTTCGAAAATAATAATAACAATAATTGATTTTTTGCTATTAGGTACACTTAAATTTTATGTTAAAAATACATCATGGTAAATCCTCTTATTTTTTAATAAAATTGCATACCTGTGCATTTATAACGTCCATACTACTTTTATAGCAAGGACTAAGTTTTTGCCGAGCGGTCACTCAAAGAATGCGTCATCCGGGTCAATTGAGCGAGTTATGTAACAACCGCTGTCACTGGCACACCACACATGGATGGATACGTGAACGTACAGTACGTGTGTAGAGCATGTGAGCTCGCCTTACTGTCTGCGCGGGTGTGGCTTACGGGCCTAGTTTTCGACTCCTACACATTGTTGTATTCCTATTTCTTACAGACTAGTACTGCTAGTACTCAGTAGGATCACTTTTCATCAATCGGTGCGTCCTTTACTGTTGTTTTAAAAGTTCTCCTTCAAATTTCCTATTGTTCCTAGACGTGTATTACTACTGCCGTGAATGGTTTTTACCGACTTACACACGTTACGGAGATCATCAATGGATTCCTCAGCTATTAAGTATATTTATGTAGTATACCTACTATAAGCCGTGATGATTGTCCGATTCAAATAGTTCTTTCATCGCTGTGTAAGGGAATGTCCTCGAGGTGGCCCCTGACAATTTTATTATTGTTTTTGAAATGAGTTCGAAAAAGTACGGAACATTGCGTGTATTCTCGAGGTCTCAGTTCGGGACACACCACTAGTAACTAGCATATAAATAGAATTAGCTCAGCACTACACACACTAAATTGATTCCTTTGTTCTTCTAAATAGCTGCACTCCTCGGTACGATGCCCACTATAACTGACTACTTACTCAGCTGTGGGTGAGCGTGGAAGCCACAGACTAAACAATAATTCGTTCTGGAAGTACGATTGAATTGTCTCTACTGCGTTTCCTGGCGCCTCTATCTAATTGTTATTTAGTTGGCTGTGCGTTTGGGCATTTGGAGGCAATAACACGTCACACACGTGTTCATTGTTTCGATGTATGAGTTGAGTAGTACTGAGAGCTGATTCTACGTTTTGACAAGCAATTGACACGGACGTATGGTGTAGTGTAACACGGATTTTTGCATGGACAATGAGGTTCACAGAGTGTACGCTAGGGGCGCTCATCAGTGTCTCCATACAAAAATCCACACTACACTACACGAAACGTCCGTGCCAATTGCTTGTCAAAATGTAGAATCGGGGCTCTGATGAGAGTTGTGTTGTGTTTATGTTATTGTCGCGGTTATTTGGCGCAGTTTCAGAATTGGTAAATTCTGTGGTAGGTAGATCAAGGTACGGGATCCAAATTGCTCTTCGTGCATGATCGTTTGTGTTGAATTTGAAATTTGGAACGTGTATGAGATGGCTCAACTTTCCAATAGCGCCGGTGAGCTACAGGCTATACTTGTAAGAGCGATTAGTATCGTACTATCGTCTGGTAACTCTACACCATGCATGTCAAAAATGCGGCCCGCGGGCCGCATGCGGCCCATCACGACGTTGACTGCGGCCCGATTCAATTTTAATTAGATAAACGATTAGCATCCTGCCCCCCTATTTCCTAACTGAAAGTCACTCGGTGACTAACGTTTGACATGTAAAAATATAGCCATCAATTGGTCAAAATTTATAATCATAAAAAATTTACATAATTTTATAGTCATTTTACTTGTGAAACATTAGTCACCAAGTGACTTTCAGTCAGGAAATAGGGGGGCAGTAAGTACTAGTATATCTATGCAAGGAGTTTGTTTTCGTTATGGTTAACACAACCCACGGTGCGGCCCACTGATTCTAAGGTCTTTAAGTATTTGGCCCACCGATGACTTTGAGTTTGACATGCATGCTCTACACCTTGTCCAGCTCTATGTCGCCGAAGTTAATGTAGGAAGTGCGCATGTTCTTGTGTATTAGCAGTTCGCGCGCATTTACACGCGGAAACGCACTTATTACATCCGCCACCGCCGCAGCCGCGGCCGGCACACTATTACTGTTACGAAACTGAGTTACCGTTTTTGGATACCGGTGATTGCTTGCTAGCTAACTAGCTACCTGTCATTACAGAATTGCTGTAAGTACTGTTTTGTGTGTGTGTGTGTGGCCTGGTGAGTGGTGATCTCAGGATCCTGGCCGCCTGCCACTGCCACGTGAACAAAATGAGTCGATAACAATATTATAATACTTTCGTTTCAAAAAATTTCGTGCCTGCGTTTTCCTAATAATATATCAGCTTAAAAATACTAGCATTAATTAAAATAGTTAAATATTTTTTATAAATCGCTATTTATTCAATTATATATTAGATTTACTTACTCAATTAGAAATAAGTAATCAAAATACAAATAAAAAATAAAGCATGTGCAGTGTTTTTTTCCATACAAAAATCAAAGATCACTACGAAAAGAATTTTTGGTGTTTATTAAAACGTGTATTAATTATCACAAAATAATGAATATTTATAACTTATTAATAATTTTTATGTTAATAAGTAATTAATATAAAATATCTCCCATTTCGTTCGGCTAAAATTGTGTGTCAATTAAGTATTATAATTATCTTCCGTATCTATTCCGTTGGATTTTCCAGTTGTGATCCATTCAACACTACACTGGCAACCTCATATCCAATTAAACTTGTAGTTAGCAGCAGCACTATCGGCAATCGCATATCACTCGTCTGTAACTCCCCCTTCTCTCCGTGCCACCCCCGGCTGTGCCTGCACGTCACTCGGGCAGCCAGACCCGCATTTACAGTTTAATTTTCTGAAGAAACCCAATGGATGGCAAATAATTTACAGGTCCACAGATTGCTGAGGGGACAGGGATTGATGATGACTTAATTTTCGCTATAAATAAAAACCGAAGTCTTACATTTCAAGCTATCATGCTTGATAACCTGTATCTGTATATGGAATGGCTGGTGGTCAACCCTAGACGTCACAGAATGAACAACAGTCAGTGTCGTCGACCCCGCGACTGACGTGACTATTGCCTGTTGTTGCCATCATCGACTTTTGCTTTTGTTCTAATAGACGAGCTTCACTGAGTCATAGTGACTAATTCTGAGATTAGGGTCCTCATTGTTTTGCAACATGTGGTGTCTCGTGTCTGGCGCCGATATCTAGTGAACATGATTACATGATGTTGGATATTGCTACACTCATGCTCTAAAACGAGCATACTGTTTTAGATAATAAGACAAAATCATTTTCAAAATGAATGTAATTTCAAGAAGTTGATCAGAATTATTTCGTAAGATGTTATTGCCCATTTGGTCAGGAAGTTGCAGACGTTGCCCACAAACCACAATAGCTATTTTAACTGCCGCTCGTATAAAGCCATTTGCTTGATGATTGTTTCACATTTCAAAATAATATACTTAATCTAGAAATGAAATGATCAGTCTCCAGCAAGTTTCTGTTGATTTTTTTGAAGTATTCTCTACAATCTACGTGATGGAATTGGGTTGCCTGCTCAAAAGTTGCTGCCGCACTTCCCCGCATGGAGGCTTTTAATTTTCTCTAGCCGGGGAGTGTGCGGGATCCTCATAGACTGTAGATTTAGACGTCATTTCTAATAAAAACAGCATTGAAACTGATTGAAACAACACAAGAATGATAGCAACAAAAGTATCTAACTTCTTCTTCGCTTGTCGGGGCGCTGATGAGTGCAGTTATCTCTTAGTAACAGAGATCTCGGATCTCGTACTCATGTGCAGCTTGTATCAAGTCAATCTAACTGAAAGGTGTCTCATTGATACTCACAGCGCGTGACTGGAGTAACTGTATGAATAGGTGTTCAATTGATGCTTCGATCCAATCTTTGTTGTTGTTTCAATCGTTTGTCACCGTCGCACGTCACCACGTGCCTTTAATTTGATTCTCAATTCAATCTGTTTCTGACTTCTTCTGCCTTCGATTGGCGCCGTGTTAACTCCCAATGTTTCTTATTTTTATAAAAGAAGATAATAATCAACTTTTTCGGCAAGCTTCAAACAAAACCCCTTATTTAAGGTGTTTCCTCTTTACGCTTTCTTTTCTTTCCTTTAGTTTCGCTAATAATTTACCGTAATGCGTTTTTTAACCTCGCTTATCTTTCTGAGAATTGGCTACGCTTGTATAAATACTGTTCTCGGTTTTCGCTTGAATGTTCGTCGTAATTTAAAATTGTACAAAATTTCGATTCATCCCTCGAATCATTTGTAAGCGATTGTATTTATCATTTTTTTTTACCTGATTCTGTGCATTATTGCGCAAACATCCGAAAGTGGTAACTTTGTTTTTGTTGTTTGGAAATATTGTATTAGGTTTTAAAGAGTCTATTTTGATGTTTGTACGAGTATTACGTATTCAATTGGCATTTTGCTTTATACGCACTTATGGTATTTGATGGTGTACGGCACTTTCATTCTCGCCGCTTATGCAACAGTTTGTGGACCTCCTGACCCGCTGGGCCCGCCGCAGATGATGTGCGAGTGTGTGACCTCCTTGGGCCTTCTGAATGTGACTCACGTTCGTGCTTTATGTCGTGCATATTATTATTATTATTTTATGGATTTCATATAGTGTGTCCAATTGTTTCGATAAATTATCCAGTGGATGAGTGATTTACGAAAACTAGAATGAGATTTTTCGTAGTATACATAAGATCTTGGTTCGATGGTGTGTAACAGACGTCACCGCTGTCACGTTACTTGCTGAATTGTATAAGAAAACAATCTTCTTGTTAATTTCGACTCTGGTATAAGGGTCAAAGTCACACAAGTACCACTCGCTCGTTGGTTATATTTATTTTGATGAGATTAAGTATATCAATAAGAGATCAATACGTAATCAATACGTAAAACGACCAAGATCACCGACATAGGTTTTTGAATTAGCAAGTCGAAGTGGCAATTGGCATTGGGCAGCCATATAGCTGCAGAGCTGACATCTGTTGGGGAATAAAGGTTCCGAGTGGCGACCACGAACCGGAATAAGCAGTGCAGAGTCAGTGGATGGAGGCAGCTCAAGAAAGTTTGTCGTGGTATTCGGATGATGATGATGATGAGATAAATTAGTACATTAGACATTTGAAGGATTACGAGAGGAAGGTCATTATGTATTGTTGTTTGCCTTTTCAATTATAGTACATTACAGAATTTAAAACGTTAAATATTTTTTCTAAAATAGCTGGTTATGTATGTTGAATTATGATATTCATTTTGATACGGATACCAAATTGCCATTTTCCGGTACACATACCACATGATAAGAATACGAAATGTTCGATCGTATACGAGAAGAGCGATCGCAAAATTAATATTTATGTATTGTGTGAATTTGTGTGGCACAACGTTACCTTAAAAAAATAACTTATTTGGAATTCCAAAAATGTTATCACGTTTTTGAATGAATAGAGATGAGCGTGCTATGCCATGTTGCTGCTGAGCGGTGACGCGATCGCCCTTGGCATTATTAGCGGTGATGTCATCGCGAGTCGCGAGTCGTGTCGCATGCTCGCATCAACTCGCATTGATGTGACGCCGCATGTGGCCTCAGGAATTGTTCTCGACTAGAACTTGCCCGTGGCTCCGTTGAAAGACGTCTTTTATCAATATAGATAGAGAAGTACCATCTTAGTAATAACTATGCTGATATAGACGACATAAAATAATACTCTGGTTCCCACGTACACACACCTCTTCGAATTTATCTGTTAAATTACGCTAAAATATTTTCTGGTTTCAAAAATCTCGAAACTGCGCACCTTGGAAAGTCGTATCTAATTATATCTACAAATTTAATTAAGATCTGACATGTAGTTTTTAAATTAATGAGAAACTACGTATTTTCGTTCTGGCTCTAGTTTCCATTTAATTAAAAACTACAAGTCACATCTTCATAAAATTTTGTAGAGATGTCATTGGACGAGACTAATCAAGGTACGGAGTGTTCTAAATATTTAAACAATGAACCAGAAAAAGAACAGGAAAAAACGGGAACACTAGCAAAAGTTAACCACGTAATAGATTGAAAAAACTTGCCCAAGTCATAGAAATTCTTTGGAGGTATGAATCACTGGTATATTCTTTTAAATTTAAAAGTTAGAGAATTTCCAGGCGGATTCGCCTCCCGAGTGTTTCATCCGCCTACCAAGCGTGGTGATTATGGCAAATCCCCCCATTCACGCTATGCATGCTATGGGGGAGGCATCATCCAGCAGTGGGATGTTTACCGGCTGATGAAAGTAAATCTAGCCGAGCTGATGATTTCCTTTCTAAGGAAAGATAACTTAAGTACTTAATTTGGAATATATTTAAGATCAATTTTATTTACAATGAATCGTGACTGGAAAGTAAACTATCGGACATCAGTGTTTGTGACCCCAAACAGATTGTATCGAATGATTACCGTTTTGGTCCTATTGTAGTAGTATTTAAAAGTCTGTGGCTTGTTGCTCGATCGATCAATGCTCCTCGCGTTGCTTACTACAGTGATTACGCGGTTGAAAGTGGGACTAACAAAAATTCTACAGATCTAAATTACTCCACCATTGGTTCCGTTAGCATTGGAAATCAATTTATATTTGAAACTGTTTGTTGTCCAGTAAAAATAATATAATCATTATATAAATCTTTCACAATACCGCAGAATAAATAATAGTACAAAATACTTTACAATGGAATTCAATCGTAATATTTGTTGACTTCAGATTTGTAACGCTTATGAAAGCTAATTAAGTTTCAAAAAGTCGATAGTGAAATATCAATTCAACTATCTTTATGATGTGAGATATCAATTCAAGTATCTTTTGGAATCAAAGAATCAGGGCAACAAACACGCTATTTTTTTATGATCTTCTTACTACTTAGGAGTTTCCTATTGAACGAGAAAAGCTCATGCCGAGAAAAAGACGAACAATCTTAGGTAAAAGTATTAAGTCATTTAATCTGTTTTCAGCCAGAATAAAAATGAACAGCATTTGGTTGTGATAATATTGCTGTTTTGTAACAGGAAAGATGAACATTATAGTAGTTTGTCCTCAACCTAAATTATCTACCTAAAACATTTACTTTTATTAAACTTGGTGTACCTGTGATGTGGTCCATCTTTAATCCGCGCGGCAGTTTCAATAAATGGTTAGTGGGTCTATCAATTTCTCTGTCGTGAATGAACGCTATCTTAACAGTATATTATGTCACATCTTTCCTTCCCCGGCTACTGATAGTAAGCTTTGTATTAGTTGTAGGATTGCAAACAACAAGACACACTATTACGTTGTAGACTATCTTTGTTCATTGTAAAATGGATTTGTGTGATTACTCTATCAATTATAATTTAACTACATAAGTAATACAGTTTCATCGGTCCACACGTTACCCGATGTCATTGAACTAACTGCAAGTTTCCTTAACTATTTCGGGGGCAGTTATTTTAAAAGCTATCCTCTTGTTTACACTCATCTATTTCTAAACTATGCGTTCATGCACTTTATGTGTTTTAGTCGCTGCTCGATCGTTAGTTAGGTAGGTCGTACTATTATATAGTATTTAGTAGTTCAGGGTTGCTTGGTAACGTCCCGCCGCGCGCCGCCGCGCCCGTGCGCCCGCCCGACCGTCGATGACATCAGTGCTGGCCTGTGCAACAATTATTAATTTATTAATTATCATCATCATCAGCCTATAAGCCTATCACCGACTTTCTGTTACCTTTATAATGTCTGGTTCATCGAGAGGCGGGCCTTCCTACATTGCGTCGTCTGGTTTGTGTTTTTTTAATTTTAGTTTAATTTTTAAATGTTTTGTTTTGTTCTACCCCTATAAACTACTTTATGGAAGAGCGATACCTCCTAATACAGGTATTTACATACTTAAAAGGAGGTATCAACTATTGTTAAAATACTGTTACTTAAGGTAACGAAAATAAAACATTTTGTATTTTTTTCGCGCTCGAGAACTTTTATTCCTCAGCGGTTGTCAATTATTATGCTATTTGTATGGCCTGTCCATTGGTAGATAGATAGATAGATTGCCACTTTTTCTTGCTAATTCTGCGAGCTATGTTGGTGATCTCTACGGATCTGCTTATTTTTTATTCTATCTCCTAGTGGAACTCCGGGTTTAGCATTCTCCGTAGCCTGCGCGACTTTGAACTAATTAATCATACAGAAATAATTTCTTTACATTTGGTATTCCACGCTGCTTCGTCGGCACAACAGTCGTAAAACCGTCCACTTGAAAAAATAATTGTCTGGTCCCGATCTTCAAATTCTCCCATACAAACATTCACACCCGTTGCACGATGTAATTACCAATTTTACCCCTCCTTTTTCACAACTTGTGAGGTGTACCTCGCTTGTTAAAAACTATCCTACATGGGACCACAAGCTTAGGTACACACAGTGAACGCCCATTTAAATAGTTTTTGCGTGATGTGAGAACAGACAGACAAGAATTCTAAAAATGGTCGCTAGTTAGTGTTTTTAAGTACCCCTAACCGGTTTTTGGGAATATTTGAGTGCAACCTTTTCGAACATTGCTGTTTTTTCATGCATCCCTGTGCGTACGATGAATGTTCAGTGGTTTAGTCGCCACAGTCACAGTTAACTGGTGACATCGTGAGTTCGTGAGACCGTCTCTATGGTCTGCTGCACCCTTTGTTAGACTCGTATTATTGTGGTCTCCAATCACTTGGATATTGTCGGTCTAGTGCTGTAGTTTATAATATTGTATGCGTTGTATTCCGGTCTCTCTAGGTCAGTCACTGTGCCGGGCGTGTAGTGAATGGCTGTCTACAAGCTGTTTGAGTTGACAGATGATAGTTTAGTTATTATTATGTGGTAACCTATCTACGTCTATTTAACATTTGATTTGTCTTTTTTACAAAAACTAAGCAATTATGTACCTAGTACCTACCTACTGTCACTCATGTACTCACCTATTCTACTGGAATAGCCTTAGTTTCCCGCAACACAGGGAATCCTTGTGTAGGAGCTAGTGTCCAAAGCTATAATTATAGCTACATATTTATAGCTATTATATTTACACAAGTTACATAAGTACCATATTGATATGGTACTTATGTAACTAATATAATGATCAAATGAGCTTCTAAGTGAAGTTCGATCATTATTATATGAGATGCTTTATTCGAACATTATTATTGTCAAATAAGTACTCAGTTAATGTAATGTAAGTTTTTTTCTGGATCAATTAATGATTATTATTATTACTATAGTGTCAGTTGGTCTGCTGCACCCTTTGTTGAACGTTTTTAAGGTATTATTATTACTGTCCGGTGGCCACTGCTCATGTGGTATTTGTACAGGTAGTTCGGTTTAGTTAGTGGTCGTGGTGTGTCCGGCCTAAGAATAGACCCCCTCCGGCTCCTCCTGTAGATGTCGTAAAAGCCGACAAAGGGATAACACCTTTCCAGTTCCAGGGGATGGTCAGCATCATCGACCTCCGGAGGTCTAAAAAGGCCAATTTATATTAATCATAATATGAATCATAATACGATTCATATAAAAGAATTGCTGAGGATCTGCAGGTCTAAAAAGGCCACTTTATATGAATAATAATACACCGATTCATATAAAGGAATTGCTAAGGATCTGCTGAGAATACGGAAAAGGAATTGAGCAATTCATCTGGTAGCAATTCATTTTCCGAATTCTCTGCAGATCCTTTGCAATTTCTTTATATGAATCGTATTATGATTCTTATTATGATTCATATAAAGTGGCCTTTTCAGACCTTCTGCTGAGAATTCAGAAAATGAATTGTACCAGATGAATTGCTCAATGTAGCAAATTCACCTGGTAGCAATAATCATTTATAATTTGAGTTTTACTAATCCGCCAAGTCATTATTTTCTATATAAACACTTCTATTATCTGTGTAACAACGTAAATAACTCTTCTTTGACCTGTGGCACGTCTCCTAACTAACTGTTCTGTACTCTATGCCAACTGGCATTGGCCTTGGCATCCTAAACTTGACTCTGCTAATTGTGTGGTAATCACTTCCTTGCGCAACAACAACGCATCCTTCTACAAACTTTTCATTCGTTTTATATGCTTTGATGTTAATGAGATTATTTATATTTGGAAAGTTGTCATTTAATGGGTTTAGAAAACATTTAAATTTATTCTTCACGAAAGCTCTGCTTCTGTTGTTGGATTATCAAATTGATTATCTGCAGGATTTACATCCAAATTACTACTTTGTGTTCATTCAAATTCACTATCCTCACAATTTTTCTGAGATCGAAAGTACCTAATGACTTTGGAACCTTTTTTTTCTTTTGGGTTTTAGCCACAAATACATATTTGAAAGGATAATAATTATACAAAAATAACACATGAAAAAGGTACAAACGGAGGACTTAATGCTATGCAGCATTTTCTGCCGGTCATCCAAGAGGATAAAAACAGTGGTTGGCGTGCTCTTAACTAAATACCAAAGTCTAACTAATTTGCTTTAAAATAAATAACCTAAAAATAATAATAACAATAATAATCCCATAATTTACCCATTTCTCTGGCAGTGTTATGGCTCACCTTCTAAATGAAATGTTTCGGAACAATGTTATTTGGTCTGCTGTTGGCTGTCAGCAGGGTGAAATCGTGGCCCTGCCATTTGCAGCCTTGCCAATTGCCATCCATCCGGTTATTCAACGTCTCCAATCCAGTGCGAACTTTTTGTTTCCGACAAATGTTTGGTTTGGATATAAATTCTGTCATCACGAATATTGCGCTCACCAATCCGCTTGGCCAGCATGGTGATTATGTCAATTCCTCCCTCCCATTGTATTTTATGGGGCACACCTCGTCTAGCCGTCTGATTACAATGATGATGATAGTATTTTAACAACTATATTAATTCGACAACTTCGAAATAGTCACCGGACTACATACATTTGCTTTAAGTTTTATTGATCTTTTTGGCCCTGTTCACGTGGACGGGATCAAAATAGGAAAGGTAAAGGCACAAGTTATTAGTCAACACACTGTAAACTAGTGGTTCGCCCCGAACTGAGACCTCGCGATTACACCTTTATCAGCCCGACTACTTAAGTGGGGAAGAAAGGGCTTTGTATTTAACGGCTATGTAAGTATGTTTGTATTGATGATCCATCAGAAATCTTAAACTAACGAGTCAATTTCTCAAAAATGAGAGAGATTTGGTAAAGCAAAAAAAAGTTTTTTTTACATAAGCAGTGCTATCTAGTTGTGGTTTTGCTGCCTAATTTTTAAAGATTTACGTTTCATACCCTAAAAATGGATATTACAAAGAAAAAATCCTTAATGTTTGACTTCTCCCTGTCGAACAAAATATACTAAAACTAGTGGTTCGCCCCGAACTGAGACCTCGCGATAACACCTTTATCAGCCCGACTACTTAACTAAGTAATTTCCATATTTTCTATTATTATTTTTGAAAATTTTCCCCTCGAGGTCTACCAGTACAGTACAGGATCTACCAGTAACTACTCTAATTTCCTACACATCATCGAAATAACCTTTGAATAGGGCTAAGCAACGGGGCTTAGTTATACTACATACCTGTTAGTACCTATATCAAGTACCTGACGAATTAACTGATAACGTCCTTTTGATGAAAACCATAGAACTCCAACGTCATTCAAATTATTAGAAATGGGAGGTCAGCAATGGATGTTATATTGGTTTCTATTTTATGGAGTACATGTTTCTAAATTCTTCAATTTCAGACTTTTCCCTGTAGTTGTGACACAAAAGCCACAAGCATACCAAATTTCAGCATTGTGGGATTGCTGGAAGTACCCTAGAATTTTGGGTTTTTACGTTTTTTATTTTCCCTAATATCTCGAAAACTACTAAGGCTAAATAATTATTAAAAACAGTTTTGAAATGTCCAACCAAAGCGCTTTCATTAGACACCCCACTTGATCTGACTGTCTCACTTTTATTTTTTTTACCCCCTCTTGGACCCCAATGTCTCAGCAACCCCCTGATCGATATAGCTCATAACCTTACCTACAAATTGTACCAATACTATCTACCCCCATACCAAATTTCATGAAGATCGGATTAGCGGTTTGGAAGTTTTCATCGGACAAACATACATACATACATACACACATACATACAAACGCCGATTCTTCCAACTTGACTCAGAGAACTCGCTTCGCTCGTTCAATAAATTTCAGCATTACCAGAGAACTTGAAGTATCTTCTATATTTTTTGCATGTTTTACTTTCTTTACCCTTCTAACCGATTTCTAAAAACATTTACTGAGAAAAAAATAACCTCTAAGTAATTTCCTACACATCATCGAAATAGCCTTTGAATAGGACTAAGCAACAGGACGTAAATACTATATACCTGTTATTATTTAAAGTACTTGACGAATTAATTGATAACGTCCTTTTGACGAAAATCATACTCTAATGTCATTCAAATTTCTAGGAATGGGGGGTCAACAATGGATGTTATATTGGTTACTGTTTTTTAAGGTTCAAGTTTCTAAATTCTTCAATTTCAGACTTTTCCCTGTAGTTGTGACACAAAAGCTACAAGCATACCAAATTTCAGCACTGTGGGATTGCTGGAAGAACCCTAGAATTTTTGATTTTTACGTTTTAGATTTTCCTTAATATCTCAGAAACTACTAAGTCTAAATACTAATTAAGAACTGTTTTGAAATGTCCAGCCAAAGCGCTTTCATTAGACGCCCCACTTGATCAGACTTTCTGACTTTTATTTTTTTTACCCCCACTTGGACCCCAATATCTCATCAATCCCCCGACCGATATAGCTCATAACCTTACCTACAAATTGTACCAATACTATCTACTCCCATACCAAATTTCATGAAGATCGGATTAAGTCGGACGGAAACATGGAATTCCTTCAACACGTCGTCGTTTTGCTGTAAACAATCTGAACAATAGCTTCCTGCACTCATCGGAATACACAAATCAAGGGCTATGTTGGAGACGATATTATTGTCCTACGTGTATTTCACGTGTATGGCACTCAATACGAACAGGTTAACGAAACATAATCCGTGTAAAGACAACTTTACTATAAGCTTTAATTATACAGGCCTCCGTTTCCTCATCTACCTCGCACATCTCTGAGAGCTGATTCTAAGTATTTTGCACACCATTGACACGGACGTCTGGTGTAGTGTAGTGTGGATTTTTGTATGGCGACACCGATGAGCGCCCCTAGCGTACACTCTGTGAACCTCAATTTCCATACAAAAGTTCGTGTTACACTACACTATACGTCCGTGTCAATTGCTTGTCAAAACATAGAATCAGCCTTCTGGTGGAAACACTCACATCGTTCCACAGCCTCGCTACGCATTCTCGCACATCTTTAGTGGAATGGAAACGCAGCCTACCTAAGGAGTAACTGTTAAGATTTATATTTATACTTACCAATTCTACGCACGTAGTCCCCAGCTGACGTTCTCTCGTACTTTCCGAGGCTTGTGTCATTTGTTTAGATTTTCCTCAACAATATTGATCTTGGAGATTGCCCATAATATAATTGTGTACAACGGAACGTGAATGATAATTTGCTTTTGTTTGTTGCAGGTAAGACATTGGAATAGTGAATAGTTGGTGAAGGCTGAAGGTATCTTACGTAGAGCGAATTCTACAAATTATATTTTACACTGTAGTTTCATAATATTGAAAACCCTACTACGAAATTAACTCTTATTTCTAGAACTATGCTAAAGCGTGAATCGAGACTCAAGCATAGACTTGGTGACTATTTTTCAAAAAATCTATGCTTGAGTCTCGATTTAGTTTGAGTTTATTTCTAGAATACGGGCTTTAAAGTGGTAAGCAAGTAAATTTTTGAGTTCAATTTCGCAGTCAGGGTTTTTTTATTATTATTTTTATTTGCCCCAAAATATTAAAATTCTTAGCAATCAATCCCTTCGCCTTCCAGATGCACCTATTTTATGATAAGTATACATAACTATTGATATAGGTACTATAGTGTATTCAAATATTATTGACTTAACGAAGATTGATATAATTAGCGGTATTTAACAGCGTGTGTGTGAACCAATGCAGTTGTTGCATTTCATAATGCAATACGGCTTATGACTCATATTCAAAAGATACATTCCTCTTCACGGTTATCAAAAGTGTCAAGGTCATAAAGTTCTTGTTTGACCAGTTTACTGTCGATGACGTCATTTAGTTTTAGTGAGGCTCTTGATAATGATGATCGTTAATTGCTATTTATTATTGGCTCTCGTCTCGTCTCGCCCTTAGTCCATCCACAGGCATGTTGAACAAGCTTGTTTTAATAAGCTTTGCTATCAAATTTTTTATGTTAAAAAAATTAAAATTTGCTATGCTTTGTTTGTTTAGTTACATGTTACCAGCGTTGACTGACTGTCGTCCTTGTAGACTTCTTCATCAGATTTAAATCCGACTTTCCGGACTTGTTATTACTCCGGTATTTCGAAACAACACATCGTGTGTGGCAGATAAATTAGCTCCTCAAAGTTGGTGTACAAACAATCAGAAACACTAATAACATGATCGTACGACTGTTTCCTATCATTAATATCACACGCGAAAGTTTTTGTAATGCAATAACGATGATTACTATTTTGAGTTTCATATGTGAGTGATTACGCCGACGCGTAACCAGCACTCTCCGAAATGAAAGTCAGCTGATAATCTACATCCGTGAGATGGACATGGCCCACTCTCAATGAGACCCCTGGATACACGCCGAGAGCAAGAGTGCATCGCCTTTCTTTATCGTGCCTGGCCTCGTCTCGTCTGATCCCGATCCCGTTCCAACAACTGCGGCCATCACAAGAACAAGTCAAGATTCGATTATGTATATGTATAGCTGAATCCGGCCGGACACTGGCCTCGCTTTTCGCGGCAAGAATGACCATTCTACACCCGCGTGAGATAAGGTTGCTCCGAATGCTGTTGTTTTTTTTCGTTTTGGTTGCGTGTTTTCATTAAATGCCTTCATTATGGATATTATCTTTTTAGGGTTTCGTACCCAAAGGATAAAACGGACCCTATTACTAAAGCTCCGCTGTCCGTCCGTCCGTCTGTCACCAGGCTGTATCTCATGAACCGTGATAGTTAGACAGTTGAAATTTTCACAAATGATGTATTTATGTTGCCGCTATAACAACAATTAATAAGAAAAAGAATAAAATAAATATTTAAGGGGGCTCCCAACTCCCATACGGGTACGGACGGAACCCTTCGTGCGCGAGTCCAACTCGCACTTGACCGGTTTTTTATTTGATCTTAAATTATACAACGCGATATGTTTTATTTTATTGTTTGTTTATTTTAACATTTTCAGATTTTGGGAATATTAAGTGTGAAAAACATGTCTTGTCTTGTTTTTTAATTATGAAACAACATGATGTATGTTTGTGTTTGCATGCGTGTACTTATAATTCAATAACACAAATGGCTATAATGTTATACAAATAGCTTGATTCAAGCTATACACCGGTGAAAGGCTAATTTAGGATCGCATCAGATTGCATCTCGCTTTCTATTTTTGGCGAGCCTATTTTAAGGCAGTAGGTACAATTAATTCGTCAGAAATCCTCTGCAGAGATGTTGCAAAGTCATCTTTTAGCGCGCGTCCCACGTGTTTTAAGAGAAGGTCACTGATAACTGGCAAAAGGGCGCTTACGCTCTTTTAGTTTGCTTCTATTTTGGCTATTATTTCATCGAACTCCATGACATTTTGTACACATGATCAGAACCCTAATATCTAGACAGCGCTTAAGCGCCCTATCAGTAACCTCCTCTTAAATATAAATTCTTACAAATTGGAACGCAGCAAAGTATTGTCTACTTTAGAAAGCACAACATAATTACCTCGTGTCAGAATAAAGGCGCCAAGTTATTGATAGCATGATCATGTTGATGTTGAAATTAAATGCATTTTTTGCGAATACTTTCGCCTATTCGCCTTCGCCTTCGCCTATTCAAATTGCTTTCAAATGCTATTACAGATGTCGATAATGTTTTTGTTACCTATACGTTATTGATGACCATTATCTTCTTACATTATATTATTTTTATCAGTCGTATCTGTATGGTATACATACTGTATATTGGTACCACTTTCCTTCTTAGATACTTTATTTTGGTTTGTTTTCTTGTATCGACTACATAAGTACTATCCTATGCAAATTAAATTCCCTGTACCCACCAGTGTTCATCTAACTGTCTTTATAACCATTAGTTCTGAATTCCTTAAGTACGTCAGTTTATTTGAAATTTGATTTCTATCGTCTTCTCAGATAGCATAGTAATCAGATTGCGAATAAACGAAATTCAGAAGTACACATACTTTATGCTAATCGCAAGAAGCATTAGTCCGTCGCTAACTCAATAATAAAGAAAGAAAAAGTTTTCACTCCATCGTCTAGTGGAAGAGAACCTCTCCTAAAGGTGTTTCATAGAGCAGTAGCTCCTACGCACCTCTAATGCGGCGATTGGTCTCGTTGTGTTTTGTAGGCATAGTAGCCGGTCCAAGAAAATAGTCATAGTAATTTATTTGTCAGAATGCAGGTACATGATGTAGATTTCAAACAATTAAAATAGATCCATTACACTCTTACCGTTTTTAGGCATGCCAATATATTATGTAGTTACAGGTAGGTAAATATTTAAAAGTATACTAAAAACTAAACATTGCTCAAGTCGTCCGTTAAAAACTCTGAAAATATACCTAATCATGGTATATTACCGTTGCGTCCGGTACCACCCCGTCATCTACATACCATACCTAAACATAATATATTACCTCGAATCGACATTGACTACGCTTTATAATACGGAACATGATTTAAATACACTCGAGAGCAATGAATCCGGGTCACTAAAGAATGTTAAAAATCTCGGAAACTAAAAATGATAGATTAATGCAATAAATTGTATTTAATAGACAATGTAATACTCCTTAAATGAAGGTAAAAAAAATATGAGTCACCATACATTTTATTAACACAAAATTACATAAAGAAAAAAACTGCTGATCTCTCCTTAAAACAAAAATAGGAAACATGAAATTTTTGAACTTTATTACGATTTTCTTGAATTTTAATACTTCGTATTGCCTCCTCGTGCTTCCATTACTGCGTTTACGCAGAAAAAAAACAACAAAAAAACAGAAATCAAACAATGATAAATGACAGATTACAAACAAAAGCAAAACCAAATGCTGTAATTTTGTAGTTCCATCTTCGAAAGTGGCCCTTTTTCAAATTTGTTTTTTTTATGATATAACTTTACAATAACTAAGAAGTTTTAATACCTTCATTTAAGGAGTATTACATTGTCTATTAAATACAATTTATTGCATTAACCTAGCATTTTTAGTTTCCGAGACTTTTAGGATTCTTTAAGTGACCCGGATTCATTGCTCTCGAGTGTAGAAAAAAAACAGACTGCTGACTCCCCTCCGAGGAGAAAGCTAACTAAACGCCTCTAATTGCTCTTTTGTAATTAGGCCATCAAAATGAGATTCATTCAATTTACCTGTTTTCCAAGAGAGACAGAGATAACTCTGAGCTCGGCTCTATAGACACTAGACTAAAGCAACGTTATGCAAACTTTCCTTGTCCAAAGATGGGATTTTATTTTTGGTCTTGTGTGTTCTTTTCGTTCAAAAATGTATGGCATGATCTATCATATGCTTTCCCCAAGTGTTTATTCAAACCAACAAGAAACACCAAGAGAATTAAACTAATATTGGTGATACTATATAATATTAAACTTGTCATGCTTCTATCCAACCCTCGATGACCCTTTGAATTGACCACTGTATTGCTAGACTAGGCTTTACGTACGTGTGTATGGCTTACTTTCAAAGCTTGCAGTCTGATTGGAATGGATGCATGCAGCCACTGAGCTGAGCAATCACGGGAGTGTCGAGGCTAATATTTTCCAAGAATGCGTTCGGAGACAATTGGAATGGGTAAGTAGAGTTTGTAGTAATTGCGAGCACTACTGCTTGGCGTCAGAAATAGCTAGTTACGGTGGTAGTACTTCCCCGGAAGAACTCTTTCACAAGAAGTTCTAGTACTAACCAATCCAGTGACTTTATCTTCCTAGAAAGAGATGCCCAATAGAGAATTTTGGAACTTGGTCAGAGCTTAGATGAATATACTTGCTCATAGCTATTTTGAAAAGTTTAACAAACTCTTGGAAAAGAGTAGCCAGCTGGTAACGAACAACATTCCTTAGATTGGACGCAATCTTAAATTAACAGCCGCACAAATAAACCATTGTTCGACTGAAAGTTTCTTTGTGTAACTTGTGAACACTTCCTTAGTTCCTACAAATACAATGCTTTTGGTTCAATACTACTAAGAAACTATAGATATTAAGTACGTAAAAAGCCTTTGCTTGCTCAATAGTTCGTATTCAACACACACCTAACTGTGCAGTTTTTTTTATTTGAGTAAGTACCGGTATGCAATATTATGTGGAATCGAAATGAAAACAATCGCTTGCTTTTGTAATACTGTGTTACTCTACCTACTGTATACCCGCGGTTATTATGTAGAACGGCACGTATTCGAGCTGTTTCAGGCTTGTTTATCGAAAGCTTTGCGATTTCTCGACTCATTTCCGATCGACAACGTCAACTAGAGGTGTTTGTAAGCTTTATGAATTCATTTATAGTTGCAAATTGTTTTCTAAAGGGTAAGCCTTGAGACACGTACTTAGTCACGAGTCATGAAGTTATCTCCCACAGAAGTTATGATGTATAACAACGTTCTCTGTAAGCAGCGATAAGCTTGAAACCGCTTTTCAAAAACGGCTTTATGGTCATTCAAGGAGTTTTTACAATATGGTGAGTACGTTGTCTGTTTCTTTCCGAACTTTGCCGACACTACCGTGTCAGATGTGGGAGCCAGGGGAGGTCAGGATTCCGCAAATTATTCCCATCCTGCGTTAGGGGCCGACGGGGGACCACTGCTTCAGCGTTTGTAAAATTATGTCATGGCCGTGCGCTTTTACTGATCAAGAGGACTAAGCTATCAGCAAATATTTTGTATGTGTGTGACCCAGCTGTAAGGTAAGACCAAATAAGCTGGTAGAGTATATATACCTGAGAGCATGCAGAACCGCGTCCCTGGTGAGCCTCACGCATGCGCCAGACCGCCAACAGCCAGACCGTTCGTGCTGAAGACATGTCCTCTACATATCCCATCCATATCCCATGACCTCAGCTGAAGATGACAACCACGATTCCTAAACCAAGGGCTTATTTACATTTAGTTTCAAAAAAATATGTTTGTGTTTTGGTTCCTGCGCCTGGCACAATAAGCCTTTTTGGTAGTCGTCCCAGAAACCAACCAGTATGAATTCGTGCAGTATAGCCTCATTGGGATACATACATTCCTGACGAGGTCTATTGTCTCTCAGAAGTTACAGTGATGGATGATGAAACAGTGTCATCATTTAGATTAGACACACAATGTGCAACACAAGTCGGGAATAAAAGTGACCCCATTGTCTTGTCTTCAAGTACTCATCAAAGCAACTATCTTAAAGCACGATTCATTAGTGAGATGAGACTTCAATAGAGCCGGCACTTGCAGGACAATAGTGAAAGATGTAGTCGTAACAACATCTTGTACACGTTTTATTAAACAAAATAAGGATACTCATGGTTGGCCATTTTGTCATTACGTGACTGTAAGAATATAAATCTGAATAACTTTCTTCCAGGGTTAGTAAATGAGTTGAATGACACCGTCGCGCGTCGTCGAATGGCCTGTAGCCAAGCGTGTTCGCGGTTCGCGGTTCGCGGTTCGCGACCAAAAGTACGGGCTTTGTTTTTAGTTGTTCTTTCGACGGACATATTTTGCGTGGAGTATAGATATAATAGAACATGTATTGCAGCACATCATTATAAGCACATTTCAAGAGCTTGTTTGTGTATAAAACAGCGCAGGTAATTGAGAATCTTGATAAAAAGTCTCTAGCTTTTGGACTAGTATTTTGTGAAGTTTAGATTGGTTTTTAATTACAATTGTGGAGGATATTAGAGCTACCTACTCATCTTTTAGGTAACGGTTGAGAATATGCAGGCTAAATTGTGTGGGTCAGGAGTCAGCAACCCAACCTGGTACTCATGTAATCAAAATAAATGTCTAATTTGGTTTTCCGTTGTCCTCTAAGAAAAAGATTCAAAAGATTTCTGATTCTAGGACTGCACAGTAGATTTGTTTTTTGTAAATAAGCCTCCCTGTTGATGTATATGTTTGCTATGCGCAGGTGGATAAACAACAAACGACCTGCATTGTATTGTATAACCCATGAGATAGCTCTCTGCCAACGCGCGCTGCTCAGACAAAGAGAACAAGAGTGAAGTGATGCTAATTGACGATCCGATAACATATTTGATGGGCATCTCACGATTCTGTAGGTAGGTCGGTAGGCTTTGGTCGATTTTATTGTGGGATCATAGTACTTACATGAAACTTTTATTTGCTTCATAACAAGCATATAAAGCCTCTCGTATAACTCTTCGCCTGGGTAACAGTAGCCGCCCTGCCCCATTATACATGCCTCGATGGAAATCGAGGCGTTAATCGCCCCACAAATCACATATTACATTCGCGCTGCAATTGATGCTGCAGAAGGCATTAGACCTTATAAGGAAGAGAAATTACCTTGAACGATAGATAGCGCGCGCTGCCCGCTTTACTTACTTTGTGGTAGCAGCTTTCGGAAAACGACTTGCTCACTCCAAACAAACAATAACGTCAAAACTGACCTATAGCAACGTGCATGCCTGGTATAGCTTCTGCATGGGGATGTGGAGTGAACAAGCTCATCTATGTAGACTAGCTCTACCTACAATATATGAGCTTTACTGATGAAGTGGATTTAAATGAAAGCCATTCTAAAGTCACGTATTCAAAAAAAATATAAGTAGTCGTAGAAAGTTCTATTTCTTTTCGTATTTGTATCTCACTTCGGTTGTATTGTATTGCATTGTAACATTGTACGAACCTTGGCCTGATTGATTGTTTTAGTGTACAACCGTAATTACTTACTTTGATTAATTGCTACAAATCATTCCTGCGGTTGGCCCAAAGGACAGTCATTCCGATGGATGTGAACTGCTCGCTAGAAGGAAAGCTTCTGTAAACAACGCTGCCTGCCACTAGCTATCATTTTGGTTCTCAGGACAGCATTTAATTTTAAAGAAATTTATGTTCTGACCACGTTCTGACAGTATCGCAGTAAATCTATAAACCCACCGTGATCTTGATGTCTGACTATTCTGTTAGGTAAGTACTTTTTTGTTGTTCTACAAAGCGCAAGAGCTTTTTCGGGCGATTGTTTTCCTTCAGCAGTGCGTCGATACCTTTTCTACCCGTACAACTGTATAACATAACTTGGAATCTTTGTTTTTGGATGTCATAAAACATTCGCTTGTTTGGACGCAATAAACCAACACACTTCGACTGGGAAATTAACGAAAAAGTGATTTTGCCACGTTGCTTGGGGCAGTCTTGCACTTCAAATGTATTTTTTTTTATTGAAAGTTCCTTCATACATTTGGATGGGCATTTTCCGTATCTAGAGTCGAGGTTCCTATCGGGATAATTGAAGTCAATTTGTAGTACGTGAATAACGTCTTTCGAATTGGAAGTTGTTTCTGAATCAATAAAACTTAATTGCTATCGTTTAAGTAAATCAATGGGTTCAACGAAGATAGATGAAAAGGGTAAAAGCGAGTGAGTTCTAAGCCAATTAGACGAGTTCATTCGAATAAGCTAATTAATATATTAATAGCTTCCAAAGATGTAATGCAATTCACTGAGGTTCTCTACAGTAAAAACACATTCCTGGGCGAGCTGCTAACGAGTTCTTATATGTATACTATCTTTGTAAACTTACGTTTGTTATACCACATAACCGGCATACGGGATCATGCAGTAACTACTCTAGAAAACGGCTCTAACTTCTCCTAACGGAAAACTTGTATGTTTGGGTCATTTGCTCAACTACAGCAAAGCAAAAGGAGGGTTATGAACTTAGCAGTCTATGTACTTATATCAACATTGTCTATAGGGATTGTCAACATTTTGTTGGTTTTTAGAAAAACTATACTTACCTAATTAATTTCTTAAAAAAAACTAGGTGAAATCTGTTCAGAAAAAGAGCCATCGGTCGTGGCCAAATTGTGAACTACAAAATATTAAAACCATAATTAGGAGCTCGTTTCTTTCCGTCGGCATAAGAAATAGTAACAGTTGTAATAGGATCACAACGGAACAGACGCGCTATTGTATTGCACGCTAAACAAAAAAATAGGTAGCTGTACAACATTTCTGACAGGACAAGCATACGAGGGCAGTAATAAGATTTGAGTCAAATCGCTGCCTAGATCTCTTCTAGATCTAGACTGATCCGGCCTGCCGCACACTCGTCGAGTGGCATATGGGAAGTAGCGAGGAAAGGAGGAAGAGACGCGGTAGTGTGGCCACGTTACGCGTCTTGCCCACTGCTCTCTGTTTTGTCGGTTTTTTGGGCGCGAGTCAGACGACCAAAGGCAAAGGCCAGCGACCTAGTGCGGAGCTTGTGGCCAACTGGCCAGACAGGGCAACATCGCGGCAGCGCGAGGAGCAAGTGTGACAGGCAGGGCTTATAGATTGAACATGCTTCAACTCTGAGGATTATCGTTGATTTGACGCATTCGTATCACGGACTGCTCATAAACAAACATCAAATAACCGTAACTTATATAAACCATAATTTACGTTTTTTATATAACTTATCATGTAATGATCCTAAATTACGCTTGTAATAATCAGTACACCAGCAATTTTACGAGTTTTTGCTCTAGACTGCTAGTGACGTGACTCACTGTGTGTGATTAGTAGACAATTTTTTGTACATATTTTTCGGCTTTTGCTTCCTTTTTTGTGATCGATTCGATCTCTCGATGCTCGCTTCAGATAATTGGTTTCTATTTGAGTTTCATCCTCGGCATCAATTGGTGTGCTCGGCTCTGTGTCTGACACCCAATAAATTTGGCGAATTATTTTATTTTGGTTCCTGCAATAGACGGCTTCGTGATTTTTCGGGGTTAGCACGAATAACTAACGTTACCGCTGGCGAGATGATCGCAAATGTAAAATATTTGCCAATGACTTTGGGGTAACTTGAAATCTAAGCTTGAAATACTTGTAATTTGATTGTTTGATATTTGACATTTTCGATTGTCTCGCTAGCGACTCGTCAACGTTATTAATTATTCGTGTTAGGCCTCTGTCGACAAAAATCTTCTAGAGCAGGAAAAATTAGTTTATGTTTCCAAATTCTTAGATGAAGCTTATTGCATGTATATCATGTACCAGGAATGTCGGCTATTCAGGGGACGACGGCGAGATGCGGAAAGCGAGCGAGCATAGCGCCACGCGACGTGCCTACACTGGGCTACGAGGATTTATAAAACAAAAAAGATAAAATCTTAATAAAAAAAAAAAAAATGAGTCGATAAATTATTACAACCTAAGTTATCTAATGCTTCTCGAAGATACTGCGCCAGGGTTGCGTTTTTGAATGTCATCGAGTGACAACGTCAGTAAAATTGCCATTAATCCCCGATTTCCAAATTTCTGTATATTGGAACTCATTGATGACTAACATTCTTATACCTATCATATCAACCTCCAAACCGGTGATTTGCGGCCTTTTTCATAATGTTTAGTTTTGGATAAACCTGTGTACAGACAGACATGATTTGTTTGGCATAGTGGAAGCTGGTTGCTAGAATATAATTAAATCTCCGTATAAGTAGACCTACCTTAGTCCGTATACTTCCTTCGTGGATTGTACCGGGTCGTATGCGCGCGGTATTCCAGTGCTCCAGGGCTTGGCGCGGTGCCAAGTGCGGGACGTTATTTTTACCCGAATTCCTTGTAAGCGCCGCAGTACTACTGCCTAACCGAGAATCTTGTCATCTTGTTTCATGTTTCATTTTCATACTCCTTGCTGACTGTCTGCAGAGGTTCAATTTCTTTACGATCTGCAAAATATGTTGGTAAACATTTTGTTGTATTGATCTCTGTTTGTATGTGTGTCTTTTTCCCGTGTCATTCTTGTTTTTTTTGGCACAAATAAATGCTTTTTCTTTCTTTCTTTCTTTCTTTTACATGGACCTCGTTAGTTCTGATGCAGTGTAGAGTCAGGTAGAGCATTATATTATGTGTATTTTCTCGGTTATTTTGGGATAGCAATCTTCGAGTTCCGTGAAGTCCTACTGGAAAGATTTGAACCAGTTACGAGCGGTTATAATAGTACATTATGATAAAAGTGTGCTAAGTTGGTCAATACAGTCAAGTTGAGATTACAGCCCGAGCCGTTATTTAAAAAAATGTATAATACTTGCCAGGCGAAGCTGATTCTTTCTCTATTTATTTGTCTATTTTTATTCCCTTTAGTCTTTCCACGATCCACATCTAATCTTTAAAAATAGTCAAACTGGTTATATCCGCTCTCTATAAACGGTCTCTTTCTTACACTTCAGAAAATATTCAGCTGTTAGTTAATGGCCGAGTGTCCATTTCATTGAGCTCTTAACGGGTTAAGTGCATCGCGTTAATCTGATTCGACTTTGATGTGCTTTTAATGGAGAATGATGACTATTGGCATGTTTACCGGAGAAACTTAGCATTCAAAATGTATAACATCTAATTTCCACGGTTCGTACTGTGTAAGTAATGTATCTGGATGACTAACACCGAGTTAACGACAACCCTTTGATTATATCAAAGCGACAACCATACGAGGGCGCTCTTATAAGGCAAATGATAATATTTAGATGCATCTCTTGTATACCTAATACGAGTAGTTCTCGAAGTTCCGCTCCTGAAGCAAAGTATCGTAATACCGTTGCATTGATGGCATCTCGTAGGGTGTTCGGTTCGGCTCCCTGCGCAGGCGCACGAGCGCACTAATGCACGCCAGATGTTGTGGGTGGGCTTTCTGTCTGTTGGTATTAGCCATCAGATGTGGTATGATAATGCATGAGTCATTGCACGATATCCTTGTTTAGTATAATCATTGTACTGTAGGAGCTCCGATCACAAATATCTATCTTAGATTAGAGAGCTATCAAGCTCCAGGCACCATGGATGACAAAAGAATTCGGATCGTCTATGCAAAGAAACTTGCAGCTAAATTGAAATGCAAACTACGCCCATCTGATGTTAATATAGAAGGTATATAGCCCGCCGGAATCGCTGTAATAGTGTGCAGAGGATGCTTAACAGCGTTATTTACTCACGACTCTAATAGATTAGTGGTTTGCCCGAACTAAGACCTCGGGAATACACGCGATGTAGGAAGCCTACTCTCTTTACCTTTTTAAGACCAATTAGTTTTCTTTACGCATGCATTATGTTCATATAGATATACAAGGATGGCGTTATTAATATTATTAATTGTAAAAAAAACTCGCTTCGTTCGTTCAATAATCAAGATGCTGCCAAATTTGGAAGTTTTTTGAGTTACTACTAATTAGATAGTCTTGTCAATACAACACTCCCAAAGATTTGAACGTTAAATATTTTTTTCCACTTTTCCACAAAAGCTTTTATTAAAATAAACTTGTGATTTAGTAGGTTTATTTTGATTCCTTCCTCACGGCGCGTAAACTTCCGCAGTCCGATGCTTGCTCACTGTTTAATGAACTAACAGTTGTATAATCTCTTTTGTTTCCACTTTTGCTTCCGTCTGGTATTGCAGCAGCCAACTTTTGTTACATCCATGTAAGTTGTGGCTTGCGATTTTCATTACAGACTGCCATCAAGTTTCTTTTTTGAAAAAAATTTAAATGCCTGTGTCCTCTCTTTGGTTTGAGTTTAGCTTCCCTCTCAAATGTTATTTAGATTTTACGTTTGCGTGCTTTTTAACCGACTTCCCAAAAAGGAGGAGGTTCTCAATTCGGTTTTTTTTTTTTTTTTTTTTTTTTTTTTTAATGTTTGTTACCGCATATCTCCGGCATTTATGAACCGATTTGAAAAATTCTTTTTTTATTTGAATAGATATACTTCCAGATTGGTCCCATTTTTTTCAGAATCCAGTTCTGATGATGGGATCTATGAGGAATTGAGGGAACTCCTCAAATATTGTAGGCATACATATGGCGATTTTGATATTTTCAGCAAGACACCAAGCATTTGCATTCAGAAAGTATCATAATCCTTTCACCACTATGGTTCTTTCATAATTTTTTTTTTCATCCAAAATTATTTAGTCGAATACAATGGCGGAAGTCGGTTTTTTAAATGAAAAGTTATTCCACATTTATTTCCGTCTAGTATAGCATCATCGGCCACTTTCAGTTGTTCTTGCATCAGTCTTTGTGGCTAGTCTCGCAGTGTTTCTGACCAAACCAGGCAGGCGACGTTTCTTACATGGTCATCCCATATTTGGTCGTTGAACCCTCTGATTCATCTGCTTTGCATTTTGAATGTTGTTCCTCACAAATATTCTCAACCATTCTGTCGACTCAAACCGTTCGAAACTAACGTCTGCGCTTTCCATCTGCTTTATTGGTTATGCAAAACTTCCATGCCACCTTAAACTCTTATATATCTTGTTTCAATTATCAATCTATTCTATGTTCTACAAATAACCTTCTACCTATTCCTCCTTTATGACCTCAAACAATTCACAGGAGATCTGCGAACAGATCGATTGATCCTTGTTCCATATTCAGACCTCAGACGTGTGACATCATTTGCATAGAGCACCACCCACATTCAATCCACCTCGTTAGATGCACAGGCGAAGTGTCGCCTGTTCTATCACGCTTACATCACGCGCGAGGAGCAACTCGTATACGCTTTAACCGTGTTATTTATAAATGTTGTCTACTCTCGGCATAGCTTAGATTCGGTTCTCCTCTTTTGCCTCGGACGAAACTCGAAAGGTGTGATCATGAATGTACATTCTTTCTCGTCCCTTTCATTACTAGGATAATTGTCGATACCGGGAGCAAGCGAGGCGAGCATATCTCTTCATATCAGTGTTGTATGTCAACAATTATCTGTGTTTATGTCAGCGTCAGAACCGCTGACCTCATCGTCTGGTATTGATTTTTTCAGGGTGGTGGCAATCGGTTGATGAACCGCTGCCGTGCCTGAGTCTCGTGTCGTCGTGGCAGGCACAATGCCAGTTACTTGACCGGATTGTGACTTTTTGGATTTAGTTAATTATTTGCTGTATCAGTTGCTTGCTACAAAATTCCTTTTTTTATGTATATGACTATATGACATTGCACGCAAACAGACACTAACAACATGGTTTGTCGCTCGGCTTCTCTGCCTGTTGCTTTACCCTAACATGGGTTCATTATGAGAGTAACCTGTAAAAGCAATAAATGTTTTGAGTATTGCCAACAATTTATTGAAAGTTTCCTAGACCGCTGGACTACGTGGCATCTGAATACCCCCCTACCCTTACCCTTAGATTTACTGGTACAGCGTATTAGTAAATAACTCTCGAAAATGCCAAGTATTGTATAAGAGACAGCGCAAAGGTTGTCTGGAAGACACTATATGCGGCAAGATATTGTTTTTTTGTTATTTCGTTGTTTTGCGCAATAAAGAGTTGATCTATCTATGTATCAAATAGGTAACATCACCACACCTCTTTGCCAACGATTTATAACATAAAAAAGTAAACCATTGACACACCATAAGTGTAAATAAGTTAAGTTTAACCAGTCGTAAGGAGGGGTCATTCAATGAATGTTGCGGTGCACACGAACCCTGACCTGTGAACTCACGGGCGGGCCCGCCCCGACCTCATGCCCGTTTGATTTCAATACACATATGCGATGCGCGAAGACGGACGGTGTCGCCAAGATTAGCTTACTTCGATTTTGTAGGCTTTTCTGTTTCCCACATCACAATTCTCTGCACCAGACTGACGCATCCGCGTTATAAACAACGATATGCCATTGCTATTTATCAGACCTAGTTTATCTTATATCATGGCATTTTATATGCAATAGCCGAGAACTAGCTCGTAGGCTTTTGTGCATTGCGTCCTATGGGTACTATTATTTATTCTGTGCCTGGGATTCGATTTGGTGAACCCAAAGCGCGATATAAAAGTGCGGCAAAGTGCGACTCTGTATAGACGAGCAATGCGTCAAGATTCGATAAGACAGGGTTTGTTTCAATTTTGTATTTAAATTATTGGAAAATGCACTTATATCCTGAAAGCTACTCGTTAAATTATAAACCACAACATGATAACACAATGAATTTGCCACGTGACACTTATCAATAGGTACCCAACTACCCACGTATTATAGTCGTTTTGTTCCGAGTTAGCAAGCTTATTATTTCAAGATCAAAAGGGATTCCCAAAATCTACCCACAGCCTGATCTCGGCGATATGATAATGCTAGTGGACCAGACCGTCGCGTCGCGACGACGGCCATTCCCTCGTTAACTACCGCCCTCCAATTGACCCTCACGATTAATTATAATTTGTTACAATCGCCTTTATTGGCCATTAGTTTTAAAGGTTCGTTGTTAGAGGCCACACAATTTGGGAATACAACATTGTCGTACAAAAGGGTACAAAAATAAGTACATTCCCACTTATATTTTTTTTTTGTTTAGTATTAACTTTTTTAAGACATGGCCTGCTTCGTTTTTTTCTCGACTGAACATTGATGACTAGTTGAATGGGACAAGTTACCTTGCATCAATGATTGTTTAGGGATCTCGTGCAGAGGTGCACGCTTGGAATACAGCTGTTAATTTCTCGACTGCATCCAAGCCCATCAAGCACGCCTCTCTCTCGTGACTTACTAGGTTATTTTCTGTTCCAGGCAAGGTGGTGTGCGGCGCTTGCGGCGGCAAGTGCAGCGGCGAAGTGCTAAGAGTGTCCGACAAGTACTTCCACACCGCCTGCTTCACGTGTCGCACCTGCTCCGCCTCGCTCGCCAAGGGCGGCTTCTTCTGCAAGGACTCGCACTACTACTGCCCACAGGTACTGACAACGGGGAATGCGACTGTCGAGCTGTCCGTATCCAGACCAGCCCCCGTTGCCCCCAGCCCCTTTCAAATAAGATTTTAAGGTACATTGCGTTTTATGTTTAGAATATTTCTGCTCTTGGAAAAAAAGCTAAAACACGCAGCGCATTGTACTAAAAATTGTAATCAAAAGCGATTACCAGTTTGATAGGCAATACCCCACAGAAGCCCAATTCTCTTTATTCTCGCCCATGACAGTAACAGTAACACGGATTCATGTATGGAAAATGAGGTTAACAAAGTGTATGCTAGGGTCGCTCATCGGCGTTTCCATACAAAAATCCGCGTTACTAATTGCTTGTTAAAACTCTAACTTCGGCCGCAGTTAACTGAGATGAGATGATATTGTGAATTGCATGTACTATAATTACGAGAGTTGGGCTTCCGATCGTTAGCGTACCTCGATAGGAAAAAAAGGATTACTTTGTTTTCCGCCTGTCTATCTGTCTGTCAAGCAAGACCGTTTCTTAGGAACGGCTAAGGTATCAAACTATCAACTTGAAGATGATACCAAATATGAAGGGTGAGGAAGCGGAAATATTATAGAGGAGTTTTTTCAATATAAAATGGCAATATTATATTGAAAAAACTCCGAGCACCTTTTTTTTTCTAAGAAATACATATTATTTTTAATCAATATTTTTACTTTCATCTTCTATACATTTTTGCCATCACGAGGGAAGATGTAGAGTACAACCGCACAATTCTGTAAATTGGAATGTTAAACAAATAAACGAAGAAGTGTAAAATTGAGGAAGTTCCACTTTTTTTCCACATAAAATTGGATGTAGTTTGTTTTAAAAGTTTGTAGGAAAAAGTGTCTGAATTTCTAAAAGGACGATTTCGAAATAATTTACTGGTCTGATATCTCAAGGCGTGAGTTTCGCTCGCTTTTGTCCGTTTTATTTATTTGAAATGATGATACTCCTAAAAAAAGGTTTTATTATGCTATGTATGTGACTGGTGGGTGTTATGTTATTTCCAGGATTACCAGCGTGCGTTCGGTACAAGATGCGCGGCTTGCAACCAGTACGTGGAAGGCGAGGTGGTGTCCGCACTCGGCAACACTTATCATCAAAAGTGCTTCACCTGCGCCAGGTGCAAGTACGTACATACTTCATTCTGGCATGTGTCACTGACACTCGACAGCTGGTACACTGAGACCTACCTGTTGAATAGCAAAGGTGTCAGGACTCAAAGTGCTTATTGGTGAAACGATGGTCAGCCAAAAGGACAGAATTGGTGGGCAAAGTTGCAGCTTCAAGGACCTATGTCTTGCGTTCAGTCCAGTGTTTTCCTACCTGGAGCTCAATCACCACCACCAGGCATAAACCTAGAAGTATTATTTTAACCTTGCATTATATGACGTCAATAAAGTACTTAAGCTTAGTTTATCATTGTAGAGGCAAAGCAGTTTTGGTGACGTCGCTACAATAATTGTTCATTGTACCATGAGGTGACATTTGACAGCAAGTCATGTTGTTTTTATGTCAGATCAAGCCTAATCTAGCATTCATACAAAAAGAGCTCATGGGCGCCGTAAATAATATTGCTTTCCATAATTTATATATCTTTACATATTTATAGGAAAACCTAAAAATTGCATGAAATGTGTTTATTTTTCGTTGTTCTTTACAATGTGGTGTGATCGTTTGGAAATCCTTAATTACATACAAATTGATGTAGTGCTAGATAACTATTTGAGTAAATTTGAGTTCTTAGAAGCAGATAGCGCTAAAAGTATCTCGTCAAGGAAGCAGCGTCGAAGACATCTAGTTGACTCCCGGAAATCTGACGTGCTCAGCCCTCATTCCCTAACTGAAAGTCACTGATATAACTTTTGAAACTATCATGGTTATTAACATAATTATCACTAGAAACGGGATATTTACCATGATTTTTAAGCATTATTGAACCTGTGCCGAAATATCGGGAATCAATAATGCTCAAAAATCATGGTAAATATCCCGTTTCTAGTGATAATTATGAAAGTTACTGGTTGACTAACGTTTGACAAGTAAAATTACCATCATTTTGACAATTCTTACTGGTAATTTTGAGCATTTGGTGGTCATTAGTTAGGGAATAGGGGTGCTGATGCTGCAAAAATCATAAACACACCACTTTAAATTTTTCACACCATCACTTTGTTTAATAAACTCAAATCAACAAAAACACATTTTAATTTACGACCGTTCACACATGGTGGCAAAGCAACAAACATGTTTGCTAGCAGAAATTAATTTGTTCGATCAAGTACAATATGGACGTCGCACTTGCAGCTGGGTTTTATGAACGCATGTTATTATTAAGTATATGTTATGCATAAGTCAACTAGTCTATACTCGTTGAGGGCTCGCGTACTTGTGAACGACCGACTATGTGTGGCCGCTATAGCGTGTTGTTTTCGTGTTGATTCCAGACGCGCATTCCCGTCAGGCGAGAAAGTGACGTACACGGGGGCCGAGGTGGTCTGCTCGAGCTGCGTGGCAGGCCCACAGCGACAGACGGCCCGCGCCGCCCCCTCCCCGCTCTCCGCGCCCCTCGCCTCGCCCCTCGCGTCCCCCGGAACGCTCACTAGAGCCTCACCCACGCCCGAGCCGAGGCTGCCCAGTGCCGATGTGGAGCGACCACCCGGAGACCCCAATGGTGAGCTGACAGGCTTCCGTACTAGACCGACATTTCGGTCACGTTGGACAAACGCTCGCTAGAAACAAACTATCGGACGCGACCGACAGTCGCGACATGCTCTAAATGCAAACTATCAATCAAGTCGCGGACGTGACCATGAGCGCTCGGACGTCCGTTGAATATCTGAGGCTACAAGCAATTGGACGTATCGTGTACAAGGTTCAGGTGCACAAAGTGTACGCTAGGGGCGCTTATTACTCCGCGCGGTCTCCATACATAATCCGTGTAAGACTTCGCCATACGTCCGTGTCAATTATTTTTGTGGATATTATATTATTTTTGAAGTAAATAAATTTAAAGCTTTTATTAGAATACTTATACTTAATTCTATTTTGGAAAATGATTTTATCGAGAAAATTTTACGTAGTCGCGTTTTTCTTTTTGCAGAGCTCAAAAAATCAAATTAGATTTAAAAATAGTATCCACAGCTACACATTGATGTACACTGAATCAAAATGCTGTGTTTCATTAGAACTCTTATTATTTACAGAATGTGCCGGCTGTGGACATGAACTATCTGAAGGACAAGCATTAGTAGCTCTAGACAGGTGAGAATACCTAGTACCTAATCTGCCTACAAATAGGTACGTGTTGATTGGGAAAACCATTTGGTAATCTTTTAATTTTTTGTGTTAACTAAGCAGGAATTAATTGATTGATAAATATTATAATATATATATGTATAGTCGTAAAACTGCGCAACGATAAGCAAGGTCTGTTGTGCGTTCCAGGCAATGGCACACGTGGTGTTTCGCGTGCGTGGCGTGCGGCGCCGTGCTGCAGGGCGAGTACATGGGCCGCGGAGGCGCGCCCTACTGCGAGCGGGACTACCAGCGCCTGTTCGGGGTGCGGTGCGCGTACTGCGCCAGATACATCTCCGGCAAGGTATGTCACGTCACGTGGCACGAGGCGTGCGTGGCGTGCTGCAGGGCGAGTACAGACGTGTGATGTCGTGTGCAGGTGCTGCAGGCGGGCGAGAACCACCACTTCCACCCGACGTGCGCGCGCTGCTCCAAGTGCGGTGATCCCTTCGGCGACGGCGAGGAGATGTTCCTGCAGGGCGCCGCCATCTGGCATCCGCGCTGTGGACCCGCGCCGCACGCGGCGGGCAGCGGCGCGCCCACGCCGGCGGACACGCTTGCCGACCGCGCCTCTTCCGAGCTGCAGGTATAATGATTAGGACGGGCCAGCGTCGCTCAATTGCTAGTTTTGTATTGTTAGCAACACTGTCTCGTCATTATACCTCGAATACAATTTGTCTCTTTTCAATATTTGATCGATTTTTGACCAGAGATTGGTAACCATGGCAACGGTATTTTATAAACTCTCGCGATTAGAACACATAATTGTCATATTGTCACGGGTATTTATCGCGTGTTACCTTATTATTTATTATTCCCGACGTTTCGAATGCGTTACACCAATCATCGAAACGTCGGGAACAATAAATAATAAGGTAACACGCACGACGAACGGTCTTGAGTCGCCTCCATTCACCGACTTCCTGCGATTACTGCGATTCCTGCTATGAATTGTAGATGTATTTAATGTTAAAAACAGTATGTCACTTGAAATATACGTACTATCGTTGATGTGTCCACTTGGGAAAAATATTCATCCACTTCACGCAATGACTTGACTTGAAGCGGGTCGCTCGCACTTCACACCGCACCGCACGAGCGTTAATATCAAATTGTATTAAATAATAATAATGTTACATAGGTACATTACCTCGGTGCTAAAACTATTCTAGCATCTAAATGACAGTCATACTTGTAGCTAATTATATGATGATTCATTAATAGATCCCGTGGTAGGTCGCCCCAGTTGAATTACAATTCAAATTGCGGTATGTAAGCCTACAAATGTAAAAGCAACGTGCGTGTGGTGTACATGGCTTTTTTTTTGCGTCGTGGGTATCAGGAACTACGAGTACCATGGTACCACAACACCCAGACCCGGAACACATACTTGCAGATCATGCAAACATTTGTTCCGCAGTGGAAATTGAACCCGCAACCTCTTGCTTCTCAGCCGGCTAATCGCTCGCCACGCCACAGAGGCCGAAGCAACTTAAAACATTGAATAATTGTGTTTAGATGTTGTGATCACTGTGTGTAGTATTTTGCTGGTTGTTTAAACATGCACCTTGTCAGCCTTTCAATATGATTTATTCTTCAAAATAAGTATAATCTATTGTGTTTTGTGAATTCGTCGTTCCTCATTATGTTTACACTTATTTTGAAGCTTTTATTGATTTCAAATATTATTTTTTTGTTTCAGTTGATGTTATTTTCTATGTACTCATTTAATTTGTATTGCACTTAACATTCAATGTTACACTTTGGCTCTAAATCACTCGTAAGAATCTCTAAAACACCCGTTTTACTACAGAGTTGCCGTAGTTTGTTCAGGTTTAAAATACCCCCGTCACTTTGGAACGTCATTTGATCGTTGTTCTTGGTCATTTGACAGTAAGAAGCTCCCTGCTTCTTATAATCTGGATTTAACTTGGCACTCTCAAGGGATTGACGAGTCAAGGTTTTAAATGAGACTCGTATCCCAGAAGAAGTCTCAGACTGTTAAGAGCAAAAACTGTCAAAAAACCTGGGCTATATATTTTGGGAGTGTATCATATAAATTTGAAAAATAATCTACGCCCGAGTCTTGGTTCAGTTTAGACTACTTCAGTTTATTAGTAGTTAGATACGGACCTCACTCTGAAACAGGGATATTTTAAACCAGATCAAGCTTAGACCGCGTTTTGTAAGTTACCGCGATACTAATATGTATTACAAACATGCCGTAAGCTTGTACTGAGTACTAATACAAGGCCATGTTTTCTTGCTAGTGTTTGGGGTCAGAGTGTAGACGTGGTAGAGAGTATGTAGTGTAGTGCATGACGTTCGTTTGTTGCGCAGTTCTCGCTGCGCTCGCGCACGCCGAGCGTCAACGGCTCCTACTGCAGCCCCTACAGTAGCTTGAACAGAAAGGTTACACTTTTATTTATGTTTTACTTTATTTTGGCTCTTGAACGGGAAACTGTTATGACACACATCCAAGGGAACGTTTACCCTTGGACCTGTCCTATTTACACATCTGTCAGTCCTCATGCAAGATCCTCATTCAAGAGCACTATTTTAATTTATGTTTCTGTTTTATTTTCATTCATTTTCGAATATATTATTTGTTATTATTTTATTTAGTTGTTGTTGCACAATTTTGTAAGCATGTGAATGTGTTCACTCTAGCTTACATGTTGGACATTTTGTATTTTGGACATTAGTCGTGCAATGGCACTTACACTAGCTAAACTAATCTATGCAAATAGCCACAGACAACAGCCTTAAAAAATCCCAGAAACTTCACGTAACGTACTTACATACAAAAGTAAAGGTGAATTGAGAACCTCCTCCCTTTTGTGAAGTCGGTAAAAACGATAAAAACAATAAAAATGCAGAGTACTTAAGTACTTAGTTAGCCAATAGTACTAGTAAAGTACTGTTTTTTAGAGTAACTGTAATTTCTTAGCGAGAAAGTCGTTCATTATTTTGAGAGCAGACTACCAATAGTGAACAAACTATTGTTTACGGAATTCTTGACAATTTAAAGCCAACTTATTCAATTATTCTTTTAAATGTTCAAATGAAATGTCGGTTTCACGAAGCAATAATCTACAAGAAGACGTTGAAGTACAAGAATGTAACCGTCCCCCGCCCCCCGTGTTCCAGTACGGGTACCGCAGCGGAGGCGTGTCCCCTGGCTTGGTGCTGCGCGAGTACTCGTCGGGCGGTGCCTGCTCGCCGCACCGCATCACCACCTACTCGTACCTCACTTGCGAGCCCAACTACTTGCGCCGCCCGCTGCGTCCGTCCGACCGCGCGCCCGCCTCTCCGCACTTCCACCGCCCGCCCTGTGAGTAGCGTCGCGTCGACCGCCTGCGCCGCCGCCCTCCGACATCCTAAAACGGGTCCTGTCCTGCTTTCAGCGTCGTCGTCGACCCGCGCCTCGTCGCGCGCCGGTGAGCGTGAGCGCGAGCGCTCCGGCGCTCGTAGCTCGCGGCCCGGGGGCATGCGCGTGCTCGTCGACTCCATCCGCAGCGAGACGCCGCGCCCCAAGTCTCCGCATATGAACAACGAGGTACATATTCATTACCATCACCAGCTTATGCAAGTGCACTATGGTCTGCTCTATGCTACCCCAACTTGCTAATTCTGAGAGCTATGTCGGTGATTTTGGATCTCCTCATTTCGGATTATTTTTCGTTGTGAAACTCCGAGCATAGCTCTCTCTATGAGCTAGCTAATTCTAAGTGGGGTTTCAAGACCTGCACTGGTTGTATTGGCATGGCAATGAGGAACGCAACAATGGGGATCATTTTGATAGCCTTAGCGCTATCTTAATTTTATGAAACTTGAATAGGGGAAACTTCTTGACCTAAATATTCCTCCTTTCAATTTTCAAAAGATTTGAACAGCGCTAAGACTACCACAGAATTCCGCACCAAATATTTGAGGCATGGAGTCCCTGTAAATGGTCTTGCGACCGATGCTAAAAGGATACTCGCCTTTATTGCCATTCACCTTTAGTAAGTAGAATATAACTTGTTCCATGAAGGTAGCACGAGCTGTAAGCTGGCTACAAAACATCGTACAAGGTTTCCTTGTACGCCTTATTCATTTGTCTTCTACTTTATTGCGGCATAACGAGCTATGTCACGCTTCAGTGAGGAGGGTAATGAGTTAAGCGTTAAATAATGATAAGAATATATTATTATCTCACATTTCAACAACAATGGTGTGCCCCTCCAGCTCTTGTACAAGTGTTAGTGATCGAAGTTATCTAAAAGAAGTGTTTTGGTTCGCAGGAGCCCATCGAGCTATCTCACTACCCATCGGCGTACAAGCCCCCGCCGGGGACCCAGTCCAAGATAGAGCGAGACGACTTCCCCGCGCCGCCGTACCCCTACACAGATCCAGGTAACGTGCAAGATAAAGGTAGATAACTTCCCCGCGTCTAACTTTTTTGTACAAATTATATTATGTTTAAATCTGTTATCTTAAAGTTAATGGAGTATAACTTGCGCAGAGCGTCGCCGCCGCTGGTCAGACACGTATAAGGGCGTGCCGGAAAGCGACGATGAGACGGATGCGCCAGCGCAGCTCAACGGACATGTGAACGGACACCGCGACCAGCTGCGCCGCGAGGAGCGCGAGCTTGCCAAGATACACTCGGGAATGGGACAGGTGCGTGCGTGTGACCACTGACCAGACCAAATGACAACATGCAATTGTTGTCACGTGACTGAGTTTGGATGAGAATGGAATATTTAATGCAGCAAAGCAAAAGACTGACCGAATTGTTGTTTGAGCAAATAATCTTATATACAGAAACAGAAACAAACGAAATGAGAGCAAAAACTAAACTACAATAATTGTTTTCATCTAAATTCACCTGAAGCTTCCTAAGATCTAAAGTCGTAGTAGAAGTGAAAAGAAGAGTGTTTTACTCAGCAACAGAGTTATTTCCATCTCGGGCGGCATAGCTTGAATCCCTCGCTGCGCTCATGAGTCTATTAGGATCGTTTCGCTCTGGATTTAATATTCTGCCTTAAAGTAAATACATTACTTTGTGTCCTTTGGAACAAAGTACTGTTCAACGTTACACCAATGTGTCCGTTTTTGTCAGGATTTTACGAGTCGAGTAGTCCTTCACTTCTTCGTTCTATTATTATTAAATCTTACAATATATTATTTTAGGTATTCCTCAAAGAAGTGAAAGAGCGAGAAAAAATGGAACAATGGAAAAAACAAAATCTGGATCCACGGAACGCGAGCAGGTACCTATGTCTTCTAAGCAAATAAATAATTGAATATTGGCTGCGCCAATTGCAATACAACTAGCAAGATTCTGCAACAAAACTGGCTCAGTCGGGGAGGACGGGGGGAGGGGGGGTAGCAGGAAGGTGGATAATGTTGGACATACAGTTTGTGGCTCTTGAATTAACACAATAATTTATTCAGCGTTTTCTGTATCGCACGTTCTTTTGGTTTTACGAAATTTTAAAGGTCACAAGACGTGGGTGGATGTAGGCGACTTAGGACCGTTCGTCGTGGTATTGTATAAGATAAATCTATGTCCTAAGCGCAGGCTAATGATGACGTTCTTTGGCTGTCAACGACAACGCCCGGTTTGTTGAGAGACAGAAATTAGTAAGAGCTGATGAATTTGCTGCTTGGTAGCAGACTGCCCCGGCGATGAGCCGTGACCTTACCCTAGCCAGCAGTGTGTGATGTGAGTGACCGGTTTGTGTCTTGGCAGGACTCCATCGGCGTCGCGCGAGGCGGCGCCGCGCCTGCGCTACTCGTCGCCCGTGGGCGCGTCGCCCTCGCGCCACCTCGACCACCCGCGCGTCGCCTTCGACGAGGACGCGTACGACACGCACGCGTCTAGCCACACACCCAGCTACAACGGTGAGCGAACACGCACGCACATCCACACACCTATATACACGACATTACTATACACACATTTCACCTACTAACCGTCGTATGTCTTTGAACGTCGCTCTCGAGGTGAGACTCAAAAAATATTTTCCTTAACTTGAGAAACAGTATTTTAACTATACCTCCTTTTAAGTATATAAATACCTGTATTAGGAGATATTACTCTTCCATACCACATACCAAAACTTGACTTGTAACTCTTGGTATGTCGTGTCGATGTTGTTAATCTCACCAGAGCGATTTTCAATTTATGATTAAGGTTCTGTGTTACAAATTAGACATTTTCTTATTTCTCTCAACTTTATTTATGTACGTAATAATTAGAACCGTGTTATTTCGTAACATCATTGGAATAGTTACACCGTGTTTTGTCTCTTTCGATCGAATTTGAATGCCTGTCAATGCAAATGACAAAACAGTATGTAACTAATGTAATGTTTTAGAATAAGTGTGTATTAATAATGGGCCTACGTACCTACCTACATCATTCGGCATCTGCTACTAACTACCGACTAACGTGCACCAGTCTCTATGTCCCTAGATCATTACTTTTTTCTCCTAGGTGAAAATGATGAAAATTAAATTACTCATTTTCTCCTTTTAAACATACGATATAACACTTTGTTTACAAATTTTCATGAAATTTTTATCAGCAATCAATAAATATAATTTGAATTTATTGTTCGAAACATGCTTTGCCTTTCATTATGGCTCGTATTATCACTATGACTATAAGCGCATGCTGTTTCACTTGGATCTTGCGCCACCGTTAGCCATCCTTGTCGGCGCATAATCACGTAGTAGCGGAATAAAAAGTAGCCTGTGTGCTAATCAAGATCATAATCTATCACTTAGTTTCATCGAAATTGGTTCAGGTGTTTTGGCATAATAACTAAACATTTACATTATTTTAAGAAATTTTACAAACGCAGCCACTTACTTTTCTCTTCATCTCATTTTAAACCACTTTCTAAGGTCCGTTTAAAGTTGTCCAGTTGTCTATATTGTTCCTAGCCCTGATCAGCGGTGAACAGTATAAGGTTGTGTTAGGTATTCGACATGGAAGTCAGTAGGCGGTTTTTGGCGAGAACATTTCTGCTAAAAAGGTGAGAAACCTATTCATGATTGGTATTATTGTACAGTCTGCTTGATACGATGCCGCTTTCAAAATTTTTTTATCAAATTGAAATACAATCATAATTTTTTGCTTATTAAATAATAGTCAGCATCCAAAATAGCCTTGCAATATATACAATATTTAAACAAACTTCGTTGTATACTATTTTGTTTTATTCATTTTGGGTTTTATTTTATCCAAAATATTATTAATTGGTCTTTATTTGCATTTGCGGCGTCGCGTCGTCTTTTTTCAGCTTTTTCCGTTACTAAATGTGTTTTCACTTTTGCTCATAGTCAAGATTGAAGCTGCTTATATCGTAAATTTGAAATATAATAATATATTATATTATATATCTGCTGAACATTAACTATATGCGCCGAATCCACCGAATCACCAGCCTGTTTACCTACGTCCGCTGCTCGACGAGGCCTCCCCAATTGAATGCAATGGGGGGATTTGCCATAATCACCACGCTTGGCAGGCGGATTGGTGATCGCAGTTTGGTGTTGAGTACTCAGGTGGATGCTGCTGCCCATCCCCTGGTGTAATACCTTCGTAAGGCTTTTACTACATCCACGGGAGAAGAATAGTCTTAGGCCGGACACACCACGGTGTACGTACTACGCACACGTGGTACTTCTATAAAAGCTCTTAATTTATGACTTTCATGTTTTCATTCATACATTATAAACATCTGAAGGTCACAATTTCATAATTCATGCATGAGATCTAATTCTAATTCATAATTTAAAATACTTTGCTTCATTGTTTGGTTGTGGTTGTGGATAAGGGCTGTAACCAGAGTTAGTTTACCAAAATGAACTCGACGCAGTCATCTTTTACTGAGCCTTCGTTGAGTTACTTAGATCAAAACCTAGGGTTCATTTGCTAACTCTGGCTGTACGGCACATCTGGGCCTTTGTGGTTGCGGATAACAAATATTATATTCCTATTACATACTTATGTTATTCATATTATTTTGCAGCATTTAATTAGAACCAAATACAATCACATAATCTTACTTTGGTATATCATTATTTTTCTGTTCTCGCATCATAACAATTCGTTGTATTCAGCATTCTTCAGATGAAAATGAAACTCTGTACACAAATTGAATGATATCCAGTTAATATGTGATTTTATGTGTCACAGACAATCAATAAGATGAATAAGTAAATGAAACTCGTGTCCCTCACGCTAGGCAAACAAGTGCTAGCTGGTTCATTTGTACCGTATCATACAAACTAATACTTTGAAGTATTATAAAATAATATTTATTTTTATCTCATTTATTGCTGTGATAAGTTTATACTGATGTATTTATATCGTTATGTAAAGATATATTTATTTTTTTGCAGAACAGAGGCCCGATCCTCGTAGTTATTAAACCAGCCAGTTCATTATCTCACCTCAGTCAACTGTGACGTCTGTCAGTGCGTGTGTAGACGGAGTAACTATTACTTAATCTTAGCATGCACACGTTATCTTTCTCGCTCTAACGAACGCCTTCGTGTGCGACAGAAAGGTTTCATATCGAAAGATATCCGAGTTGATTATATTGTGAATTGAGTGGCAAATAACTACGAGAATGGTCTCTGTCAACAGTAGTGTGTGTGGGGTACTGTCGGGATGTGGATGGTTGTTTTGAAATATTGGTGTTGTAGAATCATATCCCGCCGGCTGCGCCAGACAATGTCAAGTTTTCATTTTATTTTTAGGTTTTTAAATCTCAAAAAGTTAGTTCAAAAACGTTGCGTTTTGATTATTTTCTCCCTTTGACCAAACATCTTGTTATTCTTGAAGTTACCTGTAATAAATAAATAACCACCCACATCTGTGAATGCCTGCTTCTTGTGTTTGTGTATTGTACTGTACTGTAGTCATGTGTGTGTAGCGGTGCACGGGGCCCCGCGGCCTGGCTACTCGCTGCGCTCCTCCACGCTGCCCACCTCTGCCACGCACCGGGACCTCAACGTGAGTAGCTATCAGGGGCCGGGACCGGGATCTGACGTAGACTCGCTGCTGCACTCCTCCACGCTGCCCACATCTGCCACGAACCGGGAACTCAACGTGAGTAGCTCTCAAGGACCGGGGCCGGAACCTGACACAGACTCGCTGCGCTCCTGCACGCTGCCCACCTCTGCCACGCACCTCAACGTGAGCAGCTGTCAGGTGCCGAGGCCGGGACACTTTTCATACGTTGCTCAGTCTCGTGTTAAGTAACGCTGATCTGAGAACGTGCCTCAGTCGCTAAATTAAGTAAATTGTAAGTTTGGATAGTATAAGATTAGAAAAACCTACAAAATTCTGTTTTGATTTAGGTTCGTTGATTAATACTGACAATACAATAATGGACAACCATGCTAAACAATGTTCCTACATGGTGTGTGTAGACGTTAGTGTGGGTAGAAGATGGCCGTAGGTACCTAGGTAGGTTGTGGGGCGGTCGGTACAAGTGGCAGTGTTGCAGTGGTGTCGTCGCTGCGCGCCGCGCCGCGCCCCGGGTACGGCCTCGCCGCCAGGTCGCACACCTTCTCCTCGAGCACCGCTGTGAGTATTGTACACACTTGCGGGGTTCAGTGTGCCTCATGCATCAGCAGACACAGGAGATTCGTGTCGTATTTGTCGCTTAGTCTGATTGGAAACCTTTTATGCGCTTAGGTATATCTATATCTATAAAGAATAGGTGTTCGTTTAACGAGTTTCGAATTGTATGAGTATTCCGGTTTCAATCAGCACAGACAAAAGATGATGCGCGCTTCTCTGCTAGGGTAAGGTCTTCAGGGCATAATTCTGATAAGTATCTAAATATCAATTAAGAAATGGTAGTGATAATGATGAATGAATAAATATTCATCGCTAATATTGAATTGGCCTGATGACGTGTGACGTACCAGGGTGTATACTGTGTACGCCACATTGTAAAGTCGAGTATTTTACAAATATTTATTTTATAAATATTATAGATCGTCAATCTATAATATTTAGCTTTTACTTGTGTGAATAAGTAGATATTTATCAATAAACTTTGCTTTTATTGTTTTTAATAGATTAAAATGTACAAGTACAAGCTTCATAGTCAGCCGCTGGACGAGGCTTCCCCATAAAATGCAATTTTCCTAGTTCACCACGCTTGGCAGGTGGATCGGTGATTGCAGTATTGGTGTTAAGTAGTCGGGTGGATGCTGCTGCCTAGCCCCTGGTGTAATCTCTTGGTCGACTTTTAGGACATCCACGGAAGGAGACGAGGAGGTCTATTCTTTGGCCGGCCACACCACGGACGTGCAAACCTAAATTAACATAAACGATTTTTGTATAACAGTTAGTTCGGTAGTATTTATGTAGAGTATAAGAGTACTGTTTGCGATTACAGGGTGATTTCACGTTCAGCGGCATGGGAGACAAGACTCATAGCACCGACTTCAGCAGCGGCAAGTCAGATAGTGAGTCAAATGTACTCATACGTTAAATACCAGCAGGATATTTCGTATGATTATAATAGTATGCAGTTGCCATTTTAACGTAGTGGCCACTTTGAATTAAAATTAAACCGGCACGGTCCAAGATTCTTGATTAAAACTTTTTACATAAACATTTGGATACTATAAAAATGTTAATGATTTTCGAATAGGAGGTTCTTCGTGGCTCTAACGCTCGATATCAATGCTGCGTTTGGAGCGACCTTCGCTTAAAATTAAAACTATTGGAAGTCAACCAATAGAATGTTATACAATTTTAGAATTTCATAGTTTTTGTGTAAAAAACTTTTAATCACGATTCTTGGACCATGCAGGGTTCATTTTATGATAAAATGGCAACTTCATACATATCCCTATCATTAAGCTTTAGTTTATATTGTGATTGGGTTATTGACTGTGTTGTGTTTGGACGCGCAGTGCGGACGGACCTGTGTGGTGAGTAGACCGCCTCGGGCATGCGAACTAAGCTTAGATCACGGAGACACTACGAGCAATAAGCTTGCTATGATATTGAACCTTATCTTTGCTACACTATGGTACAATATTCAAACAATTATAACGCGTTTTAGTTTCCTTAGAGTTGGCTTCACTGGCGAGAGAGTAGTTTCGGCCGGCACACAGTGCTTCATCCGCAAAGCGCTTATTTCTAATTAATCTCTTTTACGGTGTATTTTGATAGATATTATTATTTTCATGTCAAAACAAATTTTGGTCATTCACGCATTGAGACATTTAAGACGAATTCGCTCAGGTTTTAATTGAAAGATTATCTACTGTACAACTTTCTAAAAATCATAGTTTAAATATATTTTATTCTTTTTGATATACTACGAAGCTTCTTGTTCTACGTCACGAAACATCTCGCTATATCTTTTTGTTTAAAACACAGGTTTTTTAATGAGAAATATTGGTTGCAAGAAGCTTAATCACTGGAACTCATTTGATGTACGCGCCGTGATTCAATGTGAATGAATACTTGTTGTGTGTTGCAGTATCGGCCGGCTCCATCACGGACGTGGACAGGAGTGCTATGGTGAGTCGAGTCGCTCCTGCTTTGAAGAGTCTTACGAAATCTACTAATTATTGTGTGACTCGCAGTGACAAGAGGCCCATTGATGTTCTGACTACCCGATATCAGAAAAAAGGCGTGTGTTATTGTATGTCTCTGAATGATGGTTTTACTTTATGTATCGTCGCGAGACAACTCAGGCTTACGCCTTCATCCAGCGACCTCCCGAGCTCACACTCTTACGCTACGCCTTGCGGTTCGTGCCGTAGGGCCTGCCCGTTAGCTCACCTAACCTACTAATAGTGAGCTATGTTGGTGAGCTTGGTTCTTGTATTCCAGACAACGGACGGCACCGGCGGTGTGATGGTACGCGGCGGCAGCACGCTGGGCGGCGCGCGGCGCGTCGGCGGCAGCGGGCTGGGCGCCGTGGGCGTCGGCTCGGGCTGCGGCGTGCGGCGCTCGCTGCCCAACATGGCCACCGGTCACCTTCTGCACGAGCCCGCCAAGCTGTACCCCTACCACCTGCTGCTGATCACCAACTACCGCCTGCCGCCCGACGTTGACCGCCTCAACCTCGAGGTAACACTCCTTTACCAGATACATATTTGCTATGCTCGCTCATGCAATGTTCCTACACGTAATATCAGTCGTATTACACTTGACCGTTATTCTAAGCTAAAGATTGAGAAGGCAGACGTCATTTCCGTTGTAGTTCACGTATATCTTTCTAACCTATAGCGCTGTCAAAAAAAGAAAAAGAAGTTATCTAGTTATTACGAAAATACTTGTATCCGATACTTATGTTAATAACCATGATAGTTTCAAAAGTTATACTTGTATCCGCTATGATAATGGAGATGAGGTCTGCATTGCATGTGCGACGTCAATGCTCGTTGTCTGGTGTGCCTCGCAGGCGGCAGCATCTCCTGAAAACCCTGGCACTAAGCCAGTCTGTCTTGCTTTCGATATCGAAACTAAACTGAAAGACTCTGCTGTCCCCAAAATCTGGATATCTCAGATACAACTTGGCGTGCACAACTGAACAATCAAAGACTTGTCACTTGTCTAGTCAAGCAAATACGTTCCTCGATAAGAATAACGACTTGGTCGTCGAGCTGATATAATGATTAGTCAGCGTAATGTATGATCTGTGTAGGTGTTAAACAAAGTGTCCTCTTACAGCGCCACCTATCGGACGCGGAGTTCGAAGCAATCCTGCAGGTGACACGGCAAGAGTTCTACCGCCTGCCGCAGTGGCGCCGCAACGAGCTCAAGCGGCGCGCGCGCCTCTTCTAGTGCCGCCTCGAGCGCACTCTACCTCGTACATCGTGCTTCTGTTAAGGGGCTTGCAATGTCGCCTTCAGTGAACAGTACTGTTCACAGTACTGTACTCGTTGTCAGGGCTCGTTACCACTCTATAAACTGATTCATTCGCGCTAAAGTTATTTTAGTTACTAGAGCGCCAAATATCAAAATTTTCTACCAAAATGGGCAACTGTAGAAGCCCTTGGCGCCTGAGCGGTTAGGAAGTTGACGCTTACAGCAACTGTCGAGATGAGACTATTCAAAACGATACTTGTGGTTGCTTTGAATTTTTAAACTATTTTTTTTTTTGTTAAAGGCTGTAAATGTTTTTAACTGAGGGAATATGATGAGAAGTAAACGTTTAAGTAGTATGGCGATAGCGTGTGTGAAACTACGTGTAGAGTGGCAACGAAGCCCTTGGATCCTCTGGCGAGACCTCTCAATGATATCACCTCAATTTGATATTATATGCACTTATAATAATAATTGTTGAAAGGCCGCGTTTGAACAATGCCTACATTACTAGCGTCGTACAACGGTACGTCATATTCAGCATAATTTTATATTTTATTAATTGTTAACAGATGTTTTACTGTCCGAGATGTCATCTCGTTAAGATGTCGCCGACATTAGTCATTTATTTATTGACAAACTTTTTTATGAGAAAGATCAAATTGTAGCTTCATTTTAGAGAGTAGTTTATCGTTTGGAGCGCAGTAGAGAGCTGTAACGGTAGCTCAAGTTCCGTTACATCTCTTCACTGAAATTTTTATCTTTAACCTATTTATTATAACTAGTGGTGGATATTGTAAAACCTTTTCACATAATAATATATTAAATTGACTTAGTACATAATATATTTTGAGTGAAGCGCGATATTTGCGCTTTGTGGCGGTTCATAGAACTCGCTTCGAGTGTGCCTGACGCGATACGAGTACCGACTGCTTGTAACGATTTTAGAGTATCGGCTGAAACTATTTTTATTCAAAGGGCTAGTATTCATAAGCTCGTTACTATTGCATTTTATGAAACACAGTCAATATTTCGTAACGTTATGAGATATTTCTGTATGATCTAGTAGAGTCTTGAGTAGATGCTGTGGTCGATACCAGCTCGGTCGGCGCTCGACTTTGCAAAGCGTCACGCACTATAGTATATTAAAATACAATATAATAATTATATCGATGCCTTTCGTATGTTGATGGAGAGACTATAAAATACTATATTCTACATTATTATTGTGATTTTGTGTGAGCGTTGTCAAACTTATGTAATTTAGTGAGAACCAAATATTTTAGAGTATGTAAGATGTGTTAGGTTTAGTTACATAGCGCTATGTATCGGTAGCTATAAGTAAGTGTAGCTTTCGCTTTAAGTGCGGGATCAGTTGTGTGTTGTACTTTGAGATGTATGTTTGGTTTGATACGAAATAGATTGCTTCGCGATTTTACAATATTTTGCTGGGATTACTATCGAGGGTGCTAGACGGGAGGTCACATTAGTAAATATACTTATTCAGATAACTGACTCTGACTCGTGTCTGTGTCGTTTAGCTTACCTATTGCTTAGGAAATATTTTACATGAAAATAATTGTAATAGAATCTTCCGCACACGTTGATATCTTAAAACGGTTGTTATTGGCATAAGGCCGGTTGCATAGCAATAGCACGCGGCTTCGCGCTCTCTCTGCGTACCAAAAAACAAGCTGCCCGCTCCGCTGGCTGTCGAGTGCCCTCATCTGGCCTCTGACGAGACCTATCCAATTATATCATGTAGACAATATGCTTGAAGCTTTCTTTTCGTCATCTCTGCGACCGGATCTCGTGTCGTGTCTACAATATATATAGTCTAAATGCAACTACATATGTTGTTCTATCGACGTGTGCGTTCCTTGTTATGCATGTGTGGGTGCGTGTATGCGTGTTATGAGCTGAGTGACGTCACTCTCAAACGAAAGATTTTATTTTCTTGGCTTATCGTTCGAGTTTTAACTCTGGATAGATGGGCAGTTGGTTCATAATACCTTCTCGTGTGACGGTGATGTGAGTCGCTACGTTATTTGTTTTTAATTTTATTTTAAGCTGATGTTGGTGTCGCTTCCGTGCTGCGTTCTACAAAGCTGAACAAGTTATCGCGGTCCTTATCATCAGAGTAGAGGCAACGCGGTTCAACTTTGAAAACGCTGCACGGAACAGACACCATTATTTGGTTACAATAGGTTTTTAAGTAGTATTTTAATTTGTAAATGGTGGCTTGAGCTGATCGTTGTGTAGACGTAACATAGACTAAGGATAGATAGCTGACATTACAAACAATTGAAATGCCTAACTTGTTACCATTCGAAGTGTTGCCTCGCGTCGCGTGACGTCACGTCGCGTGGCGGCGCAGCCGATAGTGATAGTGACACCTACCTACATGTCCGAGTACTATTCTTGAGCATATAATTTATATAATGGCAATTATCAACAAAAAAACTCGGGATTTGAATAGTGTTATACAATAAAAAAAGATGTTGTAAATTGCTTTGTGATTAATTTATAAAATCTCCTAAACTGTTAAATATAAAACTAAATGAATGAATTGTTTATTGAAACTTATTTGTTGTAATAGTTATGTGCAACACTAACGTCACGTTTTATCTTGTCGGGCAGACGGACGGACAGACGACTGAGCGGGATTAAATAGGCTCCTAATACAACCTTGGTGCGGAACTCTTAAATTTAAAAAATACTCTGAAAACAACTTTCACTGTTATAGAGTATTTTTTATGAATGGCATGGTATGTATGGTAGGCGCACATTGAACTACAAGATTTGGTGCACTGCCTCCAGCTAGACTACACCGTGACGTGCCGATGTTGCCGTCCTTGGCTTCCGTGCGCGCCTAGCTCCTGGCCCGAGAACGAGTCGCGTCAGGCCAGTACTCGCTGAAACTTGTACTTCAGAGAAAGTGTTCACGTCTGAACGTCGGGTCGGATGTTCGCAGTATATTTCTAGCTTAACTACTTGCTACTTAAAATGTTTTAATGACCAATTTCTTAGGCAGTGTGTATGTTAAGGGCCGGTGTCGATCAAAGTGGAGAGATGTTAAATCATGTCTAAATGGCATCACATTGTTCACATAGCAATTCTTTCGGCTATTTCTAGTATTGTTACCAAAGAATTCAGTAAAAATAATCTTACCATTATTAGTTCTATTATTTACTCTGGGTAAAAATAATGAGAAATTCCTTCCCCAGTATTTTGGTACATACCAATAATATTATATTAGCAATATTGGAACCATGAATTCCCAGTACATATATACATATTGGTAAAGGGAAGAAATTTCCTTTTATTCTTACTATCAGTTATCTTTGGTAGAATATTGGAAACAGCCGGATTCTGTTGCTTGATTTTACACATCTGTGGTGGATGCAGGCCCTTAGAATCAGCGCGAGTGCGGAATATATTTATATTTAAATGTATTTATCTAGATGTATAGCTAATAGTTTATTTTGTAATACTTGATGCTTATATTTATATTAATACATGAGGCGTCCAACGAACTCTCTAACACCTGACGCATTTTGATTACTAAAAGTTGTAAAAAAACGCCCATTTTCGAAACATGATTCGTTCGATATTAGATACATAGGTAGAAGTACTCTATGTAATTGAATGAGTGAATGAGTAAAGGAATACGATCAGTGATTTTAATGAAGATTATGCTTTTGAAGTAATAAACTTGCATTTCCGACTACCTATGTATGCATGTTCTTATTCACAACCTACTCGTCCAACAATCACCTAGAATTACGCTTCAGCTTGCAGGTCACATAGCTCGCAGAACTGACGACCGATGGGGAATAAAGGCTCTCGAAGGCCCTCCACTCGGTGGACTACAGACATTATAAATGTACCAGGAAGTAGGTGGATGGAGGCGGCTCAAGACCGTGCGTCGTGGCATTCTAAGGGGGAGGCCTATGTCTAGCAGTGGACTTCTACAGGCTGATGATATTGAGCTGAAAAGTTTGACGTGTGCGTGGGAAACTTAGGGAACCACCTCTGGCCCGTTATGGACAAAAATGCGTCTTCAATAATTTGAACAAACAAATTAAATTAATTAATTAAATGCAGATACTATCAACTAAAACATTTGTCAGGTCTTCTAGTTTTCGCTATCACAAGTGTTTGTGAGCTGTGATGAGCCAAAAATACAATCAAATTTGAATTTCGCGCCACATACGAGACGATCCACCTTAACGTGTGTAGGATACGTATGCGTAGAGCAAGGAACTTTTTGTACCTAGACGGTGAACATGCATATAACGTTGTACCCCCTAGATTCTCTAAGTTGTACCCCATCAACGGATCCATTGATGTAAATAGGAAAGATACGGTAGTTTCTTTAGAGCACTTTAGAGACCAGTCAGCGCCATCTCTCGGATTACATTGTAACTACCTTGAAAACAACAAACCTGAAACTTTTACTAATATTTATTCTGTACCTGAACGCCATAACCTTTGACAAGCGGCTTAGGTGGTCCGGTTATTTACAACCAAGGAATGCACAGCCTGGAATGTAAGTACTGCTAGGCAGCTAGCTTAGCAGGGCCCAGGGTTTAATCCCACTTCATCATTTTCCCACATCATCATGCTCCCTCTTGATCATCATCGAGAGGCAGTTTGTGTGTAATGCTGTGCAACGGCGCTATGACTTTAGTACTATACTTATAAATCTGTGGCTATGACATTGAGATTGAGTGAGGTGCATGTGGTGGCTGGCCTACGATGTATGTATGAGAGCATGGATTGGATACACGGAAGAATTGGATTTCTTCTTCCATGATTGGATATAAGTACCTAGGTAGGTAGGTACGTAGTTGTGAGGTACGTAGCATAAAAATTCCTTGCTTACAGAGGTTGGAAATATTATCCGTAGACAGAGTACACGGACCTCAAAAGGTTTGTGTAGGTCATTTCGTGCAAAGATTTAAATCGATCTTTGATTTCGTGTACATTTTTGTTGTATTATTTTCTTGAACCCAACCGAAACTAAATCCTGGCTACGCCCGTGGTGGTTGTTGTTTGTTTAGTGTTGTTCAAGGAATTTTTATACTACGTGTGTTGCTTTGATTATATACACACTAGATAGAGTTTCGTCCTGCAATCACTGCAAAAGAAACAGGCCAGCCCTTGGACGATATTTCGTCCAAGGGCCAGCCTTTGCTAGCGCGTGTGCGTGTCTACACACACAAACATGCGCGCAGCTTTGTCTTACACTCGCGTCACGTCATTGCTTTTGTGTCTGTTGCGTGCGTAAAGATAACAGCTACTGACATATTTCCCAATTTATTGGGAAAAACTGACTATGTTCAGGTAAGTAAGTTTTGCCGGTTACTAGAAAACAAACAGTGAAATCTGTTGATTTTTTACAGAATGAAGATAGATACTCTTGATTTGGGAGCTTAGAAACGGGTTTTTAAAAAATTAAAATTAAAAACTAAAATTAAAATTAAATTAAAAATACGTCTGCATCGATATGGAGATGCTTTTATATTGAAATAAAAGAATACATGTGCGTCAGAGCGCCGAGGGCTGTCTCGCCGCTGAGTCAGCCGTAAAACATAAATGCTTAGTTACTAAAAGTATATTCTAGACTTAATCTAAGGCAGAGGGGTGAGGGGTAACCATAACTCCTCCATCCCTAAGAGGAAAATTATCGGTTCGATCGATTTTAGATGTATTCCGATAATTTTTCTTAAGCGGTAATATTTTTAACAATTTTAAACGAAACACGTAAAGCATAAACATCAAAAAACTTAAAATTACTAAACATAAAGTAACGTATCCTAATTGTTCACTGAAGTTAAAGTCTTTTTGTTCATTTAAAACACTTTCGATCACTGCACTTTGCTTTAAAGAGTAAGCCATGTATTTAACTTCATCTAAGTGAACTACTTTCATGTTGAGTGCGCGTGCACCGGATAGAGTGGCGTTCGCACGTAGCTGCGGCAAGACGATAACTGGAATTGGCTCTACAACATCCGATTCTATGTAGATACGGTGTCGAATACGAATTCCATGAATTTCCAAATCACAAGGCTCGTCGATGGTCACGAGATAAGTTCCAAATAATTGCTGCTTACTGACTTCGTTATCGCAATGTTTCGTTAGCGTAGTCTTAAGTCTGCTGAAAATAATCCAACTGTCAGAACTGACTTGCTGGACCTTGACATTTTCAATTCGAACCTGATGCTGCGTACAATCATCAGGGTTGTCTTCAAATTTCATGAGCTGTTCCATACAGGTGGGCTCATGGTACATTGCTCGGTTGTCTGCATTACACAGAAAATGGTCGCCAGTTGATAACGGGCGGCATGGTTTCACAATCGGTAAGTATTTCATTCCTTTCGCCAAAAGGTAAGGATATTTGGGGAAAATAGACAAGGTTTTATTTTCGGATTGGTGGAAAATTGGTAAGGAGTACATTTTAAAATAGTTATAAGTACAATTATCAGTAATAGGAATTTCCATAATAAACGTGATCTGGTTTTTCTTAATAAATGATTTTACACAAATAGTTTCTTCTAATTTTAACAAATTTTCATCGATAGGTAAATACACTAAGCTTTCTGAGTTTGCAATCAATTTCAAATGATACATGAGTTCCGTCGAGTTCACGATAGATTGATGTAGTATAGAGACTCTACTTAATGCTAGAGCTGTTTCAATTTCACTTAACCTGATAAATATAGTACGAAAACTGCTTGTAAAGACGCTAAATAATCCTGATATGTATGTGAAAAAAAACCCAATTGTTTTTTCTAGCAGCTAAATCTCTTAACATTATTTCGGCTTGCTTTAAGCGATTATCTAAATTAACAGTATTCTGATTCATTGTTTTAGTTACATTGATAAAGCTATCGAACATTTTAGAGACCAAGGTTAATTTCTTAGAAACGATAATTTGATTATGACTTAGTTCAGATGTGAGTTTATCATATTTGATGGCATCGTCATGGTCAAGATTACCTGTAATAACTTTTATTATGGAACCCAATGGATTTATTAGACCTCTCTTAAAGCGTTGCTGTGGAACAAGTTGTCGGTATTTATCTATAGTTATATCGCGTATAAACTCTGTATGTATTTTCACATTTTTAAATTCTTCCGAATATGATGTATTCCAATCGATCAGTTTACACAGTTGTTCATAGTTCATTGATGCGTAATTTAAATCACTGTAAATCCTTTCCAAGTTTATAACCTTAACTATAGTCCAATAGTCAGTTTGATAGTATGCCTGACCTTCCTTTATTGGAAGTATCCCTGGATTTCCTTCAAGTGTCTGTAGATGAAGAGCCAGGGTTGGTGTCATTATTAGCAGTATGCTGCACCACCTGTGGAGGGCGTTTGACATTTTAATAGGAACTTTAGTTTTTCTTTCTCCTACTTGTATAGATAAAACGTTTCTTTCGGGGCTGCCTATAACTTTTGCTTTTACAAAACGAGGTTTATCTTTGCTTATCCGCTTGTTAACATCTTTAGCAAAATTGATTTTCTTTTATGATATTTAACTATTATTGCTCGTTGCTCTCTTTCATCTCCAATAAAATTACTCTTTCTGTGCATTAGTAAAGATTAAACATTATTTTCTTAAAAAACTGAATTATTAAATTACCAAATAATCTTCGATGCTTTTCTTCCTCAAAATAGATAAAATATTTTACTCATGGCTTTATGTATTGTTTCAAAAAGTTTTTGACCAATTCTGAATTATCTGTAGGTAGGAAAACTTCCAAAACCTTTTGTTTTTCACGCGAAAGATTCTTTACTTGCATTTCATTTTTAAACCATGAATAAACTAGAATTTGATTTGGCTTGTTGTAAATTGCCTCTCGTAAAATTGGTATTCCAGTTGATTCCAAATCTTCAGCGGAATTAATTGTTTGTGATTTACTAGATTCTGGTCTTATAGGGTATTCACCTACTTCCATACTATGTCTTGATAATGTATCAGAAATCGCTATAGGGCTACCAGCTATCGCTGTCCTACTTGAGTCTGATATTGTTTTTGTCGTTTAGTCATTGTGTTTTATTTTCTTTTTAGCTGTTAATTTTCTAATCTTTGTTACATGTTTTTCTTAATTTATTACAGCAAAAGGTGTTGTAATAGTCAACCGTTTTGATTAATCTAAGGCATTCTGAATGAACGTAGAAGCATAACCGTTTATGCAGTTCACTATTGCACTAGGCATTCGTAAGCCGTTCTTAAATTCATAGAATTCTAGTATGGCTTCGCTTAAATAACTTGACCCGTTGTTCTGATCGTAGTGGTATTATCAATAATATATTTTAAATTAATATTGATTTTTGGAATACAAGAAGTATTCGTTTTCAAAAGCTGTTCTTTCAAATCAATAATCGCGACCAATTGTTGTAAAAGATCATTTCGAATAAGCGTCGTAACGTGCGTCAACGTCATACAAATAAAATGTATGCCAATCATTACTATTGTAACAAAAGTAGAGTAGGCAAGAGAGGGATTTCCATCACTTCATCGTGCCTGCTGGACGCGTGGGTGCTAATCAGTTGAAATGGTTCCTTTCGAATAAATTTACCAAAATATTGATAGGCGTTTTGAGGACAAAAGAATGACCTCATACTTCCGGTGTCAATAATATTTTATATAATATCTATTTCTTTTAAATAATGTACGAAAGTTTTGAATTATGATCGCAATTTAGTTCTAAGACTTAGTCACGGCAGTTTTGAGAAAATTCGGCTGCCTTAAATAAATTATATACGTCAGTCTGTTTTGATTCTTCATATGGTACGTCGGTAAATACATATATAATTTTTGTTACCATAATAGTTCACTTCGTTCACGTCATGATAACTATTATGATTATAGTCGTAATTTTCGTTGAAATAAGGTTCATATTCATAGTCATTTATAATCAGTTCGTTTAACTTAAAACCTTGTTGTGGTACTTGTGGTATAGGAGGAGCTGTCCTCATATAGACACGTAACTGATTTGCATTTGAGGCTTTTGTACCTAAGGGGGACTGTAGCCTACTTGAGTTGGCTAGATACCAGATTGTGGTCGATATCCAAATTGAGTTGGCTGATTATTCAATTGTTCGAGTGGTTTATAACCAAATGGTTGAGGTGGTTTGTAACCAAATTGCTGTGGTGGCTTGTAGTCAAGTTGCTATGGTGGCCTATAACTAAATTGCTGAAGGCCTACTGGTTGTTGTGGCTGAAGGCCAAACTAAGGTCGGTACCCAAAAGTTTGTGGACGGTCCGTTCCAAAACTCTGTGGTTGACCTTGCCCTTGAATTTGGGGCATCTTAGGCGGGGCATTGTTGCTTATCAATGGCCTTGAACCTGAACTTATAATTTGACTGTATACCGTGTATACGATTTTTCATGTTGTATTGTTCCAAAAAAATTTACTTCCTCAAGAACATCACTTAAGGCGGCCTCTAATATTGATAGTACCTTAAGTCTCACTACCCGTACCATATTCTCAGGACGGTTATATAAAAATACATTCGAGGATGTATTATTATAATATGATAAATTTTGCGCGTTTTAAATCACTAGGACAGTGATTATCGTGATTGAGGACCAATCATGTTCACTTTCGACATCAATAAATATCGAACACCTTGGATTCTATTACAAAAATGCAGATAACTTTCATCTGACTTTATTTTCAAAAACTCTAATACACGCTTCACTACGCGGATCTCCAAAATGCTAGACAAGCAATTCTTTCATCGCAGACCAAGTCTCAACATCCTCTCGTTCCGATAAGAGCGCAGCTGCGTTCTCTGTAAGTCGACTAGTCAAAACAATTTGTTCTTCGAAATCTCTGTTACTAAACCGATCAATTACATAATAACATTTTCGCAAATATAAATTTAACTGTCTGTTATCACCATTGTATAATAGTATCAATTGAATGAATTCTTTAAGTATCGCTTCTATAGCTTCGTCATAGTAATAGAGTTACGAACGATTCAGAGAAGGCAACTTTTCACTCGAGTTACACGATTTTTTTTTTTACACAAAAATAGAACACGTTATAAACACAATAGAAAACACAACAAAAGTTAGGAAAATGTGTAAAATTTTTATGAAAATTTTTCACTTGAGTTTACGCGATTATGTAAAATTATACAAAAACTTGATGAAAAATTTTCACTTTACTTTACGCGATTGTATAAAATTACACACTTAAAAATAGCACAAAAATAATTGGGGAAAACTTGATGAATTTTAATCCTAAATTGAGTTTTATCCTTAATTATAATTCAAATACGATCGATTTTAGATCACTTAAATTTACGTAACACTAATTAATTACTTACAGTACAAATCTGAATTTTAAGATATGCACTCTCTATATTTTCGTAGCTCAATGGTAGAGAACAAAGGTTAACTCGATAGAGTTGTATACAAAGTCAACCAATAGTTCCTAAGTTGAGTTTTTATTCTAAATTATAATTCTAATATGATCGATTTTAGATCATTTAAGTTTATGTAACACTAATTAAATACTTACAGTACAAATCTGAGTTTGAAGATATGCACTCTCTATATTTTCTTAACTAACTAGTACTAAGGTTAACTCTGTAGAGTTGTATACAAAGTTAACCAGACACGTTAAAATGCGAGAAGTTTGATCGCAATAATAACAAATTATTGTTTAAAAACCATTTTCAAAGAGGAGGATTTGGGAAACAAAGGATTGGCGAAAAGTTGTACTCACCAACCGACTGCTACACCCATTGCTCACTTTTCTTTACCCGTTTAAGAGAATATTTATTTGGTTCGTCGGATTAACTTTTCGTAGAATTTTTCGTGGTAATTTTCCTGACGAATTTGGACGTCGGGAAAACGCGGAAAAACCCGTGAAAATTATGAAAATCCGCCCCGGGCTGCGCCACTCTTGATTTGGGAGCTTAGAAACGGGTTTTTAAAAAATTAAAATTAAAAACTAAAATTAAAATTAAATTAAAAATACGTCTGCATCGATATGGAGATGCTTTTATATTGAAATAAAAGAATACATGTGCGTCAGAGCGCCGAGGGCTGTCTCGCCGCTGAGTCAGCCGTAAAACATAAATGCTTAGTTACTAAAAGTATATTCTAGACTTAATCTAAGGCAGAGGGGTGAGGGGTAACCATAACTAGATAGACTAGCGATATTGTGATTATGTCGCCACGACTTCGTGGGCTAGTAGTCATAACAATAAATAAATAAATTAAAAGCAAACTTGCTTTTTTTAATAATATTCACCCAGTGACTGTGAACTATGGGATCATTAGGTAGGTATTCTGAAAAAAACAACAATTTGAGTGTTAAAATAATCTGCCTAAAAGTCGTTCAACGGACATAATATATTTTCAATTTTCAACTCACAATATAATCTCATCTGTCATCTTTTGATTAATCATCGCTATAGGCGTTCGTTAGAGTGGATAAGATAAAGTATGTATGCCTTCGCCCGCCGCGCCCACAGAGACCGATATATATTGTACATACTATACTTTTCATAGGTAAAAGTGAAGTAAAGTAAATGCAGGGGAACCCAATCGACGTTCTTACTTTACAAGAAATAATTTGGTCAGTCACCATAAGGAATTTAGCATTCAAAAACTGGCAACACAGACAAAAGTGCCAAGCTTGAGTTGAATAATCAGGGCTAATAAGTTCATTGTTTTTATTGAATACTTTTGAAAATACTATGAATTCTGGATACTAATCGATGGTAGGTGATTTTACTAGTCGTTTTTAAACGTCCTTTGTAATTTCTGCACACTTTTAAGGCGCAACTCGTCATTGCTAGCATTAATTTCAATTTGCGTTGCGACCGTTCGCCTTGACAATACAATTGACAATGAGGGGCGGGAAGCGACTTATATATATTTATATCTTATATTTTTTTCGACGCATTTGTGTCATGAAGCTCTATCTAGTGTGTATATAATCAAAGGTGTGTTGTTATGTTCGGACCGACGACGCGCGACGTGTCGCAGTCGTCGTCTCTGCGGGGCGCGTTGGTCGTTTCCATCACACGTCACGTCACCAAACTGATTGTGGACTGATGAAAGACTAACAAATAACCAAGGAATTTTGATGTACTAATCCATGGGATTTATTCTGAGCATGGGATAGACCACCAATACTACAATAATACAATTTATTCGTAAAGCCGATTTACATGCCACCCTAAACATGAAGGTATCTTAGCGAAACCACGACCTTGGAGTGGAGTTGAAGCTAGGGCGAATAGCTCAAGCCCTTACCCGCTGTTCCTTGTTCCAAGCCCGCACCTCATTCTCAGCGACAGCGACATGTCAAATGTCGCTGTTGACAAAATGTACTTTCGAATGACAAATTTTTGACACTGACAGCTGTAAATTGTTTGTTATCTCGTGGTTACTGGTTAGTTTACTTAGTATTAGCAGTCTGTGGGTGTGCTGTGGTTGCAAAAGTCGCGCGTGCTCTTTCAAGGCGCATTGATGGAAAGAAATCAATTCTGATCGTTCTAAATTTCGGATGACTTGTGACGAAAATAGTTGGTGAAAATGATACTTATATTTCGGTAAACAAAGTATACCCGTTTTAATTTGACCTAAATCTATGTTTATTTCGTGTAAGTGTTAGTATTCAGTGAGTATTATGAACTTTGAGGACTATGAAACCCTTCCGACCCAAAACTTCGTCACACACATGACCGCCGGAGCAATTGCGGGGGTGATGGAGCATTGCATAATGTACCCGTTGGACTCGGTGAAGGTGAGAGCCTGCTGAGGCCTGGCCTGGGCCCGCCGCCGCCCCGCTGGGCCCGGTGCCCGCTGCCGCCCGCCGGGCTCGTCTCGCGATCCTAACCTAGTCGCGTTGACAGCTCGTCGGCTGCCCTATTACGCCACTAATTTGCCAATTGAGGGTTATGTAAAAACTTCTCAATCATCTATTTCCTTTCTAAGAACTGGTGTTTTTGTACTTGCACTGCTCAACCTAGGAAAACCATTTTCCTGTTCCTGTACCTGTCATGTCATATTGAACAGTGATGCACAGACATTATTAGTAGGTACTTACTACAACCCAATTACTATTGTTGGAGCAAAAGTTTCCAATAGGATCTCTGTTGGAATTAGATTACAAAGATGGTAGGTACCTACTAAACTGGTTACCAACTGCTGTTCTCTTTATCAGTTCTCATTAGCTCCTGTCAACACTCACTCTTTCTTTTGTTTATTTGAACGGCTTCTCTCCTGTGGTTATACGTACCAAGTGGCAATCACAATGCCTACATGACTGCAGTGACATTATACCTGCATAATGTCAACAATTAATATGTATTTACCTATCTCTTAGGAGTCAGAGAAATAACCTTATCTAAATAAGTAGAGCTCTGCATTCTATAAATCGGAGTATTGTATGCAATTGCCTCATGCAAAATGTCTTAAAGGAGCTCAAGGTTTGTTTTTGTTGGATGTTCTAAACATACCCTTAAGAGGCATTTGGAAAGATTATAACCATTATAGTGCACAAACCGATGTCAGTGTCTCCAAGATGATACCTTGATGAATGTAGCCAATTTAAGAGCTGATTAATGACTAGCAGCAGCTTGGCATATTCATATTCATATCATTTATTCACCGTAGGAACACTGGGAGCACTTGGTTTTGTTATGGTGTACATACATTTTGGCTTATGTTATACTCTGATAAAAAGTTTCCTATAGCTCAATCCAGCTCATATTCCATCTTTGTACCAAATTTCATCAAAATCATTAATCATGGTAAATGTTTACGCATGATTTAGAAACAAACATATTTTTATGTTAGTTAGTTAGTTAGCTAGTTTACACAAATGTACTCATTAATATGCTTAAAGGGATTATTCCATGATTAAGTTGTTGGTGTATGGCATAGTTATTCAATTGGCTGAAACAGCAAAAAGTTCTCAGAAAATGTACACTCTCATAATTAACCTTCACCTTTTATTATGCATTACAAACATTTTTTTTTAATAGGTATAGTATGAACAAATTAATTTAATAAAAGATTAATACAAGTATATTATACATACAAGTTATGGCAAACCCCTCTCATTGCATTATATGGGGAGGCCTCGTCCAACAGTGGACGTCTAAAGGCTGCTGTAGATGTGATACAAATTAAAAATACGAATATGGATACTGTTGAGTTATCTAAAGACCGTTGCGAACAATCTTAAGATAGCTCAACTGATCTAAGTTGCTATCAGACTCAGACGAAAGGGTTTCCTTGAGATGATGGCTGCATTGCCACACTGAATGGCAACACCAATGTTTGAACCAGATAAGAGTAAGCTCTCTGGTCATGCGAAGCTTCAACCAGGCACTTTAAAGTACATTTTGAAAATGCAATGGCCCCTGGTGGGTACCCTACGGACCCAGTCTCTGCCTCAGGTACACAGAGTCTCGCATCGATATGATGCATATTTGTGCCTTTTGAGATTCTTAGCTGAATCAACTGCTGCACTGTCCGATAATTTTTTAATTTTTTCAAGTACCTAATACTCATACTTCAGTAATAAAAAAACATTACCCGTTTTAATCAATTATTTATATAATTTAATTACAATAATTAGTTTATAAATTTTGTAGGTACCTACCTTCTTGGTATTATTCTTCCTATAAATAAAGATTTATAATTACCTACGCAGTTTGCATACATAACATACATAACAATAAGACACATAATAATAATACATTCATTACATACATGTACGTACAGTACATATATTATAATATACAGGTTCACAAATTGAATCAAGAAAATCAGATCGAGAGAGATCTTCAGATCTTATTAGGGGGTAGTCAGAGGCAAATCCAAATAAAAATAAAAGTACAAACAACACCATTGAAACAAAAAGTTTTTAATGAATTATCATTATAAAATAATAGTTAAAATCCATTTTTGAACAAATTTTTTAATATTTTTTGGGTTGGGTAGCTCACTGTTCACAGCCTATTTTCTCGGAATGTTTAAATTTGGTACATGTATAGAGTTAGGTAACCCAACCACGGACGTACAGCATAAATTAACGAATTCTGATTTCGGGTGTTTATTTTTGGGGATAACTAGAAAATAAATAAAAAAACTTGTGTCAAATGCATCATGTAACATTTCAAATGAAGGAACTCGTTAAGTATGAGAAACACAAATGTATTCTTTTATACTTATTGTTATTTCAGGAATCTAAACTGTAACTTTAATGTTTTAAACCACTCTTAAAATTGATGCGCGTCCATTTCTTCGTGGGATTAAAAAACGTTCTTTAATTGGAATCTTTTGTACTTTTCTCAAAAATGCAACTCCTTATAATATTAAATCATGTTTCGGGGCTATTATATTGTGACGACTTTGACAAGTTCAATTGGTCTAGCTAGTGGGTACGATGGTAGCTTATTTTATTATATTTCTTAAAATACCCTCTCCACTCGATTTTTTTTATACATAAGCACAACTTTATATAGATATATACAGTAAACATTTGCATCATGTTGCAATTTTTATCATCAAATTGTATTTGTACTGTTTTCTTACCTAATAAACACAATATCTATTGCTGCATGCATTGTAATGTCTGTATAGGTAGCCTCCTAAATGAGGAAGTAGTCTGCCTTGTTGGCTTTCTGCCAGCACACCTGTGTTAGGAACGCAGTGTCGCAATCGTCGACACCTTTCTTGGTCCCACAAGCTCGGAGGAAAGCTTCGTTCTTGTTCCTCATGTCGTCGGGTAGCAGAGCTATCACAGCCTCAATGTCCACCATACCATCTGAGAACATTCCAGCTGTCTCCATGGTGCATTTGATGTAACACTTCAGTATCTTGTCTTGTACCGAGATCAGGTCCGTTCCTGCGTTCACCTTATCAACGTACGAGATGTCGACTCCAGTCTCTGCGGCGCAATTGTCTCGTACCATTTTCGCTAGCTCGGCCATGTCGTCGTCCATGCAGGAAACTTGAGATGCTAACATTACCAGCAGCAGAACCCCCGCTTGTTTGTGCGCAGCCATTTTGTCTCGGAATGATGGACTCCATCAGATAGCTCCTCATTTATAGCCATGTTCAATGTCACATGCCGTGCCGTGCTGATCATGCAGATGACAAACTGAACACTAAATTACATGGCATTCCATAAAAATCCTGTGATTAAAAAAAACTTGTTTGTTATTAGTAGTTTCTTGTGTGTTTATGTAAACTGTAATTTTTCTGTTGTCTTTTTTCCGCCGCGTCATGTGAAATCATTATATACTAGCTGCTAAATGCTGGATGACCAACTGTTTACTAGGTGTTATTATTGATCCGTCAAAAATTGCAGCATCAATTGGTTCGGACTAGTTGATAAAGGGAAGGGTTAAAGTGACGAGGTGTCACTGCTGTCGTTTCTCTTTAATTATTTGGAGCCCTTTCTATTAGTCCTTACTAACGCTAGGTACTTTCTTAGTTAATTCAGCTTTTACACAAAGCCGCCGCGTCGCGATATCGCATTGCCAAGATCCTCCCGCGGCCCCCACCATATTATATCAACATGATAACTGTCTGGCAGTGCCGTGGTATGTTTCTGGCCTAAGAATATATCCCTGGATTACACCAGTGAATGGGCAGCAGCATCCACCTGAATAGGTACCAATACTGCGATCAGCAATCCGCCTACCAAGCGTGTCAACGACGCATGTATCAACTGGGCTAAAGTTTCTAATATGTTGAATATTATATTGATTATTGAAACTCACCGACTCTACCGAATGCTTTAATAACCAGTTTTATGTCTCAAGTTAGATCAGCAATAATAGTTTTATGTCCCTTATAAGTTGTATGGCTGGGCTAGCTACCTACTAGGTATACCTCGATATATTATGAAGCAATGCAGTCTGTGCAGTCGAGCGTGAGCATTAGACCCAACAGTGAGATGAAAACATTCATAATCTTGTGTCACTTGTAGGCATGCTTACTGTAATACTAAACATGTGATGTGATGTGTGTGTTGCAGACGCGGATGCAGTCGTTACGGACGGCGCACAACAGCACCATCACGGAGACCTTCCGGTACATGGTCAAGCGCGAGGGGCTACTAAGGTGAGCTACCTCTAGGGGTCCCCGTACGAGTTTATTGTTTCAAAACGAAAGTTAATAAAGAAAGACGAACCGGAAGATGCAGGTAGAACACCACCCGCAAGGCACACCTAATTGACCTATGTGAAGGTCGAGAATCGGTGGATGGAGGCGGTTCAAGACCGTTCCATGTGGCATTCTATTGATGAGGCCTATTTCCAGCAGTCCAGAATGTCTTTTGCTCTAATGATGAGGATGACTTGTAGGACAGTCTAAAGCTGGCAATAGATTGGTAAAAAAAAACTGATGTGCATAGAGGAGCAAGCGTTGAAGCTTGCCTTGCTTTGATGAGTAGGTACAGAAATTACGGGATTTTGACAACGGTGTGTGCAAGACGGGCTGAAATGGATGATACGATACTTTTCTAATTTGACGTTGCGGAGCGTTGTACGTAGGTACATCTTTCAAGACGAACTTTTTATCGATCGAACGATAGGCAACCATTAGTCATTGCGTTTTGTTTAAGCATATGGTACCAATTGGAGATCATATTTTACTATAGGTACCTACCCTGTATGGTTGAGTCTCTCGACGTATGTATCGCCTTGGCCTTGGTATTGCGGACTACTCTTTGTTTGATATATTATCGGTTCCTAGAAATTATAACAGTTCTCTTACGTCCTCCCAAGGACGGTCTCCGATGTTGCCGAGCTCATTATAGCGATTATTTGCCGAAGAAGCTAACTGACTGCTCACACTGCACCTTTCCACGCTCATGCAAATAAATTATTGGCTCCACGTTGCCCTGACACTTTTTTGTCAACAAACAATAGCCAAGAGACGTATTTTCTAATTATGATGTTTTTCATGTAAAATCCTACGGCTTGGACACTCACGACTGAGACTATTTATTTTTTTCGACCGAGCCATCGAGCGCCCATGGAACGAGCCTCTACGAAAACATTACCGTCGTAGTTGACCTTAGAAAGGGTAAGGTAGCCGCACCTATCCTTTTATGTTCGGGTAGCGTATTTACCTCTCGATTTGGACCAATCTTCGAGTAAAGACTGGCCTGAGCATGACGTGACTCCTCACGGCAAGGCCACGGCTTTTTGTGATCAATACTATTCCGGTTCGCGGTAGTTAGTTAAGTACCTATCTTACGCCTCATGCCTTATGTTATGCGATGATAAGTGCGTAAGGTAAATAAATAACCGCAATGGTACACTATGACAATTCGTAGAACGAAATATTCTTGCGATATTGATTGATTGTATTAAATGTTAAGTACTGCATTATTTGCGGCCGAAGAAATAGCGATATCAATACGTTTATTTATAAGTTGAGCATTAACGTCTATGCTGACTAGCCATGAGTTAGTAAACTAATAATAGCTATTAAAAGTATCTACTTAGTCGTGTAGTGTGCGACGGGTTACGTACGATGTGACTTGCTTTGTTATTCACTTCAACAATAAGGGTACTTATGTCGTTTATCATTTGAAAAGGTGGCTGATTTAACACGAACGTGATCTAGGCAAACTGAGTTGCCATCTAACTGCGACAACTGCGTTTTTTTGAATAAGTATAATCTTATTGTTCAAAAAATGTACACACATTAATATTGTCTACGGAACTAGAAGGGTTCCTTGCCGTACTTCAGAACCCTAAAAATAGTTATAAACTAGGTAAGTAACTAACTAACCCTACATTGCGTATAGTACAGGCAAATTAGCCAAAAGTGTGGACCTAAGTCGTGTAGTGGTGGATTCTTATGGAAACGTTAGACGACACGAAAAGAAGCTTATCCTAGGTTTGCACCGTTTCTGGCGCTTACGGAACCCTTTTAAATTTTAGGTACAAACAAACAAAAGGCCGTAAATTTTAAAATAGAAAGAAATTACTTGATGCAAGTTAAATTACGTATAGAGAGACTGTCTTAGTGCATTATGATTTTAATAAAAACCACGTGCATGTAGGGAACACAGTGTTGAACAAATGCATCTTCCGTAAAAAAAAACCAGTATAAAACTTCCGGCGGATGTAGTACTAATTAAATGAATAAGTTTAAGTCAATTTCCAGAACTACATTAATTTTCCCCGAAGTAGAGCGACAATAAAATATGGAAAAGTGCCTTCCGTGAGACGCACCAAGGTGCAAACCTGGTAATGTATTTTGAACATTTTTCTGATAAGTCTATCAATTTGCACCGACTACCTTAATTTTCCCGGAGCAATAATAACCACAAAAAGTTTTTTTGTAAATTATTATTTTTTGTATGTTCCGTATGTCGGATTTAAAAAATACTTGGTGCAAATGTAGATCATAACGGTTCAAAGTCTATGCCAAATTGCACCGACTACTTCTATTTCCCCCATTAAGTTACGGATATTTTAAGGTTTTCACCCTATTTCACCCTGTTTCACCCTGTTCCGGAGGGTGAAATTACTGATGCTTATTATTAGAGGTGATTTTTAAGCCATACAAAACAATTAGAAAAGTTTTCATGACTACATCTAATTAGTTCCACACTTTTGCAAAAAATCACCTAATTTGACTGTACTAGTATATTCGCGTGGTCTCACGTGGGTTCGGCCGGGCGCGGCGCGGCGGGACGACGACGAACCATTAGTAGGTATTGTATATTCATTAGAACTTGACCTATGCAAAATTTCAATTCAATTCTTACGAGACTATTACGTACGATACAGTTAACTGTATGTCAGGTAAATAAGAGCTTGTAAAAAGCTTTACATACCTACTAACCCCATACTCCCCATACTGTCCCATTTCAAAAAAAAACCCTGTATACTATGCTACCGTTATTTATCTGGAACGCTACCGATGACTTTATATTGTAAGCCTTTAGTGAATTGTGTTCCTAATCGTGCAAAGTTTGTATTTACTTGCTCAATAAAATAATCTCTAATCTGTATTGTATTTGGGTCAGTGCGCTGCTGCGGTGCGTTGGAGACGCCCCGCGCCCGTCCCGACGATTCGATAAGCCCTCGCCATTGATAAGGACATGTTTTGGAATCTTGCCATATTCGGCTACTAGGTCAATGTTAAGGTCGTCTGGAGAAGGACGCCAATAACTAAATCAATTTTCTCTAGTAAAACATAGTAAAAAACAATAAATATTGTATATTACTGTGTTTTAATAGAGAAAATTGTTAAAAAATTGTTTTAGTTACTTACCACATCGAAATGAAAATCTAAGGAATCCGATCGGAAACGTTTCCGACATTTTAGAATCGCCCTGCTGGACCTTCAAGCTGTGCTTCAAGTCCCACAGTCTCAAAACCATGCCAACCTCAAATTTTGTACGCGACAACCTTGTCACTGTGCTTTTCGGTAGAAAATGAACAGATTTCATGAAAATACATTCTTGTTTCTTGGATTACATAACACCCTAAAATTTGCAGAATTTCGCGATTCCCAGTTTACGTGGGTGCAAGTGTTACGTAGGTATGTTATCGCCGCAGTTGTACGCATAGTAGGAGTGACAGTGTGGTAGCGCTATCGGCAGTTATCAGCGTACGTGAGACGTGCGATTCAATCACACGTTATTGTTTATTGCCGAGGTACTACGTGACGGGAGATAGCGGTGGCCGGAAAGAAGTGTACAGTTGTCGACAAAACTTCGTGAGACTCCGACAAACTCAATGTCGGATATGGAATCGCTAAAGTCAACTAGCAGCATCATAAAAACTTATGAACACTGAATAAAACAAGTCTCGCTTGATGGGAATATAGACGGTACTCTACAAATAGATTGAAACCATCATGTATCATAGGTTTTTCACGCCTAGGATGCCACTCGGAAAGACTCGATAACGTTCCCTTTAAACAATAACTGAGCTTGTTAGGTCTTGCAGTGTTCTCCAAATCCAAAAAGTTAGGATCAATATCGACGCTGTACAGAACCGACTAAACATTGACTTCGGAGTTCGGCTGTACATAGAAACATTCAAGATAACCTGTCGCTATCGAAACTTTTTTTGCTTATAGTTTAAAAGAAAAAAGTCTTCTGATATAAAAGGCACAAAATAAATGGATGATGTAATTTGCAGAAATTTATGTCGAGTGACTTGTGGGCCCAAAACCAACAGATGGTGAACAACACCCGACACGGGGACGTGGACAGACCTTGAATGAGGTGGTGACTGGCGAGACGACATTGGAGCCTGTGCTCCAAGCGAGGGAAAAAACTCGAATGGATGTTATGCAGACGGTACGGGGATAATTTTTCATGGATCATGGATTGGACTGCGTGCACAGACCTACTTGATAATGTAATTTTGACAACTGGGAATTTTATGGTGTTGATTGTTTTAGTTGGTGTTTAGTTCAGCGTTCAATCGATCGGAGGTACGGTTTGCTTGCGATGAAATGTCGATAAACAATGATTTCATAGATATTGGCACATTTTTTTACTTACCTACACAAAATGAGCTCTCTGGTTGTCTCTCGAAACCTTACCTGTTAGGTTGCGTTTTATGCTTTGTCATTTATACAAAATAATGTAGTGTAAGTAATGATATCCCATCAAAAACTTAAACTTGAAAATGGGAGCCAAGTTCAGTATTAAGAATATGCGTGGTTGTCGACTTCGCCGGCAAAAGAATTGAGATCTAAATGGGTGCCAAGTTCTGAAGATAATCCTGAAATTGTTTTATAAGAATATACAAAATTCTTAAACTAAATTTAAAACAAAATTTCTTGTTTTTTCTGCTTCAAAAATATTTGCTATATAAAAATATTACTTCTTAAGTTTGAACAGTCTAATTATTTACACAAAACAGATAACTCAGCATAAATTTAAGCTCCAGATTTGACTTGGCTAGTTTTCACATACTACTTGTCTCTTGTATCTTATTTATAGTTGGCTAATCAACTTATCTTCTTTATGCTATACTGTGGCTATACGCAAGTTACTGTTTTTATATTGTAAGGTCAACACATTATCTTACTCTTCTAAAAATTTGGTTTGTTGGTAAAAACTAGCCAAGTCAAATCTTGAGCTTCAATTTATCCTGAGTTATCTGTTTTGTGTAAATAATTCAACTGTTCAAATTTAAGAAGTAATTTTTTGAAATAGCAAATATTGTTGTAAGTAGAAGAAAAAACAAGCAGTTGTGTTTTAAATTTAGTTTTAGAATTTTGTATGTACTTTATATAGATTTCAGGATTATCTTCAGAACTTGGCACCCATTTAGATCTCAATTCTTTTGTCTGCGAAGTCGACAACCACGCATATTCTTAATACTTACTGAACTTAGCTCCCATTTTCACATAGGTATATGTTTTTGATGGGATCTGTTTTTTTCTGCACCTAGCTGAGTTATCGCGTTCGCTCTATTTACAGTACCGTATGCAGGCAGACCTATCTGCTAAATTATATGTACTTAACATACTGTAGGTAAATATGTAATGACATGAGCTCGCTTGTGCGCCGACACAAAATATTTTGTATTGTTCGACATAGTCTCCTATAGAAGCTTTATGCACTTAGTGCATTGATGTTCTGAAGCCTATAAGTCATCCTGTAATAGTAATTATTTTCCTCCGCCTTTACGTAGCCGTAGAGTCTCAAATTTGAATCCAAATAAAAAAAATATTACTAGGTATTTCAGAAATAGGGAATATTAAAGGTGGATGCGGAAGCAAATCGTAATTCGATTCGTTGAATTTTGCCATAGCACTAGGGGAATGATGTTTTTTTAGTCTCGCAGATTAGCGTATTAGTCACCAGTTACAACCAGGTAAATTAAAATAACCAAAATATAGAGAAATTTAAATAAGTAAGTAATTAGTGATTTTTTCTTTGGAACTACTAGAGAAGCAAATGTAAAGCGCAGCGGCGCCGGCGCCGGATGAGTGTTGGTCGGCTCGTTGCTTCACGGCCGGATGCCTACGATTAGAAGCACGCGATCCTAATCTATTCAATATCCCCATTTATTTTCTATTTGATTATTTAATTAGACGAATCTGACATTTCCAACTGTAAAATTATTTTCATCCCATCTATTCGAAAAGGACGACTTGGTTCGCCTTTAAGTGCACCCAAAGGTGGTGTTTTCTGTATGAAGCTTCTATAAGTGCGCCGCAATTATCTTTGCCGCGCACTTTTTAAATTTGGAATATATCGAACTCAAATAAGTGCGCCGCAATTATCTTTTACGGCCCTTTTTGAATTTGGAACATCTTGAAACGAATCAAACACAAATAAGTGCGCCGCAATTATCTTTTCCGCGCCCTTTTTAAATTTGGATCATCTTAGTGTTCAGCGCCAAAGAAGGCGAACGCAAATATTGTTTAAATAAATACTGGCTGGTACGACGGCCCATAGTCGCGCCACCGGCTGAATAAAAAAAAACAAATTAGAAACGACGGCCCGCGATTTCGTCATTTTTAACCGACTTTACAAAAAGGAGGAGGTTCTAAATTCGGTTGTATTTTTTTTTAATGTTACCTCATATCTCCGGCGTTTATGAACCGATTTGGAAAATTCTTTTTTTATTTGAATAGATATACTTCCAGATTGGTCCCATTTTTTTCAGAATCCAGTTCTGATGATGGAATCCACGAGGAATTGAGGGAACTCCTCAAATATTGTAGGCATACATATGGCGATTTTGATATTTTCAGCAACAAACCAAGCATTTGCATTCAGAGAGTATCATAATCCTTTCACCACTATGGTTCTTTCATAATTTTTTTTTCATCCAAATATTTAGTCGAATACAACGGCGGAAGTCTTTTTTTTAAATGATAAGTTATTCACGGATTGTTAGAAATTCATGGTTTTGTTTTGAAATAAAATATGAGGCGCCTTTTATTTTCTCATAGTGGGTGATGAAAAGTAGAGTGTAACACTCGGGCGCAAAATATATTTTTGGCTCGGGCGACGTACTTTGAATCCCTCGCTACGTTCGGGATTCTACTAAAGAATCCCTCGCTATGCTCGGGATTCTACTCTAGAGCCCTCGCCGTAAAAATATTATTTTGCTCCCTTATGATACAATCTACTATTATTGACTATCCTTCCTTGCTGACCTACACCATAGTGGGTTTGTCTGTGGCCTCATAGCTCCGGAAAGGCTCTGATTTCAATGCGGTTTTTTGTATTTACTGTACGTAATGGAAATACATACATTGGCGCGGGACAAACACAAAAATTCAAATTCATTTATTTCATAATTTATAACCTAACAGTTTTGATACCAACGCGTTATAAACAGTGTCACATTAATAATTAAATTATACACATTGTATTGTTATTACAGCACTACCAAGGTAAGTACCTCCATTAATCAAAAGCCCAAAGGTTGTCGGCTCTACGAGCTATATGGCCTCCAATTGCTACTTCAACTTGCTTGCTAATTCTGAGTGAATTCTACGGATTCCTAGTCCCAGATTCTATCACTTTGTGAAACTCCGAGCATAACTCTCTCCATAGCCTGCTGCGTGGCTATGAGCATTATATTATAAGGGTTATTCAATAAATTAGCGATCACGTCTCAGTGTCGCAGTCGCAAGTCATCACTGACAACACACACTAATTAAGTATAGACTTTCGTCTTGAGGCTCTGCGGTATCTGAGACGAGAAGATATGGCGTAGTTTCCTGAACGCCGAATCCGAGTTGGATTCGGTTTGGTCGGCAGACCTCTGCCCAATCTGGACTTACTTAGGTGGAGGTAGTTAATAATATTAATAATGTCTCTCCAGGGCCCCAATTCTACTAAACAAATTTGTTTAGTAGAATTGGGGCCCAGGGAAGGCAGCACCACAACATGAGTCAACCAACAGGCGTCGAAAGAATGCGCTGAACGGCTCGGTCGAGTTGAACTCTTTCCCGAGACTGAGGGATTCATGATAGCCATACAGGAGCAAGTAATTGAGACTCGAAACTACCAAAAAAACATACATACAAACGATTCTTCCAAGTAACTCGGAGAACTCGCTCCTCTCGTTCAATTACCTTGATAAAGGACATCGTTCTTCTGCGATCTATGTGTTTGACCTTCAGGGGCAGAAGCGCTCCTGTTGTTTGTGCTCTAAATCTACTTAGGATATAATGGTATTGTTACAGGCCCGTGCGCGGCATGTCGGCCGTGGTGCTGGGCGCCGGCCCTGCGCACGCGTTCTACTTCGCCACCTACGAGCACTGCAAGCACTCGCTCTCGCACATGACGCGCCATCGGCATGATCACATCGTACACGGTAAGTCATGCACATTCGGCCTTTTTTGTTATCGATAAAAGATTCTCACTCTACGATGACGGGCCACTTTATTCCTCAACTAGGGAACGCTCGCGACCGATTCCGCGTCGAGTTTTCTCCATACAAACTTTAACACTCTGCTGCATCCCCTTTGAGGATAGTTTTTTTTAAATTCCTTTTTAGTGTGTTCCTAGACCACCAAACGATAAATACATTTCAGGTTTTTAGGACTTGCAGTTTGTTGACTTGTTTAGTGACTGTGGGACGGTTTAGACTGTGTGCTTTGATTATATACACACTAGATAGAGTTTCGTCCTGCAAACACTACAAAAGAAACAGGCCAGCCTTTGCTAGCGCGTGTGCGTGTCTACACACGCAAACATGCGCGCAGTTTTGTCTTACACTCGCGTCACGTCATTGCTTTTGTGTCTGTTTGCGTGCGTAAAGATAACAGCTACTGACATATTTCCCAATTTATTGGGAAAAACTGACTATGTTCGGGTAAGTAAGTTTTGCCGGTTACTAGAAAACAAACAGTGGAATCTGTTGATGTTTTACAGAATGGAGATAGATAGACTAGCGATATTGTGATTATGTCGAGCGTGTGGGAAAAAAGTCAATAAAAAACAAACTTTGTTTTTTTTATAATATTCACCCAGTGACTGTGAACTATAGGATCATTAGGTATTCTGAAAAAACTGAAAAAAAAAACGTTTCAGAACACATCTAGTGGCATTAGACAAAGATGTGTGGTGAATGATGTTCTACTACTCTGATGGTCTCGTGAAATGAGAAAAATCAGAGCTGTAGGAGTTAGTCAAACTATAATAAGAACATCTTTGTCTAAGGCCACTAGAGGTATTCTGAAACGTACCCGTACCTGGAAAAAGAAAGAGGGAGGCCATTTTTTTTTTGCGATAGTTGTATTAACTTAGGTATGTATCAGATTACTTAAAAATTGTATGAGAAAACATTTTATTAAATTTGACTAACTTCTGCTGCTCAGATTTTTTTCTTCCGATACAATGAAACAATCCTTACATAAAACAGATCAAAAAAAATTTTTTTTGATCAAAACTACTCATTTTTATGCAGAACTCACGCTTGACCAAAAAAATTACTGTGCCAAAATCGTTTTTGAAAATGAGCAAATGGTTCCAAAGACAGTTTTCCCGCATCTCTTATGGATATCCCCATACTGTCCCATTTAAAAAAAACACCCTGTATATTTCAAATTTTCAACTCACAATATAATCTCATCTCAGTCATCTTTTGATTAATCATCGCTATAGGCATTCGTTAGAGTGGATAAGATAACGTATGTATGCCTTCGCCCGCCGCGCCACAGAGGCCGATATATTGTACATACCTACTATACTTTTCATAGGTAAAAGTGAAGGAAAGTAAAAGCAGGTGAACCCAATCGACGTTCTCACTTTATAAGGAATCATTTATTCAGTCACCATAAGGAATTTAGCATTCAAAAACTGGCAACACAGACAAAAGTGCCAAGCTTGAGTTGAATAATCGGGGCTAATAAGTTGATTATTTATAATGAATACTTTTGAAAATACTATGAATTCTGGATACTTATCGATGGTAGGTGACTTTACTAGTTGTTTTTAAACGTCCTTTGTAATTTCTGCACACTTTTATGGCGCAAATCGTTATTGCTAGCTCAAATTTCAATTCACTTTGCGACCGTTCGCCTTGACAACACAATTGACAATGAGGGGCGGGAAACGACTTATCAGCTAACAGTTAGCTGATATTTTTTTCGACGCTTTTGTGTCATGAAGCTCTATCTAGTGTGTATATAATCAAAGACTGTGTGTTGAAAGTCAGTCAGTGAGTCAGTCACGCAACGATTTTATAATATAATTATATTAATTCCGATATATACAGGGTGTCCTTGGAAGTATGGATCAACTCTAATTGGGGCGTATAAGCAAGGTCATTTCCAAACTTTTTATATATCATGATTTTTTTATTAAGCTACTTCTTTTATTATAATTAAGCAATCAATGCAACAATTAATGTTAATAATGTGTAAGCATTAGGATATTCCTGCACAAACAGGCTTACAGAATGCGTTGTTATGTTTCTAGGTCTCTCGGGATGCATAGCGTCAGTCATACACGATGCCGTCTCGAATCCTGCAGAAGGTGAGTCAATCTAATCGGATTTGTTATTTTTAAAAACAGCATTGCATTGTTATTCCACCATTTGAATATAATTATATGTATAAGTCAATCGTCGCTTTTCTCATAGAAAAGTTACCGGTTGGACAGGCCCTGATTGCACAATTTACGCCTGTTGCAAACCTGTCGCGAGATAGAGAATATCCCTGCTGCCGGGCGGCTATAAGTGCCATAGCCCGTATGCACAGACGACCTCCGTGGCGCAGTGGGCAACACTACAGGTTGCGGGTTATATTCCCGCTGTGGGGCAAATGTTTGCATGATCTGCAAATATTTGTTCCGGGTCTGTGTGTTGTGGTACCATGGTACTTGTAGTTCTTGATACCCACGCACGACACAGGGAATCCTAGTGTGTGGAATCAGGACTGTGTACGTGACTGTTAGGTGTTTTGTTTTTATTTCTCTCTCTATAAACGCACAATCTTATTTATGAAGTTCTTATTTTCCTCATCGATACCAAGAGCTGATCTGTTTGCATTTTGGTGTGTCTTTCTTGGAGTTTTTATTAAATGAATCAGTGTTCACAAGAAGATTGCGTCACATTATATTCTGTCAGATGCGCTAATAAACTAAATACAATATGGTTACCTTTACATACTCGAGCTTACGGCAAAAAGTATTTTGAACTTTGAAGGCAAAAAACGTGTTTTCTAGGTGTTTGCGCCTCTCAGACTTCCGTATAGTTTCTTACTTACTATAAACAACAAGATTTACTGGAGGAACAGCATTCGTTATTGCATGCATAGATCAATGTGTAGAGTGCATGGTTGCAAAGAGGGGGGGGGGCTGGTGTTTGTTTGATTATTTTGGCTGTTTAAAAGTTTAGGAAGAATTTGGTGTTTTGTTGCCAACGCAGGCTTCGACCCAATCTACGGTTCCCTAGTTTTCTTTAGGTACTTAGGTATTATGATCGAACACTTGCAAGTTGCATGTGCGTGCATCTCGATTCAATAATAATCTTCCTCTACCTCCCTACATAGCTATAGATAGATGTAGCGACCATTACTAGTTATTCTGTTTTCCTGTTACATCATAATTGATTCGATATTCTGCGAGTGCGCTCCGCACCGCGCCGCGCCACTCGCCGCCCCCCGTACACGCATCTAGCGGCAGGCTTGAATAAAATAAAATAATTTACTATGTTTCATAAGATCAGTAAATACTCTTAAAATAGATTTATTGTGTTATTGTGCTGCGGCTGCGAATGCACTTCTTCAGCCTACTGTCACAATATACCAAGTACTATGTCTCGATCCTTTAAAAAGCGCCGACTGGAATGCACCGCGCGAACTCACTGGTATCTAGATAATTAGTATAGAAACTATAGTGATTGCGATTTACTTTTAAATGAATGAAGTTGTTACCTATAGCCTTGTACTACTGCGTTTGGTTAGACTTCATCGGATCTGTGCCGTGGTGTGTCCGGCCTAAGATTAGACACCTCCTCCTCCCGTGGATGTAGTGAAAGCCAAAGTGCAAGGGATTACACCAAAGGAATCACCCTTCAAACTGCAATCACCAATCGGCCTGCCAAGCGGGGTGATTATGGCAAGTCCTCCCATTGCATTTAATAGGGGAGGCTTCGTCCAGCAGTGGTTGTAAAAAGGCTGGTGATGATTCCTTCATCATTTGAACTAGTTAGTGATAATTGCGTGCTAATTTATGAATCTCGTGGAAATACACTGAGAAAACAGTTCATCAAAAAATATGGTGATTTCACGTAAAGTAGGGAGCATACGGAAATAACCATAAAGTACGATGAAACTACTGTTGCTGCTGCTAACCATATATTATGATGAGCTGTCACCATGCATTAGTAGTTCGTATCACCGTATGTCCGGACTTACGGTGACGGTAATCGTAATGGACCATTACTTTTTGAGAGAGAGCATAACATTACATATGACTGTCATCATATTTTTGTATGCTTTCCTACTATTTTTATGTGCTCTCCTCTAATTTCCGAGTAATCCCTATTATTTTATCATACTATTTATCCATGCTTTCCTACTATTATTGTATGCTTTCCTACTATTTTTAATGTGCTTTCCTCTCATTTCCGAGTAACTCCTGTTATTTCATCCTACTATTTATCCATGCTTTCCTACTATTATTGTATGCTTTACTACAATTTTGAATGTGCTTTCCTCTTATTTCCGAGTAATTCCTGTTATTTCATCCTATACCATTTATCCATGCTTTCCTACTATTATTGATGTGCTTTCCTATTGTTTTTTTTTACTATTTTTCTATGCCTCCTGTTGTAGTATGGCTCGGGTATTGTTCCTTTTTCTTAAATATGTATGAGCCAATTAATAAAGATAATTGACACATATAATAAGCAAGAGTACGGTTAAGAGAATGATGATGATGTATAGTCGTTCATCGTCATCACTCCCGTAACCGTACTTTTGCACGGTTATGGGTCAGAGTAGATTACTAAGTGTCAATTATCTTTATAAATTGGCCCACACATATTTAAGAAGAAGGAAAAATACCCGAGCCATGCTACAACAGGAGGCGTAGAAAATTAGTAAGAATAAACAATAGGAAAGCACATCAATAATAGTAGGAAAGCATGGATAAATAGTAGGATGAAATAACAGGAAATACTCGGAAATGAGAAAAGCACATTCAGAAAAAAGTACCTACGCAATACAGAAAATAACCCTAATAAAGTAGGTACTTCTAGATAACAGTGGATTTGGGATTTGGGGAATTATTTGCTATAATGGAAAAACATATGACGGATTAACATTTTAATTAAAAATTGCAAAATATTATTAAATAACGCAAAATATATAATTTAGAGTAACGGAGTAGTAGTTTTGGGGTAACGGAGGCGGGCTCGCACCGTCTCTTGTCAGAGGGCGCACGACCTCCTGTCACGGACCAGCTGAGGGTCGAGACCACTGTTCCAAAGCTGACTGCACCTTATCCGCGTCACCTGTACAAAATTGCAAGTGGTTAGGTCAAATAGATTTTTATATATGGGGGTCGAAAGTAGCTTTAAATTTGGGGTAGTAAATTCTGCCGAAGTCAGCCTACAAAACTCGAAAGGAAATTAGCTAAATTTACCTAAATACAGTATTTTGTGACATGTTTACTTTATGGTACCATAAAGAGTATCTCTAATTAACATGGGCTTTCACATTAGATATTTTACTTAATACGAGACTAAAATCAATACCTTATTCAAATCCCTGGTGATTGATCCTAGAACACGACGCGACTTCAGGCGTGCTGGACAGAGAACGGGATCGAGACTCGGGCTTTGCCAGGATACCCAACGTAATAAGATAGGCACGTTGAGCCCTCCAGGCGTTCACCAACCAGCCATGGTTTGGTAGGCGTCAGCGCCTGCTGAACGATGCGTAGTAGAAAGGTGGAGATTATTTTATGTACAACCACATCATTTTAAATGGACATCAGCTGGGCATCAGTCGGCAAAACTGGGTTATGTACTGTCACAAGCTTTTACATCAACAGCTTGCATAAACTGGTGCACTAATCTTAAAACACTTATTTTTGTACACGAACAAATGTTAGGTATTATGAAACCCAGCTGATCTTTGTTGCACTTTGTTGCTTCAAATCACTTCACATTTTGTAACACTAACTATAGACAATCCGTAATATTTAAAATAAAATTACAAGCAAAAGGCGGAGCGCATGTGCTTCCCTGCTAACTAAATAGAATAAAATGACCGGGCTAGGACCTACCCGCGTGCCGTTCGCAGTAGACTGGTGATTTCACAGTATTTTAATATGCCGGTCATCCAATATTATGAATCTGTAATCAAACTTTAGTAAAACGATAAACGTATTTTTGTGTGATGATCACGGTATTTTGGAGTGCCGCGTCAAATATTATGGTTCCGTAATCATATTCGATGGTAATTTGTTACGTAATTGTATTTTTGTGTGCTAGTCATGGTATTTTGGTGTGACCAATCACCGGAATCATAATTGATTCCGTAATCATTATTTGATGTTTGTTCATTTGTTAAGAGGACGTTCACGGTTTTATGTGGATTTTAAGCGCCTAATTTACCATGATAGGAAAGGGTTTAACACAGTTAAATAAGTGCTAAATATAGAACAATCTATTGTGTTGATTGATAATGTAGAACATTTACAAACACTAGTTTATTTTTTTTGTAGTAACCAATCTCCCGCACCTTGTTTTACTGAAAGTTAGAAGAAGAGTCAACTTCAGCCTCCTAATTCTCTAACAAATATGCATCAAATTGACTGAAAAAAAATACTATACATCAGGAAAATAATCCTTGTTGACACATAATGTACCACAATATCAATTACTAAAAAGCATTAAAAGAAATAAAACAAAAACTTCCGCCAATTTACACGAATTATACCGGCACTTTACCACGATTTATTGTGTGGAATAAAGCGTAATTCTAAACAAAATATTATATCAAAATAAAGTTAGTTCATTGATAAATCAGATTCTGTTTTTTTATTGATAATCCCTTTGTTTGATTATTGACAAAAAAATACTTAGCATTGCTCTAAATTTACAATAAATTGCAATGTACAAGCGCGACAGGTTCAGTACGGCGCGAGCGCCCATCGAGGTAGGACCTGTGTCGACGCGTTCGCGAGCTTCTATCTCTTTCGCTCGTCATATGGCATCCCACTCGCTCTCGCCAGACGCTGCTAACCGCTTGTGTGTGACGAATTTCATAGCACGACCGCACGTATTTGATACTTTCATATATGTACCTACCTATATGAAAGTATCCTAGTACCTACTTACTTTATTTTATTTTTTAGTTGTTATGTACCTACTTCTACGTATTTTTGGGTAAGGCGACGATCTCGTGTACATGCCGTTGCCAGTATCCTGAGTTGTTGCCAGGTCAAACAAATTTTCCCCGGTATTTTCACAACTTTTTTGTAACTCGACCGATTGCTTTCAAAATCGATATCTGAGGATCCCTGTGATCAGTGAACAAGAATCAGCCGTCAGAAATTAAAAAAGTGGCCACCAATTTGAACTTTTTTATTACTGGACCGATTGCTTTCAAAATCAATATCTGAGGTTCCTTGTGATCACAGAACAAGAATCTGCTGTCAGAAATTAAAAAAGTGGCCGCCATTTTGAAATTTTTTGTTTCTGGACCGATTGCTTTCAAAATCGATATTTGAGGATCCCAGTGATCACTGAACAAGAATCAGCTGCCAGAAATAAAAAAAAGTGGCCGCCATTTTGAACGTTTTTGTCACCGGACCGATTGCTTTCAAATTCAATATCTGAGGTTCCTTGTGATCACAGAACAAGAATCTGCTGTCAGAAATTAAAAAAGTGGCCGGCATTTTGAACTTTTTTGTTACCTAACCGATTGCTTTCAAAATCGATATCTGAGGACGCCTGTGATCACTGAACGAGAATCAGCTGTCAGAAATTAAAAAAGTGGCCGCCATTTTGAACTTTTTTGTTACTGGACCGATTGCTTTCAAAATCGATATCTGAGGATCCCTGTGATCACTGAACAAGAATCAGCTGTCAGAAATAAAAAAAAGTGGCCGCCATTTTGAACTTTTTGTCACCGGACCGATTGCTTTCAAAATCAATATCTGAGGTTCCTTGTGATCACAGAACAAGAATCTGCTGTCAGAAATTAAAAAAAGTGGCCGCCATTTTGAAATTTTTTGTTACTCGACCGATTGCTTTCAAAATCGATATCTGAGGATCCCAGTGATCACTGAACAAGAATCAGCTGTCAGAAATAAAAAAAAGTGGCCGCCATTTTGAACTTTTTGTTACTCGACCGATTGCTTTCAAAATCGATATCTGAGGATCCCAGTGATCACTGAACAAGAATCTGCTGTCAGAAAAAAAAAGTTCACCAAAGTTGGTATATCACAATTCTGTTTACACAGAACCGTTGCCAGTATGCTGAGGTGTTGCCTGGTGGTAATTATGGTTATAGTTTTACTCGTTGGGAACCCTCCGTCCTGTCTGGTATCGTGATCAGACGTGATCGGTTTCTTGTGATAAGAAAGGGCATAAGTACACGAATTTCTTACATGTGACAAACTTCTCAAATCACCGAACTTGTGATATTTTTTTCAGGATACCTTTATAGCTAACCAATATATCAAAATAAATAGGCTGTGCTATATCTATATGTCAGGCAGTCAGTCAGGACACAGAAAACGGCGCGCCGCCTTTAGATACTTTTGACTTGTTCATAAAAAGCAGTCCTCCTCCCCCCGTTGCTCCCAGCATACATAATTTATTCCAATCTTTCCTACCAACAGTTCGATAGTCTAACTGTTTGAACAAAATTTTCCAAACTGTTAGCCTGACTACAGACAGACAGATTGGAATTTGGATTTTCGCTCAGTTTTGTTCCATATAGTACTACCGCAAGTGAAGTAGGCACAGTGAAATCAAAAATAAGATAAATGATTATCAATTTTTATGAGGTAGGTACTTACTAACTGATACCTATGTATTTACATTCTCTGGTCAAAATGATTTTCCCATTTTTTGAGTAATAAAAAACAAAATTCAAAAATGTTGGAAAATCAAAATTTTGATGCTAAAAAACTGTTTTGAGTACCCCGAGGTGTTGCTTGGTCATTATATATTTTCCCAATTTTAGGGTAATTTCAAAAAGGTTGGAAAATCAAAATTTTGATTTCACGGAACAGTTTCAAGTACCCAGTGGTGTCGTATGGAGAAAATAATTTTCCCCATGTTTAGGGTAATTTCCAAAAAGTTGGACAGTCAAAATTTGTATGATGCAGAACCATTTCGAGTACGCTAAGATGTTGCCTGATGGAAATAATTTTCCCCATTTTTAGGGTAGTTTCCGAAAAGTTGGAAAATCAAAATTCAGCCTATACAGAACCGTTTCGAGTACCCCGAGATGCTGCCTGGTACAAAATACCCCATTTTAGGGTAATTTCACCAAAGTCGGCATATCAAAATTCTGTTTATACAGAACTGTTACAAGTATCCTGAGGTGTTGCCTGATCAAATAAAATTTCCCCATTTTTAGGGTAATGATTTTAGTAAAGTTTTCAAGTACGTTATATATTTCCCCATTGTTAGGGGAATGATTTTAGTAAAGTTTTCAAGTACATTAAAAACCATTAATAAACACATAAACCTCGTATGATTAGCGCAGTTGGGTAGTTGGTAAGTCAACGTCATCTATTGAACCAATTCAAACTACTATTTTAATATAGAATATGAAAAGCACTCATTAGAGGTGTTGGCTAGTCAAAAAAAACTTATTTTTGGGGTACCTCAGAATACTGGCAACGATTCTGTATAAACAGAATTTTTATATGCCAACTTTGGTGAAATTACCCTAAAAAGGGGATTTTTTTTTACATCAGGCAAAATTTTAGGGTAGGTACTCGAAATGGTTCAGCATCATCAGAATTTTGATTTACCAATTTTTCGGTAATTACCCTAAAAATGGGGAAAATTATTTCCATCAGGCAACGTTTTGGGGTACTCGAAATGGTTCTGCATCATCAGAGTTTTGATTTTCCAACTTTTTGGAAATTACCCTAAAAATGAAGAAAATTATTTCCATAAGGCAACATTTTGGGGTACTCGAAATGGTTCTGCATCATCAGAGTTTTAATTTTCCAACTTTTTGGAAATTACCCTATAAATGGCGAAAACTATTTCCATCAGGCAACATTTTGGGGTACTCGAAATGGTTCTGCATCATCAGAAAGCACTCCTTGTTGAGAAACTCTGCAATACCATACAAAAAAAAAATATCGTCTCGAAACTCTATATTTTTTTTTGTATGGTATTATAGAGTTTGTCAACAATACCGCAAGGAGCGCTCGTCATGCTTACTGTACAAAATCTACTTTCGACTAGTAAAAGTTAGCATTTTCGTTGGACTGGATGGAATAAAAGAATAAAATTGATAATAATTTATCTAAGTTTTTTATTTTTGATTTCAATGTGTTTCACTTGCGGTAGTACTATATGGAATAAAACTGAGCGAAAATCCAAATTCCAATCTGTCCGACTAGTCAGCTAACAGTTTGGAATAATTTTGTTCAAACAGTTAGACTATCGAACTGTTGGTAGGAAAGATTGGAATAAACGGCATACATCAACACACCAAATATTATCAAAAACACCTCAACGGTATTGGAGTTGAGTGAAACTCAACATAACGCGAGCGTAGGCGCGGGCGAATGCCAATAAAACATAGCCTATGTCCGTATCTTTCTATTAGTGAAATAATTGCCGTTTGCTCAGAATAAATCAATCTTAGGAAAAAGTATCAAAGTAATTAGTCCGAAACTGACGCGCCGTAATACATCGCGTATCAATGTTCCAAGTAACTATTGCCACAGAATAAGATGTAGGTACCGCCGATCCGCGAATCTTGCCGAGCGCGATTTTGTATACCGGCTCTTAATTAGTTTTTGTATGCCCGTAGTCACATAGATAGATATATAGATTAACACTTTATTGTACACCAGGAATACATAAAAGGATTTATTAAAATTAGCAGTACAATGGGCGGCCTTATCGCTGAGAGCGATTTCTTCCAGACAACCTTTGGATGGACAGTAACAAGCGAAGCAGTAACGAAACGGCGGAAGATATAGTCCGTAGTCGTATATTATAAGGATTTTATGCATAGAAGCTTCAAGAAAATTGATGCTAACTACAAAAATAAAGTGACGAAAACTGTTATATCTTAGGTATCATCGAATTTCTGCCAAGCAGACATCCAGCAGACCATTTCATATTACGTAGTGTTATTTTAAGAGGAAAGCATCGTAAAGTATCGATTTAATCTTCTTATATTCTGTCACCGTTTATTACGGAGAATGGTCATCATAATATTGTATTACTTACTATTTAAACTAGATTATTTTATTATATATACATGATACAACCTTATTTTAGAACAATTCATCGTATTTTTGAAAAACGTATTGATATTTTATAATGAAGCCAAAATGACATTTTTCTCAGTGTAATGTCACGCAAAAGATAAGTTTTTCTGCAGCAAATTATCTTTCGTTTTTTTGTAAAAAAAAAAGATGTTGTGGACGTGGAAGCGACACACGCGGCTGTAGCGTGATTGAGTGTGATAGGCACTTCTAAGATAATAAGATTTTGATTTATTCCCAAGGACCACCCTCAAAACTGCCACTGGCACCACCGCTGAGCATTACGAGGAGTGATAAAGCAGTAGAGTAAGATTTTTTTATCTTCTCTCGAGTTACTGGTTATTTCTTGGTCACTTTATAACATACTCTAACGTGGCTCTTTTATGTTTAACAATATTTGATATTGTGTGGTTTCTTTTCGACAAGTGATAATATTCCATGAAAGGATGTGCCTTCCACACTAGACGTTTTACCACGCTAGTTCTTTTTAGAAAAAACTGGTCAAGTTCCAGTTGGACTCGCGTGTAGGGATGAATGAGGAATGCAAGTAGGCTATCTAGTAACCTTTAGACCAATTGAACTTATTAGTCCTTGATTAAATTAAGCAACACATTTTGTATGAACTTTCTCACGAATATTTTCAGTTTCCTGTGAGAACGTAAAGACTTGTGATTTTCGTTTAGGTTTTCCTGTAAACTATGAGTGAGACCATTTTTTTCTCTAGTCGGAGTCGGATTCTATGTCGGAGATAATGGGGAGGAGTTTTTATTTAAATTTTCTAATTTGTCTCCCGTTATTAACTATGTACCCCCAAAATCAGAATTTATTTCCATTAGCGCATCCATTAGGTCACCTAACTCTGTATATGTACATACTAATTTTCACCTTTTGTCGTCCAGTAGATTCGGAGACAATCTGTGGCAAACGGGTAGACAGACAAACATTTGTGATCCGATAAAGGTTCCGTTTCTTCATCAGATGTACGGAACAATTAGCGGAGTCACGCACGGCAAAAGGGATTACGATTACGACCAAAAATAGTCGGTATTTGCGATGCGCTATCAACGACCTTGCAATGTCTCTCCTATTGATCCTTCGCTGTTTATCCGAGTTACTCTTTCTGCCCTACACCGAGAGATGGTTAACTCATAGTAAAGTTATCTTTAGGTATCTATGGTTTAACGCAACAATTATAATCTAACAATAAGTACACAATTTTTTTTTCACAATAATCTTTTGGATGATGTCGGGACTGCCCCGGTTTTGCAGTGCATCGGAGTGGCTTGCGCGTACCAAATGCGCTATTATGCGCATAAAAACGGCGTCTCTTATGCACAGAGTTCGGAACATTCAACTAACATCCCGAGGACTGTGGCAGAGGGTCTGGTGATTAATGAAGGAAGCTATTTGTTTCATGAATCATTCTGTGCATATTTTGCTTGCTACCTTATTTGCTATCTATAATGTCACCTATTCTTATTTTTATTTTTTTATGTAATATTTATAATTATAATATAGATAAAAATATTATATTCCATTCTCCACGGGATTAGACGGAGGAGTCTATTCTTAGGCCGGACATACCATGACAGACAAATACCACCCGTCCAAGAAGTCTCCCGTGGATGTCGTAAGAGCCACCAGGGGATGGGCAGCAGCATCATCCTGAGTACTCAATCAACACCAATACTGCGATCACCAAACCGCCTACCAAGCGTGGTGATTAAATGAAATCCCCCATTGCATTGTATGAGGGAGGCCGCGTCCAGCAGCGGTCGTCTAGATGAAAAGATGAGAGATTCCATTGTCTTATTTAGAAGTTAATTTACAATAGAGTCTGCGCGATATCAGTTCTTGTAATGATATCGCATATTTTATGCTTTTAAAAACGGTTCAATTGTTTGCGTTTCGCGTAATATGTATGCAACTGATAAAATAACCGGTCGGCTCTAGAAAGTGGCTGAATAAACGTATTGTTATCAATAGGTACATAACTGTGTACTCGTATAATACAACATGTGTACATGTGTGCACGCAGAAGGCTGTTTTGAGAAAATATGAAGTCATTCCTATAGACTTATATATCACAAGATGCAGCCGTTAGACAAAGTATTATAGCAATGTCTTCTTAGAGAAAAATCAGCGCCATCTCTCTGATTACATTATAACTATGTCGAAACGAATAACAAACCCGAACGCCATTACCTTTGACAAGCGGCTTATGGGGGCCGGTTATTTACAACCAAGGCATTCACAGCCTGGGAATTCACAACCATAGCATTGATGTGCATTGGTTGTGATTGATCGAAAGCATAATATGCTTCGTTTAGATGCAACTGCAGAGTAAAATTGTACCATTGATCAGCTCACGGTTTCGATCACTATTTCAGTAAAGCTGGTTTAGAAAAATTAATTATATTGTTGTATTTGTGCACTCAAAGTCAAAGTCAAAAAGAACTTTATTCATTGAAATTACAAGGATCATTTTGAATCGTCTTATAAACTAAAATTACTCCTGTTCCATCACTTAATTGATGAGTCCTGTTTTTAACACAAATGGTGATGATGAAGGTAATTGGGATCCTCCAAGCGTTTGTCTGCATTACTTGTGAGTGAACAATTATTAGTGAAACAGGAAAATACAAAAGAAACGACTTATTTTTGACTTATTACTGATTTATATCGTACAAAATTACACAAATAAATTACATAATGTCTCGCCGGCTCCTTTCGCCGCTCGCACGCGGTTATCAATTAACGTCCTTACAAAGTTATAGCGTTTTGCTTGTATGGCGTCTCTTTATTGAATTGGAGAGCGATCTACCAAGGAAATAAATTTGTCATCTATAATTAGGGAAAGTACAATACTATAAAAAAAAACTTGCTATACCGATGATGTAATTTACTACCGAGGGAACGTATATGTATGTATACTCCCGAGGTATAATAGCGCGGCTTCATCCACGCTATACTCTCAAGGGAACATAGCGCAGCTCATCCGCGCTTTACTACCGAGGGACCGTAGGAAAATAGCGCGGTTTCATCCACGCTATACTCCCGAGGGAACCATACTTATATACTATAATATGTACTATGTTTTTATAATCAGTGCGTGTCTCCAATGAAGACTTACGGCACTGAGACATGCTCGCTTACTATTGGACTCATACACAAGCTCAAAGTCGCATAGCTGGCTGTAGAGAGAGCTCTGTGTTCAGATTTTCACTTCGTGATAGAATCCAAAACGAGGTGATCCGTAGAAGAACCAAGAACACTGATATAGCTCGCAGAACCAACAACCGTTGGGGAATAAAGGTTCTCGAGTGGCAACCACGAAACAGCCGACGCAGTGTAGCAAGGCCCGGAAGGAAAGAGAGAAACAGAAGATAACACACTGGTGTTATCATAAGTGTGTTTTTATCTTTAGTAATTTATCTTTACCTTGAAGTAGTTTGTTTCGTCACATAATTCATAGGTAAGTAGCTACATATCGCACCATTCGCGCGATATTTTCATTGATAATATATCCTGCTCGCTTCAAGGCTTGCCTCTTTGTTCTGAATCCTCTCAACATGTAAAGCCGCGGCTTCGCTCGCGTTGTTCCCGGACAAAAAGTAGCCTTGAGCTCAATCCAGCTCATAATCTATCTGTTTACTAAATTTCACAAAAAACTGCTCGTTACCAAATTATGAACCTAGTGCTCTGAAATAATGTTTTTTAATTTTTTTACTTACGGCGAACAATGGAACGATTGTATGGAGAGGGTCGGACATAGCCAACCCTCTCCATACAATCGTTCCATTGTGCGGCGTGATTGAGTAAATGCGAAACTTTCGCGTTACAATTTTAGTATAGGGTTGTTCCCCGGCCCAACTACGGCAAAGTAAAATATGATTTAGCCGGCTATTGTATGTAGATCAATGTAGATATTATGTAATTTTGGTATCTGTTACCTCGTAGCTCCGAAACTACTTGGCGCATTTTGACAAATGAGATATCATAATATGAAGCGCCTTGACGTTTCGCGTGTCATAGGCTACAATATGACGTCACCCAAAATTCAATATGGCGGAAACAATACGTCATTTTCCAACCACAACCTCGAAAAAAATATAATGAATATAAATAAGTATAATGAGTTTGGTATCAAATGAAAGAGCTTTATGTTTGTGATTTTATGTCATATTAAATTTATTCGTGCTCAATGTAGGTACATAGTCAGCGTAGGTCTATAATAGTAGCTAAGATGTTAGTACATGGACCCTGTTCGGACACTGCGCTGCTACCTAGTTGGCTAACGATAGTGCCATAGTAGTTTCCTCGAGCTGACTACTAGATGGCGTGGCACCCGCCGCACTGTCCTAAATCGCGCTATCATCGCGTCTACCGAGGGTATATAAATACAAGTGTCAGTCGCTATTCGCCACAGAAACACTCGATAAAATCGACGTGCATGTATGAAGATATATTTTTGTGGGAGCAGCCAGCATTGTGTCTTGTCTTGCTTGTGCTATGCCCTAGCTAGGTACGAACGATCTAGTCGGAGGAGTATTTCACCACTATCCCCCTCGTTGGAGTATTAATAACAATAATAATAAATCTATTCAATTCAATTGAATAATTTGACGAAGAACGATAGCGATGATGTAGTGCATGCGTTCGCATCTGCACGGTTACACTGCTGAAACTACACCACGCTATCAGTTTAGAGAGTAGATTATGTTTCTTGCTATCAGTAGCCGAGCCAGGACAAAGGACCATCATGCTGGCTCGGCTAATCGCGAGGTGGGAACTCTGTACAGCGGCACCATATTCATAAATTCAGGAATCCCTTGTAAGACGAATGTAATGCTAATGCTGAATTTTAACAGCTTCTCGTGAAAGATGGATCACATCCAATACACTCGTATCAAAGTTGAGTGGTTTCGTCACTCGTCTGATTGTCGTGTCGTGCATTACCAGCATTACCTTAGGTGTTATCACAGTTATCTACACAGTCGTGCCCACTGTTCGTAGAAAGCGCTGCGCCAACATTCAACACGCCTTATCGTATTGTGTCGCAATCACTTCTCTATTACCGATTGCAATTATTTGGTTATCTTCAAAAGAAGAGCTCTTTTACTTAGGCTCCATCGGCGCCAGCCTCAGAACGACCGTCTAGGGAGGTTTCTTTTTATTTATTTGTGTAAAAACGGAACTGGCATGTGACCCACCTGATTTTAGGCGGTAACCCCATACATACATAAACACACGCCTTTTCCCCCGAAGGGGTAGGCATAGCCTCAAAGGACCTCCTTTTACCGTGGTTTGCACAGTCGCAGGAATATATTATATACGTGCCAAGGCCAACCCATAACAAATGCGATACCTCTTAGGTCACTTCACGTCCAAAGGTGCTGCTAAAGCAAATCCATAATCTATAAAAAAAACCTGTCAGGTCTGATGTGATCATTGTCATGTTACCGGTAAATGTACTCTGTCTATGTACCATATTTCGTCCATTGGCGAGATTGATCGACAAACTTCTGAAGATGTAAACTTTCTCATTCATAATAAACTTAGATGGATTCTTATAGGACGATGGGTCAGATTTGTATTGGAAAAAAAGTAGGTATGTTTTATGTGTAATTAAGTACCTAGTCATAACAAACACACGTCTGTGCGATAGTAGAGCAACATGGATAGTTATCGAGGCGACACGGTTCATGGCGAGTCACAAAAGCAATGCTTGTCGCTGCGACGGCTGTCACTGACCGCGATAGCCTGTGACGTGGCGTCGGGTCAACCATAAATAATATGTATTTTCGTTATCGCTATAAATATGTTAATGTATGTAGGTACTAATTATCAAGTTATCTGCGTTTCATTGTAATTATGGGTCACTAGGTTTTTTACGCATTTTTAACCGAAGACACCGCCAGCAAGTAGAGCAGGGGTCGGCAAGTAGTTTTAGGTGGGGTCCGGATACTGTGGTAAAATTTTAACGAGGTCCAGAAAAAAACAACTGATAATAATTAAGTGCTACCTATTTATTGTATGGTTTCAAACAAATTTCTGAATTATAAAACACAAGACCTAAAGTTAATGTGAGAAACTGCACCAACGGTCTTGAGCCAGTTTTTATAGTTTGATTCTCGAGAAGAACAGCAAAGTCGAAGTGTGTCTTTTAGGTGGGCGTCCGTTTTTCAAAAAATTTTGAGAAAGATGATTCACATACGTATGTCGAGCCGGAACATAGTGGCCAAATTGATAGCTAGCTTTTTGCAATTTTCATATTTTTCTAGAACATGTTTGGCCCAAAATTATACACCTCGTTGGGCGACCTATACTAAGTTTGATTCTATGTGGCTTAAAAATATTATTTCAATTATTAATTAATTTTATACTTGGTATACAATACAGTCCGAGGTTCGACTTTTCGCGGTCCGCCAACGGACCGCGGTCCGCCTGTTGCCGACCCCTGAAGTAGAGCGTTCTGCTAATTTTACCAACTTGGCTTGGATGTAGGAATCCAGCAGCTCTGACCTTGGTTTAAATACAAGTTGGCTGCCGGTGTCTTATCACTTTGCAGGCGAGGTGCTCAACTCTGCGTAGTGTAGTGCCATTCAATCAATTGTAACCTCTTCAAGATCAGAAAATGATTTCGATTGTTTGAAATGTTGTTTGATCGCGTCTCACTAAATAAAGTGTGTTTCTCTGGTTCCAGTGGTGAAGCAGCGGTTGCAGATGCTGCACTCTCCGTACCGCGGCGTGTGGGAGTGCGTGCGTGGCGTGTGGCGCAGGGAGGGGCTGCGGGCGTTCTATCGCTCCTATCCCACGCAGCTGGCCATGAATGTGCCTTTCCAGGTTAGAGGACCTCGATCTCTCACTTCCGTAACACTTCGAAGATGACATTTGGAAGCATGAATTTATTGGACAGATCGAACTTGCAGATCTGTTGCCCAATTCTCTTAATTATTTTAAATCTACACTGAAAGTTAACCGAATCGAGACTGAATTGTGAATTAACAGAAAGTTGGTATTCTGCTCCCTCAAAATAACAATTTAGTCTACTTTCTATTCACGGTGACTACCATTAGAGTAGCAGCTGATTCTGAGAAGAGGATGTTATGTTCCAGGCGTTGCACTTCGTGGCGTACGAGTGGGCGACGTCCAAGCTGAACCCGCTGCGACGCTACGACCCTCGCGCGCACGCGGCGGCGGGCGCGCTGGCCGGCGCCGTGGCCGCCGCCGCCACCACGCCGCTCGACGTCTGCAAGACGCTGCTCAACACCCAGGAGGTAGCGTAACTACACTTGTACTAGTCTATGCTGCACACAGCAAAAGATTAAAGTATTTTTTACAAATATTTAAGTCTTTTTGCATATAGTGGATTTTTTGGCCTTAGTAAAAACCTGCATTGAAATCTGATTAAAATATTTTTTTTTACCTGACGGTGCGTGGACGTTCATTAATTTTCGTGCACAAGCTGAAAGGAAACAGCCAATTGGCTCCGCAAAGGAATGACAACATCTGATTCAGCGTAATTATTCAGCGCATTGAATTGCCTGAACTGCCTGGGGTCCTTCAATACCTTGTACGTCTAGTATCTGGTCTCAATAATGCATATATATTATGCAGTAATTCGCAAAGACATGCTTGATCCCTAGACACTGTTGATGTGTGTATATATACTCTCACCCCCTTTCACTGACCGTGTCCTACTTGCAGGCAGGCGTGAGCACGCTGCCGCGTGCCGCTGCTACCGTGTGGCGGCACGGACGGTTCGCGGGCTTCGCGCGCGGGCTGAACGCGCGTGTCTTCTACCAAATGCCGGCTGCCGCCATCTGCTGGCTCACCTACGAGTCCTTTAAACACGCACTTCTTACGGTACGTACTGAAAGATACTATGAGTCCTTCGAGCACGCGCTGCTCATGCTAGTGCAAATGGTATTGTGCTATGAAATAACATATACCTAACATACATCCAACAGCCACATACATAGTCCTGATCCCACACTAGGATTCCCTGTGTCGTGGGTATCAGGAACTACGATTACCATGGTACCATAACACCCAGACCCGGAACAAATATAAATAATGGAGGTCTCTGTCGCTTGCACAGAAGTAGATACCAACATCAAAACCAAGAAATTGAAAGGTTAGTCCCGACGAGATCACCGCTACGTTCGAGTTGGCGAAGCATTCATCGATTTCGCCTTCTCCTTTTCAGGTCGACGGTTACAGCGAGGAAGGCTTACCTCCGTCCAGCTCGGGGGCCCCCTCCGCTTCCCCCTTGGCGAACCCCACCGCGGCGCCCCCCCTCGCCTGCGCGGCGTTGCGATTGGCTGCTGCTTCTACGGAGGTACCCTCCTCCACGCTCACACGAACCTAGGAGCCAGAGTAACATGTCTTACGAGCGCACAGCGGCCGACACAAACTATGCGCCGTTCATATTGCTTCTAGAAGCTCTGACGATGACACTGATAACTAATGTCCGTATTCAAGGACGACACTTGGGTCTCTCTCGTGTTGCACTTTTAGGGAACAACGAACGACGCCGAGTGCCGTCCTTGAATAGGAAGAAAGTGCTGACGGTGTTCACGAATCAACGACCAGTGTGATAGGTATCTCAAGTATCGTGTAGGATTTTGGATCTTCGGTTCTTTGAATCGTCACGTGCGCGCCCGACCGTTGGACGTCGCTCTCGTGCGCGGTTCTGCGAACGCGGCGCCACAAGCGCAAGCGGGTAAATCGATATAGAATGTTGTGCTTGTAGAGTGCAGCGAGTCATTATATATTTCTAAATTTGAATTGTTCCTATTTTGTTATCGGTACCCGTTTTGTATCGCGGTACCCGCTGACGGTCCGAAACCGTACAAAAATGTTAAATGATGAAACCAGTGACTTGCTAGCGCCGGGTACACACAGGCCGCACTGGATGCGGGCGCAGCGCGCGGTGTGAACATTAGTAATGAGTATTAGTTTCAAGTCTGCAAGACGCTTTAGTGGTGCCAAGTTCAGTGGAAAGTCGCTGCGCTCTCGGTGGGTCTAAACTATGTCTCAAAAGACACTAAAGCTCGGCCAATTCCAATCTCTGCGACGTATTTTGGAAAAAAATATATAAAATCGACATAAAAATCATTGATGAATAAAATTATGTAAGTATTAGTTTTATTTTTATAATTTTGTCGTGTATTTGAGAATAGAATGAAGCGTGACGCTTACTTTAAAGACGCGGTGATTGAGGCGTGGCCTAGCTAGGTCGCCATTGTACATAAGTTAACGAATAATTCCTGAAAACCCCACCTGTGGGAATTTTGAGATAGTTCTAAAAAGGTAAAGTTTTCTTCCATCTCCCGCACTGCACTGCACGTGACACGTACCAAGATAATGCGCGTGATGCTTTGACTATTGTACCAACCGACAGGTGAAAAAGATGTAAAAGTATAGTATTAAAAGCGAAATTAATTTATAAAAGTTTTGATACGTACTAATATTTGTATTTAGCATTTTCTTTTCTATCATTATTATTTTAGTTTGTTATTATCTAGACTTAGACTTGTGTTTTTAGACTAGTAATTTAATAGTTTTGTTTAGTAAATGCCGATTTGCGAACATTCATTTGTGTTTTGTAGTAGGTCGGTATGTTTCACTCACGAAATACAATTTGTAGGAATTAAGTGTAGATGAAAAGCGATATCGATGTACTAAGGTATTGACATACACCAACACCTTAGTACATCGATATCGCTTTTCAAACATTAGGTACTGTCATAGTTTTTCATCTGTTGGTTGGTACAAAGCACCGCGCACATTATCTTGGTACCATGCAGTGCAGTATTCGAGTAAAGTCAATTTGGTTCGTCCCATGATCCGCACTGCCATGCCACTGGTCGGGCAGTGCGGGAGATGGGAGGGAAGTTTTTGGAACCCACCAGTGGGCTTTTTGGGAATTATTCAAATGAATAGTGATAAGCATTCGCGGGAAAAAGCAGACGTATCCGATGATATGCTGGCACCAATGTGTTGCTCAAGAGATGCAAATACGTTGAAATCACAGTAACAAACTAGATATTCAAGTGTGAATATCTTCAGAGTATATTGTACACAGTGTCGTCACGACTCGGTGGCTCGCTAGGTGGTGCTGGTGCAAACCGGAGCCGGAACGTGGCATCGTAGTACTATCACGTGACCCAGCTGACACCAGCCCCCTTATTCCCTAACTGAAAGTTAGTGCTGGCTTCCCTTTGCGAAGACAATAAGGGCAGTAAACACGGCCGTTTCCGCTTAGTAACGCGCGCACCCGCAACCGCAACCGCGCCCTCTAGTGGCGCCCGCTTCAGAGCCATCGTATCCCTGCCCCTGGCCGTACCTCGGGTGGTACGGTCGACATTTTAAAGCTAAACGATACCACCAGCTAATAGGTGTCGTATCAAAATTAAAACCATTTCAAAATTTTTAATTAGTATGAGGTATGTGCGCAATTTTAAACTTTTGTAACAGTTGTTGTCATAGACATTCGTTCCAGTATACGCAGTGAATACCGGTCAAAAAAGGGTATAGGTATGATGATTTTTAGTAAAACGTACAACGTAACGTTATATCTGTCCATTTATCTGTCAATGTCAAATATTGAAAATGCCTAATCTGTGTTTGAGTAAGTAGGAAAAAAGCTTGAGTGAAAGGGTCTTCAGCATTGTCGCTGTCCATCATAGTGTATCATTTTCTTGAAGGCATTTGATTAAAATCCAATTTGTTACATGTATGTATGTAACAAACCAAAGGTATCATCACAACATCACTAAATTCGTCATAATTTATAGGTTAGAGTAAAATGTCAGTGTCGAAAATAGTCACGGAGTGATCTCAACTCGTATTGATATCATAGGAATGAATTCCAAAATGTTTGTTGACTATTTTAAAAATCGACTCCCTGAGTTCATACGAGTACAGTGGTATCGTTCATCTTTAAAAAACCCGCCGTACCAGCAGAGGTACGGCCTCTAGCTAGGGGTACGGTGGGTCTGAAGGCAACATCGCCTTGAGCGAGTAACGTGCGTACTGTAGTGAGCTACCACCACATTAGGAGATTCTCTAGTTCACACTCGGAGACGTCGCTCACTTTCATGGCTATTGGACGGTTCAAGGCTTTTTTAAAGGAGCAAGTTGATGAATCGTTTAGTTAATTAAGGACAATTGTTTCCAAATTGCGCTGCACTGTACATATCGTATGTAAATCGAAATTATTTATAATCGTTTGGCATCTAAGCATTCCCGTTGTTATTTCTGTTGTTAAATTTTATTTACGCTCAAAACATTAATTGGACGTTTTTAGTTGTAAAGACGATCGGCCAGCCGGAGCCGTGCGGCTTAAGTAGGTACCTCATTCGCTGCTCAGGGCTCTTAAATTGAATGCACGCAGCAATCACTTTTCTCCTGGAGCCGTTTTTATTGTTCCGTACTAGGTATAACATAACGTACGTACGTTCACACTTCGGTGTCGCTGTGATAAAAAATTACGGACTTGAAAAGTCCTTTCGAATGAGATAGGTATGAAATATGCCATCATAGCACAGCACAGCAGCGTGCCCGGTGGTGGCACTATTCTGTACATCTGTTATATACCTACTTAGCAATAATACATACATACATCGCATAGTTTAGGCTCGCGGGCGTACACAGTGAGATGCTGTTTCGACTCTAGTGAGATTAACATAGTTGTGTTGTAATAATATTATGTAAACCGTTATATAGCTACACATTAAGGTTACACCCGACTTGTCCGCAAAGAACAGCATTTTCTCGTATTTGTATCCCTTTCTGTCGCTCGGAAACATCGATCACTGGGGCTGTTCCGTGCGGACCAGTCGGATCCAACCCTCCGATGAAGTGTCATAATGCACACAATTAAGGGAATGCTATGCTAGCACTTCACATGGCCTGTTTACACAAAAAAATACGTTATTTGGGCGCACTTACCAAAATCAACCATGTGCCGACCGACATATGATTGATTTTGGGATGGCCAAAACACGCGAATATATTTGTTAATAGGGCATGCAGTGCATCGTCTACGACAAGTCAAAATCGTAAATGATCGTGAGACAATCGTTTGATGGTACCCGTACGGTGCGGCATCGCGGTGCTCGCATCGCACTGAGGCTCACTGAGAGCTCATTCTGAGTTTAGACAAGCAATTGACACGGATTTTTGTATAGAAAATGAGGTTCACAGAGTGGCCGCTCTAAAATCCACACTTCACTACACCAGAGATCCATGTCATTTGCTTGACAAAACTCAGAATGAGCTCTCTGAGATTGACTTGAAACACAATCAGTAGAATAAGTATTTGCATATTAACAGTGTATCAGAACAAGAGTCAGCTGTAGCCTGTGGGCGAGATGAGAGCGTGCGATTTGTCTGTTTTATTTTTTTAAATATATTTTTTGTAAATGCGTTGTTATGTGGTACATCTTATGTGCGATGTGTCGCGCGACTTCACGTATTGCCCTTATCGCGCGACAGAAGGAAATCGCGTTCTTTGTGTGGATGTCACGTTTTTATAAAAACGATCAATTGAACATCCGCGAGGATGGAAAATATGTTGGTGGTGCTAGTAATGAGTAGTGTGATTAAAAGTCGCGCGACTCCGTCGAGCGTTTCGCGACGCCGCCTCGAACTTACTCTCACTATTGAATGACTTACAAGAGCCGGAAGGCGCCTAAATGCACCGCGCCAATACATTCGTTTCCAAATTTTTTGCAAAAGTCTTGGTTAGAAACCTGCCCAAGTTTTCCTCTAACCTAAGTATTGGTCGGTACGAGTGAGTCGCGCGAACGACGGAGTCGCTCGACCGATGGAGTCGCGGTGAGTGAGCTCTTTGGAATGCAACAAATTATTACGTTATTGTTTCTGTACATTATTATAATTGTATTTGTTATATTTATGAGTTTGTATTGTATAGGACGAGTTGGCTCGTCGTAAATTAAGTGTTTAAAAGTTATTTGTATAGTGATGCTGAGGAAGGCCGCGCGACGCGCCTTCCCTTGGAAAAAAAATGCAAATTGAATTGAAAATAGAAAATAAAAAGTTGGACAATAGAGCGGCTGTTTCATTCTCACCCAACTTGTTACGAAACCGATTTGCAATAATATTATTGTGAAATGCAATCTCACAATCTTTGAGTACCTTCCTACCTTTAGGTAAGTAGTGCATCTTATCGCCATGAGAAGTGTTGGCGCGTGTTTTGTGACGGTGAGTGTCTTAAAAATAAGAGTGCCTTCCGCTCTACGTAGCTATGTAAGTGGGTAGGTAGGTACGTACCAGTGACGAAGGGTGAATAGGTATTCCAAAACGGCAGCCGAAGAAAAAAGTGTAGCTAGCTACAATCAAAACGCCATGGTGCAGTGTGTAAACGAGAATAAGCAATTGAAAACTGTTGGGCAACAACCTATAAATTTTAATCGTCCCGTATTTACTTCAAAAACAAAAGACAAGCCGCCTCGGTTGATTGCGTTTAGCAATTTCTAATAATAACTTTTCATTTAAAAAACCGACTTCCGCCATAGTATTCGACAAAATAATTTTGGATGAAAATTTTTTTATGAAAGAACCATAGTGGTGAAAGGATTATGATACTTTCTGAATGCAAATGCTTGGTGTCTTGCTGAAAATATCAAAATCGCCATATGTATGCCTACAATATTTGAGGAGTTCCCTCAATTCCTCATGGATCCCATCATCAGAACTGGATTCTGAAAAAAATGGGACCAATCTGGAAGTATATCTACTCAAATAAAAAAGAATTTTCCAAATCGGTTCGTAAACGCCGGAGATATGCGGTAACAAACATTAAAAAAAAAAAAAAAAAAAAAAATACAACCGAATTGAGAACCTCCTCCTTTTTTGGGAAGTCGGTTAATAAACTGTACTTAAGTAATTAATATTTGTGTGGCACATTTTTCTGGTTAATTATTATTAAGTTTTCGTGAATTGTTATGAGAAATACAATAATATGAATTGAGTAATTGCTAGATCGCGCTATGGATGCGATTTCAAAGCCAAACAAAAAATTTAACAAGAAAATTTGTGCTTGCGAGGTCTATTTGTTTTGATAAAGTTATTGCTTGGTAAAGTTTTGTTCTTACCAAAAGCGTAAATAATTTTGTAAAAAAAGACCATTCGCAGTGCTGATAAAAGAAGAGTCTATGGTGTTCTCCGTAGGTACTGATAGTGACGACTGCGGAGAGACGCCCCCTTGCGCGGCAGTACCGGAGAACCGGTCCGCTCGAGCTCCACGGCTCCGTGACTTTAGCTACTGTTGCTCGCCCTACCGTTACTGTGCCATCTTCCACTGCGCCTTCGTCCCCCCCTCCCACAATTCCGTCTCCACCAGTGCGTCGCGCCGCAGATGCAACAGTAGAACTCTCTTCCCCTTCCTATATTGCTAGCGCCACTCCTTTCGCCCGCAAGTCTGCAGTAGAAGGGCACTCCACGGCGGCTTTTGGTAAATACATTACTATTTTAATGTAAGGTCAACGACATAAGTTGAATAACAATTTGGGTTATTGAAACCTTCATTATTAGAGTTCCGTACCTCAAAAGGTCCCAGCGGAACCATCATAGGATCACTTAGGTATCTGTCTGTCTGTCACAGCCTATTTTCTCTGACTCTACTGGACCAAAAAAGTTAAAATTTGATATTAAGGCGCGCAACACTAGCCCATCTCCTGACAGAGACAGCCGTACCGGACCATGCCGCGTTAGCGACCAAGTTAGCGACGTTCTGTCTCGCTCTATCAGCCCAAGTGTAACTAGCGCCATCTCACGGCAAACAAGAAAAATTCGGCGGCCCGCGCGATACCGTGATTGATCACGCGCGACGTTTTATTGCATTTATTATATTAATAATTAGCGTGTACTCATTGTAATTGTCTATAATTGTAAACTATTCATTCCCATGAACGATATTAAACGTATACCAGTGTTTGTGTGCGTTTATTGAAACTTTTCGAACCCAGTGCAAAACCAGCCAGCCGGGCAAACGTTAAAGTATATAATAATATCATAGAATAATAATCAATTATATATAATGAGTTCGGCGATTCTGATTTTGGGTGACGAACTAGAAAACTAGAAAAATAAACTTCTGGCAAATGCATTGAGTTATAAAGGTACAGTTACACAGGGGCGTGCTTTTAGCGCGTTTTGAGCATGCTATACAATGTCTACTTGCTAAAAACAACTTGCTTGTTGTGTCGAGAACTTGCTAGATTGTCAAATACCGAAGCTTCCAGCCCGCGCTTAAATAGCATGTGTGTGAGTTGTTTGCTTCGAGCACGCTTATTTAGAAGCAAATGTGTCAGTTTGAAGAGCACGCTAGTTTTAAGCATGTAATTTTATGAGCATGTGTAACTGTACCTTTACTTTATAAAAAAAATATGTTTTAAAGTTTTTAAATGCTTGGTTTAGAAGGTATTAAAGAAAAATTGCAAACATTCCCCCTCCGAAATTACTGAGTTTTTTTTTAAAAATGGAATTCTTTATTTATCTTCTTTCATAGTTTACAGAAAGCCTAAATACAAATCCCAAGTCCTTAAATTCCCACGGGAAAAGGAAAATACTCTTAATGAGAAAATGCGTAGGTACCTATAAAGGTATGTATAGTGGTTACTATGGCGCAAGCCAAATAAAAGAGACGTAAGACGAGGACGGGGCAGAGATAAATGTCTCTTCCGCGTCCTTTTCATATAAAATGTATAGAAGCGTCGCGACGCAAAACAAACAGAAAAGACGGGACGCAGGCGTAACGCTTTTACCTCTGCGCCTTTTGTTCAGGAGAGAAGGGGCGCGGACGCGGAGGGGGCGCGGGGGACCGGGCGGGTCTCGCTCGCTCGCACCACAGTCACATGTACCGTCTTCAAGGGTTGCGACATGTTTTGAATTGTTCTATTTTTTTAGCTAGATGCACCAGTGCCAGTATATCTTCATCTTCAGAACATGTCGTCGTGTCAAAATCAGACTGCTGAATGCCGAAAATAGTCCAGACGCCGCGACTGCGTCGCGTCCGTGCTCCGTCTAATTTCAAAAGTCTTCGTCAAAAGTGTCTCGTCTCCGTCTTGTCCGCGACGCGTCCTCGTCTTACGTCTCTTCTGTCTGGCCTGCGCCTATGGTAGCCTACTCGCACGGAACCCTCCCCACGCGAGTGCAACTCGCAGTTGACCGTTTTTTTTATATATTTTAGATTGATTTACTGAAGTCTTGTCAATGTTGGCATTTTCCTGTAAACACGCTTCGCAAAAAAGGTTTTGCATCTCGAAATGTTAATCATCTTATGTCGCTGACTGTACTCGTGTAGACAAAATATATAAAATCATCTAGGTACCTGGGTAATGATGTACTATTGACTAATTGGTTTCCTAAAACAGGTACTTCCGTGGCAACTAAAAATAGCCGTCCAAAATGTAAGTCGAACGAGTCTTTGTATTCAAGAATAAGTTTAGTTTTTTTTTACATAAAAAGAACCGCCTTCAAACGTACATACAACCAATAACTTTTCATTTAAAAAACCGACTTCGGCCATTGTATCCGACTAAATATCTGGATGAAAAAAAAACATAAAAAAACCATAGTGGTGAAAGGGTTATGATAGTTTCTGAATGCAAATGCTTGATTTGTTGCTGAAAATATCAAAATCGCTATATGTATGCCTACAATATATGAGGAGTTCCCTCAATTCCTCATGGATCTCATCATCAGAACTGGATTCTGAAAAAAATGGGACCAATCTGGAAGTATATCTATTCAAATAAAAAAAGAATTTTCCAAATCGGTTTATAAACGACGGAGATATGAGGTAGGTAACAAAAAAAAATACAACCGAATTGAGAACCTCCTCCTTTTTGTGAAGTCGGTTAAAAAGTAACTCGATAGCATTTTCTTAAAAAGGACAGACAATGCAGAATAATAATATGTAGGTAAACCTAGTCACCTACATTTTTTGAAGTCTGCGCTAAATCTAGCAGCGCATGGAGATTGGAGAACTGGAAAAAAACTTGTGACCAAGGAAAGATCTGAGGATATCCACCTTTTGTAAGTAGAATGTCCGTGCTTAAACAGATCCCTTGGTCACAGGATCTATCAGTAACTACTCAGATTATTCCATGAAGGTAGGCAGCCTTCGCTACAAGACATCCACCCGCGTATTCTCTATAATCTCGCGACACGAGGCTGTCGAACGGTGACTTTTGCATGGATATACCTAGTATTGGAAAAGTGACGTTTGGCAGCCATGACTCCATGAGTTGCAAACGCCGCGCCGCGAGATAGGGAAGGAGAATAGCCCTATTAGCCCTGCTGCTTCCAGCTTTGATGAGCAATACACCCATCAAAGTCTTCCAGTCATAGACAGTTATTCGAACATCGATTTGGAACATAAAGTTTGGGGTACATAGGTACATATAAAAAAAATTGTAGAGGAAAGAGAGCCGTCGTGGCCAAATTGTGAACAAACGTTGTGAACTACATTATTAAAACCATTATTAGGAGCTGGTTTCTTTCTGTCGGCATTTTTAATCATAAACTAAAGAAATTGTACCTAATAGGATCAAAACGGAACAGACGCGTAATTAAGCACAGCAGCGCCCTCCAATCCCACGCCACGAGCGACGGGTCTCTCGCTGAACAGACTCTACTTGTTTGTATTCCTTCCTACAGGGTTCCCGAGTACTCGGTGCACGGCTGACGTCAACCGTAAGTCTTCTATAGGTTACCTACTATTCAAATCGACTTAACGGTCTAGGTAATTAATGACTAGGGATTGCAATCCTGTCCGGCGGATCCGGCATCATTTGGGCACCCACCGGGTCCGGCAACTTTTTACCGGTTTGGTAAAAAACGACACGTTCAGACACGTTCTAGCCAACGACACGTTTAGATTAGAACTACGTTTCACACAAACTGATATTATTTGCTGTGGAATAGAGACTCTAATATACTTACATATAAGAGTTTTGTTAGTTAATTTAGAATAATATATCCCTTTAACTTACTTTCACTCAGACAATTTTGAGAAAATACATATTGATTAAATACACGGACTATTAAAGCACCAATCCGGCCGGATCCGACCGGATTGAAAATATGTCTGGATTGCAATCCCTATTAATGCCAAATCGAGCTTATCCCATACACAAATAAAAAAATAAAAAAATTAAAAATGTTTATTTCTTTAACTTATAATAAAATTTACATACAGGTTTTGGAATCTCCTTTTAAGCAGATATATGCTTGTGTTAGGAGATCCCGCTCTTCAATAGCCATTTAAAAAGTAAAAAACTAAAAGTACATAATAAACATTTGTAAAAAAAAAACAAGATAAAATAAAATAAAAGTAAAAGTGCACAAAAATAGGAAATATGTGTGGGTGCGGGTGTGTTTGTGGGTGTGTGGGCTCGTGCTTATGTGAGTGGCACTCCTGCTACCACCAGTCTCTTAAGAGTCTGGGTATCACAGGAGGAGCCATTGTGTATGAGTGTGTATTTGGTTGTGTGTGTGCATGTGTTTCACTTAAAGTTAAAACATAATCACCTGTACCATACTCTCTATATCATCATAGCTTTTAGTCTTAAGCCATTCAGTGAGTAATTTTTTACAATTAAAATATGTCAACGGATAGATTGCTAAATCTTTGTTTATCAAATTATAGAGGTAGAAAAAAAGTACAAAATAAGTACTTATCACCTACTCAATAGGTGCTTCAAGTAGTCGTTGAATTCTCGATCTCTATAGGTAAGTAGGTACTTTTCTAATCTTTCTCACTAAAATAGACGGTCAAAAATACTTTTAAATCTTTCCGTTTCGTTTGTATGCATAATTCCCAAGTATGATACAAGTAGTTGCCCATAAATGAATGAATTGTGTGTAACCTAATGGTAACCTACCTCTTTAGATACTCGTCCGGGCGAAGGCACGGCCGAGGAAACGACTCCACTAGAACCCGAGCTCGAGACGCCCTTCACCACGGATGCCGAGAAGCAGGAGACGCAGCTTGCAGGTTTGAGACAACATTTATTGTCTATGGGAATCCAATGAATATGAGGGTAGGCCTGTGTCTGAACATTGGGCATGACAAAAGGTGGCTACGTCGGAACTTATAAGTAGGTACCTACTTTCTATTATTCAAAGGTGCTTGGAAATTGTTGTATCATATGTATTTAATTGGAGGGGAAATATCTTAGGATTTTTATCTGTACAGGATTTTTAACATGGATTATCTCGAAAAGCTTGCGCTTCGGAACTTTATGTTATATGGCATTTTTTGTTCGTCTATAGATCTTCTATCGATAAGCACACAGGTTTTATCGTGCGCCGCATTTTTGTAAAAAGATTACATTTTCGCAACATGGTGGTTGCCACTATGCCAAAAAGTTCAAACCCCTTTACCGCTCGGCACCCTTTACATTGCTTGTTACGTTAGTAGGTATACGTACCTAGTTATTATAGACACCATAAATGTATTTGAATGATTTCCCCAGAATTTGCTGGCTCCGGAACGAATATAACTACTAGGAGGATCACCCCTGCCACGCCGAGAACAACTAGTAAGGATTCTACCACTGCGTTGTGCACGGTGTAGTGTACAGTATACTGCAATGGATATCTCCTCGAGCTCTTGGGTGGTTCGCTTCCCTAACGGTTATCAACTCAGCTAGTTATATGGCCTGCCCATTGCCACTTGCTAATTCTGAGAGCTAAGTTTATACCTAGGTATAGTTTGTGGTATAGGTTGTGGTTCTTCTACTAATCTCCTCGTTTCGGATTTTATTATGTAGTAGTGGAACTCCAAAGCCCTCAGCGCGACTTTGCGTCATCATCCGCAGCCTTTAGGCGACCACTGCTGGACGAGGCCTACCCCATAGAATGTAATGGCCATACATCGCATTCGAAATGAATAGAATAACAGCACGCTTGGCAGGCGGATTGGTGATCGCAGTACTCAACACAGTCCTCAGGTGAATTTTGCTGCCCATCCTATTCCCTGGTGTTATCCCTAGCTTGTGTGAGGTATGTATGACCCCAATAGTTACAGACCTTGTCTCAGTGCCGTACCTAAGTCATGACTAGCAATGCAACAATACCTACCTAGCAGAGTCTAGGACGAGAAGATATGGCGTAGTTTCCCTATTGATTGCTATTGATTAGTGCGTACCTACTTACTTCTTCCAGGGGTGTACAATTCGCCGCCCTCGGCGGAGCCAGCGGCCTTCTATGTGGACGACGCGTGAACAATACAAATACTGAATGCTCAAATAGCAATACCTATTTATTATTAAGCTAGGTAGTTTGAATAAAAACCATTTATTGAAAGTGTTTTATTATTTTCTTACATCAAGGCAGATGGTTCGAATTATCAGATAAAACAACAAAAGTGCAACTGCTGAAAGGAGAAATGTGTTTTCTAGAACCGAAGGTGCAACACGAAACGATTTTCTCGAAGGAATGGGTTAAATCAAATCACAAGGATCATTTTAAACGTCATATAGGTACTTATACTAAAATAAGGTAAGTACTCAGGTTCCAAAGCGACCTAGCCTAGAAGAATCAGGCGACACACAAGGCTTGGCTTAATTTGATGATCTGTTTTACTACAGGTACTGCTCTTCGAAATCAAACCCACAATGATTCATAATAAAAACCGACTATCTCGCGATTTTCAAAAATTGGAAAACACAGACTGGCAGGCTTTATTACAATCTACAGAAGTACATGTCGCAGCTCGCGAGTTATCAATGACACTCGAGAATCTAGTCAAAAGGCATTCCAAACAAGTTCAGGTCAGCCGTAGAAAACATACCTTAAAGAAATGGATAACGCCGAGCTTGATTAAGTGTATGAAATATAGAGACCATCTGCATTCAGAAGCTACATAGAAAGCATCCTAATGACGGTGATGTTCAAAAAACTTATAGAAAGTATAGAAACATATTTTCTGACCTTCTAAAAGATCTTAAAACAAAGCACAATAAGCAGGAGTTAATAAATAATAAAGATCAGCCAAATAAAATGTGGAAAACAGTGAAAAACATCTGTGAGCTCAGCAACGATAAAGACACAAACTTGGAACTCACTAGACTAAAAACAATTCCTTCTCAGTCATTAGATGTCTGTAATTACTATTTCGCAGACGTTGGGCAAAGTCTTGCTAGTTGTAACTCCCCCCCCCCCTCTATAACCCCACCACTACTTCTCACGTCTACTTCTTTTGCTTAGTGCTGACTGAATAGGTATATGAACCTATAAACTTTCTATTTAAGTTAACCTAATTTGTGGAAACCTACTTACTTAATTAATGTGGCCAAAATGATCGTCTAGTCTAGTGATAGGAACATACATTGTGTAGTGTAATAACTCAGATCCTTTAAAGTTTTAAAAAGTCCTGTGCTACCTAATGACATAATTAACTAACCTATTCTTATTTAGATCACTGATATAATTACCTGTTTATCTTATTGAATATTCTTCAAATCTAACAGAAGGTCTAATTATTAAAATATTACAAAGCTTAACTATGAACTGTAAGTACAATTAGGAATGTTAATGTAAACTCAATCTCTCAAAATAATCTATAGTTATTTAAACTGACTAATTTCTATAAATTGATCTAGGTAATCTATTGCAAGTTAATAATCCTAACATGAGATAGTGATCTAGGATTTACTGTTTTTCTATCTATCTAAAAAAGGTTACTCGCTTGTATATTAGTTCAAGATCGCTTCATCATACCTATCTATGAAAGAGTTAGTAAGTTGAGACTTAATTATGATTATCCTACCTCAAGAATAATGATACTACTCTACCTATCTTTCTATTGACAATATTGATTTGATTCCACGTTCTAGAATAAGATATATTAACAGAGGTTTTTAACATAACATTATAGTAATCACTTTCTTTACATTCTGAAGTTACTCTACTGTATGACTTAATCAAAGCAAGGGACATTTCATTAATTTCTGAATTGTTCTCTAATAGTTTAGTCTCTGTATTTCTAGTAAAACAATAAACTTCCTTTAAATGTTGATGTTGATAAGTCATCACTAGGGGATATCAATTTAGCAGCTTGATTTAAGGCTCCTCCTTCGCCTTAAATAATAATTTTCTTCCCGTAAAGTCATGGATACATTCCTTCTGCTTTTATATAGATTTAACTATATATAGGGGCGGACAATCAAAATGATATTCTACAAAGCAAACTCTTTCGGTACTTTACTGCAAATGACAAAGAGGAATTTTACTTGAGTATGTCGGAAGTAAGTCATTCTGTTTCATTCCAAATAAAGTTACATTTACTTGAACGATATTCATGTTCTTGGCTGGCTTTAGCCGCCGAGAGAAAGCATGTACGGGCCAACCCGCACATTCAGCATAAAAACATTGTGCATAGCAAGTACTTTTACTTTATAATAAATCAGTTCAAAACTCAAAGCAGCAGCGAGCGGTCGTTTCATTCGCATCCGCGTCCCATCAATTATCATAGCATATATACATGTATGGGGAAAAACATCTTCCCCGTACATATTGGTCCTTCGAGCTTCCGAAGGCAGGATCATCAGCGCGAATGTTTTCTTACAAAAAGTGTTTGTGTGAGTGAACTTGCCGAAGAGCTAGCATAGCAAATCAGTGAGCATAACATATCAGTGAGCATAACATATCAGGAGCATAGCATATCAGTGAACATAGCATATCAGTGAGCATATCATTTTGTTACTGGCTTGGCATCAGCCGCCGTGACGTTCAGCAAAAACTCTTGGCTGGCTTTAGCCGCCGAGAGAAATCATCAGCAAATCCTGGCTGATTAGCAGCCGCCAGGAATCACCACTTGGACAAGCAGTCCTCTGGTCACCTAGCAACGAACCCGGGGTCAGCGCAGCACACCAGGTTCATCAGCATCAGCAGAGCAATCAAGTAGGATCTTTCCATTTTATACACTGGCCATCTTAGTAATTTTACGAGATGTCTTCGATGGAAGATATTTTAATCAATCAGCAGCAAATCATAGGGGGCATAAATACGCTCTACTCTAATTTTAAAAAAGATGGGTCTGATCGAAGAACAGCAGATTATATCAAAAGACGTATTGATACGTTAGATGGCTATTGGCAGGAATATAAAACAAATAATGAGCAACTTATGCAAGTTCCTGACAAGAGCAATGATTATTTCGTAAGCAACCATTATCAGCAAGGGAAAGAATTGTATCTATCAGTAAGGGAGAAAATTTTGTCAACTTCAACAGCATCAATCATACGGCCAGCAACGCCTTTATCAATCAAACCAGCAGATACTCCTGAGAGGTTTACGAAATCTCAGGGGGTCACCAGCAAGAAAGATGATTTAATCAAAAAACAAATGAGCAATTTTAAAGCCTTCGCAAGAACGGTTTCCACCATTAATGTGGATATTATCACGGAAAAATGGGAATTTCAAGATATTCTCAAAAACTTAGAGAGCAAGTGGTCAAGTATTGATAAGGTTCACTGGGAATTAGACAGTGAATCGGACAGCAGCAATAAGCAGTATGAGGAAACTTTCTCGGAACACGAGAAAACGTATAACGACATGAAGAAAGTACTCAATAGCAAACTTTGGTCAATGTCTCATAGAGAAAAGACTACTCCGCAGATGGAAGTACCAAATTTTCACGGTAATTATCATCAATGGGTCTGCTTTCAAGATCTTTTCACTGAAGCAATTCATAACAACAGCTTCTTATCAAACGCACAAAAAATGCAATTTTTAAAATCAAAGGTTAAAGGTGAAGCCGAACGCCTAATTCAACATTTAAGCATTAGTTCCGACAATTACAGCATTTGTTGGAACATCCTTCAGCAGAGATACAACAACAAAAAGATGATATTTTCATCACACATCAATATTCTCATGAACCTACCCGTGATTCAACAAGCTTCCATCAATCACATCAAACGCATTCATGATACCACACAGGAGACTTTGAATGCTATCAAAAATCTGGGAGCTGACGTCACGTCATGGGACCCGTTAATCGTGCATATTCTATGTCAAAAGTTAGACAGTGACACGCACAATGAATACATGAAATCGGTCAAGCAGCCTCGAGAATTACCTGTCCTATCAGAATTTCTTACTTTCTTAGAGAACCAATTCACGAGTATGGAGTCTAGCCGAAGAAAGCAAGAAAATAGCAATCAAAAACAACAAGTACAAAAATCATTGTACAATTTCAATCATCGAAAATCATCCGATTTTAAACAATCATATCAAAGCAACCACGACATTTCGCAATCTACTTCAAGTAAAAAATTCCTTTCAACCAAAATATGCCCCGTTTGCAGTGGTGAGCATGGTATATTTTATTGCAAAAGATTCTTAGAAATGTCCCCAGCAAGCAAGAAGCAACTAATGCTAAAACATAATTTATGCAAAAACTGCCTTTATGATCACAAAGGCAATGAATGTTTCTCGGTAAAACGTTGCCGGGAGTGTAACGGGTGTCATAATACGATACTTCATGACATATACAAACAAAATGTAAATGACACACGTTCAAATCAGCGTAACTCGAACTCATACGTGGCGCAACAGGATGAAGAAACCGAGATTCTGTTATCAACAGCCATGATCAAAGTTCAGAAAGTTGATGGCACCTATCAAACAATGAGAGCTCTGATCGATCAGGGATCGCAGACTTCTCTGATCACGGAAAACGCCGCTCAGCAATTAGGATTACCACGTCAAAGATGTAAGGGCGTAATCAGCGGTATAGGAGCGAAAGATAACATTTGCAAGGGATTGATAAACATCAATTGTACACCAACTAACAATAATTATCGTATTAGTACAGACGTTTTTATCATGAAAACCCTCACAAAGCATTTACCAACTAGCACGTTTTCTAAACCAACATGGGATTATTTAGAAAATATCCAACTAGCAGATCCGAACTTCAATGTCAGTCGTCCAATCGACATTTTGTTAGGAGCAGACATATACTCAAATATCATCTTGGATGGTATATGCCGATCAGATCAGACCGCAGTAATTGCTCAACAGACCCACCTAGGGTGGATATTATGCGGGACCACCAAAACTTTGCAATGTTGTACAAGTTGACATCAACGAGAGGCAGAAGTTTTGGGAGATAGAAGACAAGCGAAGAACCACCATTTTCATCAGGCGATTTGGAATGTATTCGTTTTTATCAAGAAACTACAAAACGCTGTAAAGATGGAAAGTATCAATATCAAGTCAGAATTCCGGTGTCAAAAGATATATCAGCTGAACTGGGTGAATCAAAATCAAAGCCCGTAGCCCAATTCTAATTAAAAAACTATCAAAAACCAAACTTGTTTCAAATGAATATAAATTATTTATAAATGAGTATCAAAAACTAGGTCACATGCAGCTATCGGAATCGTCATGTAAACCGACACTGGAATGTTTCCTACCGCATTGTATTCAATGGGACGAAGAAGTACCTGAAAACATATTGAATCAATGGATAAATATCAAAAATGAATTAAAAAGCATCGATCAATTTGAAATACCGAGATGGTTAGGTACGTCGATATCATGTAGCATCGAACTGCACGGCTTTTGTGACTCATCGATGAAAGCCTATGCAGCCGTCGTCTACTGTAAAATACCTAACAAAGACAAAAATCAAATATTACATTGGTATATCAATAGCAAAATCAAGATTGGTACCTTCAAACAAAAACGTATCACTGCTCCGCCTAGAACTATGCGACGCGCTTTTACTATCAAAACTCATGATCAAGGTCAAGGAGTGTTTAAAAGGATACGATATCAAAGTTTATGGATGGTGTGATTCCACGGCAGTCTTAGGCTGGCATCAAGGCGATCCAGGCCGATGGAAAACCTTTGTAGCAAATAGAACACGCCAAATAACTGAAACAATGCCTGCCAGCAGTTGGAGATACGTTAAATCAGCAAGAGATCTAATATAGCAGAGGTCTATCAGTGACTCAGTTACGTAATAATTCTTTGTGGTGGCAAGGACCTTCGTGGTTACCTACCTATATACCTAAAAAAGAAGAAAATCAAGCAAAATACGTAACTGAAGTAGAAATCAAGCAATTAATTTAAAACAAAATCAAGTACATAGCATTATCAAGCAAGAAGAAAGCATTATCATTGAACTAACAAAGTTCTATATCAAAAATTACGAATATCCTAGCATGGGTATACCGTTTTTTACCAAGCAAAAATCAAAAAGGTTTCCTAACATTGGAGGAAATCAAATCAGAATAATATCAAGCAAAATGCATAACATTATCAAGCAAGAAAAAAGCATTACCATTGAACAAACAAAGTTCTATATCAAAAATTAGGCGTATCCTAGCATGGTTATACCGTCTATTATCAAGCAAAAAACAAATAGATTTCCTAACATTGGAGGCAATCAAATCAGAAAAATATCAAGCAAAATACGTAAAATTATCAAGCAAGAAGAAAGCATTATCAGCAAGTTATAGAACAAACAAAGTTCTATATCAAAATTTACGAGTATCCTAGCACGGGTATACCGTTTTTTATGAAGCAAAAAACAAAAAGGTTTCCTAACATTGGAGGCAATCAAAAGAAAAGCAAGCAACAAAAGGAAGCAAGTTATTGAACAAACAAAGTTCTATATAAAAAAATACGCGGATCCTAGCATGGGTATATCGTTTTTTATCAAGCAAAAAACAAAAAAGTTTCCTAGCATTGGAGGAAATCAAATCAGCAAAGCAAAAAATTATCAAGCATGAACAGCAACAGCATTTTTCACAAGATATAAGAAATTTAAAGCAATGCAGCAAAGTACAAGCAAAAAGCAAAATCATGAATTTAAACCAATTCTTAGATCACAATGGCATTCTAAGAGTCGGAGGAAGGCTACAACATGCGCATATCAGCGATGTCATGCAGCATCCAATCATTCTCCAGCACAACGGACGTCTCACAGAAATGATCATTGACAACGCACATACAACTATGTTGCATGGAGGAGCGAGATTGACGTTGAACTTTATCAGACAAAGATATTAGATAGTAGGGGGTAACAGAGCAACTAAAGCCCGCTTAAAACGTTGTGTCACATGCGCAAAGCAGAAGCCTGAAATGAAAGCTCAAATAATGGGAGATTTACCGAAGTCACGAAGTAACCAAAATATCAATTCTACCTGTGCAAGATCACAAGCAAAACGAGCAAAAAGCAGATCATAATTCTTCATCAACTGCAAAACCACGAATCAAGTTATCAACATTATTCGCGTCATTGGTTATTTTCCTAAGCATTATAACAACATCCCAATGCGCGTTAAACGTAACAAACTTTAGAGAAAATCAGCATCTCTATTTTGACAAACTATCAAACATGAATATCGTTCGCGACGAGTGGAAACTTATTGTTTACTACAAAATGCAACCCTATTGGGAAGGTCTTACGGCATTGAATAAATCAACAATCATATTAGAGCGCTTGTGCACAAAAATGGAAGATAACGCTTATTGTAATACGATATTGTTACAATTACGGCACGAGCTCAATGAGTTAGAGTACAACAATCAACTTCTCACATGTCATCAAGACGGCACGCGACAAGTGAGGAAGCGCCGGCGCCGAGGCCTTATCGACGGTGTCGGATATCTGGCGAACTCGCTATTCGGAGTACTCGACAGTAGATTCGCGGAACTGTATCAAAACGATATTCATCTCATACGAGAAAACCAACTGCATATTTCGACTCGATATATCTAAAAATCAAACATCAATCATAGAAGCGGAGTTTAATGTATTAAAACGGATTGAAAATACGACGTCTCTGCAGTATAAAATCATTCATCAACAATTTCTTCAATCTGGAAAAACTGAAGGACTTCTGAAAACTTCTTCAACGTGGGAGCGATTATAGCAAGCAATTTATTGCAGAATATTAAACATAATATGCAAGGAATGATGTTAGACACTATCACCGACATTTCTCATTGGCGACTTAGTCCCTATTTAATAACAGCAAAACAAATGCAGGATCAACTCAGCATTATTTCAAGCCATGTTTCAAATGATGTCACGCTACCCATCAACAATATTCACGTCGATTTAGCAAGAATATTTAAACTTATCACATCAAAAGCAAGAATAATTACTGACTACCTAATCTTTGAACTACGAATCCCACTGATCAGTCGAGACTTTTTCGAAATATTTAAAATCATACCAATTCTTGAGCAAAAGCAAAGAAACATGATAAGCATCAAACCTATATCAAATTACGTAGCAATCAATTTGAAAAAGGACACGTATATTTCTCTGTCGGAAAGCGGAATTAAATCATGTCTAGTAGCAGAAGAGGGAGTATACCTGTGTCATATCAGTGAGCCTATCTACCGAATCCACGGAGATAAGGACTTCTGTCAGAGGAAGAATGCAGAATGTGAAACAACTATCAAGTCTTGTGAGAATATTTGGATGGAAAGCCATTCTTTAAACAGTTACATATACTTTTGCTGTAATCAATGTCAACTTCGAATGATGTGCCGCGATCAAGTTACCATTCATCAGCTGACTCGTTCCGGCTTACTTACTATAGATAATGGTTGCGCAATAAAAACGGATACGTTCGAAATCATTGCTCACGATCTGAAAACAAGCGAGATGTATATCAAATCAAATATCAGAGCCCCTATGATTGCCCCTATCAATCATATTATCAACGTCTCCATACCGAAAGATTCAATGGGAATCGGCGAAAGAGACCAAAAGGAGATGCGGGACATAGACCAACAGATCAAGTTCGTAAAAGAGAACGAGGCGACAACATCAAGAATATCATATCACGACATCCACCACTATGCTGCAATCTACGTGGTTATCGGATTGGGTGTCCTGGCAGGCATCGTGTGGTGGTGTCGCCGCGGGCGCGGCGCGTGGTCTCTCCGAGCACCAGCAGCCGCAGCACCAGCCACGGCGTCAGCGCCCGCGGCGCGCCCCCTTCCCCTACCTCCTCAGCAATCAATCAGTGATAGTGTAGTGTATCAATGTGCTTGTGCGCGAGTCAATAAGGCAACGTCGCCTATCATTCCGCGTTGTGATATCAGTGCACTAAAAACCTAAACTTTAGCTTAATAAGAATCAATCAATCATTATCAGACAATCAACCTTATTGTTATTATTTTAATTAACTTCACATTTTTGGTTGTTATTTTCTTTTATTTTCTCTTGCGGGGAGCATGTACGGGCCAACCCGCACATTCAGCATAAAAACATTGTGCATAGCAAGTACTTTTACTTTATAATAAATCAGTTCAAAACTCAAAGCAGCAGCGAGCGGTCGTTTCATTCGCATCCGCGTCCCATCAATTATCATAGCATATATACATGTATGGGGAAAAACATCTTCCCCGTACACTTCATGAACGCAAAATCAAATATTACCTCCCTAGTTAAAGTGGAACCTAACGGTTCCGTAAGGCAGTCCTGATCACACCGCTGGCCACTGGTCTAAACTATGTGTTCTTATTCTAAATAAACTTAATCAACATAGATTCGAACTATGATTCCGCGTACAATGAATGTATGGTTATGTAGGCAGTTATTAAATAGCCCTTTTAGCAATCTTACTTCTGATTCTAATAATATTGAAAAGAAATATAGTACCCATTTTATTCTGAACTAACTAATCTCTGAAACATATACTTATCTAAATCAAAATCTTCTAATTTCTGTTAAAATAATAGTCTATAATAACTACTCTTTTTGGTAGATACCTATAAATAAATCTGATAAAGCAAGAGTCCTGCTAGATACCCAAGCTTATATCTAGATAACATGAAGTATACACAACTTGTGAATTTCTTCATACATTTTCATTATAAGAATTATTCTTCTATTATTTGAAGTTACTATATGTTTATTTGTATAAAATCATCTCTAGAATGCTATTGATTCTATCAGATATTTCGAATAATCTATTAGATATAACCTGGAATCAAGCTGAACTAAAACATGAGGATTCTTTTTTCGGTTCCTGGTTTTAATTATTATAATTATTTTAATCTAAAATCCCAACTTTACAAAGAATAGATTTAATTTGAACTTGTAGAACTTCTAGGCTGAATTTAGACTCCACAATCTCCTTAAAATAATACAAGAGATAAGTAGATATTCACCTTAGATATCTTGGATCATTGACTCAAGTTTAATCCTCTTTTCTAGTCAGATTTAACTTTAGCTCTTGCTCTTGCTTGGCTATAGAGTTTGCATCACTGGTATCGAAATTGAACACCTTTATTTATTAACTTATTCGTATAAAATTAAATAGAAACAATTTCCTTTTGAAATCAGCTCAGAAGTTCATATTACTTAAGTATCTCACGTAATAAGTTGGATTTAAGATTCAATGAACTAAAATTCATAAAAAGTAATGACTAACTTTCGAATTTGTAGTTAATAATGACCAAGTAGATAAAGGTTACGTAGGTATTTAGATGGTACAAGTATTTTCATTCTTGTAAAGTAAATTTTGTAGAATTAATTGAAGTTAATCTCATAAATAAGAAGAGCACAGCTTAAAAATGTTATGCACACAAAATGTAGTAGAACACATGAAAATATCAGTCTAGAGCATATAAAAATTTCAAAGATAAAAGCTGAAAGGAAACGAATTAAATTGATTACAACAAAATGACACACGTATGGTGTAGTGAAATGAAGTCTCGTAGATAATCTGAAAGAGAGCGGGTTAGATACCTACTTCAATAAATTTAAGGTTCCTAAGTCCATAATGACACGCAACAACAAACAGGTAAACGCTTCTTTATCATCATCAGCATCTCGTAGAAGTATTTCAAGTCGTAATGACTTCATAATGACTCTAGCAAACACAACATCTTCAGCCTGCAGAAGTCCACTGCTGTACGGAGCCTTCACTATTAAAATGCCACAACGAACAGTATTGAGCCGATATAATAAAATAGGTAAGTATCTACAGATAAGTGAAATTAAATCTCGAAGTCATAAGCTGAAAGAAAACGGGTTAAACTTACAAGTCGCAATGACACATTCATTAATAAAATGGATAGTCAGGTGAAATTCAGTCTCGAAGGCCGCTGAAGAAGTCTATATCCTAGGAACCCTAGGACCTAGAATTTTGAAAGTAAATTCTCACCCATTCTCAGATAATCACTAGTAAACAGATGTATGTAACCCTTTTGAAATTATCTATTGAAATCTGTAAATAAATCATCATCCATTAATCAGTATTCACTGAATTGAAGTCTTCCCATAGTAGATATAGATGTAGGTATCTACTATTATTTAAGTAGTTCCAACAATAAAATTCTATCTGAGATTTTACTAGATCTTAAAAATTCTGTCAAGTCCTAAACACAAGTTACACTAAATAAATCAAACACACTGATAAAATAAAATACATAAACACTTACCAGTGATGCACCAACTATATCCAAATCACTGAAATCCAAAATTAGGGCACTCACGTCACAGCACTTTTTATCGGAACTAGGGTTCTGTACCCAACCGCGAATCTAGCTTAACTCCGATGCCCGTAGCTGCCCGCGATTCAACAATAACTTTGTTGTCCGTAGCCACCCGCGTTTCTGTAATCACTCCGACTTCCGCTCCTGCCCGCGATTCCATAATAACTAACTCTCCCCCAGAGCCCTGTTTTATTTATATCCATTTCCGAGATGCATCCACACATCATCTGAACCTCCCCTCCCCCCAACTTTTACAGCAAACCTACATCAATTCGCACGAAATTTCTACAGTGTAAATTTTTGTCACAAGCTTGCCCATCTAACAACACAGCTCGCCACGACGTAAAGCACGCAATGGCTTGGGTGTACAGACTCTTGGTACACTCTGTGATATCACAGCCTCGCCACACGCATTGGCTCGGGTGTACCGATTCTTGGTACACTCTGTGTTATCACAGCCTTTACCATCTCACCCGTGCCACATCACACACAAGCCAAACTCAATTCCATTCACTAGAATACTTTCGGTTTTCAGTTCAAACTGTTTAACTCATTATTTTGAATGATTTTTTCCCCTTTTCTTTTTTAAAATAAATTTATATACATATTTTTTTTAACATTTTTCTAAATTTTAAATATTATTATTTATTTATTTTTTTAATTATTATATTTTTTTTATGCCACGGAAAAAGTAACTAAAAATCAACCATGAATATTTGTTGAGATTTTGCTGCTTATGCCTAATTATTGTGAAATCTTTATTTTGTGTACTTAATTTTTCTGCCGTAAAAGCCAATAATTGTGCAAAATATACTGCTATCTCAAAGTAGTTTTTGTATGTTTACGTCGAAATGATTTATGATTTTTAGTGAAACTAAATTTGAAGTGACGCAACTTTACCTACATTTTTTTTATTTTATTATTTGAGAAACTCAAACAATAAAACTGACAGACTGACTGATTGACTGACTGACTGCTTGCGCTTCTTGCATCATCAACTTATATTTGATTTTTCTCAACTTTATGAAATAATTTGTAGAAGTACCAGAAACATTTTCTGCAAAACCATTAGTCTTTGTCATGAACGAATATAATTTTCAAGCTTGAATCTGATTGCCAGGTAATCGAATCCCTTTCAGCATTGTGATTCGTTACATAGTTCGATACTAGGTAAACTCGGAAAGAATCAGGATGATCTTGCAGCATTGGTAAACATTTCCTCTGTTTCACCTAATCTTTTTCATGGTTCCAACTGATCCTGTAGAAATAATGGATATTATAAAAAAGTTAAAACACAATCATGCTCCTGGTTTAGATGGAATTAAAAACTCTCTGCTCAAGAAGGTAGGTCACGTATTGGTAGAGCCTTTGTCACATGTTATTAACTTAAGTCTTTGTAATGGCGTTTTCCCAGACTGTTGGAAAACCGCATCTGTGGTTCCTATTCATAAGAGTGGACCAAGAACAGAACCATCAAACTATCGTCCAATCTCGTTGCTCCCCGTATTTTCTAAGATCCTTGTAAAGGTAGTTAATAAAAGACTAGTTAACTTTCTGGAACATGAAGACACACTAACACCTTTTCAATATGGATTCAGGCAGCGGAAATCAACTGAAGACGCAGTATCGCACCTGGTAGATGAGGTCGTCTCCTCACTTGACGTTGGTGGAAGATGCATGGGAGTATTTCTGGACTTGGCCAAGGCATTTGATACTGTCTCGCCGATAATTCTACTGCAGAAACTAGAAAGACTTGGAATTCGCGGAAATGCTTTGGACTGGTTTAGGAGTTACCTATCAGATAGGGGTCAGTGCGTATCTGTGGCTGGATACTCTAGTAGCGTACGAGGTACATCATTTGGCGTGCCGCAAGGCAGTATTCTCGGTCCCACGTTTTTCATCGTTTACATAAATGATATTGCAAACTTGTTCTCTAAAAGCAATGATACGAAATTCGTGTACTATGCGGATGACACTGCCCTCATTTTCAAAGGTAAGACCTGGGAAAATGTTTTCAACATTGCAGAGTTAGGCCTTTCGTATGTTGCAGCATGGTTAGACCTTAATCTTTTGATGCTAAATGCGAATAAAACAAAATACCTCTGTTTTCATAAAACTGTGGCCACTTCTCCTCCCGTTTCCCTGACTACGGCATGTTGGGCACACCTAAGGATTGCTCATGTGAACTCATTAATCGGGCTGAGTGTATTAAATACCTAGGAATTGTTCTTGACGAGAGACTTGCCTTCCGGCAACACATCAATTCTCTCTCTGGCCGCGTTCGAAAATTTATTCATATTATAAAGCTACTCCGTGACGGAGCTGACAAGGAAACACTGCTGGTAAAAACAATATTCGAAACAAAACAATATTCGCGACTCGTTTCAAACATTTCTCGTTTCCATTTATATACAAGCATGCAATAACGCAATGTGAGCATGAATCTTGTTCTCTCTATGGTGTTAAGGCTAAGATCAGGAAGTGGCTGCTGACACTGGATTACGACGAGACAGAGTCCTTATTGGTCGTTTTGGTTTAATACGTATAACCTCACTCACTCATCATCACATACACACTCACACTACATACATCACACACAAATCTACTCGCATCACATACACACCCCCTGTTAGTTTATATTTTATATTTTGTGGTTAGTTTATTAGCATCTTTTTGGCTGGTTGTTTCTATTGTTGTGTAATACCCTATTAACTTACTTAAATTTTTATTTATTGTCTCGCATGTTTTCTCCATTATTTGTTTATTTGGTAAACTTAGTACGGATACCCGCGATACAGGCTATCCCTAGTGCGGGATCCATAGCGTTTTCGAATTTTATTTAATCTGTTTTATGAACAATACAATTTACTTAACTTTACTTTACTAGGTGGGAAGCGCCTGTGTGGTGCCTAGAAGCAAGGAGAAGCTGATACATAGAAAATGAGAACTTACAAACCTTATTATCATCAGAAAGTTAGTCAAAATTAAAAAGAATCAGCATAAGTTAGATAGCACAACGCTACGCTTGATATAATAATAATAATTTTATTTCAGATAACAAGATCCATATTATGTTAGTATGACTTAGAGCTATGTTAGGCACCAAAATAATAGGTATTAATATTAATAACAATTCATGTAATAATTTAAAGAAAAAGCTAGTATTCGGGTGATGACGAAACAATATTTACCTACTTATTTCGTCATCACTCGAACACAGTGCTTAAAGAAGGGACTATCCCATTTATCAGCCACAGTATTCAGGATGATGTTGGTGGTCCCGTGTAATCTGCTCAACATCGAGGCGACTTTCTTGCGCATGCAGGCGGCGAATCCGTCCGCACGTGCCTCCGCAAACATGCCCGAGGCGCTGCAAAACCGCGGAGCCCCAACAGCATCCTGAATGCATTGTTGTATTGGACGCGAAGGGTGTTGAGGGCTTTTTGAAAATACGTGATCCACAGGCTACTCGTGTAAAACGACTGACAGTAGGCTTTGAACAAAGTAATTTTGACCTCACTTGAACAACGAGAAAACCTACGGACCAACATATTAGCTCTAACCGTCAACGCCCTTCGCTCCCTTTCCATATCCGCCTCATAATTTAAGTACTCGGTGACAATATGTCCCAAATACTTAAATTGAATTACTCTATTTAGAGTCGTCCCATTTATCTTAATGGGTGGAACATGCTCAGGCGCCTTGCCTTTAGGCGCAAACACCATGAACTCGCTTTTCTTTACATTATACTGCAGGCCATGACTTGCAGCAAATGCCTTACAAAACTTAATCAACTTTCTGAGCGCACTGATAGATGGAGCCAGCAGAACCATATCATCAGCATAACTTATGTTATTGACAGCTACACCATCAACATAGCATCCGACTGGAAGTCTACTGAGTCCATCTATCAGCTCATTTACATATAGGCTGAAGAGTTAGGGAGAAGATACCCCCCCCCTGTCTCACCCCACACCCCCAACCCATATGCGTCAGATAGCGTCCCAGCCCATTTTACATGGTTTATCTGGTTGCTATAACAACCAAAAAAAAAAAAAAAATATATATATATAGGTCACTCTTCCATGATATAGGTACTTATAAAACAACAACCTTAACGCGCCGACGCGCGCCGGTATACGGTTAGGCATTTACTAAAAAAAAAGGTGTCAAAATCTTCCTAAATCTCGGGGGGGAATAGGAGCTGCCGCCGTGTCTAGATGGTGGTGTATGCTCTATGGCCCTCTGTGTTTCCCCATTTGGGCGGCCACTTTCAACAGGAAGACCGCCCTGCTCCACAGGGCCCATAGGCTCATGGCGTAGGGCGCGAGCCTGCGAAGAAGACCTACGCTCTCCCTGCACGAGGTGCGGTAGTGGCGGACGGACGCCAGGGATGCTGCCCTGGAATCCTGGAGCAGGAGGCTGACCGTGGACTCACGGAGAGCCAGTGTGGCCTAACAGTTTCTCGACGCGGTCCGGCGTGTACTCGAAGAGTGGATTCACCAGGGACATGGAGCACTTACCTACCTTCCGGTTGACGCAGGTTCTCTCGTCGCATGGATGCTTCAGGAAGTACCTGTCCAATGTAGCCCGGACACCCATGTAGCAATGACCCCGGTGTGTTCCGGGTGAACACTTCCGGTGTGAACCGCGGCGAGCTTTGGCCGCGGTCGTGGAGATGGACCTCTCCTTGCCGACCGTCGATTGTTGACGAAGAGGGGTCATGGGAGGCGATGGTCTCATACGATGGATATACATACCTACGTAAAAAAAACAGTAAAAATAAAAATTACGGCAATCGTAATTAATCTACTCCCTTAGACAGACAGACAGACAGACAGACAGGTTAGGTTAGGTTTTTTTTTTTTTTTTTTTTTTTTATCCTTATCTCGTTCCTTTGACGTAATCAAAGACAGTTTTTTCTTTATTTCTATCTACATGTGGGATTACATTCTTACATACCCACTTGGGGTCTAGGGGATCTTATGTCTAGTTACAATGTTGAATGTCTTAACTCTCTATTTTAATTTAAACGCAAGGGGAAAACACGTATTGACAATTTGACAAAAAATCTTATTCTAGGGTATACTTTGTATAATATTGAACTTAGTGGTTTACTTACTTACTTATCTAACTATTTTACTGGTTTTCTTTATTTCCAAAATTTTTCTTACTTTACTATTTTTAATACTATTTATACGTAATATTTTTACATAAAACAATTTTTGATGAGTTTATATATATTCTTTAATATACATATTCAACAAACTTATCTATCCTTGTTTCTGTTTATAACCTTATTTGCTACCTTAATACTATAGTTCAAAAACCCATTTCTTAGCTTTTTATCATTTATACACTCACTTATACTATCTGGTGTCAAAACTACATTTAGCTCTTGCTCGGTCTCGTACCTTTCTCTACCGAAAATGGGGCACTCAAATAGTATGTGTTGCACACTTTCTGGTTTACCTGGTTCACAGGTGCACGATGGGTTCTCTTTACACTTGAAACGTGCCAAGTATTCTGAGAACCCACCGTGCCCCGTCATGATTTGTGTTATCACTCCAGTTGGCTCTACTTGTCTGACTGTTTTATAGGCGGTTATCGCATCGGGGAAGAAGAGTTTTGTTATTGCTGCTGTGTCGCCTGTTTTATACCTATTTCCCCATTCAACCAGTGTTTTCTGCCTATTCTGCCTTTTGATAAACGAGGCTGGACAGTGCTCATAATCAGGTTGTGTTTTTATTTTAAGGGCTGCGTCCTTTGCAAGCATGTCTGCCCTCTCATTGCCCTCTAGGCCTGCGTGAGCTTTTATCCAAAATAAAAGCACAGTTTTATTTTGGTTTTTTGCAGCTCGTAGGTTTTTTCTTATTTCGCTTGGTAAAGGGTGTATCGAGGAATGATTCGTGACAGCCTCAAGTGAGGATCTCGAATCACTATAGACACCGAAGCTTGTTTGTGGGCTCTTCAGAATTTCCCTCGTGGCTTTGCATATGGCCAGCAATTCTGCCTGGTAGACGGTGCAGTGGGACGACAGTTTCAATTTGTGGGCTTTGGTCTCGGCAGACTTATTCCATACGGATAATGCTGCTCCGACCTTGCCCTCAATTTTACTGCCGTCCGTGAACATTCGGACTGCGTAACCGCTGTGAATGTCCACCTGCTCTCGGTCCTCCAGACATAGGAACTCCAAGGCCATATGCTCCGCCGGGTGGGGGAATTCGGTAAGTGCTGCCATTTTCTCCATCTCTCTGTCTCCTAGTTCCGGCCGGGGGACTCCTCTCTTTGTCTCATACAGGGCTGCTGCCTCCTGTATTCGGAGATCGAGTGGCAGAATGCCAGCCAGAACTAGTGCCGAGTTTAGAGAGACTGTTCGGTAGGACTTACACATCTTTTGTGCAAAGCCCCTTTGGACAGCATTTAATTGTCGCTGTATGCCCAATTTTTTAGCTGCCGGTGCCCATGCACTAGCTGCATACATGATAATTGGTTCAACTACTGCCATGTAGATCGAGCGAATCACCTCTGGGTGGAGACCCCAGCTGATCTTGGCAGCTCTCGACAGACTCTTGTACACGTTCAATGCCTTTTTACACACATTTGCTGCGTGGCTATTGAACGTGAGCTTGTTGTCTATCGTGAGCCCCAAGATCCTGATCTCATCTGACATGCAAATGCCGATCCGCCCATGCTCAGTCTTGGTGTGTCGTGTTTAAGAGCCGGTATACAAAATCGCGCTCGGCAAGATTCGCGGATCGGCGGTACCTACATCTTATTCTGTGGCAATAGTTACTTGGAACATTGATACGCGATGTATTACGGCGCGTCAGTTTCGGACTAATTACTTTGATACTTTTTCCTAAGATTGATTTATTCTGAGCAAACGGCAATTATTTCACTAATAGAAAGATACGGACATAGGCTATGTTTTATTGGCATTCGCCCGCGCCTACGCTCGCGTTATGTTGAGTTTCACTCAACTCCAATACCGTTGAGGTGTTTTTGATAATATTTGGTGTGTTGATGTATGCCGTTTATTCCAATCTTTCCTACCAACAGTTCGATAGTCTAACTGTTTGAACAAAATTATTCCAAACTGTTAGCTGACTAGTCGGACAGATTGGAATTTGGATTTTCGCTCAGTTTTATTCCATATAGTACTACCGCAAGTGAAACACATTGAAATCAAAAATAAAAAACTTAGATAAATTATTATCAATTTTATTCTTTTATTCCATCCAGTCCAACGAAAATGCTAACTTTTACTAGTCGAAAGTAGATTTTGTACAGTAAGCATGACGAGCGCTCCTTGCGGTATTGTTGACAAACTCTATAATACCATACAAAAAAAAATATAGAGTTTCGAGACGATATTTTTTTTTGTATGGTATTGCAGAGTTTCTCAACAAGGAGTGCTTTCTGATGATGCAGAACCATTTCGAGTACCCCAAAATGTTGCCTGATGGAAATAGTTTTCGCCATTTATAGGGTAATTTCCAAAAAGTTGGAAAATTAAAACTCTGATGATGCAGAACCATTTCGAGTACCCCAAAATGTTGCCTTATGGAAATAATTTTCTTCATTTTTAGGGTAATTTCCAAAAAGTTGGAAAATCAAAACTCTGATGATGCAGAACCATTTCGAGTACCCCAAAACGTTGCCTGATGGAAATAATTTTCCCCATTTTTAGGGTAATTACCGAAAAATTGGTAAATCAAAATTCTGATGATGCTGAACCATTTCGAGTACCTACCCTAAAATTTTGCCTGATGTAAAAAAAAATCCCCTTTTTAGGGTAATTTCACCAAAGTTGGCATATAAAAATTCTGTTTATACAGAATCGTTGCCAGTATTCTGAGGTACCCCAAAAATAAGTTTTTTTTGACTAGCCAACACCTCTAATGAGTGCTTTTCATATTCTATATTAAAATAGTAGTTTGAATTGGTTCAATAGATGACGTTGACTTACCAACTACCCAACTGCGCTAATCATACGAGGTTTATGTGTTTATTAATGGTTTTTAATGTACTTGAAAACTTTACTAAAATCATTCCCCTAACAATGGGGAAATATATAACGTACTTGAAAACTTTACTAAAATCATTACCCTAAAAATGGGGAAATTTTATTTGATCAGGCAACACCTCAGGATACTTGTAACAGTTCTGTATAAACAGAATTTTGATATGCCGACTTTGGTGAAATTACCCTAAAATGGGGTATTTTGTACCAGGCAGCATCTCGGGGTACTCGAAACGGTTCTGTATAGGCTGAATTTTGATTTTCCAACTTTTCGGAAACTACCCTAAAAATGGGGAAAATTATTTCCATCAGGCAACATCTTAGCGTACTCGAAATGGTTCTGCATCATACAAATTTTGACTGTCCAACTTTTTGGAAATTACCCTAAACATGGGGAAAATTATTTTCTCCATACGACACCACTGGGTACTTGAAACTGTTCCGTGAAATCAAAATTTTCATTTTCCAACCTTTTTGAAATTACCCTAAAATTGGGAAAATATATAATGACCAAGCAACACCTCGGGGTACTCAAAACAGTTTTTTAGCATCAAAATTTTGATTTTCCAACATTTTTGAATTTTGTTTTTTATTACTCAAAAAATGGGAAAATCATTTTGACCAGAGAATGTAAATACATAGGTATCAGTTAGTAAGTACCTACCTCATAAAAATTGATAATCATTTATCTTATTTTTGATTTCACTGTGCCTACTTCACTTGCGGTAGTACTATATGGAACAAAACTGAGCGAAAATCCAAATTCCAATCTGTCTGTCTGTAGTCAGGCTAACAGTTTGGAAAATTTTGTTCAAACAGTTAGACTATCGAACTGTTGGTAGGAAAGATTGGAATAAATTATGTATGCTGGGAGCAACGGGGGGAGGAGGACTGCTTTTTATGAACAAGTCAAAAGTATCTAAAGGCGGCGCGCCGTTTTCTGTGTCCTGACTGACTGCCTGACATATAGATATAGCACAGCCTATTTATTTTGATATATTGGTTAGCTATAAAGGTATCCTGAAAAAAATATCACAAGTTCGGTGATTTGAGAAGTTTGTCACATGTAAGAAATTCGTGTACTTATGCCCTTTCTTATCACAAGAAACCGATCACGTCTGATCACGATACCAGACAGGACGGAGGGTTCCCAACGAGTAAAACTATAACCATAATTACCACCAGGCAACACCTCAGCATACTGGCAACGGTTCTGTGTAAACAGAATTGTGATATACCAACTTTGGTGAACTTTTTTTTTCTGACAGCAGATTCTTGTTCAGTGATCACTGGGATCCTCAGATATCGATTTTGAAAGCAATCGGTCGAGTAACAAAAAGTTCAAAATGGCGGCCACTTTTTTTTATTTCTGACAGCTGATTCTTGTTCAGTGATCACTGGGATCCTCAGATATCGATTTTGAAAGCAATCGGTCGAGTAACAAAAAATTTCAAAATGGCGGCCACTTTTTTTAATTTCTGACAGCAGATTCTTGTTCTGTGATCACAAGGAACCTCGGATATTGATTTTGAAAGCAATCGGTCCGGTGACAAAAAGTTCAAAATGGCGGCCACTTTTTTTTATTTCTGACAGCTGATTCTTGTTCAGTGATCACAGGGATCCTCAGATATCGATTTTGAAAGCAATCGGTCCAGTAACAAAAAAGTTCAAAATGGCGGCCACTTTTTTAATTTCTGACAGCTGATTCTCGTTCAGTGATCACAGGCGTCTTCAGATATCGATTTTGAAAGCAATCGGTTAGGTAACAAAAAAGTTCAAAATGCCGGCCACTTTTTTAATTTCTGACAGCAGATTCTTGTTCTGTGATCACAAGGAACCTCAGATATTGAATTTGAAAGCAATCGGTCCGGTGACAAAAACGTTCAAAATGGCGGCCACTTTTTTTTATTTCTGGCAGCTGATTCTTGTTCAGTGATCACTGGGATCCTCAAATATCGATTTTGAAAGCAATCGGTCCAGAAACAAAAAATTTCAAAATGGCGGCCACTTTTTTAATTTCTGACAGCAGATTCTTGTTCTGTGATCACAAGGAACCTCAGATATTGATTTTGAAAGCAATCGGTCCAGTAATAAAAAAGTTCAAATTGGTGGCCACTTTTTTAATTTCTGACGGCTGATTCTTGTTCACTGATCACAGGGATCCTCAGATATCGATTTTGAAAGCAATCGGTCGAGTTACAAAAAAGTTGTGAAAATACCGGGGAAAATTTGTTTGACCTGGCAACAACTCAGGATACTGGCAACGGCATGTACACGAGATCGTCGCCTTACCCAAAAATACGTAGAAGTAGGTACATAACAACTAAAAAATAAAATAAAGTAAGTAGGTACTAGGATACTTTCATATAGGTAGGTACATATATGAAAGTATCAAATACGTGCGGTCGTGCTATGAAATTCGTCACACACAAGCGGTTAGCAGCGTCTGGCGAGAGCGAGTGGGATGCCATATGACGAGCGAAAGAGATAGAAGCTCGCGAACGCGTCGACACAGGTCCTACCTCGATGGGCGCTCGCGCCGTACTGAACCTGTCGCGCTTGTACATTGCAATTTATTGTAAATTTAGAGCAATGCTAAGTATTTTTTTGTCAATAATCAAACAAAGGGATTATCAATAAAAAAACAGAATCTGATTTATCAATGAACTAACTTTATTTTGATATAATATTTTGTTTAGAATTACGCTTTATTCCACACAATAAATCGTGGTAAAGTGCCGGTATAATTCGTGTAAATTGGCGGAAGTTTTTGTTTTATTTCTTTTAATGCTTTTTAGTAATTGATATTGTGGTACATTATGTGTCAACAAGGATTATTTTCCTGATGTATAGTATTTTTTTTCAGTCAATTTGATGCATATTTGTTAGAGAATTAGGAGGCTGAAGTTGACTCTTCTTCTAACTTTCAGTAAAACAAGGTGCGGGAGATTGGTTACTACAAAAAAAATAAACTAGTGTTTGTAAATGTTCTACATTATCAATCAACACAATAGATTGTTCTATATTTAGCACTTATTTAACTGTGTTAAACCCTTTCCTATCATGGTAAATTAGGCGCTTAAAATCCACATAAAACCGTGAACGTCCTCTTAAGTTTTCTTGTAATTAGCATCGCGTTTGTCTTATGCGGAGCGAACTTAAGTTTGTTCGCGACACCCCAACCCTGAACATAAGCGAGTGCGGCATTTGCTTGCTGTTCCACTTTCAGTGCCGTTTCTCCATCAAACACGAGTACAACATCGTCGGCGAACGCTTGGCAGTAGTCTCCCCTTTGCAAAAGACCTTTGAGCAATGGGTCGAGGATTAAATTCCATAGAATTGGTCCTCCAATGGACCCTTGGACACAGCCCTTTGTGGTGGTTCTATTTATTTCCTCACCCGCGTACCTAACTTTTACCTGCCTATTTTTAAGGTAACTATCCATGAGCCTCCGTAGGTTTATGGGACAGTTTTCCTCCGCCAAACGTGTCCTTATGGCAGGCCACCATGCACTGTCAAAGGCTCCCTCTATGTCCAATGATACTACTGTGACAAGTTTTTTCTGGTTTAATTTAGCGCGTATGTGGTGTATGAGGACATAGAGGGAGTCTTCCGTGCTTCGTCTTGGCATGAACCCGTATTGGCAGGCACTCATGTTTGGGAGTATGTGCCACTTTATCCTGTTCACGATCATTTTCTCCAGAATTTTACCCATCACTGGTAACAACCCTATTGGCCTGTAAGATTTGACTTCCGTGTAGCTCACCTTCCCCGGTTTCCGGAGTACTACCACGGTAGCCTCTTTCCAAATGTTGGGGAAGTGTCCATGTTCTAGGCATTTGTTGGCCAGTGATAGGTACAATTCTGGGTCCTGCGTTATCGCGTGCTTACATATGTCTGCGGTCAGACCATCCGAGCCCGGGGCTTTTTTTGGGTTAAAGCCGTTCATCGCTGCTTTCACCTCTTCAGGGGTAAATGGTGGGTCATGGTGTGTAATATGCTCCCAACCATTTACTTGGTCGGCTTTTATTCTTATTTGCTGATGATGGCTATTGTCGCTTTCCTCCTCGTCGTCTGGGTAGAATGTCCTGGCTAACAAATCGGCAGATTCTCTAGAGCTTAGTAGCTTTCCTTCCTTAAGCAGGGGCAGGTCTTCTTGCCTTCTGGTTGTCCTCCCAATCACCCGGTATATTCCCTCCCACATCCCTTCTCTATCTTGCTTTTTGCAGAAATTCTTCCAGCTTTCTATTTGTGCTTTTTTAACTGTGTACTCATATTCTTGTTTTATTTTCAGGTACTCTTCGACGACCATCTCCCTCCGGACCGGCGCTGCGCAGCGGACTCTTCGCTTCCTGGTTGCGACCTTCTTCTTCAGCTGGGCGAGCTCTTCCGACCACCACGGTAAGTTTATATGTTCTTTTGCTTTTATTTTAGGGATGCTACTGTTACTTGCTTCTATAATGATATTTATGTACTGCTTTATTTTGCTTTCTAGTTCTAAATTATTGCTTACTTCATCTATTTTATCTTTAACTATATTGTTTTCGTCTTTCAATTTGCCCAGTTTCTCATGAAACTGGGGCCAATTTGCTTTTTTACTATTGTAGACTCTAGTTGTTCGGTTAATGTGTGTACCTTGTGCTTTTGTTAATCTAATTTTAAAAAGTATCGCGTTGTGGTCAGAGCTCGTCAAGCCTTCGTCCACTCTCCAGTTCTCGATCAAGGCCAACAGGTCCGTCGTACAAGCCGTGATGTCCACAAAGCTTGTGTAAAGCTTGTTTCCTCTCACAGTTTCGAAGGTTGGGATGTCTCCTTCGTTGAGTACCTGAAAATCTAGTTCTTCCATTGCTCCGGCCATGTCCTCACCCCTGTCATCGACTTTTTTGCTGCCCCACCAGGTACTTTTAGCATTTGCATCACCTCCTATTAGAATCTTCCCCACACCCACCTTCTGCACGACCTTTCTAAGGTGTTCTAAGTACGGTTGGATGGGTTCCGTTGGCTCAAAGTAGTAAGATACTACAGCTATTTCCCAGGCACTAGTGCATAGTTTAACTACTGTGATGTTTGGTGTAGTCAGGTCTGGACATTGACTTACATCAATGTCTTTATCAAAGACCACGATTCCTGCTTTCACTACTCTGTCACCGCGGCTAGTGCACTGGAAAATTCTAGCTCCTTGGTAGTTCTTTATTTCGCCAACTGCTCCAACGTATGGCTCCTGAATCAGCGCGAATGCCATCCTTCTCTTGCTTGCCTCAAGCATCAGCTCTTGGGTTGCTAGCTCCATTCTTTGCAAGTTTGCTTGGACTGCCAGGTATGGCTTCGCGCTGGATTGTGCGGTTTTGACCCGTGGCACCACCTTAGCAATATGCTATAGTCGCTCGCGCCAGTGCTTCCCATTTCCTGCGGATGGGGCAGTCTTGGCTGAAAGCGTTGTGGTCGGACCTATCAGCTTTTGCATGCATGCAGTTACTGCAAGACGGGACCGCACCGGCTGTCCACTCTGCACACTCAGACCGCATGTGGGGGCCCCCACAGTGGCAACACTTCTCTATGGTCTCTTTGCAGAACCTCCTCCCATGTCCATACCCCAGACAAAGTGAGCACTGGACCAATGGGGATTGGTCCGCCACTCTCACCCTCTGAAGGTCAATGAGGACGGTTTCTGCATCAACCATCTGTCGCCAGATCCTCGGGGCCACCCTCATCACTATGTGGTGCATGAGTGGGTTCCTCGCGTTCTTTTTGTAGAGGATCTCCATTTTTGGCTGTTTTATGTCGTCTGTGATCACACTCTTATTTTGATTTCTAAGGGCGTTTAGGACATCGTCGTCACTGTTAAATTTGAAAACGTCCCTGAGTATCACTAATGGGTCTTTGTTTTTAATTTCTTCCACATTAAGTTCTTGTGCTCCTTTCAGTTTCTCCTTGATTTTTTGTCTTTCTACCTCAGTCCTACATCCTACTATCACCTTCCTATCTTTCGCTTTTCTTATTCTTTCCACAGTTATTCCCGTTTCTTTTGCATTAACAGCTTCTCTAATCCTGTTAAGAACCTGCTCTCCTGTCTCTTTGTCGTCTTTGGCAGTGACTACCACCGAGTGGAGTGCAGCCTGTCCCGTGGGTTGCCTCGCTGGGGCTGCCGCTGCTACACTGGCGTAGGACAACCTTTCTTGGACTTCCTGGTGTTTCTCTATAGTAACTTTTAGCTTTTCCATCTTGTCGTTGTTTTCTTGTATAAGCTTTGCATGTTCTTCAAGCTTTTTCAAGATTTCGCTTTCCTCTTTTCCTTTTTCTTTAGTCTCTTTTAAAGGTTCTTTTTCTTTCTCTATTTCTGGTCTGTGGTCGGGTTCCTTATTTATCGTCTTTCCTTTCACGCTTTCCCCTTCCTTCACCAACTGGTAAAGCCTGTCTATCGCGATCGTTACTTCTGTCTTGATCTCCGTTTTTATGTTTCTCGCACTTCCCAGCTGCGTTTTCGCTTTCACGACGCATTGTGCGTCTGGCTTCTGCCAGTCGATCCTTCAGCTTTTGGTTTCCTTTTTCTTGGCTTTCTGTCGCTTCTTTGTTCTCCGTCTGGGAGGTCGTCGCCTTTGGTTTTGGCTTTGAAAGCTCCACCTTCCTCGTCTTTTTTGGAGTCACTGAAGTGTTGGCCTGTGAATCCGGTTTTCCAGATTCCCAGTCTCCAATACTTCTCCTGACGCTTTGGATCGGGATGACTTGAACGGTGAATGTCTCGTTGGTTTTCTGCGTTTGGTTCGTGGCTACACACGCCTTCGGGTGTTTTGGGTCTTCTTTCTGCTTCGGCATCATTGTTTCAATGGCCTTTGCCATTGTTTGTGTTTGTGTCCCAATTTTTGGGGCCTCTTCAGTGGCCCTTGCCGTTTTAGAGGGTGTGTGAAACATTTTTGTCAGCGGGTTAGAGATAAGAATTTATAAAATTTGAAAATTTGTATAAGTTGTAAAAGGTTTGTAAAAAGTTTGTCTTAGTCTAATAATTTGTAAATACTAAATTCAAATATAGTCGAATAGTGTTGATAAAAGTCAAGCTAACATACAATAAACATAAATTGAGCTACTGATGATTAATATCAGCGAAAAAGTCAATAAAAAATGAAAATTTAATTATAACTCTATGTATATAGAGTCGCGTTTTCAGCCAGTCAAGTAGCCCAGCCTATGATCTAAAGGTTACGCCGAGTTTCGCGTTTCGGTAGAAAAAGGTACGAGCATCCGTAAATGTATTAGGGACCGAGTATTTGTACAAGAGTTTCTACTCTATATAGAGTCAATATGTGCTCGTCAATGCTTAAAACTAATTTTCTTAAAGCTAACACAGAAATCAGCTCATAAATTGGAGCATCCGTTGGGAAGTTACAGGACTTCAAAGTTTTGAGGGGAAGAGGGGGGAATTTTTTCCAATTTAATGAAAGGTTATGTAAATATAAGCTACGTCGTATTTTAGTAACTAAAATACAAATCCCCTATCAAAATTCGTCTAGCTCTCACCGTTCTCGAGATATTTGATGTTTAATATTTGAAATTATTTTAAAAATGGGGGGTGAGAGTTTGAGAAGGGGGAAAATTTGAAATAAATTTTTAAAAATATGGGCTACAAGAATAATGAATAAAAATTTTAAATTTATTTCAATTAGGGTATCTGAGCCAATATACTAAATGAGGGGGTGAACGGGGGTAAATGTCGATATAACAAAAAGTCAACTTAAAATATAACAAATACAATCTACTGTTTAAATATTTTATAACACACACTTTTCTAAACAAACTTTTCAAAATAAAATTTTAATTAAAAAGGAAAAATTTTTAAAAATGGGGGGATTATGTCAACTACTAAAAAACTAACTGGGTAGTATATAGTATATACTATATACCAAGTATAGCAATAAAATTTTGATATCTTTACTAATTTAAGAGATGCAAGGACTTTACTGTTTTTTGCGGTTGACCTACATTTACTAAAATCGATAACTTTTAATTTTTAAGCATAAAGTGCATCCGAATTTTTTATGTTATATAAAACTAGTTAAGGTCTACAGATGCAATATTTTTTAAGTGTGTGTTGTCGCTGTCAATTTTGAGATAATAATTCTTAAAAATAAAGTTCAACTGCACAACTTTTAAAATCCTTGTTTCAAAGCAGCCACTTAACTTTTATGGATTCCAAGAATGCCTCCAGGGTCCGTGGAGTGTTCCGCTGCTTTCCAAGATGTCCAATGTTTCCGCGCGGCCCTGGGTCACTGACCTCGTGGCCACGTGGTTTTTCCTTTTTGCCGATTTCTCCACACTCCTGCGCGGGAAAAATCAGCAAGTGGTGTCAGCTTGTAGGTCTCCAAAAGGCCCCTCGGAAGGCACCAAGAAAGAATGGGGTTGTCACTGCCGATCCCGAGATATTCCACTTTTTGTGTTTAAAACTCACTTTTTCACTTAAAACTTTTTCGCCAAGTATCGTATCACTGTGCGATTTTGATCACTGTGTGCGCCTCGCGAACCTGCGTGTTTTGGTGTATAACACGGGTATTTTCGAGTGAAAAAACCTATTTTTCGGATTTTTTCGAGCGTGGAGCGGCTTGATTTCGTGGCTCTCTCGACAACGGATCGGAGCAGACTGGTTAGGTTAGGTTAGGTTAGGTTAGGTTAGGTTGGGCGGGTCTGTGTTTATCCATTAATAGTTGGTTTGGCCTAGCTCCGGTTTTGGATAAATACGGGCCTTCCTTGCCCGCTCCGGGAGCGGGTGAGGAGGCGAATGGTCTTGAGAGGAGCGCAACAGTCGTTGATCCTCAAGGCAAGTCTGGTGGTCATCCTTCACGTGGTTGCTGCCTGTTATTGGTCTATTTCCTTCTGAAATAGACGTAACGAAAACCATCAGGCGCCTCCACGGTCCATTTGGGCCGTGTGGGTTGTAGGGTCCGTGCCCTGGACTGTTGGCGCGGTGTCGTCCTGCTCGGTTCCCGCGGGCCGGCTGTATGGGTCAGTCTTCTTGCGGGAATCTGGTTGGGGTGGCGCTTCAATGGCGGTTTGGGGTGCGGTAGGGACGGGCCCGCTTGCGGGCGTAGGTGTAGACCCCTGTTTGCGACTGGCAGTAAACTCGGGTCCCTCTCACTCGAGTGTCCAGTTGCAAACGGGGAGGCGTTTCCTTCGCATCCTCTAGGTGTATTTTACCTAACGGAATACATCTGGAGGATGCGACGGAGGTTTTTGGCAGGTGTAGGGACCCCTGTTTGCGACTGGTGATGCACTCGGGCCTCAACTCGAGTGTGTTTCCACTTGCAAACGGGGAGGCGTTTCCTTCGTATCCTCTAGGTGTAGTATACTATACATCTGGAGGATACGACGGAAGTTTGGCGGGCGGTCTCTCTTCAGGTCACTGTATTGTGAGTGCAGTGACACGGAAAAAGACCGCCAACGGGATGGAAGGTTGGTGTTGGGATGGTGGTCGGTTGGCTCTTCATCGGATGGTCGATGAAGAGCGAGCCGACCATCACCTTGACACCAACTATTGAGGTGTTCCCCCCATTTAGGGGAGGGAAGGGGCTCTCCGCGTGTCCCTCTGATAAGCAGAGGGCACAGTGGAGGGCCAGTGTGAGGTGCCCGATGGGCGTGGTGGAGTGCCTCTGTTTGCGACTGGTGGCACAGTCGAATTTCGAGTCTGGCACCATTCGCAACGGAGAGGCGCTGCCCTCTCATCACCCAGGCAGAGCGGCTCCCTGCTATGCCTGGATGATGAGACGGCAGGGAAGGGCTGTTTGTTCCCGCGTTTCTTTCTGCCTGGAGCTGGAAGCAAATGTGGGAATAAACGGCGAAGTGGTGGTTTTTGCCTTCTCTACCTTCCGGGTGTAGACAGTTATGTGCAATGACTGAACTATGCTTGGAAGGTAGATGACGGCCAGGAAGGAAGTGACATCTCTCTCTTTCTCCACAAAGTCGTGAGTTTTTCTCGCGACTTTGTGGTGAAAGAGATGGATGTCGCTGGGCTCGCGTGGTGGTTGGGGTGAGGGCCCCGGCCACCCTCCTACGAGCCCGTGGACGGTGGCAGCACGGTGTGGACCCTGTGCTGCCACAATTTGGAGGGAGTGTTTGTGGTTGGTCATTTTGGGCCAACCACGGGACGGGCCCGAAAGGGCACCGCGCGAGATGGGCACCGGTGCGTTCCTATGGAGATCCCGGAGCCCATCGACATGCGCAGAGGATGGCCACCGGGGGGGTTTTAGTGAGTCGGTCGGAGTCCCGGCAACCTCACATAACCCTATCACACCCTCAAAGGTGATAGGGTATCTTGTTGAAGATTTCCCCCTCGACAGCAAAAAAAAAAAAAAAAAAAGGTTAGGTTAGGTTGGGCGGGCGGGTCTGTGTTTATCCATTAATAGTTGGTTTGGCCTAGCTCCGGTTTTGGATAAATACGGGCCTTCCTTGCCCGTACCGGGAGCGGGTGAGGAGGCGAATGGTTTTGAGAGGAGCGCAACAGTCGTTGATCCTCAAGGCAAGTCTGGTGGTTATCCTTCACGTGGTTGCTGCCTGTTATTGGTCTATTTCCTTCTGAAATAGACGTAACTGAAACCACCAGGCGCCTTCATGGTCTTTTTGGGCCGTGTGGGTTGTAGGGACCGTGCTCTAGACTGCTGGTGTGGTCACTTCCTGCTCAGTTTCCTGCGGGCCGGCGTCAGGTGCTTGCGGGAATCTGTTCACCACAATGGCAGTTTGGGGTGCGGAAGGGACGGGCCCGGTAAGGGGGTAGTAACCCCTGTTTGCGACTGGTGATGCACTCGGGTCTCAACTCGAGTGTGTCTCCACTTGCAAACGGGGAGGCGTTGCCTTCGTATCCTCTAGGTGTATGCTACTCATACATCTGGAGGATGCGACGGAGGTTTGGCGGGCGGTCTCTCTCCACTTCACTGTAGATAGATCCTGCAGTGAAAGGGAAAAAGACCGCCAACGGGATGGAAGGTTGGTGTTGGGATGGTGGTCGGTTGGCTCTTCATCGGATGGTCGGTAAAGAGCGAGCCGACCATCATCCTGACACCAACTAGTGAGGCGTTACCCCCATTTTGGGGAGGGGAGGGGCTCTCCGCGTGTCCCTCTGAATAGCAGAGGGCACAGTGGAGGGCCAGTGTGAGGTGCCCGATGGGCGTGATGGAGTGCTTCTGTTCGCGACTGGTGGCACACTCGAATTTCGAGTGTGGCGCCAGTCGCAACGGAGAGGCGCTGCCTTCTCATCACCCAGGCAGAGCGGCTCCCTGCTATGCCTGGATGATGAGACGGCAGGGAAGGGCTGTTTGTTCCCATGTTTGTTTCTGTCTGGAATCAGAAGCAAATGTGGGAATAAACGGCGAAGAGGTGTTTTGCCTTCTCTACCTTCCGGGCGTAGCCAGTTATGTACAAAGACTGAACTATGCTTGGAAGGTAGAAGACGGCTAGGAAGGAGGTGCCATCTCTCTCTTTCTCCACAAAGTCGTGAGTTTTTCTCGCGACTTTGTGGTGAAAGAGATGGATGTCGCTGGGCTCGCGTGGTGGTTGGGGTGAGGGCCCCGGCCACCCTCCTACGAGCCCGTGGACGGTGGCAGCACGGTGTGGACCCTGTGCTGCCACAACTTGGAGGGAGTGTTTGTGGTTGGTCATTTTGGGCCAACCACGGGACGGGCCCGAAAGGGCACCGCGCGAGATGGGCACCGGTGCGTTCCTATGGAGATCCCGGAGCCCATCGACATGCGCAGAGGATGGCCACCGGGGGGGTTTTAGTGAGTCGGTCGGAGTCCCGGCAACCTCACATAACCCTATCACACCCTCAAAGGTGATAGGGTATCTTGTTGAAGATTTCCCCCTCGACAGCAAAAAAAAAAAAAAAAAGGTTAGGTTGGGCGGGTCTGTGTTTATCCATTAATAGTTGGTTTGGCCTAGCTCCGGTTTTGGATAAATACGGGCCTTCCTTGCCCGCTCCGGGAGCGGGTGAGGAGGCGAATGGTCTTGAGAGGAGCGCAACAGTCGTTGATCCTCAAGGCAAGTCTGGTGGTCATCCTTCACGTGGTTGCTGCCTGTTATTGGTCTATTTCCTTATGAAATAGACGTAACTGAAACCACCAGGCGCCTTCACGGTCCTTGTGGGCCGTGTGGGTTGTAGGGACCGTGCTCCGGACTGCTGGTGCGGTGTCGTCCTGGTCGGTTCTCGCGGGCCGGCTGTATGGGTCAGTCTTCTTGCGGGAATCTGGGCGGGGCGGTGCTTCTATGGCGGTTTGGGGTACGGTAGGGACGGGCCCGCTTGCGGGCATAGGTGTAGGGACCCCTGTTTGCGACTGGTAGTGCACTCGGTCTACCATGCTGCCGAGTGTGCTTCCACTTGCAAACGGGGAGGAGTTTCCTTCGTATCCTCTAGGTGTATCTAACAGATACATCTGGAGGATGCGCGGGCGTAGGTGTAGGAACCCCTGTTTGCGACTGGTGATGCACTCGGGCCTCAACGCGAGTGTGTTTCCACTTGCAAACGGGGAGGCGTTTCCTTCGTATCCTCTAGGTGTAGGATCCCATACATCTGGAGGATACGACGGAGGTTTGGCGGGCGGTCTCTCTCCAGGTCACTGTATTGTGAGTGCAGTGACACGGAAAAAGACCGCCAACGGGATGGAAGGTTGGTGTTGGGATGGTGGTCGGTTGGCTCTTCATCGGATGGTCGGTAAAGAGCGAGCCGACCATCACCCTGACACCAACTATTGAGGTGTTCCCCCCATTTTGGGGAGGGAAGGGGCTCTCCGCGTGTCCCTCTGAATAGCAGAGGGCACAGTGGAGGGCCAGTGTGAGGTGCCCGATGGGCGTGGTGGAGTGCCTCTGTTTGCGACTGGTGGCACAGTCGAATTTCGAGTCTGGCACCATTCGCAACGGAGAGGCGCTGCCCTCTCATCACCCAGACAGAGCGGCTCCCTGCTATGCCTGGATGATGAGACGGCAGGGAAGGGCTGTTTGTTCCCGCGTTTGTTTCTGCCTGGAGCTGGAAGCAAATGTGGGGATAAACGGCGAAGTGGTGGTTTTTGCCTTCTCTACCTTCCGGGTGTAGCCAGTTATGTGCAATGACTGAACTATGCTTGGAAGGTAGATGACGGCCAGGAAGGAAGTGACATCTCTCTCTTTCTCCACAAAGTCGTGAGTTTTTCTCGCGACTTTGTGGTGAAAGAGATGGATGTCGCTGGGCTCGCGTGGTGGTTGGGGTGAGGGCCCCGGCCACCCTCCTACGAGCCTGTGGACGGTGGCAGCACGGTGTGGACCCTGTGCTGCCACAATTTGGAGGGAGTGTTTGTGGTTGGTCTTTTTGGGCCAACCACGGGACGGGCCCGAAAGGGCACCGCGCGAGATGGGCACCGGTGCGTTCCTATGGAGATCCCGGAGCCCATCGACATGCGCAGAGGATGGCCACCGGGGGGGTTTTAGTGAGTCGGTCGGAGTCCCGGCAACCTCACATAACCCTATCACACCCTCAAAGGTGATAGGGTATCTTGTTGAAGATTTCCCCCTCGACAGCAAAAAAAAAAAAAAAAAAAGGTTAGGTTAGGTTGGGCGGGTCTGTGTTTATCCATTAATAGTTGGTTTGGCCTAGCTCCGGTTTTGGATAAATACGGGCCTTCCTTGCCCGCTCCGGGAGCGGGTGAGGAGGCGAATGGTCTTGAGAGGAGCGCAACAGTCGTTGATCCTCAAGGCAAGTCTGGTGGTCATCCTTCACGTGGTTGCTGCCTGTTATTGGTCTATTTCCTTCTGAAATAGACGTAACGAAAACCATCAGGCGCCTCCACGGTCCATTTGGGCCGTGTGGGTTGTAGGGTCCGTGCCCTGGACTGTTGGCGCGGTGTCGTCCTGCTCGGTTCCCGCGGGCCGACTGTATGGGTCAGTCTTCTTGCGGGAATCTGGGTGGGGTGGCGCTTCAATGGCGGTTTGGGGTGCGGTAGGGACGGGCCCGCTTGCGGGCGTAGGTGTAGACCCCTGTTTGCGACTGGCAGTAAACTCGGGTCCCTCTCACTCGAGTGTCCAGTTGCAAACGGGGAGGCGTTTCCTTCGCATCCTCTAGGTGTATTTTACCTAACGGAATACATCTGGAGGATGCGACGGAGGTTTTTGGCAGGTGTAGGGACCCCTGTTTGCGACTGGTGATGCACTCGGGCCTCAACTCGAGTGTGTTTCCACTTGCAAACGGGGAGGCGTTTCCTTCGTATCCTCTAGGTGTAGTATACTATACATCTGGAGGATACGACGGTGGTTTGGCGGGCGGTCTCTCTCCAGGTCACTGTATTGTGAGTGCAGTGACACGGAAAAAGACCGCCAACGGGATGGAAGGTTGGTGTTGGGATGGTGGTCGGTTGGCTCTTCATCGGATGGTCGATGAAGAGCGAGCCGACCATCACCTTGACACCAACTATTGAGGTGTGCCCCCCATTTAGGGGAGGGAAAGGGCTCTCCGCGTGTCCCTCTGATAAGCAGAGGGCACAGTGGAGGGCCAGTGTGAGGTGCCCGATGGGCGTGGTGGAGTGCCTCTGTTTGCGACTGGTGGCACACTCGAATTTCGAGTCTGGCACCATTCGCAACGGAGAGGCGCTGCCCTCTCATCACCCAGGCAGAGCGGCTCCCTGCTATGCCTGGATGATGAGACGGCAGGGAAGGGCTGTTTGTTCCCGCGTTTGTTTCTGCCTGGAGCTGGAAGCAAATGTGGGAATAAACGGCGAAGTGGTGGTTTTTGCCTTCTCTACCTTCCGGGTGTAGCCAGTTATGTGCAATGACTGAACTATGCTTGGAAGGTAGATGACGGCCAGGAAGGAAGTGACATCTCTCTCTTTCTCCACAAAGTCGTGAGTTTTTCTCGCGACTTTGTGGTGAAAGAGATGGATGTCGCTGGGCTCGCGTGGTGGTTGGGGTGAGGGCCCCGGCCACCCTCCTACGAGCCCGTGGACGGTGGCAGCACGGTGTGGACCCTGTGCTGCCACAATTTGGAGGGAGTGTTTGTGGTTGGTCATTTTGGGCCAACCACGGGACGGGCCCGAAAGGGCACCGCGCGAGATGGGCACCGGTGCGTTCCTATGGAGATCCCGGAGCCCATCGACATGCGCAGAGGATGGCCACCGGGGGGGTTTTAGTGAGTCGGTCGGAGTCCCGGCAACCTCACATAACCCTATCACACCCTCAAAGGTGATAGGGTATCTTGTTGAAGATTTCCCCCTCGACAGCAAAAAAAAAAAAAAAAAGGTTAGGTTAGGTTAGGTTGGGCGGGTCTGTGTTTATCCATTAATAGTTGGTTTGGCCTAGCTCCGGTTTTGGATAAATACGGGCCTTCCTTGCCCGTGCCGGGAGCGGGTGAGGAGGCGAATGGCCTTGAGAGGAGCGCAACAGTCGTTGATCCTCAAGGCAAGTCTGGTGGTCATCCTTCACGTGGTTGCTGCCTGTTATTGGTCTGTTTCCTTCTGAAATAGACGTAACAAAAACCACCAGGCGCCTTCACGGTCTTTTTGGGCCGCGGGGGTTGTAGGGACCGTGCCCCAGACTGCTGGTGTGGTTACATCCTGCTCAGTTTCCCACGGGCTGGCGTCAGTCTTCTCGCGGGAAACTGTTCAGCTCAATGGCAGTTTGGGGTGCGAAAGGGACGGGCCCGGTAAGGGGGTAGGAACCCCTGTTTGCGACTGGTGATGCACTCGGGCCTCAACTCGAGTGTGTTTTCACTTGCAAACGGGGAGGCGTTGCCTTCGTATCCTCTAGGTGTATGCTACTCATACATCTGGAGGATGCGACGGAGGTTTGGCGGGCGGTCTCTCTCCACTTCACTGTAGATAGATCCTGCAGTGAAAGGGAAAAAGACCGCCAACGGGATGGAAGGTTGGTGTTGGGATGGTGGTCGGTTGGCTCTTCATCGGATGGTCGGTAAAGAGCCAGCCGACCATCATCCTGACACCAACTAGTGAGGCGTTTCCCCTATTTTGGGGAGGGAAGGGGCTCTCCGCGTGTCCCTCTGAATAGCAGAAGGCACAGTGGAGGGCCAGTGTGAGGTGCTCGATGGGCGTGGTGGAGTGCCTCTGTTTGCGACTGGTGGCACACTCGAATTTCGAGTGTGGCACCACTTGCAACGGGGAGGCGCTGCCCTCTCATCACCCAGGCAGAGCGGCTCCCTGCTATGCCTGGATGATGGGACGGCAGGGAAGGGCTGTTTGTTCCCATGTTTGTTTCTGTCTGGAATCAGAAGCAAATGTGGGAATAAACGGCGAAGAGGTGTTTTGCCTTCTCTACCTTCCGGGCGTAGCCAGTTATGTACAAAGACTGAACTATGCTTGGAAGGTAGAAGACGGCCAGGAAGGAGGTGCCATCTCTCTTTTTCTCCACAAAGTCGTGAGTTTTTCTCGCGACTTTGTGGTGAAAGAGATGGATGTCGCTGGGCTCGCGTGGTGGTTGGGGTGAGGGCCCCGGCCACCCTCCTACGAGCCCGTGGACGGTGGCAGCACGGTGTGGACCCTGTGCTGCCACAACTTGGAGGGAGTGTTTGTGGTTGGTCATTTTGGCCAACCACGGGATGGGCCCGAAAGGGCACCGCGCGAGGTGGGCACCGGTGCGTTCCTATGGAGATCCCGGAGCCCATCGACATGCGCAGAGGATGGCCACCGGGGGGGTTTTAGTGAGTCGGTCGGAGTCCCGGCAACCTCACATAACCCTATCACACCCTCAAAGGTGATAGGGTATCTTGTTGAAGATTTCCCCCTCGACAGCAAAAAAAAAAAAAAAAGGTTAGGTTAGGTTAGGTTAGGTTGGGCGGGTCTGTGTTTATCCATTAATAGTTGGTTTGGCCTAGCTCCGGTTTTGGATAAATACGGGCCTTCCTTGCCCGCTCCGGGAGCGGGTGAGGAGGCGAATGGTCTTGAGAGGAGCGCAACAGTCGTTGATCCTCAAGGCAAGTCTGGTGGTCATCCTTCACGTGGTTGCTGCCTGTTATTGGTCTATTTCCTTATGAAATAGACGTAACTGAAACCACCAGGCGCCTTCACGGTCCTTGTGGGCCGTGTGGGGTGTAGGGACCGTGCTCCGGACTGCTGGTGCGGTGTCGTCCTGGTCGGTTCTCGCAGGCCGGCTGTATGGGTCATTCTTCTTGCGGGAATCTGGGCGGGGCGGTGCTTCTATGGCGGTTTGGGGTACGGTAGGGACGGGCCCGCTTGCGGGCATAGGTGTAGGGACCCCTGTTTGCGACTGGTAGTGCACTCGGTCTACCATGCTGCCGAGTGTGCTTCCACTTGCAAACGGGGAGGAGTTTCCTTCGTATCCTCTAGGTGTATCTAACAGATACATCTGGAGGATGCGCGGGCGTAGGTGTAGGAACCCCTGTTTGCGACTGGTGATGCACTCGGGCCTCGACGCGAGTGTGTTTCCACTTGCAAACGGGGAGGCGTTTCCTTCGTATCCTCTAGGTGTAGGATCCCATACATCTGGAGGATACGACGGAGGTTTGGCGGGCGGTCTCTCTCCGGGTCACTGTATTGTGAGTGCAGTGACACGGAAAAAGACCGCCAACGGGATGGAAGGTTGGTGTTGGGATGGTGGTCGGTTGGCTCTTCATCGGATGGTCGGTAAAGAGCGAGCCGACCATCACCCTGACACCAACTATTGAGGTGTTCCCCCCATTTTGGGGAGGGAAGGGGCTCTCCGCGTGTCCCTCTGAATAGCAGAGGGCACAGTGGAGGGCCAGTGTGAGGTGCCCGATGGGCGTGGTGGAGTGCCTCTGTTTGCGACTGGTGGCACACTCGAATTTCGAGTCTGGCACCATTCGCAACGGAGAGGCGCTGCCCTCTCATCACCCAGGCAGAGCGGCTCCCTGCTATGCCTGGATGATGAGACGGCAGGGAAGGGTTGTTTGTTCCCGCGTTTGTTTCTGCCTGGAGCTGGAAGCAAATGTGGGGATAAACGGCGAAGTGGTGGTTTTTGCCTTCTCTACCTTCCGGGTGTAGCCAGTTATGTGCAATGACTGAACTATGCTTGGAAGGTAGATGACGGCCAGGAAGGAAGTGACATCTCTCTCTTTCTCCACAAAGTCGTGAGTTTTTCTCGCGACTTTGTGGTGAAAGAGATGGATGTCGCTGGGCTCGCGTGGTGGTTGGGGTGAGGGCCCCGGCCACCCTCCTACGAGCCCATGGACGGTGGCAGCACGGTGTGGACCCTGTGCTGCCACAATTTGGAGGGAGTGTTTGTGGTTGGTCTTTTTGGGCCAACCACGGGATGGACCCCTGTGGGGTGCAGCGCGAGATGGGCACCGGTGCGTTCCGTAGGAGATCCCGGAGCCCATTGACATGCGCAGAGGATGGCCACCGGGGGGGTTTTAGTGAGTCGTCGGAGTCCCGTCAACCTCACATACCCCTATCACACCCTCTATGTGATAGGGTATCTTGTTGAAGATTTCCCCCTCGACAGCAAAAAAAAAAAAAAAAAGGTTAGGTTGGAGGCAGAGAGATTGGTAGAGGAGAAAATCCTCAAAGCCAGTGCTCAGAGGGCAGCTCTAGGGCTTGAGGTTTCGGACGAGGTGGATGTTCGATCAGCACATGCCCTTAATGCGAGGGTTCTCGAGGATGTCGACATTATTCTAAGCGTGGCGACAAAGTCGAGGAACCTTAAAGGTACTTACGTACGGGCGTTGAAGGACTCTGTTTCTTCAATTAAAATGGCAGTCGATGCCCTTCGAAAGCGGTCCTCTACGGAGGAGACCGAGAAATTACAGGCAGACAACGCTCGCCTGCAAAAAGAGGTCGCGGAACTCCGACGGGAGATGTCAGAGCTCAGAGAAATAGTGGCTCAAACTCAAAGAGGTCCACTTCCTACGTCTCCTCGGCGCCCATCACCGCAAAGGATGGAGGTGCCTGAGTCTGTTCCGGTACAAGGAGGAGAACTTTTGGAAGATTTGACGCGCTCGATCATGTTGCAAGTCGGTTCCATGGTGAACGCTCGACTAGAAGGAATAGAGGAGCGTTTGCTTCCCGCGACGCGCCTTCGCCCACCGCTGGCGGCTGACCGTAGGGCTGCAGCCCAGATGACGACGGTGGCCTCGCAGCCTGACAGTGGGCTTGAACAGGTCAAGAATCCCAAGGAAAGTAATAAAAAGCAGAAGAAAGGAGCTACCTCTCGTTCCCTTCCACCAGCCCCACAACCTATGAATGAAGGTTGGACAACTGTGGTGAGGCGAGGAGCTAAGAAGAAGACTAGCCCCAAGGTTACCCCTGCTACCGCTGTGCCGGAAGGTTCCAAAAAGGTTGCATCTGCTGTCGTTGAGCCTAGAAAAGTGTTGCCACCTGGTCCCAGACCTGTTAAGCTGCACCCTCCACGCTCATCGGCAGTAGTTATCACACTGCTACCTGGTGCTGAAGAGAAAGGCATAACTTATGCCAAAGTTTTGACGGAAGCAAGGGAAAAGGTGGACCTTGCTGGCTGCGGTATTGCAAGTCTTAGATACCGCAAAGCGGCAACTGGTGCCAGAATTCTGGTGGTACCAGGCATGACTAGTGGAGACAAGGCAGATTCTCTCGCAAAGAAACTGCGTGACTCAATGGACGCGGAAGTGGTGAAGGTGTCCAGGCCCACTAAATGCGCAGATTTGCGTGTGTCAGGGCTGGACGATTCTGTTACAGTGAAGGAAGTTGTGTGTGCCGTTGCACAGCGGGGCTGTTGCCCTGCAGAGTCAGTTAAGGTAGGAGAGCTGCGACGTGATTCACGGGGCACTAGCTCCCTTTGGGTGAGCTGCCCAGTGTCTGCCGCAAAAAAGCTAGCAGGTGGGGGCCGTCTTCTGGTCGGCTGGGTTGCAGCGTCTGTAAAGTTGTTACAACCCAGGACGATGCGTTGTTTCAGATGCCTCCAGAAAGGACACGTGCAGACCCAATGCACCTCAGAAGTCGACCGTAGTGACGAATGTTACCGCTGCGGTGAAAAGGGCCATAAAGCGGCCCAATGTACCAAAGCTGCGCCAAGGTGCTCCCTTTGTGCGGCTGCGAATAAACCGGCGGATCACTTGTCAGGGAGTAAGAAATGCTCCCCACCCAAGCCGAAAAAAGGAGGTACTAAAGCTGCTACAAAAACTTCAGTGGCTAACAGCAGCCCCCCAACACAAATGGGGGGAGAGGAGGCGATGATCACTAGTTAGTATTTAGTATGGATCATTATCGCTTTCTCCAGGTGAACATAAATCACTGCGCCGGTGCGCAGGATTTGCTCCTGCAATCTATGGCAGAGTATTTAATAGAAGTAGCAGTGGTTGCTGAGCCATACTTTGTCCCTCCCCGTGATAACTGGGTTGGGGATGTTGATGGCTCGGTAGCCATTATTTCATCGTCATCATCTGGGGCATTACCAATTACAGTAATAACAAGAGGCAGAGGTTATGCTGCAGTCAAGTGGAGAGGTATGGTCCTCGTTGGAGTATATTTTTCTCCCAATAGAAGCCTTGCAGAATTTGAAGCGTTCCTTGACAGGTTGGGGGTCTTTATAGGCCAAACTCTTCCATGTCCAGTACTAGTTGCGGGAGACTTCAACGCTAAGTCATCAGCCTGGGGCTCTCCTATTGTCAACCCACAAGGTGAGGCTCTTGAAGAGTGGGCATCAACGTCTGGCCTCTCTGTTCTAAACCAGTGGTCAGTTTTTACGTGCGTGCGACAGAACGGGGGCTCCATAGTGGACATCACGTTTTCATGCCCCGCTTTTGCACGCCTTGTCCAAGGATGGCGGGTGCTGGAGGAGGTGGAAACACTATCAGATCATCTTTATATACGATTTGATGTCTCCGATCCTTCAGGCAGCCCAGATAATCATCAATTAAGACGACAAAACTCTTTGTCCCCAAGGTGGGCCCTGCGGAGCCTTGACAGTGAGGCACTTATAGAGGCATCTATCATAATGGCTTGGCAAACACCTCCTGATGGGCCGGTGGAGATTGAAGAAGAGGTGGAGTGGTTCCGGGATGCGATGTCGCAAGTCTGCGATGCAAGTATGACCCGAACCAAACCACATCCTCCTAGGCGACAGGTGTACTGGTGGTCACAGGAAATTGCTGGCCTCCGCACTAATTGCGTGTATGCCAGACGCCGGTACACTCGGCATAGACGGATGCGTAGTAGAAATGCTGAGGTAGAGGCGCAGCTCTACACAGAGTACAGAGCCTGTGCTAAAGAACTGCAGTTGTCCATCCGTAACGCCAAAGACCGGGGAAACGCGGAGTTTCTCGAGACACTCAATCGTGATCCCTGGGGGCGCCCTTATAAATTGGTTCGTAACAAAATTCGCCCATGGGCGCCTCCACTGACCAAAAGTCTGGAACCGCAGTTGGTCGAGGATATTGTCTCTGATTTGTTTCCTGGTAGACCGGAATATCAGCCGCCAGACATGTCCCATGTAGGAATAATCACGGAAGATATCAACAATGAGGTGCCTCCAGTCTTGAGAGTGGAGTTGGATCTGGCCATTCGTAGGCTCCAAGCCAAAAATAAAGCTCCGGGGCCGGACGGAATCCATGGCCGAGCATGGGTTTTAGCTCTCAAGGCACTTGGAGACCGATTTAGAAGGTTGCTCGATGCCTGTCTAGAGTCGGGTCAGTTCCCAACAAGCTGGAAGACGGGAGGACTCGTCTTGTTGAAGAAATTAGGACGTCCTGAAGACTCTCCGTCAGCATATCGTCCCTTGGTGATGCTGGATGAGGCTGACAAGCTCTTCGAACGAATAATAGCCAGTCGCCTCCACCAGCATCTCCGGTGGGTTGGACCAGACTTGTCTGATCACCAATTCGGATTCCGGGTAGGAAGGTCGACCATTGATGCAATCCAACGCGTCAAGGCTAACTCGGATGAGGCAGTTGCTCACGGCGGAGTAATGTTGGCGGTGTCGTTAGACATTGCCAATTCTTTCAACACCATGCCGTGGGCTTGTGTTAGAGAGGCGCTAAAGTTTCATGAAGTGCCTCTTTATCTCACTCGGATTATAAGCGCGTACCTCTCAGAAAGGTACATTTCATACCCCGGACGGGAAGGAAGATGGTTGAGGAGGCAGATGTCGTGCGGTGTTCCACAGGGTTCGGTTCTTGGGCCGCTCCTGTGGAACATCGGCTACGACTGGGTACTGCGGATATCTCTCAACCCAGGTGCTAGCGTGACCTGTTATGCAGACGACACTTTAGTCACTGCTCAAGGTGAGACATTTGAGGCAGCTTTGTGCCTTGCGACTGACTCTGTATCACAAGTTGTAGACCGGATAGGGTTGTTGGGACTTCGGGTGGCGTTCAATAAGTCGGAGGCCATGTGTTTTCATGGCCCGCGACGGACGCCACCGCGGGGTTCTTACATCACTATCGGAGGGGCTCGTGTCGAGGTCGATTCCAAGATGAAATATCTTGGGCTCTTCCTCGACAGCAGATGGAGTTTTAATGAGCATTTCACGCGCATGGGTCCTCGTTTAATGGGAGCGTCGGGTGCTTTAAAGCGTCTGCTGCCGAACCTTGGGGGACCGAAGTCGAGTAGCCGCCTCCTATATCTGGGGGTAGTGCGGTCCATGGCCCTGTATGGGGCCCCAGTGTGGGCAAAGGCCCCGACGAACCAAACCATCGCCCTGCTGAGAAGATCTCAGAGAGTGATGGCCGTCGGGGTCATACGCGGGTATCGTACTGTCTCCAGCGAGGCAGCATGTGTGTTGGCAGGATCTGCTCCCTGGGACTTGGTGGCGGAAGGCTACGCTGCCACATATGGAAGGCACGTAGAACTCCGCCTTCGAGGAGAGTATCCAACCCCACCAGGTGAAGAAAATGAGTGGAAGCTACATGTTGAGCAGTTTATACTGGAGAGATGGAAGGAGAGACTAGCTCAACCTAAAGCTGGTCTATGGACTATTGACGCAATCCGACCTGTTGTAGAAGATTGGCTGGATAGGGCACATGGGTCGCTTTCCTTCCGGCTGGTGCAGGTGCTTACTGGGCATGGTTGCTTCGGTAAGTACTTGTGCCAAATAGCTAGAAGGGAAGCGACGACCGCGTGCCATCACTGTGACTGTAGAGAGGATACAGTTCAGCATACGTTGGAGGTTTGCCCAGCCTGGGATAGCGAGCGCCGCATCCTTAGTGCAGAAGTGGGGAATGACCTTTCGCTTGCAGCATTGATTAAGTCAATGCTGGAAAGTGAGAGGTCATGGAACGAGGTGAGATCCTTTTGTGAACAAGTAATGACACAAAAGGAGGCTGCGGAGCGAGAAAGGGAGATAACTTCCGATCTTCCGATCCGCAGTCGCAGAACAGGGCGTAGGAGAAGGCTCATTAACGCCCTCCTGCAACCTCCATGACCGGGGCTTTGGCGGTAGACGCGGGGGCGTCTTCCGCTAAAAACAACTGCCCCAAGTTGACGCGCGTGGTGTTTCCGCGTGCCACTTTAAAAAGTATGTAAGTGATCATTGATCATTAAAATGAGGTGAAGCCGGCATGAGTGTAACTCATATTTGTTGGCAGACGCTACAAGACCGCGGAAGAATATGAAAATGTACCCGCAGTCTTGGCCTATAGCGCGAGAAGGAACACCCCAGGGGTTTTAGTCAGTATCAGGAGTCTGACATACCCTTTCAGTCCCCCCGGGCTGAAAGGTATCCATTAAGGATTTCCCCTGGGAAAAAAAAAAAAAAAAAAAAAAAAAAAAAGGTTAGGTTAGGTTAGTGTTCTTAGTGTGTTCTTGTGGTTTAGTGTTCCGTGTTTCTTGTCCTTTGGGATCAGTCCTGGAGGAACGGAAACATGGTAGGCCGGTGCACCCTGGTTCCCACTGCTAATAACTTCTCACTTTTGTGGGATCTTGTTAGCGGTGGCCGAAAACCCGACACGAAGGCTCCTCCGGGTGTCTCTATGAGGAGCATAGAGCACTCCGGATGGAGCCTGGCGGAGGAAAGGAGTTTCCTACTCCGCCGGGTAGGTGGGACGTGCTCTTTTGAGCCGTCCAGTATGGTCCGAGGAGGGACCGTAGGAGGAGGAGTCCTAGGGGCTCAGCGGACCTTCGGGTCGTAGGATGGCTGGCCTGCAAGGTCAGCGGAAAAAAAACAACATGGACAAAACCGCGAAAGAAACAATTCCCCAGGTGGGTAAATCCCACCCTCGCAGAGGCTGCCCCGACGTATCTGGGGGGGGCAACTTTCGCAGCCCCAACGACTTACGCAAACACATAACGGACCCGATTGAAGTGGAAGTAGTAGTGGAGGAGAAAACTGGTCTCTCCCCCATGTCCAATCTGGATGTGGGTGAGATCCCAGTTTTGAATTTATCGGAGTCGTCAGAGCAAGACTCCGATAACATGAGCTGGACCACGGTGTCTTCTCGCGGCTCCGGCGCGAGGAAGCTCCGTAAGCGCCAACGTTGTGAGGATGACCAGGGTGACCCCTTACCGTCACCCAAGGTCTCGGTGACTCGGCGCGGACGAGGACGTGGGCGTGGTCGCCCGGTGACAACCGGGGACTACCCTGGGTTAGCAGCGGCAAAGGCTGCTTTAAACGCCGCTAAGGCTGAAGAAATCAGGCTGCAGGCGGAGGAGGAGCTGGCGGAGGAGAACCGGCGCAGGATGGAGGCGGTGCGGGACACCTTCCGCAAAGTCCCCATCATCACCACCGCGCCGGTAAGTGAAGAGGCGGAAGCCCTGGCGTCGGACCTTGAGAGGCACGTCGTGGAGTCCTTGGCGACTATTCAGAAAGTCGCCAAGACATCCAAGAACCTCAAGGGAACCTTCGTCAGGGGCCTCCATGATGCGGCGGAGGCAATAAGGGTGGCGGTCGCAGGGCTGAGGAACCGATCGGTATCGGAGGAGGTAGTGCGGCTGGAGGCCGCCAACAAACGGCTGTCGGAGGAGCTGCAGGACCTCCGCAGGGAGGTTGCGGCCATGAAGGTCTCACGTTCCGCCGCCTCGGCCCCGGCCCCGGCACCGGTCCCGTCCCTGCCCCCGGCCCCGGCCCATGCCCAGGCTCCAGCCCCGGCCCCAGCCCCGGCCCCGTTTCCAAACTCGGCCTTGGCTCCGGGACTCGAACATATACTGCGGGAGGTCATGGTGCACGTGGGCACCATGATAAACGCCCGTTTCGAGGGCCTGGAGTCCAGGCTCCTGCCGGAGGAGCGCCGTCGGCCGCCACTTGCTGCGGACAGGCGCAACGCGGAGAGAACAGCGAAAGGCGCCAGGGTAGTTGCTGCCCCTAGCAGAGTGGCGAAGGCCCAAAAGGCACCCGAGGGCCCTGCGGCCTTTCAAGCAGCCCCACCACCACCGCCACTGCAGGATGCGTGGAACGTGGTAACAAGGAGGAGGAAGGCGCGAGATACCCCGTCAGCAGGGGAGGCCCCGCCATCAACATCCGGCGCAACAAAGGCGGCCCCCAGAACAGCACGGGAGGCCCCCCCAGCAAGGCCCGCCGCAAAAAAGACGGCCGGCAAGCCAGCCCCAAGGCCAAGGACTGGGACGGCGAGCCTCCGACCCCCCCGCACAGCAGCTGTAGTGATAACGCTGCTACCGGGGGCGGAGAAGAAGGGCCTGTCCTATGGCGGGGTCTTGGCAGAGGCAAAGAGCCGCATAAATCTGGGGGCTCTGGGGGTACCACCCCTGAGGATGAGGACAGCGGCCACCGGGGCCCGCATATTGGAGATCCCCGGTGCGGATAGGGAAGAGAAAGCGGACTCCCTAGCCGGTAAACTGAGGGAGGTCTTCGAGGGGGCACCGGATGACGTACGAGTGTCGAGGCCGAGTATGACCTGTGACTTACGTGTCAGCGGCCTCGACGACTCCATCACCCCCTCGGAGTTGGTGGAAGCCCTCGCCAAGGTTGGGGGCTGCGGTTCGTCGGACATTAGGTCCGGCGAAATCCGCAAGGGTGCGGCGGGCATGGGGGCGGCCTTTATAAGGTGCCCTAAAATGGCCGCCAAGAAAGTCATGGCTGGTGGTGCCCGGCTCCTGGTGGGATGGGTGGCGGCGCAGGTGCGGATATTAGAGGTTCGACCCCGCCGCTGCTACCGCTGTCTTGCAATGGGCCATGTTAGGGCCCAGTGCAAATCCGAGGTCGACCGCAGTGATGAGTGCCATCGCTGCGGTCTGAAAGGCCATAAGGCCAAGGACTGTTCGGCCGCCCCGCACTGCACCCTTTGTGAGCAGCGGGCAGGGCGGCTGACCACCTCTCCGGGGGCAAGGCATGTGCCAAGCCCCCGACCAAGACAGGGGCGAGTAGGAGGAAGGATGGGGCTGAGGCCAAGGCCAAGTCTCAGCCGACTCGCCCCACACGGGTAGCGGCGGAGAACATGGAGGAAGGTTAGGATGGCCCTAACCTTCCTCCAGGCGAATATCGGCCGCTCCGCCAGGGCCCAGGATCTTTTACTCCAGACTCTGGCGGAGCGGTTGATAAGTGTCGCGGTAGTAGCGGAGCCGTACCGGGTCCCCGCTAGAACCGACTGGGTCGGTGACCTGGACGGCCTGGTGGCCATCACCACTCAGTCTCCTGCCCATTCTCCTCCTTTCGGGGGAGTGGTTAGGGGCAGGGGACTAATCGCTGCACAGGTGGGAGAGATGGTGGTCGTGGGTGTTTACTTCTCTCCGAACCGGGCCCTCGCCGAATTCGAGACGTTCCTCGACGAGGTGGGGACCCTGGTCGGACAGAGTAGACCACGGCCAGTGCTCGTCGTCGGAGATCTCAACGCCAAATCACTGGCGTGGGGATCTTCGAGGACGGACGCGAGAGGCGAAGCCGTGGAGGAATGGCTAGTGGGGACGAGCCTCTGTATTTTAAATGTGGGTACCGCGAATACGTGTGTGCGTCGGGATGGCGGATCGGTGATAGACATCGCATTCGCCACCCACGAGATCGCACCACGTGTTCGCGACTGGGAGGTTTTAACGGACGAGGAGACGCTATCTGACCATAGGTATGCTCAGTTTAGCGTCTTCCCGTCCTCGACGGTAGCACGGGCCCCCCCACCTTCAGCGGTTGGTCCGCGGTGGATGCTGGGTCGGCTAGAAAGGGACGTGCTGAGGGAGGCGGCCTTAGTCCAGTCATGGAACGCCCCTCCCTCGGAGCCAGTGGGCCTGGACGCGGAGACAGATGCCCTGTGCAGGGCGATGGCGCACGTCTGTGACGCCGCCATGCCACGTGCTGGGGCACCGCATATCCGCCGCCAGGTGCACTGGTGGTCAGAGAGGATAGCTGAGCTGCGGCTGAGATGTGTGGACCTACGTAGGACGTACCAGAGGTACAGGAGAAGGAGACGCCAAGTCGAGGCCGAAGCGGACGCCCTCTATGCCCTGTATAGAGAGGCGTCCAAGGCCCTCCGCCTAGCCATCTCAGAGGCAAAGGCGGAGGCCTGGCTGCAGTTGCTGGAGTCCTTGGAGCGGGACCCATGGGGCAGGCCATACAGGCTAGCGAGGCAGAAGCTTCGCCCCTGGGCCCCCCCCATCACCAGCACTCTGCAGCCTCCGGTTCTCCGGCGGGTGATCGAGGGACTGTTCCCGGGTAGCCCGGGACCCGACTTCGTCCCTCTCACCATGACGGCGCCTCAGGGGGCGGCCGAGGTAGCGGCGGAGGAGGAGGAGGTGCCTCAAACCTCCGAAGGTGAATTAGGCGGCGCGGTACTGAGGATGAGGGCCAAGAACACGGCGCCGGGACCCGATGGGATTCCTGGTCGCGCGTGGGCCCTCGCTCAGGAATATCTTGCACCCCGCATTCGGGACAAGGAGGAGGAGGCCCTGGAGTCCTGGAGTAGGCGATTGGCCCTAGCCAACCCCCGCCGGGGTGCTGGGGCCAATCGGCTATTGGAGGCGGTTCAGCCCATTCTGAGGGAATGGGTGAACAGGGAGTACGGGGCGCTTTCCTTCCGGCTGACGCAGATCCTCTCGGGGCATGGTTGCCTCGGGAGGTACCTGTGTCGTGTTGCCCGAAGGGAAGCTTCCCCGGTATGCCTCCAGTGCGGATGCGCGGAAGAGACGGCGCAGCACGTGCTGGAGGCATGCTCCGGAACGGAGGGACCGCGACAAGCTCTGGTCGCGGTCGTAGGGACGGACCTCTCGTTGCCGACCATCTTAGAGAAGATGGTCCAAGACGAGGGGTCTTGGCAGGCAGTGGTCTCCTTCTGCGAGGTCGTGATGTCGCAGAGGGAAGAAGAGGAGCGTGAGAGGGAGAGAGATGCTCTCGCGCTCCCGCTCCGGAGGACGCGGACACGGAGGCGAGCTAGTAGAGCTCGCACTCCGTCTCCGCTTGGAGGGCCGGGGGCGATGGATGTTGGGGCATCCGTTGCTCCCTAGAGCAAAGGCCCTCTGAGAGTGGGGTGACGCGCTGGTTTGTCCCGTGTGCGTCGCCCGAGCCGTATGGGGGGGTTTTTCCCCTCCTGAGGCGGGTCCGCCTTGTTGTTGTTAAGGCGGACGTCGGTAGATAGGGCTGCGGTAGAGTGTGAAAACGGACCCGTGGCCCTGTCTACTATCGTTGTAGAGGGACATCGTGAGGTTTTAGTCGGTAGGGCCGTCTTTAGGCAGTCCGACATACCCCGCCCGCTTCCCAGGCCGGCGGGGATGCGTAAATGCATTTCCTCACGCTAAAAAAAAAAAAAAAAAAGGTTGGGCGGGTCTGTGTTTATCCATTAATAGTTGCTGTGGCCTTGGATAAATGCAGGCCTTCCTTGCCCGCTCAGGGAGTGGGTGAGGAGGCGAATGGTCTTGAGAGGAGCGCAACAGTCGTTGATCCTCAAGGCAAGTCTGGTGGTCATCCTTCACGTGGTTGCTGCCTGTTATTGGTCTATTTCCTTCTGAAATAGACGTAACGAAAACCACCAGGCGCCTTCACGGTCTTTTTGGGCCGTGTTGGTTTTAGGTTAAGTTGTGAAGCTCCTCCGCGCGTCCCTCTGATTTAGCAGAGGGCGCAGTGGATGGAGTTTGGCGGAGGTAAGGAGCCCCTACTCCGCGAGGTAGGAGGGCAGGCATGGAGCCGCCATTGAGACGGGTCCGTTTTCGGACAAGGCTGGAGACCGAATCCCAACATATGGTCCGGCGCCTGCCGAGGGGAGTATCGAGCGTGTGGATCTCGACTCGTGCTGCTATATCCCATTAGTGGAATAGCTGTACGGGTCGGGGTCCACAGGCTCGGTATGGTCGGGGGGAACCCGGCCGCTAAGGCGCCAAACCTAATAAGGGGACCTCACCCCTTTTCAAAAATAAGGAAAAATATGAAAATGGCCGATCTTAAAATGACTACCCAGGTGGGTTCCGGCTTAGCCGGGGAATCCCACAGTGCTTCGGTGCTCTGTCCCACGTACTCTGGGGGGGACAAGGATCGCCATGATGTTAGGGGGCCTTCTGTCGTTTTGACACACACGCAGAAGGCGGTTGCTTCGGCAGTGGCTGATATTGGCTGCATGCTTGGATCTGGTGTGGATACTAGCATGCAGCCGATGTCTTTGGAGGTGTTGGATAGGGAAGTTGAGTTGGCCGTGGGATCTGGCCTCGCATCTATGGCGGGAACGGATTCTGCGGGTATTTCAACAAGGAGGTGTAAGAAGTCTGCAGATGCATCTGCGCGTATGTCTGACTCGGATGCAAGTGTAGAGACAAATGCGTCGGTACGGTCTTACGAGACCGGCAGCTTCTGGAAAAAAGGGAAAAAGCGTCAAAAATCGCATCAAGATGGAGCTAAGCGAGCCAAACTACAAGGTGATTCTGACTCTGGAAGCTCGCCAGGTAGTCCAGTGTTTGAGAAACCTGCTACGGTAGAGTCGAATTCCCGAAGGAAAGAATTCCTTGTGGTGGCGAAAGAAGAAAATCAAAGGCAGCTTGAAGAGCAAGTGCTCAAGGCAGGTGTGGAGAGAGCTAATATGGGGTTGGTTATTGCGGACGAGGTGGATGTCCGCACAGCTGACGCCCTTAACGCGAGGGTCAATGACGATCTTGATATAATTGTGAAGGTGGCCACAAAGTCAGGCAATCTCAAAGGCACATTAGTGCGAGCATTGAAGGACGCGGCAGCCTCAATTAAGATTTCAGTGGATGCCCTCTATAAGAGGTCCTCCTCAGAGGAGACTGTAAAGCTATCGGAGGCAAATGCTCGCCTGCAAGGAGAAATGGCAGAGCTCCGCCGGGAAATGGCGGAACTTCGAGATAAAAGTAATTTGAAACCCCCTCCTCCCCGGCAACAATCGCCGGTCAGGATGGCGGTACCAGTGACTTTACCCACACAGGATGGAACGCTGGTGGAGGAACTGACACGCTCCATCATGCTGCAGGTTGGTGGTATGGTGAACGCTCGGCTGGAGTCGATTGAAGAGCGCCTTCTGCCAGCAACACGTCTTCATCCTCCGCTTGCGGCTGACTGCAAGAGTGCTGCTCCAGTGGTTACTGCAACCCTTCAACTTAAGCCAGGGCCTGCGCAGGTAGCGGGGAAGAAGAAGACAACTGCAAAAATCCAAGCAGAAAAGGGGGTTTCGAAGCAGAAAAAAAAAGAGGAGATTACCCCTCGTCCCCTGCCAACCGCTCCAAAGTCATCAGAAGAGGGCTGGACGAAGGTGGTGAGGCGAGGGGCAAAAAAGCAGGCAGGCTCTCAGCGCCTGGTCCCAGCAGTTACTGTGCCAATAACGGTGGCCTCTGCAGGGTCAAGAAGTAAGGCCGCGAAAGTAAAGAAGTTGCGCCCTCCACGATCATCAGTGGTGGTGATAACGTTGCAACCTGATGCTGAAAAGAAGGGTGAATCATATGCTAAAATATTGGCTGAAGCTAAGGCTAAGATTGACCTCAGCAGCTGTGGTATTACTGGTCTCAGATTCCGCAAGGCGGCAACCGGTGCTCGAATACTGGAGGTTCCCGGTTCAACCAGCAGCGATAAAGCGGATGTTCTGGCCCAAAAGCTCAGGGAGTCCCTTAATGCAGAGGTAGCGAGAGTAACTAGACCCACAAAGTGTGCAGATATGCGTATCTCGGGTTTAGACGATTCTGTATGTGTTGATGAGGTCATCGCTGCCGTCGCAAAGCGGGGTGGATGTCCTTTAGAATTGGTTAGGGCCAGTGAACTGCGTTGTGATGCACAGGGCAGTAGCTCCATCTGGGTGAGTTGCCCAGTGGCAGCTGCCAAGAAGCTGGGGGAAGGTGGCCGCCTACTGGTTGGTTGGGTAGCTGCGTCAGTGAGCTTGTTACAGCCTAGGCCAATGCGGTGCTTCAGATGCCTTCAAAACGGACACGTGCGAGCCCAATGCACTGAAGAAGTAGATCGCAGCGATGAGTGTTATCGTTGCGGGCAAGTTGGTCACAAGGCGGCCAAGTGTGTTGCAGCTCCAAGATGTTCTCTTTGTGCAGCAGCCAAGAAACCGGCGGACCATAGATCGGGAAGCAATGCGTGCTCCCTACCTAAAAACAAAACCTGGAAGAGAGCAACTGCTGCCACCATAAAAACTCCGGTAGCAAACAGCATCCCCCCACCCCTCGTGGGGCAAGAGGAGGCGATGATCATAAATTAATTAGTTAGTTATGGATCATCACGTCCTCCAGGCGAACCTCAACCACTCTGCTGGTGCGCAGGACTTGCTCCTGCAAACAATGGCAGAGTGGTTGATCGAGGTGGCGGTGGTCTCTGAACCGTACTTTGTCCCCCCCGCGATAACTGGGTGGCGGACGTTGACGGTTTGGACCATCATCTCTTCTGTGGTTAATGGAGCACTACCCCTAACTGTGGTTGCAAGGGGTAGAGGTTATGTGGCAGTCCGATGGAGGGACATGGTCCTTATTGGGACCTACTTCTCTCCCAACAGAACGCGTGCGGAGTTTGAGATGTTCCTGGATGGGGTTGGAGCCCTTATAGGGCAGATTCATCCTCTCCCGGTACTCGTTGTGGGGGACCTCAATGCCAAATCAATGGCTTGGGGGTCTCCTGCAACTGACCCAAAAGGGGAAACTTTGGAAGAATGGATAACAATGACTGGCCTATCGGTTCTGAATCAGGGGTCAGTAGACACGTGCATAAGGCGAAACGGGGGGTCTATTCCAGATGTTGCTTTTGCATCCCCAACTGTTGCGCGCCTTGTTCGAAATTGGAAAGTGATGGAGGAGGTGGAGACGCTGTCTGATCACTTGTACATTCGATTTGACGTCTCCACCTCTCCGAACACCCGAGTCACTCATCGCTTGAGAAGCCAGCACTCGATGTCACCGAGGTGGGTGTTGCGGAGTCTGGATAGAGAAATGCTAGTGGAGGCTTCAATCATCCAAGCCTGGCAGGCCCCTCTGGATGGGCCAGTGGATGTCGAAGAAGAGGCGGAATGGTTTAAGGATGCAATGACGCAAGTCTGTGATGCTAGTATGTTGCGAGCAAGACCACATCCTCCCAGAAGACGCGTGTACTGGTGGTCGCAAGAAATTGCAGATCTCCGCACTAACTGCATTGAGGCTAGACGCCGGTACACTCGACACCGTCGACTACGGAGCAGAAATAATGAAGTGGAGGCACAGCTGTATGAAGAGTACAGGGTCTGTGTCAAAACCTTACAGCAGTCCATCTGCGGTGCCAAGGATCGAGCAAGGACAGAGCTTTTAGAGACTCTTGAGCATGATCCATGGGGGCGCCCCTACAAAATGGTTCGGGGCAAAATCCGACCATGGGCCCCACCGCTAACGGAGAGTCTCGAACCTCAGTTGGTGGAGGATGTTGTCTCCGCTCTATTTCCTAATGGAGTGGAGCATCAACCTCCGGAGATGGTTCCTTTGGGACGGACTGTCAGCAATACGGATGAAGAGGTGCCATCTGTCTTGCGAGTGGAGCTGGATTTGGCGGTTTTGAGACTTCGGGCAAAGAATAAAGCTCCGGGACCCGACGGAATTCATGGCAGAGCCTGGGTACTTGCACTTAAAGCACTAGGGGACCGATTTCGAAGGCTGCTCGACGCCTGTTTGGAGTCGGGTCAGTTCCCAACCTTGTGGAAGACAGGCAGGCTTGTTTTGCTTCGTAAGGAAGGGCGTCCTGTAGACTCACCGTCTGCGTACCGACCCATAGTGATGCTGGACGAAGCTGACAAGCTATTCGAAAGAATCATAGCTGGTCGCCTCGTCCGGCATCTCCGTGCGGTTGGACCTGACTTATCAGAGCACCAATATGGTTTTAGAGTGGGTAGGTCAACGATCGATGCGATCAATTGCGTTAAGGCTCGCTCGGAAGAAGTGGTAGCCCAAAGAGGAGTAATGTTGGCGGTGTCACTAGACATCGCCAACGCGTTCAACACCCTACCATGGGCCTGTGTTATGGAGGCGCTGAAGTACCATGAAGTGCCTCCATATCTCAGTCAGATAGTTGGTGCCTACCTTTCTGAAAGGTACATATCTTACTCTGGTCGAGGAGGTAGATTGCTGAGGAGAGAGATGTCGTGCGGTGTTCCACAGGGATCGGTCCTGGGGCCACTCCTGTGGAACATCGGTTACGACTGGGTTTTAAGAGGAACTCTGAACCCGGGCGCCAATGTGATCTGCTATGCAGATGACACGTTAGTGATGGCCCGGGGTCAGACTTTCGAAGAGGCTGTCCGTCTTGCTACGGAATCGGTGGCTCAAATTGTAACCAGGATAGGATTGTTAGGACTCAAGGTAGCGCTCAACAAGTCGGAGGCTATCTGTTTTCATGGCCCCAGACGAGCGCCATTGAGTGGGTCCCATATTATCATCGAGGGGGTCTACGTTGAGGTTGACTCTAAATTAAAGTATCTCGGTCTCGTCCTAGACAGTAGGTGGAACTTTAAAGAGCACTTCGCTCGATTGGTTCCAAGATTAATGAGTGCGGCGCGGGCTTTAAAGCGTCTGATGCCAAATCTTGGGGGTCCAAAAACGAGCATCCGTCGTTTGTATATGGGAGTGGTGCGTTCCATGGCCCTGTATGGGGCCCCTGTTTGGGAACCGACTCTGACGGAGCGTACAATTGCCCTGCTGAGGAGGTCTCAGAGGGTGATGGCTGTAGGAGTTATAAGGGGGTATCGCACAGTCTCTTGTGAGGCAGCGTGCCTTTTGGCAGGATCTCCGCCTTGGGACTTGGAGGCGCGAGTCTATGCTGACAGATATAATTGGCGCATTGAACTCCGCGTTCAGGGCGAGGTGCCCTCACCTTTAGAAGTACAGATGTGGACACAACAGGCTCATCAAACACTTATTGGGAAATGGAAGGAGCGTCTGGCCATCCTAGAGCTGGAAAATGGACGGTAGAGGCTGTTCAGCCATTGGTTGAGGAATGGCTGGAAAGGACACACGGGTCGCTTTCCTTCCGGTTGGTGCAGGTGTTGACAGGGCATGGTTGCTTTGGCAAATACTTGTGCAACATCGCCGGAAGGGAACCGACAACCGAGTGTCACCATTGTGATTGCGAGGTGGACACGGCGCAGCACACGCTGGTAGAGTGCCCAGCATGGGCTAGTGAGCGTCGTGCTCTTGTTGTGATGATGAGGGATGAGCTCTCGCTTACGGCGCTGATCAAATCGATGTTGGAAGACGAGACCTCATGGAATGAGGCGTTCACTTTCTGCGAACAGATAATGATGCAGAAGGAAGCTGCGGAGCGGGAACGTGAAATAACGTCAGACCTGCTGATCCGCAGTCGGAGACCTGGGCGAAGAAGGAGACGTTTCGACGCCCTCTTTCAACCCCCATAACCGAGGCATTGGCGTAGGACTTGGGGGAGTCCTTCGCCATCGAGATGATGCCTCGAAGTGGCACGCGCGTCAAGCAGCGAAATACCCAGAGTTGGATGGGCAATAATGTCAAACATCGGGATGGAGTCTAGTGAGGTTTAGACTGATGCCGTCGGGACCACGGACGAGTGCGAAAGCGTACCCGTGGTCCCGGCATAAGGCACCGGGTTGGAAAAGTGAGGTTTTAGTCGGTAGGGCCGTTTTTTAGGCGAGTCCGACATACCCTGTCCGCTTCCCCGGCGGGCAGGGATGCGTAAATGCATTTCCTCACTATAAAAAAAAAAAAAAAAAAAAGGTTAGGTTAGGTTAGGTTAGGTTAGGTTGGGTTGGGCGGGTCTGTGTTTATCCATTAATAGTTGGTTTGGCCTAGCTCCGGTTTTGGATAAATACGGGCCTTCCTTGCTCGCTCAGGGAGTGGGTGAGGAGGTGAATGGTCTTGAGAGGAGCGCAACAGTCGTTGATCCTCAAGGCAAGTCTGGTGGTTATCCTTCACGTGGTTGCTGCCTGTTATTGGTCTATTTCCTTCTGAAATAGACGTAACAAGAACCACCAGGCGCCTTCACGGTCCTTTTGGGCCGTGTTGGTTATAGGTTTAGTTGTGAAGCTCCTCCGCGCGTCCCTCTGATTTAGCAGAGGGCGCAGTGGATGGAGCTTGGTGGAGGTAAGGAGCCCCTACTCCACCAGGTAGGAGGGCAAGCTCTTGGAGCTGCCATTGTGACGGGTCCGTTTTCGGACAAGGCTGGAGACCAAATCCCAATATATGGTCCGGCGCCTGCCGAAGGGAGTATCGAGTGTGTGGATCTCGACTCGTGCTGCTGTATCCCATTAGTGGAGACGCTGTACGGGTCGGGGTCCACAGGCTCGGTATGGTCGGGGAGAACCCGGCCGTTAGGGCGCCAAACCAAAGGGGACCTCACCCCTTTTTTTAAAAAACAAGGAAAACAAAAAATGAAAATGGCTGATCTTAAAATGACTACCCAGGTGGGTTCCGGCTTAGCCGGGGAATCCCACAGTGCTTCGGCGCTCTGTCCCACGTACTCTGGGGGGGACAAAGATCACCATGATGTTAGGGGGCCTTCTGTCGTTTTGACACACACACAGAAGGCGGCTGTTTCGGCAGCGGCTGATATTGGCTGCATGCTTGGATCTGGTGTGGATACTAGCATGGAGCCGATGTCTTTGGAGGTGTTGGATAGGGAGGTTGAGTTGGCCGTGGGATCTGGCCTCGCATCTATGGCGGGAACGGATTCTGCGGGCATTTCAACGAGGAGGTGTAAGAAGTCTGCAGATGCATCTGCGCGTATGTCTGACTCGGATGCAAGTGTAGGGACAAATGCGTCGGTACGGTCTTACGAGACTGGCAGCTTCTGGAAAAAAGGGAAAAAGCGTCAACAATCGCATCAAGATGGAGCTAAGCGAGCCAAGCTACAAGGTGATTCTGACTCTGGAAGCTCGCCAGGTAGTCCAGTGTTTGAGAAACCTGCTACGATAGAGTCGAATTCCCGAAGGAAAGAATTCCTTGTGGTGGCGAAAGAAGAAAATCAAAGGCAGCTTGAAGAGCAAGTGCTCAAGGCAGGTGTGGAGAGAGCCAATATGGGGTTGGTTATTGCGGACGAGGTGGATGCCCGCACAGCTGACGCCCTTAGCGCGAGGGTTAATGACGATCTAGACATAATTGTGAAGGTGGCCACAAAGTCAGGCAATCTCAAAGGCACATTAGTGCGAGCATTGAAGGACGCGGCAACCTCAATTAAGATTTCAGTGGATGCCCTCTATAAGAGGTCCTCCTCAGAGGAGACTATAAAGTTATCGGAGGCAAATGCTCGCCTGCAAGGAGAAATGACAGAGCTCCGCAGGGAAATGGCGGAACTTCGAGATCAGGTGACACGGAGTAATAGTAATTTGAATCCCCCTCCTCCCCGGCAACTATCGCCGGTTAGGATGGAGGTTCCAGTGCCTTTACCCACACAAAATGGAACGCTGGTGGAGGAACTGACACGCTCCATCATGCTGCAGGTTGGTGGTATGGTGAACGCTCGGCTGGAGTCGATTGAAGAGCGCCTTCTGCCAGCAACACGTCTTCGTCCTCCGCTTGCGGCTGACTGCAAGAGTGCTGCTCCAGTGGTTACTGCAACCCCTCAACTCAAGCTAGGGCCAGCGCAGATGGTGGGGAAGAAGAAGACAACTGCAAAAATCCAAGCAGAAAAGGGGGTTTCGAAGCAGAGAAAAGAGGAGATTACCCCTCGTCCCCTGCCAGCCGCTCCAAAGTTATCAGAAGAGGGCTGGACGAAGGTGGTGAGGCGAGGTGCAAAAAAGCACGCAGGCTCTCAGCGCCTGGTCCCGGCAGTTACTGTGCCAGTAACGGCGGCCTCTGCGGGGTCAAGAAGTAAGGCAGTGAAGGTAAAGAAGTTGCGCCCTCCACGATCATCAGTGGTGGTGATAACATTGCAACCTGATGCTGAGAAGAAGGGTGAATCATATGCCAAAATATTGGCTGAAGCTAAGGCTAAGATTGACCTCAGCAGCTGTGGTATTACTGGTCTCAGATTCCGCAAGGCGGCAACTGGTGCTCGAATTCTGGAGGTATCCGGTTCAACCAACAGCGATAAAGCAGATGTTCTGGCCCAAAAGCTCAGGGAGTCCCTTAATGCAGAGGTAGCGAGAGTAACTAGACCCACAAAGTGTGCAGATATGCGTATCTCGGGTTTGGACGACTCGGTATGTGTTGATGAGGTCATCGCTGCCGTCGCAAAGCGGGGTGGATGTCCTTTAGAATTGGTTAGGGCCAGTGAACTGCGTTGTGATTCACAGGGCAGTAGCTCTATCTGGGTGAGTTGCCCAGTAGCAGCTGCCAAGAAGTTGGGGGAAGGTGGCCGCCTACTGGTTGGTTGGGTAGCTGCGTCAGTGAGCTTGTTACAGCCTAGGCCAATGCGGTGCTTCAGATGCCTTCAAAACGGACACGTGCGAGCCCAATGCACTGAAGAAGTAGATCGCAGTGATGAGTGTTATCGTTGCGGCCAAGTTGGTCACAAGGCGGCCAAGTGTGTTGCAGCTCCAAGATGTTCTCTTTGTGCAGCAGCCAAGAAACCGGCGGACCATAGATCGGGAAGCAATGCGTGCTCCCTACCTAAAAACAAAACATGGAAGAGAGCAACTGCTGCTACCATAAAAACTCCGGTAGCAAACAGCACCCCCCCACCCCTCGTGGGGCAAGAGGAGGCGATGATCATAAATTAATTAGTTAGTTATGGATCATCACGTCCTCCAGGCGAACCTCAACCACTCTGCCGGTGCGCAGGACTTGCTCCTGCAAACAATGGCAGAGTGGTTGATCGAGGTGGCGGTGGTCTCTGAACCGTACTTTGTCCCCCCCCGCGATAACTGGGTGGCGGATGTTGACGGTTTGGTGACCATCATCTCTTCTGTGGTTAATGGAGCACTACCCCTAACTGTGGTTGCAAGGGGTAGAGGTTATGTGGCAGTCCGATGGAGGGACATGGTCCTTATTGGGACCTACTTCTCTCCGAACAGAACGCGTGCGGAGTTTGAGATGTTCCTGGATGGGGTTGGAGCCTTTATAGGGCAGATTAGTCCGCTCCCGGTACTCGTTGTGGGGGACCTCAATGCCAAATCAACGGCTTGGGGGTCTCCTGCAACTGACCCAAAAGGGGAAACTTTGGAAGAATGGATAACAATGACCGGCCTATCGGTTCTGAATCAGGGGTCGGTAGAAACGTGCATAAGACGAAACGGGGGGTCCATTCCAGATGTTGCTTTTGCATCCCCAACTGTTGCGCGCCTTGTTCGAAATTGGAAAGTGATGGAGGAGGTGGAGACGCTGTCTGATCACTTGTACATTCGATTTGACGTCTCCACCACTCCAAACACTCGAGTCACTCATCGCTTGAGAAGCCAGGACTCGATGTCACCGAGGTGGGTGTTGCGGAGTCTGGATAGAGAAATGTTAGTGGAGGCTTCAATCATCCAGGCCTGGCAAGCCCCTCTGGATGGGCCAGTGGATGTCGAAGAAGAGGCGGAATGGTTTAAGGATGCAATGACTCAAGTCTGTGATGCTAGTATGTTGCGAGCAAGACCCCATCCTCCCAGAAGACGGGTGTACTGGTGGTCTCAAGAAATAGCAGATCTCCGCACTAACTGCATTGAAGCTAGACGCCGGTACACTCGACACCGTCGACTACGGAGCAGAAATAATGAAGTGGATGCGCAGCTGTATGAAGAGTACAGGGTCTGTGTCAAAACCTTACAGCAGTCCATCTGCGGTGCCAAGGATCGAGCAAGGACAGAGCTTTTAGAGACTCTCGAGCATGATCCATGGGGGCGCCCCTACAAAATGGTTCGGGGTAAAATCCGACCATGGGCCCCACCGCTAACGGAGAGTCTCGAACCTCAGTTGGTGGAGGATGTTGTCTCCGCTCTATTTCCTAGTGGAGTGGAGCATCAACCTCCGGAGATGGTTCCTTTGGGCCGGACTGTCAGCGATACGGATGAAGAGGTGCCACCTGTCTTGCGAGTGGAGCTGAATTTGGCGGTTCTGAGACTCCGGGCAAAGAATAAAGCTCCGGGACCCGACGGAATTCATGGCAGAGCCTGGGTATTTGCACTTAAAGCACTAGGGGACAGATTTAGAAGGCTGCTCGACGCCTGTTTGGAGTCAGGTCGGTTCCCAACCTTATGGAAGACGGGCAGGCTTGTTTTGCTTCGGAAGGAAGGACGCCCTGCAGACTCACCGTCTGCGTACCGACCCATAGTGATGCTGGACGAAGCTGACAAGCTATTCGAAAGAATCATAGCTGGTCGCCTCGTCCGGCATCTCCGTGCGGTTGGACCTGACTTATCAGAGCACCAATATGGTTTTAGAGTGGGTAGGTCGACGATCGATGCGATCAATTGCGTTAAGGCTCACTCGGAAGAAGTGGTAGCCCAAAGAGGGGTAATGTTGGCGGTGTCACTAGACATCGCCAACGCGTTCAACACCCTACCATGGGCATGTGTTATGGAGGCGCTGAAGTACCATGAAGTGCCTCCATATCTCAGTCGGATAGTTGGTGCCTACCTTTCTGAAAGGTACATATCTTACTCTGGTCGAGGAGGTAGATTGCTGAGGAGAGAGATGTCGTGCGGTGTTCCACAGGGATCGGTCCTGGGGCCACTCCTGTGGAACATCGGTTACGACTGGGTTTTAAGAGGAACTCTGAACCCGGGCGCCAATGTGATCTGCTACGCAGATGACACGTTAGTGATGGCCCGGGGTCAGACTTTCGAAGAGGCTGTCCGTCTTGTTACGGAATCGGTAGCTCAAATTGTAACCAGGATAGGATTGTTAGGACTCAAGGTAGCGCTCAACAAGTCGGAGGCTATCTGTTTTCATGGCCCCAGACGAGCGCCATTGAGTGGGTCCCATATTATTATCGAGGGGGTCTACGTTAAGGTTGACTCTAAATTAAAGTATCTTGGTCTCGTCCTAGACAGTAGGTGGAACTTTAAAGAGCACTTCGCTCGATTGGTTCCAAGATTAATGAGTGCGGCGCGGGCTTTAAAGCGTCTGATGCCAAATCTTGGGGGTCCAAAAACGAGCATCCGTCGTTTGTATATGGGAGTGGTGCGTTCCATGGCCCTGTATGGGGCCCCTGTTTGGGAACCGACTCTGACGGAGCGTACAATTGCCCTGCTGAGGAGGTCTCAGAGGGTGATGGCTGTAGGAGTTATTAGGGGGTATCGCACTGTCTCTTGTGAGGCAGCGTGCCTTTTGGCAGGATCTCCGCCTTGGGACTTGGAGGCGCGAGTCTATGCTGACAGATATAATTGGCGCATTGAACTCCGCGTTCGGGGCGAGGTGCCCTCACCTTTAGAAGTACAGATGTGGACACAACAGGCTCATCAAACCCTTATTGGGAAATGGAAGGAGCGTCTGGCCCATCCTAGAGCTGGAAAATGGACGGTAGAGGCTGTTCAGCCATTGGTTGAGGAATGGCTGGAAAGGACACATGGGTCGCTTTCCTTCCGGTTGGTGCAGGTGTTGACAGGGCATGGTTGCTTTGGCAAATACTTGTGCAACATCGCCGGAAGGGAACCGACAACCGAGTGTCACCATTGTGACTGCGAGGTGGACACGGCGCAGCACACGCTGGTAGAGTGCCCAGCATGGGCTAGTGAGCGTCGTGCTCTTGTTGTGATGGTGAGGGATGAGCTCTCGCTTCCGGCGTTGATCAAATTGATGCTGGAAGACGAGACCTCATGGAATGAGGCGTTCACTTTCTGCGAACAGATAATGATGCAGAAGGAAGCTGCGGAGCGGGAACGTGAAATAACGTCAGACCTGCTGATCCGCAGTCGGAGACCTGGGCGAAGAAGAAGACGTTTCGACGCCCTCTTTCAACCCCCATAACCGAGGCATTGGCGTAGGACTTGGGGGAGTCCTTCGCCAACGAGATGATGCCTCGAGGTGACACGCGCGTCAAGCAGCAAAATACCCAGAGTTGGATGGGCAATAATGTCAAACATCGGGATGGAGTCTAGTGAGGTTTAGACTGATGCCGTCGGGACCACGGACGAGTGCGAAAGCGTACCCGTGGTCCCGGCATAAGGCACCGGGTTGGAAAAGTGAGGTTTTAGTCGGTAGGGCCGTTTTTTAGGCGAGTCCGACATACCCTGTCTGCTTCCCCGGCGGGCAGGGATGCGTAAATGCATTTCCTCACTATAAAAAAAAAAAAAAAAAGGTTAGGTTGGGTTGGGTTGGGTTGGGTTGGGTTGAGTTGGGTTGGGTTGGGTTGGGTTGGGTTGAGACCCCCCCCCGAGGGTTCCCGCCTTGGCGTGGCGGGGGGGCTCAGTAACCGTGGCTTGGTGGACCACGGTGAAGCGAAGAGGAACCAGAGGTGGACCGCTCCTATGGGCTTTGCGTCCAAACCCAGTATGGAGCGGTACAAGTAGGTGGCGGTTGCGTATGGGCGCCATCGCAACTGAGGTGGGCTGCGGTGCCGTATGGGCGGCATCGCGGCTGAAGGATGGAGGCCGCGGCGGGAGAGGACTGCCGGTGTGTCGTTGCCGCTTTCCCTGCCTTCCGCGGCCTTGACGGGGTCGCCACCGTTTGATGGCGGACGCGGTGGGGCCGCAGTGGAAGAGGAGTGACGGTGTGTCGTTGCCGCTCTCCCTATCTTCTGCGGCCGAAGTGGCAGGCGATGGGGCCACTCATCAGACCCGTCGCAGGGGGACCTCGAGCGTTCAGTCACGGGGATGGCTGGGCGCTCATTTTGCTGGTTGGGTCCCCGAGGAGGATGTGGTTACGGCACGCCATGGTTGTTCTGGGTGTCGTAACGGGGCGGAGCCCCTGAGGAGGGTCCAGCGACGGACGGCCGCGGTGGGTTCGCGGAGGTGTGCGAAAGCGTTCCCGTGTTCCCGCCACAAGCGGCGGAGAAGGAACACCGTGAGGTTTTAGTCGGTAGGGCGGTTCTTAGGCGAGTCCGACATACCCTGCCCGCTTCCCTCGGGTGGGCGGGGATGCGTAAATGCATTTCCTCACGGAAAAAAAAAAAAAAAAAAAAAAAAAAAAAGGGTTGGGTTGAGCCCAGTATGGAGCGGTACAAGTAGGTGGCGGTGGCGTATGGGCGCCATCGCAACTGAGGTGGGCCGCGGTGCCGTATGGGCGGCATCGCGGCTGAAGGATGGAGGCCGCGGCGGGAGAGGACTGCCGGTGTTGCGTTGCCGCTTTCCCTGCCTTCCGCGGCCTTGACGGGGTCGCCACCGTTTGATGGCGGACGCGGTGGGGCCGCAGTGGAAGAGGAGTGACGGTGTGTCGTTGCCGCTCTCCCTATCTTCTGCGGCCGAAGTGGCAGGCGATGGGGCCACTCGTCAGACCCGTCGCAGGGGGACCTCGAGCGTTCAGTCACGGGGATGGCTGGGCGCTCATTTTGCTGGTTGGGTCCCCGAGGATGTGGTTACGGCACTCCATGGTTGTTCTGGATGTCGTAACGGGGCGGAGCCCCTGAGGAGGGTCCGGAGACGGACGGCCGCGGCGGGTTCGCGCAGGTGTGCGAAAGCGTTCCCGTGTTCCCGCCACAAGCGGCGGAGAAGGAACACCGTGAGGTTTTAGTCGGTAGGGCGGTTCTTAGGCGAGTCCGACATACCTTGGCCGCTTCCCTCGGGTGGGCGGGGATGCGTAAATGCATTTCCTCACGCAAAAAAAAAAAAAAAAAAAAAAAAAAAAAAAAAGGGTTGGGTTGGGTTGGGTTGGGTTGGGTTTTTTTTTTTTTTTTTTGACGTCTCGAAACGTCACTATGCGTTCACCACAGACCTTGTTGTCCGTGCCCTTAAAAGATTATATTCTATTTATTTGCTGTTGTTCTAATTGTACATTTCTTTTAAAAACTTATTCAATAAACTAAAACTAAGGAAACTATATAAGATTAGACTTATTTTTAATACATTGACTATGTATATTACATCATTAATTAAAATTTTTACATTCATTAACACAAAATAGTTTTTATTAAAAACTATATAAGATCTCGAAGAGAAGAGAAGTTTCGGTTCCACCTTTATTATGCGAACTGCTAAGGAGTGGAACTCGCTGCCGTCGTCTGTCTTTCCTGAAAACTATAATTTGGGTCTTTTCAAGGCAAGAGTGAATAGGTGCCTTCTAGACCTTCGTGCTCCATCGTCGGCTGCATCATCACTTACCAACGGGTGAGATCGCGGTCAAACGAGGGTCTATAATTGTAAAAAAAAAAAAAAAAAAAAAAAAAAAGTTTAAACTACATTTATGTTGACAATTTGAATATTGCTAGATTATGATGTTACGTTACAAAAGGAAAAATTTTCAGCTGTACTTTTTAGTTATAGAATTAATATCTTTAACTAAAAACACAACTCAAACAAAAAGTGCGACAGTTGTCACCCTACTCATTGCTACCCCTCACCTCCTCCTCCGGCATTCCAGCCAAAGCCTCCCATACAACATCGTTGCGATCTTTGATTGCCATTTTAAGATTATAGTCCACGATGGTTTTAGCTTGCGCTGCCATTGCTCGCTCGATGAAGTTTCCTATTGCGTCCTTGGTGTCGTCGGCGTAGTAGGTGCAGCTGTTTGTGTGCCGCGATATAGCTACTACTGCGTGTGGAACGCTCTCATGTAGCTTTATCTTGCACCTTGTATTGATGACAACAACCGATTCATACGATAAACCCTGTGCTTCGTGTATAGTAAGCGTACGCGATCCTGCACCCTCTCCGTAACCCTGGTTGATGAGGGCTTCCTTCTCCTCCTGGGTGTGAACAAGGAAGAGTGTGTTGGGAGGGTCCTTGGAAATTCGCGCGCCTGTGTAACTTTTCAGCTTCAAGGATTTAACTATGGGCTTGGACGAGTATATGCCAGAGTAGACTTCTCGTAGGGCGTACGCGACATCCATTGGGTTCCGATGCGTGCACAACAACTCCTGGCTGATGTTAGCTACCAGGTTTGGGCGATTGTACCTTATCTCGAAGAGGTTGTTCCTGTCGATATAAGGCAGTTGGTTAACATCTCCAATGAGGACAATTTCACCAGCGTTAGACAAACGAGAAGCCATGACAATAGCTCCGAAATGGTTCATGAGAGCCTCGTCTATCGTAAGACGAAAGCATTTCTCCCTGAAACCATTCACTAGAACTGAAGCCATAGGTTACCTTGGTTTTAGCCAAGTTTCCAATGCGCTGCGCTAGCTTCTCTTTGAGGTCGTTTGCTGCCTCTGTAGTCGAGGTTATGATGGTGTCCTTGTCCACGTTGAAGTGTTTTACCACCCAGGTTGTTTTGCCGCATCCTGGAACTCCGTTGATCCAGCGAATATTTGGTATCGCCCAGCTATTCCAATCTGCCTCCTGACCCCCCGATATGGTTTTACCCTTTTCGAGGATTCTGTCATCTAGCATAATTTTGGTACACTGGGCTACAACCACTATTGGATCACTTTCTGGAGTCACGAAACTTGGTTTTTCAGTCTGCCCCGTCTCACCCTCCTTTTGTGCCACAAAACCATTTGTTGCATTGTAAGCCGCCATATAACTACCTGACATTGTACCTTTTATTACTTGGGATTTGTCATTGTCGTATATGGCAGCCTCCGCCTCCTCGAGTCTCACCTTCAGGAGGCTTTCATTTCCTTGCTCAAAGGTCTGCAAGATCTTTTTGCAAGTTTGAAGGTTCACCTCCTTTGACGCCTTAGTTAGAGCAAGGAACTCGAGGAATGCATTTGCTACGTGGTCTGATGGGCACAATACCGGTCTGAGACTTGGCGGACTCACCTGCCCCATGTCCGCTCGCGTACGGGTCACCTTCAGCGAGATTGGGATGAGTTGTTTTTTAGCTTTCGCTTTCCCTTTTGGTGTTTCTGAAGGTTTCCCGATCAGACTCTTTGCTGCAGCGCTAAAAGCATCTAGAAACTCAGCCAACCTTGTACTATCCTTTGGAAGTTTGTTGGTTTGCTTAAGTTTTTCTGCCTCATTCTTAGCAGCTGCAGCTTGCTGAACGCGTTCGGACCCACTGATCGATGATGATATGGGGTGTCCCCAGCTGTCTGTGGCTGTATTCCAGTTGTGTTCTCTCAGGAAGCTAAGGTTTTCACCTCTGTCCTCGTACACAACAACCTCATGATGTTTTGAGGCTTTAATACAGCCCAGCCGGTCTGCGACTTCCCCTTTCTCATATTCAATCACCATCGCGTCTACGCTTATTATGCGGGGGGTGATAGATACCCCTTCTGCCGTCAGATCTCCGATTGTAGTGAGCACCGAACTCACCCGTGCGAATGGTGTTAATCCACCCAATTCAAGTAGTGCGATCGTTTTGTTCTTCGATCGCACCAACCGACATTGATGGCTTCCCACTTCTATCACAGGTAGTGCGCTGTATGTTTTAAAGCGCATTGTGGCTTTTGATGTGCTCCCATTAACCAGAGATGCTAAACCGGGAGATATCGCTACTCGCTTTGTTTTCCCGGTTGGGCAGAAGCAGAAACTCAAGCCAAGCCTTTCGGTGTTGTTATCCATAAAGAGAGCCACACCTCGGATTCTGATTCCAGCAGTACCTTTTTCTCCACATGCCAAAAGCTGAGAGATGGCCACGCTATTTGGAGAGGGTGCCTGCTGAGGGATTGGAATGTTGGGTGGGTTAAGGTCTTGGGATTGTGTTAGTGCTTGTTGGGGAGGGGGAAGGGTGCTGTTTCTCCTCGCCGCGATTTGGAAGACTGTATCGGCATAGGACAAGAAATGTGGTCTGCATTTCGGATCCTCCAGTATGTGTTGGAGTTCCGACTCTACCAGATTTCTGTCAATCCGACACTCGAGGTCAAACCGTTTCGCCAGGAAACGAGGGCAATAGAGCAGTATGTGCCACACCGACTCGCTCACTTCCTCGTCACACTCGCAACCCGGGGTGTCTTTCAGTTTAAACCTGTGAAGGTATTCGGCGATTCCTCCATGTCCCGTCAGTACTTGCACTTGCGTGGGCGACAGTTTTGTAGTCCGCATCATCCGGTATGCTCTATCGACGGATGGAAGGAACTTCTTTGTAACTGCGCCAGTGCTTGAGGTCTCATATCGATCCTGCCACTTTCGAACCGATTCCTCTCGAATTTTCTTCCTGACGTAGGATAGGGGGACTTTGTCATAGTCTTGGGCGGCGTCACTAAGTGCAGCTGTTTTCGCAAGCTCATCGGCTCTTTCGTTGCCAGCTGTGCCCACATGTGCCCTCAACCAGAACATCCGAATACTTCTTCCTTCACTTATGATCTTGCTAACGTCTTCTCTTATAACTCTCACCAGGGGATGGATCAGTTTGGGATTCCGCAGAAGATCGAGCGAAGATCTTGAGTCACTCAAGATGCTTACCACTGGGTCCTTACTCAAACCTGCCATTTGAACTGCCCTGCTGAGTGCATAGAGTTCCGACTGGAAAACCGTGCAAGAAGAGTGAAGCTTGAAGGTTTCAAACTTGGACTCTACACCATCCTCCCAATAGGTAAGCGCTGCCCCCACTTGACCTTCTATCTTACTACCATCTGTGAAGATTTGTGGTCCAGTGATACTGTGGGGTGCACTTTCCAGTAGCTCGTACTCTGTGGATGCTAAAGTGGATGGATGGGGTTGATCCAGATATCCCACTCTGAGTTCGAGCTCCTTTCCTGGGGGAAGATAGTGTAGAGAAAGACTTTTCTTGGATTTGTAAAGATTTGCCGTTTCCTGGATCCTGAGGTCCAGTGGCAGCAAACCCGACAACACGAGTGCAGATGTCAACGAGACGGTGCGATAAGACCTGCACACTTTCTGAGCAAAACCCCTCTGGATAGCATTGAGCTGGTTTTGGTTCATCTGGAGCTCTGCTGACTGAGACCATGCACTTGAGGCGTACGTCATGATTGGCTCAACCACTGCGATATATATTGTCCTTGTAATCTCACTGTTCAGGCCCCATGTCACTTTTGCTGCGCACGCTAGCTGTTTGTAAATGTCCGTGACTTTTTTGCATTGTGTGGACACGTGCGATTTAAAAGTATTAAAACTCTCTTTCTAGATAGATTAACTTTATTCTCCTTATTCTTAGGTGCTACTATAATTCTCTAATTATGACTGCCTTCCTTCCTGTCTTGGTCTCGAATGCCTCTTGACTTTGTCGAACTCCCTCCTCGTAGCCTCGTCATCGGTCGTTCGGTGAAGGTTCGACATCCCTCGGCGCCGCTCGTCGGCAAACACCGTTGGTCGATCCAATCGTCTTGCCTTACCATGGTAGATGGCGTGCGTGGTTGCATAAAACTACATCCGTCAAACAACATCCGGTATCAAATAGCTAACATTCGGCCATTCTGACCATATGTCTGTCCTCAGACATTAAACTTTGTATTTCATTTATTCATTTTAATTTACCTACTTACATTTCTTCATATTAACGTACCTCTCAATTGATATTCACGAAGAAAAACAACATTCAGAAACAAATAACAAGACAAGCCAACAATAAGAAAACAATATTCAGCAACAAATAACAAAACAAGCCAACAATATTATTCTATGACCAGCTTTGGACAAACTATGGGAAAAAAAACATTATGTACCTACGAAGGTGCGCAGTTAAACAATAAAATACCGAAAGTCATTAAGTAGATAAAGTCATTAATAACATTTAAAAGGTTTCTTAAAGCTCATATAATAAAGGATTTTCATTAATTTAATTGCTTGATTATTTTTTTGTTTTGCTACTACTGAAATTATCAATGAGTATATCAATGAATAATTCTATTCTTATTATCATAATAATTATCATCATAATTATATCTCTGGCGCAACTTCTCGTTGATATTGCTCACTGTGGCTCAGGCCTAGACAAAATTATCTAATATAAGTTTTCTTTTTGTCATTGTGTTCTTCGGCCATCTTGATCCTTGAGGGATGTCCTCATTCCTCGGTCTATTGTATCATCAATGTATATATTCATGCTATGTCATTTATTTTCTTGGCAACTATCTCGTTCCATGTTGAAAGTTATTTCCTGACAGTCTATTGTATTATCATGTCCATATTCATGCTATGTCATTTATTTTCTTGGCAACTCTCTCGTTCCATTTTGAAACTTAATTCCAGATAGTCTATTGTATCATCAATGTCTATAATCATATACGTGCTATGTCATTTATTTTCTTGGCAACTCTCGTTCCATGTTGAAAGTTATTTCCAGACAGTATATTGTATCATCTATGTTCATATTCATGCTATATCATTATTTTCTTGGCAATTCTCTCGTTCCATTTTGAAATGTCATTTATTTTCTTGGCAACTCTCGTTCCATTTTGAAGTTTATTTCCAGACCGGCAATGACCGTTCTCTCACGTCATCATCACAATTGGAAATAGTCGGTACGTCATAGGTTGTGCCATGGCAACAGTCTTGTTCCATGATCGCAACATGCTCAATGTCATTTGTTTTCTGGGAACTCGCTCGTTCCATTTTAAAAGTTATTTCCAGACCAGCAATGACCGTTCGCTCACGTCATCGTCACGATTGGAAATGGGTGGTACGTCATAAGTTGTGCCATGGCAACAGTCTTGTTCCATGATCGCAACATGCTCAATGTCATTTGTTTTCTGGGAACTCGCTCATTCCATTTTAAAAGTTATTTCCAGACCAGCAATGACCGTTCGCTCACGTCATCGTCAGGATTGGAAATGGGTGGTACGTCATAAGTTGCGCCATGGCAACAGTCTTGTTCCATGATCGCAACATGCTTCTTCCTTATTTTCAGGGACACGCTCTGTATTAGTTTCATCTGCAACACATACAACGAAAACAGAGCAGTATGCATTGTAACTTTATGTTATGGATAAAGTAAATCAAACTGAGCTAACTCATCAAATTATTATGGAATTTCTCCAAGATGAAATGGGCGGTACAAAAGTCAAAGTCAAAAAGAATTTTATTCATTGAAATCACAAGGATCATTTTGAATCGTCTTATAAACTAAACTTACTCCTGTTCCGTCGTACGTCTGTTGTACGTCATAAGTTGTGCCATGGCAACAGTCTTGTTCCATGATCGCAACATGCTTCTTCCTTATTTTCAGGGACACGCTCTGTATTAGTTTCATCTGCAACACATACAACGAAAACAGAGCAGTATGCATTGTAACTTTATGTTATGGATAAAGTAAATCAAACTGGGCTAACTCATCAAATTATTATGGAATTTCTCCAAGATAGTATGTAGTTATTTTAATAAATTAACCGTGTGAGCCGTGGGGCTGTACAAGAGCGCTTGTATTGCAGTGCGAGTAGGAACGCACTGCGACGACCGACGTCATACACATGCTACGTCGGTGTCTTACTCTACGCAGATTCTGATTGCTTGGTACTGCCAGCCCACTCAGCGCGCTGTAGTGACGGGGCTTCGAGTGCCCACGCGCACTTTTTATCTACTTGTCCATTGATTATACGCAATTTAATAAAATTCACGCATTGCTACACTGCTTCTAACGAGTGTAACCTATCTCCTCGGTACTTATTATTTCCTAGTCCAATGACGGACGTTTCTGACCAACCGCTCTCGGACTCTGATCGGACAAGACACTACAAAATCCATTCACACGCTTCAAAAGACGTAGAACGGTTGAGTACACTTCTGAGCTAAGTAATTTTAAGGAGAAGATAAGAACCTTTCTTTTTAATCAGGAACAAGACCTGAGAAAAAATTCTGAATGAGATACCAAGAGTATTCAGTCCTCCGTTACTCTCCTCATTGCGCAAAATGAAGAGTTCAAGAAGAAGATTGAGAAACTGGGCAAGAACTTTAATGTCAAACACAAGACTTGTCGAGTACCTTACACTTAGGCGTCCGCACATCTGGGGACACCTGTCTACGTGTCGCAGCAATTAATCGCACAAGGCTCCCGCTTACACTTCTTGGCTCAAGATCTTGCCAAGTCAAAGCAGTACGAATTTTGTTAGATGGCTTATGGCAAGGTATACGTCAGAAGAGAGGAGAACTCTCTAATCATCATTTACTTAATGTGAATTAATTGAAACTTTTAATTAGCCTTTGTTTACCACTTTGCTTTCATCAATACTTGTACTAGCTCTAAGTTTTCCTAAAACTAAATTAAAATAAATAAAATGACAAAATATCATTATCAGAACTGAAGCCCAGGTTCATCAACTACTGCAAGGGCAATGACTTTACTTCTATCTATTAAAATATTAATTATCAAGTCTTTATTATTATTATTTTATAAAATCGTCTGCCAACCATATAAAACACAAAAAATTAACCATACACACTTTACACGCCATTAAACTTCCAGTATATTATGCCATCAAGATTGTTATCAAACACAACATAAAGATTACGTTTGTCTCTTTGGATATTTTCAACTTATTCTTATTTTTCCAGTTTAAAAAAATAAATTAAAAACCTCGCCATGATCTTAATAAAACCTGCAGTCCTTTTGCACCTCATGAATAGCTCCCTCTCTACTTTGAATGAGATAGATGAAATTGAAATTGCTCGCTCTATCCAATGTTATCACATTGGATTGGAGGATCTTACAAGACACATAGTAAAGTCATTCTCAACATATAAGAAGCATATACGCTAACATAGACGGTTTAATTATAAGTCTGAATAATGACTATACCCTGACCAGCCTATTCCTTCTCTAGTAAATTACACCTCATTTGCAACAACACGCCAACATGGAGTTGTGGCGTAAGTATGTAAGAAATTGGATTATTTTGACAAAGGTCAAAGAAGTTAAATACTGAAATGTTGACTTGTATTCTGTGTAGTTTTAGTAATCTTTGTTAATCTATGTTTATGTGTGTGTCTCTTGTATTTTTCTGTGTCATTCTCGTCTTGTCATCTACATTTATCATTAGATCAAGCATGATGTTTATTAACTTGTTAAATTTACACATAGAATCATCAAAATTATATAAAAACATAATACTAACAGGAGATATAAATATAATTTCGAAGGAAACCGAACTTGCGTAAGAACGAAATAATAGACTCAATTAATCAATTGGCTTTAGGAGCACATGAAACACAGCTTAACTCATTTGTTCTTTTGGAAACTGACCCTAACAAAGTATATGATGTACTTACTTTGATACTCCGGTATCAAATAGCTAACAAAAGTGAGTTTGCTGTCAATGACAAGGCCCAACAGTTTTATCTCTTTCACTAGGTTCAGACTAGTTCCAGACATAACTAACTGAGGAATTTCGTACTTTAACTTCTTTGTAAGCAACATCGCGTTGGTTTTATGCGGTGCAAAGTTAAGTTTATTCCGAGTACCCCAGTCTGTTATTATATCTAGAGTGTTGTTAACTAGCTGTTCCAAGGTGTTAGTTGAGATTCCTGTGAATACGAGAACCACGTCATCTGCAAACGCCTGACAGTATACTCCTTCAGCTTCCAGTTTTTGCAGCAACGAGTCTAGGATAACATTCCAAAAAGTTGGTCCTCCCACTGATCCCTGGACACAACCCTTGGTAGTTCCCTTCTCGAACTCTGCCCTGGCGTAATTGACCTTGATCTTCCGGTCGCTGAGATATGAGCATACCATCTCATACAGATTTCTAGGACAACTTTTCTTCGCAAGTTGGTTTTTTAATGCGGGCCACCATGCGTTGTCGAAGGCCCCCTCTATGTCTAGGGAGATAAGGAGTACGATGTTTTTACTGTTTACTCCTTTTCTCAAGTGCTCTACCAGGTCATAGAGGGCGTCCTCGGTTCCTCGCTGTGGCATAAAGCCGTATTGGTTCTTGTTAAGAGATGGGATTATGTGCCATTGGAGCCGGCCAATCATAAGCTTCTCAACGATCTTTCCGAGAACTGATAGGAGCCCTATGGGACGATAGGATTTTGGATGGGTGTAATCCGTTTTGCCAGGTTTCCGGATGATGACCACATGTACCGTTTTCCATTGTGCTGGGAAGTATTTTAACGATAGGCATTTGTTAACAATAGCCATAAATACCTCCATATCACTGCGGACTGCTGCGACACAGATGTCAGCTGTGAGCCCGTCTGGTCCGGGGGCTTTTTTGGGATTTTGTGCTTGGAGCACTATTTCCAATTCAGCTGACGTAAAGTGTGGGTCATCTTCCGAAAGATCCTCCCATGGGTTCTCCTTTGTTAGTTCCCGGAGTTCAGTGTGGCACTGCTGGTCAGTGTGCTCCGAATCGTCCGGATAAAAAGTTTTGGCTAGGAGTTCTGCTGACTTATGTGGGGATAGAGTGTTTCCTTCTGGGTTTCTCAGGAGCATATCTTCATGCCTTCCTGAGGTCTTCCTAATCACTCGGTAGATCTTATCCCACATACTTTCTTTCTCCTGCGTCGTGCAGAACTCCTTCCAATTTTCCGTTTGAGCTTTCTCAGCCTGTGCGGCATACTCCAATTTGGCTTTTCGATATTCGTCTATGACGAAAGTCAAGCGCCTCGGGGCTGCATTTCTGATTCTCCTTTTCTTCCGCAGAACCTCTCTTTTGAGATCCTCCAGCGACTGTGACCACCACGGGGGTTTTGGAACCCCTTTATTTGTGCCTGCTGTTGACATAGTTTGTTTGCAGGCTTCGTGGATGGCTTCAGTGTAAGCTGTGATCTTTTCTTCGAGGTCCTCTTTGGATGCCAACTCGTTTACGGAGACAACGGTGATGTCTCTCTCCGCAAAAGAGGTCTCTAGTAGAGCCCTGAATTTCGGCCATTTCGCTTTTTTGGTGTTGTACTTGCGAGTAGTAATAGGCCGTAAAGGTTCCAGGGCTTTTCCCAGGCGTAGAGTGAAGGTGATAGCGTTATGGTCAGATGTTAATAGATTGCTGTCTACTTGCCACTTCTCTATCTTACCTAGTAGAGGCACACTGCAAGCGGACACATCCACTATGCTTGTGCAAGCTCTGCCGTCTCTAAAGACCTCAAATGTTGGTGTATCCCCGAAATTGAGAATCTGAAAGCCCATCTCGTTTAAGAACGCATTGTAGGCTGCTCCTCTGTCATTTTCCAGACTGCTACCCCACCAGTGGCTCCAGGCGTTTACATCTCCTGCCACTATAAGGTTTTGCGTTGAAAGTTTTTCGCAGCATCTCTTGGTTCTCTCGAGGTAGGGTCCCATGTCTTGTTCCCCATCAAAGTAGACGGATACTACTCCTAACTTCAAGCCTCCTCCGATCACCATCACTGCTGCCTCGGTTTCAGTCACCAGCTGGGGGTCATGAATAACCTCCAGCTGGTTACCAAAAACTATAATGGCTGCCTTGACCAGTGTTTGCCTGTTAAGGGTGCATTGGATAACATGTGTCCCTGGGTGTTGTTTCAGGACGCCACTTTTACCAACATAGGGTTCCTGTATTAGGGCGATTGAGATACCCTTATCCCTTGCAACCTGAAGTAGTTCCATAGTAGCCAATTTTGAACGTTGCAGGTTTGCTTGGATGAAACGCAAACCTGTTCCGCCCGACCTTGGGGGGAACGAGCTTTGTTGGTGTGAGGTGCCCTTAGCAGTAGGAAACACGGGACCGCGCTATGGCATCCCATTTATGTCTCTCTGGACACTCGTTGCTGAAGGCATTGTGTGCCAGGTCCGTGCCTGCTCCTTGCTTGGCCACGCAGTTCCTACATTTTGGTGGGTTACCCTCTTGCCTACCCTTGCATACCTCCCAGGAATGGGACCTTCCACAGTGGCTGCAGAGATCTTCCCTTTCCTGGCAGAGCGCTCTTGTGTGGCCGAAGCCAAGGCATTTGGAGCACTGCACCAGAGGAGAATGGTCAAACACAGGTCTCCGCTGGATACCTATGTGAACCTTCTCCGCCTCTATGAAGCGCTTATGTATGGGTGGGGAGACTTCCAACACCAGATGGCACTCGTGGGTGTTGCGTGCTTTCTTTCTGTACCTAACTTTTATGGTACACTCCTTCAGATCCACATCCCGCAGAAGATGACTGTTCTGTGACAGCAGTGTCTCCACGATATGCGAGTCTTTGTGGTGTGAGAGCACGTCCCTCACGATGATAAGAGGGTTACCCGCCTTTGCTACCTCTGCCTTGAGACCATTGTCTGTTCTGACTCTGCTCTGAACCAGCACAAGGTCTTCTTTGGAGCCACAGCTAAGGACCACTTTACCATTTTTGGCTTTTCTGACCCTGTCAACCCTAGCACCACTCGTTCTTGTGTCCAGAGCTTCGACGATGCGATCAATCACATTATCCCCCGTGTTCAAGGGATTTGTGGATGTGACTATGAGGGTATGGTTTGGCCTTTGCGGTTTTGGCTTGGCGGCAATCTTGGCATAAGTTACCCTTGCGCCACTTTTTGCCTCCGCTTTTAAAAGCTCATCTTCCAAGCTTGGGGCCGGTGGTAAGATCCTCATCTTTTCTTCACGCATCGTTCGAAGCTCGGATGATACCGCCTCGAGCCTCTCAGTGATTGGGTGCATGTGGTCCTCGATGTTAATGAGGACTTCCTGCGGGACAGGTTCAGGCACTTTTGGGATCCTGGACATTGCTGTGAGGATCTCACGAATCTCCAAGATCTCCTGAGTTGCCCCCGTTTCGGTATTTTGTGGTGGTATTGACTCTAGGTGAGCCAAAGTTTTGGTGTTTGTTTCCAGGATCTGCTGCGTCTTGTCCTGTTCTTTTTGAGAGCACCTACGAAGCTCGTCCAACTGATTCTGAAGGGAGCTAATTCCAGTTTTAAGGCTGGAATCATCCCTCCTCAGAAGTTCAATGTCCTTGCTCCTATCTTCTTTGGCTATGCTCTCTCCAAGAAGCCTAAGCCGCTTATCCAGATCCCGGATGGCCTCTGCTGTCTCCTTAATTAACCTGTGCGGCTCCTGAGTTTCATAGCCTTGCCAGTCGCGAATAGACCTCGTCTCCTTTAGCGAGGTTTCAATGTCGCTTCTGACCCTTGACATCTCGTGTGTTAGTTTACTAGTGACATCGGCGATGTGTTTGTTGTGCGCCCTCTCCACCCGAACAAGCTCGATTGCATGTCTCTTTCTTTCCTTATGTCTCTTTTTATGTGCTTCATAACCAATTATCTCCAAGTTACCTGAGAGAGCGTTTTACTCCTTTAGTTGCACCAGGGCGTCCTGTGCGTCCTTCTCTACGTTATAAATTAATGACGCCACTGCATAAAACGGCTTCATTCTCTGACTCTTTCACAATGACTGCAATTCATCTCTGGAATCATCTCCCTCCTAATTTTTGTGATGCCTCTTCAGTGGAGGTGTTCAGGTCTAGAATCTATAGTCATTTCCTCAGCAAGATGGAATAAAGAGCAATTTATTTATTTATTTTTATTTAAGTATGTTTACTTTTCTATCTGAATATATTATATATTATTTTTATATATATATTTAATGATAAAACGAACTTACCCTGTACGTGAAGTTCTATCATAATTATGCGAGCTGCTCAATTCGAAGCGATTAATTTTTTACTTGTAGTACTGTTTCGTATTTCTCGGCTATTACCACGAATATTTTAAAGGTCTTACTTAATCTGAAAAATAAAAGTTTACTTGACCATTGTCCCCGCCCTAGTTTGTTGTCCCCACCCTAGCTCGATGCGGCTCTATGGTCTCACGCCATTTTCTCTTCATTAAGTTTAAAGCATTTTCTGAAACATAAGTAGATTAGATAGGTTCCTATGCACCTACATCATGAACATTATTGACAACATGGTCCAATACAGATTTGTTGTAAATAAGGGAGGGTATCTGGGGGGGTTATTATATATTAATCGCTTCGAATTGAGCAGCTCGCATAATTATGATAGAACTTCACGTACAGGGTAAGTTCGTTTTATCATTAATTATGCTTTCGCTGCTCAATTCTCGCGATTAATTTTTTACTTGTAGATGTTTAAAGATGTAGAAATCTGTATTGCCCATTTGTCGATTTAGAGTTATTATTTTTTATGATAGGTTTATGTAACAGAATTCTGTTAAATAAAACATATATTTATCTTCTATCTATTTACTCATTGATTCTCAATATAACATGTATTACACGAATATATTCTATTCAATATATATAGCAAATACAAAAATCACAAAAACAATAATTATTATTGTGATTGAAGAATCGAACGAGCAAATAAATCATCTTGGTGAGATGAGATAATATCTCGATTATAAAACCTCGCGAAAACGGATGAAGACGTGCTCCACCCTGCGGTTTTTCTAATAGTGTCCACATTTATGCCAACGGCTTTTGCCTTCGATGTAGATGCGTGACGCGTCGAGTGCGAACTATATACACTAGTGTCGATACCGCTCTTATGGAGCACGTCTTTTATCCAGTGACTTAAAGTTTGACTGGTCACTTTTGCATGAGGTTTTCTATAACTAATAAATAGGTTGTTTACATTCGCTCTAAAAGAATCAGTCTTATTTTTATAACACAATAAGGTCCGTGCAGGACAAATTTGAGGTTTCTCATCATAATATGGTAATTTAAGCAATGGTTGATGAGTGTTTGGTCTTGAAGTCTTAATAGCTTCGGAAATCATTATTGATATACAATTAGAATCAAAGATTATATTTTTTAGTTCAATTTTTGATAAAGTCTGAACCCTATGAGCTGTGATAATAGCTAACAATACTATTAGTTTCTTAGTAAGCAATTCAAGACTTAAAGTTTCATTGGGGAACATTTGCGATAAATAATCTAATACGATATCTACATTCCAAGTAAATTCGTATTTTGGCTGTGGTGGGCGGGTTCTAAAAACACCTTTCATGAACCTTGAAACTCTGTCGTCGTTTAAGATAGTTTTTCCCAAAATGCAAGATAAAGCTGATTTGCAACAATTAAGGCTCCCATATTTATAACCTTTGTTATAAAGTTTTGTTAAAAAATATAGAATATTTGGAACTGATGCGGCCAAATAATCTATATTATGGATTTTACAGAATTTAAACCATTCTTTAAAGTAACAATCATATTGCTTTTGGGTATTAGGTGCTAATGAATTTATCATAATATCCAAAGAAGAAGGAGGTACACTTCTTTTCAAGAGTGCTTTCCTGATAATATTGCTGCAGCCAGGGTAAGACTCTTGTGTAGACTGTGTTGTTGTATCCTGGAATCGCCAGACAATAACAAATCACTATTAGGTTTAAAGTATATAATATTAGATACTACCAATTTTTTGAAAACTGGATACCAAGGCTGGGTAGCCCATTTAGGTACGACAACTATGCCAATAGCTTTGTCTGCGATTATTTTATTTAAAGTTTTAAGAATAATCGCAAAAGGAGGGAACGCATAAAAGAAATCATCGTTCCACTTCATCGTAAAAGCATCAACACAAAACGCATATGGATCAGGCTTCCAAGAAACGAATTTTTTACATTTCGCATTCGACCTACTTGCGAATAGGTCGATTTCAGGGACACCAAATGTCTTAACAATCTCTAAGAATGCATAGTTGGCTAGTTCCCATTCTGTTTCGATTTGCGTTTTTCGTGATTCGAAATCTGCAATATAATTGTCAGATGATTTAATATATGATGCATAAATAAACAATTCTCTTTTTTCACAAAATTCCCAAATATTTCGAGTTAGTTTGTTTAAATGGGGAAACTGCACGCTTCCCATACGATTAATGCATGATATTGCAGTTGTGTTATCAACTCGAAGTAAAATGTTTATGTTAAAAACATCTTTGGCAAAAATCTTTAAAGCAAATAGTGCTGCCAATAATTCCAGTGTATTAATATGATAATCCTTTTCTTCATTAGTCCAAAAACCATTTGCTTTTTTATTTAAACAAGAAGCACCCCAACCTGTCAGAGAAGCATCTGAGAAAATCTCGAGATCATAAATTGGGGTACGAATGCGGCATGAAGATTTACCAATTTTTCCATACCACCAATTTAAATCATCATTTAGTAATTGTTGATCTATTTTCATGACTTTCTCATAATTTTGGCTAACCCTCAAATTTAAAAATTTTTGCCTTTCAAATATTTTTGTGTGTAACCAACTATATTCAATTCCTGGACAAATAGATATTAGTAAACCTATGAATTTAGCGAATTTTCGAATTTTACAACTTTCTATTCTTTTAAATTCTTCTATTTCTCTTTTTACCCGCTCTTGTTTTTCTAGTGGTAGTTTCACACAAAAATCAGTCATATCCAATACGAAGCCTAAAAATTTACAGCTGGTTTTGGGTATAAGAGAACTTTTTTCATAATTTATGATGAATCCTAAGTTTTTTAGGAGACATAAAGTAGTATTTACATTTTGTGTACACTTGCTATAAGAGTTATCAATACAGAGGATGTCATCTAAATATATTGTAGATATCCATCCATGTAAACGTAGATGTTCCATGACTGGTTTCAATACTTTTGTAAATACCAGTGGACAGGTGTTCAACCCAAATGGTAAGCAATTGAATTCATAAATTTTTTGTTGAAATTCAAACCGTAGATATTTCCTGTGTTCTAAATGAACAGGTATCAAAAAATATGCGTCTTTTAAATCGACAGAAGCTAGGAAGCAATTTGGTGTAACAAGTTTTATAGCGGTTCTCAGATCCTCCATTTTAAAATGTGGAGGAGTAATAAACTTGTTTAGATTTTTTAAATTTAAAATAAATCTTTTATCACCATTTGGTTTGTCCACAAGAAATATACTGGACAAAAAATCGCCTTCAATCCTACAGCACTGCGAAATAGCACCTTTGACCAGTAATTTATTAATTTCAGTTTTAAAGTCTAATAACTCGCTTTTATTATTAGGTTTATTTTTAGGATAGGCAGTCTGCACAGGCGATGATGTAAAAGGTATTTTATAGCCTTGGATCCAAGCTAGTATAACTGGATCATTTGTGAGTTTTTGCCAAACATGTGAAAAATATTTCAATCTGCCTGCTGGTTTAGTTACCTGGATGTCTATTGTCTCCTCTGGTTCTTGTAGGGGACATTGGTGCGATTGGCACGCGCTGACGTTGAGTTGCGCGTTGTCTCGTTCCGATGAGCAATCGACGAGTAGCCCGCAGTCCGATGAACCGTCGCTGATGTCATTTTTCGATTCATATTCTGAGGGTTGGCCTGATGATTGGACTGCGGGTGCTTCCAGTTTAAATTGTTTGTGGAACTAGTAAGTCTGTTATTATATTTTGTTGTAGGTTTAGGCTTTGCTATATACGATTTCAAATCTTGGCTAGTTTTTGTTATAGCTTTTGTAGCTCTCAAACTTTCAGGTAGCGATTCCCCAAATAAATGTTTGTCTCGCTTGGATTCTTTTAATGTTTCTTTCAATTTATTATTGAGCGTTGAAATTAGAAAATTTCGTCTGAGTTTTGTATCTATATAATGGGAATCACATAATATTCTGCAAACGTTGTTTACATGTTTTAGTAGGGTTTGGTTAGTCTCAGATTTTTCATTGACTAAAATATCCATTACACTGGTTAGGGCTGATAAAGCTACACCCACTTGTCCCTGTCGTGCAGCCAGAGAGGCATCCTTTTTTAGCAGGACTTCTGATATAGCAGCTTTAACTTCGGGATTTAAAATCGGTGCCATAAAGAGTTGACAATTACCAGGGGTTGGGTATTCATCCATTATTTTAGTTTTTTGTTCTTTTTTCAAACCATTCTGTAGAACATCTTGTAGTCTCAACGCAATATCAACGTGAATATTTTTTCCTACAAGAGTTTCTTCCTTTGGTGCATCGCCTAGAAGTGTGAGTATGTCCTCATCCAAATGTTCTGAGTCCACAGGTACTTGGCCATTAATAACGTCATCCGCCCCTGAAGCGGCCGATAACGTTGGCGGTTGCAGTATTAACTCATCCGCTACCGGAGGTGTGACTGGCGGAAAAGTCTCATTTTGAGCTATTTCAGAAGAGGACTCAATTCCTATTTCCATGTCCGAGCATTCGTAATAGGGGACATGCTTGTTCCCTTCCGAGCCTAAAGAAGGCAATAAAAATGATGTCAAAACAATGAAGGAAATGATCCTGAAAATCATTCGCATCATTTTTAGACTCCCACCAAATAAATAAATATTGCGTAGTGTCGAACATTGTACACTACCTGTAATGTAATTGTGAAGGTAACAGTCCCAGAACGTACTGTTCGCATCACTAATTTTATTGTTAAACTCCATGTACCTACAGTAGGGTTTAGTAAAAGAAAAAACATGAATACCTTGTAGTGTCGAATGTTGTACACTACCCATGATATCATAGATGTGTGAAGGTAACAATCCCATTATGTATTGTTCGCATCACTATATTAGGTAAATATCTACCCAATAATCTAAAGATTTATATTCAACACATAAAATGAATAGATTACCTACCTACCCATTTTTTGGAGTTACTCAATATACTAGCACAAATTGTGAAGGTTATATCATCAATTGTGTAGCCCTATCTATAATTTCCTAACAAACAATTGAACAACAAAACGCTTACCAGATTCGGAGCTTTCTGAGCTAAAAGAATATGATCTTCGACGTCGTTTTCGTAGTTCACGTTTTAGTTTTTTCAATATACGCTCACTGTTATCCCTGTCTTTGTGTCTACGCTTTCTTCCCATGTTTGAAGACACTTTTAAACCAACAAACCACTTGTTTTATGCTAATTATTGCTAAAAATAATTTTACGTGTAACAGCCGGTACTGCACGAAAACAGATAATGAAGAGAAAATGGCGTGAGACCATAGAGCCGCATCGAGCTAGGGTGGGGACAACAAACTAGGGCGGGGACAATGGTCAAGTAAACTTTTATTTTTCAGATTAAGTAAGACCTTTAAAATATTCGTGGTAATAGCCGAGAAATACGAAACAGTACTACAAGTAAAAAATTAATCGCGAGAATTGAGCAGCGAAAGCATAATTATAATATATTAGTTTATTTAATATCTTAGGCATTATTAGTAGGGACTTAGTTAATTAATATTAGTTATTGAACTTTTTTTATTTTCTGTATAATTATCACTATTCTCTTTCTGTGCACTACCGACGCCTATTTTTGTCCACAATACACCAAGGTTATCTGGAAGAGAATGCTTCTTAGCATTAAGTTCGCCTTTGTACTTCTTTTTTTTATGTGCAATAAAGAATTTTCTATCTATCTATCTATCTATCTATCCTTTTCCAAGTTGGTGATGTGCCTTGACCTTGAGTCCGATAGGGAAAGGACGATCTCGTATAGAGTCTGCAGGCCTTCGAGTGCAATAACCTTGCACTCCCTCTTCATGTTACCTGCAGCCTCCAACGCCTCCTTCCCCTTCAGAAGCTGATCGTTGGCAAGCTTTGTGGCCATATCCATTTCTACCCCCATTCGCTTATTCGACTGTTCAACCAACATTGAACGCCGAACTCTTTTCGTAATGGGGGTGGCCAGGTCAAGGAAAGATGTGAATGACTCATCGTCTGACATGAGCTGTTTGGGTGGCGATATGCCACATTGCTCCCAGTTAATGACTTTTTCGTTAACCGAATCCGTTACTGACTGTGGGCCTGGGGCCGCCGAGGACAAAGCCGAAGCTTCGCTTGGCTCCTGTACTTGTCTCTTCAGGAGTTTTGGGCTCTAAAGGGATTCGGGACTCCTGAACACGCTTCCTCCTCGGCGGAACCAGTGGTGACGCTGGCCTTTTTGTCCCTTCCGACGACGCCTTTTTCACAGTGGACACTCCTCGTGATAATGGCAGCGCCAGCTTTTCTGACCTCACTGATTTCGCGACTGTTTCTTTTTTTAAAACTTTTTCTCGCAACGACCGTTGTCTAAGTGAGGTGGTGGCTACTGGAGGGACAACCTTTGTGGAGGCGGATTCGGTCTTATTTGAAGACATGTTTGAAATAATATAATGATAAACTAAATTAAAAGAGTGTTAATTCTAAATTATTAAATGTAACTAACCTAAAGTTTCCTTATTGTCTATTGAATAACGTCTCTAAACGCGCCAGGGCCTTGGAGTGGTATGGGCCCTGCGTGGTGAGTGTTGTTCTGTGGTGTTGTCTTCCTGGAGAGAACCTCAAGGTAAAGAGAGGAGAAAAGGAAATTGAGGGAAGAAATTAAGGATTCTGTTGGGGCCAAAATGTAGTGCACCTTATCCCGGTTCCAGAGATACCACACACTGGGGGTCTATCTCTTCTGGTTACGGAGATATGGCGTGAGGGGTTTTTTGAGGGGGGTTAGGGGTTTCGTGGGGAGGTAAGGAGGGTTGGGGGGATGTGGGGGGGTTGATGAGGGTTACTCGGGAAAGGGTTTGGGGGGCTAAGGGGATGTTTGGGGGTTGAATGGAGAGCCTGGGGGACTAATCAGGGCTTGGGGGTTTTTTGGAAATTGGGTGGGGGGGTGTTTTTTGGAAGTAGGGAAAATGAAATCCCCTAGGGCCCAGAAGTAGCCTCTCGTTACCGAGATAGGCCGCGGGGGGGTTTCACAAGGAGTATCTGGGGAGGGGGTGGGGGGGGGAATTGAAATCCCTTGCGGTGATGTTGTAAAGCTCCTGATCCCAATTCTAGGGATACTAAAAAGTGCTGGTCTATCACCTTTGGTTTAGGAGATAGCCCGCGGGGGGTGAGGTACTTTTCAAGGGGAAGAGGGGGGGAGGGAAATGAAATCCCTTGGGGCCAAGTTGTAGAGCCCCTTGTACCGATCCCAGGGATACCAAGATGTGTGGTTCTATCTCCTCTGGTTCCGGAGATAGGCCGTGGGGGGAATTGAGGTATTTCAAGGGGTAGGGGGGAAAGGCTTTGAAAATTGGTGGGGAGGGGTGATTGGGAGGGTGTCCGTCTACCCGTCCAGATGAGTCCAAACACGGGTATCCCAAGTCAGAAGGTTAAGGAGTTACCTTGAGGTCAACTTGCTGAGCTGATGGCCTGCTCGGAGTCCCCCGTCGCTGATCTTCACCAAGGGGCGAAGTCCTGGAGCCGGCTTCGAAGTCTCCACGCCGGTTGTCGGACGTCACGCCTCGTGACGAAGAGCCGAATACAGGTTACACACGCGGCGACCACGCGGTTTGAAGCGGCGGCCACGCGGTTTTAGGGGTTAAATGCTCACTGTTTGCTGTCTTATATCTCAGCGGGCGCTGAGCGGATCTTCAAAATTTAAACTTCGCTAAATAGGCCTCACGCTGTTCTTGAAAGTGGTGATAATTGGCTTCAGATCGCACTTATCCCCTTGATGGTATTTCACTTCAAAGTTGAGGCTGAATAACTCGGGAACCCCCTGGGGAAAATCTTGGAAAACGATAATCCTGGTGAGTCAGACACTAATTTCACTGGTAACAACACTTTTTTGCGCGGGGCTCTAAAAATCAATTTTTTATTAATTTTTAACGTGGAGCCATATGTTGAACGTGTCGATATTGGACTGTTACTCAAACTGGTTGGGTTGGGTTGGGTTAGGTTAGGTTAGGTTAGGTTGGGGTGACGTGGTCGGGTTACCTCCTAGTGAGCCTTGAAGCCGTGTTTCTGGTCCTTTGGGATCAGTCCTGGAGGAACGGAAGCATGGTAGGCCGGTGCACCCTGGTTCCCACCGCTAATAACTTTTCACTTTTGTGGGATCTTGTTAGCGGTGGCCGAAAACCCGACACGAAGGCTCCTCCGGGTGTCTCTATGAGGAGCATAGAGCACTCCGGATGGAGCCTGGCGGAGGAAAGGAGTATCCTACTCCGCCGGGTAGGTGGGACGTGCTCTTTTGAGCCGTCCAGTATGGTCCGAGGAGGGACCGTAGGAGGAGGAGTCCTAGGGGCTCAGCGGACCTTCGGGTCGTAGGATGGCTGGCCTGCAAGGTCAGCGGCGCGGCAAGGAGGGTCAACCCGGCCACCTTTTCGGGCAGAGGCGGCAGCCTTTTTAGGCTGGTGGCGCGGCAGGGAGGGTCAACTCGGCCACCCTGTCGGGCAAAAACTAGGGCAGCTGTAATGGCAGCTGCAGTGGACCTCCGGGTCGTGGGATGGCGGGCCTGCAAGGCCTGCGGCGCGGCAGGGAGGGTCAACTCGGCCACCCTGTCGGGCATATGCGTCTCCAAATCTTAAGGTTTGGTGCCTGCCGAGAAGATGTATGGTCGGGGGGAACCCGGCCGCTAGGGTACCAAAGGGGACCTCACCCCTTTCCAAAAAAGGAAAAATCTCATGAAAAATGTCGCATCAAGAAAAAATATTAACCCAGGTCGGTACCGGTCTCGATGAGGCCGGAGAATCCGGCAGCACTACGGTGCTCAATTCCCCCTTCGTATCTGGGAGGGGAACTGGTCGATATGTTTGTGAGAAGACGGAGGAGAGAGGTAGAAAGGAGAAGGAGGGAGAGTTAAGAAAGGAGGAAGAATCTGTGGAGGAAACTGGTGTCTCCCCCATATCCAATCTGGATGTGGGTGAGATCCCAGTTTTGAACTTGTCGGAGTCGTCGGAGCAAGACTCCGACAATATGAGCTGGACAACGGTGTCCTCACGCGGCTGTGGAGGGAGGAAACTCCGTAAGCGTGTACGGTGTGAGGAAGACCCGGGTGACCCATTACCGTCACCCAAGGTCTCGTCTGCTCGGCGCGGACGAGGACGCCCGCCCACGGAGGGCAAAGCGGCTTTAAGGGGGCGTGGTCGCCCAGCTACAACCGGGGACTACGTCGGACTGGCGGCAGCGAAAGCCGCTTTGAACGCCGCAAAAGCGGAGGAAATACGGCTGCAGGTGGAGGAGGAACTGGCCGAAGAAAACCGGCGAAAGATGAAGGCGGTGCGGGACACCTTTCGCAAAGTCCCCATAAACCCCACCGCGCCGGTGAGTGAAGAGACAGAGGCCCTGGCGTCGGACCTCGAGAGGCACGTGGTGGAGTCCTTGGCGACTATTCAGAAAGTCGCCAAGACATCCAAAAACCTCAAGGGGACGTTCGTCAAGGGCCTCCAGGATGCGGCGGAGACCATAAAGGTCTCAGTCACAGAGTTGAGAGCCCGGTCGGTGTCGGAGGAGGTGTTGCGGCTGGAGGCCGCCAACAAGAAGATGTCAGCTGAGCTGCAGGAGCTGAGAAGAGAGGTCGCGGCGATGAAGGCCACTTTTTCCGTTGCCTCGGCCCCGGCCCCTGCCCCGGCTCCTGCCCCGGCCCCAGCCCCGGCCCCTGCCTCGGCTCCTGCCCCGGCCCCAGCCCCAGCTTCGGCCCCAGCTTCGGCCCTGGCCCCGGCCCTGGAGGCAATATTACGAGAGGTCATGGTGCACGTGGGCACGATGATTAATGCCCGTTTTGAGGGTCTGGAGTCGAGGCTACTGCCCGAGGAGCGCCTCCGGCCGCCGCTTGCTGCGGACCGACGCAACGCGGATAGGGCGATGAAGGACGCCAGGAGGGAAACTGCTCTTCCAACAGCCATCGCAGTCACTGGCAGAGCCGCAAAGGGCAAAAAGAGACCAGAAGGCCCTTCCGCTCCGGTGTTTATACCCGCTCCACCACCACCACCTACGCTGGAGGGGTGGAACGTAGTGACGAGGCGGAGAAGGGCGCGAGAGGCTCCACCAGTGGTGTCTGGTGCAGCTAAGGTGGCCCTCAGGCAGGCGCGGGAGCTCCCGCCAGCAAGGCCCGCGGTAACAAAGGTGGCCCCCAAGCCAAAGCCGAAAGTAGGGATGGCCAGCCTCCGACCCCCCCGCACAGCAGCTGTAGTGATAACACTACTGCCGGGGGCGGAGGAGAAGGGCCTATCCTACTCAAAGGTCCTGGCGGAGGCGAAGAGCCGCATCAATCTGGCGGCTCTAGGGGTGCCACCCCTAAAGATGAGGACGGCGGCCACCGGGGCCCGCATATTGGAGATCCCCGGTGCGGAGAGGGAGGAGAAGGCGGACTCCCTAGCCAGTAAGTTGAGAGAAGTTTTCGAGGGGGCGCCGGAAGATGTACGAGTGTCGAGGCCGAGTATGACCTGCGATCTGCGGGTCAGCGGCCTCGACGACTCCATCACCCCCTCGGAGTTGGTAGAAGCCCTCGCCAAGGCTGGGGGCTGCGGTTCGTCGGAAATTAGGTCCGGCGAAATCCGCAAGAGTGCGGCGGGCATGGGGGCGGCCTTTGTAAGGTGCCCTAAAATGGCCGCCAAGAAGGTCATGGCTGGTGGTGGCCGGCTGTTGGTGGGATGGGTGGCGGCGCAGGTGCGGATCTTAGAGGTCCGGCCCCGCCGCTGCTATCGTTGTCTTGCACTGGGCCACGTTAGGGCCCAGTGCAAATCCGAGGTCGACCGCAGCGACGAGTGCCATCGCTGCGGTCTGAAAGGCCATAAGGCCAAGGACTGTTCGGCCGCCCCACACTGCACTCTGTGTGCAGCAGCGGGCAGGGCGGCTGACCACCTCTCCGGGGGCAAGGCATGTGCCAAGCCCCCGACCAAGACAGGGGCGAGTAGGAGGAAGGATGGGGCTGAGGCCAAGGCCAAGTCCCAGCCGACTCGCCCCACACGGGTAGCGGCGGAGAACATGGAGGAAGGTTAGGATGGCCCTTACCTTCCTCCAGGCGAATATCAACCGCTCCGCCAGGGCCCAGGATCTTTTACTCCAGACTCTGGCGGAGCGGTTGATAAGTGTCGCGGTAGTAGCGGAGCCGTACCGGGTCCCCGCTAGAACCGACTGGGTAGGTGACCTGGACGGCCTGGTGGCCATCACCACTCAGTCTCCTGCCCATTCTCCTCCTTTCGGGGGAGTGGTTAGGGGCAGGGGACTGATCGCTGCGCAGATGGGAGAGATGGTGGTCGTGGGTGTTAACTTCTCTCCGAACCGGGCCCTCGCCGAATTCGAGACGTTTCTCGACGAGGTGGGGACCCTGGTCGGACAGAGTAGACCACGGCCAGTGCTCGTCGTCGGAGATCTCAACGCCAAATCACTGGCGTGGGGATCTTCGAGGACGGACGCGAGAGGCGAAGCCGTGGAGGAATGGCTAGTGGGGACGAGCCTCTGTATTCTAAATGTGGGTACCGCGAATACGTGTGTGCGTCGGGATGGCGGATCGGTGATAGACATCGCATTCGCCACCCCCGAGATCGCACCACGTATTCGCGACTGGGAGGTTTTAACGGACGAGGAGACGCTATCTGACCATAGGTATGCTCAGTTTAGCGTCTCCCCGTCCTCGACGGTAGCACGGGCCCCCCCGCCTTCAGCGGTTGGTCCGCGGTGGATGCTGGGTCGGCTAGAAAGGGACGTGCTGAGGGAGGCGGCCTTAGTCCAGTCATGGAACGCCCCTCCCTCGGAGCCAGTGGACCTGGACGCGGAGACAGATGCCCTGTGCAGGGCGATGGCGCACGTCTGTGACGCCGCCATGCCACGTGCTGGGGCACCGCATATCCGCCGCCAGGTGCACTGGTGGTCAGAGAGGATAGCCGAGCTGCGGCTGAGATGTGTGGACCTACGTAGGACGTACCAGAGGTACAGGAGAAGGAGACGCCAAGTCGAGGCCGAAGCGGACGCCCTCTATGCCCTGTATAGAGAGGCGTCCAAGGCCCTCCGCCTAGCCATCTCAGAGGCAAAGGCGGAGGCCTGGCTGCAGTTGCTGGAGTCCTTGGAGCGGGACCCATGGGGCAGGCCATACAGGCTAGCGAGGCAGAAGCTTCGCCCCTGGGCCCCCCCCATCACTAGCACTCTGCAGCCTCCGGTTCTCCGGCGGGTGATCGAGGGACTGTTCCCGGGTAGCCCGGGACCCGACTTCGTCCCTCTCATCATGGCGGCGCCTCAGGAGGCGGCCGAGTTAGCGGCGGAGGAGGAGGAGGTGCCTCCAACCTCCGAAGGTGAATTAGGCGGCGCGGTACTGAGGATGAGGGCCAAGAACACGGTGCCGGGACCCGATGGGATTCCTGGTCGCGCGTGGGCCCTCGCTCAGGAACATCTTGCACCCCGCATTCGGGACCTCTTCGACCGCTGTATGCGGGAGGGGAGGTTCCCAATGCGGTGGAAGGCCGGCCGGCTCGTCCTTCTCCGGAAGGAGGGACGGCCGCCCGATGAGCCCGGGGGCTATCGCCCAATTGTGCTGCTTGACGAGGCGGGCAAGCTCCTCGAAAGAGTTGTAGCTGCCCGCCTTGTCAAACACCTGGAGGTGGTTGGACCCGACCTGGCTGATGCTCAGTTCGGGTTCAGGAGAGGTCGATCGACGGTAGATGCCATTGCCTATGTCCGAGACCTCTCCGAGGATGCGTGCTCCAGGGGCGGGGTGTTGCTGGCGGTGTCACTTGATATCGCCAACGCATTCAACACCCTGCCGTGGACCACGATCCTGGCGGCACTGGAGTACCACAGGGTGCCCCAGTACCTGCAACGCCTCGTCGGGGACTATCTCTCTGATAGGGAGGTAGTCTACCCGACGATGAACGGAGAGGGCCGAAGCCCGGTTGCACGTGGTGTTCCACAGGGGTCCGTAATGGGCCCCCTGCTTTGGAACATCGGGTACGACTGGGTGCTGCGGGCCGCTAACCTTGATGGCGTCAGCGTAGTGTGCTACGCTGACGACACCTTGGTTACCGCCCGGGGGACGACCTACAGAGAGGCGTCCCTACTGGCCACCGCTGGGGTAGCTGCGGTGGTGGCCAGGATTCGGCGGCTGGGCCTGGAGGTGGTGCTCAGCAAATCCGAGGCCATTTGCTTTTATGGTCCTCGGAGGGCGCCACCTGCGGGCTGCAGCATAATGGTGGGGGGTGTCTCCATCGCTGTCCGGTCGACGCTGAAGTATCTCGGCGTTGTACTGCACAGCAGATGGAGATTCGGCCCCCACCTGGAGGAGTTGGCCCCGAGGCTCGTAAGGACGGCCGCCTCTTTAGGCCGCCTCCTTCCGAACCTCGGAGGCGGAGGAGCGAGCTGCCGCCGCCTGTATATGGCGGTGGTGCGCTCGATGGCCCTCTATGGTGCACCTGTGTGGGCGGGCTCGATTAACTCGAGGGAGACCGCCGTGCTACACAGGGCCCAGAGGGTCATGGCGGTGAGAGTGTGTCGGGGCTACCGCACACTTTCACATGAGGTGGCATGTGCCCTCGCGGGCTCGCTTCCTTGGGACCTTGAGGCCGAGGTTCTGTCCTCGGTCTATTGGCGGAGGAGGCGAGCTCGCGAGGAGGACCTTCGGCCGGTGGCGCGGGAGGTCCTGCAGTGGCGTGTGGACGCCAGGGAAGAGGCCCTGGAGTCGTGGAGCAGGCGGCTGGCCCTGGCGAACCCCCGTCGGGGTGTTGGGGCATGTAGGATGTTGGAGGCGGTTCAGCCCATTCTGAGCGAGTGGGTGAACCGGGAGCACGGGGCGCTTTCCTTCCGGCTGACGCAGATCCTCTCGGGGCATGGTTGCCTCGGGAGGTACCTGTGTCGCGTTGCCCGAAGGGAAGCCTCCCCGGTATGCCACCAGTGCGGCTGCGCAGAGGAGACGGCGCAGCACGTGCTGGAGGCATGCTCCGGTGTGGATGGACCGCGACAGGCTCTGGTCGCGGTCGTAGGAGCAGACCTCTCGTTGCCGACCATCTTGGTTAAGATGGTCCAAGACGAGGGGTCTTGGGATGCGGTGGTCTCCTTCTGCGAGGTTGTGATGTCGCAGAGGGAGACAGAGGAGCGTGAGAGGGAGAGAGATGCTCTCGCTCTCCCGCTCCGGAGGACGCGGACACGGAGGCGAGCTAGTAGAGCTCGCACTCCGTCTCCGCTTGGAGGGCCGGGGGCGATGGATGTTGGGGCATCCGTTGCTCCCTAGAGCAAAGGCCCTCTGAGAGTGGGGTGACGCGCTGGTTTGTCCCGTGTGCGTCGCCCGAGCCGAATGGGGGGGCTTTTCCCCTCCCGAGGCGGGTCCGCCTTGTTTTTAAGGCGGACGTCGGTAGATGGGGCTGCGGTAGAGTGCGAAAGCGGACCCGCGGCCCCGTCTACTATCGTTGTAGAGGGACATCGTGAGGTTTTAGTCGGTAGGGCCGGCTTTAGGCGAGTCCGACATACCCCGCCCGCTTCCCAGGCCGGCGGGGATGCGTAAAAGCATTTCCTCACGCTAAAAAAAAAAAAAAAAAAAAAAAGGTTAGGTTAGGTTGGGGTGGCGTGGTCGGGTTACCTCCTAGTGAGCCTTGAAGCCGTGTTTCTTGTCCTTTGGAATCAGTCCTGGAGGAACGGAAACATGGTAGGCCGGTGCACCCTGGTTCCCACTGCTAATAACTTCTCACTTTTGTGGGATCTTGTTAGCGGTGGCCAAAATCCCGACACGGTGGGCCTCTCCGCGTGTGCATAGGGCACAGTGGACGAGGCGGGAGAGCCTTAGGGGCTCAGCGGACCCGTTGGGTCGTAGGATGGCTGGTCTGCAAGACCAGCGGCGCGGCAGGGAGGGTCAACTCGGCCACCCTGTCGGGCAGAGGAGGATTGCGAGCCGCAATGTACCCTCAGGTTGAGGGATTGCGGTTTGCAGTGGACCTTCGGGTCGTAGGATGGCGGGCCTGCAAGGCCTGCGGCGCGGCAAGGACGGTCAACTCGGCCTCCCTGTCGGGCGTAGGATAAATCTCCGAATCCTAAGGTTTGGTGCCTGCCGAGAGGATGCATGGTCGGGGGGAACCCGGCCGCTAGGGCACAGTAGGTAGGTGAGACGCGCTCAAATGAGCCGTCTACGTTAGATCCGAGGATGGATCAGAGGAGTGGAAGGGCGGGCTAGGTGTGCACTTACCCTGCCACCGGGCAGGCAGTGGGAGATTTGTCTTCCTTGCCACCGCCCGACAGTCGTAATCCTGCAACACTGTTGCGGTCACGTCTCGTGACATGAGTAGGACCGATGGCCTTGGCTTGGCCGCCTGGGCTACGAGGAAGACAACCTCTATAAAAATCACTCGAAGACAAGCGGAGGCGCAGCGTGAGGATCTGGATGGCTGATCGGAGTTTCAGTCGCTACTGTGTCCCCCGCCAGGGAATCGCCGTCACCCTGAGCGGGTTACGCTAGGCCTCCCCGGTTACAGTGGGCACTGTCCGGGGTGACCATTTGTTCCCACGTACTCGTGGGATTTGAATGGAAACTGATAAAAACATTGGGAAGGGGAGGGATATAGACGATAGAGGGTCTACCAGTGCTTCGGCACAGGAGACGGACAAAGGCATGAATATGGACACTGATTTAGATTTGGAGAAAGGTGGCGCTTCAGCGCACGTTAACGCCAAGAAGGCGTATGAGGAAGATTTGGTTCGTGCACGCAGCGCCTCAGGGAGCAGCGGGAGTATGCCGATAGCAAGGGTGAGCTTGGAGAGGTTGCCGAACCTCTCTGACACGGACTCTGATACGAGCTTCCGATCAGTATCTTCACTTCGGTCACAGCGGTCGTCACCTGAAGGAAACCGCTTCTGGAAGCGTGCTAGGATCGATAGTGGTGGTACCGACGAAGGTAATACGGGAAAGCCGCTGAAGATGGTAAAGGCTAAGAGAGGGCCCGGACGTCCCCCCAGTACTGGAACGTACGTTGGTCTGAAGAAAGCCCAGGACGAATTAAATAAGGCAAAGGCGGAGGAGCTTCGGCTCAATGCTGAATTGGAGATGGCTGAGGAAGTTAAGCGGAAGAGAGAAGCAAAGGCTGCCACCTTCCGCCATTCTCCAATAACGATGTCTGGCGATGAATGCCAAGACTCCCCGGATCTAGCTAGACTGGTGTCGGATTCGGTGGAAACAATAATAAAGGTTGCCGGGACGTCCGGTCACCTAAAAGGGACGTATGTTCGTGCTCTGAAGGAAGCAGCTGAAACTATAAAAGCTGCCTTCGCAGAGCAGCGGTCCCGTACAATGACGGAGGAGGTTGCCCGCTTGGAGGCAGCCAATGTTAAACTCGCAAGAGAGTTGGGTGAGATGCGCAAGGAGATGGCGCAAATCCGTGTACAAGCACAAAAGTCGATACCAACTCCAGGGCCAACCTCAGTCCCAGCAGTCGAAGAGATAGTGCGCGTTGTCATGGACCAATGCGGGACCATGGTCAACGCACGATTTGCAGGGCTGGAAGACCGCTTGCTGCCGGAGGTGCGACTGCGTCCACCATTGGCCGCAGACAAAAAGAAGAAAAGTGTGGCTGCTGCATCGTATGCGACCACTGTTCGAGCCCCTCCTCCTAATCCAGAGGCTGTGGCTAACAACAGCGGATCAGCCAAAGCTCCAAAGGAGCAGAATAATAAAAAGAAGGAGACCAATGAGCCGCGCCCTCCGGGACCTGCTCCTAAGTCCACAGAAGAGGGTTGGAGTAAGGTGACTCGTAAGGGTGCCAAAATCTCCGCCAAAGCCGCCAAAGCTACCAAAGCCGCCCAGACAGCGAAACCAGCAGCCAAGCCCGCCAAGGCGCCAGCCAAACGGCAAAGAAGGCCAAAGGCTCCTCGTTCGGCAGCGGTGATTTTAACACTCCAGCCGGACGCAGTCAAGAAGGGCATCACCTATGCTAAGATCCTCTCCGATGCTAAAGAGAGCGTTGATTTAAAGGCTCTGGGCATAGAGAGTGTTAGGTTCCGGACAGCTGCCACTGGCGCGCGAGTACTAGAGTTGCCCGGAGCTGCAAGTGCGGAGAAGGCCGACTCCCTAGCAAACAAACTCAGGGAGTCCTTCAGTGGAGACCTTTTAAAGGTCTCCCGACCACAAAAGATGGTGGAGCTGCGGCTCTCGGGCCTTGACGACTGCACCACCAAGGAGGATATTTCAGCGGCCGTTGCCAAAGTGGGAGGCTGCTCTGTGGAGTCCCTCAAGGTCGGCAATATTGTTCGGCCACCGGGGCGCCAGAGAACAGTTTGGCTGAGCTGCCCCGTTGCCGCAGCGAAGAAAGCCGCAGCTGGTAGGATACTGGTGGGTTGGACCTCAGTATCAGTGAAAGTGCTACAGCCCAGGCCCTTGCAGTGTTACCGATGCCTGGAGATCGGGCACCTGGGGGTGAAATGCCAGTGTACTGCAGACCGTAGTGCACTGTGCTGCCGCTGTGGCAAGTCTGGGCACAAGGCAGCAACGTGCGAGGACAAACCGCACTGCCCGGTTTGTGAAGCGGCTGGCAAAAATGCCGATCACCGCGTTGGGGCCAAGGCTTGCAAAGGCCCGGCCTCCAACAAAAGAAAAGAAAGAAAGACGGCTAGCGTAGGCCCTTCGGCCCCCTCGCAGCCATCTACGCGCCCAAGGGCACAACCGGAGGATCGGATGGACACTAGTTAGATGGCCATCCGATTCCTACAGACAAATATTAACCGCTCCGCCAGGGCTCAGGATCTCTTGCTCCAAAGCCTGGCGGAGCGGTCAACTCAAATTGCAGTTGTCGCCGAGCCTTACATGGTTCCTTCCCGAAATAACTGGGTGGGGGACCGCGAAGACTCGGTGGCTATTATTTCGTCGTCCACTGGTTCCCTGCCCTTCGAAAAAGTATCGACGGGTCAGGGATGCGCGTTAGCCGTCTTAGGCGGTGGCTGTGGTATAGCAGTGATTGGGGTCTACTGTTCCCCGAACCGGAGCCTCGTTGAATTTGAACGAGTGCTTGCCGAGGTCGGAGTTCTGGCGGGAGCAGTATGCCCCAGTCCAGTGTTGGTTGCTGGCGATTTCAACGCAAAATCAACGGCGTGGGGATCTCCAGCAACCGACGCACGTGGAGAAGTTTTGGAGGAGTGGGCGGCATCCCTGGGTCTCCTCATTTTGAATAGGGGCTCGGAGAACACGTGCGTGCGACAATATGGTGGGTCTATAGTTGACATAACGTTCGCTTCCCCCATCGTCGCGCGCCGTGTTCTCGATTGGACTGTAGAAACGGATGAAGAGACGCTGTCAGATCATCGGTACATCCGATTCAGCGTCTCTTCTGTAGGACAGGCTTCACCACCTTCGGCTAGTGTAGGCCCACGGTGGTCCCTAAGAGGGCTTAATAAGGAGGCCGCGACCGAGGCGGCAATTGTGGAGGCGTGGATGGCGACCCCAGACATGGGCGATGTGGATGCCGCGGCGGAGAGGCTTGGAGAAGCCCTCGCCCGGATCTGTGATGCCTCCATGCCACGCGTGAAGACGTCATCGCCACCACGCAATATGTATTGGTGGAGACCAGAGTTTCGCCAGCTCCGGAAAGCCTGTGTCGCCAAGCGGCGACTATACAGCCGTTGTCGTCGATGGCGTCGGAGAGATGAGGCAGTGGAGCATGAGCGCTACGCTGATTATAGGGCCGCCTGTAAAGATTTACAGGTGGCCATTAAGGAGGCGAAGGAGTCAGCGTGGCGCGAGTGGTTGGAATCCCTGGACCGGGATCCTTGGGGTCGCCCGTACAAGTCGGTGACAGGCAAACTCCGTGCATGGGCCCCCCCACTGACTGCGACCCTGGAACCGGAGTTACTTAGACAAGTGGTGTCCACGCTCTTCCCTCAAAGGAATGCGTGGTTCCCGCCTCCCATGGCACTCGGGCCAGAGCTGCCCGAACAGGACGACGAGGAGGTCCCTCCAGTAAGTGAGGTGGAGTTTGATTTAGCTGTTTTGCGGCTCCGGGCCAAGAACGCGGCCCCTGGACCGGATGGTGTGCCGGGCCGTCTGCTCGTCCACGCAACGAAAGAACTTGGGGAGGAAATAAGGGAGCTCTTCTCAGAGTGCCTGGCGCAGGGCCACTTCCCGCAGTGCTGGAAGCGCGGGAAGTTGGTTCTGCTAAGGAAGAATGGGCGCCCAGCCGACTCTCCGTCTGCTTACCGCCCCATTGTGTTGTTGGGTGAGACGAGCAAGCTTTTCGAGCGGGTGCTCGCCGCACGTCTCGTCCGGCACTTGGTTGAAGTGGGACCAAATCTAAGCGACGGGCAATTCGGTTTCCGCCATGGGCGTTCGACCATCGACGCCATTGCGAAATTACGGGAGCTAGCTGATGAGGCGGTCTCGGATGGTGGGGTGTTGCTGTCGGTGTCGTTAGACATCAAAAACGCTTTTAATACCCTACCCTGGGAGACCGTAATAGAAGCCCTCGGGTACCACCGCGTCCCTCAGTACCTGAGGAACTCTGTTCAGAGCTACTTTGCTCAACGGGCCGTGATTTATCCGGCCCGGGAGGGCAGATATGAGGAAAGGAGAATGTCGTGCGGTGTTCCACAGGGACCGGTCCTAGGACCGCTCCTGTGGAACATCGGGTATGACTACGTATTGCGCGGGCAAAACCTACGGGGGATCGGCGTACTATGCTACGCCGATGACACCCTCGTTACAGCCCGCGGCAAGACGCACAGGGAAGCGGCGATATTAGCTACGGCAGGAGTCGCCCAAATTGTGCGCAAAATAAAAGCGCTTGGGCTGGATGTGGCCCTAGAGAAATCAGAGGCCCTCGCTTTCCATGGGCCTCGGAATGCTCCACGGAGTGGCCAGACGGTCATTGTGGGTGGAACCTCCATCGCCGTCAAGTCGACGATGCGGTATTTAGGCCTTGTCCTCGATGGTCGATGGAGATTCGAAGAGCACTTCCAGCAATTGGGCCCAAAGCTCATTGCTTTCGCCGGAGTGCTCGGGAGTTTGATCCCAAATGTAGGAGGGCCCAGTGTGGCGTGCCGCCGTCTATTTGCCGGTGTGGTTCGCTCAAAGGCGCTCTATGGAGCGCCCATATGGTCGGGTGCCCTGAACGCTCCGAACCAGACCCTGCTGCGACGTCCGCAACGGGTCATAGCGGTCAGGGTGGCTAGGGCGTACCACACCGTCTCTTTTGAGGGGGCGTGTTTACTGGCCAGTACACCGCCGTGGGATCTCGAAGCTGGGGTATTATCGGCGGTGTACTGGCGCAGCGTGGAAGTAAAAAAGGGTGGAGGCTGGCCAATGCAGGAGGAAATCAAGCGGTGGAGAGAGTTGGGCCGTGAAGACCTCTTCCAGCAATGGTCACACAGGTTGGAGTCTCCGGCTGCTAGCCGGGATATAGTGGCTGCGATTCGACCAGTTCTTTTAGAGTGGGTCGATCGCCGCCACGGTGCTCCGACGTTTCGCTTGACGCAGATCCTCTCAGGGCATGGATGCTTTGGGAGGTATTTGTGCCGAGTGGCGCGTCGGGAGCCGTCAATGGTGTGCCACCATTGTGGAGCAGCGGAAGACACGGCGCAACACACGAGAGCTGAGTGTCCCAAATGGACAGCGCATCGTGCCGAACTAACGGCCGTAATAGGTGGAGGTCTTTCACTATCGGCCATCATTAGCTCAATGACTGATAGCGAGAGAAACTGGAGAGCGGTTGCCGACTTTGCGGAGGCGGTGATGCGTGAAAAGGAGGCAGCGGAAAGGGACCGAGAGGACGATCCTCTCTCGGACCCTCTACGCCGCAGAAGAATAGGTCGCAGACGGCTGGCTTTTGCCAGTCGTCAACCACCATAAATGGGGATCTTCGGGTAATAGTTCGGGGGAATTATTACCCGACCTAAGAGGTCCCGGGCTGTAAGGCACCTCGTCTGTGTTCCGAGGTGCCTTAAGCGGAGTTTTTAGAGGGGGAACTTTACACCCCCTCCAATGAAGGGCCCAAACGGGCAACCGCTGAGGAAGTTGCGGAGGCGCAACGCGATCCCGTGGCTTCCCCCAATTGCGGAGATGTGGAACACCCCAGGTTTTTAGTGCGTATGCTGCCTACAAGGTCGGTGACTCGTACATAACCATCCGGCCTCCCCCCGGCCGGTGGTACCTATAAAAGGTTTTCCTGGGTCAAAAAAAAAAAAAAAAAGGTTAGGTTAGGTTAGGTTAGATGACCCCGAAGATGTGGTTACGGCACGCCATGGTTGTTCTGGGTGTCGTAACGGGGCGTAGCCCCTGAGGAGGGTCCAGAGACGGACGGCCGCGGCGGGTTCGCGGAAGTATGCGAAAGCGTTCCCGTGTTCCCGCCAAATGCGGCGGAGAAGGAACACCGTGAGGTTTTAGTCGGTAGGGCGGTCTTAGGTGAGTCCGACATACCCTGCCTGCTTCCCTCGGGTGGGCGGGGATGCGTAAATGCATTTCCTCACAAAAAAAAAAAAAAAAAAAAAGGTTAGGTTAGGTTTTTTTTTTTTTTTTTTTTTTAGTCGGTTTAGGGGGTTTTTAGTCGGTAGGCTGCCTTCTCTCAAGGCAGAATCCGACATAACCGCGGTACCCTTCGCGGTATCCTTTGAGGATTTCCCCCTCCTCCGCAAAAAAAAAAAAAAAAAAAAAAAAAAAGGTTAGGTTAGGTTTTTTTTTTTTTTTTTTTTTTTTTTGCGGAGGAGGGGGAAATCCTCAAAGGATACCGCGAAGGGTACCGCGGTTATGTCGGATTCTGCCTTGAGAGAAGGCAGCCTACCGACTAAAAACCCCCTCCCCACTGCAGTCCGCCATCTAGGGCATATTCGGGGGCCTGGGTTTTTGAGATGCACCTTGGCCTCCCGGCGTGGGTGGTGTAGAGTTTGATGCTGGTGTGAAGATGTAGTTGCTTGAGCAGGTCGAAGTTCTGATGACTATTGATGAAAGATCTGGTTGGTGTGCAGGAGGATGTTCCGGCTGATAGAAGTTCAGGCGTATACCTAAATACACCTAAAGAAAGCGATTGGATGTTTTAAAGCTAGGTATGTACATACATGAATGCAGACACTTAATTACAAAAAAAAAAAGGTGCTATTACAAAGTATATAAAGCATAGACTTCTTAAAATTAGATATGTACAGGTATGACTTAGAAACATATTTTCAAAGAGGTGTTAGTAGTTAGTTAAAAACAGTGGGTATGATTAAGTGAGAAGAGTACTTAAATAATTATTTAAAATGCTTAAAAGTTGATGGATTGTGAGTTTTTTTTTTTTTTTATAATTGTTTTTTATATATGTATATTTTTTTTTTTCTTTTTCTTTTCTCTTTTTCATTATCATTATTATTATTATATTTTTTTTTTTTAATAAGTATACATGATTAAATAGGTAAAAGAAAATTTTACAATTAGACAATTATATTAGAATAGCACCCCAGGGTCCAAACAAGCAAAATTCACCCCGCGACAAACAGTCCCAAGCCCCACCTCAAGGTCGCCCCTGTCCCTCCTCTGTACACATGCTACAAAATAAAAGTAACAATAACAGGGGCGACCTCAAAGAGGGGCCCAGACCTAATCACCGCGAAGTGAAATCCGATCATCCGGGCCCAAGAGTGCTAAGAAATTGGAATGGGAGAGTGAATAAGATTAGTGGTGAGAGTGATACTAGAGTCCATAGTCAGTCCTGGATCGGACCCTGTTTATCATGTGTTGAACTAGGGGGCACTTGTTAGATGTAGCACTGTGTAAGGTGTCTTTGGATTTGAGATTTTTGGCTTTGTTGAACTGGGCGCAGTTGTGGCAGGCAATCTTAGTGGGATCGTTCCTGTTTGGGCAGTTTTTGTACATGTGTGAGGATGAGGAGCAATGAGAGCATGTTGGGTTAGCTTGTGTACATTTGTTCCTGGTGTGGCCAAATTGCAGGCATTGGTAGCATTGAAGTAAAGGGGGATGATCCTCTGCCTGGACGCGTTGGTGACTGATGTTGATTCGGCCATTCTCAGTGATGGCCTTCCACAAGGTAGGGGTGACCATGAAGACCGCGTTATATAAGTTGGGATTTTTGTTTCCCCGTTGGAATTTTAGTTGGAAGTCCTCCCTGTCTGCAATGTTTTCCTTGACACAGTCGTTTTGTATAGGGATAATATCCATGAGAGTTTCAGGCGTAGTGGACTTGTGGATGCCCTTGAGGATAATCATAGGTTTGAGTTTCTTGCAGGGTTCAGCTTCCACCTCACTAAGGGGCTGCTTGGATTTGTTGATGGCAATTTCTCTGTGCTCTGGACTGTCAAATTCTACCATGAGTTTGTTGTTGGATATGTATTTGATTCCAGCGGGGGCGAAGTTGGTGTCCTTAAAGGAAATGCTCCTGTGCCAGGCTTGTACTGTCTCCTGATGGTTAGTTGCTGGTGTTTTTGTGGAGATGGTAATAGCTGATTTTGATATTAGAGCTTTGGAGGCATGAGGAGGTGCAGCTGGCGCCGGGCTAAGTGGAGAGTCAGTGTGAGTGATGGGTATTTGTTTTTGAATCTTTGATATTTCTTCTTTGATAGTATCTCTTATTACCTCAACGATAGAGTGATCGGTAGTTGGTGTAGATGTCGGCTTGGAAGCAGGGAGACTCGATGTAGATGCCGGCATGGGCGTGGGGAGGTTCTTATATTTGGAGCAAAACTGTTCTACGCGGGTAAGAATGTCAATTACTCTTTGCTTGATAAATTCCTTGTTGATTCTGGTAAGGCTTTTGCCTTCAGTAAGTTTTCTAAGAATGAGTTTAGTGTCACCGCGAGTACAGTCAAAGAGATCTTCGAAGGGATCAAAATCATCGCAATCAGAAGGGCCGTGGGCAACGTTATCACTTGGGTTTAGTTCGTTAATGTTGGTGAGATCCATGATACACCCTTTGTGCAGCAAATTTGCCCGACTAATAGTGCTCAAATAACTCACCCAGCTTGCCGCGATTTTCAGTGGGAGTATCCAAATCACGTCCCAAATTCACCGCTGCACCGATCTCACAAAACTCACAAAACTCACAGAAGTCACCAAACTCACATCCCAAACTCACTAAACTTGCCCGACTAACCGAGCTCACACAAGTCACACAACTTGCCGCAATTTGAACGGAAGTCACCAAACTCACATCCCGAACTCACTTAACTTGCCCGACTAACCGAGTTCACATAAGTCACACAACTTGCCGCGATTTAAGTGGAAGTCACCAAACTCACGTGCCAAACTCACTGAACTCACGTCCCGAACTCACTTAACTCACATTCCGAACTCACTAAACTCACAAGACGATTGGTTTGGTGAGACTCACCGAATTTCGGGAGCTAAGGCCAAATGCGACTGCTCGCGGCCGCTGCCGGGTCGAGACTGGTTAGGTTAGGTTAGGTTAGGTTAGGTTAGGTTAGGTTAGGTTAGGTTAGGTTCCCCCCCGAGGGTTCCCGCCTTGGCGTGGCGGGGGGGCTCAGTAACCGTGGCTTGGTCTACCACGGTGAAGCGAAGAGGAACCAGAGGTGGACCGCTCCTTGGGCTTTGCCTCCAAGCCCAATATGGAGCGGTAAAAGTAGGTGGCGGTGGTGTGTGGGCGCCATCGCGACTGAGGTGGGCCGTGGTGCCGTATGGGCGGCATCGCCGCTGAAGGATGGAGGCCGCGGCGGGAGAGGACTGCCGGTGTTGCGTTGCCGCTTTCCCTGCCTTCCGCGGCCTTGACGGGGTCGCCACCGTTTGATGGCGGACGCGGTGGGGCCGCAGTGGAAGAGGAGTGACGGTGTGTCGTTGCCGCTCTCCCTATCTTCTGCGGCCGAAGTGGCAGGCGATGGGACCACTCATCAGACCCGTCGCAGGGGGACCTCGAGCGTTCAGTCACGGGGATGGCTGGGCGCTCATTTTGCTGGTTGGGTCCCCGAGGATGTGGTTACGGCACGCCATGGTTGTTCTGGGTGTCGTAACGGGGCGCAGCCCCTGAGGAGGGTCCGGAGACGGACGGCCGCGGCGGGTTCGCGGATGTGTGCGAAAGCGTTCCCGCGTTCCCGCCACAATGCGGCGGAGAAGGAACACCGTGAGGTTTTAGTCGGTAGGGCGGTTCTTAGGCGAGTCCGACATACCCTGCCCGCTTCCCTCGGGTGGGCGGGGATGCGTAAATGCATTTCCTCACGCAAAAAAAAAAAAAAAAAGGTTAGGTTAGGTTGGGCGGGTCTGTGTTTATCCATTAATAGTTGGTTTGGCCTAGCTCCGGTTTTGGATAAATACGGGCCTTCCTTGCCCGCTCCGGGAGCGGGTGAGGAGGCGAATGGTCTTGAGAGGAGCGCAACAGTCGTTGATCCTCAAGGCAAGTCTGGTGGTCATCCTTCACGTGGTTGCTGCCTGTTATTGGTCTATTTCCTTCTGAAATAGACGTAACGAAAACCATCAGGCGCCTCCACGGTCCATTTGGGCCGTGTGGGTTGTAGGGTCCGTGCCCTGGACTGTTGGCGCGGTGTCGTCCTGCTCGGTTCCCGCGGGCCGGCTGTATGGGTCAGTCTTCTTGCGGGAATCTATGCCTGGATGATGAGACGGCAGGGAAGGGCTGTTTGTTCCCGCGTTTGTTTCTGCCTGGAGCTGGAAGCAAATGTGGGAATAAACGGCGAAGTGGTGGTTTTTGCCTTCTCTACCTTCCGGGTGTAGCCAGTTATGTGCAATGACTGAACTATGCTTGGAAGGTAGATGACGGCCAGGAAGGAAGTGACATCTCTCTCTTTCTCCACAAAGTCGTGAGTTTTTCTCGCGACTTTGTGGTGAAAGAGATGGATGTCGCTGGGCTCGCGTGGTGGTTGGGGTGAGGGCCCCGGCCACCCTCCTACGAGCCCGTGGACGGTGGCAGCACGGTGTGGACCCTGTGCTGCCACAATTTGGAGGGAGTGTTTGTGGTTGGTCTTTTTGGGCCAACCACGGGACGGGCCCGAAAGGGCACCGCGCGAGATGGGCACCGGTGCGTTCCTATGGAGATCCCGGAGCCCATCGACATGCGCAGAGGATGGCCACTGGGGGGGGTTTTAGTGAGTCGGTCGGAGTCCCGGCAACCTCACATAACCCTATCACACCCTCAAAGGTGATAGGGTATCTTGTTGAAGATTTCCCCCTCGACACCAAAAAAAAAAAAAAAAAAAAAAGGTTAGGTTAGGTTAGGTTAGGTTGGGCGGGCCTGTGTTTATCCATTAATAGTTGGTTTGGCCTAGCTCCGGTTTTGGATAAATACGGGCCTTCCTTGCCCGTGCCGGGAGCGGGTGAGGAGGCGAATGGTCTTGAGAGGAGCGCAACAGTCGTTGATCCTCAAGGCAAGTCTGGTGGTCATCCTTCACGTGGTTGCTGCCTGTTATTGGTCTGTTTCCTTCTGAAATAGACGTAACAAAAACCACCAGGCGCCTTCACGGTCTTTTTGGGCCGTGTGGGTTGTAGGGACCGTGCCCCAGACTGCTGGTGTGGTTACATCCTGCTCAGTTTCCCACGGACTGGCGTCAGTCTTCTCGCGGGAAACTGTTCACCTCAATGGCAGTTTGGGGTGCGGAAGGGACGGGCCCGGTAAGGGGGTAGGAACCCCTGTTTGCGACTGGTGATGCACTCGGGCCTCAACTCGAGTGTGTTTCCACTTGCAAACGGGGAGGCGTTGCCTTCGTATCCTCTAGGTGTATGCTACTCATACATCTGGAGGATGCGACGGAGGTTTGGCGGGCGGTCTCTCTCCACTTCACTGTAGATAGATCCTGCAGTGAAAGGGAAAAAGACCGCCAACGGGATGGAAGGTTGGTGTTGGGATGGTGGTCGGTTGGCTCTTCATCGGATGGTCGGTAAAGAGCCAGCCGACCATCATCCTGACACCAACTAGTGAGGCGTTTCCCCCATTTTGGGGAGGGAAGGGGCTCTCCGCGTGTCCCTCTGAATAGCAGAAGGCACAGTGGAGGGCCAGTGTGAGGTGCCCGATGGGCGTGGTGGAGTGCCTCTGTTTGCGACTGGTGGCACACTCGAATTTCGAGTGTGGCACCACTTGCAACGGGGAGGCGCTGCCCTCTCATCACCCAGGCAGAGCGGCTCCCTGCTATGCCTGGATGATGGGACGGCAGGGAAGGGCTGTTTGTTCCCATGTTTGTTTCTGTTTGGAATCAGAAGCAAATGTGGGAATAAACGGCGAAGAGGTGTTTTGCCTTCTCTACCTTCCGGGCGTAGCCAGTTATATACAAAGACTGAACTATGCTTGGAAGGTAGAAGACGGCCAGGAAGGAGGTGCCATCTCTCTCTTTCTCCACAAAGTCGTGAGTTTTTCTTGCGACTTTGTGGTGAAAGAGATGGATGTCGCTGGGCTCGCGTGGTGGTTGGGGTGAGGGCCCCGGCCACCCTCCTACGAGCCCGTGGACGGTGGCAGCACGGTGTGGACCCTGTGCTGCCACAACTTGGAGGGAGTGTTTGTGGTTGGTAATTTTGGCCAACCACGGGATGGGCCCGAAAGGGCACCGCGCGAGATGGGCACCGGTACGTTCCTATGGAGATCCCGGAGCCCATCGACATGCGCAGAGGATGGCCACCGGGGGGGTTTTAGTGAGTCGGTCGGAGTCCCGGCAACCTCACATAACCCTATCACACCCTCAAAGGTGATAGGGTATCTTGTTGAAGATTTCCCCCTCGACAGCAAAAAAAAAAAAAAAAAAAGGTTAGGTTAGGTTAGGTTAGGTTAGGTTAGGTTAGGTTAGGTTAGGTTAGGTTAGGTTAGGTTTTTTTTTTTTTTTTTTTTTTTTTTTTTTTTTTTTTTTTTGACGTCTCGAAACGTCACTATGCGTTCACCACAGACCTTCTTGTCCGTGCTCTTATTTAACTAGGTTTTTATTTATTAACTCTTTTTCTTGTACATATTATTTCTTTCCATTTTAACTTACTCAATAAACTAAGGAAACTTAGGGATAAGGTTACATTGGGTTTTACAATTATTTGATATTTTACATAGTTGCTTATGAGCTATATATTACTAAGGATCTTTATTGCTTAAACTATGGGTTACATTCTTACAGTAGTTGAATTTAAAGACTAGGTTTCAAACATTTAAAACTTAATTTCAACAATGACTTTTAATACAAAAATAACATATGTTACTGACTCCCACCCCCTTCCTCTGGCATTCCAGCCAGAGCCTCCCACACCACAGCGTTGCGATCTTTTATTGCCATTTTCAGATTGTACTCAACGATGGTCTTAGCTGGCGCTGCCCTTGCTCGCTCGGCGAAGTATCCTATAGCGTCCTTGGTGTCGTCGGCGTAGTAGGTGCAGCTGTTTGTGTGCCGCGATATAGCTACTACTGCGTGTGGAACGCTCTCATGCAACTTCATCTTGCGCCTAGTATTGATGACAACAACAGATTCATAAGATAAACCCTGAGCTTCGTGTATGGTAAGCGTACGCGATCCTGCACCCTCTCCGTAACCCTGGTTGATGAGGGTTTCCTTCTCCTCCTGGGTGTGAACAAGGAAGAGTGTGTTGGGAGGGTCCTTGGAAATTCGCGCGCCTGTGTAACTTTTCAGCTTCAAGGATTTAACTATGGGCTTGGACGAGTATATGCCAGAGTAGACTTCTCGTAGGGCGTACGCGACATCCATTGGGTTCCGATGCGTGCACAACAACTCCTGGCTGATGTTAGCTACCAGGTTTGGGCGATTGTACCTTATCTCGAAGAGGTTGTTCCTGTCGATATAAGGCAGTTGGTTCACATCTCCAATGAGGACAACTTCACCAGCGTTAGACAAACGAGAAGCCATGACAATAGCTCCGAAATGGTTCATGAGAGCCTCGTCTATCGTAAGACGAAAGCATTTCTCCCTGAAACCATTCACTAGAACTGAAGCCATAGTGCGCACCTTGGTTTTAGCCAAGTCTCCAATGCGCTGCGCTAGCTTCTCTTTGAGGTCGTTTGCTGCCTCTGTCGTCGAGGTGATGATGGTGTCCTTGTCCACGTTGAAGTGCTTTACCACCCAGGTTGTTTTGCCGCATCCTGGAACTCCGTTGATCCAGCGAATATTTGGTATCGCCCAGTTATTCCAATCTGCCTCCTGACCCCCCGATATGGTTTTACCCTTTTCGAGGATCCGGTCATCTAGCATAATTTTGGTACACTGGGCTACAACCACTATTGGGTCACTTTCTGGAGTCGCGAAACTTGGTTTTTCAGTCTGCCCCGTCTCACCCTCCTTTTGTGCCACAAAACCACTTGTTGCATTGTAAGCCGCCATATAACTACCTGACATTGTACCCTTTATTACTTGGGATTTGTCATTGTCGTATATGGCAGCCTCCGCCTCCTCGAGTCTCACCTTTAGGAGGCTTTCATTTCCTTGCTCAAAGGTCTGCAAGATCTTTTTGCAGGTTTGAAGGTTCACCTCTTTTGATGCCTTAGTTAGAGCAAGGAACTCGAGGAAGGCATTTGCTACGTGGTCTGACGGGCACAATACCGGTCTGAGACTTGGCGGACTCACCTGCCCCATGTCCGCTCGCGTACGGGTCACCTTCAGCGATATTGGGATGAGTTGTTTTTTAGCTTTCGCTTTCCCTTTTGCTGTTTCTGAAGGTTTCCCGATCAGACTCTTTGCTGCTGCACTGAAAGCGTCCAGAAACTCTGCCAACCTTGTGCTATCCTTTGGAGGTTTTCCGGTTTGCTTGAGTTTCTCCGCCTCATTCTTAGCAGCTGCATTTTGCTGGACGCGTTCGGATCCACTGATCGACGTTGGTATGGGATGTCCCCAGCTGTCTGTGGCTGTATTCCAATTGTGTACTCTTAGGAAGCTAAGGTTTTCACCCCTGTCCTCGTACACAACAACCTCATGATGTTCTGAGGCTTTTATACAACCCAGCCGGTCTACGACTTCCCCTTTCTCATACTCGATCACCATCGCGTCTACGCTTATTATGCGGGATATCCCTTCTGCCGCCCGATCTCCGATTGTAGTGAGCACCGAACTCACCCGTGCGAATGGTGTTAAACCACCCAATTCAAGTAATGCGATCGTTTTGTTCTTTGATCGCACCAACCGACATTGATGGTTTTCCACTTCTATCACAGGTAGTGCGCTGTAGGTTTTAAAGCGCATTGTCGTTTTGGATGTGCTCCCATTAACCAGAGATGCCAGACCGGGAGATATCGCTACTCGCTTTGTTTTCCCGGTTGGGCAGAAGCAGAAACTCAAGCCCAGCCTTTCGTTGTTGTCATCCATAAAAAGAGCCACACCTCGAATTCTGATTCCAGCATTGCCTTTCTCTCCACATGCCAAAAGCTGGGAGATGGCCATGCTATTCGGAGAGGGTGCTAGCTGAGGGATTGCAATGTTGCGTGTATTTGGGTCTTGGGAATGTGTTAGCTCTCGCTGGGGTGGTGGAAGCGTGCTGTTTCTCCTAGCTGCGAGTTGGAAGACCTTTTCGGCATAGGCCAAGAAATGTGGTCTGCATTTCGGATCTTCAAGTATGTTCTGAAGTTCCGACTCAACCAAATTTCTGTCAATCCGAGTTTCAAGATCTATTCGTACCGCCAAGAAACGGGGGCAGTGGAGCAATATGTGCCACACTGACTCACTCACATCTTCATCACACTCGCATCCAGAACTGTCTTTAAGTTTGAACCTGTGGTTAGGTTAGGTTAGGTTAGGTTAGGTTAGGTTAGGTTAGGTTAGGTTAGGTTAGGTTAGGTTAGGTTAGGTTAGGTTAGGTTAGGTTAGGTTAGGTTAGGTTAGGTTAGGTTAGGTTAGGTTAGGTTTTTTTTTTTTTTTTTTTTTTTTTGGTTGGGAGGAGGAAATCCTCATGGATCCCTCGCGGGTATGTCCGACTCCACCGGTTGCCCGGTGACCTACGGACTAAAACCTCCTCCCATTGCAGGTTTTCCTCTGTATTTGGAGCAGAGACCTTGTTTGCCGAGTTAATTTATTTCCTTTTATTAATCACTAGGGGTATATCTATTATTTCCACAACTTGTATATATGCAGTAGTTTATTTAGTTTTATTTCTTTTAATAATTTTCATGGCAATTTTGCGACAATATTCCAAAAATTTTGATCTTTCGTTTTCTGTTCCACTAATAATTTCATAAATACTTTCTTTTTTAATTTCCATCCCTATCTCTATCTCTAGGTCTTGCCTTTGTGAGCCAAAGACAGGACACTCAACGATTGCATGCACAATGCTTTCCTCCTTCTTTGGATCGCATATGCACGATGAGTTCTCCTTGCACTTAAAGCGATATAAGTACTCGGAGAACCCACCGTGCCCTGTTATCACTTGAGCCAGCACGTGATCCACTTTAATTTTCCTCATTATTCTGTACGCCTCCACAGCGTCGGGAAAGAAGATTTTCGTGCCTGAGGCCGTCGCTCCTTCCTTGTATCTCCTGTTCCATTCGTCAAGCGTGTCCAGACGTATCTGACGTTTGACGAATGAAACAGGACACAAATCATAATCAGGACTTTTCTTTAAGCCAAGCGCAGCACCCTTAGCAAGCGCGTCGGCCCTTTCGTTGCCCTCCACACCCACATGCGCCTTCACCCAGAAAAGGTTTACACTTTTTCCGTGAATTTGAGCTGTTTGTAAGTTCGTTCGTGTTCTTTCTGCAAGGGGGTGGAGGGAAACGTTATCGACAATCGTTTCGAGAGCCGACCTCGAGTCACTATAAATGTTGCACTTCTCCGTCCTGCTTTCAACGGCTAGTTTTGTGGCTTTTTCCAGAGCCAACAGCTCCGCTTGGTAAACGGAGCAGAACGATTCCAGCTTTAGCTTCTGGCTCTTTACTTCCACGTTTCCTTCCCATACTGACAGCGCGGCACCAACTTTCCCTTGGATTTTTGAGCCGTCCGTGTAAATCCGTATGGTCCCACTTTCAAGCTGAGTTCCCTCCGCTACGTCCACCATGTTCTCAAAAGTCAGTCTGGCGTGCTGCGCGGGATGAGGTGTGTCCTTATAGGCTACCCGTTTCTCGACCTCTCGGTCTCCCAATACCCGCTGGGAATGACCTCTTTTTATTTCAAAAAGAGAGGCTGCTTCCTGGATTCGTAAATCCAAGGGAAGCAACCCAGCGAGTATTAGGGCCGAGTTTAGGGAGACCGTTCGGTACGCCTTCACGATCTTTTGGACGAACCCTCTCTGCACCGCGTTCAACTGCTTCTGCACGCAGATTTTGTGAGCTGCTGGTGCCCAAGCACTGGCGGCGTACAGAATCACTGGCTCCACCACAGCCAAGTATATCGTTCTAACGATCTCCGGCCCCAGTCCCCAGTGGATCTTAGCTGCTCTCGCGAGCTGCTTGTATAGGTTGAGCGCCTTGCGACAGACATTCGATACATGCGCATTGAATGTCAACCTATTGTCCACCGTAAGACCCAGGATCTTAATTTCCTGAGACAGGCCAACGCACTCGCCCCCCATGACCAGGGCCGGGGTGTCAAATCTAAGTTTATTGGTGACTACCATTGCTTGGGTCTTTTGGGGCGCAAACTTGAGCTTATTCTTGACCCCCCACCCCCAGACATGCGAGAGAACAGCGTTAGCCCTCCCCTGAACCTCGGAACCCGTGTTGCCGGAGACTATCAGAACGATATCATCAGCAAACGCCTGAACGTGCTCACCCATACCTTCTATATCTTTCAATAGGGGGTCCAATAAGAGGTTCCAAAAAGTTGGTCCCCCTATTGAACCTTGCACACAACCTTTCGTGGTGTTCCTTTCACACTCAGTCCCCGCGTATCTAATCCGTATTTTTCTCTGTTTCAGGTAACTGTCGACGAGACGCCTCAGGTTGGGTGAACATCCGGTTTCCGCGAGTCTGCACCTCACCGCGGGCCACCACGCGCTGTCGAAGGCCCCCTCTATGTCTAGTGATACAATCACGATGAGCTTCTTCTCCTTTAGCTTTTGCTTTATGTATTGCATCATGACATAGAGGGAGTCCTCGGTACTGCGCTGCGGTGTAAAACCGTACTGCTTCTCGCTCATGCCAGGTAAGATTTGCCACCTAATTCGCCTCATCATCATCTTTTCAAGGATTTTCCCAAGGACAGGCAAAAGCCCAATCGGCCTGTACGACTTGGGATGGGTGTAGTCAGCTTTGCCACTCTTCCTTAACACGACCACTACCGCTTCCTTCCACATAATGGGAAAACAGGAGAGAGACAAGCACTTGTTGAAAATAGCCAGAAACAGATCGGGATCTCGACAGATAGCCGCACTGCAGATGTCCGCCGTGAATCCGTCGAGTCCGGGTGCTTTTTTCGGGCTGAAACTCGCCGCAGACCATCGCAACTCCTCCGACGTAAATGGGGGGTCCCATGACTCATCATGTCCTTCCACATTCACACTTTCGGCTACCGCTCTCGTTAGTTGATGATCTGGGTTGTCCCCTTCTAGCCTGTCCTCCGGAAAGAAGGTCTCGGCCAGCAGACTCGCGGACTCCTCTCCATCCAGCTGTTTCCCGTTCACCACCAGCGGCACGTCCTCGTGTCGGGTGGCAGTGCGGCCTATTACCCGGTAAATGCCATCCCACATCGTCTCCCTATCCTGCTTGCTACAGAATTCTTTCCAGCTGGCGGTTTGGGCCATTTGAGCCTCCACCAGGTACTCTTCCTTCGCTTTCAGATATTGGTCGACGACCCACTTCCGACGGGACGGCCCCGCACTAGAGATCCTTCGCTTTTTCCGCAGCACCTCTTTTTTCAATGCAGCTAGGTTAGGTTAGGTTAGGTTAGGTTAGGTTAGGTTAGGTTAGGTTAGGTTAGGTTAGGTTAGGTTAGGTTAGGTTAGGTTAGGTTAGGTTAGGTTAGGTTAGGTTAGGTTAGGTTAGGTTAGGTTAGGTTAGGTTAGGTTAGGTTAGGTTAGGTTAGGTTAGGTTTTTTTTTTTTTTTTTTTTTTTTTTTTTTTTTTTTTCCGTCTCGAAACGGTACTAGGTCGTCCCTCTGACATTAATCAGAGTCCTTTTTTATCCTATTTTTCTAATACTCCTACTTTAGCCTTTAACTATATCCTAATAAGGATGGATGGAAGGAACCTAATAATTTATTTTAATTTTCAGGGTGTACAATTTTTAGTTTTTACATATCTGGTCTTAATCTTTCTTATATTCTAAAACATTCTTTTCCCTTCGTTTACTTACATTTATATCCTCTTTTAGTTAACACATACTATAGTGTATATCCTATGTTAAACAATATTTTATTTAATTTTCTACATTTTTTATTTAGTGCTGGTTTAGTATCTATATATCAATATAAATACCCAACAAAACTTACTTATTTCTTCTAATTACCTTATCAGCTATTTTTAAACAATAGGTTATGAGTTTGCTTCTACTTTTTTCATGAATTATTAAATCTTTTACAATTTTTGGTTCGAGAGTCATATTCAAAGCCTGCTCAAATTCGAATCTATCCCTCCCAAAGACGGGGCATTCAAATAGAACGTGCTCTACAGTCTCGTGTTTACCTGGTTCACAGATGCACGATGGGTCCTCTTTACACTTGAATCGGTTCAAGTATTCCGAAAACCCACCGTGCCCTGTCATTATTTGTGTCAGTACACCAGTTGGTTCCACCTGTCTCACTATTTTATAAGCCTGCACAGCATCCGGAAAGAACATTTTCGTAATCCTTGCCGTTTCACCCGATTTGTACCTCCGGTTCCATTCCTCAAGAGTTCCCATACGGATTTGTCTCTTGATGAATGAAACCGGACATCCGTCATAGACGGGTTTGGTCTTCGTTTTTAGAGCTGCCTCCTTTGCAAGTTGGTCGGCACGCTCATTACCTGTCAGTCCTGCATGAGCCTTTATCCAGAACAAAGATATATTCTTGTTCTGGTGTTTACTGGCAGTTAAATTCTTACGAATTTCGACAGCTAACGGATGAATTGAGCCGTGGTTCACTACTGCTTCCAGTGATGACCTAGAATCACTGTAAATACCAAAACTCAATTCTGCGCTCTTGAGGATTTCCCTCGTGGCCTTGCATATGGCCAGTAATTCGGCTTGGTAGACCGTGCAGTAGGACGACAGTTTCAATTTATGGGCATTAGTTTCGGCTTCATTGTTCCATACGGACAATGAAGCCCCAACCTTGCCCTCAATTTTACTGCCGTCCGTGAATATTCGAACTGCGTGATTACTGTGGATATCCACTTGTTCTTGGTCTACCAAGCATATGAATTTCAGGTCCATATGGTCGGCTGGATGTTGTGTATCAGAAAACGCAACCATTCGCTCAACTTCTCTGTCTGCTAGCTCTGGCCGGAGTACTCCCCTCATTGCCTCATACAGGGCAGCTGCCTCCTGAATTCGGAGGTCGAGAGGAAGTATTCCAGCCAGAACCAGCGCAGAGTTTAAGGAGACAGTACGGTACGCTCGGCACAACTTTTGGGCGAATCCTCTTTGGACAACGTTCAGCTGTTTCTGAATGCACTGTTTTTTAGCTGCTGACGCCCAAACACTTGCTGCATACAATATGACCGGTTCCACGACAGCCGAGTATATAGTACGTATCACCTCAGGATGGAGACCCCAGCTGACCCTTGCGGCCCTTGAAAGATGTTTGTACAAGTTTATCGCCTTTCTGCATACGCATGCTGCGTGACTATTAAAAGTCAACTTGTTGTCGACTATGAGCCCCAAGATTTTAAACTCATTCTTCATGTTGATTCCGATCCCGCCCATGCTCAGGAGTGGAGCGTCGTATTTGAGTTTTCGTGTAAGAATCATCGCGTTTGTTTTTTGCGGTGCAAACTTCAGTTTGTTCCTGACTCCCCACTCCTGAACATATGCGAGAGCAGAATTGGCACGCTGCTGTACCTCCATCGCGGTATCCCCATCGAAGACAAGGACCACGTCATCGGCAAAAGCCTGACAGTAATCGCCTCTCTGTTTCAGTCCTTTAAGTAGTGGGTCGAGAAGCAGGTTCCAGAGTATCGGGCCTCCTATTGAGCCCTGGACACATCCTTTTTCCGTTTCCTTTGTGTATTCTTGTCCCGCATACCTTACTCTCACTTTTCGGTTCTTCAGGTAGCTGTCCATAACCCTTCTTATATTCACAGGACATCCCTCTTCCGCCAGTCTGACCCTTACTGCCGGCCACCATGCGTTGTCAAAGGCTCCCTCTATGTCCAATGATATTAACGTTATAAGTTTTTTCATGTTAAGTTTTGTACGGATGTGCTGTATCAGGGCATAGAGGGAGTCTTCGGTACTCCTCTGGGGCATAAAGCCGTACTGGTGGGTGCTCATTCTGGGCAGAAGGTGCCACTTCATTCGCCTAACTACCATTTTCTCCAAAACTTTCCCCATAACCGGCAACAGGCCTATGGGCCTGTATGATTTCGGGTTCGAGTAATCATCTTTGCCTGGTTTCCTCAAGGCTACTACTATAGCCACCTTCCAGATATTTGGGAAATAATGTAGAGCCAGGCATTTGTTGGCTATGGCGAGGAAAATTTCAGGGTCACAAGCGACTGCATGGCTGCAGATGTCGGCTGTAAGACCATCTGCTCCCGGGGCTTTCTTGGGGTTGAAACTTCCCACCGCGGCTTTCAGTTCTTCCATTGTAAATGGTGGGTCATGCTGTTCATCATCAACCCAACCATTTACTATGTCAGCCGCTGCTCTGATTCGTCGGTGCTCCACGTTTTCCATGCTTTCCAAGTCCTCCGGGTAAAACGTTTCTGCCAACATCTTTGCCGATTCCATCGAGCACAACACTTTACCTCCTCTTTCCAAGGGAATGTCCTCTTGCCTCTTTGATGTCCTTCCCATAACTCTGTATATTCCCTCCCACAGTCCTTCCTTATCCTGTTTCCCGCAGAACTCTTTCCAACTGTCAATTTGTGCTTTCTTGGCCTCATACTCATATCTTTCTTTTGCTTGCAGGTACTCATCGATGACTTTGCTCTTCCGAACTGGCGCTGCGCATCGGATTCGACGCTTCCTGGTGGTGACTTCCTGCTTCAACTTCGCGAGTTCTTCGGACCACCATGGTAAGGTAAGTTTACTTTTTGACTTCTTTTTTGGAATACTACTTGTGCATGACTCTATTATTGTGTTTATATACAATTCTGTTATCTGTTCTAATTCTATTATGTTTGTTATCTTCCCAATTTCCTCTTTTGTTAATTTATACTGCTCTAGTAATTGGGCCAGTTTCCCTTGAAACTGGCTCCAATTAGCTTTCTTAGTATTGTAAATTCTAGTGGTTCTGCTTATACTTATACCTTTTGCTTTAACTAATCTTATTTTAAATGTGATCGCATTGTGGTCCGAACTTATCATGCCCTCATTTACTCTCCAGTCTTCCACCAGGTTTAGCATCTCCGTCGCGCAGGCCGTAATGTCAACAAAGCTAGTATAAGCTTTGTTACCCCGTATGGTGTCAAACGTTGGGGTTTCTCCTTCGTTGAGCACCTGCAAGCCCATTTCCTCCAAGGCTCCAGCCAAGTCTTCACCTTTCTGGTCTACTTTTAAACTTCCCCACCAAGTGCTTTTTGCATTGGCATCTCCCCCTATCAATATTTTTCCCAGTCCAAAATGCCTTTCGATCTCTCTCAACTGCTCCAGGTAAGGCTCAATTGTTTTGTGTTCCGGCTCGAAGTAGAAAGAGACTACCACAATCTCCCAGGCGCTCGTTCCAACTTTCACCACTGCAATATTGTTCGTTGTAAGGTTCGGATACTGTGTGACATCTATATCGTCATCGAAAACAGCTATTGCAGCTTTTATGGTACCACCCCCTCGATTCGTGTTTTGGAAGATCCGGACACCATGGTAGCCCCTCATCCTTCCGATTGCTCCTACATACGGTTCCTGAAGTAGTGCGAAGGCCATCCTGTTCTTGCTAGCCTCAAGCATTATCTCCTGCGTTGCCAGTTCTTTACGTTGAAGATTTACTTGAGCTACGAGGTAGGCCCCCACACTAGTCGAGGAAGATTTTCCGCTTGAGATCACCTTAGCAATACGCAACAGTTGCTCTAGCTAGAGCATCCCACTTTCTACGTATTGAGCATTCATTGCTGAACGCATTGTGGTCTGTCTTCTCAAGCTTGGCGCGCATGCAGTTACAGCAAGCCGGGGCTGCATTTGCGAGCCAGTCCGCACATTCTGTTTTCATGTGGGGTCCCCCACAGTGGCTACACTTTTCTATTGTCTCTTTACAGAAACGTCTTCCGTGTCCGTACCCCAAGCAAAGTGAACACTGGACCAATGGTGACTGGTCCACCACTTTCACCCGCTGGAGGTCGATCAGGACGGTTTCTGATTCAACCAGTCTTTTCCAGACAGTGGGGGACACCCTCATAATGACGTGGTGCGTTTGAGGATTTCTGGCCCGCTTCTTATACAAGATCTCTATTTTCTTTTCTTCTCCTCCTGTATCATTGAGCACCTTTTGGTTCTGATTCCAGAGGGCACTGAGGATATCCTCATCGCTATTGTATCGGAATACATCCCTGAGAATAACGAGTGGATTTTTGTTTTTAACCTCTTGTACAGTTAGATGGTCTTCTACTCTCTTGAGTCTTTCTTTTATGATTTGTCTCTCTTCTTCTGTTCTGCATCCAAGGATCACTTTTCTGTCTTTGGCCTTGCGTATCTTTTCCACTGCTATTCCTCCCTCCTTAGCGTTTACCACATCCCTGATTCTTTGTAGCACTTCCTCGCTTGTTTCTGTTTCATCTTTGCCGGTAATTACTACGGAATGTAGCGCAGTCTGCTCTGGGGGCCGCCTCCAGGACGATGCTGCCACATTTGCGTATGTTTGCCTCTCATGTATTTCTTGCTGCTTTTCCAAAACTTCCTTCAATTTTTCCATTCTCTCGTTACTTTCCTGTATAAGCATTTTGTGCTCCTCCATTTTCTTGATCAGTTCTTTTTCTTCCTTCCTCTGTTCCTTTTCCGGTTGACTCTCCTCTTCAGGTTTGTGCTCGTTTTCTAATTCTTTCAGTTGCTTCTTTCCTTGGCCTTTAATGGTCTCTCCCTCTTTTACCAATTGGTACAACCTTTCAATCGAATGCATTACCTCTGTCTTTATTTCTGTTTTAATGTTCCTTGAATTGCCTAGATTTAGTTTTGCTTTCGTCACACAGGCCTTCGCTTCAGCCAAACGGTCAGTGTATTTGACTTTTTGTCTTTCTTGCGTGGGTGAGCTCTCCAAAACTTCCGTTGATACTCTTCTAGCAGTGACTGCTTTGTTCTCTTGTGAGAGCGTCGCCTTCGTCTTTGGCTTTTGGGTAACACCAGCGCTGACCTTCTTCGATGTGTTTGAGGTCCCGGGATGCGTATCCGGCTTTCCGGACTCCCAATTCCCAATACTCCTACTTACACTCGAAGTCTGGCTTGCCTGTGAACCCAAATCCGGGCTCGTATCATTTTTCTTTGGATTGGACCCCATCTTCTGAGCTGTCAGCTCCGCCGTCACGTTAACCTGTGGGTCATTGTCGTTTGTCGTTTTTGTGGGTGTTCGATATCCAAACATCTTTCAAGGGTCAGAGGGACTCGTCACAGTAAATAAAAATTTAAAATTTAAAAACTAACACAGTATATAAAAAATTTGTAAAAGTTGTAAATATTAAAATTAATTATAGTTACTCCGCAAATAAACTACGCTTCTAAAATAGTTTTAAAGCAAACTAAACGAAAACAAATTTTTGACTCTACCGAGAGTCGACGTTCAAGTACACGTAAATGCCAACTGGTATACCGTCACAGGTCGAAAAAGTTGTCGAATGTAGTGCCCCGTTTTGGAAGATACAGTCCGAGACAAAAGTCAAAAATAATGTTACAACTAACAAATTAAAAACAAATTATAAACAAATAAAAATTTTGTCGAACCACCCTGTAATTTTGAAAAAATGATCCCAACTCAGCCAATTTACGAGCTAGAGCTCCGGAGTTTTCTTTGTATGAATTCTGGCTGCCTAAAGGTCAAAAAAGGGCTAGGTAACTTTTTTTGTCAAATCTATAATTAAGCAGATACAGCCAAAAAACCGTCCACTCCGAAGTTCAATGGACCCCCTGCTCCCCAATTGGCAAGCCACAGACTCAAAATTATCGGTGGTGAAAATTATGATTCCCGAGATCCCAAATATAGTATTAAAAGCAAAAGAAAAGTCAACCCAGATTTTAAATTTTGAAAAAACCCAAAAAATTTATTCCAAACCAGCAAAAATACACTAATCCTATGTTTTTTATTTCAGATTTTGGCGCCGAAGTCACCACTACAACCAGCCTACCAACGTCCGTACCCCCCAGGTAAGTCAAAATAGAACTTAAAAATAACAATTTTATCCTAAATATAAATTAACGTTTTGCTCTATGTAGAGTCTGTCTTATACCCTGAGTAGCCTAAACAAACTTAAAACAACTCAAGAGCCGATTCACAAAGATTTCAAAATTAAAAATAAAAATAAAAATTTCCAGAGTCGGACTCTACTTTTCACTCCACCTGATTGGTAGAGAAAAATACAAGATTGTTCTCTGAAGCTCTCTCTTGAGCTCTCGTCAAAAATTACCTAACTCTCTCCGTTTCCTAGATAAACGGACTTTTATGAAATTTAAACTTAAACAATTTATATCTAAAAAACTAATTGATCAAGAATACCTGAATTTTTTATTAAAGGTAGAAGACCTGAACTTTAACAATAATAATCTATAAAAAGTATAGGTCGTCGATCTTTCTGCGAAGCTAAAATATTTTGAAAAAATTGAAAAACAGGAAAAATTTTGAAAAGATCGTATAAAGGTCAAAACTTAACTTTATGAAATTTTTGAAGTGCCTCCGGAATCCTCCAGAAATTGTCTTCGTAGCCTCGTGGTCAGTTTTCGTCCAGCAGCCCTGGATCACTGACCTCGTGGCCACGTGGTTTTCCTTTTTCTGCCTTTTCCTCCACACTCCAGTGCGGGAAAAATCGGCAAAGTACGTCAATAAGTAGGGGTCCAGAAAGCCTTCCAATAGACAATTGAAAATTGATAGGTCACCGCTGCAAACCGTGAGATAATCCACTTGGAAACTTAAAATTTTTCCAAAATTTCACTTTTTCACAAATAACTTCGTGCTCACTTCACATAGAGATTCACTGATTTCACTTCCGTGTGCGCCGTGCACTTCCGCTTCTTTTGGTATATAGCAGGATAAAATTGCAGGTTAGGTTAGGTTAGGTTAGGTTAGGTTAGGTTAGGTTAGGTTAGGTTAGGTTAGGTTAGGTTAGGTTAGGTTAGGTTAGGTTAGGTTAGGTTAGGTTAGGTTAGGTTAGGTTAGGTTAGGTTAGGTTAGGTTAGGTTAGGTTAGGTTAGGTTAGGTTAGGTTAGGTTTTTTTTTTTTTTTTTTTTTTTTTTTTTATGCCATCTCGAAATGGCTCTACGTTGTGTCCTCTAACATTATCAGAGATATTGTCTACCGTTTATTGCTTATATGCCTACTGGATCTTAAAACCGAAGCGAATATCTTTATTTCCAATAAAGTACTTAGTTGTAAATTACATATTTTTCCTTATACTATTTTAAAACCTATATATCTATGCTGAATTTTTACAATAATATATTACAATTAATATATTATTCAACAAAACTTATCTAACACACTTGATTTCTTACTTTTAATTTATTTGCTAAACTTACACAGTATGAATAGGCCTTATATTTAAATCTTTATTTTTGAACAGGTTCTTATTAGTAATTACATATTTTTCTTATACTATCTTACATATTATACCTTTGCTGAATTTGTATATATTACATTAATATATTTTTCAGCAAAACTTATCTAGCACTATTTATTTCTTACTATTACTTTATTTGCTACGCTAACACAATATGAAATAAACTTATCCCTTACTTTTTTATCGCTCATTAGCTGACTTGCATTTTCCGACTTTACATTAAGTTGTAGTTCCTGCTCAATGTCATATCTGTCTCTACCGTGGGATGGACATTCAAATAAAACGTGCTCTATTGTTTCGGGTTTATCGGGTTCACAGATGCATGATGGGTTTTCCTTACACTTGAACCGGTTCAAGTATTCTGAAAACCCACCATGCCCTGTCAGTACCTGCGTCAGCACTCCAGATGGTTCTATCATTTTAACAACCTTAAAAGCTTTTACCGCGTCTGGGAAGAATATTTTTGTGACAGCTGCAGTCTCACCCAGTTTGTACCTCCTATTCCATTCGTCAAGCGTTCCCATACGGGTTTGACGCTTGACGAATGAGATAGGACATTTGTCATAATCAGGGCGGGTCTTAATTCTTAGGGCTGCATCTTTAGCTAGCTGGTCAGCACGCTCGTTCCCCTCCATCCCTGCGTGAGCCTTTATCCAAAACAAAGAGACATCTTTGTTTTGGTGTTTACTGGCTTTAATATTCTTTCTAATGTTCGCCACTAAGGGATGGATAGAGCCTTGGTTCGTTACCGTTTCAAGCGACGACTTAGAGTCGCTATAGATGCCGAAACTGGTTTCAGGCCTCTTAAGGATTTCCACCGTGGCTTTCCATATGGCCAGCAATTCAGCTTGATATACGGTGCAGTGGGACGACAGTTTAAATTTGAGGGATTTGGTTTCGGCGGTATTGTTCCATAGGGACAATGCCGCTCCGACCTTTCCCTCAATTTTGCTGCCATCCGTGAATATCCTTACTGTTTGACTGTTATGGGCATTCACCTGCTCTTGGTCATCAAGGCATATGAATTGCAAGGCCATATGTTCCGCCGGATGTGGTGAGCTTGCGAATGGGACCATTTGTTCCATCTCTCTGTCTCCTAGCTCTGGCCGGAACACCCCCTTTCTTGCCTCATACAAAGAGGCTGCCTCTTGTATACGAAGGTCAAGAGGGAGTATGCCAGCCAGAACCAGTGCCGAGTTCAGAGAGACAGTACGGTATGCTCTGCAAAGCTTCTGTGCAAACCCTCTCTGAACTACATTCAGCTGCTTTTGGACCAGTATTTTTCTTGCTGCTTGTGCCCAGACACTGGCCGCATATAGAATGACTGGCTCCACAACTGCTACATATATAATCCGAATGACCTCCGGGTGTAGGCCCCAACTGACCCTGGCAGCTCTAGATAAGCGTTTGTATAGGCTCAAAGCCTTTCTACATACGTACGCTGCATGGGTGTTAAAAGTCAGTTTATCGTCAATGATGAGTCCGAGGATTTTAAACTCCTTCACTATGCCGATGTCGATCCCGCCCATGTTCAGGTGTAGTGTGTCGTACTTAAGTTTCCGCGTTATGACCATCGCATTTGTTTTATGCGGTGCGAATTTTAATTTGTTCCTGACACCCCACTCCTGGACATAGGCGAGAGCGGCATTCGCGCGTTGTTGCACCTCAATTGCTGAACTCCCGTCAAAGACCATAACGACATCGTCAGCAAACGCTTGGCAATAGTCACCACGTTCCTCTAGTCCTTTGAGTAAGGGATCTAGGAGCAAATTCCAAAGAATAGGGCCCCCAATCGATCCCTGGACACATCCTTTAGTTGTTTTCCTGGTGACCTCTTCGCCTGCATATCTGACCCTGACTTTTCTATTTCGCAGGTAACTATCCATGATCCGCCTCAAGTTAACTGGACACTTTTCTTCAGCGAGTCGCACCCTGATTGCGGGCCACCAAGCACTGTCGAAGGCACCCTCTATGTCTAATGATACCATTGCTATTAGTTTCTTTTGTTCCAGCTTATCGCGTAAATGTTGGATCAAGACATAGAGGGAGTCTTCGGTACTCCTTTGGGGCATAAATCCGTATTGGTGCTTACTGAGTCTTGGAAGTAAGTGCCACTTTATTCTGCCTATAAGCATTTTTTCCAGGATTTTCCCCATCACTGGCAACAGTCCAATTGGCCTGTAAGATTTGGGTTCTGCGTACGTTTCCTTTCCTGGTTTTCTAAGTATAACGACGGTGGCCTCCTTCCAGATCTCTGGGAAGTGACTTAGTTCGAGACATTTATTTGCCAGTGATAGGAAAAGCTCCGGATCCTGTACTATCGCGTGTTGGCATATATCAGCAGTCAATCCATCTGAACCTGGGGCTTTCTTAGGATTAAAACTATTCATCGCGTACTTCAGTTCTTCATGAGTAAACGGCGGATCATGGCTCTCATTATGCTCCAGATCGTTTACTTGTTCAGCCGCTTCTCTTATACGCTGATGATCCGCGTTGTCTCCGTCCGTTTTGTCCTCAGGATAGAATGTCTCGGCTAGCAGTTTAGCAGACTCTTTTTGGTCCAGCAACTTCCCCTCCTTTTCCAGGGGCTGATCTTCCTGCCTCTTGGTTGTCCTACCTATAACCCGATATATCCCCTCCCACAGTCCTTCCTTTTCCTGCCTTCCACAGAAACCCTTCCAACTTTCTATCTGTGCCCTCTTGGCTTCTTCCTCATAGTTTTCTTTTGCTTGCAGGTACTCAACGATGACTTTCTCCCTTCGGATCGGCGCTGCACATCGGATTCTTCGCTTCCTGGTGGCGACGTCTTTCTTCAGCTCGGCGAGTTCTTCAGACCACCACGGTAAGGTAAGTTTGCAATTATTTTTCTTTTTTATTATACTACTGTTACATGCTTGTGTTATTATATCTATGTATGATTCTATTTGCTTTTCTAGTTCTAATTTTTCTTTAATGTTTATAATATTTACTTTATTAATATTATTATCCTCTAGCAATTGGGCCAGTTTCTCATGAAACTGGCTCCAATTTGCTTTTTTGCTGTTATAAACTCTTGTTGATCTACTAATATTTATGCCATTTGCTTTTGTTAATCTAAGTTTGAATATGATCGCGTTGTGGTCTGAGCTCGTCATGCCTACGTCGACTCTCCAGTCTTCCACCAGGTTGAGCATTTCAGTTGTACACACTGTGATATCAACAAAGCTAGTGTATCTCTTGGTCCCTCTGATCGTGTCAAAAGTTGGAGTGTCCCCTTCGTTGAGTACCTGCATGCCCATTTCTTCTATAGTTCCAGCCATTTCGTCACCTCTGCAGTCCACTAATCCACTTCCCCACCAAGTACTTTTGGCATTCGCATCACCTCCCATTATTATTTTAGACGATTTGGTCATCTGCTCAATTTTCTTCAGCTGCTCCAGATATGGCTCTATCTGCTGTGGCTCTGGCTCTGGTTAGGTTAGGTTAGGTTAGGTTAGGTTAGGTTAGGTTAGGTTAGGTTAGGTTAGGTTAGGTTAGGTTAGGTTAGGTTAGGTTAGGTTAGGTTTTTTTTTTTTTTTTTTTTTTTTTTTTTATTTTGCCGTCTAGAAACGGCACTACGGCGTCCCTCTGACATAATCAGAGCTTATGTTTTCTAGCCTTATTCCTACTTTTATTTCTATTTCTCTACTTTCTATTGGTTTGGATGGGTTTTGGAAGGGTTGAATCTAGAAGTATCTTTATTTCTTATTTACTATTTTTCTTAATTAACAACATTTTCTTTATTTTATCTTAATTTTGTTCGCAGTATTATCCTTAGTTTTACAAATTTCTTACTTCTTTTATCGTATCTTATTATATCTTATCTTATATATACTGATTTTATATATATAACAATATATATTAACAATAAATTTAAAAAGCATTATGTATTCATATATCTTTCTCTTATTTACATTTTCCTTCTTATGGGTTTTGGGAATGAAAAGGTTGGAGTAATTTTTTATTTCTTATTTAGGTACTACTTTTCCTTAACTTACAACAATTTCTTAATTTTAACATTGGTATATCCTTAGTTCTAACTTATTTTTACTATTTAACATCTTTGCTGGTTTAGTAATATATAACAATATATATTTCCAACAAATTTATATATCATGTTTTATTCCTATCTATAACTTTATTTGCTATCGATACACAGTATGTTATAAAATTATTTCTTATGTTTTTATCTTTAATGAGCTGATTTGCAGTTTCCGCTTTAAGAGCTATTCCGAATTTTTGTTCCACTTCGTATCTTCTCTTACCATAAACCGGACATTCAAAAAGAATATGCGCAACGGTCTCCTCCTTTTCGGGCTCACAGATGCACGATGGGTTTTCCTTACACTTGAAACGAGTCAAGTATTCTGAAAACCCACCGTGCCCTGTCATAATTTGCGTGAGTACTCCCGTTGGCTCGACCTGCCTAACTATTTTAAACGCATTCAAGGCATCAGGAAAAAACATTTTTGTAGTTGCTGCTGTATCACTGCTTTTATATCTGTCATTCCATGTTCTGAGGGTTCCTAGCCGAATTTGCCGTTTTATGTACGAGATTGGACATGACTCATAGTCGGGTTTAGTTTTCGCTTTAAGGGCTGCGTCTTTTGCCAGTTTGTCTGCTCTCTCATTACCTTCAAGACCCGCATGAGCTTTAATCCAATATAAAAATACACTTTTATTCTGGTCTTTAATAGCTCGCAGGTTAGTTCTCACTTCGAGGGCCAGAGGGTGTAAGGAAGCTTTGTTGATGATAGCTTCCAAAGATGACCTTGAGTCACTGTAGACTCCATAGCTAGTCTCTTTGCTCTTTAGAATCTCTCTCGTGGCCTTGCATATTGCCAGTAATTCTGCCTGGTAGACGGTGCAGTAGGACGACAGCTTGAATTTTTGGGCTTTGGTCTCAACTAGCGCATTCCATATGGATAAAGCTGCTCCGACCTTACCCTCAATCCTGCTGCCGTCCGTGAACATTCTGACTGCGTGACCGCTGTGAATGTCCACCTGCTCTTGGTCTTCCAGGCATACGAATTCCAGGTTCAAATGTTCGGCCGGATGAGGTGATTCACAGAACATAGCCATTTTTTCCACTTCCCTATCTCCTAGTGCCTGCTGGGGGACTCCTCTCTTTGCCTCATACAGGGCGGCTGCCTCCTGTATCCTGAGGTCGAGTGGCAGAATTCCAGCAAGCACTAGTGCCGAGTTAAGGGAGACGGTTCGGTAAGCTTTACATAGCTTCTGTGCAAAACCTCGCTGGACTGCGTTTAGGTGCCTTTGCATACCCAGTTTTTGAGTTGCAGGAGCCCAAACACTGGCAGCGTACAAGATGATCGGTTCGACAGCAGCAGTGTATATACTACGTATTACCTCTGAATTTAGGCCCCAGCTGACCCTGGCGGCTCTGGATAGCTGTTTGTACACGTTCAATGCCTTCTTGCAAACATTTGCTGCATGGCTATTGAACGTGAGCTTATGGTCTAGTGTGAGCCCCAGGATCTTAAACTCCTTCATCATAGCAATGTCGACCCCGCCCATGCTCAGGCGTGGTGTGTCATACTTTAGCTTCCTTGTGATAACCATCGCATTAGTTTTATGAGGTGCGAACTTCAGCTTATTTATGACACCCCACTCCTGAACATGCGCGAGGGCGCCATTTGCTTGATGCTCCACTTCCAATGCCGTATCTCCCTCAAACACGAGGACGACGTCGTCGGCAAAGGCCTGGCAGTAATCACCTCTTAGTTTTAGTCCCTTTAGTAATGGATCCAGCAGCAGGTTCCATAGGATTGGACCTCCAATGGAACCTTGGACGCAGCCTTTGGTGGTATGTCTTAAAGCCTCTTCACCCGCGTACCTAACCTTCACCTTTCTGTCACTCAGATAACTATCTACGAGCCTTCTGATGTTAAGAGGACACTTTTCCTCTGCCAAACGAACCCTAATAGCAGGCCACCATGCGCTATCAAAAGCACCCTCTATGTCCAGGGATACGATTGTCACAATTTTCTTCCGATCCAGTTTATCACGTACATGTTGTAACAGGTCATAGAGGGCGTCTTCTGTGCTTCTTTGTGGCATGAAACCGTATTGGCAGGTACTCAATTTAGGGAGGACATAATATTTTAACCTATTAACCACCAGTTTCTCGAGGATTTTACCCATCACTGGCAACAACCCGATCGGCCTGTATGATTTAGCTTCTGTGTATTTTTCCTTTCCTGGTTTTCGAAGTACTACCACAGTAGCCTCTTTCCAAATAATTGGAAAGTGGCCTTGCTCCAGGCATTTGTTGGCCAGTGATAGGTACAATCCTGGGTCCCACATGATTGCTTGCTTACAAATGTCCGCAGTTAAACCGTCCGATCCTGGGGCTTTCTTTGGGTTAAGGCTGTTCACCGCGGTTTTAACCTCTTCAGGGGTAAATGGTGGGTCATGACTTCCAGCATGCTCCCAACAATTTACTTGGTCGGCTTTTCTCCTGACACGTTGGTGATCGACATTATCTTCCTCCTCTTTGTCTTCCGGGTAAAAAGTTTCCGCAAGCATCTCCGCAGATTCCTTTGGGCTTAAAACCCTTCCCTCTTTGACCAAAGGCAGGTCTTCTTGTCTTTTGATCGTCCTACCAATCACCCTATAAATACCCTCCCACATTCCTTCTTTGTCCTGCTTTTCACAAAATCCTTTCCAGCTTTCAGTCATCGCTTTTTGAACCTCATTCTCATATCTCTCTTTTGATTGCAGGTACTCATCAACGACTTTTGATCTTCGGACCGGCGCTGCGCATCTGATTCTCCGCTTCCTAGTGACGACTTCTCTCTTCAGCTCCGCGAGTTCTCGGGACCACCACGGCGAGGTAAGTGTTTCATTATTTTTCTTTTTTGGTAAAGTGTCCATGCATGTTTGTGTTATTGTACTAATGTATTTTTCTGTTATCTGCTCTAACTCAATTTTGCTTTCAATTTTCTCTATTTCTGTTATGTTAATGTTGTTGTCTATTTTTAATTTGGCCAGTTTCTCATGAAACTGGCTCCAATTTGCCTTTTTTGTGTTGAAAAGTCTTGTTGTTCTTTTAATGTTTGTACCTTTTGCTTTCTGCAATCTAATTTTAAAAATTATGCCGTTATGGTCCGAACTTGTAATATCGTCTCTGACCTCCCAGTCCTCCACTAGGTCCAGCATGTCCACAGAGCAGGTCGTTATATCAACATAGCTGGTGTATGCTTTCCCTCCCCTGATTGTGTCAAACGTAGGGGTATTTCCGTTGTTGAGTACCTGCAAATTCATTTCCTCGAGAGCTCCTGCCATTTCTTCCCCTCTATGGTCTACTTTTAGGCTGGCCCACCAGGTGCTCTTGGCGTTTGAGTCGCCTCCCATGACGATTCTCCTAGGTCCAAATTTTTCCTCTATTTTCTTTAGCTGCTCCAGGTATGGCTGTATAGGCTGGTCCGGCTCGAAGTAAAAGGAAACTACGATGATCTCCCATGCACTAGTCCGAATCTTCACCACGACGATGTTGTTTGTGGTGAATTCTGGGCACTGTATGATGTCCATGTCCTGGTCAAAAACAACTACAGCTGCTTTTACGGTCCCTTCTCCTTGACTAGTGCTCTGGAAGACCCTCGATCCTCTGTAGTCCTTCATTCTCTTTGCCCCGCCTACATATGGCTCCTGGAGCAGCGCAAAGGCCACCTTGGTTTTGCTGGCTTCGATCATCAACTCGTTGGTTGCTAAATCTTTCCTCTGTAGGTTGGCTTGGAATACTAGGTATGGTGTTTCAGTCGCTGGGGTGCTTCTGGTTGATGCCATTCTGTTGCTAGGCTTGCCCTTAACAATACGCTGTCGTGGCTCGGGCCAACGCATCCCACTTCCTTCTCACTGGGCACTCCTGGGAGAAGGCGTTGTGGTCGACCATGTACAATTTAGCGCTTGTGCAGTTACAACACGAGGGGGCAGCTCCGGCGAGCCAGTCAGCGCAGTCAGACTTCATATGAGGCCCCCCGCAGTGGCTGCACTTTTCAACTGTGGCTTTGCAGAATCGCCTACCGTGTCCATAACCCAGGCACATTGAGCACTGCACGAGCGGTGACTGGTCCAAGACCTTAACTCTCTGCAGGTCAATACGGACGTCCTCTACCTCCATCATCCGGTTCCATACCTTGGGGGACACTTTTAGTATTATGTGATTGGTATGCGGGTTTTTGGTCTTCTTTTTGTATCGGATTTCAATTCTACCATCCTCTTTGTCGAGATTTTGGAATATACTTCCATTCTGCTTCCTCAGGGCACTTAGGATGTCCTCATCACTGTTGTAGAGAAAAACATCCCTGAGGATGAGAAGAGGGTCCTTGTTCTTAATTTCTTCGACATTGAGCTGTGTCTCCGCTGTCATAAGTCTCTCTTTGATCTTTCGCCTTTCTTCTTCGGTCCTGCAGCCCACTATGACTTTTCCATCTTTTGCTTTTCTCACTTTGTCTACCTTTACCCATCCCTCTTTAGCGTTTACCGCTTCTCGTATCCTTGTTAGGACTTCTTCTCCAGTCGCTGTCTCGTCCTTTGAGGAGATCACCACGGAGTGCAGCGCGGTCCGTTCGGAAGACTGCCTTCTAGGCTGACCAGACGCCACGGCTGCGTACGTGGTCTTCTCAAGGATCTCTTTTTGCCTTTCCATCGCTTCCTGCAGATTTTCCATTTTAGTGTTGCTCTCCTTTATTAACCTAGCGTGTTCTTCTATCTTTTTTATTAATTCGTTTTCTTTCGGTGTTGTTTTCTTCTCTATTTCTTTCGTTGGTTCTGCTGTATCTTCTTGTTTTCTCATCTGAATTTGAATTTGAGTTTTCCCCTGCCCTTTAACGTTGTTTCCCTCTTTGACTAGCTGGTAGAGTCTATCAACTGCTTGCAGGACCTCAGTTTTAATCTCATTCTTCGTGTTTCGAGATTTCTCTAGGTTTGTTTTTGCTCTAACAACGCATGCTCTAGCCTCCGTAAGCCTATCAACATACTTAGTAGGTGAGCTTCCCACTGCTTCTGCTTCTGCTGTCAGTTTCCGTCCTGCTATTGCGCTACCTTGCGGTGGCATTGTCCTGGGCTTAGTTTTTTGGGGCTCAATTTCGGAAACTTTCTTTGGAGGAGTCGAGTTTTTGAGTTGCGGTTCTGCTTTTCCAGCCTCCCACTCTCCAATACTACGTCTCACATTCAGGTCATCACTAGTGTTTGGTACCCGAGAAGAAGAACCTGCTTTCTCTACAGGTGTCTTCTTGGGTTCCGTGCCATCCAAAGCACTCGTCTTCTTAGCCGGCGTGCGAATACCAAAACCCATTTTGGGTTGTCAGGGGACACAATCAAATAAAATAATAAAATCTAGTAAAGTAAGTTTGTATAAGTTGTAAAAATAAAATGAGTATACGGAGAAAATATAAAATAGTTGAAGTCTAAAATTGAAAAAAGGGGGGGGGGGGGCAATTCTAGGTCGTATGCGCTACTGGCTCTACGTAAAGTCAGTACCAAGAATCTATTCGTAAGCTCTACCTATGTTCTACTTAGCAAAAATCGCCGTTGAAATCAGAGCCTTGGTTAAGAAGATACGAAGCTTCACGTTTACAAAAATTTGTCAAATTAATTCTACTCTATGTAAAGAGTTGCCAGTCTACTTAATGCTAGACAAAAACAATAGATTAACAACTATTTTCCACAATAAAATAGACAAAAAATAAAATTAAAATTTTAAAAACTATATAGAGCTTGACTCTACTTTACCAACAAATATCTAATTTTATGTTTTCTGTTTCAGATGCTGCCGATATGGTCAACCCACCAACGTCAAAAACAAAGGTAAGAACGAACTTTATAATGATTTCAAACCAAAATAAAATTTTCTCTGCTACAGATGCTGTCGGTGCGGTCAACCTACCAACGTCAAAAACAGGTAAGAATTGATTCTTAATAACTTCGAAATAAACAAAAGGTCAAAATAAACTATTTCAAAAATTTACAAATTTAGTTTCGCTCTATGTAGAGTCTGTCAAATTTACAAACAACAATTTTGTCAAATTGTCACAGCTTAATTAATTAAAGTAAATAAAAGCAAATAAAATTTTTTAATCAAATTAAATTAGCAGTAGTAAGCTCCAGCCGACTCCCAGGCGAACTACCCTCAAACATCAACAGAAAAATTTCTAACTCAGCCAATTGAAGAGCTAGAACTCTGGAGTTTTCTTTTTATGAATTTTGGCTACCTAAAGATTAAAAAAGGGCTAGGTAACTTTTTCTGTCAGACTTATAATTAAGCAGATACAGCCAAAAAACCGTCCACTCCAAAGTTCACTGGACCCCCAGCTCCCCAATTGGTGAGCCAGAGACTTGGAATTTCTTGTTGTGAGAATTACAACTGTCAGGATGCAAAAATAATTTTGATTGTAAAAGAAAACCTAAAAATGACTTTAAAATTTTGAAAAAACTCAAAAATAATACTGAAATTAGCACAAAATCATAAACTTACACAAAATAGATTTTTAAAATATAAGGTATGACTAAAAATAGGCTTTTTTATTATAATAAAAAAGATTTAAAATTCTAACTTTAATTTTGGGGGAACACGTGTTAACCCCAAAAAACTTTGAAAATTATTTCTGCAAAAACTGGCTGATCAATGTGGTCCCAAATTTTTAGTATAGGTAGAAGACCTAACTAATTTTATTTTAAAAATTTTAAAAATATATGTAAAAGATCTATCTAATGAATTATCAATTTTTTAAAAATTTAGAAAAAACCTTAAAATTTTAAAATGTCTTTAACTTTGTCAAAACTAAACTTTTCATAAAACTTCAAAAACCTGCAAGCTTGATTCGATGCTGTCCTCGAGATCCAATTGTCAGTTTTTGTCCAAGTACTCCAGATCCTGGACCACGTGGCCACGTGGTTTTTTCTTTTACGTGTTTTTACCGCGCGCCTGCGCAGTAAAAATCCCAAAAGACAACCAATGTGTAGGTAGTCAAGTGGTCCCCCTTCGAGCAGTTGAAAAAATGGTAGTCGTCGCTGATAATCGCGAGATAAATCACTTTTAAGTAAAAACTTTAGTGAAATTTTCACTCTTTCACGAATAATTTCACATTCACTTCACTTTTTCAAAATAAAAATTTCACGAGCATGTGCGCCTCGTGACTCCGCTTCTTTTGGTGCTTTAAAACTCTTTAAAACTTCACTTTTCACAATTTTCTCGATTTTTCGACCGCGGAACAGCTTAAATTCGTGGCGCTCTCGAGTGCAGCTCGAGTGTGACTGGTTAGGTTAGGTTAGGTTAGGTTAGGTTAGGTTAGGTTAGGTTAGGTTAGGTTAGGTTAGGTTAGGTTAGGTTAGGTTAGGTTAGGTTAGGTTAGGTTAGGTTAGGTTAGGTTAGGTTAGGTTAGGTTAGGTTAGGTTAGGTTAGGTTAGGTTAGGTTAGGTTAGGTTAGGTTAGGTTAGGTTAGGTTAGGTTAGGTT